>OX403612.1:8370594-10835892 GCA_948107665.1 Lomographa bimaculata | reverse complement strand
CTAACCTAACCTAACCTAACCTAACCTAACCTAACCTAACCTAACCTAACCTAACCTAACCTAACCTAACCTAACCTAACCTAACCTAACCTAACCTAACCTAACCTAACCTAACCTAACCTAACCTAACCTAACCTAACCTAACCTAACCTAACCTAACCTAACCTAACCTAACCTAACCTAACCTAACCTAACCTAACCTAACCTAACCTAACCTAACCTAACCTAACCTAACCTAACCTAACCTAACCTAACCTAACCTAACCTAACCTAACCTAACCTAACCTAACCTAACCTAACCTAACCTAACCTAACCTAACCTAACCTAACCTAACCTAACCTAACCTAACCTAACCTAACCTAACCTAACCTAACCTAACCTAACCTAACCTAACCTAACCTAACCTAACCTAACCTAACCTAACCTAACTAACCTAACCTAACCTAACCTAACCTAACCTAACCTAACCTAACCTAACCTAACCTAACCTAACCTAACCTAACCTAACCTAACCTAACCTAACCTAACCTAACCTAACCTAACCTAACCTAACCTAACCTAACCTAACCTAACCTAACCTAACCTAACCTAACCTAACCTAACCTAACCTAACCTAACCTAACCTAACCTAACCTAACCTAACCTAACCTAACCTAACCTAACCTAACCTAACCTAACCTAACCTAACCTAACCTAACCTAACCTAACCTAACCTAACCTAACCTAACCTAACCTAACCTAACCTAACCTAACCTAACAACCTAACCTAACCTAACCTAACCTAACCTAACCTAACCTAACCTAACCTAACCTAACCTAACCTAACCTAACCTAACCTAACCTAACCTAACCTAACCTAACCTAACCTAACCTAACCTAACCTAACCTAACCTAACCTAACCTAACCTAACCTAACCTAACCTAACCTAACCTAACCTAACCTAACCTAACCTAACCTAACCTAACCTAACCTAACCTAACCTAACCTAACCTAACCTAACCTAACCTAACCTAACCTAACCTAACCTAACCTAACCTAACCTAACCTAACCTAACCTAACCTAACCTAACCTAACCTAACCTAACCTAACCTAACCTAACCTAACCTAACCTAACCTAACCTAACCTAACCTAACCTAACCTAACCTAACCTAACCTAACCTAACCTAACCTACCTAACCTAACCTAACCTAACCTAACCTAACCTAACCTAACCTAACCTAACCTAACCTAACCTAACCTAACCTAACCTAACCTAACCTAACCTAACCTAACCTAACCTAACCTAACCTAACCTAACCTAACCTAACCTAACCTAACCTAACCTAACCTAACCTAACCTAACCTAACCTAACCTAACCTAACCTAACCTAACCTAACCTAACCTAACCTAACCTAACCTAACCTAACCTAACCTAACCTAACCTAACCTAACCTAACCTAACCTAACCTAACCTAACCTAACCTAACCTAACCTAACCTAACCTAACCTAACCTAACCTAACCTAACCTAACCTAACCTAACCTAACCTAACCTAACTAACCTAACTCTAACCTAACCTAACCTAACCTAACCTAACCTAACCTAACCTAACCTAACCTAACCTAACCTAACCTAACCTAACCTAACCTAACCTAACCTAACCTAACCTAACCTAACCTAACCTAACCTAACCTAACCTAACCTAACCTAACCTAACCTAACCTAACCTAACCTAACCTAACCTAACCTAACCTAACCTAACCTAACCTAACCTAACCTAACCTAACCTAACCTAACCTAACCTAACCTAACCTAACCTAACCTAACCTAACCTAACCTAACCTAACCTAACCTAACCTAACCTAACCTAACCTAACCTAACCTAACCTAACCTAACCTAACCTAACCTAACCTAACCTAACCTAACCTAACCTAACCTAACCTAACCTAACCTAACCTAACCTAACCTAACCTAACCTAACCTAACCTAACCTAACCTAACCTAACCTAACCTAACCTAACCTAACCTAACCTAACCTAACCTAACCTAACCTAACCTAACCTAACCTAACCTAACCTAACCTAACCTAACCTAACCTAACCTAACCTAACCTAACCTAACCTAACCTAACCTAACCTAACCTAACCTAACCTAACCTAACCTAACCTAACCTAACCTAACCTAACCTAACCTAACCTAACCTAACCTAACCTAACCTAACCTAACCTAACCTAACCTAACCTAACCTAACCTAACCTAACCTAACCTAACCTAACCTAACCTAACCTAACCTAACCTAACCTAACCTAACCTAACCTAACCTAACCTAACCTAACCTAACCTAACCTAACCTAACCTAACCTAACCTAACCTAACCTAACCTAACCTAACCTAACCTAACCTAACCTAACCTAACCTAACCTAACCTAACCTAACCTAACCTAACCTAACCTAACCTAACCTAACCTAACCTAACCTAACCTAACCTAACCTAACCTAACCTAACCTAACCTAACCTAACCTAACCTAACCTAACCTAACCTAACCTAACCTAACCTAACCTAACCTAACCTAACCTAACCTAACCTAACCTAACCTAACCTAACCTAACCTAACCTAACCTAACCTAACCTAACCTAACCTAACCTAACCTAACCTAACCTAACCTAACCTAACCTAACCTAACCTAACCTAACCTAACCTAACCTAACCTAACCTAACCTAACCTAACCTAACCTAACCTAACCTAACCTAACCTAACCTAACCTAACCTAACCTAACCTAACCTAACCTAACCTAACCTAACCTAACCTAACCTAACCTAACCTAACCTAACCTAACCTAACCTAACCTAACCTAACCTAACCTAACCTAACCTAACCTAACCTAACCTAACCTAACCTAACCTAACCTAACCTAACCTAACCTAACCTAACCTAACCTAACCTAACCTAACCTAACCTAACCTAACCTAACCTAACCTAACCTAACCTAACCTAACCTAACCTAACCTAACCTAACCTAACCTAACCTAACCTAACCTAACCTAACCTAACCTAACCTAACCTAACCTAACCTAACCTAACCTAACCTAACCTAACCTAACCTAACCTAACCTAACCTAACCTAACCTAACCTAACCTAACCTAACCTAACCTAACCTAACCTAACCTAACCTAACCTAACCTAACCTAACCTAACCTAACCTAACCTAACCTAACCTAACCTAACCTAACCTAACCTAACCTAACCTAACCTAACCTAACCTAACCTAACCTAACCTAACCTAACCTAACCTAACCTAACCTAACCTAACCTAACCTAACCTAACCTAACCTAACCTAACCTAACCTAACCTAACCTAACCTAACCTAACCTAACCTAACCTAACCTAACCTAACCTAACCTAACCTAACCTAACCTAACCTAACCTAACCTAACCTAACCTAACCTAACCTAACCTAACCTAACCTAACCTAACCTAACCTAACCTAACCTAACCTAACCTAACCTAACCTAACCTAACCTAACCTAACCTAACCTAACCTAACCTAACCTAACCTAACCTAACCTAACCTAACCTAACCTAACCTAACCTAACCTAACCTAACCTAACCTAACCTAACCTAACCTAACCTAACCTAACCTAACCTAACCTAACCTAACCTAACCTAACCTAACCTAACCTAACCTAACCTAACCTAACCTAACCTAACCTAACCTAACCTAACCTAACCTAACCTAACCTAACCTAACCTAACCTAACCTAACCTAACCTAACCTAACCTAACCTAACCTAACCTAACCTAACCTAACCTAACCTAACCTAACCTAACCTAACCTAACCTAACCTAACCTAACCTAACCTAACCTAACCTAACCTAACCTAACCTAACCTAACCTAACCTAACCTAACCTAACCTAACCTAACCTAACCTAACCTAACCTAACCTAACCTAACCTAACCTAACCTAACCTAACCTAACCTAACCTAACCTAACCTAACCTAACCTAACCTAACCTAACCTAACCTAACCTAACCTAACCTAACCTAACCTAACCTAACCTAACCTAACCTAACCTAACCTAACCTAACCTAACCTAACCTAACCTAACCTAACCTAACCTAACCTAACCTAACCTAACCTAACCTAACCTAACCTAACCTAACCTAACCTAACCTAACCTAACCTAACCTAACCTAACCTAACCTAACCTAACCTAACCTAACCTAACCTAACCTAACCTAACCTAACCTAACCTAACCTAACCTAACCTAACCTAACCTAACCTAACCTAACCTAACCTAACCTAACCTAACCTAACCTAACCTAACCTAACCTAACCTAACCTAACCTAACCTAACCTAACCTAACCTAACCTAACCTAACCTAACCTAACCTAACCTAACCTAACCTAACCTAACCTAACCTAACCTAACCTAACCTAACCTAACCTAACCTAACCTAACCTAACCTAACCTAACCTAACCTAACCTAACCTAACCTAACCTAACCTAACCTAACCTAACCTAACCTAACCTAACCTAACCTAACCTAACCTAACCTAACCTAACCTAACCTAACCTAACCTAACCTAACCTAACCTAACCTAACCTAACCTAACCTAACCTAACCTAACCTAACCTAACCTAACCTAACCTAACCTAACCTAACCTAACCTAACCTAACCTAACCTAACCTAACCTAACCTAACCTAACCTAACCTAACCTAACCTAACCTAACCTAACCTAACCTAACCTAACCTAACCTAACCTAACCTAACCTAACCTAACCTAACCTAACCTAACCTAACCTAACCTAACCTAACCTAACCTAACCTAACCTAACCTAACCTAACCTAACCTAACCTAACCTAACCTAACCTAACCTAACCTAACCTAACCTAACCTAACCTAACCTAACCTAACCTAACCTAACCTAACCTAACCTAACCTAACCTAACCTAACCTAACCTAACCTAACCTAACCTAACCTAACCT
The DNA here is from genome assembly GCA_948107665.1 of Lomographa bimaculata. Taxonomy (NCBI): domain Eukaryota; kingdom Metazoa; phylum Arthropoda; class Insecta; order Lepidoptera; family Geometridae; genus Lomographa; species Lomographa bimaculata. Next base: position 10,830,904 of record OX403612.1, on the reverse strand, counting down.
AACCTAACCTAACCTAACCTAACCTAACCTAACCTAACCTAACCTAACCTAACCTAACCTAACCTAACCTAACCTAACCTAACCTAACCTAACCTAACCTAACCTAACCTAACCTAACCTAACCTAACCTAACCTAACCTAACCTAACCTAACCTAACCTAACCTAACCTAACCTAACCTAACCTAACCTAACCTAACCTAACCTAACCTAACCTAACCTAACCTAACCTAACCTAACCTAACCTAACCTAACCTAACCTAACCTAACCTAACCTAACCTAACCTAACCTAACCTAACCTAACCTAACCTAACCTAACCTAACCTAACCTAACCTAACCTAACCTAACCTAACCTAACCTAACCTAACCTAACCTAACCTAACCTAACCTAACCTAACCTAACCTAACCTAACCTAACCTAACCTAACCTAACCTAACCTAACCTAACCTAACCTAACCTAACCTAACCTAACCTAACCTAACCTAACCTAACCTAACCTAACCTAACCTAACCTAACCTAACCTAACCTAACCTAACCTAACCTAACCTAACCTAACCTAACCTAACCTAACCTAACCTAACCTAACCTAACCTAACCTAACCTAACCTAACCTAACCTAACCTAACCTAACCTAACCTAACCTAACCTAACCTAACCTAACCTAACCTAACCTAACCTAACCTAACCTAACCTAACCTAACCTAACCTAACCTAACCTAACCTAACCTAACCTAACCTAACCTAACCTAACCTAACCTAACCTAACCTAACCTAACCTAACCTAACCTAACCTAACCTAACCTAACCTAACCTAACCTAACCTAACCTAACCTAACCTAACCTAACCTAACCTAACCTAACCTAACCTAACCTAACCTAACCTAACCTAACCTAACCTAACCTAACCTAACCTAACCTAACCTAACCTAACCTAACCTAACCTAACCTAACCTAACCTAACCTAACCTAACCTAACCTAACCTAACCTAACCTAACCTAACCTAACCTAACCTAACCTAACCTAACCTAACCTAACCTAACCTAACCTAACCTAACCTAACCTAACCTAACCTAACCTAACCTAACCTAACCTAACCTAACCTAACCTAACCTAACCTAACCTAACCTAACCTAACCTAACCTAACCTAACCTAACCTAACCTAACCTAACCTAACCTAACCTAACCTAACCTAACCTAACCTAACCTAACCTAACCTAACCTAACCTAACCTAACCTAACCTAACCTAACCTAACCTAACCTAACCTAACCTAACCTAACCTAACCTAACCTAACCTAACCTAACCTAACCTAACCTAACCTAACCTAACCTAACCTAACCTAACCTAACCTAACCTAACCTAACCTAACCTAACCTAACCTAACCTAACCTAACCTAACCTAACCTAACCTAACCTAACCTAACCTAACCTAACCTAACCTAACCTAACCTAACCTAACCTAACCTAACCTAACCTAACCTAACCTAACCTAACCTAACCTAACCTAACCTAACCTAACCTAACCTAACCTAACCTAACCTAACCTAACCTAACCTAACCTAACCTAACCTAACCTAACCTAACCTAACCTAACCTAACCTAACCTAACCTAACCTAACCTAACCTAACCTAACCTAACCTAACCTAACCTAACCTAACCTAACCTAACCTAACCTAACCTAACCTAACCTAACCTAACCTAACCTAACCTAACCTAACCTAACCTAACCTAACCTAACCTAACCTAACCTAACCTAACCTAACCTAACCTAACCTAACCTAACCTAACCTAACCTAACCTAACCTAACCTAACCTAACCTAACCTAACCTAACCTAACCTAACCTAACCTAACCTAACCTAACCTAACCTAACCTAACCTAACCTAACCTAACCTAACCTAACCTAACCTAACCTAACCTAACCTAACCTAACCTAACCTAACCTAACCTAACCTAACCTAACCTAACCTAACCTAACCTAACCTAACCTAACCTAACCTAACCTAACCTAACCTAACCTAACCTAACCTAACCTAACCTAACCTAACCTAACCTAACCTAACCTAACCTAACCTAACCTAACCTAACCTAACCTAACCTAACCTAACCTAACCTAACCTAACCTAACCTAACCTAACCTAACCTAACCTAACCTAACCTAACCTAACCTAACCTAACCTAACCTAACCTAACCTAACCTAACCTAACCTAACCTAACCTAACCTAACCTAACCTAACCTAACCTAACCTAACCTAACCTAACCTAACCTAACCTAACCTAACCTAACCTAACCTAACCTAACCTAACCTAACCTAACCTAACCTAACCTAACCTAACCTAACCTAACCTAACCTAACCTAACCTAACCTAACCTAACCTAACCTAACCTAACCTAACCTAACCTAACCTAACCTAACCTAACCTAACCTAACCTAACCTAACCTAACCTAACCTAACCTAACCTAACCTAACCTAACCTAACCTAACCTAACCTAACCTAACCTAACCTAACCTAACCTAACCTAACCTAACCTAACCTAACCTAACCTAACCTAACCTAACCTAACCTAACCTAACCTAACCTAACCTAACCTAACCTAACCTAACCTAACCTAACCTAACCTAACCTAACCTAACCTAACCTAACCTAACCTAACCTAACCTAACCTAACCTAACCTAACCTAACCTAACCTAACCTAACCTAACCTAACCTAACCTAACCTAACCTAACCTAACCTAACCTAACCTAACCTAACCTAACCTAACCTAACCTAACCTAACCTAACCTAACCTAACCTAACCTAACCTAACCTAACCTAACCTAACCTAACCTAACCTAACCTAACCTAACCTAACCTAACCTAACCTAACCTAACCTAACCTAACCTAACCTAACCTAACCTAACCTAACCTAACCTAACCTAACCTAACCTAACCTAACCTAACCTAACCTAACCTAACCTAACCTAACCTAACCTAACCTAACCTAACCTAACCTAACCTAACCTAACCTAACCTAACCTAACCTAACCTAACCTAACCTAACCTAACCTAACCTAACCTAACCTAACCTAACCTAACCTAACCTAACCTAACCTAACCTAACCTAACCTAACCTAACCTAACCTAACCTAACCTAACCTAACCTAACCTAACCTAACCTAACCTAACCTAACCTAACCTAACCTAACCTAACCTAACCTAACCTAACCTAACCTAACCTAACCTAACCTAACCTAACCTAACCTAACCTAACCTAACCTAACCTAACCTAACCTAACCTAACCTAACCTAACCTAACCTAACCTAACCTAACCTAACCTAACCTAACCTAACCTAACCTAACCTAACCTAACCTAACCTAACCTAACCTAACCTAACCTAACCTAACCTAACCTAACCTAACCTAACCTAACCTAACCTAACCTAACCTAACCTAACCTAACCTAACCTAACCTAACCTAACCTAACCTAACCTAACCTAACCTAACCTAACCTAACCTAACCTAACCTAACCTAACCTAACCTAACCTAACCTAACCTAACCTAACCTAACCTAACCTAACCTAACCTAACCTAACCTAACCTAACCTAACCTAACCTAACCTAACCTAACCTAACCTAACCTAACCTAACCTAACCTAACCTAACCTAACCTAACCTAACCTAACCTAACCTAACCTAACCTAACCTAACCTAACCTAACCTAACCTAACCTAACCTAACCTAACCTAACCTAACCTAACCTAACCTAACCTAACCTAACCTAACCTAACCTAACCTAACCTAACCTAACCTAACCTAACCTAACCTAACCTAACCTAACCTAACCTAACCTAACCTAACCTAACCTAACCTAACCTAACCTAACCTAACCTAACCTAACCTAACCTAACCTAACCTAACCTAACCTAACCTAACCTAACCTAACCTAACCTAACCTAACCTAACCTAACCTAACCTAACCTAACCTAACCTAACCTAACCTAACCTAACCTAACCTAACCTAACCTAACCTAACCTAACCTAACCTAACCTAACCTAACCTAACCTAACCTAACCTAACTAACCTAACCTAACCTAACCTAACCTAACCTAACCTAACCTAACCTAACCTAACCTAACCTAACCTAACCTAACCTAACCTAACCTAACCTAACCTAACCTAACCTAACCTAACCTAACCTAACCTAACCTAACCTAACCTAACCTAACCTAACCTAACCTAACCTAACCTAACCTAACCTAACCTAACCTAACCTAACCTAACCTAACCTAACCTAACCTAACCTAACCTAACCTAACCTAACCTAACCTAACCTAACCTAACCTAACCTAACCTAACCTAACCTAACCTAACCTAACCTAACCTAACCTAACCTAACCTAACCTAACCTAACCTAACCTAACCTAACCTAACCTAACCTAACCTAACCTAACCTAACCTAACCTAACCTAACCTAACCTAACCTAACCTAACCTAACCTAACCTAACCTAACCTAACCTAACCTAACCTAACCTAACCTAACCTAACCTAACCTAACCTAACCTAACCTAACCTAACCTAACCTAACCTAACCTAACCTAACCTAACCTAACCTAACCTAACCTAACCTAACCTAACCTAACCTAACCTAACCTAACCTAACCTAACCTAACCTAACCTAACCTAACCTAACCTAACCTAACCTAACCTAACCTAACCTAACCTAACCTAACCTAACCTAACCTAACCTAACCTAACCTAACCTAACCTAACCTAACCTAACCTAACCTAACCTAACCTAACCTAACCTAACCTAACCTAACCTAACCTAACCTAACCTAACCTAACCTAACCTAACCTAACCTAACCTAACCTAACCTAACCTAACCTAACCTAACCTAACCTAACCTAACCTAACCTAACCTAACCTAACCTAACCTAACCTAACCTAACCTAACCTAACCTAACCTAACCTAACCTAACCTAACCTAACCTAACCTAACCTAACCTAACCTAACCTAACCTAACCTAACCTAACCTAACCTAACCTAACCTAACCTAACCTAACCTAACCTAACCTAACCTAACCTAACCTAACCTAACCTAACCTAACCTAACCTAACCTAACCTAACCTAACCTAACCTAACCTAACCTAACCTAACCTAACCTAACCTAACCTAACCTAACCTAACCTAACCTAACCTAACCTAACCTAACCTAACCTAACCTAACCTAACCTAACCTAACCTAACCTAACCTAACCTAACCTAACCTAACCTAACCTAACCTAACCTAACCTAACCTAACCTAACCTAACCTAACCTAACCTAACCTAACCTAACCTAACCTAACCTAACCTAACCTAACCTAACCTAACCTAACCTAACCTAACCTAACCTAACCTAACCTAACCTAACCTAACCTAACCTAACCTAACCTAACCTAACCTAACCTAACCTAACCTAACCTAACCTAACCTAACCTAACCTAACCTAACCTAACCTAACCTAACCTAACCTAACCTAACCTAACCTAACCTAACCTAACCTAACCTAACCTAACCTAACCTAACCTAACCTAACCTAACCTAACCTAACCTAACCTAACCTAACCTAACCTAACCTAACCTAACCTAACCTAACCTAACCTAACCTAACCTAACCTAACCTAACCTAACCTAACCTAACCTAACCTAACCTAACCTAACCTAACCTAACCTAACCTAACCTAACCTAACCTAACCTAACCTAACCTAACCTAACCTAACCTAACCTAACCTAACCTAACCTAACCTAACCTAACCTAACCTAACCTAACCTAACCTAACCTAACCTAACCTAACCTAACCTAACCTAACCTAACCTAACCTAACCTAACCTAACCTAACCTAACCTAACCTAACCTAACCTAACCTAACCTAACCTAACCTAACCTAACCTAACCTAACCTAACCTAACCTAACCTAACCTAACCTAACCTAACCTAACCTAACCTAACCTAACCTAACCTAACCTAACCTAACCTAACCTAACCTAACCTAACCTAACCTAACCTAACCTAACCTAACCTAACCTAACCTAACCTAACCTAACCTAACCTAACCTAACCTAACCTAACCTAACCTAACCTAACCTAACCTAACCTAACCTAACCTAACCTAACCTAACCTAACCTAACCTAACCTAACCTAACCTAACCTAACCTAACCTAACCTAACCTAACCTAACCTAACCTAACCTAACCTAACCTAACCTAACCTAACCTAACCTAACCTAACCTAACCTAACCTAACCTAACCTAACCTAACCTAACCTAACCTAACCTAACCTATACCTAACCTAACCTAACCTAACCTAACCTAACCTAACCTAACCTAACCTAACCTAACCTAACCTAACCTAACCTAACCTAACCTAACCTAACCTAACCTAACCTAACCTAACCTAACCTAACCTAACCTAACCTAACCTAACCTAACCTAACCTAACCTAACCTAACCTAACCTAACCTAACCTAACCTAACCTAACCTAACCTAACCTAACCTAACCTAACCTAACCTAACCTAACCTAACCTAACCTAACCTAACCTAACCTAACCTAACCTAACCTAACCTAACCTAACCTAACCTAACCTAACCTAACCTAACCTAACCTAACCTAACCTAACCTAACCTAACCTAACCTAACCTAACCTAACCTAACCTAACCTAACCTAACCTAACCTAACCTAACCTAACCTAACCTAACCTAACCTAACCTAACCTAACCTAACCTAACCTAACCTAACCTAACCTAACCTAACCTAACCTAACCTAACCTAACCTAACCTAACCTAACCTAACCTAACCTAACCTAACCTAACCTAACCTAACCTAACCTAACCTAACCTAACCTAACCTAACCTAACCTAACCTAACCTAACCTAACCTAACCTAACCTAACCTAACCTAACCTAACCTAACCTAACCTAACCTAACCTAACCTAACCTAACCTAACCTAACCTAACCTAACCTAACCTAACCTAACCTAACCTAACCTAACCTAACCTAACCTAACCTAACCTAACCTAACCTAACCTAACCTAACCTAACCTAACCTAACCTAACCTAACCTAACCTAACCTAACCTAACCTAACCTAACCTAACCTAACCTAACCTAACCTAACCTAACCTAACCTAACCTAACCTAACCTAACCTAACCTAACCTAACCTAACCTAACCTAACCTAACCTAACCTAACCTAACCTAACCTAACCTAACCTAACCTAACCTAACCTAACCTAACCTAACCTAACCTAACCTAACCTAACCTAACCTAACCTAACCTAACCTAACCTAACCTAACCTAACCTAACCTAACCTAACCTAACCTAACCTAACCTAACCTAACCTAACCTAACCTAACCTAACCTAACCTAACCTAACCTAACCTAACCTAACCTAACCTAACCTAACCTAACCTAACCTAACCTAACCTAACCTAACCTAACCTAACCTAACCTAACCTAACCTAACCTAACCTAACCTAACCTAACCTAACCTAACCTAACCTAACCTAACCTAACCTAACCTAACCTAACCTAACCTAACCTAACCTAACCTAACCTAACCTAACCTAACCTAACCTAACCTAACCTAACCTAACCTAACCTAACCTAACCTAACCTAACCTAACCTAACCTAACCTAACCTAACCTAACCTAACCTAACCTAACCTAACCTAACCTAACCTAACCTAACCTAACCTAACCTAACCTAACCTAACCTAACCTAACCTAACCTAACCTAACCTAACCTAACCTAACCTAACCTAACCTAACCTAACCTAACCTAACCTAACCTAACCTAACCTAACCTAACCTAACCTAACCTAACCTAACCTAACCTAACCTAACCTAACCTAACCTAACCTAACCTAACCTAACCTAACCTAACCTAACCTAACCTAACCTAACCTAACCTAACCTAACCTAACCTAACCTAACCTAACCTAACCTAACCTAACCTAACCTAACCTAACCTAACCTAACCTAACCTAACCTAACCTAACCTAACCTAACCTAACCTAACCTAACCTAACCTAACCTAACCTAACCTAACCTAACCTAACCTAACCTAACCTAACCTAACCTAACCTAACCTAACCTAACCTAACCTAACCTAACCTAACCTAACCTAACCTAACCTAACCTAACCTAACCTAACCTAACCTAACCTAACCTAACCTAACCTAACCTAACCTAACCTAACCTAACCTAACCTAACCTAACCTAACCTAACCTAACCTAACCTAACCTAACCTAACCTAACCTAACCTAACCTAACCTAACCTAACCTAACCTAACCTAACCTAACCTAACCTAACCTAACCTAACCTAACCTAACCTAACCTAACCTAACCTAACCTAACCTAACCTAACCTAACCTAACCTAACCTAACCTAACCTAACCTAACCTAACCTAACCTAACCTAACCTAACCTAACCTAACCTAACCTAACCTAACCTAACCTAACCTAACCTAACCTAACCTAACCTAACCTAACCTAACCTAACCTAACCTAACCTAACCTAACCTAACCTAACCTAACCTAACCTAACCTAACCTAACCTAACCTAACCTAACCTAACCTAACCTAACCTAACCTAACCTAACCTAACCTAACCTAACCTAACCTAACCTAACCTAACCTAACCTAACCTAACCTAACCTAACCTAACCTAACCTAACCTAACCTAACCTAACCTAACCTAACCTAACCTAACCTAACCTAACCTAACCTAACCTAACCTAACCTAACCTAACCTAACCTAACCTAACCTAACCTAACCTAACCTAACCTAACCTAACCTAACCTAACCTAACCTAACCTAACCTAACCTAACCTAACCTAACCTAACCTAACCTAACCTAACCTAACCTAACCTAACCTAACCTAACCTAACCTAACCTAACCTAACCTAACCTAACCTAACCTAACCTAACCTAACCTAACCTAACCTAACCTAACCTAACCTAACCTAACCTAACCTAACCTAACCTAACCTAACCTAACCTAACCTAACCTAACCTAACCTAACCTAACCTAACCTAACCTAACCTAACCTAACCTAACCTAACCTAACCTAACCTAACCTAACCTAACCTAACCTAACCTAACCTAACCTAACCTAACCTAACCTAACCTAACCTAACCTAACCTAACCTAACCTAACCTAACCTAACCTAACCTAACCTAACCTAACCTAACCTAACCTAACCTAACCTAACCTAACCTAACCTAACCTAACCTAACCTAACCTAACCTAACCTAACCTAACCTAACCTAACCTAACCTAACCTAACCTAACCTAACCTAACCTAACCTAACCTAACCTAACCTAACCTAACCTAACCTAACCTAACCTAACCTAACCTAACCTAACCTAACCTAACCTAACCTAACCTAACCTAACCTAACCTAACCTAACCTAACCTAACCTAACCTAACCTAACCTAACCTAACCTAACCTAACCTAACCTAACCTAACCTAACCTAACCTAACCTAACCTAACCTAACCTAACCTAACCTAACCTAACCTAACCTAACCTAACCTAACCTAACCTAACCTAACCTAACCTAACCTAACCTAACCTAACCTAACCTAACCTAACCTAACCTAACCTAACCTAACCTAACCTAACCTAACCTAACCTAACCTAACCTAACCTAACCTAACCTAACCTAACCTAACCTAACCTAACCTAACCTAACCTAACCTAACCTAACCTAACCTAACCTAACCTAACCTAACCTAACCTAACCTAACCTAACCTAACCTAACCTAACCTAACCTAACCTAACCTAACCTAACCTAACCTAACCTAACCTAACCTAACCTAACCTAACCTAACCTAACCTAACCTAACCTAACCTAACCTAACCTAACCTAACCTAACCTAACCTAACCTAACCTAACCTAACCTAACCTAACCTAACCTAACCTAACCTAACCTAACCTAACCTAACCTAACCTAACCTAACCTAACCTAACCTAACCTAACCTAACCTAACCTAACCTAACCTAACCTAACCTAACCTAACCTAACCTAACCTAACCTAACCTAACCTAACCTAACCTAACCTAACCTAACCTAACCTAACCTAACCTAACCTAACCTAACCTAACCTAACCTAACCTAACCTAACCTAACCTAACCTAACCTAACCTAACCTAACCTAACCTAACCTAACCTAACCTAACCTAACCTAACCTAACCTAACCTAACCTAACCTAACCTAACCTAACCTAACCTAACCTAACCTAACCTAACCTAACCTAACCTAACCTAACCTAACCTAACCTAACCTAACCTAACCTAACCTAACCTAACCTAACCTAACCTAACCTAACCTAACCTAACCTAACCTAACCTAACCTAACCTAACCTAACCTAACCTAACCTAACCTAACCTAACCTAACCTAACCTAACCTAACCTAACCTAACCTAACCTAACCTAACCTAACCTAACCTAACCTAACCTAACCTAACCTAACCTAACCTAACCTAACCTAACCTAACCTAACCTAACCTAACCTAACCTAACCTAACCTAACCTAACCTAACCTAACCTAACCTAACCTAACCTAACCTAACCTAACCTAACCTAACCTAACCTAACCTAACCTAACCTAACCTAACCTAACCTAACCTAACCTAACCTAACCTAACCTAACCTAACCTAACCTAACCTAACCTAACCTAACCTAACCTAACCTAACCTAACCTAACCTAACCTAACCTAACCTAACCTAACCTAACCTAACCTAACCTAACCTAACCTAACCTAACCTAACCTAACCTAACCTAACCTAACCTAACCTAACCTAACCTAACCTAACCTAACCTAACCTAACCTAACCTAACCTAACCTAACCTAACCTAACCTAACCTAACCTAACCTAACCTAACCTAACCTAACCTAACCTAACCTAACCTAACCTAACCTAACCTAACCTAACCTAACCTAACCTAACCTAACCTAACCTAACCTAACCTAACCTAACCTAACCTAACCTAACCTAACCTAACCTAACCTAACCTAACCTAACCTAACCTAACCTAACCTAACCTAACCTAACCTAACCTAACCTAACCTAACCTAACCTAACCTAACCTAACCTAACCTAACCTAACCTAACCTAACCTAACCTAACCTAACCTAACCTAACCTAACCTAACCTAACCTAACCTAACCTAACCTAACCTAACCTAACCTAACCTAACCTAACCTAACCTAACCTAACCTAACCTAACCTAACCTAACCTAACCTAACCTAACCTAACCTAACCTAACCTAACCTAACCTAACCTAACCTAACCTAACCTAACCTAACCTAACCTAACCTAACCTAACCTAACCTAACCTAACCTAACCTAACCTAACCTAACCTAACCTAACCTAACCTAACCTAACCTAACCTAACCTAACCTAACCTAACCTAACCTAACCTAACCTAACCTAACCTAACCTAACCTAACCTAACCTAACCTAACCTAACCTAACCTAACCTAACCTAACCTAACCTAACCTAACCTAACCTAACCTAACCTAACCTAACCTAACCTAACCTAACCTAACCTAACCTAACCTAACCTAACCTAACCTAACCTAACCTAACCTAACCTAACCTAACCTAACCTAACCTAACCTAACCTAACCTAACCTAACCTAACCTAACCTAACCTAACCTAACCTAACCTAACCTAACCTAACCTAACCTAACCTAACCTAACCTAACCTAACCTAACCTAACCTAACCTAACCTAACCTAACCTAACCTAACCTAACCTAACCTAACCTAACCTAACCTAACCTAACCTAACCTAACCTAACCTAACCTAACCTAACCTAACCTAACCTAACCTAACCTAACCTAACCTAACCTAACCTAACCTAACCTAACCTAACCTAACCTAACCTAACCTAACCTAACCTAACCTAACCTAACCTAACCTAACCTAACCTAACCTAACCTAACCTAACCTAACCTAACCTAACCTAACCTAACCTAACCTAACCTAACCTAACCTAACCTAACCTAACCTAACCTAACCTAACCTAACCTAACCTAACCTAACCTAACCTAACCTAACCTAACCTAACCTAACCTAACCTAACCTAACCTAACCTAACCTAACCTAACCTAACCTAACCTAACCTAACCTAACCTAACCTAACCTAACCTAACCTAACCTAACCTAACCTAACCTAACCTAACCTAACCTAACCTAACCTAACCTAACCTAACCTAACCTAACCTAACCTAACCTAACCTAACCTAACCTAACCTAACCTAACCTAACCTAACCTAACCTAACCTAACCTAACCTAACCTAACCTAACCTAACCTAACCTAACCTAACCTAACCTAACCTAACCTAACCTAACCTAACCTAACCTAACCTAACCTAACCTAACCTAACCTAACCTAACCTAACCTAACCTAACCTAACCTAACCTAACCTAACCTAACCTAACCTAACCTAACCTAACCTAACCTAACCTAACCTAACCTAACCTAACCTAACCTAACCTAACCTAACCTAACCTAACCTAACCTAACCTAACCTAACCTAACCTAACCTAACCTAACCTAACCTAACCTAACCTAACCTAACCTAACCTAACCTAACCTAACCTAACCTAACCTAACCTAACCTAACCTAACCTAACCTAACCTAACCTAACCTAACCTAACCTAACCTAACCTAACCTAACCTAACCTAACCTAACCTAACCTAACCTAACCTAACCTAACCTAACCTAACCTAACCTAACCTAACCTAACCTAACCTAACCTAACCTAACCTAACCTAACCTAACCTAACCTAACCTAACCTAACCTAACCTAACCTAACCTAACCTAACCTAACCTAACCTAACCTAACCTAACCTAACCTAACCTAACCTAACCTAACCTAACCTAACCTAACCTAACCTAACCTAACCTAACCTAACCTAACCTAACCTAACCTAACCTAACCTAACCTAACCTAACCTAACCTAACCTAACCTAACCTAACCTAACCTAACCTAACCTAACCTAACCTAACCTAACCTAACCTAACCTAACCTAACCTAACCTAACCTAACCTAACCTAACCTAACCTAACCTAACCTAACCTAACCTAACCTAACCTAACCTAACCTAACCTAACCTAACCTAACCTAACCTAACCTAACCTAACCTAACCTAACCTAACCTAACCTAACCTAACCTAACCTAACCTAACCTAACCTAACCTAACCTAACCTAACCTAACCTAACCTAACCTAACCTAACCTAACCTAACCTAACCTAACCTAACCTAACCTAACCTAACCTAACCTAACCTAACCTAACCTAACCTAACCTAACCTAACCTAACCTAACCTAACCTAACCTAACCTAACCTAACCTAACCTAACCTAACCTAACCTAACCTAACCTAACCTAACCTAACCTAACCTAACCTAACCTAACCTAACCTAACCTAACCTAACCTAACCTAACCTAACCTAACCTAACCTAACCTAACCTAACCTAACCTAACCTAACCTAACCTAACCTAACCTAACCTAACCTAACCTAACCTAACCTAACCTAACCTAACCTAACCTAACCTAACCTAACCTAACCTAACCTAACCTAACCTAACCTAACCTAACCTAACCTAACCTAACCTAACCTAACCTAACCTAACCTAACCTAACCTAACCTAACCTAACCTAACCTAACCTAACCTAACCTAACCTAACCTAACCTAACCTAACCTAACCTAACCTAACCTAACCTAACCTAACCTAACCTAACCTAACCTAACCTAACCTAACCTAACCTAACCTAACCTAACCTAACCTAACCTGTAGGATGTATACAGGGCTCTACCTGCGGACCTCTACTCTGGAACACACAACTCAACCAGATGTTGGAGCCTGAGCAGTACAGGGGAGTCCACATACAAGCCTTTGCAGACGATATTCTGCTCATCTCCACTGGCAAAACGGGAGAAGAAATTGAAAGAGACCTGAACCACGCCCTACAGACAGTGATTGAATGGGGAAACAAATTAAAGCTCAAGTTTGCCCCCCACAAAACACAAGCTATAGTCTTCACTAAGAAGCTGAAGTACTACACACCACAGCTGAAAATGGGGGGATCCACAGTAGACTATACCGAAACGCTGAAAATCCTTGGAGTCACTTTAGACAAAAACTTAAATTTCAAAGCCCACATCTCAAACGTATGTAAAAAGGCTCTCAATTTTTACAAATCTGTCTCCCGGGCGGCCAGAGCTCAATGGGGCTTAAATGCAGAAATTTTAAGGACCATATATATAGCTGTTGTCGAACCTACAATACTATATGCAGCCAGCTGTTGGGCCAGGTCAACTGACAAGGCCATGATAAGGGAAATTCTAGACAGAGTGACACGTGCCTTTGCTATTCGTGTCAGCAAAAGCCACAAAACTACTGCTCTCACCTCAAGTGTTGTCCTCTCGCGGATTTTACCGTTAACTCTAAGAGCTAAAGAAAATGCGGAGCTTTTTAACATCAAAAGAGGGAAAGAACTCAACGAGCTACCAGGGAGAGTACTAGAGAGTCGAATAAGCCCATTCCACTTACCACACCCTGCCGAAAGAACGTGGATCCGATTTGCTCATGTAAACAACGAAGATGATGTAGAGAATCTCGGAAACAACCATCCAAACATTTTTACAGATGGTAGTAAGATAGAGAGCAAAGTAGGTGCAGCTTTAACCTGTTGGTCGGAAAAAGCGGAAAAAAGGCATGTAAGCTTTCGCCTGGAACCATATTGTAGTGTATTCCAGGCGGAGATGGCGGCAATACTCAGAGCTCTAGAACTCACAGGTACCGACAAAAGATTTCGAAACGCAAACATTCTAAGTGACTCTAGGTCGGCGCTAGAATGTATTGCAGATCCTAACTCATTGAATCCTATTGCAGCGGAAATACGCAACAGAGTTAAAGAAGCGGAAGACCAAAAAGCAGAGATCAAGTTCTTCTGGATAAAGGCACATGCAGGGATAATTGGCAACGAACGAGCTGATGAACTTGCGAAAAATGCTGCTCTACATAAGAAACAAAAAGCAGTCTACGATAGGTTCCCCCTATCGTACGCGAAGCGCTCTATTAGAGACTCTACTCTCAAGGCATGGCAAAACACATACTCCACCGCTACCACCGGCAGCACCTTAAGAAGATTCTTCCCGGATATCAAAATGGCGTACTCAATTTTAGGAAAAATAAAAATAAACAATCTGTTGTCGCAGCTCTTTACGGGGCATGGCGGCAACAAATATTATTTACATAGATTTAAATTAACAGACTCTCCATTCTGCACTTGCGATAACAACAAAGAGCAAACAGTCGAGCATTTGGTAACTGAATGCCAACGTTTTTCTCTGGCCAGGTACAACTGCGAGTGCAGAATGGATAGTATGATAGAACTATCAAATTTGCCACAAATATTGAGTGATGACGATCTCCGCCCAACCTTTATCGACTTTGCGCAATCCGTATTGCAAAAAGTCGGTAAAGAAAACGGTTCCTATAACCTTACCTAACTTTTCAATAAAACCTCTCCATAACAGTATGTTGTTATGTTCATTTTTATGTTCCATTACCTAAATTGTTTTTATTAAAAAGAACCCTCTAAAAATTAAAATTATTGTCAACTCCTGCATGGTAACAAAGTAAGATTTCAAATAAAATGTAAGCAAAGGGCCACTGTTTCTCTTGGTTCTAATGAATTCAAAAGACAACAGACGGTCCTCTGTAAGTAAATGAAATGAAATCAAAGCAGTACATATAATAAGACTGCAGACTGTATTAGAGTATAAGATATATATATATATTAAAAAAAAAAAAAAAAAAAAAAAAAAAAAAAAAAAAAAAAAAAAAAAAAAAAAAAAAAAAAAAGGGATAACTCAAATGCCTAGCAAAAAAAAATATTTGGAATGAAAATTGTTGCAAAAGAAACAGCAACAGTAGGTCGCGGGCCGGGTCTATGCACCCGGACAAAAAAAAAAAAAAAAAAAAAAAAAACCTAACCTAACCTAACCTAACCTAACCTAACCTAACCTAACCTAACCTAACCTAACCTAACCCAACCTAACCCAACCTAACCCAACCTAACCCAACCTAACCCAACCTAACCCAACCTAACCCAACCTAACCCAACCTAACCCAACCTAACCTAACCTAACCAACTGTGGCAGCGCATGGTCGAGGCCGAGACGGTGCACATTGACCTGCAGCGAGTACGAGTGGCGGACCAATCGCCACTCGTTCAATGCTCGCTCTGTCTCGGTTACGGCCACAGTCGGCGTTTCTGTAAAGAAACGACCGAAAAGTGCAGCCACTGTGGAGGCGCCCATATGAAGGCTCAGTGCGCGGACTTGCTGGCAAACCTGCCACCTGCATGCTGCAACTGCGTCCATGCTAAGCAAACCAGGACGGACCATAACGCCTTTAGCAACGAATGTGCTATAAGGCGGAAATGGGATACACTGGCTAGGTCAGCTGTAGCCTACTGCTAAGGTGGTCTCAAGCTTAAAACACGTTCGAACTTGCAAGAAGCCATACCTCGTCGCCCAAGCAAATCTCCAACGGAAAGAACTGGCCACTGCGGATTTGATGCTTGAGGCATACAACAGGAGGGTGGCTTTTGCCCTGCTGCAGGAACCGTATGTTGGAGGTAGAGGTAGAATGGGGAACTACAGGGGTGTGAGAATTTTCCAGAGCACAAACCAAGGTGATGGTACCGTCAAAGCGGCAATCGCAGTCTTTGACAGCGAGCTTGACGTGATACAATGCCCTAACTTTACCACAAATAACATCGTTGTGGTAAAGATTAGAACAAGTGCCTGGGAAATTGTAGTGACCTCATTCTACTTCGAACCTAAACCGACACCTATTGAGCCGTACCTGCAGCAGCTAACTAATATCGGACAACAATTCCGCCATAAGTTATTATTAGGAGGCGATACAAACGCCAAAAACTTATGGTGGGGAAGCCCGGCCGTTGACAGCAGAGGTGAAGACCTGGCCGGAACCCTGGAGGATATTGGCTTGCAGGTGCTTAACGTAGGCGATATCCCAACATTCGATACCATCAGAGGGGATACGCGTTACACCAGCTTTGTGGACGTTACAGCCTGTACAGTGGATATGCTCGACTACGTGGACGACTGGAGAGTCGACGAGGGGATTACAACTTCCGACCACAACACCATCATTTTCAAAATTAACATAGACAAATCTAAAGGCATTGATGTAGCCAGATCAACTCGAATTTTTAATAGTAAAAAAGCAAATTGGCCTCAATTTCATGAGAAATTAGGCCAATTGCTAGAAGATAACAAAATAAACAAAAACACAATAGATACAATAGATAATAAAATCGATTTAGAAATAATAATAAATAAATATATTGAATACATAACAGCTACATCAAACGCAAGCATACCCAAAATTAAAATAAAAAATTTAGTCACATTTCCATGGTCGTCTGAAGAACTCGTCGGACTCAAGAAAGATGTCGCCACGAAGAAACGAAGGATTCGCTGTGCAGCGCCAATCCGCAGAGAGAAGGTGGTCACCGAGTACCTGCAGGCTAAGCAAACATATGAAGATGAGGCTAAAAAGGCACAGATCGCCAGTTGGAAGGGCTTCTGCGAAAAACAGGATAGGGAAAGTGTGTGGGATGGGATATATCGTGTAATAGGCAGGACGACTAAGAGGACGGAAGATCTTCCTCTGTCCAAGGAAGGCACAGTGCTAGACCAAAGGGCATCTGCCATTCTGCTGGCGGACACGTTCTACCCGGAGGACAATGAGGATACTGACAATGCAGAACATCAGCGTGTCAGGGAACTGGCCGAAATGGTAAACAGTCTGAAACATGACGAGCAACATGACCCACTGTTTACCATTGACGAACTAACTATCGCTACGGACAGTTTCAATCCGAAAAAAGCCCCGGGGGGGGATGGTCTGACAGCGGATATCTGCAAAATGATCATCGCACAGAACCCGGAAATTTTCCTAGCATTGGCAAATAAGTGCCTTACACTAGGTCACTTCCCAGAAGCTTGGAAAGAGGCCACAGTCGTGATACTCAGAAAGCCTGGGAAGACTGACTACACCAGCCCGAAGTCGTATAGACCAATCGGGCTGTTGCCAGTGCTAGGAAAGATTCTCGAGAAGATGATCATGAGCAGAGTGAAATGGCATACCATTCCGAAAATGAGCGCGCACCAGTATGGCTTTATGCCCCAGCGTAGCACCGAGGACTCCCTCTATGTCCTTCTAGGATACATTCGTGGTAAATTAGACCAGAAAAAGCTGGTAACAATGATATCGTTGGACATAGAGGGGGCTTTCGATAGCGCTTGGTGGCCCGCCATAAGGGTGCGCCTGGCTCAGGAAGGATGCCCTGTTAACATCAGAAGGGTCATCGATAGCTACCTTGAACAGAGAAGGATAAAATTGCGCTATGCGGGCGAGGAGGTGACCAAGACCACGACCAAAGGTTGTGTACAAGGATCGATCGGCGGTCCTATCCTTTGGAACCTCCTCCTCGATCCTCTGCTGAAGGGTCTGGAGCAGCGTGGCGATTATTGCCAGGCTTTTGCAGATGACGTGGTGTTGGTGTTCGATGGGGACACCGCTCTTGAGGTCCAGCGACGTGCGAACGATGCCCTCGCCTATGTCCGGAAGTGGGGTGTCAATAATAAGCTAAAGTTTGCTCCGCACAAAACAAACGCTATGGTCATCACGCGTAAGCTTAAGTTTGACACTCCACTTCTGAGGATGGGCGATGTTGACATCGGCATGTCCACGGAAATCAAGATCCTCGGGCTGACCATTGACAATAAGCTGACATTTAATGCACACGCTTCAAATGTATGTAAGAAGGCATTAAATGTGTACAAGCAGTTGTCAAGGGCGGCCCGGGTCAGCTGGGGTCTCCATCCTGAGGTTATCCGCATCATCTACACCGCAGTTGTAGAGCCGATAACAATGTACGCCGCAAGCGCTTGGGCGTCTGCGACCAAAAAACTGGGCGTTCAAAAACAACTGAATGCTGTCCAAAGAGGATTCGCGCAAAAGCTTTGCAAGGCCTACCGCACTGTCTCCCTCAACTCCGCACTAGTGCTGACAGGTTTGCTCCCCCTCGACCTCCGTATACAAGAGGCAGCCGCCCTGTATGAGGCGAAGAGGGGCGGACTACCGGCGATACTGGCGGACAGAGAGATAGAGCGGAAGACAGCATTCAGCGAGATTCCCCACCCAGCGGAACAAAAAGGCTTGCAATTCGTGTGCCTGGCTGACCAAAACCAAGTGGATATACACAGTAACCAACAGGTATGTATATTCACGGACGGCAGTAAGATCGACGGCAAGGTAGGGGCGGCATTGTCCTTTTGGACCAATGGCGCCGAAACCAAGAGCCTCAAGATGAAACTGCCGTCCTACGGCACGGTTTACCAGGCGGAATTGCTTGCCATTTGTAGAGCAACTGGGGAAATTCTCAAGCGCCCAGAAACGAGCTTTGGGGTTTACAGCGATTCAAGGTCATCCTTGGAGACCGTTGTAAACTCCCACTCACTTCATCCGCTCGCCGCCGAGGCTCGTAACAATCTAAAACAGTGCGCAAACCAGAATAAACAGGTAGCACTGTTTTGGATAAAAGCCCACGCGGGATTGATAGGCAACGAGAGAGCGGATGAGTTAGCAAAGGCCGCAGCCCTTAAAGCGAAAACGAAACCTGACTATGACCGAGTCCCGATTTCATTCGTCAAGCGACAAATTCGTTTGCGCACGCGTGACGAATGGAACCGGAGGTATAAGTCAGGGGACACGGCGACGACTACCAAATTGTTTTTCCCCGACGCACTCCAGGCTTTCAGCATAGTGAGAAAGATAGAACCCGTCGGAATTTTAACACAGGTGCTGACAGGACATGGCGGCTTCTCCGCATATTTAAACGATTATAAATGTAAAGATAGCCCGGACTGCATATGTGAGCCGGGCAAACTTGAAAATGTAATACATGTCCTGTCAGAGTGCCCTGTCTATGGCTTGGAGAGGTACGAGGCAGAACACAAAATAGGATGTCTTATCACTGTAAATAATATTTGTAAGATTGTAAATGACAAAGACATCCGAGATGTTTTCATCGAATTTTGTGTTCAAGTAGCAAGTAAGGTTATAAATAAGAATAAATGATATATGTACATATCTGTGATTATAAATGTGTATTGACGTAGGATAGTTTTTACTAGACCTATATGATGTGACTTTATTTTTACCTTTGTATAATAATTGTGTGTTTTTAGACTAAGATTATTTGAAAATAAAGACTGAACTGAAAAAATTATTTGCACACAATTCTCTGATCATGTCAGAGACGCGACACGCTGGCCGGGCCTTCGCGCCCGGTATAAAAAAAAAAAAAAAAAAAAAAAGAACCTAACCTAACCTAACCTAACCTAACCTAACCTAACCTAACCTAACCTAACCTAACCTAACCTAACCTAACCTAACCTAACCTAACCTAACCTAACCTAACCTAACCTTTTTTTTTTTTTTTTTTTTTTTTTTTTTTTTTTTTTTTTTTTATTTTTTTTTTAACGTGTGGAAATACCTTTACGTACCGTCCCGCGCGCCAGGGGGGGGAAGGCGCACGGGGTGTGTCGGGCTCGGCACGCAAGTGTTGCGTGCCCCTACCGACTAAAACCACACGATGTCCCTCGGCAACAACAAGAACAGAGTCGCTGGGCCACTTTCGCACTCTCAACGAACTCCGTCAATGCCGATACCCGTCTTCCGACGGACCCACCTCGGGAGGAGAACAAAACTCCCACTTATTTGGCTCGGACGATGCACCGGGACACACGATGCATCGACGACTCTGGAGGGCCTTATCCCTGATGTGATGCGTCGGATGCCCCCGCGTCCGACGCCCCAGGCCCTCCAAGCGGAGACGGCGTGCGGGCTAAATCAGCCCGCCTCCGTGTCCGCGCTCTCCGAATTGGAAGCGAGAGAGGATCAATCTCTCTCTCTCGCTCCTCGGTCTCCCTCTGCGAAATTACTACTTCGCAGAAGGAGACCATCGCCTCCCATGACCTCTTGTCATCGACCATCTTGGCTAGGACGGCCGGCAAGGAGAGGTCTGTCCCCACTACCGCGATCAGAGATGTTCGCGATTCCTCTGCCCCAGGACATGCTTCGAGCACGTGCTGCGCGGTTTCTTCTACGCAGCCGCACTGGTGGCACACCGGGGTGGCTTCTCTTCGCGCCACGTTACACAAGTACCTCCCGAAGCAACCGTGCCCCGAGAGAACCTGTGTTAGGCGGAAGGTCAATGCCCCTTGTCTCTGCCGAACCCACTTTCCGAGTATGGGCCGTACCGCCTCCAGAAACCGGCGAGCTCCGGCGCCTCTCTGTGCGGGCCCCGCTAGAAGCTGCTCTGCCCATGAAGTCATGGCCGCCCGACGTGCAGCTCTTCGCCACCGTACCACCTCCTGCGGCGCCGGACGTAAGTCCTGTTCGCGGGCCCGTGATCTGCGCCAGAAGACCGAAGACAGAACCTCGGCCTCCAGAACCCATGGAAGGGACCCTGCCAGAACACAGGCCACCTCGTGTGAGAGCGTGCGGTACCCTCTGCATACCCTCACGGCCATTACCCTCTGGGCCCTATGGAGAAGGGCGGTTTCGCGTGAGTCCAGGGACCCCGACCATATGGGAGCGCCATATAGGGCCATTGAGCGTACCACTGCCATGTAAAGGCGGCGGCAGGTCCCATCTCCACCTCCGAGGTTAGGGAGGAGGCGGCTTAGCGCGGCCGCAGTACCCATCAACTTGGGAGTAAGTTGCCGGAGATGCTCCCCGAACCTCCATCTGCTGTCAAGCAGAATGCCGAGATATTTCAGCGTGGGCTTGACAGCAATGGAGGTTCCACCCACAACAATGTTGGATCCTGCAGGCGGCGCACCTCGAGGTCCATGAAAACAAATGGCCTCAGATTTGTGTAGCGCCACCTCCAGGCCCAACCGTCGAATCCTGGCAACCACCGCTGCCACTCCTGCCGTGGCCAGGACCGACGCATCCCTGTAAGTCTTTCCCCGGGCGGTAACCAGCGTGTCGTCAGCGTAACAAACGACGTCGACGCCACGAAGGTTAGCGCCCCGAAGGACCCAGTCATAACCCACGTTCCACAGCAGGGGTCCTAAGGCTGACCCCTGGGGAACGCCGCGCGTCATCGGGCTCCGACCCTCTCCCGCTGTCGTCGGATAGACTACCTCTCTGTCAGAGAGATAGTCCCCGACAAGGCGTTGGAGATATTGGGGCACGTTGTGATACCCCATTGCCGCCATAATTGTGCTCCATGGGAGGGAGTTAAAGGCGTTGGAGATGTCCAATGACACCGCCAACAAAACGCCTCCACTGTTGCACGCTTCCTCAGAGAGGTTGCGGACGCGAGATATCGCATCCAGTGTGGAGCGACCTCTGCGGAACCCGTATTGAGTATCAGCCAAATCCGGGCCCTCTCTCTCCAAATGCTTGACGAGGCGGGCAGCGACGACCCGTTCCAAAAGCTTACCAGCCTCGTCAAGCAGCACAATTGGCCGATACCCCGACGGTTCGTCTGCCGGGCGACCTTCCTTCCTCAACAGGACAAGCTTGCCCTCCTTCCATCGCCGTGGAAATCTCCCCTCTCGCAGACATCGATCGAAGAGATCCCTTAAGCGGGGCTCCAGGGCGTCAAGAGCGAGGGCCCACGCGCGACCAGGAATGCCGTCCGGCCCCGGCGCTGTGTTTTTGGCCTTCATCCGAAGCACAGCCGCTCCCAGCTCTCCCTCTGAGATTTCGGGAGGAGAAGAATCCTCTTCCTCGACGCGATTATGCGGCGCCGTCACGGCGGGTGGGATGAACTCAGTCCCAGGACAACTGGGGAACAGTCCCTCAACCACCCGTCGGAGGACCATCGGCTGCAGCGTACTGGTGACTGGGGGAGCCCAGGGGCGTAGCTTCTGCCTCGCCAGCCTGTATGGCCGCCCCCACGGATCAAACTCCAGGGTCGCCAGAAGCTGCTTCCAAGCCTCCGCTTTAGCGTCACTAATCGCCACGCGAAGGGCCTTAGATGCCTCTCTATAGGCGGCGTAGAGAGCCTCCGCCTGTTCTGTCTCCCGTCGCCTCCTTCTCCGGTAACGTTGATAGCAGCGGCGCTTCGCGATACAACGCCGGCGGAGTTCCGCGATCTCCTCCGTCCACCAGTATACCTGGCGTTTCGCCGTAGGAGCTCTAGCGCGGGGCATGGCAGCGTCACAGACGTGTGACATAGCCCGGCAAAGACCGTCAGCCTCCCCATCTAAGTCTAGCGGCTGAGAGGGAGGGGCGTTCCACGCCTGTACAATTGCTGCCTCTTGCAACAGCTCCACGTCCAGACGATTTAGTGCCCATCGAGGACCGACCGTGGGCGCGGTCCGCCTATCCACGCCCGCAGAAGACGAAGAAACGTTGAACCGAATGTATCGGTGATCGGAGAGAGTTTCCTCGTCCACCAACACCTCCCAGTCTTGGACACGCCGCGCAATATCGGGCGTGGCGAAGGTTACGTCGACTACCGACCCTCCCCATTGCCGCACACACGTGTCCGTTGAGCCCCGGTTGAGGACGCATAAGCCCGTCTCCACCAACCACACTTCTACAGCTCTTCCTCTCGCGTTGGTTATCGGAGACCCCCACGCCGAAGATTTGGCGTTGAGATCTCCAAGAACAATGATAGATCGAGGGCGATTTTGGCCGACCAGGGTCCCCACCTCACCTAGAAAGCTTTCGAATTCAGTGAGGGCCCTGTTCGGGGAGAAATAAGTCCCTACTACAACCACCTCGCCGACCTGAGCTGCGACATATCCCCTTCCTCTGACCACTCTGTCGAGTGGGGGCGAACGGGCTGGCGACTGGGTGGTAATAGCTACCAATCCGTCGACGTCCCCGACCCAGTCGCTCCTGGATGGAACGACGTATGGTTCTGCAACCACCGCAACTTGTATTAACCGCTCCGCCAGGCTCTGTAGAAACAGATCCTGAGCCCGGGCGGAGTGGTTGATGTTTGTTTGGAGGAAGGCTAGGGCCATACTAACCTTGCTCCATGTGAACCGCCTGCTCAGTTACTGGGCCAGTCGGCTGTGACTTGGCCTTGGCCTCAGTCGCAGTCGCTTTTCGTCGCTGTTCTCGTTTTGACGGGGGCTTGGCGCATGCCTTGCCCCCGGAGAGGTGTGCTGCCGGTTTTCCCGCAGCTGCACATAAGGTGCAGTGCGGAGCGGCGGAACACGCGCTGGCCTTGTGGCCTTTCTCACCACAGCGATGACATTCGTCGCTGCGGTCAACCTCTGACTTGCATTGGGCTCTCACATGGCCCAGTGCAAGACATCTGTAGCATCGGCGCGGTCTCGCGTCCAGAATTCGGACCTGCGCGGCTACCCAACCCACCTGCAGTCTTCTGCCATTCGCCACAATCGTTTTGGCGGCAGTCATAGGGCACCGTACGAATGCGGCTCCCATACCTGCCGGGCCCTTCCTCAATTCGCCGACAGTGATTGCCTGCGGTGGGCAGCCTCCAGCTTTGGAGAGAGCTTCAACCAAGTCCTTGGACTCGATCGAGTCGTCAAGGCCGCTCACCCGTAGGTCGGTGGTTGTAACCGGCCTATAGACTCGAATGTCTTCCCGTCCCTTAAAGATCTCTTTAAGCTTTTCAGCCAAGGAGTCTGCTTTCTCCGCCTTTTCGGCGCCCGGAACCTCAATGATTCGCGCTCCTGTAGCCGCTGTTCGCATTTTGATGGGCGGCACTCCAAGGGCCCCAAGATCTATTTGGTCCTTGGCTTCCGTCAGCACTTTGGCATAGGTGATGCCTTTCTCCGTGGCCCCGGGCTGCAGCGTGAGTATAACGGCAGCAGTGCGTGGAGGACGCAATTTTGCCGATTTCGCCTTAGTGTTTGGCGGTGTCGGCTTCAGAGGCTGGGTCCGCACAGGTGCGGCAGATCTCGCTTCCTTGGATCTTGAGGCAGTCTTGCCTTTTCTAGAACCACGTCCAGTCACCACGGTCCACTGTTCCGGTAAGGGAACAGGTGGACGAGCAGGTGGCTCGACGAGACTGGCAGAGACGACTTCATCCTTCTCGATTTTCCCCTTCTTCCCTTTGTGCTTTTTGCCCCCCTTTGGTTCCGGGGCAAGAGAAGCACGTACAAGAGGGACGCTAGGAATGACCTCTACAGAGCCTTGAGCTGGTGTTTTTGCAGCTTGCTTGCGGTCAGCGGCTAGAGGAGGCCTCAAGCGCTTCTCCGGTAAGAGCCGCTCCTCAATACCCTCGAAGCGGGCAGAAATCATGGTACCCACCTCGACCATGACTTTTCGCATCACATCCTCTATAGCAGGAGTTGGGGGCGGGGCTGCAACCGGGACCTGATGCGGCCGTGCCTGACTGGCTCGTAGCTCTTCCATCTCACGACGAAGCTCTTTGAGCTCCGTCGTGAGTTTCTCATTGGCTGCAACCAACATAGCGACCTCCTCGGGCATCGTTCGGCTCCTCAACTCCTTGAAAGAGGCAGCAATAACCTGCGCGGATTCCTTGAGGGCACGCACGTATGTCCCTTTGAGGTTCTTGGACTTCGTAGCCACTTTCGTGACGATGTCCACGGAGTCCAAGATCATCCTTTCGATTTGGGCAACGTCGCGGCCCTCAATCGGCGAGCTCTCTGACGCCTTCTTAAAGAAGGCAGCTGCCGTTGCCTTTTTCTGCCGCAGCTCTTCGGCCAACTCTTCCTCTGCCTGAAGCCGCAGCTCTTCCTCTTTTGCCCTATTAAGGGCTTCCTTGGCCTTAGCCAATCCTACATATTTCCCAGTAGTAGGCGGACGTCCGCGTCCACGCTGGGAAAGAGCCACTTTTGGTGACGGCATTGTCTCGTCCGGTACATCTCCTTCGCTCCTCTGTCGCTTCCTTTCAAGGAACCTAGTCGGTGAAGAACCAGATTCCTGGGATGTCACCGTCCTACAACTCATGTCCGAGTCTGAATCAGACAGATCAACTAATTTGGATCTCAGGATGAGATCTTCATCGGGCGTTTCCAACTCTTGCGCGCGTCGCGCCTCCCTTCCTTCATTGCTTTTTCTCCCATCTAAAACGTCGTGGCGATTTTTGCCCCCCCCAGAATACGAGGGGCAGAGTGCAGAAGCACTGGGGGATTCTCCGGACTCTTGGAGCCGGTACCCCCCTGGGGTAGTGTTTTTAAAATGCGCCATTTTCATCTTGTTTTCCTTTGTTTACGGAGGTGAGGTCCCCCGTTTCGCTCTCGCGACTGGGATCCCCCCAGCCATTCGTACCCTAGGCGAGCGAAAAAGACCGTGGTATTAGGTGTTTTTCTCTAACTCACGCCGCCGCTTCCCAGATTGTCCAGGGCGCCGACCGAGTCACCTCCAGCTTGTGTCACCGCTACTTGGCATACGGCCAAGACGCCGATCAAACCCCTCACCAATATATGCCGCATGACTCAACCGCCGCTACCAAGACTGTCCAGGGCGCCGGCTGAGCCAACGACTTCGACTTGAATCGCCGCTACTTGGCTTACGGCCAAGACGCCGACCAAACTCCGCAGCCAATCACGACCTTCTTAACTCAACCGCCGTTACCCAGACTATCCAAGACGCCGGTTAAGTAATTTTCCACAACACTGCAAACTCTACTCAGAGCCCGCACCACTCCCGCAACCACTAACGGCTGCCCAATCCCCACTCGAGCCGCCGCTGCCCGGACTGTCCAGGACGCCGGCCGAGTCCCACCCCTACTTTTCTTTTGCGAACCTCCCCTTTTGGGAAGGGCCACAAAAGAAAAGCTTTAGCTAGTTATTCGCCATCGGCAGCGAGATCCCACAATGAGAAGTCGCACACCGATGCCCAGGATGCACCACGAGGAGGTCAACTAGCACGCACCCCAACCTAACCTAACCTAACCTAACCTAACCTAACCTAACCTAACCTAACCTAACCTAACCTAACCTAACCTAACCTAACCTAACCTAACCTAACCTTTTTTTTTTTTTTTTTTTTTTTTTTTACGTGTGGAAATACATTTTACGTACCGTCCCGCCGCGTCAGGGGAGACACGACGGGGTGTGTCGGGCTCGACACCAACTACTCCCACAGCAGCTGGTGCCCCTACCGACTAAAACCACACGATGCTCCACGGGACGCCATTGTTGCCAGGGCCGAGGGAACACTTTCGAACTCGCTTGCACAGCCCTGGCGGCGCTGGCCCATCGCAGGGCCCCAATCCCGTTTGAGAGGCGAAGTTGGAGTTCTTCGCCTCTATCTCCATGAGAGGCGCGCGGGAACACTGCGCGCACCACCTCGCGAGGCCTGTCTAGCGACGGCGGTGTCCCCTGAGACCGCCGTCAGACCTCGGTTATGGGGGGTGAAGGAGGGCGTAGAGTCTCCTCCGCCGCCCTGCTCTACGTTGGCGGATCGGAAGGTTCGATACGATCTCCCGCTCCCTTTCCGCCACCTCCTTCAGCGTCATCACCTCCTCTACGAAGGCGATGCCCGCGTCCCATGACGTCTCGCTATCCAGCATGGCTTTCACCAGAGCCGGAAGCGACACGTCGGCCCCCACTACTGCGGTGAGTTCACAGCGCTGCTGGGCCCAAGCCGGGCATATTTCCAGCGTGTGCTGCGCCGTGTCCTCCCCGCAGTCACAATGGTGGCACTCGGTCGTCGGTTCCCTTCCGGCTATTTTGCACAGGTACTTGCCAAAGCAGCCATGGCCCGAAAGCACCTGCACTAGTCGGAAGGTAAGCGACCCGTGTGCCCTGTCCACCCAGTCTTCCAGTACTGGGCGGACTGCCTCCACAGTCCAGCTGCCGGCTCGTGGCTGAGCCAGCCGCTCCCTCCATTTCCCCAGCATGGACTGTCGGGCGTGGAACCTCCACACTTCGACCTCCCTCGGCGCGGGGCGCTCGCCTCGGAGGCGGAGCTCCATACGCCAATTGTACATCGACGCATAGTACTCCGCCTCTAGATCCCACGGAGGGGATCCCGCCAGCACGCACGCCGCTTCGAACGAAATGGTGCGGTAGCCACGGATCACCCCGACGGCCATCACCCTTTGAGATCTCCTCAAGAGGGCGATGGATTTCTCCGTCAGGGCTTCCTCCCAAATGGGAGCGCCGTACATCGCCATTGACCGCACCACTCCGAGATACAAGCGGCGGCTACTCGCCTTGGGCCCCCCGAGGTTGGGCAGCAACCGCTTCAAAGCAGTCGCCGCACTCAACAGTCGAGGGGCCATGCGCCTGAAGTGCGCCTGGAAGTTCCACCTTGCATCGAGGACGAGGCCGAGATATTTCATCTCGGCCCCGACCTCGATGCGCGTGTCGTCGACAACGATATGGGACCCCCGCGGCGGGGCTCGTCTCGGACCATGAAAACACACAGCCTCCGACTTGCCAAGCGCCACGCGGAGTCCCAGCGCACCAATCCTGTCGACAACCGACGCTACAGTCACTGTGGCTAGACGGGCAGCCACCTCAAAAGTCTCCCCCCGGGCCATCACGAGCGTGTCGTCTGCGTAGCAGATCACGCCGGCGCCCGGATCGAGATTTCCCCTCAGCACCCAGTCGTACCCGATGTTCCACAGGAGCGGACCGAGGACCGATCCCTGTGGCACACCGCACGACATTGCCGTCTTGCGAGTACTGCCATCCCTCACGGGGTACGAGATGTACCTCTCCGAGAGGTAGGCTCCGACAATCCGGCGGAGGTAGGGAGGAACGCAATGAAGACACAACGCCTCCCTAATACAGGCCCAAGGCATGGAGTTGAAAGCGTTCGCTATGTCCAATGACACAGCGAGCACCACTCCGCCTTGGGCCACCGCCTCGTCCGAGTACGCCCTGACGCGCCTGATGGCGTCGATCGTGGACCGGCCCTCTCGGAAGCCGAATTGGTGACCAGACAGATTCGGACCCGCCCCGCCCAGATGCTTATTGAGGCGAGCTGCGATAATACGCTCGAACAGTTTGTCCGCCTCATTCAGCATCACTATCGGGCGGTAGGCGGAAGGAGAATCCGCTGGTCGCCCGTCCTTCCTCAGCAAGACTAACCTGCCCGTCTTCCACAGTGAGGGGAACCGTCCCGACTCCAAACAGGCATCCAATAGCCCACGGAAACGGTCCCCTAGCGCATCCAACGCCAAGACCCAGGCTCTACCGGGAACCCCATCCGGTCCTGGAGCCTTGTTTTTGGCCTTCAGCCTCAAAACAGCTGCGCCAAGCTCTCCCTGCGACACAGGTGGCACCTCGGCATCCTCCTCCTCCTCCGTCGCTTGCGACGGTGCCATTGCTGGAGGCATGTGGTCCGTTCCGTTCGGAAACAGAGCAGAGACCACGCCGTCCAGCAATTGAGGTGCGAGACTCTCAGTCAGCGGTGGCGCCCATGGCCGGATCTTCCCCCGAACCAGCTTATAGGGCCGACCCCACGGGTCGTGACTGAGAGTCTCCAAGAGCTCAGCCTTTGCAGCGGCCTTGGCGTTGCTGATGGCCAGCCGTAGAGCCCTAGTTTTCGCCCGATAGGTCTCATACAGCGGTCCATCTTCTTCCACGTTGCGGCGGCGACGTCTGCGGTGCCTGGTGTACTGGCGTCGAGCCCAAATGCAGTCGGCGCGCTGATCGGCAATGGCCTGAGACCACCAATACACCTCGCGCTTTGGAGGTCGGGTTTTGGCTCGAGACATGCCAGCATCGCAAATATGCGA
The DNA here is from genome assembly GCA_948107665.1 of Lomographa bimaculata. Classification (NCBI taxonomy): domain Eukaryota; kingdom Metazoa; phylum Arthropoda; class Insecta; order Lepidoptera; family Geometridae; genus Lomographa; species Lomographa bimaculata. The sequence continues at coordinate 10,801,043 of OX403612.1, read as the reverse complement.
CATGGCGTCCCGGAACCATTCGGCCTCCTCTTCGACCTCCACTGGCGCGTCTGGAGGGGACTGCCAGGCGTAGACGATCGACGCTATCTCTAGCGCCTCTCTGTCCAACGTCCTTAACACCCATCGGGGGTACCCGGTAGGGCGACGAACGACCGGGTCGGCCGCAGAGGGGGAAACGTCGAATCGAACATACAAATGGTCGGATAACGTCTCAACCTCCTCTGCGACTCGCCAACCCTGGACGAGACGTGCGACGGCGGGGGAAGCAAACGAGAGGTCTACAATAGACCCCCCGCTTTGCCGTACGCACGTGTTGACCGATCCCCGGTTCAATACCAGAAGACCGGTCATCGTCGCCCACTCCTCGAGAGCCTCACCACGCGCATCAGTCGCAGGGCAACCCCAAGCCAAAGACTTGGCATTGAAATCGCCCACGACGAGCGCCGGACGGGGTAGAGTCTGCCCAATAAGGGCCCCTACCCTTCCGAGGAACGCCTCAAACTCGGCGAGGCTTCTGTTCGGCGAGAAGTACACCCCGATGAGAACAGTCTCCCTCCATTGCACCGCAGCGTATCCTTGCCCTCTCGCGATAACTGAGAGGGACGGAGCCCCAGCAGAACCGGAAGAAACGATGGCCACCAAACCATCCACGTCGCCTACCCACTTACCGTGGGGAGGGACACAGTATGGTTCGGCAACCACCGCGACCTCGATCAACCACTCCGCCATGGTTTGCAGGAACAAGTCCTGCGCACCGGCGGAATGGTTGACGTTCGCCTGGAGAAAGCGATAAGCCATAATTAACCTAATTACAGATCATCGCCTCCTCACCTCCCTCGGGCTCAGGGAGGCGGCTGTTTGCTGCTGGGGCTTTAGCGGCTGACGAAGCGACTTTCGGCCCCCGTTTAGGTTTGGGTGGGCAGCAAGACTTGCTGCCCAACCTGTGCTGCGCTGGTCTGTTCGCGGCTGTGCACAGGGAGCACAGAGCCGCAGACGCGCAACACTTGGCCGCTATGTGGCCGGTCTGACCGCAACGATAGCACTCATCGCTACGGTCTACCTCCGCGGTGCACTGAGCACGGACGTGCCCAGTCTGCAAGCACCGGAAGCACCGCCTCGGCCTGGATTCCAGCACCTTGACCTGTGCCGAAATCCACCCAACCAAAAGCCGCTCGCCATTCCCCAGTCGCTTGGCAGCGACCACCGGACAGCGCACGAATAGGGAGCAGGTGCCCTGGGAATCACGCCGCAACTCACCGTGCGTCACCGATTCCCTCGTGCACCCTCCGCGCTGTACAACAGCAGCCACCACCTCTTCAGCGGAGACGGAGTCGTCGAGTCCGGAGACCCTCAGATCCGCGCGCTTCATTGGCCTGGACACGGTCGCGAGCTCCTCGCCTAGCGTGTCCCTCAGTTTTTGGGCCAATGTGTCCGCTTTTTCGCCACTAGCTACTCCTGGAACCTCCAGGATGTACGCACCGGTTGCTGCCTTGCGGAATCGGAGGCCGCTGATTCCACAACTGGCGAGATCGACCTTTGTGCGGGCGTCCTGCATCACCCTGGCGTACGTCACACCCTTCTCCACGGCAGCCGGCTGCAGTTTAATCACTACAGCCGACGACCGAGGTGGGCGCAACTTCACCGGAGCCGGCTGGCTCTTCGGCCTTGGGATCGCCGCTGTGGCTTGCGACTGGGAAGTCGCCGCCGTCTTTTTCCCGCGCTTTGCCACCGTTGACCAGGCCACGTCCATGGACTCGGGTGCCGGTGGCAAAGGGCGGGGTGCCGCCTTTTTAGGAGTTGCCTTTGGAGCAGCTCCCTTCTGCGCCGTCTTTGCCTTTTTAGGCTTTGGGGCCGCCGCAGGTTTACCAGGCTGAGGCTGCCGTGCTTCAACCTCCGCTCGCGGCTTTGGAGTACTCGCTGCCGCAGCAGCGTTCTTCCTATCGGCCGCAAGAGGTGGGCGCAGACGCTTCTCGGGAGGAAGCCGCTCCGCCAATGCTTCAAGCCGCGCGTTCATCATGTTGCCGACTTGCAACATAATCGAACGCGACAGCTCCTCCAGCCGTTCGTCCCCATGTGAGAGCAGAGGCTGCGAAGCCTCCATTCTTTCAGGAGAAGGTCGTCGCTGGGACGTCGAAGCACTGGCCTTCGACACCTTCGCCACCTCCTTCCTGAGCTCAGCCATCTCTTTCTTCATCGCCGAGATTTCGCCCTGCAGGCGGACATTGTCCGCCAGCAGTCTAGCGTTTTCATCGGCGACGTTCCTCTTGAGGAGCACGTCCACCACAGCCTTTATGGACAAAGCCGAATCCTTTAGGGCACGCTGGAGCGTTCCCTTTAGGTTTTTCGACTTCGTCGCGACCTCGCACACCATCGCAACGTCATTCATGACGATGCGACTGAGTGCGTCCGTCGTTTGGACGTCGTCCTCCCCTGTGACCTGCAGCCTAAGGGCCGCCCTCTTTGTCAGCAATTCTTGAGCGCGCTCCTCAAGCAGACACTCCACCTCGTCCTTTTTCTGCTTGAGGAATTCGCTCCTCCTCGAGCTGCTTGAACGATTCAGGTCAGCCAAAATTGGTGACCTGAATCCTCCAGGCGCTTCACCCTCACTTGAGGAAGGAGTAGGCACTTCCTTCCGCCTTCTCTTCGTGCCTTTCTCCTTCTCCTTCTTTGACAGCAAACTGTCGCGGTCTAGCGACCTTGTCGACCCTACGGTCCCCAAACTCGCATCCGAGTCGGACGCCCTCTCCAAGCTCTCCCTTCCTCTTCCATCCTCCCTATCCACTTCCTGGCATTTCTTGCCCCCCCCAGAATACGAGGGGCGGAATGCTGTCTCTGGAGCGTCGTGCGCTCCAGAAACAGCACTGAGGGATTTCCCGGTCTCATTGAGGCGGTACCCTCCTGGGGTAGTTCTTTTAGGAGATGCCATTTCCATTTAGTTGTCCTTTTTTTTTGTTAAGGGGGTGCGGTCCCCCGGGGTGCGCTCTAGCGACTGGGATCCCCCCAGCCATTCATCCTCTTGGCGAGCGCGAACCGTAGGATTAGGGATCTGGAACGCGGAGGGAACACCCTCAAGGAAAATCCATGAAGGTGTTCCCACCACGACAAAGCCTTCCCCGGCCCTGAGGCCCATACGCGTAGTCTGAGCTGGGGCCGCGCAACTACCTGACACAATGTCATGCAGAAACCTTTGCCCCAGCTCATACCACGCGATTAACCTCCCCCAACCCACATCGCCGCTACCCGGACTATCCAGGGCGCCGACTGGGTCTCCATCTCCGACCTGCATCGTCGCTACTCGGCATAAGGCCAAGACGCCGACCAGGCCCCGCAGCCAATCAAGGCCGCCTCGACGCGCGCCACCGCTACCCGGAATCTCCAGGACGCCGGCCGCGCCTCGCCTGAGAAGTCATACTGCCCAGGCCCACTCCCCCCGGCACGGTGATCCCCCACTATGCCTGCTTCGTCCATTGCGCCCTATGCTGATCATAGGGACGCGGAGAAGCTTTCCCCAACTACCTTCCTTTTGCTTCCCTCCCCTTACAATAAGGGAAAGGGACGCAAAAGAGAAGGCTGGCCAGTTATTCGCCATCGGCAGCGAGATCTCACAATGAGAAGTCGCACACCGATGCCCAGAGTGCACCACGAGGAGGTTAACTGACACGCACCCCAACCTAACCTAACCTAACCTAACCTAACCTAACCTAACCTAACCTAACCTAACCTAACCTAACCTAACCTAACCTAACCTAACCTAACCTAACCTAACCTAACCTAACCTAACCTAACCTAACCTAACCTAACCTAACCTAACCTAACCTAACCTAACCTAACCTAACCTAACCTAACCTAACCTAACCTAACCTAACCTAACCTAACCTAACCTAACCTAACCTAACCTAACCAGTCACAATCGATCCGCAGTCGAAACGCCAGCTCAAATAAGTGGCTCCGCGCTCGAAAAATCTAATAAATACGTTTTTTCGCGCGGAAAACAGTAAAAATAGTACCAAAAGACGCGGGCCGTCACACGGAATATAATAGTGAAAAAAGTGTCGTGATAACTCGAAAACTGTGCGACTTATGACGAAAAAACCGTCCAAAACACATGTGACAAACATTAAAGTGTAAACGCTGCTCGTTTTTCAGCGACGACCTAGTGTTTTTTAACTGTAGTTCGTCTGTGTATGTGACAAACTAGGCTTGGACAAAATTTTGGATTTTTGCGGTGAGTTTTGACAAAGCCCTAGTACTTAACCTAAAAGTGACCAAACATTAAACGTGACAGTAGCACATCGTGCTACTTACCAAATTGACCGCTTTACTTAATAGAGGCAAATACCGTTTGAAGACTGCAAATTGGTGGGAAATTGGGGGAGTTACGTGCAAAAATCTGTTTTACCACGTGGGTGAAACAAACTTTTACCAGCAGCTGCCCCAAACGATCGACGACCCCCCTTTTTTCCATCGGAAATCGAGAGAAGACATCACCCCCAACATCCTCACCGAATCTGGGAATTTTCTGCCTCCCAGATTAGCAGAAAATATTTTTCCCGAGAAGTGTGAAAAAGCGAGGTCCAGGAACTACTGGAGCTGGAGCAAGATTTGAGGTGTCCCCAAAACCGCAGAGGTAACACAAACCCAGATCTACTCGAAAAAGTGGTCTCTCACACCAGAATCACCGGATAAGGCCTATTTGCGGTATTTGTCGAGGCGAAAAATCCCGAAACGGACTCCAGAGGTGAACCCGGAGCCCCCACAACTCCCGAATAGTAATAACCGTCTGGATCTATCCTCGGACGGCGGCTTTACCGAAGGAACCATAACGCTGGGAGCTGAACCTGATTTTTGGTAAATTTTTCCCCACAAGCATATCGAGCGACGGCATTACCAACTATCCTTGTTTTCCCCATAACTCGGGAAGGGAGCGTCTGATCCCAAAAATAACGTCGGGAGCTGTTCTGTCACCAGAAGCTATCCCAGGGGCAACACATCGGATCCGAACACTATCAGCTCGCCAGGACCAAATTTTTGCCTTCCCAAGGGAATAATTCTGGACCAGGAGCAGCCTCAGGACCCGGAGCAGTGCAGGCAGTTGGAACAACATCTACTCCAGGAGCCTTCACCAGCGTAGGCCCGGCCGGACCCCCCCCTTGTCAAGAGCGCCTCCCCGTATACTTCGGACGTCCCTGGAGCAGCGTGAACCGATCTGCGGAGAAGAACAAGAAATTAAATAGGTAGAATACTTCAATACCTACCATTAGATATAAAAATTAGAATTTTGTAACGCACCGTTCCGGAGAAACAGCAATTTTAAAATACCAATTACCTAAATTCAAAATTTTGTCATTTGCGGTCGTTGGTAATTGTGGCATTCCTTCAGGACAATAATACCGGGAGGTTCAGTGACTATCCCATCCAGAAGGAGCACTACATTACTGGCAGCTACCCGCACTACAAGTAGGATCACAAAAAATTTTTGTGCGGTACATAGTTTCTGAAATAACATAGTACCCAAATTCCTGAAGACTTTTTACAAACCGCACAAAAACTGAAAAACGGCCATATCTCCGAAACGGTGCGTCTTAGAGCAAATCTGACGACATTTCCGGGTACCCCCCCCTTCAACCCCCCCCTATAGTTCGGAGGACCGAACTATACCAGACTCCTACAAATATTTTGACAAAGTATCAACCCCCTACGACGAAGTCACCCCCGCGATTTTTGAAATTTTTACAAGTGTCTGGGACTTTGTCAAAGTAAATTACAAATTAAGTTAAATTATTATATTGACTGTAACCATAAATTGTGTGTTCTCCCCTCCCCTCCTTACCCCCCCCCCCCCCCCCCCCCTCCATCCTAATTACCCCACCCGTAAAACCCTTGACCAAGTAGCAGGAGGCCCTTTTACAGCCTACGGCTACCAAGACCATTCTACCTAGAACCCCCCCCCCCCCTCCCCTTACCCTCCCCCCTTACCTTTAGTTATTTAGTTTAGTATAAGATTGATAGGGAAATCGAAATAGCGATAACCCTAGAGCTATTAGAGCAAAACTGACCAAAGTGAATTTTGTATTCTGGCGGCCATTTTGGCCACCATTTTGAAAAATTGTAAGGCTTAGTATCTTCTAAACCAGTGCACCGAACTTAACGGGATTTTTTACAATCAGTAAGTCAACAAAATACCTTTCGAATAAAACTTGTAAAGAGACTCTACATAAATATCTAGTTACCAAAAACTTATTCTAATTGACTTTTTATATTAGAGTGGACAAATAACTGTAGTCAATACCCTCCCAATTGTCAGGCAGACTTTGGTGTGGACGCGGACTCTACGTAGAGCCAACACCACATACGTTTAGGCCCTTCGAGGGTCAAGGTCGTGGTAGAGTCAGCTCTACATAGAGTTGGGCTCGGGGTAGAGTCAACTCTACATAGAGTCAAGCTCGTGGTAGAGTCAGCTCTGCATAGAGTTGGGCTCGGGGTAGAGTCAACTCTACATAGAGTCAAGCTCGTGGTAGAGTCAGCTCTGCATAGAGTCAAGCTCGTGGTAGAGTCAGCTCTACATAGAGTCGTGCTCTACATAGAGCCAAGTCTACAGAGAGTAAAAATAATATCAAAAACTACTTACCAGATAAACTTACCTTAAACTACGCGCGCTGGTCTACTAACAGGAACTGAAGACCTGAAACAAAAAATAAAAATTTAGAAAATAATTAGATTACAATTGACATACTGTATAATTATACGCATATTTTAGATTTTAACTTATTTTACGTTTACACCCCCTTTACAACTTATACAAATTTACATTATTTTATTAATTGCGTATATATATTGACCAAAACCAAAAATGGTGTTTGGAATCCGTACCCCACTACAGGCTACAAGGACGGGTGCTAGCACTAGTGGCACAGAACCTCAAAAATCCCCTACCCGATCGGACAATACCTTCACGATGGAATCTTCCGGATCATCCGAAATAAGAGGGAGCTCCAAAGTCAGACGTAGCATCGGAGAGTGGGAAGCCGGAAAGACAGAAGCGCAAGCTCAAGTCGATGACCCGACCCCCCCGAAGAAGCCGTCCACAGACTTAGAGTCGCAAAAGATAAAGTCCAAGAAGCTCATACAAGAGAGCAAACAAAAGGAGAAGGTGGTGCACTCTCCAACTAAATATGTGGACCGACTAACGGAGGCAAGAGCGTGTGTACTGAAGGCAAAACTTAACCTAGAAAAATCCCGTAACACGAAGACGGAGATAAAAACGGAGGTTATGCTAGCAGTAGACAGGCTCTACCTCCTAGTAAAAGAGTCGGACAGTGTTAAGAGCTTAGGAAAGACACTAGCTAAAAAATCGGAAGAGGAACCGAGGAAGGAAAAGGAGCAGGAAAAGAGAACAGAGGAAAGAGAATTGATCAAAAAGATGACAGAACATGCCAGATTAATTGAGGAGAGCAACGTAAAAATGGAAAACTTGAAGGCATCCTTAGAGAAACACCAGGAGACCCAGGAGAGACTATCGTACGCTAGTGTTGCGGCAGGCCAACCCAGTAGGCAGCCCGGGGGGCAGGCCGCACTGCACTCAGTGGTAGTCTCCTCCAAAGACGAAAACGAGACCGGCGAAGAAGTGCTCAACCGTATCCGAGAAGCAGTGAATGCTAAAGAAGGAGGGATCAAGGTTGATAAAGTACGTAAGGCAAAGGACAGAAAGGTCATCGTGGGTTGCAGGACTGAGGAGGAGAGACAAAAGGTTAAGGAAAGGTTGAAAAAGGTGGAGTCGCACCTCAGAGTAGAGGAGGTTCAGAACAAAGACCCTCTTCTGATTCTAAGGGACGTACTAAGTTACAACAAAGATGAAGACGTCCTGAACGCCCTTAGAAAGCAGAATGGTAGCATGTTTAAAAACCTCAGTAGAGAGGAGGATAGAGCCGAGGTGCGATACCGAAGAAAAACCAGAAACCCGCAAACGTGCCACATTGTACTAAAAGTCTCCCCCAAGATCTGGATGCGAATGACAGAAGCTGGTGAGGTGCACGTAGACATGCAGAGAATAAGGGTGGCCGACCAGTCCCCACTTATGCAGTGCTCGCTTTGCCTAGGCTACGGCCATGGCAGGCGGTACTGCAAAGAAACAGTGGGGAAATGCAGTCACTGCGGAGGTCCCCACATGAAGTCTGACTGTGCAGATTGGAAAGCAGGGGGGACCCCTTCTTGCTGCAACTGCAAACACGCCAGGCTGGATGAGCATGAGCATAATGCGTTCAGCCAGGAGTGTGCAGTGAGAAGGAAGTGGGACGCTCTGGCTCGAGCCACCGTTGCATATTGCTGAGGATGACACTGGCAACACTACAGCAGCAAACAGAGGCACCCCAACTGCAGAAAAATCGTACCTAGTTGTACAAGCCAACCTCCAAAGAAAAAACTTGGCGACAAACGAGCTGATGATAGAGGCTAGTAATAGAAGAGCGGCCTTTGCGCTGCTCCAGGAGCCATATGTGGGTGGAACACGGAGAATGAAGGACTACAGAGGAGTGAGAATCTTCCAATGCACTGGTCAAGGAGAAGGGACTGTTAAGGCGGCAATAGCCATCTTCGACACTAATATAGATGTCATACAATGCCCGGAATTCACCACAAACAACATCGTTGTGGTGAAGATTCGGACCAGTGCTTGGGAGATCACTGTAGTTTCCTTCTACTTCGAGCCAGACCAGCCAATACAGCCATACCTGGAGCAGCTCAAGAATATCGAAGAAAAATTTGGACCCAGGCGAATTATCTTTGGAGGTGACTCAAACGCAAAGAACAGCTGGTGGGGCAGCCTCAAAGTAGACCACAGGGGAGATGATCTATCAGGAGCACTTGAAGAAATGAGCCTGCAGGTACTCAACAACGGAGATACCCCCACATTTGACACTATAAGGGGAGGAAAAACTTACACAAGTTACGTGGACATAACGGCCTGCAGCGTGGACATGTTGGACTTGGTGGAGGACTGGGAGGTTAGAGACGACATAACAGGATCAGACCACAACGGCATTCTTTTTAAAATTAGATTAGTTAAAGCAAATGGAGTCAGAGTAGAGAGAACAACTAGACTCTACAACACGAAAAAGGCAAATTGGAGCCAGTTTCGTGAGAAACTGGCACAATTAAAACTAGAAAACAACTTAAACTCAATAGAAATCAACAAAATTCAACATATAGTAGATCTGGAACAAATAGTAGAAAAATACATCACAGTAATAAAACAAGTTTGTACGCACACAATACCAAAAAAGAAAACAGCGGAAAAACTTACCTTGCCGTGGTGGTCTGAAGAGCTCGCTCACCTGAAGGGAAAAGTCACCACCATGAAACGAAGAATCCGATGCGCAGCGCCGGTCCGTCGAGCGAGAGTCGTTGAGGAGTACCTGCAAGCAAAAGAAGAGTATGAAAACAGGGTATGTAAATCACAAACAGACAGCTGGAAATCTTTTTGCAAAACGCAGGATCGGGAGGGGATGTGGGAAGGTATATATCGAGTGATTGGGAGGACGACCAAAAGGCAAGAGGATCTGCCATTGGTCAAGGAAGGGAAATCCCTAAGCCCAAGGCAGTCTGCAGAAATGCTCGCAGAAACTTTCTACCCTGAAGACAAAACGGAGGAGGATAATGGGGATCACCAGCGAATAAGGAAACAAGCCGACCAAGTAAACGGTTGGGAACATGATAGTAATCATGACCCACCTTTTACCCCTGAAGAGGTCCAAAACGCTGTGAATAGCTTCAACCCCAAGAAAGCTCCAGGCCCAGACGGTCTAACGGCGGACATATGCGAGCAAGCGATAACTCAGGATCCGGAATTTTATCTATCACTGGCTAACAAATGCCTAGAGCGAGGACACTTCCCGAATATCTGGAAGGAGGCGACCGTGATAGTACTCCGGAAACCAGGAAAGGAAAGGTACACGGAAGCAAAGTCCTACAGACCGATAGGGTTGTTGCCAGTGATGGGTAAGATCCTGGAAAAGCTTGTCGTAAATAGACTGAAGTGGCATATCCTTCCAAAACTTAGCAACCGCCAATACGGATTTATGCCACAGAGAAGCACGGAGAATGCCCTCTATGTTCTAACGCAACATATACGCCTAAAGCTGGAACAGAAAAAACTTGTAACACTTGTATCGTTGGACATAGAGGGAGCATTCGACAGCGCATGGTGGCCCGCGATAAGAGTCCGGTTGGCGGAGGAAAAGTGTCCTCTAAACATAAGAAGGCTAGTGGATAGCTACCTCAGCCATAGAAAAGTCAGGGTTAGGTACGCCGGGGAAGAAGTCGTTAGGCAAACAACCAAGGGCTGCGTCCAAGGTTCCATCGGAGGTCCGATTTTATGGAACCTGCTCTTAGATCCGCTGCTGCAGGGTCTTGTTAAAAGAGGGAATTATTGCCAGGCATTTGCTGACGATGTCGTCCTAGTGTTTGACGGAAACACAGCACTCGAAGTGGAGCGACAGGCAAATGCCGCTCTCGCGTACGTCTTGGCGTGGGGCGTCAGAAATAAGCTCAAATTCGCTCCTCACAAAACCAAAGCTATGGTAGTGACGAGAAAGCTTAAATTTGACGCACCACGCCTGAGCATGGGCGGGGTCGACATTGGCATGTCCGAGGAGATAAAGATCCTGGGGCTCATTCTAGATAACAAGCTCACGTTCAACAGCCATGCGGCAAGCGTATGCAAAAAGGCGTTGAACGTGTATAAACAGCTGTCCAGAGCCGCCAGGGTCAGCTGGGGTCTAAATCCGGAGGTGATACGCAGCATATACACGGCCGTCGTCGAACCCATCATAATGTACGCGGCCAGTGTATGGGCACCTCAAACTCGTAAACTGGGCATGCAGAAACACCTTAACGCTGTCCAGCGAGGATTCGCCCAAAAGCTGTGTAAAGCCTACCGGACCGTCTCCCTAAACGCAGCACTAGTTCTGGCAGGAATCTTGCCACTCGATCTCAGAATACAGGAGGCAGCAGCCCTGTATGAGGTAAAGAGAGGTGTGCCCCTGCCTGAACTGGGAGATAGGGAGATGGAAAAAATGGCGAAAGCTGAGGAATCACCTCACCCGGCGGAGCATATGCGCCTGGAATTCGAATGTCTGGAAGACCAAGAGCAGGTGGACAGTAACAGCGATTACGCTGTTCGAATGTTCACGGACGGCAGTAAGATCGAGGGTAAGGTCGGCGCAGCTATATCCACCTGGAATAGCGCAGCCGAGACCAAAACCCAGAAGTTAAAACTGTCGTCTTACTGCACAGTCTACCAGGCAGAATTACTGGCCATATGCATAGCCACGAGGGAGATTCTGAAGAGCAAGGCATCGACATTCGCCGTTTACAGTGACTCAAGGTCATCGCTTGAAGCAATTACGAACCACGGCTCGAAACACCCTCTTGCTGTAGAAATACGCAACAACCTTCGCACCGGTAAAGACCAAAATAAAACTGTAGCTTTATATTGGATAAGGGCTCACGTAGGTATAGAGGGTAATGAGCGTGCAGATGAACTGGCGAAGGAAGCGGCCCTTGGACTAAAAACAAGACCTCACTACGAACTCTGCCCAATCTCGCACATCAAAAGGCAGATTAGAACAAGATCCCTTAGAGAATGGGACAGTAGGTATAAAACAGGCACAACAGCAGCCGTTACAAAAATCTTTTTCCCCGACGTCATAAACGCGTACAAAATTGTTAGGCAAGTTAAGCCAGCTGGCATTTTGACCCAAACGCTAACAGGGCACGGTGGGTTCTCAGAATACTTGACTAGGTTCAAGTGTAAAGAGGACCCATCGTGCATCTGTGAACCCGGCGTTCCCGAAACTGTCCAACATATTTTGTTCGAATGCCCAGTGTTTGGAAAATACAGATATGAAGCCGAGTTAATAATCAATGTAAGCTTAAATGTAGACACTGTACAGGAATGTATTAGTGATAAGGAAAAAAGAAGTGAATTCATCAACTATTGTACAAAAATAACTAAAAAAGTCATAAATAGAAATACTGATGGGTAGAATTGCTGAATATATATATAATGATATATAGAACATCAGCAATATATTACATGTATAATTTAAGGACTCAACTATTGTCAATAGCATAAGAACTGATGAACCTACAAGTAAGATTATTATTGATGTTAAACCGCTATATTAAATTGTAAACCGACATATTGTATAAAATAAATTAAAAAATGTAACTGTTAGACATAAGAAAAATTCAGAAAAATAAAGACTCTGATTCTTTTAGAGGTAGTCGCCGATAGTGCCATTTCTAGATGGTGGTACGGGTAGGAAAAAAAAAAAAAAAAAAAAAAAAAAAAAAAAAAAAAACCTAACCTAACCTAACCTAACCTAACCTAACCAGTCGCACTCTGTCCGTCAGTGCAAGCGCCAAGCTTTTAAAGTGCTCCGCGCCTCAAAAATCGGTAAAAATAGTAAAGTTACGCAAATCGTGCAGTGATACAAGTGAAAGTGTGCGCCAACACCTGCGCCACGTGATAGTGCAAAAAGTTTCGGAATCGGATTGTTTTTCACTGATTGACAGGGAAAAACCCGATTTTTCGCTTCCCGAAAAAGTTAAAACTAAATACGCTGCACGATTATCAGCGACGACCTACATTTTTTATACTGCACCTCGACGCCCCTTGGAGGACACTATAACTAGGCTGAGTCCCGGATTATTCCTGGTTGAACTCGCCGAGTTATACCAAAAACCACCAATACACGTGTTAACGTGTTCCAGGATCCAGAGGACCTGGAACTTTTCTGAAACCAGCACGACGTGAGCGCAGACGAGCACTACCAGGAGACACTTCGATCATCGAAAACCAACCAGCCGCCACGAAGATTTCAGCTCTTCAAAAGTCAGTAAATTCTACTTCATCTTTAAATTCTTCTAAATTCTAAACAAGATCTGTAACGATATACTTTTTGGACTTTATACAGTTAATCATATCGTTACGAACAAGTGTACAAATTTTCGGCATTTTCTATGCAACAGTTTTCGCAATATCGATTTTAGAGCGTCCAACCAAACATAACCTCTAAAAAGTAGTGACGTCTTTGGTTGGAAAAATCGCCTAAAATCGCATCCATCCGACAGCGGCTGACAGCGGACGGTGACGACAGTGCCTACCTGGTGATTTTAGGAACTTTTGGCCCCATTCTGAGACACTTTTTGGAAAAATCAACACGTAACCGGGATTAGTAATAATTTAATAAATTGCATCATCTTTTTGCACCCGGCTTTTAGGTTCAAATTTCAGCCCCCACCCCTCAGCCCCCAGCCCCCGAAAGATCTGGACGTTTCTCGAACTGTCTGGAACCTTCGATTGCGACAGGTAGTTTGTCAACTACTTTAGCGTGTCATCGAAGGTTCTCGAAAAAACATCATCATCATCAGCTCGAGAAATAATCATCATCATTAGCCTAAATTATTATCATCATCAGCTCGAATAATAATCATCATCATCAGCTTGAATTATCATCATCAGCTGATAGGCCGTCCAGATTGCTATTGGGCTTTTAAGGCGCTGGAACTCCCCCCTCCTCTGACAAAGGTGACCTAGAAAGGACTTTACTCCGCATCTAGGTGACCTAGGACGAAAAGTAGTATAAATTAAAAAATATTTTTTTTTTTTTTTTTTTTTTTTTTTTTTTTTTTTTTTTTTTTTTTTTTGGAATTTGTTCGTCTCAGACGGAGCTACCACTTGGTAGAGCCGGGGTACAAAATTATACGTGTTGATTTGAAGTGCAACTGTGATATATAGATTAAGTTTTTATGACACTGCAGTCGACCAAGTGGCGTTCTTTTTTGACCATTGGAACGACTGCAGTAACGACAAATATATTTTATATATTTTAAAAATTTGTTTTTATATAGCTGTAAGTTTTACATTTGTAAATATATTTTAAATTTGTGTTCCAGTTGACGCCTTTACACGCAACTGGCACAATTGACTTTCCGAACTTTTTTCGGATTGCTAATTTTATATGACGACCTTGTTTTTATTTATAGAGTAGTCTCAAAACAGAGTTTAATCTCTGGGATTTTTTATATAGTTTAACAGAGGCTACTCTAATTGACTGCGTGTTGCAAATTAGTCACAACTTGTCTGTACAATATAAATCTTAGCAATCGTATCTCTCCTACTATAACGCGTCTTTATTTGAACTTTTTAAATTTAAAATCAAAATGTTTATTGGAGTTAGGACGCCCGCAAAATCCAGCATGGATGCAGACCCCCAAAGAGGAGCCGCCGGAACCCTACCAGCAACATCGGGCGTGAGGAAGAGCATCGGGGAATGGGAAGTTGTGGGCAAACCAGCCCAGAGAACACCCAACCTGACGCCTCCTCAAGCGCTCTCTGGGGCTGAACCCCCAAGGCCAAAACCGGCAGCCCGTAGGCTGTCGGCAGAAGCAGCAGGGGGACTAGCCAAACCGGAGAGCACCAAACGCTCGGAAAAATTAGCAGAGATGAGAGGCTGCCTGACTAAAGTAAAGTTGCACATCAGCAGCTCCAGAAACCTCAAGACGGAGATTAAGAACGGAGTAATCGAAGCCGTCGAGCGCCTTTACCAACTGGCCAAAGAGGGATACGCAGCTGGTGTGCAGAAAAACAAGACAGAGCCAGATTCCATTGAGAAGGAAAGACCCAGGGAAATGGAAAAGGGGGCGGATGATGGAACGCGCGCACTGGCGCAAAAGATCGAGGAGCACATGTTGCTTTTAAAAGAGAACACCAAACGAATGGAAGACCTCAAGCAGACCCTCGAGACCAAGACGTACGCCAGTGCAGTTGCGGCCCCCCCCAAGAGGCAATTAGCAGAGCAGACCGTGCTACACTCGGTAGTGGTAACGGCAAAGGATGAGACGGAAACTGGGGAGGAAGTATTGGAAAGGATTAGGAAAGCAGTGAAAGCGAAGGAGGGAGGAGTGGAAGTAGAGAGGATAAGAAAGGCCAAAGATAGAAAAGTAATAGTAGCATGCAGGACGAAGGAAGAAAGGCAGAAGGTAAAGGAGCGGTTAGCCAAGACCACTGAATTGCACGTGGAAGAGATAAAGAACAAGGATCCTTTAGTGATCCTCAAAGACGTACTCCAGTACAACAAGGACGAGGAAGTACTGAGGGCACTAAAGGTCCAAAACAAGCTTATCTTCGGAGGGCTAACCCAAGAGAACCAGAGATGCGAAGTTGCCTATAAAAAGAAAACTAGGAATCCGCACACTAGCCACGTGGTTATGAGGGTCTCCCCGGAACTGTGGCAGCGCATGGTCGAGGCCGAGACAGTGCTCGTAGACCTGCAGCGAGTCAGAGTGGCGGACCAATCGCCACTCGTACAGTGCTCGCTCTGTCTCGGCTACGGCCACGGCCGGCGCTTCTGCAAAGAGACCGTGGAGAAGTGCAGCCACTGTGGCGGCCCTCATATGAAGGCGCAGTGTGCGGATTTCCTGGCAAACTTGCCGCCTGCATGTTGTAACTGCATCCATGCAAAGCAGCCGAAGATGGACCACAATGCCTTCAGCAGTGAGTGTGCCATCAGGCGAAAGTGGGATGCACTGGCGAGACAAGCAGTAGCATACTGCTAAGGTGGTCCCAGGTGCATTCCCCGATGCCCTTTTTAGGGGCCTGGAGCAACGCGAAAACGACCACCAGGCTTCTCCAGAATATGCAGTGTTGGTGCTTGATGGAGACAACGCACCGTTAGAGCTGACCATTGACAACAAGCTGACATTTAACAGTCACGCTTCCAAAATGTGCAAGAAGACATTAAATGTGTACATGCGGTTGTCAAAGGCAGCCCGGGATTGTCGGAACCTCCACCAAGATGTGACAGTCAACACATACACTGCAACTGTAGAGCCAAAATCCGTGTATGCCGCAAGCGCTTGGGCGTCTGCGGCCAAAAAACTGGGCGTTCAGGAGATACCCTACCCAGCAGAAAAATGGGCCTGCAATTGGTGCAATTGCTTGCCAATTACAGAGCGACCAAGGAGTTATCAGAAGCCCAGAATGAGTTTCGGGGTTTTGCAGCGATCCCAAGATTATTCTTGGAAACCGCAGCAAGCCCCCACTCACTTCATCCGCTCACCGCTGGCGTGAGAGCGGATGAATTAGCAAAGACCGCAGCCCTTACAGCGAAAATGAATCCTGACTATGACCGAATACCGACTCCATTCGGCAAGCGACAAATTAGTTTGTACACGCATGACGAATGGAAACGGAGGTATAAGTCAGGAGACACGGCTACAAATACCGCAAAATTTTTTCGAAGCTCTCCAGGCCTCAAATATTGTTAATAATGTGTTTTTAAAATGAAATATGTAGGAGAGGTACGAGACTAAAAACTAAGATATAATAACTGTGATAAAGATATGTTAGAAAATAAGTGCTTAAACGGTCGAGATATCTCCCGAAAACTGCAAAAATTATAAATTGACATATAATGTATAATTGACTTATTATTATTGTATAAGTGTAATATAAATGTAATTTATTAACTAGAGTGACAGGATAAATATTTTTATTAGAATAAGATCTAGTATGTTGTGACTAATTTTGATAAATTTCAAATGTGATAGTAGAATAAGGTGTACTTTAAAATGTTTACATAGAATAAGACTATTTTTTCTTTTTTAATATGTAATACAAAGACTGATATGAAAAAATTATTAAAGCACCCTAAATCCCTGATAATGTTAGGGAGCAACACGCTGACCGGGCCTCAGCGCCCGGGAAAGAAAAAAAAAAAAAAAAAAAAAAAAAAAACCTAACCTAACCTAACCTAACCTAACCTAACCTAACCTAACCTAACCTAACCTAACCTAACCTAACCTAACCTAACCTAACCTAACCTAACCTAACCTAACCTGACAAATCAAAATAAGGAGAGAGAAGGTGTGAGAAGGGAGGAATCTCTAGCTCCAACCGTTTTGCCCCAACCTATTCACGGACAGGACGAGATCTGCAGGAGACTGGAAGAGCACAGTAGGTTGATGATGGAGAGCAGTGCAAGGATGCAAGAGCTCAAAGACCAAATTGGAAGCCACCAAAAAGTCCTGGAGGGGGCATCATACGCGAGTGTGCTGGCCGGTGGTATTGGGAGAAAACTTCCACAGCAATCGGCGCTACACTCGGTTGTTGTCACCTCCAAAGACGACACTGAGTCCGGAGAAGAAGTGCTGGAGGAAATCAGAAAGGCGGTTAATGCAAAAGAAGGGGGTGTTTTAATTGATAAAGTTAGGAAAGCAAAGGATAGGAAGGTTATCTTAGGATGCATGAAGAAGGACGAGTTAGAAAAAGTCAGAGAACGGATAAAGGAAGGAGGAAAGCTGAATGTGGAAGAAGTTAAAAATAAGGACCCGCTGATCGTTCTTTACGGTGTCCTCCAGAAAAACACTGATGAGGACATCGTAAAGGCGATCAGAATGCAAAATGGGCACTTGCTGAGAGGGGTAAACGATGAGGAGTACCGCTTCGAGGTACGATTTAGGCGTAAGGCCAGAAACCCGCTCACAGCGCACGTAGTAGCCAGAGTGTCACCGCCGATCTGGCAACGGTTGACTGACGCTGGAGCTATACACATCGACTTGCAGAGGGTCAGGGTTGCCGACCAGTCCCCCCTGATACAGTGTTCACGCTGTTTAGGGTACGGACATGGGAAAAGATTCTGCCGCGATGCTGTTGATGTGTGTAGCCACTGCGGAGGCCAACATCTGAAAACAGAATGCGCTGACTGGCTTTCGGAGACGCCCCCTAGCTGCACGAATTGTGTGAAGGCAAATATGGAGCGGGTGGACCATAACGCCTTCAGCCAGGAATGCCCAATAAGACGCAAATGGGAAACACTGGCCAGGTCCACCATAGCTTACTGCTAAAGTTGCCTCATACAAGTTTGTGCAAGCTAACCTCCAAAGAAAGAAACTAGCGACAAACGAGATCCTGATTGAAGCAAAAAAGCGGACGCTGGCAGTCGCGCTTCTCCAGGAGCCCTATGTGGGTGGAGCAAGATGTATGAGGAGTTACCAGGGCGTAAGGGTTTTCCAGAGCACTGAACTAGGAGATGGGACTGTAAAGGCGGCAATAACTGTCTTTGACTCAAGCCTCGACATAATACAGTACCCGAAACTCACCACGAACAATATAGTAGTGGTGGGAATCCGAACTAGTGCTTGGAAGATCACGCTGGTATCCTATTACTTCGAGCCAGACCAGCCCATAGGGCCATACTTGGAGACGCTAGCAAAAATAAGCAAAGAAACAGGATCAAAAAGGCTGGTCGTGGGAGGCGACGCTAATGCTAAAAGTGCCTGGTGGGGAAGCCTAAAATTAGACCATAGAGGCGAAGAGATGGTAGGAACTCTCGATGAGCTGGGACTTCAGGTGCTGAATTCGGGTAACACACCGACCTTCGACACCATCAGAGGAGGACAGCGGTACCACAGTCACGTCGACGTAACAGCCTGTTCGACTGACATGCTGGACCTGGTGGAGGACTGGAGAGTGGAAGAAAACCTCACGAGCTCGGACCACAACGGTATAACTTTCAACATCCGATTACGAAAATCAAAAGGTACAAATATAATTAGGACAACCAGACATTTCAATACAAAGAAAGCTAATTGGAACAAGTTTAATGATAAACTCGACCAATTAAAATTAGAACATAAACTAACAGTAGAATCAGTAGCACAAATTAATTGTAAGGAAGAAATAGATACAGCAATAAACAATTTCACAAAAGCAATCACAGGAGCATGCATACATTCAATTCCAAAAAAGAAAAACGAAAGTACACTTACTATACCGTGGTGGTCCCAGAAGCTCGAAGAGATGAAGAAAGAAGTCACCACCAGGAAACGCAGGATCAGATGCGCTGCGCCGGTCCGTAGATCGAGGGTCGTTGAAGATTACCTGAAACATAAAGAAGCATATGAGTTGGAAGTACAAAAAGCTCAGGTTGAGAGTTGGAAAGAGTTTTGTGGAAAGCAGGATAGGGAGGGGGTTTGGGAGGGGATTTACAGAGTGATTGGCAGAACCAAGAGCAGGGAAGAAGACATTCCATTGGAGATTGAAGGCAAAGTGTTGGATGCAAAAGGTTCCGCACAGCTACTGGCGGAAACATTTTACCCGGAAGACCTAGTAGAAAGCGACAACACCGAACATCGCCAAGTCAGAGAGCAAGCGGAGAGAGTGAACGATGGAGAACAAGATGGTCCTTGTGACCCACCGTTCACGCAGACCGAGCTCCACTTGGCGATGGATGCCTTTAATCCCAAAAAAGCCCCTGGTGCAGATGGTTTCACCGCCGATATCTGCAGTCGAGCCATCAAAACTGACCCTGACTTTTTCTTGGGACTTCTCAACAAATGCCTGGCGCACCACTACTTCCCAAGTACCTGGAAGGAAGCTACGGTGGTTGTGCTTAGAAAGCCAGGCAAGGACTCGTACACAGCCCCCAAGTCGTACCGGCCGATCGGACTACTGCCAGTCCTGGGGAAAGTGTATGAGAAAATGTTAATCGCAAGATTGAAATACCTTCTGATCCCGCAGATGAGTACTCGCCAGTACGGATTCATGCCCCAAAAGAGCACCGAAGACTCCCTCTATACTCTCATACAACACATCCGTATGAAGCTGGAACAAAAGCGGGTTATAATACTCGTGTCCTTAGATATAGAGGGAGCCTTTGACAGCGCCTGGTGGCCAGCCATTAGGGTCCGACTGGCAGAGGAACAGTGTCCGGTTAATTTAAGAAAGGTCATCGACAGTTACCTCAGTGATAGGAGGGTGAGATTAAGGTATGCTGGTGAGGAATACCAAAAAGTGACCAACAAAAGTTGCGTCCAGGGATCCATCGGGGGACCTATACTATGGAATTTAATCCTGGACCCCCTCCTAAAAGGACTCGATAAAGGCGGTCACTACAACCAAGCTTTCGCAGACGACGTTGTGCTTGTCTTCGATGGAGAGACAACCCAGGAGGTCCAGGTTCATGCCAACGCCGCACTTGAATATGTTCAAGAGTGGGGTGTCAGAAACAAATTGAAATTCGCGCCTCAAAAGACCAATGCGATGGTTATCACGCGAAAATTAAAGTATGACACACCGCGCTTGAGCATGGGCGGGGTCGACGTTGGCATGTCAAAGGAAATTAAGATCTTGGGTCTCACCATCGATGACAAACTAACATTTAACTCACACGTGAGTAGTGTCTGCCGCAAAGCCCTAAATTTTTATAAGCAGCTGTCGAGGGCCGCTCGAGTGAACTGGGGACTACAACCTGAAGTCATAAAGACAATATACACCGCAGTGGTCGAACCAACCATCCTGTACGCTGCAAGTGCATGGGCGCCTGCTACTCGTAAATTATGTGTTAAGAAGCAGCTTGATGCAGTGCAGCGAGGCTTTGCACAGAAGATAATAAAGGCTTACAAGACGGTCTCCCTTAACTCGGCTCTACTACTCGCTGGGTTGCTTCCTATGGACGTAAGAGTCAGGGAAGCAGCCTCTCTTTATGAGATAAAGAAAGGATATTCCCAGCGAGTAGTAGAAGACCGGGAGATAGAGAGACTTGTAGCCTTTTCGGAAACCCTGCATCCTGCGCAAAAAACAGGGCTGCACTATACTTGCGTGGCAGACGGTGCAGCATTCGAACAGTATAACAACAATGGCTTGAACATTTTCACAGATGGCAGTAAACTCGAGGGGAAAGTCGGAGCGGCGCTGTCAGTATGGGAAAACGGCGCGGAGATTAGTACCCGGAAGTATAAATTGGAACAATGCTGCACCGTATACCAAGCAGAGCTGCTGGCCCTGTTTGAAGCCACAAACCAGGCACTTCGCATTGTGAGGCCTCGCTGTAACATCTACTGCGACTCCAGAGCCGCACTCGAGACGGTGGTCAACAGCGTTTCCCTCCATCCCTTGGCAATAAAAACAAGAGCCAACATTACCAAAATAAAAGAAGACGGTACGACTCTTCAGTTGTTCTGGATAAAAGCACATGTAGGATTGGAGGGAAACGAAAGAGCGGACTATTTAGCAAAAAGCGCAGCGTTAAATTTAAAAAGAAAGTCGGACTATGATAAATGCCCAGTTTCATTCGTCAAGCAAAAACTCCGAATGGCGTCTCTTGACGAATGGAACCAGCGCTATAAAAGTGAAGAGACGGCTTCTATAACTAAGATCTTCTTTCCGGATGCGATTGTGGCATACCCCCTAGTAAAGAAAATTGGCTTAGACCCCATTACCGTTCAGTTGATGACTGGGCATGGTGGGTTCTCCTCGTACTTGTACCGTTTCAAGCGCAAGGAGAGCCCGGCGTGTAGATGCGACCCACAGCACGAGGAATGTGTTATGCATGTTATAACAGAATGCCCCATTTATGGCAAACAGCGTTTCGATACGGAACAAGAGATAAATTTGGACATAAAAATAGACAATGGTGCTAATTCTGTTGAGCACCGAACTAACCTAAACTAAACTAAAAATAAACTAATTTTAGTCAAAGAATACCTAAACGCTATTCTGATTTTACGTTGAACTTAATTTAAAAGTTGAAATGACAGGACTCTTTCAAGTATAAGATCACATTAAAAATAATCCAGACCTTTTTCATACAGACTAATTTGAGTTTAAAATTTCTATTTTTAGTCTTAATTTGAACGAAAACATGTACATCAGAATAAGAATTTGGTCATTTTCACTAAATAGAGTAACTAAACTAACTTAGTCCTGTCAAACTTAATTTTAGTCTAATCTTGCATTTTCTGAATATGTTTTGGACTAAAGCAGGACTAAAACTAATTTTAGGCTAGTTTAGTCTAATTCTGGACAACAGAATCGGCACCAATATTAGTAAAATTTTAGAACATAAAGAAACTAGATATATATTTATTGAATTTTGTAAAATGGTAATAAAATGCGTTGTGAATAATAATAAAAAGTAAAAATAGAATAGACTGTCACATATTGAAAAATAGGTGGCAAGTACTTTTTGGATACAAGAGTGTAGTAATAATAAAGACAATATTTATATAATATAAAACAATTAATAACAAAATTTCGCAATAAACTTAATAAAAGTATAATTTCAAAAATCGTTATAAAAGGTCTCTGATTACGTCAGAGGACCCAAGCAGAGGGAGGAGGTTTTAGTCCGTAGGTCGCCGGGAAACCGGCGGAGTCGGACATAACCGCGAGGTATCCATGACGGATTCCCTCCTCCCTATCGCAAAAAAAAACAAAAAAACCTAACCTAACCTAACCTAACCTAACCTAACCTAACCTAACCTAACCTAACCTAACCTGCCCAGAGTAAGGCAGAAAATTAAAGCTAGGTTAACCCAGGCCACAGAATTACAGGTGGAAGAAATCAAGAACAAGGATCCCTTAGTGATCCTCAGAGATGTACTCCAGCACAATAGTGACGAGGAAGTGCTGAGGGCACTAAGGAATCAAAACAAGAACTTGTTCATAGGGTTAACCAAGGAAAGTGGAAAATGCGACATAGCTTATAAAAAGAAGACAAGGAACCCGCACACCAGCCACGTAGTAATGAGGGTCTCCCCTAAACTGTGGCAGCGCATGGTCGAGGCCGAGACGGTGCACATTGACCTGCAGCGAGTACGAGTGGCGGACCAATCGCCACTCGTTCAATGCTCGCTCTGTCTCGGTTACGGCCACAGTCGGCGTTTCTGTAAAGAAACGACCGAAAAGTGCAGCCACTGTGGAGGCGCCCATATGAAGGCTCAGTGCGCGGACTTGCTGGCAAACCTGCCGCCTGCATGTTGCAACTGCGTCCATGCTAAGCAAACCAGGACGGACCATAACGCCTTCAGCAACGAATGCGCTATAAGGCGGAAGTGGGACACACTGGCTAGGTCAGCTGTAGCCTACTGCTAAGGTGGTCTCAAGGTTAACACAGGTCCAAAATAGCGATAAGCCATACCTCGTCGCCCAGGCTAATCTCCAACGTAAAGAACTGGCCACGGCGGACTTGATGCTTGAGGCGTACAATAGGAGGGTGGCTTTCGCTCTGTTGCAGGAACCGTATGTTGGGGGTAGGGGTAGAATGGGGAACTACAGGGGTGTGAGAATTTTCCAGAGCACAAACCAAGGTGATGGTACCGTCAAAGCGGCAATCGCAGTCTTTGACAGCGAGCTTGACGTGATACAATGCCCTAACTTTACCACAAATAACATCGTTGTGGTAAAGATTAGAACAAGTGCCTGGGAAATTGTAGTGACCTCATTCTACTTCGAACCTAAACCGACACCCATTGAGCCGTACTTGCAGCAGTTAACCAAGATTGGACAAACTTTCCGCCATAAGTTATTATTAGGAGGCGATACAAACGCCAAAAACGTATGGTGGGGAAGCCCGACCCTTGACAGCAGAGGTGAAGACCTGGCCGGAACCCTGGAGGATATTAACTTGCAGGTGCTCAACGTAGGCGATACCCCAACATTCGACACCATCAGAGGGGATACGCGTTACACCAGCTTTGTGGACGTCACGGCCTGTACGGTGGATATGCTCGACCACGTGGACGACTGGAGAGTTGACGAGGGGATAACAACTTCCGACCACAACACCATCATTTTCAAAATTAACATAGTTAAATCTAAAGGCATTGATGTAGCTAGATCAACTCGAATTTTTAATAGTAAAAAAGCAAATTGGCCTCAATTTCATGAGAAATTAGGCCAATTGCTAGATGATAGTAAAATAAACAAAAATACAATAGATATCATAGATAACAAAACAGATTTGGAAATAATAATAAATAAATATATTCAACACATAATAGCTACATCGAACGCAAGCATACCCAAAATTAAAATCAAAAATTTAGTTACATTTCCATGGTCGTCTGAAGAACTCGTCAGACTCAAGAAAGATGTCGCCACGAAGAAACGAAGGATTCGCTGTGCAGCGCCAATCCGCAGAGAGAAGGTGGTCACCGAGTACCTGCAAGCTAAGCAAGCTTATGAAGATGAGGCTAAAAAGGCACAGATCGCCAGTTGGAAGGGCTTCTGCGAAAAACAGGATAGGGAAAGTGTGTGGGATGGGATATATCGTGTAATAGGCAGGACGATTAAGAGGACGGAAGATCTTCCTCTGTCCAAGGAAGGCACAGTGCTAGACCAAAGGGCATCTGCCATTCTGCTGGCGGACACGTTCTACCCGGAGGACAATGAGGATACTGACAACGCAGAACATCAGCGTGTCAGGGAACTGGCCGAAATGGTAAACAGTCTGGAACATGACGAGCAACATGACCCACTGTTTACCATTGACGAACTAACTATCGCTACGGACAGTTTCAATCCGAAAAAAGCCCCGGGGGGGGATGGTCTGACAGCGGATATCTGCAAAATGATCATCGCACAGAACCCGGAAATTTTCCTAGCATTGGCAAATAAGTGCTTAACACTAGGTCACTTCCCAGAAGCTTGGAAAGAGGCCACAGTTGTGATACTCAGAAAGCCTGGGAAGACTGACTACACCAGCCCGAAGTCGTATAGACCAATCGGGCTGTTGCCAGTGCTAGGAAAGATTCTCGAGAAGATGATCATGAGCAGAGTGAAATGGCATACCATTCCGAAAATGAGCGCGCACCAGTATGGCTTTATGCCCCAGCGTAGCACCGAGGACTCCCTCTATGTCCTTCTAGGATACATTCGTGGTAAATTAGACCAGAAAAAGCTGGTAACAATGATATCGTTGGACATAGAGGGGGCTTTCGATAGCGCTTGGTGGCCCGCCATAAGGGTGCGCCTGGCTCAGGAGGGATGCCCTGTTAACATCAGAAGGGTCATCGATAGCTACCTTGAACGGAGAAAGATAAAATTGCGCTATGCGGGCGAGGAGGTGACCAAGACCACGACCAAAGGATGTGTACAAGGATCGATCGGCGGTCCTATCCTTTGGAACCTCCTCCTCGATCCTCTGCTGAAGGGTCTGGAGCAGCGTGGCGACTATTGCCAGGCTTTTGCAGATGACGTGGTGTTGGTGTTCGATGGAGACACCGCTCTTGAGGTCCAGCGACGTGCGAACGATGCCCTCGCCTATGTCCGGAATTGGGGTGTCAATAATAAGCTAAAGTTTGCTCCGCACAAAACGAACGCAATGGTCATCACGCGTAAGCTTAAGTTTGACACTCCACTTCTGAGGATGGGCGATGTTGACATCGGCATGTCCACGGAAATCAAGATCCTCGGGCTGACCATTGACAACAAGCTGACATTTAATGCACACGCTTCAAATGTATGTAAGAAGGCATTAAATGTGTACAAGCAGTTGTCAAGGGCGGCCCGGGTCAGCTGGGGTCTCCATCCTGAGGTTATCCGCATCATCTACACCGCAGTTGTAGAGCCGATAACAATGTACGCCGCAAGCGCTTGGGCGTCTGCGACCAAAAAACTGGGCGTTCAAAAGCAACTGAATGCTGTCCAAAGAGGATTCGCGCAAAAGCTTTGCAAGGCCTACCGCACTGTCTCTCTCAATTCCGCACTAGTGCTGACAGGTTTGCTCCCCCTCGACCTCCGTATACAAGAGGCAGCCGCCCTGTACGAGGCGAAGAGGGGCAGACCACCGGCGATACTGGTGGACAGAGAGATAGAGCGGAAGACAGCATTCAGCGAGATTCCCCACCCAGCGGAACAAAAAGGCTTGCAATTCGTGTGCCTGGCTGACCAAAACCAAGTGGATATACACAGTAACCAACAGGTATGTATATTCACGGACGGCAGTAAGATCGACGGCAAGGTAGGGGCGGCATTGTCCTTTTGGACCAATGGCGCCGAAACCAAGAGCCTCAAGATGAAACTACCGTCCTACGGCACGGTTTACCAGGCGGAATTGCTTGCCATTTGTAGAGCAACTGGGGAAATTCTCAAGCGCCCAGAAACGAGCTTTGGGATTTACAGCGATTCAAGGTCATCCTTGGAGACCGTTGTAAACTCCCACTCACTTCATCCGCTCGCCGCCGAGGCTCGTTATAATCTAAAACAGTGCGCAAACCAGAACAAACAGGTAGCATTGTTTTGGATAAAAGCCCACGCGGGATTGATAGGCAACGAGAGAGCGGATGAGTTAGCAAAGGCCGCAGCCCTTAAAGCGAAAACGAAACCTGACTATGACCGAGTACCGATATCATTCGTCAAGCGACAAATTCGTTTGTGTACGCGTGACGAATGGAACCGGAGGTATAAGTCAGGTGACACGGCGACGACTACCAAATTGTTTTTCCCCGACGCACTCCAGGCTTTCAGCATAGTGAGAAAGATAGAACCCGTCGGAATTTTAACACAGGTGCTGACAGGACATGGCGGCTTCTCCGCATATTTAAACGATTGTAAATGTAAAGATAGCCCGGACTGCATATGTGAGCCGGGCAAACCTGAAAGTGTACTACATGTCCTGTCAGAATGCCCTGTCTATGGCCTGGAGAGGTACGAGACAGAACACAAAATAGGATGTCTTATCAATGTAAATAATATTTGTAAGATTGTAAATGACAAAGACATCCGAGATGTTTTCATCGAATTTTGTGTTCAAGTAGCAAGTAAGGTTATAAATAAAAATAAATGATAAATGTAAATATTTGTGTATTTGACTTAGGATAGTTTTACTATACCTATGTTTTGTGACTTTATTTTTACCTTTGTATTACAATTGTGTGTTTTTAGACTAAGATTATTTGAAATAAAGACATTACTGAAAAACTTATTTTGCACACAATTCTCTGATCATGTCAGAGACGCGACACGCTGGCCGGGCCTTCGCGCCCGGTATAAAATAAAAAAAAAAAAAAAAAAAAAAAAAAACCTGCCCAGAGTGGGCAAAATGGGACAGGGTGGCAAGATACTCCGTAACTTATTGTTAAGGGCGCCACTAGGGACCGACGACAGACAAACCCGGAAAAGGATTTAAGAGTCTTACAGATGAACCTGGGAAGAGGCCGAGCTGCTACACAGGAGTGCCTGCGCGAGGCCTCTAACCGGGGTTTTTCTGTACTTCTCCTACAGGAACCGTACGTTGGCACAAAGGCTCACATGGCCTCATATCAGGGTACCCGCGTTATAACAGAGCCCACTGTAAATAAACAAAGGCCGGCAAGGGCGGCTATCGTCATCATTAACCCAGACATACAATACTCCTATAACCCTGACCTAATAACTGAAGACATCGTTGGAGTAGTAATAATGTACAATAGAACTAGGTTAGGATTTGTAAGTGTATATCTAGCTAACGACAGAAGCATTGAAGACGACCTCAGAATCATTAAGAAAATTATACAGAAAATGAAGATCCTAGGAGTCAACGACGTCATCATTGGTGGTGATGCCAATGCCTGCAGTCTCTGGTGGGGCTGCGACGCAGACGACGTTAGGGGAACCGAGCTAGCTTACTTCCTGGCCGAGTCAAACATGGAACCAATCAACAGTGGAACAACACCAACATTTTGTGTATACAGAAATGGACAGGAGTGTGCTAGTATTATTGATGTGACTGCTTGTTCGATTACAATGCTGCATAAAATCACGGAATGGAAGGTAGACATCGATTACTGCACTCTTTCGGACCATAGAGCCATAACATTTGAAATTAAACTCAACGCTTCCTCTTCACGGGATGAGAGACTTCTTAGTTCCACTAGAGTATACAATACAGGGAAAGCGAACTGGGATTTGTTTAAGGACAGCCTGATAAGAAGACTCCAAGACAAAGAAATAACAGAAGCTAGAATACTCATGCATAATACTATAGAAGAGCTCGAAGCACTTGCACATGACTATACACATTGTGTTATCGAATCATGCAAAGAGGCAATTCCAATGTTGGGAAAACGGAAAATTAAGGAGATAGCTAAATGGTGGAATGCACAGTTGACTGAAAAAAGGAGAGAAATAGTCAGAATCCGACACAAAATAAGAAAAGCTAACGTGAGGCGCAAACCGTTTGTCATTGAACTCTATCTTAAGAAGAAGGAAGAATACAAAAAGAGTATTGAAGACACAATCACGAGTAGCTGGAAGGATTTCTGCAATACCCAGGAGAGAGAAACCATATGGGATAGAACCTATAGAATACTCAAGAGCACCAGTGAACACATGGAAGACAAACTCTTAAGAGCACCTGACGGTACCACACTGTCTGAAGATGAATCCGCAAGAGTACTTGCAGAAACCTTCTACCCATGGGATGACAAAATCAACGACTCCATAGAACAGGCAAAAATTAGGACAGAAACAGAAGAACTTATATCTAGCCTCAGAATACAACCCGGTAATACAGAAGCTCTTAAACAGTTTACAATTACTGAAATTGAAATAGTAATAAGAAATATGAGCCCCAAAAAAGCTCCAGGAGGAGATGGCTTAACGGCTGATATCTGTAAGAAAGCTTATTTGGCGCAACCAGCGACTCTACTTACGCTCTACAATAAATGCCTCTCCCTGGGCTGCTTCCCACGAATTTGGAAAACAGCCACCATCAAGGTTATTCCCAAACAGGGTAAAGACGACTACACACACCCGAAATCATATCGCCCCATCGGACTTCTTCCCCTGTTTGGGAAAATCTTGGAAAAACTCTTCAACAATAGAGTTCTGTGGCAGCTAGGGAGTGAGGGCAAAATAAGCAATAGGCAGTATGGATTTACGCCTCAACGGAGTACAGAAGACGCACTTTACGATGCCATCACCGTTGTCGAAAAGGCCAGAAATGAAAGGAGCATAGCAGTCGCTGTCTCCTTGGACATCGAGGGAGCGTTTGACAACGCGTGGTGGCCTATAATCATAGATCAACTGTCGAAATACTCCGTTGAGAGAAATATTCTGAAACTAATATCGCATTACCTACAGGACCGCTATATTACACTACGATACGCTGGGAAGTCTATTAATCGTAGCACTAACAAAGGATGCATACAGGGCTCTACCTGTGGCCCCTTGCTCTGGAACACACAGCTAAACCAGATGCTGGAGCCAATGCAGTATAGGGGAGCCCATATACAGGCTTTCGCTGACGACATACTCCTCATTGGCGTTGGAAAAACAGGGGAAGAAATTGAGGAAACCCTAAATCTCGCACTCGAAAAAGTCATCGAATGGGGCAACAAATTAAAATTGAAATTCGCCCCACATAAAACACAAGCCATAGTCTTTACAAAAAAGTTAAAGTACTACACACCACAGCTGAAAATGGAAGGAACCCCAATCAAATTCACTGAAACATTAAAAATACTTGGCGTCACTTTGGATAGGAACCTGAATTTCAAGGCCCACATCACCAATGTCTGCAAGAAAGCATTCATTTTTTACAGATCCGTCTCCCGAGCGGCTCGAGCACAATGGGGACTAAACTCGGAAATACTTCGCACGATATATTTGGCAGTGGTAGAGCCCACCATTTTATACGCAGCAAGCTGTTGGGCTAGATCCACAGATAAGGCCTCGATCAGAGCAATGTTGGACAGAGTGACACGTGCCTTTGCAATCCGCATAAGTAAAAGCCATAAAACAGCTGCACTAACATCGACTGTAATATTGTCACGTATAATACCACTTACCCTCAGAGCAAAAGAAAATGCCGAACTGTTTAAGGTCAAACGAGGAAAGGAAATGAAAGACCTGCCTGGTAGATCACTTGAACGCCGAATAAGCCCCTTTCACTTGCCACACCCCGCAGACAGAAAGTGGATACAGTTCAAGCACATTAATACCGAGGAAGATGTAGATGATATAGGAAATGACTACCCAAAAATTTTCACAGACGGTAGCAAAATTGCAAATAAAGTCGGAGCTGCAATAACATGCTGGATAGATGGAACTGAAAAACGACATATCAGCTTTCGCCTGGAATCATATTGTAGCGTCTTCCAAGCTGAAATGGCCGCGATTCTTAGAGCACTTGAACTAGCTATAAAAGATAAAAGATTCAGGAAGCTACACATTCTGAGTGACTCCAGGTCAGCACTTGAATGCATCGCCAACCCTAACTCACTTAACCCTATAGCCGCAGAGATAAGAAGCAGGATCCAAGAACTAATTGACCTAAATGGTGAGACCAACTTTTACTGGATCAAAGCTCATGCAGGCATAGTGGGAAACGAAAGAGCGGATGAACTGGCTAAGAATGCTGCCATCCACAATAAACAAAAAGCCGCTTATGACAGGTACCCACTGTCGTATGCGAAGCGCTCAATCAGAGACTCTACCCTGAATGCATGGCAAATCACCTACACCACGGCTACCACTGGAGAAACGGCACGAAGATTCTTCCCTGACGTAAAGAAGGCATACAAAATATTAAGCAAAATAAAAATAAATAATCTGTTGTCGCAGCTCTTCACAGGGCATGGCGGCAACAGATTCTATCTACATAGATTTAAGCTAACGGACTCTCCATTCTGTATTTGCAGTAACGATCAAGAACAAACAGTAGAACATCTTTTGACAGAATGCCAACGATTCTCCCTGTTAAGATACAACTGTGAATGCAGAATGGACAGTACAATAGATTTAGACAACTTACCTGTTATTATAGGTGATGACGATCTCCGCCCAATGTTCCTCGACTTTGCACAGACCGTTCTGCTCAAAGTTGGAAAGGAAAATGGTTCACACAGTGTAGTTGACTAGATGTTAAAAAACCTGTAACCTGTAACAAAAAAAAAAAAAAAAAAAAAATATTGGCAAAATAACCAAAGGAAATTAAACAAAAGAAAGACGGTTGTTGCATATAATAGCAACAGTATCCCAAAGGAAGGACCAAAGCGTCTTTCTTAATAAAAAAAAAAAAAAAAAAAAAAAAAGAACCTAACCTAACCTAACCTAACCTAACCTAACCTAACCTAACCTAACCTAACCTGACTTTAAATATATTCCCAGTGTAAGTATGTATAAGTGACAAATGTTAGACCAATAAGATATATTATTATAAATAAGGTGCTTTTATACTAGACTAAGAAATTGTAAATAAATGAAATGACTAGTCTGAATAAAATAATTTTACCCGCACCCTAAATCTCTGATTAAGTCAGAGACGCGACACGCTGACCGGGCCTTCGCGCCCGGATAAAAAAAAAAAAAAAAAAAAAAAAAAAAAAAAACCTAACCTAACCTAACCTAACCTAACCTAACCAGTCGCACTAGTCGCACTCTGTCCGTCAGTGCAAGCGCCAAGCTTTTAAAGTGCTCCGCGCCTCAAAAATCGGCAAAAATAGTAAAGTTTCGCAAATCGTGCAGTGATACAAGTGAAAGTGTGCGCCAACACCTGCGCCACGTGATAGTGCAAAAAGTTTCGGAATCGGATTGTTTTTCACTGATTGACAGTGAAAAACCCGATTTTTCGCTTCCCGAAAAAGTTTCAACAAAATACGCTGCACGATTATCAGCGACGACCTACATTTTTTACACTGCACCTCGACGACCCTTGGAGGACATTATAACTTGGCTGAGTCCCGGATTATTCCTGGTTGAACTCGCCGAGTTATACCGAAAACCACCAATACACGTGTTAACGTGTTCCAGGATCCAGAGGACCTGGAACTCATCTGACAGCTACACGACGTGGGTGCAGACGAGCACTACCAGGGGACACCTCGATCACCGAAAACTAACCAGCCGCCACGAAGATTTCAGCTCTTCAAAAGTCAGTAAATTCAACTTCAACTTTAAATTCTTTTAACTTCTAAATAAGATCTGTAACGATATACTTTTTGGACATCATACAGTTTAACATATCGTTACAAACAAGTGTACACATTTTCGGCATTTTCTATGCAACAGTTTTCAAGATATCGATTTTAGAGCGTCCAACCAAACATAACCTCTAAAAAGTAGTGACGTCTTTGGTTGGAAAAATCGCCTAAAATCGCATCCATCCGACAGCGGCTGACAGCGGACGGTGACGACAGTACCTACCTGGTGATTTTAGGAACTTTTGGCCCCATTCTGAGACACTTTTTGGAAAAATCAACACGTAACCGGGCTTAGTAATATTTTAATAAATTGCATCATCTTTTTGCACCCGGCTTTTAGGTTCAAATTTCAGCCCCCAGCCCCCGAAAGATCTGGACGTTTCTCGAACTGTCTGGAACCTTCGATTGCGACAAGTAGTTTGTCAACTACTTTAGCGTGTCATCGAAGGTTCTCGAAAAACATCATCATCATCAGCTCGAGAAATAATCATCATCATTAGCCTTAATTATTATCATCATCAGCTCGAATAATAAGCATCATCATCAGCTTGAATTATCATCATCAGCTGATAGGCCGTCCAGATTGCTATTGGGCTTTTAAGGCGCTGGAACTCCCCCCTCCTCTGACAAAGGTGGCCTAGAAACGACTGTACTCCGCATCTAGGTGACCTAGGACGAAAAGTAGTATAAATTCAAAATTTTTTTTTTTTTTTTTTTTTTTTTGGAAATTGTTCGTCTCAGACGGAGCTACCACTTGGTAGAGCCGGGGTACAAAATTATACGTGTTGATTTGAAGTGCGACTGTGATATATAGGTTAAGTTTTTATGACACTGCAGTCGACCAAGTGGCGCTTTGTCCACGTTCTTTTTCGACCATTGGAACGACTGCAGTCACGATAAAATATATTTTATATATTTTAAAAATTTGTTTTTATATAGTTGTAAGTTTTACATTTGTAAATATATTTTAAATTTGTGTTCCAGTTGACGCCTTTACACGCAACTGGCACAATTGACTTTCCGAACTTTTTTCGGATTGCTAATTTTATTTGACGACCTTGTTTTTATTTATAGAGTAGTCTCAAAACAGAGTTTAATCTCTGGGATTTTTTGTATATTTTAAAACTGAACAGAGACTACTCTAATTGACTGCGTGTTGCAAATTAGTCACAACTTGTCTGTACAATATAAAATCTTAGCAATCGTATCTCTCCCACTATAACGCGTCTTTATTTGAACTTTTAAAATTGAAACCAATATGTTTATTGGAGTAAGGACGCCCGCAAAATCGAGCATGGATGCAGACCCCCAAAGAGGAGCCGCCGGAACCCTACCAGCAACATCGGGCGTGAGGAAGAGCATCGGGGAATGGGAAGTTGTGGGCAAACCAGCCCAGAGAACACCCAACCTGACGCCTCCTCAAGCGCTCTCTGGGGCTGAACCCCCAAGGCCAAAACCGGCAGCCCGTAGGCTGTCGGCAGAAGCAGCAGGGGGACTAGCCAAACCGGAGAGCACCAAACGCTCGGAAAAATTAGCAGAGATGAGAGGCTGCCTGACTAAAGTAAAGTTGCACATCAGCAGCTCCAGAAACCTCAAGACGGAGATTAAGAACGGAGTAATCGAAGCCGTCGAGCGCCTTTACCAACTGGCCAAAGAGGGATACGCAGCTGGTGTGCAGAAAAACAAGACAGAGCCAGATTCCATTGAGAAGGAAAGACCCAGGGAAATGGAAAAGGGGGCGGATGATGGAACGCGCGCACTGGCGCAAAAGATCGAGGAGCACATGTTGCTTTTAAAAGAGAACACCAAACGAATGGAAGACCTCAAGCAGACCCTCGAGACCAAGACGTACGCCAGTGCAGTTGCGGCCCCCCCCAAGAGGCAATTAGCAGAGCAGACCGTGCTACACTCGGTAGTGGTAACGGCAAAGGATGAGACGGAAACTGGGAAGGAAGTATTGGAAAGGATTAGGAAAGTGGTAAAAGCGAAGGAAGGAGGAGTGGAAGTAGAGAGAATAAGGAAAGGTAAAGATAGAAAAGTGATAATAGCATGCAGGACGACAGAAGAGAGGCAAAAGGTAAAGGATAGGTTAGCCAAGACCACAGAATTGCACGTGGAAGAGATAAGAAACAAGGATCCTTTAGTGATCCTCAGAGATGTACTCCAGTACAATAAGGACGAGGAAGTACTGAGGGCACTAAAGGTCCAGAATAAGACTATCTTCGGAGGGCTAACCTTAGAGAACCAAAGATGTGAAATAGCCTACAAGAAGAAAACCAGGAATCCGCACACTAGCCACGTGGTTATGAGGGTCTCCCCGGAACTGTGGCAGCGCATTGTCGAGGCCGAGACAGTGCTCGTAGACCTGCAGCGAGTCAGAGTGGCGGACCAATCGCCACTTGTACAGTGCTCGCTCTGTCTCGGCTACGGCCACGGCCGGCGCTTCTGCAAAGAGACCGTGGAGAAGTGCAGCCACTGTGGCGGCCCTCATATGAAGGCGCAGTGTGCGGATTTCCTGGCAAACTTGCCGCCTGCATGTTGTAACTGCATCCATGCAAAGCAGCCGAAGATGGACCACAATGCCTTCAGCAGTGAGTGTGCCATCAGGCGAAAGTGGGATGCACTGGCGAGACAAGCAGTAGCATACTGCTAAGGTGGTCCCAGGTGCATTCCCTGATGCCTTTCTTAGGGGCCTGGAGCAACGCGAATACGACCACCAGGCTTCTGCAGAATATGCAGTGTTGCTGCTTGGTGGAGACGCACCGTTAGAGCTGACCATTGACAACAAGCAGACATTTAACAGTCACGCTTCCAAAATACGCAAGAAGACATTAAATGTGTACATGCGGTTGTCAAGGGCAGCCCGGCATGGTTGGAACCTCCACCAAGATGTGACAGTCAACACATACACTGCAACTGTAGAACCAAAAATCCATGTATGCCGCAAGCGCTTGGGCGTCTGCGGCCAAAAATCTGGGCGTTTAGGAGATGCCCTACCCAGCAAAAAAATGGGCCTGCAATTGGTGCAATTGCTTGCCAATTACAGAGCGGTCAAGGAGTCATCAGAAGCCCAGAACGAGTTTCGGGGTTTTGCAGCGATCCCAAGATTATTCTTGGAGACCGCAGCAAGCCCCCACTCACTTCATCCGCTCACCGCTGGCGTGAGAGCGGATGAATTAGCAAAGACCGCAGCCCTTACAGCGAAAATGAATCCTGACTATGACCGAATACCGACCCCATTCGGCAAGCGACAAATTAGTTTGTACACGCATGACGAATGGAACCGGAGGTATAAGTCAGGAGACACGGCTACAACAACCGCAAAATTTTTCCCGAAGCTCTCCAGGCCTCAATATCGTGTTATTAAAATGAAATATTATGTAGGAGAGGTACGAGACTATAATTTAAGATTGAAAAGCTGTGATAAATATATGTTAGAAAATAAGTAATAAAACGGTCGAGATATCTCCCGAAAATTGTTTGAATGATAATTTGACATATAATGTATATTATTGTATGAATGTATTAAAACTGTGCTTTTATAAACATAAGTGACTTAAGATAAATATTTTTACCTGAATAAAATATATTATGTTGTGACTAATTTGATAAATTTAAATGTGATATAGAGTAAGGTGTACTAAGACTGTTTTAACTTAAGATAATATGCTGTTTTTTCTTTTTTATATAATAAATAAAACAACGTGAAAAAATAATTGCACCCCAAATCCCTGATCACGTTAGGGAGCAACACGCTGACCGGGCCTCTGCGCCCGGGAAAAAAAAAAAAAAAAAAAAAAAAAAAAAAAAAAAAAAAAAAACCAGTCGCACTCTGTCCGTCAGTGCAAACGCCAAGCTTTTAAAGTGCTCCGCGCCTCAAAAATCGGCAAAAATAGTAAAGTTTCGCAAATCGTGCAGTGATACTAGTGAAAGTGAGCGCCAACACCTGCGCCACGTGATAGTGCAAAAAGTTTCGGAATCGGATTGTTTTTCACTGATTGACAGTGAAAAACCCGATTTTTCGCTTCCCGAAAAAGTTTCAACAAAATACGCTGCACGATTATCAGCGACGACCTACATTTTTACACTGCACCTCGACGCCCCTTAGAGGACACTATAACTTGGCTGAGTCCCGGATTATTCCTGGTTGAACTCGCCGAGTTATACCGAAAAACATCAAAACACGTCTATACGTGTTCCAGGATCCAGAGGACCTGGAACTTTTCTGACAGCTACACGACGTAGGTGCAGACGAGCGCTACCAGGGGACACCTCGATCACCGAAAACCAACCAGCCGCCACGAAGATTTCAGCTCTTCAAAAGTCAGTAAATTCAACTTCATCTTAAAATTCTTTTAACTTCTAAACAAGATCTGTAACGATATACTTTTTGGACACTATACAGTTAAACATATCGTTACCAACAAGTGTACAAATTTTCGGCATTTTCTATGCAACAGTTTCCAAGCTATCGATTTTAGAGCGTCCAACCAAACATAACCTCTAAAAAGTAGTGACGTCTTTGGTTGGAAAAATCGCCTAAAATCGCATCCATCCGGCAGCGGCTGACAGCGGACGGTGACGACAGTACCTACCTGGTGATTTTAGGAACTTTTGGCCCCATTCTGAGACACTTTTTGGAAAAATCAACACGTAACCGGGCTTAGTAATATTTTAATAAATTGCATCATCTTTTTGCACCCGGCTTTTAGGTTCAAATTTCAGCCCCCAGCCCCCGAAAGATCTGGACGTTTCTCGAGCTGTCTGGAACCTTCGATTGCGACAAGTACTTTGTAAACTACTTTAGCGTTACATCGAAGGTTCTCGAAAAACATCATCATCATCAGCTCGAGAAATAATCATCATCATCAGCCCGAATTATTATCATCATCAGCTCGGATAATAATCATCATCATCAGCTTGAATTATCATCATCAGCTGATAGGCCGTCCAGATTGCTATTGGGCTTTTAAGGCGCTGGAACTCCCCCCTCCTCTGACAAAGGTGACCTAGAAACGACTTTACTCCGCATCTAGGTGACCTAGGACGAAATTTAGTATAAATTCAAAAAATTTTTTTTTTTTTTTTTTTTTTTTTGGAAATTGTTCGTCGCAGACGGAGCTACCACTGGGTAGAGCCGGGGTACAAAATTATACGTGTTGATTTGAAGTGCGAGTGTGATATATAGGTTAAGTTTTTATGACACTGCAGTCGTCCAAGTGGCGCTTTGTCCACGTTCTTTTTCGACCATTGGAACGACTGCAGTCACGATAAAATATATTTTTATATTTTAAAAAATTGCTTTATAGCTTTAAGGTTTTAAATTTGTAAATTTATTTTAATTTTGTGTCCAGTTGACGCCTTTACACGCAACTGGACCTCTTGACTTTCCGAACTTTTTCGGATTGCTTGTTTTATCTTCACGACTTTTTAATTTTATAATTTTATTTTATAATTTAATTTTAAAGTAAGAGTAATCAAACTGAGATTACTCTACCTGACTGCGTGTCGCGTATAAAGTCACAATTTTACTTGTGTATAATAATAGCAATAGGAACCTCGTGCCACTCCGACTAGTTTGCGCCCATCCCACTGTATTTTAAAATTGCCATAATTTTATACTTATTTTTACAACTTCTACAAATTTACTTTTTAAACTACTTTTTATAAATAATTAATTTAAATTTCATCCCTGCTCGTAGAAGCCCTACCAAACCATGTTCGGATTTAGAACACCAGCCAAATCAAGCATGGACGCAGACCCCCAAGGAGGAGTAGCCGAAGCCCTACCAGCGACATCGGGCGTGAGGAAGAGTATCGGGGAATGGGAGGTGGTGAGCAAACAAGCCCCCAAAAAACCCAACCTGACGCCTCCTCAAGCTCTTTCCGGGGCTGAACCCCCAAAGCCAAAACCGGCAGCCCGTAGGCTGTCGGCAGAAGCAGTAGGGGGTTCAACCAAACCGGAGAGCACAAAACGCTCGGATAAACTAGCGGAAGCAAGAGGCTGCCTTACCAAGGTGAAACTGCACATCAGCAGCTCGAGAAACCTCAAGACGGAGATAAAGAACGGGGTTATCGAAGCCGTCGAGCGCCTTTACCAACTGGCGAAGGAGGGATTCGCAGCTGGTGTGCAGAGACACAAAATAGAACCGGAAAAGTGCATAGAGAAGGAGATTCAGCTGGAAAAGGAGAAGGGGAAGGAAGACGGAACGCAAGCATTGGCGAGAACGATCGAGGAGCACATAAAGCTTCTGAAGGACAACAACCAACGAATGGAAGATCTGAAGCAGACCCTCGAAAAGAAGACGTACGCCAGTGCTGTAGCGGCCCCCCCCAAGAGGCACTTTGTAGAGCAGACCGCGCTACACTCGGTAGTGGTAACGGCAAAGGACGAGACAGAAACTGGGGAGAACGTTCTAGACAGAATAAGGAAAGTTATGAAAGCAAAGGAAGGGGGAGTAGAAGTAGAAAGAATCAGAAAAGCGAAAGATAGAAAAGTGATCGTAGCATGCAGGACCGAAGAAGAAAGGCAGAAAATTAAAGCTAGGTTAACCCAGGCCACAGAATTACAGGTGGAGGAAATCAAGAACAAGGATCCCTTAGTGATCCTCAGAGATGTACTCCAGTACAACAGTGACGAGGAAGTGCTGAGGGCACTAAGGAATCAGAACAAGAACTTGTTCATAGGGTTAACCAAGGAAAGTGGAAAATGCGACATAGCTTATAAAAAGAAGACGAGGAACCCGCACACCAGCCACGTAGTAATGAGGGTCTCCCCTAAACTGTGGCAGCGCATGGTCGAGGCCGAGACGGTGCACATTGACCTGCAGCGAGTACGAGTGGCGGACCAATCGCCACTCGTTCAATGCTCGCTCTGTCTCGGTTACGGCCACAGTCGGCGTTTCTGTAAAGAAACGACCGAAAAGTGCAGCCACTGTGGAGGCGCCCATATGAAGGCTCAGTGCGCGGACTTGCTGGCAAACCTGCCACCTGCATGCTGCAACTGCGTCCATGCTAAGCAAACCAGGACGGACCATAACGCCTTTAGCAACGAATGTGCTATAAGGCGGAAATGGGATACACTGGCTAGGTCAGCTGTAGCCTACTGCTAAGGTGGTCTCAAGCTTAAAACACGTTCGAACTTGCAAGAAGCCATACCTCGTCGCCCAAGCAAATCTCCAACGGAAAGAACTGGCCACTGCGGATTTGATGCTTGAGGCATACAACAGGAGGGTGGCTTTTGCCCTGCTGCAGGAACCGTATGTTGGAGGTAGAGGTAGAATGGGGAACTACAGGGGTGTGAGAATTTTCCAGAGCACAAACCAAGGTGATGGTACCGTCAAAGCGGCAATCGCAGTCTTTGACAGCGAGCTTGACGTGATACAATGCCCTAACTTTACCACAAATAACATCGTTGTGGTAAAGATTAGAACAAGTGCCTGGGAAATTGTAGTGACCTCATTCTACTTCGAACCTAAACCGACACCTATTGAGCCGTACCTGCAGCAGCTAACTAATATCGGACAACAATTCCGCCATAAGTTATTATTAGGAGGCGATACAAACGCCAAAAACTTATGGTGGGGAAGCCCGACCATTGACAGCAGAGGTGAAGACCTGGCCGGAACCCTGGAGGATATTGGCTTGCAGGTGCTTAACGTAGGCGATATCCCAACATTCGACACCATCAGAGGGGATACGCGTTACACCAGCTTTGTGGACGTTACAGCCTGTACAGTGGATATGCTCGACTACGT
Source organism: Lomographa bimaculata (assembly GCA_948107665.1). Classification (NCBI taxonomy): domain Eukaryota; kingdom Metazoa; phylum Arthropoda; class Insecta; order Lepidoptera; family Geometridae; genus Lomographa; species Lomographa bimaculata. The sequence continues at coordinate 10,761,540 of OX403612.1, read as the reverse complement.
GGACGACTGGAGAGTCGACGAGGGGATTACAACTTCCGACCACAACACCATCATTTTCAAAATTAACATAGACAAATCTAAAGGCATTGATGTAGCCAGATCAACTCGAATTTTTAATAGTAAAAAAGCAAATTGGCCTCAATTTCATGAGAAATTAGGCCAATTGCTAGAAGATAACAAAATAAACAAAAACACAATAGATACAATAGATAATAAAATTGATTTAGAAATAATAATAAATAAATATATTGAATACATAACAGCTACATCAAACGCAAGCATACCCAAAATTAAAATAAAAAATTTAGTCACATTTCCATGGTCGTCTGAAGAACTCGTCGGACTCAAGAAAGATGTCGCCACGAAGAAACGAAGGATTCGCTGTGCAGCGCCAATCCGCAGAGAGAAGGTGGTCACCGAGTACCTGCAGGCTAAGCAAACATATGAAGATGAGGCTAAAAAGGCACAGATCGCCAGTTGGAAGGGCTTCTGCGAAAAACAGGATAGGGAAAGTGTGTGGGATGGGATATATCGTGTAATAGGCAGGACGACTAAGAGGACGGAAGATCTTCCTCTGTCCAAGGAAGGCACAGTGCTAGACCAAAGGGCATCTGCCATTCTGCTGGCGGACACGTTCTACCCGGAGGACAATGAGGATACTGACAATGCAGAACATCAGCGTGTCAGGGAACTGGCCGAAATGGTAAACAGTCTGAAACATGACGAGCAACATGACCCACTGTTTACCATTGACGAACTAACTATCGCTACGGACAGTTTCAATCCGAAAAAAGCCCCGGGGGGGGATGGTCTGACAGCGGATATCTGCAAAATGATCATCGCACAGAACCCGGAAATTTTCCTAGCATTGGCAAATAAGTGCCTTACACTAGGTCACTTCCCAGAAGCTTGGAAAGAGGCCACAGTTGTGATACTCAGAAAGCCTGGGAAGACTGACTACACCAGCCCGAAGTCGTATAGACCAATCGGGCTGTTGCCAGTGCTAGGAAAGATTCTCGAGAAGATGATCATGAGCAGAGTGAAATGGCATACCATTCCGAAAATGAGCGCGCACCAGTATGGCTTTATGCCCCAGCGTAGCACCGAGGACTCCCTCTATGTCCTTCTAGGATACATTCGTGGTAAATTAGACCAGAAAAAGCTGGTAACAATGATATCGTTGGACATAGAGGGGGCTTTCGATAGCGCTTGGTGGCCCGCCATAAGGGTGCGCCTGGCTCAGGAAGGATGCCCTGTTAACATCAGAAGGGTCATTGATAGCTACCTTGAACAGAGAAGGATAAAATTGCGCTATGCGGGCGAGGAGGTGACCAAGACCACGACCAAAGGTTGTGTACAATGATCGATCGGCGGTCCTATCCTTTGGAACCTCCTCCTCGATCCTCTGCTGAAGGGTCTGGAGCAGCGTGGCGATTATTGCCAGGCTTTTGCAGATGACGTGGTGTTGGTGTTCGATGGGGACACCGCTCTTGAGGTCCAGCGACGTGCGAACGATGCCCTCGCCTATGTCCGGAAGTGGGGTGTCAATAATAAGCTAAAGTTTGCTCCGCACAAAACAAACGCTATGGTCATCACGCGTAAGCTTAAGTTTGACACTCCACTTCTGAAGATGGGCGATGTTGACATCGGCATGTCCACGGAAATCAAGATCCTTGGGCTGACCATTGACAACAAGCTGACATTTAATGCACACGCTTCAAATGTATGTAAGAAGGCATTAAATGTGTACAAGCAGTTGTCGAGGGCGGCCCGGGTCAGCTGGGGTCTCCATCCTGAGGTTATCCGCATCATCTACACCGCAGTTGTAGAGCCGATAACAATGTACGCCGCAAGCGCTTGGGCGTCTGCGACCAAAAAACTGGGCGTTCAAAAACAACTGAATGCTGTCCAAAGAGGATTCGCGCAAAAGCTTTGCAAGGCCTACCGCACTGTCTCTCTCAATTCCGCACTAGTGCTGACAGGTTTGCTCCCCCTCGACCTCCGTATACAAGAGGCAGCCGCCCTGTATGAGGCGAAGAGGGGCAGACCACCGGCGATACTGGTGGACAGAGAGATAGAGCGGAAGACAGCATTCAGCGAGATTCCCCACCCAGCGGAACAAAAAGGCTTGCAATTCGTGTGCCTGGCTGACCAAAACCAAGTGGATATACACAGTAACCAACAGGTATGTATATTCACGGACGGCAGTAAGATCGACGGCAAGGTAGGGGCGGCATTGTCCTTTTGGACCAATGGCGCCGAAACCAAGAGCCTCAAGATGAAACTGCCGTCCTACGGCACGGTTTACCAGGCGGAATTGCTTGCCATTTGTAGAGCAACTGGGGAAATACTCAAACGCCCAGAAACGAGCTTTGGGATTTACAGCGATTCAAGGTCATCCTTGGAGACCGTTGTAAACTCCCACTCACTTCATCCGCTCGCCGCCGAGGCTCGTAACAATCTAAAACAGTGCACAAACCAGAACAAACAGGTAGCACTGTTTTGGATAAAAGCCCACGCGGGATTGATAGGCAACGAGAGAGCGGATGAGTTAGCAAAGGCCGCAGCCCTTAAAGCGAAAACGAAACCTGACTATGACCGAGTTCCGATATCATTCGTCAAGCGACAAATTCGTTTGTGTACGCGTGACGAATGGAACCGGAGGTATAAGTCAGGGGACACGGCGACGACTACCAAATTGTTCTTCCCCGACGCGCTCCAGGCTTTCAGTGTAGTGAGAAAAATAGAACCCGTCGGAATTTTAACTCAGGTGCTGACAGGACATGGCGGCTTCTCCGCATATTTGAATGATTTTAAATGTAAAGATAGCCCGGACTGCATATGTGAGCCGGGCAAACTTGAAAATGTATTGCATGTCCTGTCAGAATGCCCTGTCTATGGCTTGGAGAGGTACGAGGCAGAACACAAAATGGGATGTCTTATCACTGTAAATAATATTTGTAAGATTGTAAATGACAAAGACATCCGAGATGTTTTCATCGAATTTTGTGTTCAAGTAGCAAGTAAGGTTATAAATAAAAATAAATGATATATGTACATATCTGTGATTATAAATGTGTATTGACGTAGGATAGTTTTTACTAGACCTATATGATGTGACTTTATTTTTACCTTTGTATAATAATTGTGTGTTTTTAGACTAAGATTATTTGAAAATAAAGACTGAACTGAAAAAAATTATTTGCACACAATTCTCTGATTATGTCAGAGACGCGACACGCTGGCCGGGCCTTCGCGCCCGGTATAAAAAAAAAAAAAAAAAAAAAAAAAACCTAACCTAACCTAACCTAACCTAACCTAACCTAACCTAACCTAACCTAACCTAACCTAACCTAACCTAACCTAACCTAACCTAACCTAACCTAACCTAACCTACGCCCTGCAACAGAAAGCACACATTAGAACAAATTTCTTAGAAAACACCCAAAAACTTTCCAAATTTGCATTTTTAACTTCAAAAATTTATTAAAATTTCAGTTTTAGTCTCAGGAGAATTTCAATTGCACAGCGAGGGTCGCTGCGCGGGCGCGCGTCGATTGCCACCCCGAAAACGCCCAAATTCGACAAAAAATTTTTCATCATTCCGTAAAAAGTCGATGTAAGGCATCGAATTTCTCCATACATTGTCGATTTTGGTAGAACTAAAGTACGTATATTGTAGACTGTAGTACCCTGACCGCGACGTGCGTTACCAATTCGGAAGCGCCATCGCGAGCTCTCGAACGCCCTGCAACAGAAAAGCACACATTAGAACAAATTTCTTAGAAAACACCCAAAAACTTTCCAAATTTGCATTTTTAACTTCAAAAATTTATTAAAATTTCAGTTTTAGTCTCAGGAGAATTTCAATTGCACAGCGAGGGTCGCTCGAGGACCCCATTCGGCAAGCGACAAATTAGTTTGTACACGCATGACGAATGGAACCGGAGGTATAAGTCAGGAGACACGGCTACAACAACCGCAAAATTTTTCCCGAAGCTCTCCAGGCCTCAATATCGTGTTATTAAAATGAAATATTATGTAGGAGAGGTACGAGACTATAATTTAAGATTGAAAAGCTGTGATAAATATATGTTAGAAAATAAGTAATAAAACGGTCGAGATATCTCCCGAAAATTGTTTGAATGATAATTTGACATATAATGTATATTATTGTATGAATGTATTAAAACTGTGCTTTTATAAACATAAGTGACTTAAGATAAATATTTTTACCTGAATAAAATATATTATGTTGTGACTAATTTGATAAATTTAAATGTGATATAGAGTAAGGTGTACTAAGACTGTTTTAACTTAAGATAATATGCTGTTTTTTCTTTTTTATATAATAAATAAAACAACGTGAAAAAATAATTGCACCCCAAATCCCTGATCACGTTAGGGAGCAACACGCTGACCGGGCCTCTGCGCCCGGGAAAAAAAAAAAAAAAAAAAAAAAAAAAAAAAAAAAAAAAAAACCAGTCGCACTCTGTCCGTCAGTGCAAACGCCAAGCTTTTAAAGTGCTCCGCGCCTCAAAAATCGGCAAAAATAGTAAAGTTTCGCAAATCGTGCAGTGATACTAGTGAAAGTGAGCGCCAACACCTGCGCCACGTGATAGTGCAAAAAGTTTCGGAATCGGATTGTTTTTCACTGATTGACAGTGAAAAACCCGATTTTTCGCTTCCCGAAAAAGTTTCAACAAAATACGCTGCACGATTATCAGCGACGACCTACATTTTTTACACTGCACCTCGACGCCCCTTAGAGGACACTATAACTTGGCTGAGTCCCGGATTATTCCTGGTTGAACTCGCCGAGTTATACCGAAAAACATCAAAACACGTCTATACGTGTTCCAGGATCCAGAGGACCTGGAACTTTTCTGACAGCTACACGACGTAGGTGCAGACGAGCGCTACCAGGGGACACCTCGATCACCGAAAACCAACCAGCCGCCACGAAGATTTCAGCTCTTCAAAAGTCAGTAAATTCAACTTCATCTTAAAATTCTTTTAACTTCTAAACAAGATCTGTAACGATATACTTTTTGGACACTATACAGTTAAACATATCGTTACCAACAAGTGTACAAATTTTCGGCATTTTCTATGCAACAGTTTCCAAGCTATCGATTTTAGAGCGTCCAACCAAACATAACCTCTAAAAAGTAGTGACGTCTTTGGTTGGAAAAATCGCCTAAAATCGCATCCATCCGGCAGCGGCTGACAGCGGACGGTGACGACAGTACCTACCTGGTGATTTTAGGAACTTTTGGCCCCATTCTGAGACACTTTTTGGAAAAATCAACACGTAACCGGGCTTAGTAATATTTTAATAAATTGCATCATCTTTTTGCACCCGGCTTTTAGGTTCAAATTTCAGCCCCCAGCCCCCGAAAGATCTGGACGTTTCTCGAGCTGTCTGGAACCTTCGATTGCGACAAGTACTTTGTAAACTACTTTAGCGTTACATCGAAGGTTCTCGAAAAACATCATCATCATCAGCTCGAGAAATAATCATCATCATCAGCCCGAATTATTATCATCATCAGCTCGGATAATAATCATCATCATCAGCTTGAATTATCATCATCAGCTGATAGGCCGTCCAGATTGCTATTGGGCTTTTAAGGCGCTGGAACTCCCCCCTCCTCTGACAAAGGTGACCTAGAAACGACTTTACTCCGCATCTAGGTGACCTAGGACGAAATTTAGTATAAATTCAAAAAATTTTTTTTTTTTTTTTTTTTTTTTGGAAATTGTTCGTCGCAGACGGAGCTACCACTGGGTAGAGCCGGGGTACAAAATTATACGTGTTGATTTGAAGTGCGAGTGTGATATATAGGTTAAGTTTTTATGACACTGCAGTCGTCCAAGTGGCGCTTTGTCCACGTTCTTTTTCGACCATTGGAACGACTGCAGTCACGATAAAATATATTTTTATATTTTAAAAAATTGCTTTATAGCTTTAAGGTTTTAAATTTGTAAATTTATTTTAATTTTGTGTCCAGTTGACGCCTTTACACGCAACTGGACCTCTTGACTTTCCGAACTTTTTCGGATTGCTTGTTTTATCTTCACGACTTTTTAATTTTATAATTTTATTTTATAATTTAATTTTAAAGTAAGAGTAATCAAACTGAGATTACTCTACCTGACTGCGTGTCGCGTATAAAGTCACAATTTTACTTGTGTATAATAATAGCAATAGGAACCTCGTGCCACTCCGACTAGTTTGCGCCCATCCCACTGTATTTTAAAATTGCCATAATTTTATACTTATTTTTACAACTTCTACAAATTTACTTTTTAAACTACTTTTTATAAATAATTAATTTAAATTTCATCCCTGCTCGTAGAAGCCCTACCAAACCATGTTCGGATTTAGAACACCAGCCAAATCAAGCATGGACGCAGACCCCCAAGGAGGAGTAGCCGAAGCCCTACCAGCGACATCGGGCGTGAGGAAGAGTATCGGGGAATGGGAGGTGGTGAGCAAACAAGCCCCCAAAAAACCCAACCTGACGCCTCCTCAAGCTCTTTCCGGGGCTGAACCCCCAAAGCCAAAACCGGCAGCCCGTAGGCTGTCGGCAGAAGCAGTAGGGGGTTCAACCAAACCGGAGAGCACAAAACGCTCGGATAAACTAGCGGAAGCAAGAGGCTGCCTTACCAAGGTGAAACTGCACATCAGCAGCTCGAGAAACCTCAAGACGGAGATAAAGAACGGGGTTATCGAAGCCGTCGAGCGCCTTTACCAACTGGCGAAGGAGGGATTCGCAGCTGGTGTGCAGAGACACAAAATAGAACCGGAAAAGTGCATAGAGAAGGAGATTCAGCTGGAAAAGGAGAAGGGGAAGGAAGACGGAACGCAAGCATTGGCGAGAACGATCGAGGAGCACATAAAGCTTCTGAAGGACAACAACCAACGAATGGAAGATCTGAAGCAGACCCTCGAAAAGAAGACGTACGCCAGTGCTGTAGCGGCCCCCCCCAAGAGGCACTTTGTAGAGCAGACCGCGCTACACTCGGTAGTGGTAACGGCAAAGGACGAGACAGAAACTGGGGAGAACGTTCTAGACAGAATAAGGAAAGTTATGAAAGCAAAGGAAGGGGGAGTAGAAGTAGAAAGAATCAGAAAAGCGAAAGATAGAAAAGTGATCGTAGCATGCAGGACCGAAGAAGAAAGGCAGAAAATTAAAGCTAGGTTAACCCAGGCCACAGAATTACAGGTGGAGGAAATCAAGAACAAGGATCCCTTAGTGATCCTCAGAGATGTACTCCAGTACAACAGTGACGAGGAAGTGCTGAGGGCACTAAGGAATCAGAACAAGAACTTGTTCATAGGGTTAACCAAGGAAAGTGGAAAATGCGACATAGCTTATAAAAAGAAGACGAGGAACCCGCACACCAGCCACGTAGTAATGAGGGTCTCCCCTAAACTGTGGCAGCGCATGGTCGAGGCCGAGACGGTGCACATTGACCTGCAGCGAGTACGAGTGGCGGACCAATCGCCACTCGTTCAATGCTCGCTCTGTCTCGGTTACGGCCACAGTCGGCGTTTCTGTAAAGAAACGACCGAAAAGTGCAGCCACTGTGGAGGCGCCCATATGAAGGCTCAGTGCGCGGACTTGCTGGCAAACCTGCCACCTGCATGCTGCAACTGCGTCCATGCTAAGCAAACCAGGACGGACCATAACGCCTTTAGCAACGAATGTGCTATAAGGCGGAAATGGGATACACTGGCTAGGTCAGCTGTAGCCTACTGCTAAGGTGGTCTCAAGCTTAAAACACGTTCGAACTTGCAAGAAGCCATACCTCGTCGCCCAAGCAAATCTCCAACGGAAAGAACTGGCCACTGCGGATTTGATGCTTGAGGCATACAACAGGAGGGTGGCTTTTGCCCTGCTGCAGGAACCGTATGTTGGAGGTAGAGGTAGAATGGGGAACTACAGGGGTGTGAGAATTTTCCAGAGCACAAACCAAGGTGATGGTACCGTCAAAGCGGCAATCGCAGTCTTTGACAGCGAGCTTGACGTGATACAATGCCCTAACTTTACCACAAATAACATCGTTGTGGTAAAGATTAGAACAAGTGCCTGGGAAATTGTAGTGACCTCATTCTACTTCGAACCTAAACCGACACCTATTGAGCCGTACCTGCAGCAGCTAACTAATATCGGACAACAATTCCGCCATAAGTTATTATTAGGAGGCGATACAAACGCCAAAAACTTATGGTGGGGAAGCCCGACCATTGACAGCAGAGGTGAAGACCTGGCCGGAACCCTGGAGGATATTGGCTTGCAGGTGCTTAACGTAGGCGATATCCCAACATTCGACACCATCAGAGGGGATACGCGTTACACCAGCTTTGTGGACGTTACAGCCTGTACAGTGGATATGCTCGACTACGTGGACGACTGGAGAGTCGACGAGGGGATTACAACTTCCGACCACAACACCATCATTTTCAAAATTAACATAGACAAATCTAAAGGCATTGATGTAGCCAGATCAACTCGAATTTTTAATAGTAAAAAAGCAAATTGGCCTCAATTTCATGAGAAATTAGGCCAATTGCTAGAAGATAACAAAATAAACAAAAACACAATAGATACAATAGATAATAAAATTGATTTAGAAATAATAATAAATAAATATATTGAATACATAACAGCTACATCAAACGCAAGCATACCCAAAATTAAAATAAAAAATTTAGTCACATTTCCATGGTCGTCTGAAGAACTCGTCGGACTCAAGAAAGATGTCGCCACGAAGAAACGAAGGATTCGCTGTGCAGCGCCAATCCGCAGAGAGAAGGTGGTCACCGAGTACCTGCAGGCTAAGCAAACATATGAAGATGAGGCTAAAAAGGCACAGATCGCCAGTTGGAAGGGCTTCTGCGAAAAACAGGATAGGGAAAGTGTGTGGGATGGGATATATCGTGTAATAGGCAGGACGACTAAGAGGACGGAAGATCTTCCTCTGTCCAAGGAAGGCACAGTGCTAGACCAAAGGGCATCTGCCATTCTGCTGGCGGACACGTTCTACCCGGAGGACAATGAGGATACTGACAATGCAGAACATCAGCGTGTCAGGGAACTGGCCGAAATGGTAAACAGTCTGAAACATGACGAGCAACATGACCCACTGTTTACCATTGACGAACTAACTATCGCTACGGACAGTTTCAATCCGAAAAAAGCCCCGGGGGGGGATGGTCTGACAGCGGATATCTGCAAAATGATCATCGCACAGAACCCGGAAATTTTCCTAGCATTGGCAAATAAGTGCCTTACACTAGGTCACTTCCCAGAAGCTTGGAAAGAGGCCACAGTTGTGATACTCAGAAAGCCTGGGAAGACTGACTACACCAGCCCGAAGTCGTATAGACCAATCGGGCTGTTGCCAGTGCTAGGAAAGATTCTCGAGAAGATGATCATGAGCAGAGTGAAATGGCATACCATTCCGAAAATGAGCGCGCACCAGTATGGCTTTATGCCCCAGCGTAGCACCGAGGACTCCCTCTATGTCCTTCTAGGATACATTCGTGGTAAATTAGACCAGAAAAAGCTGGTAACAATGATATCGTTGGACATAGAGGGGGCTTTCGATAGCGCTTGGTGGCCCGCCATAAGGGTGCGCCTGGCTCAGGAAGGATGCCCTGTTAACATCAGAAGGGTCATTGATAGCTACCTTGAACAGAGAAGGATAAAATTGCGCTATGCGGGCGAGGAGGTGACCAAGACCACGACCAAAGGTTGTGTACAAGGATCGATCGGCGGTCCTATCCTTTGGAACCTCCTCCTCGATCCTCTGCTGAAGGGTCTGGAGCAGCGTGGCGATTATTGCCAGGCTTTTGCAGATGACGTGGTGTTGGTGTTCGATGGGGACACCGCTCTTGAGGTCCAGCGACGTGCGAACGATGCCCTCGCCTATGTCCGGAAGTGGGGTGTCAATAATAAGCTAAAGTTTGCTCCGCACAAAACAAACGCTATGGTCATCACGCGTAAGCTTAAGTTTGACACTCCACTTCTGAAGATGGGCGATGTTGACATCGGCATGTCCACGGAAATCAAGATCCTTGGGCTGACCATTGACAACAAGCTGACATTTAATGCACACGCTTCAAATGTATGTAAGAAGGCATTAAATGTGTACAAGCAGTTGTCGAGGGCGGCCCGGGTCAGCTGGGGTCTCCATCCTGAGGTTATCCGCATCATCTACACCGCAGTTGTAGAGCCGATAACAATGTACGCCGCAAGCGCTTGGGCGTCTGCGACCAAAAAACTGGGCGTTCAAAAACAACTGAATGCTGTCCAAAGAGGATTCGCGCAAAAGCTTTGCAAGGCCTACCGCACTGTCTCTCTCAATTCCGCACTAGTGCTGACAGGTTTGCTCCCCCTCGACCTCCGTATACAAGAGGCAGCCGCCCTGTATGAGGCGAAGAGGGGCAGACCACCGGCGATACTGGTGGACAGAGAGATAGAGCGGAAGACAGCATTCAGCGAGATTCCCCACCCAGCGGAACAAAAAGGCTTGCAATTCGTGTGCCTGGCTGACCAAAACCAAGTGGATATACACAGTAACCAACAGGTATGTATATTCACGGACGGCAGTAAGATCGACGGCAAGGTAGGGGCGGCATTGTCCTTTTGGACCAATGGCGCCGAAACCAAGAGCCTCAAGATGAAACTGCCGTCCTACGGCACGGTTTACCAGGCGGAATTGCTTGCCATTTGTAGAGCAACTGGGGAAATACTCAAACGCCCAGAAACGAGCTTTGGGATTTACAGCGATTCAAGGTCATCCTTGGAGACCGTTGTAAACTCCCACTCACTTCATCCGCTCGCCGCCGAGGCTCGTAACAATCTAAAACAGTGCACAAACCAGAACAAACAGGTAGCACTGTTTTGGATAAAAGCCCACGCGGGATTGATAGGCAACGAGAGAGCGGATGAGTTAGCAAAGGCCGCAGCCCTTAAAGCGAAAACGAAACCTGACTATGACCGAGTTCCGATATCATTCGTCAAGCGACAAATTCGTTTGTGTACGCGTGACGAATGGAACCGGAGGTATAAGTCAGGGGACACGGCGACGACTACCAAATTGTTCTTCCCCGACGCGCTCCAGGCTTTCAGTGTAGTGAGAAAAATAGAACCCGTCGGAATTTTAACTCAGGTGCTGACAGGACATGGCGGCTTCTCCGCATATTTGAATGATTTTAAATGTAAAGATAGCCCGGACTGCATATGTGAGCCGGGCAAACTTGAAAATGTATTGCATGTCCTGTCAGAATGCCCTGTCTATGGCTTGGAGAGGTACGAGGCAGAACACAAAATGGGATGTCTTATCACTGTAAATAATATTTGTAAGATTGTAAATGACAAAGACATCCGAGATGTTTTCATCGAATTTTGTGTTCAAGTAGCAAGTAAGGTTATAAATAAAAATAAATGATATATGTACATATCTGTGATTATAAATGTGTATTGACGTAGGATAGTTTTTACTAGACCTATATGATGTGACTTTATTTTTACCTTTGTATAATAATTGTGTGTTTTTAGACTAAGATTATTTGAAAATAAAGACTGAACTGAAAAAAATTATTTGCACACAATTCTCTGATTATGTCAGAGACGCGACACGCTGGCCGGGCCTTCGCGCCCGGTATAAAAAAAAAAAAAAAAAAAAAAAAAACCTAACCTAACCTAACCTAACCTAACCTAACCTAACCTAACCTAACCTAACCTAACCTAACCTAACCTAACCTAACCTAACCTAACCTAACCTAACCTACGCCCTGCAACAGAAAGCACACATTAGAACAAATTTCTTAGAAAACACCCAAAAACTTTCCAAATTTGCATTTTTAACTTCAAAAATTTATTAAAATTTCAGTTTTAGTCTCAGGAGAATTTCAATTGCACAGCGAGGGTCGCTGCGCGGGCGCGCGTCGATTGCCACCCCGAAAACGCCCAAATTCGACAAAAAATTTTTCATCATTCCGTAAAAAGTCGATGTAAGGCATCGAATTTCTCCATACATTGTCGATTTTGGTAGAACTAAAGTACGTATATTGTAGACTGTAGTACCCTGACCGCGACGTGCGTTACCAATTCGGAAGCGCCATCGCGAGCTCTCGAACGCCCTGCAACAGAAAAGCACACATTAGAACAAATTTCTTAGAAAACACCCAAAAACTTTCCAAATTTGCATTTTTAACTTCAAAAATTTATTAAAATTTCAGTTTTAGTCTCAGGAGAATTTCAATTGCACAGCGAGGGTCGCTGAAAATTTGCCCACCCGTCCCACCCAGTACCGGTGACAATAAGAATTTAAAGGCCGTAGTGGGATAGGGTATCGGAATACGAAAATATTCACAAATTTAACTTTTTATAATATAAAATATACGACGTCCTCCTGACCTAAGAAAGATATTAGACGTGCTTCTAAATTACTTAGAAGTTGACATAATTACAATCAAAAAAGACCTTTAGCATAAAAAAATCTTGTCTTAATTTACTTTTGTATTGTGACTGACTATACTATATATATACTTTATTAGTCTTATTCTATATTGATATATAACCTTTACACATTTTATTATTTTTATACGTCTTTTGACGTTATTTACAACGTTATAGCGACAAGTGTGTTCCCCTTTAGTTAAAATGTTCGGTATGCGAACGCCAGCTAAAAAACCTGTGGAAGGCCATAAATCCCCCGAACTGACAACGATGGCAGGACCATCGCAGAAAGAGATGGAGAAGACAGAAACCTCTAGTGTGAGGCGCAGCATTGGTGAATGGGAATCAGGACCAAAGACAGCCCCAAAAATTGTTACTGCTGCGGCTGATTATGCTAAGCCTGTACATAAGACGGTGACATCCCAAAAACCCAAACCGAGGTCTGGACCTGGAATGACCGATCGTCGAACATCGACTGAGGCTGTTACAGAAAGCCCACCTAAAGAAAAAACAAAATACGCTGACAGAATGACGGAGGCCAGAGCATGTGTTTGCAAAGCTAAGTTACACCTTGGAAATTCTAGGAACCTCAAAACCGAAATAAAAGCTGAGGTATCGCAGGCCATTGACAGGCTCTACCAATTAATTAAAGAGGCAGAGTCTGTCAAGGGAATGTCCAAAAAACCAGTGCAAGAATATACTCTAAGCCCTGAAAACGCAAACATGGAAAGTGTAAAGACAGATACTGAAACTATAAAAAGGATTGAAGCACATTCAATCCTACTAAAAGAGAATACGGAGAAAATGGAGAGACTAAAAGAATTGCTCGACAAGCAAACTTACGCGAGTGTAGTCGCGGTGCCTTCTAGGAGACAGCCCCCAGAGCGGACCGCACTGCACTCGGTCGTCGTCACTGCCAGAAATGAAACGGAAACTGGAGAGGAGGTTTTAAACAGGCTTAGAAAAGCAGTAAATGCGAGAGAAGGAGGAGTAACTGTTGAAAAAATAAGGAAAGCGAAAGACCGAAAGGTAATAGTTGGATGTAAAACTGAGGAAGAACGACAGAAGGTCAAAGATAAAATAAGAGCATCGGGAGAACATCTTAATGTGGAGGACATTAAAAATAAAGATCCCCTACTAATATTCAGAGACGTTCTGCAATGCAATAGCGACGAGGAAATCCTCCGTGCGTTAAGAAACCAAAATAAGTGTATATTTCAAGACTTAGAGAAAAAACAAGACAAGATGGAAATTGCATATAAACGGCGCACGAGAAACCCTCATACAAGCCATATTGTGATGCGTGTGTCCCCCACAATATGGCAACGTATGACAGAAGTGGAAGCCGTCCATATCGATTTGCAGCGGATCAGAGTGGCAGATCAGTCACCACTGGTCCAATGCTCACTCTGCCTTGGATATGGGCACGGCCGACGCTTCTGCAAGGAAACAGTGGAGAAGTGTAGCCATTGTGGGGGGGGGCACATGAAAGTAGAATGTGCAGACTGGCTTGCCGGTGCACCTCCATCCTGTTGCAACTGCATATGTGCTAAAATAGACAAAGCTGACCACAACGCCTTCAGCTCGGAGTGTGTAATTAGAAAAAAGTGGGAAGCAATGGCCAGAGCCACCGTAGCATATTGTTGAGGTGGCTCCCGGCAAAATTCCTGACTCAATTCACACTAGCCCATATTTTGTTGTTCAAGCAAACCTGCAAAGGAAGGCTCTGGCTACCCAGGAACTGATGCTTGAGGCAGGAATCAGGAAGGTGACCTTAGCACTGCTCCAGGAGCCATACGTTGGTAACCAGGGTAGAATGAAAGACTACAAGGGTTCAAGAATCTACCAATGCACGAAACAAGGAGACGGCACAATCAAAGCGGCAATTGCCGTTTTTGATCATGACATAGATGTCGTCCAATACCCAGAATACACTACCAATAACATCGTGGTGGTAAAAATAAAAACAAGTGCCTGGGAGATCTTTGTAGTGTCATTCTACTTTGAACCAAAACCGGAACCAATAGAGCCATACCTGGAGCAGCTGAGTAGGATTGAAAAGAATTTTGGCCGAACAATGATTATGGGAGGCGATGCAAATTCAAAAAGCACCTGGTGGGGCAGTACTGAGGTGGATCAGAGAGGAGAAGAAATGGCCGGCGCATTGGATGACATGGGGCTCCACATACTAAATGAAGGGAATATTCCAACTTTCTTTGTAGTAAGGGGAGAACAACTGTACACCAGCTTTGTGGATATCACGGCGTGCACAACGGACATCCTTAACCTGGTGGAAGACTGGAAGGTAGAAGAAGATATGATAAGTTCAGACCACAACGCAATTACATTTAAAATCAGACTAACAAAAGCTAAAGGAGTAAGCATAAGTAGAACTACCAGAATTTACAACACTAAGAAAGCAAACTGGAGCCAATTTCATGCGAAATTGGCACAGTTGCAGGTAGAAAACAAAATAAACAAAATAGAAATAGATACAATTGAACAAAAAACTGAACTAGAAAATATAACTAAAAAATATATAAATACAATAGTAGTAGCATGCAATGACAGTATTCCTAAAATAAAACATAAAAATGAAGTATACTTACCTTGGTGGTCTGAAGAGCTTATCTCGCTGAAGAAGGAGGTCGCCACCAGGAAGCGCAGGATTCAATGTGCAGCGCCAGTCCGTAGAGCGAAAGTTGTAGAAGAGTACCTGGAACATAAAACAGAATACGAGTTAAAAGCGCAAAAAGCTCAAATTGAAAGTTGGAAGGAGTTTTGCACAAAACAGGATAGAGAAGGCCTCTGGGAGGGCATTTATCGAGTCATCGGAAGAACTACTAAGAGGCAAGAAGACCTTCCCCTTATAAAGGCAGGTACAGCGCTAAACGGGAAGGAATCAGCAACTTTGCTTGCAGAGACTTTCTATCCCGGGGACATAGAGGAGGTTGACGATGCAGAACACAAGCGGATAAGGCAAACGGCTGAACAAGTAAACGAGTTGGAACATGATGAGAAACATGACCCACCGTTTACCTCTGTCGAACTAACAGCCGCTATTGCAAGTTTCAACCCCAAAAAAGCCCCGGGATCGGATGGTCTGACCGCTGATATCTGTCAAAGGGCAATAGCTCACGACCCCGACTTTTTCCTCTCACTGGCAAACAAGTGCCTGGAATTAGGGTACTTTCCGAGGGTCTGGAAAGAGGCAACGGTAGTAATTCTCCGGAAACCAGGAAAAGAGAGCTACCAAGAGCCGAAATCCTACAGACCTGTCGGTCTTTTGCCAGTGTTGGGAAAAATCCTAGAAAAACTAGTTGTAGGTAGAATCAAATGGCACATTATACCGAGGCTCAGTACTCGCCAGTATGGCTTTATGCCTCAAAAGAGCACAGAAGACTCCCTCTATGACTTGATTGGACACATCCGCTGTAAAATGGTACAGAAGAAGCTAGTCACAATGATATCCTTAGATATAGAGGGAGCCTTCGATAGTGCATGGTGGCCGGCTATTAGGGTCAGACTGGCTGAGGAAGAATGTCCGGTAAACATAAGAAGAGTGGTTGATAGCTACTTACAACACAGAAGGGTCCGTGTCAGATACGCAGGGGAAGAGGAAGCTAGAGTGACCACCAAGGGCTGCGTACAGGGGTCGATTGGAGGTCCAATTTTTTGGAATTTGTTGCTAGATCCCCTTCTACAAACATTAGTAAAAAGGGGAGACTACTGCCAGGCTTTCGCCGATGATATAGTTCTGGTTTTCGATGGCGACTCTGCGATGGAGGTCCAACGACGTGCGAATGATGCCCTCGACTATGTCGAGCAGTGGGGTGTTAAAAATAAGCTCAAATTTGCACCGCATAAAACAAAAGCTATGCTGTTAACGCGGAAGCTTAAATTCGACACCCCGCTGTTGGTCATGGGCGGAGTCAGCATTGCCATGTCGTCAGAAATCAAGATCCTGGGGCTCATAATAGACAATAAGCTGACGTTTAATAGCCATTCTGCATATGTATGCAGGAAGGCTCTTAATCTTTACAAGCAACTGTCAAAAGCCGCCAGGATCAGCTGGGGACTCCATTCAGAGGTTATCCGAACTATTTACATGGCAGTAGTTGAACCGGTAATAATGTACGCAGCTAGCGCATGGGCACCGTCAACTAGGAAGTTAGGAATCCGGAAGCAGTTGAATGTGGTCCAGAGAGGTTTTGCACAAAAACTGTGCAAGTCCTACCGCACGGTCTCGCTAAACTCGGCACTGATTCTGGCGGGGATCCTCCCTCTAGATCTCAGAATACAGGAGGCAGCTGCCCTGTATCAAGCTAGGAGGGGAGAACCACTGCCAGCATTGGGAGACAAGGAGACTGAGCGAATGACTGCGTTCGCAACAACAGCCCATCCTGCAGAACATATGGACCTAAAATTCATATGCCTGGAAGACCAGCAACAAGCAGTAGATAACGCTTCACAAGTAGTTAAGATCTACACGGACGGCAGCAAAATTGATGGCAAAGTTGGAGCGGCATTGTCTCTCTGGACCAATGACGCCGAAACCAATAGCCAGAAATTGAAGCTGTCGTCCCACTGCACTGTCTACCAGGCTGAATTGCTGGCCATATGCTGTGCCATAAGGACTGTACTGAAGAGACCGGAATCTTCCTTTGGTATATACAGCGATTCTAGATCTTCGCTGGAAACGGTGGTAAACCACAGCTCTCTCCATCCTCTCGCATACGAAATCCGTGAGAACCTAAAACAGTGTAAACACCAGAATAAAAATGTTGCACTTTTCTGGATAAAGGCTCACGCCGGTATTGAGGGGAATGAGAGAGCAGATACGCTGGCGAAAGACGCAGCCCTAAAACTTAAATCTAAGGCCAATTACGATCTATGTCCGCTTTCATTCGTCAAGCGGCAAATCCGCATGGATACGCTTGACGAGTGGAATCGGAGGTATACCGCAGAACAAACGGCAAAGGTAACAAAACTGTTCTTCCCAGATGCAGTAAGTGCGTATAAAACGGTAAAAGCATTAAAACCATCGGGAGTAGTGACGCAAATAATGACAGGGCACGGTGGGTTTTCCGAATACTTGAACAGATTCAAGTGTAAAGAAAGCCCATCGTGCATATGCGAGCCTACGAAAACCGAGGACGTGCCACACATTTTGACACAGTGCCCTGCCTATGGAAAAGAAAGATTTGACCTGGAGCAAGAACTAGGGATAGAAATAAAGATAGAAAATTTTCATAACCTAATAGTCGATAAAACAAATAGAAACAGAGTTTTAGAATATTGCGTAAATATAACAAGAAAAGTGATAAAAAAGAATAAATAGATAAATAACTTATGCTAAATATTATATTTGCACATATAATTATTATAGCATAGACAAAATAAAGATAATAACAACAAAGCAAAAATCAGTAACATTAAAAATTAAAACTAGAAGATATAAAAAGAATAAAATATTATTGACAAGCAAAACAAAACAATAAATGCATCGCAAACTTACATAAATGAAAAATGACTCTGATTATGTCAGAGGGGAACACACGCAAAAAAAAAAAAAAAAAAAAAAAAAAAAAAAAAAAAAAAAAAACCTAACCTAACCTAACCTAACCTAACCAATCAAGGAAATCGGTTTAAATAGACTTTTGATAGGTGGGGATGCAAACGCGAGGAACACCTGGTGGGGAAGTGACAAAGTGGATCACCGAGGCGAGGAAATGACGGGAGTATTGGAGGATTTGGGACTCCAAGTATTAAACACAGGAGACCTGCCAACCTTCGACACCGTTAGAGGGGGACAAAGATACTTCAGCCATATAGATGTATCGGCCTGCGCGACGGACATGCTGGATTTGGTGGAGGACTGGAGAGTCGAAGAAAACCTCACGAGTTCGGACCACAACGGAATAACATTTAGCATAAGACTTCAAAAAGCAAATGGAATAAAAATAACAAGAACTACTAGAATATTTAATACAAAAAAAGCAAATTGGGAAAAGTTTCATGCGAAACTCAACCAATTACAACAAGAAGAGAACATAACAAAAGAAGCAATAGAAGAAATAGAAAGTATAGAGCAAATAGAAGCAACAGTTAACAATTTCACAAAAGCAATAACCCTAGCATGCACAGATAGTATACCCAAAAAGAAAAAAGAAAATATACTTACCATTCCGTGGTGGTCCAAGAAACTCGAAGAGATGAAACAGGAAGTCACCACCAAGAAGCGTAGGATCCGTTGCGCAGCGCTGGTCCGGCGGGAGAAGGTCGTTGCAGAATATCTGAAAAGTAAAGAAGATTATGAGTTGGAGGCACAAAGAGCCCAGACGGAAAGCTGGAAGGACTTTTGTGGAAAGCAAGATAGAGAAGGCCTCTGGGAAGGAATCTACAGGGTCATTGGAAGGACGGAAAAAAGGCAGGAAGACGTCCCCCTTATGAAGCAAGGTAGATTACTAAGTGAGAGAGAGTCTGCACTCTTGCTGGCGGAGACCTTCTACCCCGGCGATACTGAGGAAGAAGATAATGCGGAACATAAACGTACAAGGAAAGCAGCCATACAAGTAAATGAACTGGGTCATGATGAAAACCATGACCCTCCTTTTACCTCTGAAGAGCTTAAGATCGTACTAGCTAGCTTCAATCCGAAAAAGGCCCCCGGGGCAGACGGTCTCACAGCGGACATTTGCCAGAGAGCGATAGCTCATGATACCGGTACATTCCTATCACTGGCAAACAAGTGCCTTGAAAAAGGCTACTTTCCGAAGGTCTGGAAGGAGGCTACGGTGGTCATCCTTAGGAAACCGGGAAAGGAGAGCTACCTAGAGCCCAAGTCTTACAGACCCATAGGACTTTTGCCGGTGATGGGAAAGGTGTTGGAAAAACTGGTTGTAGGTAGGCTGAAGTGGCACGTGATACCAAGAATAAGTACTCGCCAGTATGGCTTTATGCCCCAAAAAAGCACGGAAGACTCCCTCTATGACCTAATTGAGCATATCCGCAGCAAACTAGAGCAGAAGAAGCTAGTAGTAATGGTATCTTTGGACATTGAGGGAGCCTTCGACAGTGCATGGTGGCCAGCCTTAAAAGTCAGACTGGCTGAGGAAGAATGCCCAGTAAATTTGAGGAGGGTTATGGACAGCTATCTACAACACAGGAGAGTCAGAGTGAGGTACGCCGGGGAGGAAGTGGTAAGAGAAACAACAAAGGGCTGCGTCCAAGGTTCAATAGGAGGACCAATCCTCTGGAACCTTCTACTCGACCCACTATTGCACACATTAACAAAGCGGGGAGACTACTGCCAAGCCTTCGCTGATGACGTGGTTCTGATCTTTGACGGGGACTCCGCCTTGGAAGTCCAACGACAAGCAAATGATGCCCTCGCCTATGTTCACCAGTGGGGTGTCAAAAATAAGCTAAAATTTGCGCCTCATAAAACAAATGCAATGTTGATAACGCGGAGGCTCAAATTTGACACCCCGCTGCTGAGCATGGGCGGAGTCAACATCGGAATGTCGCCAGAAATAAAGATCCTGGGGCTCATTATCGACAAAAAGCTGACATTCAATAGTCATTCTGCATACATATGCAGAAAGGCATTGAATCTTTATAAGCAGCTGTCAAAAGCCGCTAGGATCAGTTGGGGACTCCACCCGGATGTGATCAGAACCATATACACCGCAGTAGTCGAACCGGTTATCATGTACGCATCAAGCGCATGGGCACTGGCAACCAAAAAGCTTGGAGTTCGAAAGCAGTTGGATGTAGTCCAAAGGGGATTTGCACAAAAATTGTGCAAATCCTATCGCACGGTCTCTCTAAACTCGGCACTGGTGTTGGCAGGGGTGCTACCCCTTGATCTCAGGATACAGGAGGCAGCAGCCCTGTATAGAGCCAGGAGGGGGGCACCCCAATCAGCACCAGGAGACAGAGAGACCGAACAAAAGACAGCCTATACAGAAACAGCCCACCCCGCGGGACATATGGACCTGAAATTCATATGCCTGGAAGACCAACAGCAAGCAGACAGTCACGCCATGCAAGCAGTAAAAATCTACACGGACGGCAGCAAAATTGAAGGTAAGGTCGGTGCGGCATTGACTCTTTGGAGCAATGGCATTGAAACCAGTTACCAGAAATTTAAGCTGTCGTCTTACTGCACGGTGTACCAGGCGGAATTACTGGCCATATGTCGCGCCACAAAAGCTGTACTTCTGCACCATGAAACAAGCTTTGGAATTTACAGTGACTCGAGATCTTCACTGGAAACCGTAATAAACCATAGCTCCTTCCATCCCTTGGCGGTAGAGACCCGAGAAAACATCAAAAAATGTAGGCTACAAGGAAAAGAAATAGCACTTTTTTGGATAAAGGCTCATGCAGGGATGGAAGGTAATGAAAGAGCAGACATGCTGGCGAAGGACGCAGCTCTGAGAATGAAGACGAAAGCAGCCTACGACCTGTGCCCTGTGTCATTTGTCAAGCGACAGATCCGTATGGACACGCTTGACGAGTGGGACAAGCGGTATAAGAGTGACACAACAGGAAGAGTCACAAAACTGTTCCTTCCCGACATAGTTGAAGCGTATCAAATTGTCAAAGCTCTCAAACCAACCGGTATAACAACGCAAATATTGACGGGACACGGCGGGTTCTCCGAATACCTCTACAGGTTTAAGTGCAAGGAGAGCCCATCGTGCATTTGTGAACCCTCTAAAGACGAAACTGTAATACACATTATAACCGAGTGTCCAGCCAACGGTCCAATGAGGTATGACTTGGAACAAGAGATCGGAGTAGAAATAAAATCAGAAAACATCAGCAAAATCATATGTAATAAGTTCATTAGAAATAAATTTATAGAATTTTGTGTAACGATAACAAAGATAGTAATAAATCGAAATAAAAAGTAGATAAGAATGTTGACCATTATATTGTTTATATAATGATATCAGCATATAATAAATAAGATAGAATGTATAAATGTAAGTAAAGATAAGAAATTTATGTAGAATATTTAAATGTTTGTAAAGATAAGAAACGAAAGACAATGTCTCTGATCATGTCAGAGGACACCTAGCATCTCAAAAAAAAAAAAAAAAACCTAACCTAACCTAACCTAACCTAACCTAACCTAACCTAACCTAACCTAACCTAACCTAACCTAACCTAACCTAACCTAATAAGCTATGCACATTCCAAATGTCATCCAAATCACTTACACACAAACTTTAGAATTTATAATATTATAGTAGGATAAAAAATATTAAGGGCGTTAAATAAACGTAAATGTTTGTTTTCTTTACAGTTTGGTGAGCGTCTGAGGAGACCTCGTTGTCTACGTGCTTCTGGCTCAGTCTACAAATGCTCATTTGTAGCCTGAACCAGAAGCGGAGAGAGTGAGCTGTCTTCGGACGATTTCAAGCATTTTCGAGCATTTGTAGGCTGCTTCTTTCGTCTGCAGGAGATGTCTAGCGGGGGCTTTCTGAAGAGGATATGTCTGGTAGGAGACATAACGAAGAAGTCGCCCATGCTAGCCTCGAAGTACCTACAGCCTTAAAGTTTAAGTAAAGAGGGTGATCCTCTTTACTTGACTGACTATTCTGATTCTGATTGAACCTTTATAAGGGTTCAAAATAAACCTTAATAAAACCGACTTCGGCGTTACATCTTCGAAACCCTTGATTTGTTTAAATGAATTGAATATTCATTATAAAGGATAACTCAAAAAACTACTAAGTAGTCGGATCTTGATCAAATTTAAGTAGAACCACATGAGAAGTAACAGCTTTCGAATAAAAAAATATTTCTCGAATCGGTCCAAGCGCCTTCGAGTAATTGGGCGACTTCAAAAAAACTAACATCCTTTTTTGAAGTCGGTTAAAAATGTGTATTTGAAACACTTACTTGACATATTCGAAGGCATCTCAGTAGAAGTGGTCACTTGCACGATTTCAGACTCATTTCTGTTATTTAGATTTTGAACGAGACTCGTACTGCCAATAGTAGTTCCGTTGTTTGCAACATTTTGGAGTGTTGATGAGGTGTCGCACGAAACATTTATGACGCGATTTAACGATTTAACAATTTCTAATGTAGTATTGTTAATGTTTGCCAAAACGTCGGAGTTTATGTTTGTCGCGTGTTGTATGGCTTTTACATTGACATTATCATAATTATCTTTCGTAGAGTTTTGTAACGCAGAAATTTTTTCATTATTGTTTACAATAATGTTATATATAATGTGCTGCTTGATAGAAAGATCGTCTATCTTTTTTTTTAGACTTCTTTCAATGTCTAGTATTTTGTTCTTGTTTTGTTTTATATTATTATTGATATTTTCAGATTCAAAACTAAATTTGTCCATGATATTTTTCTCTATTCTAAACATTTCATTTTGTATAAAATGTTGTAAGTTGTTAATATGTTCATTAAAAAGTTTGGCGGACAAACATTCGCGATCTACACTGCTTTTATCAGCTATCACGGTAAATTCTTCACTAGACGAAGCTTTCACAATTTTACTTGAATAAAAAAATACAATGAATGTGAATAATATGTAAAGTTTTTGCCACATTGTGTCGTCTTTGAGTGATCTCAAAGTTCAGTCGAATCACAAGAATGTAAACCACACAACTGTCACTACTAGCTTGTTCTACTTGTACATCGTTATTTATATTGCCCGATGAGGTCATTGTTTTAAATTGTTTACTTAAGATATGGTTGTTTAAAAAATGGAATAACCATAATGATAAAAAAATAGAAGGTACTTACTTATCTATACATTTTTATCACACGTTTTACAAATATTATAATTAAGTACTAAAGTTTGTGTGTATGTAGAATGTTTGAAACGAAGTATCTATACAACAGCTAAACAAATTTTGATGCTATTTGGCATTCTAATATTTTTTATCAATACCTACTCACACTTTATATGTAGTCGCAAGAAAATTCTAGGGCTAGGTTTTGAATACGTAAAATTGTTGCGTTTTGGAACCAGACACGCGCGTAGTCAGAAACATTTTCGTGACTATGAAAATAGAGTCAGGTAACAAATAATATTGAATATTTCCACGATGTAGTCAAATACCGACGGTCCCAGGAGGTCTTTTTAAAAACTACAATTTTATTTATAAAAGATGTCGTTTATTAGACGGTTCGCTTAAGACTAAACTAATAATTAATAAAACAGTAGGCGTCTGGGGCCATAATCATCCGACGGATGCGTATAATATTTCTACGAAATACCGTTATCTTTGCTCGCTTCGTTAGAAAGGGTCTTATCTGAGCTGACTACGTACGAATTATCATGGTGCCAGTTGCAGGTGCGTGGGTGGCGAGTCGCATGACTTCTCCCTGCTGAGATTCGAAATTATCTGAGGAAGTCTGAGAATTTCGAATGTTACATATATAACCCATATTCTTAAGCCTAACATACAACATAACGATTACTAATGCTGCGATAATTAAGTATAACAAGATCGTCCAGACACTTATACTATAGATTCGAACTTCACTCAATTCTTCTTCTTTTTCACTAACACTTTGAATAGATTTCACTATTAACTGCATGTTTTCGAGGTTCATATCTTCTAGTTGTATCGGTTCTCTGTCTTGAATTTTAATGTTGCTTATTTGAGGGAGGTTTACTATAGGTAATCTGGAGTACTCAAGTACTTCTATCTGATGCGGTCGGAGCTTCAAAGAAAACTTATCTATTTTGACTTCACACAAATCTTCAAGTGTAATTATGTAAGTTCCGTTAATATGTTGCTGGGAAACTTCATTTTCACAGATTCTCTGGATAAGCGTGTTCTGTTTTGCGAACACGATCCAGCGAGTTGGTTGGATATGTTGTATTAAAACGTTTTCCAACTTAACTGGAATCAATGCACAGGAACTAAGGTTTGTCGCATATTTCATCAAGTCTGAAATACATGGGTCTTCTATAAACTGGGTGTTAAACTCCTCGAAACACAGGAAACTGGAAACTCCCGTCTGCTGACATGGTTCGGCGAGTGGCTTGGAGATCAGTCCATTTACTAATAGGTAAGGATACTTGGGCAGGATGGTATACGTATTATGATCACGGAAAACAGGGATAGGATACAATTTGTAGTAAATGTAGGTCTCTTTACCAATAAGTGGAATTTCTAATAGAAACATTAACTGATTTTCTTTACGAAATGCTTTAATGCTAGTAGTCTGTTCAATTTTTACAAGATTGTCCAGATTTGCTGGAAAAAGTAGTTTATCTGTTCTTTCTATGTTTTTAAGTATAACTAATAAGCTCTCAGAGTCAATAATAGATTGATGTAAAGTCTTAAGTTTACTAAAGGCTATAGCAGTCTCTATTTCGTTTAATTTGATGGAAATGCTTTGGAAGTTGTGTAAGCTCAGCGAATATGAATTAATTACCATATTGGTCATAAAATGTAAATGGTCTTGTATCATAAATTTGTCAATATCATTTTGAATGGCCTTAAGGTTCTTATTTAGTTGGTTTATATTGTTGTGTATCGAGTTTGTGAGATTGTTAAAGTTTTTAATATAATCGGCAACAAGAGTCACCTTTTTGTTTAACATATTTTGTTTTGTCTTAATGTCCTCAATAATTTTGTTGTATCTCTTAGCGTCATCGTCATCCAAATTTCCGGAAATCAACTTAACTAAACTACCTAGAGGATTTATAATACCTCGTTTAATTCTATAATTAGGAGCTACTTGCTTATATTTAAAAATTGTTACGTTCATGACATATTCTACTTGAATCCTAAAATTAAGAAAAGCTAACTTGATATATGTTATATTAAAGTTCGATTCAATAAGTTTGTTTAACTCGTAAAACTTATCAATGTTTAATTTTAAATCTGTACCAAGGTTATTTAAGTCTAGTATTTTTAATACTGTCCATTTTTCTTGGCTTGTTACGGCGGTTCCTTCTTTAACAGGTAGTATTCCTGGAACGTCCTTAAGTGACTGCATTTGAAGGGCCTGCAGTAGGGTCGCTGTCGCGAGGACCACCACGACGATCGGGATGCGTCTGTGGAGGACGTTTTACATCCTTAATTGGGGCTCTAATTTCACGATTATTTTTAAGTAATGGTATAATATTTCTTTCAATTTCACCCGTTACTACAGCTTTTTCATACCGGGGTTTATCTTTACTACGCCTTACGTTAGTTCCTTTAAAGAACACCACGTCGTCTGGGCTTACGTTAAATTCCGTTTCACCTCCCTTTTTGTCCTTAGCCTTTTCTTTAATTTGCATCATTTTATCTGTCAAGTTCTTATACAAAAATTTGGTTCGTTTCAAGTGATCACGCATTAATACCTGCATGTATTCTTTATCTAAGTTTATGTTAAACGCGCTTTTAGATTCTGTGTGGCCGAAAACTACTTCAAACGGCGTTAGTCCTGTTACAGAATGAATTGTATGATTGTAACCCATAACAGCGTAAGTCATTATGGATGCAGCGTCAGTCAGTTTCTGTTCGTATTTGGCTAATCTATAGATTTCTAACAGAGTTGAGTGAAATCTCTCGATCAATCCCATTGAATTGGGGTTATTCGGTGTCCCTAGATGTAACTTAATCTTGTAAAACTCTAGTAGTTCTTGTATAAGACGATTGTTAAATTCTGAGCCGGAATCTGAGCTTATTTTGGTAGGGGTCCCGTAAAAGGAAAAATATCGGATAAGAGCCCTTACTATCTCTGGTGCTGATTGATTTGGTAATTCAAATGCCTGGCCTAATTTGCTGAAGGCGTCGATAATCGTGAGAAATGATTTCCCTTCAATTTTGAACACGTCGATGAATAACTCCTCAAACGGCTTGTTCTGAGTTTGCGTTAATTGCATAGCAGGTTTGAGAGGTTTTCGATCGTACTTCATTTTCTTACAAGCTTCGCATGTATTGATAACTGCAGCTACTGTTATATCCATATTATGCCAAAAGAAATTTCGTTTAATGTGTGTTACCGTCTCTTTTATGCCGCGATGGCAGCTCTTGCCTATGTGGTATTTTAGGATTATATCTCTCTGCTCGTCTTCGCTTTCGACGTATATTATTCTTTCAGTACATTCCAAAATTTTAACTGAGCCTCTTTTAAAAAGCTTTATCACTGCTTCCGTGAATTCAACCCTGTGTTGTATATCTTCAAAGTAAATGAAGTATTTTGTCTTATCCTTGATGTATCGTTTCAGAAAATCGATTATGAGGTCGGATCGATGTAAAGGAAGGTGTATTTCTAAGATCTTTTGCTTTTTGTTTGAGATATCTTTGACCGCAATTTCGTTCCTGAACCATGTATGCACCAATATTTGGTTAGGCTTTGTATCTATAGCTTCCTTAAGTATCGGAATACCTATTGATTCTGTGTCACGTGCGGAGTGTATTGTTTCAGATTGTATCACAGTGTCTGTGTCTGAAGCTGTAATTGTACCACTGGACGGAGCTAAAATAGAGTAAGGTGATTGGGCTCTGTTTGGGTTTATCTCTGGGATTGAGAGTGTCTTTTCAGAATCTGATGAAATAGTTATTGTTTTTCCAGAATCCGAGGAAATCGAGATGGTGCTATCTGATGATACTTTTCTTGGTTTTTTCTTCTTTTTCAATTTAACTATTCTTTTCTCAATCTCGTCACAGTGTCTCTGCAAAGCTAAGTCGTTTTCGTCTACGTTGACCTGTACTGATGAATTTTCCTCACCTTTACCTAAAGCGTTGATCTTTACCCTAGATAGCGCGTCTGCGTTAGTATTTTGACGACCGTTTTTGTAAATGACGTCATAGGAATATTCGGCAAGTCTTAAACGCCAGCGGGTAATCTTGCTGCTGGGTTCCTCGAAAGAGTTTAACCATGATAAAGGCCTGTGGTCGGTATAGATCGTAAACTTCTTTCCGTACAGGTACGGACGAAAGTGTTTTACCGCCCATATAATAGCCAATGCTTCCTTTTCTATCACGCTATATCTACTTTCGGCATCATTGAGTGTTCGTGAAGCGAACGCAACTGGTCGATCACTACCTACAACTCCTTGTGACAAAACCGCGCCAATAGCGTAATCTGAAGCGTCAGTGGTCAGGATAAACGCCTTTTCAAAGTCAGGAAATTGAAGTAAAGGTGCGTTTGTTAGTAATTCTTTGCATTTTTCAAATGCTTCTATAAATTCCTGAGTGATTATTACTTTGTGGTTCTTTTTAAGGCAGACAGTCAGAGGTCTCGTCAGTTTTGCGAAATCCTTAATAAACTTCCTATAGTACCCTACTAACCCTAGAAAGCTCTTGATTTCTGTCTGTGTCCTTGGCAGAGGAAACTTAAGAACAGCGTCAATTTTATCGTTGTTGGGTTTTAGCCCGTCTTTGGTTATAGAGTGGCCTAAGTAGAGAACTTCTTTGCGAAGGAACTCTGACTTGTCGATCTGTATTTTTAGGTTGGTTTCTCTTAGTCTTTCGAAGATTTTACGCAGTTTTGTAACGTGTTCTTGGAGACTGGATGAAAAGATTATAATGTCATCCAAATAGACCATACAGTGGATTCCTTGGAGTCCACGTAAGATACTATCCATCGCTCTCTGAAATGTGGCCGGAGCCGTCTTTAGTCCGAAGGGCATGCGCAAAAATTCGAAGTGTCCGGCTTGAGAACTAAATGCAGTCTTTTGTCTGTCTTTCTTGTCTATTTCTATTTGGTGGTACCCACTAGCTAAATCTAGCGTAGTGAAGTAATTAGATTTACCCAGTTTATCGAATAGGTCGGATATGTTTGGTAGTGGGTATTTGTCGTCAGTCGTAATGTCGTTTAAGCGTCTGTAATCAATCACCATGCGGTATTTCTTTTCCCCAGATGCGTCCAGCTTTTTTGGCACTAGATGTACAGGAGCATTCCATGGCGAAAACGACTCCTGAACAACATTATCTTTAAGTAATTTGTCGACTTGTCTATTTATTTCGTCATTGATCGGAGGGGGTTGTCGATACGGTCTAATATATATGGGGTCATCATGGGTTGTTCTTATCTGGTGCTTCACTTTGTTCGTAAAGGTCAGGGGTAGGTTTTCACAATAGAAGATATCTCTGAATTCAAAACAAAGTTCACCGATCGCATGTCTCTCTTCGTCGTTCATATGGTCGAGTCTTAGTTTTTCTAAGTTCGCGGTAAGATAGTCGTCTTTGTCTAGGTCATTTTCCGTAATGGTGTTAACTTCACAAAGTGTGGGTTCGTATGGGGTCACATTTATAAGATTATTTAATTGTATTGTGACTAAGGATTCAGATGTATTCTGCATTATGGTACATGCTTGTCCGTTAACGCAATTGACTAATGCGGATGGCATTCTGATTCCATCTGAAAATTCTTTGTAATCTATTATACCGGTTCCGTTATATATATCTGTCGGCAATTTTACACGAGTTTCTGAACGGGGTTCTAGTGTGATTTTTATTTGCGGATTATAAACGAAAGGGATTTCCGTGTCTCGAGTTCGTAACACTTGGTGTTTCATGTCTATGTTGGCATCAAGTTGTGCAAGGAGGTCTGAGCCTATCAATCCGTCATAGTCTTTGTCCACGCTGTAAACATAGAACGTATGTGCTTCCGTACTGCCGAACGTTGGCGGAAGTGGGATGTGTATCGCTTCGCCGTGAGAACTTTTGCCATGAGTACTTATGACCTCAAATGGCACTTCGAATTTATGTTGTTCAAAGTATTGATCGGCTTTATTGGGACTAATAAACGATCGCGAGCTTCCGGTATCGATCATAAATCTAGCATCCATTTCGGCTAAATAAATGTATGGCAATTTGGCAAAGTTGTCACAGTTTAAATTTATTATTTCGGGGTCGTGTTCGAGGCCAGATCCTGAAAATTTTGTTCATGAGTCAGTGTATCCGGTTCATTGTACATCTCAGTCATGTCCATTGCATGTACTTGAGCTTGATTACTGTCATAATAGTCACAGTCATAGTTTGTTTCATTGCTGTAGTCATAGTAATTATTGTCATCCTCAGCGTACACTTCGATTTCATTGTGAAAAACTTGGTTGGGTCGCGATGCTGGCAATGCCGTGCGCATTGTGACGTCAGAGCTAAACGGTTTTTGTGGGTTTGGAATCCCGAACTTAAATTGGTTCGCTTGCGGTTGGTTAAAGGCCGGCCTGGGTGGTTGCAACGCCTGACTAAAGTTGGGCTTATAACCTTGAGGTCCTCCGAAATTTGGTCGGTAGCCTTGAGGTCCACCAAAATTGGGTCTGTAACCTTGGGGTGCACCGAGTTGTTGTGCTTGGTTTGGTATACCGAATTTAAAGTTCTGTTGAGGTTGTCCTAACTGGGGCCTAAAACCAGGTGGAGTGTGAGGTACCCCAAATTTAAATTGAGGCGCTTGTTGCGTTCCGTAATTTAAATTTTGTGGGTGATTTGGCCTGAATTGGTTAGGACTGCCAAATCTAAAACCTTGGTTGGGTGATGGTGTGTTGGTTGTGAAAAATGGCTTTAAGCCGAACTTTTCGACATATGGGTTATGAGATAAAGGCATTTGAGGTTTGTTCATACCTGATCTAAACATCTTATTGCGGGAATTGTATTGAAATTGGAAATTGACTTCCTCCAATACAATACCTAGCGCTTGTTCTAATGTCTTACTACCTTTCAGTCTGACTATGCGAATAAGATCCTCTGGCAGATTGTATAAGAACACGTTCATGGCCAAGTTGTCGTAAATGGTGATTTTACTTTGCCTTACGTGCGGGTCTGTGATGATATTAACTTTTGCTATAAGAGTACTCTTAACTTGTTGAATTCGGTTGCAAAAATCTAGATAAGATTCATTTTGGTTTATTTTTAGCGTTTCCAATTCAATTGCAATGCATTCCTCAGAACGCGGGTCTCCAAAGTGTTGGATAAGTACTGCTTTTAACTCGACCCAAGATTCTATATCTTGTCTTTCGCTTATTAGATGAGCGGCTTTACCGATAAGTTTGCTCGAAATTATATGAAAGACATATAAATCTTGTGCCGGGTTTCCTTCTTGCGTATAGCAACTAATTATATATTCGCACTTCCTTATATAGAGGTTAAGAAGCTTTTCATTTCCATCAAATTTAGGAATGACCTTAGACATCTCCGCGGGGATACCAACTAGCTTAGTCTCAGGCATTATACTAGCTTATCTAAATTAAATCTACACACAAAATATGGTTTAACACAAAAGCTTAATTTAACACAAAAATCACAATCACTAAAATCGATGTATATAAGTACTTAATTAATATCTAACTTCGAAATATAACTGCCTATTTAATGTGCATTTATACCGAAAATCAGTTAACGATTAAATCAGGTAAAGTTTAGACCTCAAATAATATTTAACAGACATAAAACGGAAAAGATATGGATACAGGAATAGTAATTTGGACTACTCACAAGCCACACATATCCTCCTTTGAGTCAGCTACTGCGCCTTTGTCCTGGGTTGCGGCCGTCGTCGGAGACTTATTTATTTGGTTCGTACGAATACCCGAACACCACGATCTGCTGTACTTTTTCGCGACAAAACCGATACTGGGGCCTTGACTAAAGCGAAAGCACGGCAGTAGGATTAATGGGTATCCTACCGGCTGCGCCAGTCAAATACCGACGGTCCCAGGAGGTCTTTTTAAAAACTACAATTTTATTTATAAAAGATGTCGTTTATTAGACGGTTCGCTTAAGACTAAACTAATAATTAATAAAACAGTAGGCGTCTGGGGCCATAATCATCCGACGGATGCGTATAATATTTCTACGAAATACCGTTATCTTTGCTCGCTTCGTTAGAAAGGGTCTTATCTGAGCTGACTACGTACGAATTATCATGGTGCCAGTTGCAGGTGCGTGGGTGGCGAGTCGCATGACTATGTTATTTTTACAAAGAAATCTGGTGTTTATGTTATCGAAACACTGGGCGTAGCAGTCTCATAGTCAGGCCTAACAGAGGTATTTTTGGACCGACTTAAAAAAAAGGAAGTTTTCAATTCGTTGGAATCTTTTTTTAACCGACTTAAAAAAAGGAGGAGGTTCTCAATCGACTGTATGTGTTTTTTGTATGTTACGCGATCATTCCGCCAATTATGAATCGATTTTGATGATTCTGTTTTTGTTTGGTAGGTCATACTTCAGAGGTGGTTCGATATTAATTTTATCAAAATTTATTTCGTAAGATAATACATTTCAAATGTTAGAATATCTGCGGCACAGAAACAGTATTTCTTCTTCTTTTACAGGATATAATATAACTATACTTCGGCCGCATCATCGCTTTTCATCAGGTGAGATTGTGGTCAAACGCTCGCCTATCGCACTTAAAAAAAAAACTATTTTACTTTTTACAATATTATTATGTAGACGTAGCATGGTTGCCTAGAAGATACCTATTCACTTTTGACTTGAAGAGTAGGTATACTGTCCTATATAGGCTTAGAACGCTTGGCTCTCAAGGATAGCAGGGTAGATTTTCTTCCTTCATGATGTTACATTCACCGGAAAAGGTCATGGTATTATTCAAAACCGCGTCCGCCCGATCGGACTATCGCAGCTATCCACTTCAAAACCTGATCTACCTAATCTACTATTCCAAAATATTTGAATATACCTACTTATCTGACGTCAGGGACAGCATCGGCATGCATCTGCGATGCAACTTCATGCAATTTTAAATATGTACTAGTAGAATGGCTCCGTTACAATTTCTTTGATTATTATTATTTTATACCGACTTCCCAAAAAAAGAGGAGGTACTCAAGTCGACTGTTTTTTTTTCTTTTTATGTTTGTTATCGAAATTTTTTTTTTAATTTGAAAGACGTTGCTTTCTAATTGGTCCCATTTAAATTTGATCAGTAGTTCTTGAAATATCGTCAATAATGTCTATTTCGTGACGAATAATGCGTACTTTGACGATATTCTCGTTTACCCGACTTCAAAAGTTACCTCATAACTTCATTTGTTGTGAGCCGATTTTGATGATTCTTTTTTTATTTTAAAGCTGTTTTTTTTTATGAGGTCCCATTGAAATTTGATTAAGATCAGATCACTAGTTTTTGAGTTATAGTCAATAATGCATGTTTAATACATTAAGTCTGATCAAGGTTCCGAAGATAAAGCGGTGAAGTCGGTTTTTTTAAGCTTTGCTTGCGTTTAATTATATTATTATGTATTTTTGAAATTTGTGTATCTGGTTCTGGTCTGAGTGTGATTGTATTTGTGATGTGAATGTTTTCGGCAGCCGCAACACATTAAGTATTCGAACTTAATGTGGGGGTGCGAGCGTGAAAGCGTTAATGTTTATATTTACTAACGTAGATACGTGAAACATAACTATGTGATGTCTGTGTAGTAACTGCATAAATAACACGCGTTTGTGGACATCCAAAGCGTGATTTCAGTTACATGACTCCAGAGGATCGTTCATACTTATTGTTTACATAATATGCAAAAAAAGCAAACCACGTACACCAGATAATTAAACTCAAAACACGCCAATATCTGTACGTGGCCTGTTTTTCTGACCTGTATTGTTATAGGTATAGTATAATGTATAGTTTTAAGCTATTGCATAGCTTCTATCGCGGGCCTTGAGCGTGGAGACCGAATCCAGAAATTCCGTAACGAAAATAACCTAACACAAATAACCCACTCCGACCGGCACAGCGGTGATACTTTTTAGTTTCGCCATCTATCGATGAATAGCAGAACTTTTAATAACTTTTTTGAAATATCACGCTTGTCTCTTTAGTTCAGCAACTCGCCTCTAGGTGGCAGGAAAAAAAATACTGCATAAATAAAATAAATAAATAATTATAATTGCATACGTTGATAAAAAATGCTATGCAATAGCTATACCGCGGCAGTCCCCGAGTGCCACACGTCGTTTTTTTTTTTTTTATTTCCTACCATTATCTCGAAATGGCACTGTTGTAGCGGCTACCTCTAACATGATCAGAGACTTTGTATATCTGTTTTTTGTTTAGTCATGTTTTAAATTAGGAGGGTTACCTTATTTCTATTACATTGCATCTTATTCTATCACCCTCAATCTATTTCATATTTCATATTTAGTTGTCCCAGTGGACAACGAACATTTTAATATATAACTACTTATTTAGCGTATCTACGACTATCTTGTACACATGATTTGTTAGTGCTGTTATTATATACTAGCCGTACCCCGCGGCTTCGCCCGCTATTATCAGGTTAAAAAGTAGCCTATTTGTTAATCCTAGGTATAATCTATGTACATTCCAAATTTCATCTAAATCCATTCAGCCGTTAAAGCGTGAAGAGGGAACAAACATACTTACACACTTACACACAAACTTTCGGATTTATAATATTAAGTAGGCATCGGCAAAGTGTGTCAAGTGGGATATTTCTCTTTTCATGTTTCATTTCAAATAATCAATTTGCAAGAATATAGAATTGTTGCTAAGCAACTTTTAACGCTAGTTATTATTATTATTTTCCTCGAAAATTATATATTACTAGCGGCCAGCCCCGGCTTCGCACGGGTATTTAACTAAAATTTCATAATTAAAAATTACAATACATCAATATTAGCGTCAGGGTACTAAGAAAAGAAAATTATAAAGAAAGTTTTATTATATTAATGTTTTTTTTTTATTTTATTTTATTTTTTTAATAAGTAAGTATTTTTTTAATTTTGTAAAAGATCATAATACAAAAACACTCAATTTGTTGAGTCAAAGCTTCCCTGTTAACGATATTTGATGTTGTTTTATTTTGTGGCAGCAAAATAAATTGATTTTCAGAAGCTCCGACCTGCGATAGGCCAACATACAGTTGAGTAAAACATTATTTTCGCAGGTCGATCCCTACTAATTCGAAGGTTTGGCCTTGTTAATAGAAAGGCGAAAGAAATTTTTACCGGAAATTGATCACGCGATGTAAAGAATATTTTAGGTAATTCTTTAACACCTTGACACAAATAAATAAATTAAGAAGCGACGCACACGATCTTAATACTAGATATAAGCATTAGATATAACGAGAACAACTCTACTGCTAACTAAATCTGCATCTCGGATCTCTCAAAGTTCATTAAAATAAATGTAACAAATAAAACACTAAATAATAAGTACTTCTGATTTATTAAAAAATATCTTAAAACTAAGGGTTTTTTTTTCAAGTATAAATTCGTTAGAGAATATAAATAATATTATTGTACTTTATTTAATTCTATTTTATTTGTTTTTGTTTGAGTACGTTCGAGTATCTATCGTTATCTCAATACCCGATAGATAAAATTGGCGTCAAACAAAGTTGCATTTATAAAACTTATATAAAACTAGCTGCGCCCCGCGGCTTTGCCCGCGTAAGTCCCGGACCAGCCAGAATTCGGGGTTAAAAAGTAGCCTATGTCCTTTCTCAGGGTCTAGACTATCTGTGTACCAAATTTCGTTTAAATCGGTTCAGTAGTTTTAGCGTGAAAGCGTAACAGACAGACAGGCAGAGTTACTTTCGCATTTATAATATTAGTAAGGAGTAAGGATATCAATACATTGAAAACATTTGTGTAATTGTGTTTGAAAAAGATTTCATTTGCAAAAATTATGAATTTCACCCATGATGGAGTTTTGGAGCGAAAATTAAAAGCACGTTTTCAACTTTGAATAATTAGCCCACACATGCACGTACGTAAGCGACGCCATCTTTACAAGCTTTTATTTAGTTTCACCTGTCCCGTTGTCTGTCGGTCTTTTTTTATTTAAGATAGGCAAACTTTTGCCCAACATCTCTCTCTCACCTGATGGTAAGCGCCGATGTGGTCGACGATGGAGCAAGCTTGCCTAGAAGATACCTATTCACTTGCGACTTGAAGACTCCCATATTATACTCATCAGGAAATAGACTCCGGTAAGGAGTTCAATTCCTTTGCGGTTCGCACAATGCATAGTCTGTATTCAAATCTTGCAAGCTAAATTAGAACTTATGTATCTTCGGTAACAATACAATGATAATATGGTACCATGGAGCTGGTCTGACGATGGAGACGGAAGATGGTCATAGAAACTTCTGAACTAAACGAGGTAAAGCCATTGAGTTCGGGCTCGTTTCAAGTTCTCTGGTTGTGTAACTTGTTGGTCTTTTTTTATTTACAACTGGCAAAAGCATGATTTCAAAAATCGTTTCAAAGTATTACTTATTTTATGCTCGCGGAAATACTCCCGTATGTGTTGCTTCTTTTTGTAAAGCTTACTTGAAAC
The DNA here is from genome assembly GCA_948107665.1 of Lomographa bimaculata. Lineage (NCBI taxonomy): Eukaryota > Metazoa > Arthropoda > Insecta > Lepidoptera > Geometridae > Lomographa > Lomographa bimaculata. The sequence continues at coordinate 10,725,796 of OX403612.1, read as the reverse complement.
AGGCCTATAACAAGTCACAAATGCTATGATTTATATATCAGGAGTTTTATATATTCTGAGGACAAGCGCCTCCAATGCGCGGATTAAAAAAAACGTCACTGATGAGACGATTTAAAAATATTGTCGCAACCCAAAACAAGATGGCCATCACTCTGTGCTACAGAATGTGGAACGAGCATGGATCTTCTAAGAGTCCTGCTATGTAATCTGTGCGGTTGAAACTGTCATATCATGCATACTAGTCGTTCGCGCCAAACTGAGATCTGGTGCCTAAGAGTTTTAGCTAACTTTTTTCTCTCAAAATATTTGTTTGATTCCTGTACTAGTTGTTCAAATAGGTACAGGATAGTAACGTTGGTTATTCTTTTATTCATTTATTGGTTATATTGGTTATTGGTTATATTGGTTATAATTTTGCGAATCTGGAAGTAGAGTCATTAACTTTCATGAGTGCCTCTTTGGGGCCCATGTGAATTAACAATTTTGATTTTGACGGACGGACGGACAAAGTGCTGAAACACCCAAGTTAACTTAGAGATTTCGCTTCGCTCCATCAATTATCATGTAATTTGATTTGACATATTCATTCATATATATTGAAAATTTGGCAACAATTTGAACTGCCCATTGGTTTAGTTGGTTAACGTCCATCTTCTTAGCAGGGGTATCGAGTTCGATTCTCGGCGGGAATACAAGGTTTTTCCCCAAGTAAAATGTATGTTACTGGCCCTGATTGTAATTGCGTGCGATTTGAATGTTTCCGGCATCCACGACACAAGTCCTCGAACTTAGTGTATGGCTGTGAGTGTGAAAGCGTTTATTTTTTATTTCCGACAATACCTTTTTTTTCGGCACATTATTTGCTTATTTTTAGTTTTAGCTACTTATTATATGAAAGAGATCGCTTTTAGCGATAAGACCGCCTATTGTTACACTTATTTTGTAAGTAATTATTTCCTATTCTGTTTTGTCATAAATGTGGTGTTCAATAAAGAGTTTATCTATATGTGCATTTTGCCAGTGTCAAGTAATAAATATTTTTTCGGCACATTATTTGCTTATTTTTAGTTTTAGCTATTTATTATATATTGTGCATTTTGCCAGTGTCAAGTAATATATATTTTTCAAGTTAGCTAAAGTATTTCATAAAACCAGTCACAGTCAAAGTCAAGTAAGAGAGTCATGATTCAGTTGACTTTGACTGGATTCATGCCATAGTAATGTGGTAGAAACTTTACAAGAATTTCTATTGGAGTAGTGGAAACTAAAATCCCGTCTTTTAACTTTGTATGATTTGCCTACACTCGTGCACGTTCAAGATATATTCACGATTAACAATCCACTATTAACACATTAACGCTCGAAGAACCACAAGATGCGGAAAATTATACAAAATCGACAACACCATTTTTTTTTCTTTCGCGCGAAAATCCATTATCTATTATATAAAAATAAGTCGGGTTTTCCTTCCTGACGCTATAACTCCAGAACGCACGAACCGATTTCCACGGTTTTGCATTCGTTGAAAAGGTCTCGGGCTCCGTGAGGTTTATAGTGGCGAAACGGAGTTCGCCAGGTTTGCTAGTTTACTTCTAAAAATGTGTATAACAGAACTGTCAAGTTCAAGTGTCTGGACGGGTTCGTTGGTACATACACCAATTCTAAGTTCGTTTCATGTTTGTTAAAATAGATGGCGTGAATTGCATTGTGGATATCTTAGTGTTTTTGTTAGCAGACAGAGGGCTTGTTGACGGCGACGCGGCAAATGACGGCCTTCATGTTCGTAAAGGCCTCGTCCTGGGTCGCCTGGTCGAATTTCTGAAACACATAAATGTTAATAATGTCACCGCCAGACTGATGCTGTCGAGAAACATCTTACGTAATAATTTAAACGCAAGCAAAGCTAAAACCGACTTTATCGCTTATATTTCGGTTTTGGCTTGATCGATTTCTATAAAAAAAATATTTATTTTATTTATTTATTTCTGAAAATAGTAAGCTAACAGCGATTGCCAAGGCGCTATGGGACCACCTCTGAAGTATGTATGAAGTAACATAAAAAAAATCATCAACATCGATTCATAATTGGCGGAAATATCGCGTAACATACATACAAAAAAAAACATGCAGTCGAATTGAGAACATTCTTTTTGGAATTCGGTTGAAAAGTGACGAAATGGTTCCAACGAATCCCGTTCAGTACAAGAGCTAGCCTATTTACCAGTTTCGTTTATTATTTACTAAATACTAAGAAAATATATATAGAAATAGTGAACTTTTTAACCAACTTCACAAAAAAGGCGGTGGTTAAATTTGACTGTTTTTTTATGTGTTACCTCATAACTTCTTTCTGGGTGAACCGATTTTCATAATTCTTTTATTATTTGAAAGTTGGTCTTTCTCATGTTGTTCCATGAAAATTTGATCAATATCTGACCTTAATTAATTAAGATGAAGTCCGAGGATAAAGCGGTGAAGTCGAATTTTTTTAAGCTTTGCTTGCGTTTATATTATTCATAGCTATGAAAGTACTAGGCTAACATAAATTAGAAGAGAACAACAATAGAATGTACGCGTGTGTCGTGTCGCCACCTATCTCGTTGATGACGCGTTTGTCGTGTCGCCACCTACCTCGTTGATGACGCGTATGTCGTGTCGCCACCTACCTCGTTGATGACGCGTGTGTCGTGTCGCCACCTACCTCGTTGATGACGATGGTGGGCACGAAGGCGAGCGGGCGCAGCACGCGGTCCGTCTTGTCGCCGTGCGCCGCCAGCAGCGCCGCGCCCCCCGCCCCGCCCGCCGCCGCCAGGCACTGCGGACGTGGGAGCTACACTCTGCCGCCTACATACGCGCCGCCTCTGTGCACAAAACGCCATCGAGATAGGAAACAAACCTACGTTACATTAGCTACAAAATCCTTGCAAAACACGGACTGCTGCCAAACATACACGCCACGCCGACGCCCCTTTTTCTATAAATTTTGGCTTCACAAACTTATGCATTTAGCCAGTGTCAAGTAATTGATCGAGCGAAGCGAGATCTCTAAGTTGACTTGGGTCGTTCAGCACTTTATCCGTCCGTCCGTCCGTACGTCTGTCCAACCGTCCGTCCGTCTGTCAGAGGCATCTAGCGTCTAAACCATATGAGCGAATGACTTCAAATTCTCATAGAATATGTAAAACTACGGCCCAAAGCCAGAAATGACATTTAAAATCGTATAAATAAAAATATGAAGGAATGGAAGACAAGATGGAAGAAATATGAAGCTCCCATACAAGTAAGTGGGTAGCAAAATAATGTTTATTCTTTTATCTACCCTTGCGTACGTATGTTTATGCTTGATAGGCTAGCATTTCACCACTATAATCTCACTTAATGGAAAGTGACGATGCAGCCAAAGATGTAACATGCTTGCCTACAAGTTATCTATTCACTCTAGACTTTAAGACATCCAGGTTGTACCGTTCAGGGAACAAAGACGCAGGCAATGAGTTCCACTCCTTCACTTAACGCCTACTTTTTGTTGCCTACCCGATAAATATGAATCTAACAAATCAAGAGCAGTCTGTAGTGAACTCGAATTTTTCTTTCGGGTCACCTCACGATCCTCGTCACTGTCGAAGAAGTCAAGGCGCCACCCACTGCTGTTGCTGGACAAAGACGCCTCGTTTTTCTCTGGGTTAATCTTGCGTTTCGCTGTCTTTTTCATAGGCTTGTTGGCACTGAAATAGAAAAAAGTAAATTAACTAGACGATAAATAACTTCTACATAAGGTTGGGATGTAGGTAAATAGCGAAAGGTCGACCTTTGAACCGACTATTCAAGTAAGTTATACACATTCGAGTTAAACCTACGTACCTAGTATACAGCACGATATTGAGCTCGATGGAACCCTCGCAGCTAGGGTCTCGAAGCACACGTTGCAGCAGGTCGTGGCTGAAGCCTCGATGAGCACGTTGGAGCTACTGGATTCTTGTAGAGCCTCGAGACTGAGACACTAGTTGTTCCGGGATCTTGAGTTCGTTGAAGCTCGTCGTTGAAATGTGATTCACAGTTCAGGCCCACAAGGTTTTGTGTAAAAAAATAATGTTGATAAGAAGTGGTCAACATTTACGTTCGAATAGATTCGATTATTATTATATAAACTCAGTTTATGTCGATACCAATTAACAATAAAAACAGTTTGGCGTACCTGAATCTTGTTTTCGTATGTCATCAATAATAAATTATTGATAACAATAACAAAAAAATATATATTAGAAATCTAAGCGATAAAATTTAAATAGAGGTCACCGGATGTACAGTCGACGTTAAAAATATCTTTAGCAGAAAACGTGCACTGAAATATAATAATCCACTCACGAATCAATCATTTACTTTAATTAACCGACTTAAAACCACGATGATGTTTTATGTTTTTTATATGTATGTTCGAGCGTAACGTTTTTGTTTAAGAAACACATGAAAGCTCCAAAACATATATTTTATTTTGTTTCAGTTATTTTTTAAATAAGTACTTACAAAATATTTATTCATGTGCGACGGAGCGCAGTTATCATTTGACAAATGCTAAAGGTAACATATTTATTGTCCAACCAGGTAGGAAATTAAATCGATACAAAACAATTCTGCATCATAGATAAGTACATAACGTAAAGTATTAGTCTTTTAAATATACGTAACATTGGACAGGGTATATATGTTTTGACATACATTGACATACATATCAATTAATTTTAACACCTGTTTTTGATGGTCGGTTAAATCACCTAACATGCAGCTAACTGGTGTTGACAGTACTTTTATTGCAGTTTATGCAGAAGTGCATGTGACGTCAATAACATGCGCTATTTAGCAAGGTAGCTAGTTGCACAATACAACGAGTACCTATTGATTATTATTTCAACAGGGGCTAGTCATACGAAAAGAAAAACTTTAATAATAATACATGTTATGATTAAAGATAACCAACGGTCAAAAAATAGTCTGTATATTCAACATAACATAATTATTATAAATTAAATATAGTTTTTTTTAACTTTTTAATGATACTTAAGAATATTTATATCTATAATATATATATACACTCATAGAATTTGTGTTTTCTGTAGTAAGGTATCTATAGGAATATAATCAACTTATTTATATAAGTATTTAGTTTAAATCATATATTTCTAAATAATGAACAATCAATAATTCTGTGTTTTTTGTAATTATAACATTATGTTATTTATAAAACTAAAGTTACAATGATATCAACAGGGCGTACTTACCGGCCTGAATTATAACCAGTGTTTATAAGCTGTTATAAATCATGCATTGTGAAGCATGCCCTATTACTAAGGTACATTGTAATATTATAGAACCACTACGTTTCATCCTTTATCATTAATTTATAAGCAGTTGAGGTGACACCACGTTTGACTTAGCTGCCAACAGAAAGTTCCATTTCTAGGTGCCATTTTTTTGGGAAAATTTGGACGAACATGATGAGTTTATCCAAACAGAGTACTAGATTAATGGTACGACGAATCGCGCTAGAATGAACTTTGAGCAATCGGCCGACCGGCGCTGAGTCACGTGAAGTCTAATCGATGTCGCTTAGAAGGTACTCGTATATGAAACCAGGACAACTTAGTGAAGGTTTGTTTCTAGGTGTCGTTTTGTATAATAACAGAATGATACGACCAATCGGGCTAAAACAAACTTTGAGCGATCGGCCACTAAGCTTAACGGAATCATTGCGAAGTTCTGGTGGTGTGCAATGTGTGTTTAATTACCGGAATATACAATGATGATTCACCATGACTGTAATTGAATTGGTAAGTTCAAACGTGCTAGTTGACAATCGTAATATACTTTTTGTATGAGCGTGAGTAGAATAACCGAACGGGTGTGATCGAACGTAAGATTGGAAATTCTAAAATATTTTTTCAACATGAGCGATTGGCAAAAATCAAAAATGTTATTGGGCATTCTAATTCACTTTTTTCGAGAAAAAACGCGAGTGAACGAGCGTTTAAGAAAAAAGTGAATTAGAATGCCCAATAACCACCTACTTTGAATAAAGGCTGAATTTTGTTCTTCGCCCCACGCCCAATGTCTATCCTTTTTTGAAAGATCATATAGAGGGGATAAACATGCGCTCAAATTTTTTACGAATTTCCCATAAAAATTAACCATTCCAATAAAAGATTTTAACTCGGTGACGTTACTCGGGTGAGGCATAGTTGCGTCGTTTATCGGGGTCTACTCGAACACCGTTTCTGTCGATTATGATCCCTAAATATCTCACTGTCTTCGCTAAAAACTCACACTTGCTTTTTTTTAATTTTCAAGCCGTTTTTTTCCTATGTCGTAAGTACTTCTTCGATTGTTTTTAAATGGCTTTCCAAGTCTTTGCTTTTGATCAAGATATCGTCGTAGAAAACTAGAAGATCGGCAACGTTTCTAAACATATCTACCTTTATCTTTTGAAAAATTGCAGGGCTCGAAGATAGCCCACAAACGAGACGCAAATATTTAAACAATCCCCTATTCGTATTGATCACCGTATAGTCTCTCGAAACGACTTGAATATAGGCTTGAGATAAATCTAATTTCGTAAAAAATACGTTTCCGTTAAGATTACTGAATAAATCCTCAATTTTTGGAACCGGAAATCTGTCGATCGCTAACACTCGGTTAAGGGTTACCCTATAATCTGCACATATCCTCAGGCCCCGGCCGCCGTCGGCCATGCGTACCACGACCAATGGTGTAGCCCAGTCGGAGTGGTCCACCGGCTCGATGACTCCGGCGCGTCGAGCTCGGCATCGACCCGCTCGCGCAGCGCATACGGCACCGGCCGCGCGCGACAGTATATGGGCACCGCGCCCTCGCGCACGCTGAGCTCCGCCGTACCTCCCGTGTATCTACCCAAAGTGCCGTCGAAAAGGGGTTCATGCCTGGAAACAATTTTGTGTATGATTGTACTATGGTCCGACTCAATACTGGCTAAGTAGTTGTTTTGCATATTACATTTTGATATTTGAATAGGAATATTCAACTCGGCTGTACGGGCAATTTATAGTTTGGTGCCTCCTGTCACCGCATTTTGGACATTCCACGATATTTATTTTCATCACTCCTTCTGTCAGCTCCTTACTGCCACTCTCCACTGCAAGCGCATCCCTTTCCGCGGCTTCAAAAGACAACGCCAAAGTAACTGCACGATTATATTGCAATTTCTCTTCGGCAAATAATCTTTGTCGCATGATTTCGCTTTTTGTGGTTTGAGATTCTTTATTTCTCATAAGAATACATTATTCATTTACATGAGAAATTATTTTAATTTAGTAACATCTAATTGTTGGGGGTATTTAATAGCTAATTTTATGAAGTAGAATATTTAACATTCACAACGAAGTAGAATATTTAACATTCACAACGAAGTAGAATATTTAACATTCACTTTTACGCCACAAACTACGGTCACAAAGATTTTCGTCCAACGATGATCCAAAGTCGCAGTGTCTTGATAGTTTTTTTTTAATCCGTCACGTACTCAGCTATCGACTAGTTGAGTGGTCGGCGTTGACGGAATTTGTATCTTTCCGCCAACACTGACGGTTTTGGTTGTAAATGTGCTGCCATCAGCTCCACGACCCTGTCATATGATAACTCCGAAGGTTTTAATGGACTAGCCAAAGTCGACAGTAGCTCGTAAGCTTCTTCGCCCATTACCGATATAAGTGTAGGTAACTTTAGTTCAACGGTCACTTTATTCACTAGAAAATACATTTCAATCCTCTCGACGTAGGCGGACCAATTTCCGCTTTTTAGCACAAACTCTCTTATTTTGCCGACCGACATTGTGATAATCTTAAGCACAAACACAGTTTCTCCGTCTAGAATACTTCAAAACACTAAAATTTACAATTTCTTTCCCCGTTCGCCACTGGTAAATAAAAGACGTGCGTGCCTGCGATCCGCCATTTAATGCAAGCCTGCCGAGTAGCTTAGATACTACCCTATACTACAAACATAACAGTACCAAGAAAAAATAATAATCAAAATCGATTTATAATTGGCGGAATTATCGCGTAACATAAATACAAAAACACATACAGTCGAATTGAGAACCTCCTCTTTTAAAGTCGGCTGAAAAACGAATTTATTTATAAACGAGCGAAGAAGTTCTGCAACTTAAGATACAGCATGCTTCATTGTGTTAAAGCTAAAGTTAAGAAATGGCTCCTGTCATTGGATTATGATGCCACTAAAGCCATGTTTATTGCTCAAAAGCGAACTGGAACAACGTTTCTATGAACACACACCCTCACGCACTCACAAATAAACACACAAACACCCTCCGAATCGCACATTCATACGTTTCCTACATAAGGAAACAAGCCGGGTTGTTCTATTGCTTTAGTTTATCTGACTATTATTTTTGTAAGATTTTATTTTCAATTAATGTTTAAAATCTGTATAATTTGTAATTCTCCACGTAATTTTTATATGCAAATCGTAGAATGGCCGCTGAAATAGCGGGAATCGCTCCCGCGATTTCAGCGGCCATTCTACAGAATTTCTATCCCAAGCTGACATATTTAACCCATTTCAATCAGGTTTTAGAGCCGGCCACAGTACGACAACTGCCCTTCTGAAAGTCACAGAAGACATTCGTCTCAATATGGAAAACCAACTAGTAACAGTACTGGTACTAGTTGATTTCAGCAACGCTTTTAATGCCGTCGACCATGACCTGCGTCTGGCTCTCCTTCCTATTCTCAACTTTTCACCTTCTACCGTTACCTGGTTCACTTTCTATCTAAAAGACCGTCGTCAGGCTATCCGATATAATCAGGTGCTTTCAGATTGGCATGCTGTCGAAGCTGGCGTAACCCAAGGTGGCATTTTATCACCTCTTCTATTCTCGTTATTTATTGATCTCCTCTCCCCTAGCATAAAATGCAATTATCATATGTATGCTGATGACCTCCAGCTTTATCATGCGACTCCTGCCGAAGACTTCCACTCTGCTATTTCAGCTTTAAATTCTGATCTTTTGCGTCTTCAAAAGTGGTCGGAGAGTTACGGCATCTCTGTTAACCCAATCAAGTGTCAAGCTATTATAGCCGGAAGCTCGCGACAGCTAGTAAAAATAGATTTTTCTCTTCTACCCTATCTCTCATACAATAGTATTATAATTCCCCTTTCACAGTCTGTCAAAGATCTGGGTGTTATAATTGACACCAAACTTAGTTAGGTGGATCATATGAAATAATTATCTCGAAAATTCTTCTCTTCTTTCCACTCTATTATTAGGCTCGAAAATTTTCTCCCAACTAAAACTAAAATTTGTCTCGTTAGCTCTCTCCTTCTCCCCGTAATAGATTATGCTGACGTTTGTTTTACTGATCTCAATGCAGAATATTTGAATAAGCTAGATCGCCTCCTGAACATTTGCATTAGGTTCATTTTCAGTTTGAGAAAGTATGATCATATTTCAGAGTATCGTGCAAAACTCAAATGGCTGCCAATACGAGAGCGGCAAGATCTTAGAATTTTATGCACTCTCTTTTCCGTACTAAATGATCCAAATACTCCGAGCTACCTTAAAAGTGGCTTTCAATATCTAACTGACACTCATGGACGACAGCTCAGATCGGATTCCAACCTTACTCTAGCGACTCCCCAGCACCGCACCTCTTTTATCGACAAATCCTTCTCAGTTGTTGCTGTAAGGCTGTGGAATAGTATACCCTTGGATGTAAGTAACTGTAACCCGAAAGAAGCTTTTAAAACAAAAACTCGAGCTTATTTTATCAAAAAGGTTTACAATTGCCTCAATTGACCTTGCAGTAGCAATTACATATCATCGAAGTACTTTTTATGGTTACATATTATATATATTTATATATTAGTATTTGTGTTAGTTTATTGTTATATAGTATTTAATAATATATTTATAAATATATATTATCATTATGTATATTATTTACATGTATTCCTATATCTATACATTTATTATCCTTTTATTTTTCACATATATTTACTGCACTGCCACCCTTTCTCTGCACCTCCAGGATGACTGGCAGAAAATACTATTCTAGCATTAAGTCCTCCTTGTGCTGTTGTATTGTGCAAAAGTATTAAATAAATAAATAGATACAGGCAAGCCTTAGTGCGGGGACCATTAGTAACTAGGATACCTATGTTTGTAAAGTGTTATACACAAGTGTTCGTTTATTATACACAAGAGAAGCAATAAGTGATAAATAATCAGCTGGTAATTAATAAATGCGTTTTCGCCATAGAGCGTTTGACTTGACTATTAGCCTTATTCTCTAGTTTAGAATATCTACATTGTACCTATCCACCCAAATCCTTACCATACTTAGTCTTACCGTGACAGAGATACTTACCTCACACTCACACACACAGGAACTTTATTAGAGTTTATACAATTGGAATAAAGTGAGGTAAAAAGTAGAGTCGAATATCTACGTATAACTTAGTAGTTATACGTAGATATTCAACTCTACTTTTTTACCAGTGTATGAGATATGGTTATTCCACATTTTTAAACAACCAATCTCTGTTAAAGCATAACAGAAAAACTATGTTTGTTTGTTTCTGAAGCAGCAGAAATTATTTTGATTAAATCTTTTGCGTAGATTGCTGAGGTTCGCGAATCATGTATATATTTTTTTATGCTTGATACAAGCATTTGACCACAATCTCACCTGATGGAAAGCGATGACGGGCCGAAGATGTAGCATGTTTGCCTAGACGGAACATATTCACTCTTGACTTGAAGACTCCCAGATTATACCGTATATAGCATATTTTCCGGTTAGTTGTGGTATCTTAATACATTATCAATGACCCCATTGGGGCGAAAAAAATATATAATGATAAGCAGAATATACTATTAGTCGTGAAGTTTACTTCATAGAGTGCAGTTATAGTCTTAACGACGCGACATAATGTTGCAAAGGCATAATATGTATATATATTATTTTGCAATAATAATATTACATTTTTATTCGAGTGAAATTGTGAATGCATCTTCTAGTGAAGAGTTTATTGTGATTAGTGACAACGAAAACAACTTTGAAAATGAACATCCTGGTAAACTCATTCAGAAAATTAATAATTTACAAAAGTTTATGCAACGCGAAATGTTGAGAATAGAAAACAACATCGTAATACAAGTACGTTATGAAGCAGAAAAACTAAATGATAAAATAATTCAAAACTCAAAACAGATATCAGCTATTGAAAATAAATTTAATCAAAAATTTGATGACATATCTGTTAAACTACAATTTCTGCAGAATATCACTAAAGACGTGAGTGTTAGACAGAATTTGCTGGATAACTTTATTACAAACATAACTACTTCATTGAGTTCACTCGCCACTACGCGTGAAAATCAACAAAAATTCAATTCTATCAGTCAAACGTCTTGTACTAACGCCATAAATCTTGCTATAAATTCAAACAATTTATTGACAAATATTTACAACTCTACATTGGAATCAGTAGGAGTACTAAAACGAGTATTAAATGTTTCTCATGACATCTCGTCAAAACTCAATTGCAGTAATACTCATAAAAATAACGAGTTTGGTCTAAACAAGCACAATGAAACTATTCAGAATCCGTCGAATATAAACAAAAGCGAAATCGTGCGAGTGACGACATCTACTGATAAATCTTTGAAGGAATCACGTAAGTTTATTTTAAACAATATAAAATAGGCTAGTTTTTAACTCTAAACTGAAAGCTCATGACTTCATTTGGCTTGTCAGTAAACAATGTTAGCCTATAACTACTAGTAAATTGTTTACTGGTTGTCTGCTGGAATATTGTGTAGGGCAAGGTTGACATATAAATTAAATTACACATTTTAACGTATACAAAGCTATTTTTGAGGTAAGCCTCGAGTTACACGAAATTGTTAACATAAAATGTGGATTTAGTTTAAAAAAAACATACTATGAATGAAATGAATAGAACTCTAAAACTCAAGAATGCTCATTTCTCGATACTCATTTAGTTTACGAGTCCAAGTGAATCTCGATGAAAAGTTTCAGTAGTGATGACAAATGAACTTGCAAACGACGACATTACAAACGATTGAACTGAAATTTCAATTCATAATTTACAGCCTCCTTCTGTAAATATCGAGTCATTTGAAAATCGTATGATAATGCTTTGATTAATTGAATGTGTAGATGTAACTTTCATTTCTGATTGCACCGCCTTAATCATAATGCACCCCAGGAAAAAAAAAAATTTTTTATCTAATACTATAAGAATTTATACTGACTGACTGACTGACTTAGAGACAACGCTCAGCCTAAGCCGCTGGTTTTAAATAAACTACTCAAATACTCATTTCCATCAGTGTAATTCCATAAATAAAGAACTTTCAAAAACCTGGCAAAAACATATTGATTACATTATCTTTTTATATTAAATGAACTATTCAAAACCAATTGTCATCGTTATAAGATTAAAAACAAAGAATTTTCATACAAACGTTTTCACCCTCTTCAGGGTAGAATTACCAAAAAATCCATTCTTAGTACACCCTACGTACGCACTAAGACAAATGTAACCTCAAATGTCAAGTCTCTACGACCAGCGGTTTAAGCTGGGCGTTGTCCCTAAGTCAGTCAGTCAGTGAATCAGTATGTCAGGTCAAAGACTCTTATAGTATTAGATAAGCTTGATTGGTCCATCATTGAGGCTATCGAGATAACGCCGATGTTCTAGTATTCCCTTCACATGAATCTAGTTAAAATATTTTCATATTCATTTATTGCAATTTACATCAGTCAGAAACATCTGGGCGTTATATTAAATACAGTTAATGAAGACCCTATAGTGTACAGCAAAAACAAATAGAGAGAATTATCAATAGCAATAGTAATCAAGCTCTAAGACTTTTGCCATTCTTTGTCAGTGAATCCTAATTTTGGCACTTACTTCGATGTTGCGCTGCCACTCTACTCTATATAGAATGGTCTGACAGACTAGCTGACAGTAGTAGTACATCACCAAATTGATAATATTGGACACAATATAACTCATTTAAGTACTTATATCGGTTCCTTCGTTGTTCATTTAATGTTGTTAACATCGATGTAGCAAGCAAACTTCAAAACGATTTGTAGTTTTTACAAAGCGGCAACACGTCCTGCCCGTTGCCTAAGTTGGATGCGCGTTCGCCTTCTAAGCAGGGGTATTGGGTTCGATTCCCGGCTGAAACACAAGTTTTCTCCCCAAAGAAAATTATTGTTTCTGGTTCTGGTTGTGATGTGAATGTTTCCGGCACCCACGACACAAGTATTTGAACTTAGTATGAGGCTGTGAGTGTGAAAGCGTTAATGTTAATGTTTTTTGTTACTTGGTATTTCATCGACCAATGAGCATCGAGAACTCCACCGATGACCAATCAGCGTCGTCTACACCACCATAGACTATGATGGCGCTGCGCAATGTGTAGTGGCTCATGCTTCATTCTTGCTGGCACTTCTTTGGAAGTGACGAACGCTCTTATAGTTCGGTGTATGAGATCATGATATATTCTTCGTTCTTGCTTGGAGTTTTGGAGGAGATGGGTGCTCTACTATTCGGTTGATGTAAAAGCAATTCTTCTTATTTTTTATTTTGGCGTGCATTCAGCCAGTGTCAAGTAATATATTTCTAGGATATTTCATATTAAACGTCCTAGTCACAAGTCACAGTCAAAGTCAAGTAAAAGTGTCAAGGTCCAGTTATAGTCAAGTCATGCTCTAGTAAAGTTGTAGAAACTTTACTAGAACTTCTATTGGAGCTTTGGAGCGAAGGCGAAAAACACGTTTTTCAACTTTGTTAGATTTACCTACACTTATGCACGTTTACTAAGTATCAACGGTTAATAATCCACCATTATTACACATTAACACTCGAAGGATCACAGGTTTTGGAAAATTATACAATTTCATCAACGCATTTTTTTCACTTTCGTGGCAGACCTCCAAAAAGCGGTACTTACCTACCTTACCTTCGCGCGCGTCGTCATCGTCTCACGCACTTACAGTGAAATAAACGCGATTTATTTCACTGTACATAGTCACGTGTGATGTGAATGGAAAGGAACGGTGACGATAAACCGACATCTGGAGACTCTGGAGTTCGCAAGTTCTAGACACTGACTGTTCCGAGTCCCTATCTGCAACACGATGGACTTAGCATCTGCGTGGGTCACTCCGCAAATAATCCTCCGGGCAAAATAGTTAGGTTTTATAAAAATTTAGGCAATGCCTTACAATAGTTTCCGTGTTGTTTACTTAATTACTTCTGATGTCTTTTGATGACCTGTTAAGTGACCTACCTTCTTCAATATTATTCTGACATCTTACATTTCCCATCTTTTATCATATTCTATCATCTACTTACTATTCCCTTGTTACTCTCTCTGTTTCTCTTCCTGACTAAATATCCCACATGGTGGTGGGGTCAGCCTTCCTACTATTTACTTTCCACTTCGCTCTTTATATTATTATTATTCGTTACTATTTTTCTATATATTGTGGTTGTTTCTACAAGTACATTATCTTGATAGAACACTATACTTATGTAATGATTCGTCTGTTATGAGAGTAGTAACACACCTTCGATGTAAGCAAGTGCCAGCGTTGTCGGTAATGTAACTCCAAGAAACCTATAAATACCCTGTAAATCTGAATACATGAAATTATAGAAATGTAATTAATTGATATGCTCAGTCACACTCCACAATGTAGTGCTACTTCTTATAGTCTGTGGCCCTATGCAATAACGGCTTGACTTCAAACAATTCCGGAAACATCCCAGTTGCTGCAGTTGGTTCAAGTCAAGCTCTATATAAAACTTGTTTGGTTAATGTTATTGTTTATAGATGAGGCAGAGTGGAACTGGAGCAAGTGTAATGAGGAGACAGTTCCCAACACACGCAGTATAGGGAACGAGCAACTCCACCCGCTGTCCACCGCGGGGGGCGGGCGTGGGGGCGGGGGCGAGGCGCACCTACGGGTCACGTTCAGAGGGGACATGCACGCGCACATTTACCTGGCGCGGGAAGAACGTGTTGATATTCGAGGAGGACTTTATTTTGATATTTGTAATTATAAATTTACACTCTTCTTTTACACAATCATATTCGCACTTACACGGACTTAGACACAAACACACACAGACATCACCACCCCACTTACGCATAAACCGATTTATTTTCTTTAATCTATAGGAATTAAGTCCACTACAAGTTTAACTAAAAATTGTTTTATTTTCATCGCTCTATAACGATATTTGTGAACCAAAACTCATCTGAAAGTGGAGCGTCTGGCACCCAGTAATATCACACGCGAGCCACAAGCTACAGGCCTAGTGCGGTTGTTGCTCATAACTTAAGTTGTTAATATCTTTATATATCACAAATTTATTATATTAAGTCTCAAAGAAGAAAAAAAAATAATATAATTAAGTTAATCTTTAGCGCAAACGGCGAAAATATGGAAACCTTGGTAGTGGTTACATATTTGAGCCGTTTGGTGTTGAGACACTGGGTCCGTGGGGACCGGGAGCTCATTCTATTTTCAAAATTCTATCAGAGCGCCTGGTTGAAGCGACGCGTGATCAAAATGCTGGCACTTATTTGGCTCAACGTATTAGCATTGCTATTCAGAGAGGCAATGCCGCCAGCATGATGGGAACGCTACCTACTGGTAGTGGGCTTGAGCACTAGAGTTACCTATAAGCTCGATGTCTTGTAGGTAACTTAGTACTTTGCTGTACATAGTTTTAGTTTAGTTTTAGGAAATATAGGCAATTGGCTCGTAGTTTTAGAAGAAAACAAGAAAGACGCTTAGGCTTCTATCTTGAGTATTAGCTATGCACATTGGACATTTCAGCCAAATCAGTTAAGCCGTTACAGCGTAAGGATTAAATAAACATAGTTACACACTAACACAATTACACATACACTTTTGGATTTATAATATTAGTGTGAAAAAAATAGAGTTAACTACGCGTTAGAGTAGTTATTTATTATTTACTGTGATGACTTATTAATAAATTTACCTTTCATTATACTACTTAGACTCAACACTTTTGCATTATTAATATAAAACTTTCCAAATATGAACTTGGATGGGTCAATGACTCGGGTTCATTTTGGATCGATGACTGGTGTTGTGGGTGCTAGAAACATTCAATATCATTACACACACAATTAAATTGTGTACGTATGTAAGTGTTTGAGCGGAATTTTGTATATATTTTTACCAGCGACACAAATCATGAAGTTCTGGTCTGTGTGAGTGAAATAATCTTCTAATATATAAAATTCTCGTGTCACAGTTTTCGTTGCTATACTCCTCCGAAACGGCTTGACCGATTTTGATGAAATTTTTGTGCTTATCCGGTATCTATGAGAATCGGCCAACATCTATTTTTCATCCCCCTAAATGTTAGGGGTAGTCCATCCCTAAATTTTTATTTTTAATTTTTAGACAAAATTTTTTATTTCTATTTTTTTATGATACAACATACAAAAACACATACAATCCTCAATTTTCACCCTTCTACGATCAACCCTTATTTTTTAATAGCCATTTTAATTTTCTAATATAATATGGCAATACAACGTTTGCCGGGTCAGCTAGTTTACATATATTTTTCAAATCAGAACCACAGTAACTGATTATCTGTTTCATTATTGTAGGTTCAACTGGTCCAGGCTTTTATTTGTTTATTTACTATGTATTTATAGTAGTTCAGATATTACAATCTACTATTTGTGTTGCAGTCATTTTTAACACCGGAGCGATCTTGAATGTACGTGAGGCAGGCGTAGAAACTACTATAAAATATACATCTGTCGGATCTAACATATCTTCCTCTTGGGACACAAGAGTCGCGCTCACTATAGCCGACGGTAAGTTATAGCTCCTAGAATACAATATGTTGACACCAGCTTTATACCCTAGGGACACGAGTGTCGCGCTCACTATAGCCGACGGTAAGTTATAGCTCCTAGAATACAATACTAATACCAGCTTTCTCTGCGCCGGAGCGGATCAGATTAGGACCGACCTCTCTGGTCCCCCCCTGCGGCATCATTCTGCGCCATTAATGCTTTGCAGAGGAAGAATGCTAACCGCCACGATCTTTCGTTGCCGGTGGCATGGTGGCACCACACTCGGCAGATTGATCTCCGCCTATGACCGCTGAAAGTGTCTGCCGCTGAAGGCCCTATGCATCAAACACCTCCAACATGTGGAGCGCCGTACCCTCGGATTGGCTCACGTCTCGCGATTTATTACAGTTACTTTCCGAAACATTAATGTACGGAAAGCAACTGTATCAATGGAAAGGTCCACGATCCAAAGCGAGCCTTAACCCACCTCGAAAGCATCGAGCGGATGGCCTACAATGTCCACTGCACAGGGTCCGTCGGTCGACGGTGTCAGGTCCTCCAGGACCAGAAACCAGGTCCTCCGTCCAGTGCCGCAAGAGAGCGGCCCGCGCAAGCCACCGCACGTGGGTGACCACTTTCTGCGTTGGGGGGATCTTCAAGGGATTTTCTTGCCGTCACAAAGTAGTATACTAAGACCTTTTAACAATAATTGCCAACACTCACGTGTCACTGATGCACACTGCACTATTATAAGCTGTGTAAAACGCAATGATTAAATCTTTGGTGGTGGGCATGTGGTGGGTGTAGACAAAGCTGACATTGATCGTCGGTGGCACAAAAAAAAATTACTCTATCCGAGCCCGGTGGCGTCCTCGATGTTTATTGGTGGGTGATATCTAGTGTTGCCGTTTTATAGAAACTACTGATTATTTTAGTTTGCTTGCTATATCACAAAATTAAATGAAGAACAGTTCCCCAAGTTGTATTAAATGGTGTATCAATAACATTTAGCAAAGAGGTAAAAAATCTTGGAATTATATTTGACCGTTGTATGACTTGGGGACCACAGCTTAGCGCATTGAGTCGTAAGATGTTCGCGTCGGCAGGCTCCCTAAGAAGATTGCGTAATTTTCTCCCTACTGCCACTAAAATTACTCTAGCACAGTCGTTACTACTTCCAATACTAGATTATGCTGACGTCTGCTATCTTGATATTACAGAGGACCAGTTAAATAAGCTTGAGCGTCTTCAAAATGTCTGTATAAGGTTCATATTTGGATTACGCAAGTATGACCACGTCTCTCAATTTAGCGCCAAGCTCAAGTGGCTTCCCATACGTCTTCGCCGGGATACCCATATACTTTATCTTCTATATAATTTGAGGGTCGTTGTCTGCTCGCGTCCTGGGGACTAAATCCCCAGGACGCGAGCAGGCAGCTAGGGCTAACCCTAGTTGTCCTCCACGTGACCCTTGGGTGGTGCCAAAGAGCAACAAGCCAAAAACTGCCAAGTGTCCATTTTTCACCATGATGTTCAGGAAAGCCGTTGGGACATGTAAATTTGGGCAGTTGAGTTGGATCGGTAGACCGGGTTCGCGATTTTTTTTTGGTGTGTTAGCGGTGAGGGCCTTTCTTCGGAGGGTAGCGGGATCCGAGGCACGGTGATCTCTGCTGGCCGACCGCAGGTTGTAGGGGGCCCAAGTAGTAGTCTAGCCTGCTACGAAAGGCTGCCCCACCGCCTGTGTAAAATCCTGAGTTTAATCATTGGGCCGGTTGGCGACCGGATGTGAGGAATCGATGATTCATCTCAGGGGGCTCGGGCGTCCCCGCAGTCTCCGAGCAAGCTCTTTATTCCCGTAGGCACTCCATATTTCTCGCCATGGTTGATATTCCAACTTCTCGTCTGCATTTGCTCGTCTAATCTATTCACAAATTATGAAAAAAAGTAAACGAAAAAGCAAGATAAAACGGCAGATGCACGTCCTCACGTTGCAAGTGCACCTCACCAATATACGTGAGTTGCACTCAAATCTCGAAGCGGTCCATCATCATCTTGAGACCTCGCAACCGCACCTGCTTTTTTTGACGGAGCCGCAGATTCGCAAACCATCTGACACGGCTTACTTGGACTACCCAGGCTACATCCTGGAGCACCGTTTTGTCCCACGCGCTGGTGTGTATGTGTATGTTCGAAATGATATTTACTGTCTGCGTCTTCGTAATATTGAACACCCCGAATTCTCTGTGGCTTGGATACTGGTAGACACTGGCATAGAGAAAATAATCTATGCCTGTGTCAACCTGTCTCATAGTGGAGATTGTGACAAAACTCAGTTGGCTGAACATCTCAGTGAAGCTGCAGATTTGGCTCAAATGCGCTATCCTGAGGCTTAGTTGGTGCTTCTGGGGGACTTAAATGCTCACCATCAAGAGTGGTTAGTCCCACACCAGTTCACTGATCACGCGGGAAGAGAGACGCAAAGGATAGCTTTGACGCTTATTCTCTCCCAGCTCGTCCAAGAGCCTACTCGGGTGCCTGACATTGACAGCCATACTGCCAACTGCCTCGATCTACTGATGACAACTGAACCAGACCGTTACTCAGTATCATTATCTTCACCGCTTGGTAGTTCTGATCACTGTCTGGTGAAGTCCGTCTCAGTTTACTCCCCGCCGCATCCCAGCTTTAAAGGTACAAGGCGTGTGTGGAGATATAAATCAGCAGATTGGGACGAGATGCGGCATTTCTTTTCTTCGACCACGTTAGCAGTATAGGGACCAAACTGGCTTCTTACCCCGCTGGTAGTAAAGCGTTTTGGTCCTTAGCTAAATCAGTTGAAGCAAACTTTTGCCGCTCCTCACTTCCTCCTCTGCTGAAACCTGATGGTTCGCTAGCTCACACTGCCAAAGAGAAGGCAAACTTATTTGAGAACCTTTTCGCAGAAGCTTCACATCTAGATTGTTCTGGTGAGGTACCTCCAAGCCTGCCTCACTGCGTGGTTTCCATGCCTGAAATTCACATCCGGCAAAAAGAGGTACTAAAAACACATCGAGCTCTAGATGTGAACAAAGCTAGTGGTCCTGACGGTATACCAGCAGTTGTGCTTAAAAAACTGTGCTCCTGAGTTGTCACCGATATTGACACGCCTGTTTCGAATTTCTTTTGACGCCGGTCAAGTCCCGGCGTGCTGGAAGCTTGCCAACGTATAACCTGTACCAAAAGAAGGTAGTCGTGCTGAACCTTCCAACTATAGGCCCGTATCTATAACCTCCCTGCTTTGCAAAACGATGGAGAGGGTGATTAACAACAGGCTCTTGGCATACCTAGAACAAAATGATCTACTTACAATGTGTAGTGACCGACAATACGGGTTTCGCCGAAATCGGTCCACTGGTGATCTTCTAGCTTATGCCACACACATTTCGAGATGGATGCTCGTCCGACCAAATGGCCATCAATCCCGGTGTACCTCAAGGATCCGTACTTTCTGCAACACTTTTCTTACTTCATATCAATGATCTGTTGAAACCCGGTACCTTTGGGTGTGCAGATGATACGACAGTAGTTGCAAGGTACGTACTCAACGCTCGCGCAAGTAGTGTAGATATCCAGCACCACCGTGAGGATATGGTTGAACAGCTAAACTTGTCCTTAAAGGCTGTGTCCAACTGGGGTGATGCTAATATGGTTAGGTTTAATGCTTCTAAGACTAAGGCGTGTATATTCTCTGCTAAAAAAAGCCAGTTTCTTTTAGCTCCCATCTTCTGTAATGTGCCCATCCAGATAGGCAATC
Organism: Lomographa bimaculata; assembly: GCA_948107665.1. NCBI lineage: Eukaryota > Metazoa > Arthropoda > Insecta > Lepidoptera > Geometridae > Lomographa > Lomographa bimaculata. The sequence goes on along the minus strand of OX403612.1, from coordinate 10,705,058 downwards.
AACTAGAACTATTGGGTGTCAGTTTGGCAACCAATTTTATTTTTTTTATAAATAGGCTAGCATTTGACCGCTATCTCACCTGATGGAAACCGACGATGCGGTCGACGGTGGGACATGCTTGCCTAGAAGGTACCTGTTCACTCTTGACTTGAAGAAGCTTAAGTTATACTTATCGGGAAACAAGAACGAAGGCAGGGTATTCCACTGCTTTGCAGTTCGTATTATAAAAGTAGAGGCAAAACGCTTGATTAGAGTTGTGTATGGCTTGAAACACGTCTAAATTTCGACTTACTTTGTAGTCGACTAGTTAAAGCCGTACACAACTTTAATTATGTGTAATACTCACGATAGTTTTAATTTTCATATTGCAAAACGCTTGGTTCTAATCTGAGGAATATTCACCATAAAAGGATGTCTTGTTTTAGTACACCTTGTTGTCCCATGATGGAAGGGAGCTGGAGCAATCAAATCATGCAGTTATATCGCACACTCTCCGAAATGTATCTTGTAAAACACGCATAAGCTAGCTACCTTGCGCCGATGTTCGAGGCTCTGAAGTCTTTTCTCAACTAGTTCAGTATGGCCAATTAGCTTTTTAGCTCGCTTTTCAATTGAATCCAAAGCCTGAAGCTGGTACTTGGCTGAACCGTCCCAGAGGTGATTGCAGTATTCTATACAGGATCGGACTTGAGCTTGGTGGAGATTGAAAAGCTGTCCAGGAGTGAAATACCGCTTCCCCTTGCTGAGGATTCCCAATTTCTTTGCAGCCAGTTTAGCCTTGGATTCAATATAAGAGCCAAAGTTTAAGTTCGACGTTGAAGTTACACCCAAAAGCTCAAGGTGATTCGTGACCGGCAACGACACATTCCGGAAAGATGGAACAAGCTCAAAAGGGCTCTTTTTGGTTGAGAACAGACACGTCTGGGTCTTGCATTAAATTTGACCAGATTGGCATCGCCCCAATCGGAAACAGCCTGCAGGTTCAAATTTAGGCGTTCTACCATTGCCTCTCTTTGTGACTGAATCTGGTATTCTGTCTAAAGTCAGGCGGTACTTCACAACGGGACAGCTTTTAAGCTTGTATCAAGCGCAGGTCCGGTCGTGTATGGAGTACTGCTGTCACCTGTGGGATGGTTCTGCCAAGTATCAGCTGCGGGCTTTAGATTCGATAGAGCGACGCGCAAAGAGGCTAATTAACAATAACGCTTTAGTTGAAGCCAGATTGCAAAGTCTTGAACATCGGCGTAAAGTTGCAAGCCTATCGGTATTCTATAAAATTCATTAAGGTGAATGTGCTCAGGAACTATACAACCTTGTTCCCGCTTCACCTTTTTTCCACCTTTCATCTAGAAGAACGGCGTCGCGTCACCCATTTATGGTTGAGATACCGTTCATTCGTACGAAACGTTTCGCGTCTTCGTTCATTTATAGAACAGCAAAAGAATGGAACGCTTTGCCGTCGTCTGTGTTTCCCGAAAGGTACAATTTGGGTGTGTTCAAAAGTAAAGTGAATAGGTATTTACTAGGCAAGCGGTTCGTCTGTGGAATGCGCTGCCTACTTTTATAAGAAAGACGCAAACACTCGAGACATTTAAAATAAGAGTAAAAAACATTATTTATCACAGCTTATATGAAATCATTACCATGTTTCATCACTATTATTTATTTATTTTTAGGTTATATTAAGTATGTGTATTATAATATGTATTGTATATTATTTATATATTTTGTATTTATCTTTAATTTATTTATGTATGTAACTATATGTATATGATTTGTTTAATTACACTAATAATTATATGTATGTTTAAAATATTGCATGTATGTATAACTAGCTGTCCCGGCGACCTTCGTTCCGCCTAACAGTCAATGAATGTGCATATTTAGGAAGCCATACCCGGCATGCGTTACAATGTCACGTGACTATATTATTACAACCTTCATGTTTATGTTTGCCTAGTACTTTACCAAATCCGAGTGACGTATGAGAAAATGGAAAGCATGTCGAAATGTAAAAAAATATTTAAAGAAATGTACGTTCTTAAAAAGTATCCTATGTCCTTCTCCTGGCTCTAAACTACCTCCCTGCCAATTTTCAGCTAAATCGGTTCAGCCGTTCTTGAGTTATAAGTGGAGTAACTAACACGACTTTCTTTTATATATATAGATGATCATTGCCGCACCACCGACCACTTTTTGTTAAACTTTTTTATCCTCTCCATCCTAAGGTTGCCTGGAAGAGATCGCTGCTTAGCGATAAGACCACCGATTGTACTACTATATTGTTATTTTTTCTATTGTTAATTAATATTTTTCTTGGTGTGCAATAAAGAGTATTTGTATACTCTAATGAATATTTTTTATTATATTAATGGGACTCGGCAGAAGAAATGTATGTTGCGGTGTCACGCGGTATTTTGTTGAATACTCATATACCATTCCTTCTATACAATATTCAATTTAATCCCTCGTCCCCGCGCTATCTTAAGGAGCGTTTTTCGTTCCTTTACTATGGTCTAACTAAAGTTTTTACGCCCATTCTTTTACAGTACAGGCTATTCGCTTGTGAAACTCCCTTCCTGTTCCAATAAGACGTGCTCAGACAGTTCATGCATTCAAATTCAAGTTAAAAATTTATTTCTCTCCCAATAACTTTTCTGTATCATACTGTTATGCTACTTATATTTCATAATATGATTCAAACTGTAACAAATATACTTACATTATTAAAATATTTTATATATGTAATTTTATTTTAAACATATCTATAAGTATGGCCTTATAGAATTTATTTAGTTTAAGTATGTATATATATATACCTTACTATGTATGTGTTTTCTCCTAAACTTGTATTTACACCCCCGTTTCAATTAATTATTAAAAAACTTCTCCATTCAAAGGTTGTCTGGAAGAGATCGCTTTTAGCGATAAGACCGCCGATTGTAAACTTTAATTTAAGATTTTTAAAAATTATTTTAAGTGATTTATGTAAAGTGTGACAATAAAGCGTTATCCATCTTTGTTATTCAAACATTACAGTAGGCAGACATGGCGCTTAACAGCTGTCTCCTTTCAAGCTTGTTGTAGTACAACGCACACATGTATATTTCAGGCTCGCTGGAGGTGCGCACCGGTGACCTCTCCTCGCCGCTGCTGGTCGCCCGGGATCCTCGTTTCAGCCAAGTACATTACATCGGCTTCGATACCAGTGGCAACACTCTAGGATACGCCACTTTCAAGTTTGGTTGTTAATTATGAATACTTCAAACTTTTAGCAGCCATCATTTTTATTTGTTTTTTTATTACGTTTCATTCTTTTTGTTAAAATCTATATCATATTTAAGCCGAATTTCATTAAAACAAGTTAACGTTCCGATTCTTAATCATACTTATTAAGTCTATATAGTTATTTAGCGTTACACGTCATGTCCCGATGGCGTTCCATTTTGACAACTATTAATTATTTCATCAGAGATAATATAATAATTATAATCGCTACGTTTAATATTTCATCGCCATATGCCGTACGACCATTACTTATGTACACCGTAGTTCAGTGAACTCGTGCCCTTAACTATATACTTGGAATATTATTTACTTGTATTATTATATTGGTGATGCTATTTTAATGTATATAATTATCCTCATTTGATTCTTATTTTGGCGTTACAAGACCAAGACAAAATTAATTAATCTGTAATTAATAGTTTCGTAATTTGTTAGTATGTATTGTAAGACCGATGCTTTGTCTGAAGTTATCGCAAATAAAGAGTTCGCAATCAATGAATACATTTTGTTTTTTTATTATCATTTGTGGCGACCTCCACCACATGTACAACGCCATCTGCCTCACTGTGGCAGAACCACCAAGTGATCGGAGAAGCTGACTAATCACAGCCCGAGGCCTGCATCGCGCAAGCGATATTTACATAGACTGAACGCTTGTGTACAACTTCCAAGTTGGGAACATCGGACACATGTCCCCGAGCCAAGATCACCCGGCTCGGTCGGAAGTACTTCCCGGATTGATGGAGGCGCTTCCGCAGTGGAACATCCACCCTATCCACTCCTTACCCTCGCCTCCTTTCCGACGTGGGCACACCATCCGCTCACAATGACGCACTTCCAAACAATTAATAAAATTATTTATATGCAGAAAATTTGTACTAATCGTCTTGAATTAAACATATGATCCATGACAAAAATTATCTTAAGTAGAAGAAAGAAGTTAATACAAGCGTAATTGCCTGCTGGCGTAGTTGGTTGCGCGTTCGCCTTCTAAACAGCGAGTTATCGGGTTCGATTCTCGGTGTGATATTTTCTTCCAAAGAAAATTGGTGTTTCTGTTTCTGGGTCTGAGTATGTGTGTGTGATGTGATAGTTTCTGGCACTAACAACTCAAGTATCAAAGTTAGTGTAGGGCTGTGAGTGTAAAAGCGTTTGTTTATATTTTGTTAATTCTTTTAATATTAATAATACCATTTTAGTAAGCAAAATGGTATTGTGCATAATGGTGTAAAAAGAAGGAGTAGCCCTGATTCTATGGGAAATGGGATGGCTAGTGTGGGATGCAACTCGTGCCGACACTTTAGCTCCGTCACATCTTCATAAATTAACAATAGAGCTGATGCTGCGACAACTTCGGCAGAGCAGCGCACACGGTGGGAAACCAGAGCTCAGTTGGCCGCTAAAAAACTCAGTATCCTCACAATAGGATTAGGCAGTACTTCACATCGGGGCTGCTTCTCAAATAGCATCAAGCCAAAGTCCGATCGTGTATGGAGTAATGTGGCCTGTGGGATTGATCCGCTAAGTACCAGCATGAAGTTCAAAAATCCATCGAACGACGAGCGAAAAGACTCAATGACGATAAATTGCAAAGTCTCGGTCGCCGACGTAAGGTCGCAAGCCTATCGGTAATTCGGTATCTTTTACATTTGGGCAGTGTGCGCACCGAATTAAGTACACGAGTTAATTCCCCATGCCCGTTTAAGGTGGAATGGGCTTCAATTGCCGATTCGTCCTCACGAATATTTAAAACTAGACCTTTGAAAACAGTCAATTAACAGCATTTTTATGTGTAATAAATGTTCACAAAATATTTTATTAAGATACGATCAGCGATACACAATTGAATAAATTTGGCTCGATACAAAAAAAAAAAACTTTAATAAAAAACACCCTATTTGCCGTTCGCGTCAGTGGAATTAATCAACTTCATTCTGTTTCTATAAAATAATTTTTATACAAAAATGAATGTGTGCAATCCCAACAAACATTCGAGTGAGTGCGTTGTCGAGAGTAGGCGTGTACAACTTTTTATGAAGTTCCTGCGCGCTCGGGGGATTTACTCGATCGATTTTATTTATATAGCATTAGCCATGCTAGGCAGAACTATATTGATAAATTTAGAAAGGAAAAATTATCACTTGAGGCGCGATTTGAACCCGCGGCCATAGGGTGTCATGCCCTATTGCTCTAACCGCTGAGCTACTCAAGCCCTGCCTGAAGCGACGAAATTAACCTTTCCTTATTATTAACGTCTTACGGGGGCGTGTGACGTCACCTACCGAAACAGTTATAGAAACTACTAGCCGTGCCCCGCGGCTTCGCCCGCTATTATCAAGTAGCCTGTGTTAATCCTAGGTATAATCTATGTACATTCCAAATTTCATCCAAATCCGTTCAGCCGTTAAAGCGTGAAGAGGGAACAAACATACTTACACAATTACACACACAAACTTTCGGATTTATAATATTAGTAGGATTACGACCAATAATAATTTCGATAATTATTCCTTTCTAAATTTATCACTATGATTTACTCGATGTACTGGAATAAAAGTCAATAGCAGTATTATATGAGGATAAAATAAATAATATTTATATATTGTAATTAGGTGTTAGTAATAATAATACCTAGATTGTGTAATGTTTATGTATTTGCAATAAATTATGGCAAATAATTTTATATTCTCCATACGAAATGAAGTATAATATTAATATGATATGACACAAAAAAAACATACAACTACTATGTCTTGATAAATGTTGATTCTGAATACACTTAATTAATCTTCATAGTAAGACAACTCTAGATCCTAATTAAATACTAAATGCAATCAAATTATATAGGCTCCCCACCATAGTAATCTACATCAATTCAATCGCGCTTCTGTTGGTACCTTGAACAGTTTGTTGTAAAAATAATTACAATTGTCTAGTAGCATGTCTGTCTGTTTATGATCTTGTTGCGCATATTTCACAAGGCTTTCTCCAATCATTGGCAGTCACTTATTAATGCATTTAAATCAAATAAAGCCAATTCAAATTGTCACTTAACCCAAATGAAAATTTTTACATACAATTATATAAATTGGAATAAAAATGTAGCGCACCATACTCAATGAATTTGTTTCCTTCAACAAACCAGATCGTATCCTACTAATATTATAAATGTGTGTGTGTATGAATGTTTGTAACCACGTATCTCAGTAACGAATAAACCAATTTTTATGAATTTTTATTGTAGATAGTTTAGGTTCCGGAATAATACATAGACTAAGTTATAACATAATTAACGCGGGCGAAGCCGCGGGGCACAACTTCTTTATAATAAACAATCGTTTACTGATGCACACGCATTAAGTAACATATACAGTAACCATTTTTGAGATAGACCCAAGATAAAATCGGTCTTAAAACGTCTAAAAACAGTTTTTACTTGCAAAGCACTCTTTTCTACGATATCCCACATCGGTAGATGAAAAAAATTTGCTCCCCGCTTGCGTGTATGAGTGCCACTTAACAATTTCATTTAAATAATATTGTATATCCTATATTGTCCCGGGGTCTATGTCAAAAACGGCGCCACACTGAACGCTGAAACTTACGTATAATATCTGTTATATTTTGTAGTTGAACAACAAATACAGAAAAAAAGTTATAAGCAAGTAACCTCCAAAGTTTTCCAAAATGTAGACGCAAGATCTCAATTCGGCGCGAACGACTAGTAGTATTATAAAATGGCTTCGTCTGACACCAAATTGATGTCTACACTTAAAACCAAGAAAGATTTAGAAGAGAAGACTAGACTTGACTTCGTCGGTCTCATCCCTCTGCTAGTTGTAGTAAATCGAACACATGTATGTTTCAGCTTCGCTAGAGCTGCGCGTCGGGACGCCTCCACTCCGGTAATTATCGGAAAGGATTCTCGTTTTAGCCAAATGCAACACATCGGTTTTACATCAGATTCTCAATGCGATGCCATAGTCAAGTACGGGTGCTGATTAAAAATACCCCAAATTTCCAGTTTATTATAACCATATATATTATCCCAGTCTTTTGTAGAATGACGTAGGGATATGGAACCATTGACAACTAGTGTACTTGGTAATAAACGTTATAATTAAAAACACAAAATAAAAATGCATTTTTATTTTGTGTTTTTAATTAACATCTCACTCGGAATACTAAGCTACTGAACCGTTCCGAACTCCTGAACTCAATGCAAACCAACACTTCTTAAGGTGAAGTAAGCTCCAAATTGGACGATTCATCCTCACGAATATTAAAGATTTGATCTTTAAAAACGGTCGATTAACAGCATTTTTATATGTGTAATGAATGTTTCATAAAATATTTTATTCGGATATGTTCAGCGATACACGATTGAATAAATTTGGCTCGATAGAAAACAATTTTAAACTTTACTAAAAACACCAAACTTTACCGTTCCCGTCAGTGGAATGAATCAGCTTTATTCTGTTTCTATAAAAGATATTTTTTACAAAAAATATTGGGTATAATCCCAACAAACATTCAAACCTCGTTATGAACTCAAGTTTTTTGTAAAAGGGTAAGATTAATTTTAAAAAATATATGAAAGGTTGACGCGCACGCGCACGCCGACTATGCAGGCAATTCTACAAGGCTACAGTTTGGCTCCAGTCCGCCAACTCGATCGACTTGGTATCGAAGGACACCTTAAGGACAGCTGTACAATACACTACGTTTTTAAGTTACCATTAAATCTTGCTAGTGCGGGTATCGAGAGTCATTCATGTTGTGACGAGGTTTTATAAATAAATAATTTTTGAATTTCTATTTATACCTACACGCAACATTAGCAAGTAGCCTGGGTATCTTGCTAAAGCGTTGCAAATTAACAGTCTGAGATGAGTGCACTGCTGCCATGTCTCATAACAATGTAATCGAGGCGCTGGAGAGAAGCATACATTATCACCGGTGCAACCAAGAAGCTAGAAGTTTTGCTCTCTGGAGATTTCCGAAAAACTCTACCAGTTATCCCACGGGAGAGGATTGGTAGAATTTCTTTTAAATTTTAAATCTCTCCCCAGCTGATAAAATAAACGCATTTCTGAAGGCCTCTTCACTTTGGGCCAGCAGTGTAGAAAAAATACATCTCACTAGCTTGTACTGAACTTTTTCATGATCAAGAAACCAAATGAAAAGAAACTTCAGGAAAATTGTAGAGTTCTGAACAGACAACAGGCCAACTGACACAGAAGAGAAGATTCATTTTACGAATCAATCTTACAAAGCTCTGAAGATGAACTGATAAATAAAGTATTTCCTAACTTTTAAGCAAGAATTAACAAGGAATGTGTCATAGTGTTTTGACGTCAAAAACGACTTTTTCGTTAAAATTTATAAAAAATAATGGAACAGCTTACTGGCGAAGCCAATACTTTGTAGATGCTGTTATGTCTGCAACGACAGCACTTCTTTTTCCGGCGAGTTCTTGAACTCATTAGAGATGTCGGGAGTACCATCACACAGGCTTAAATAGAAAGTTGGGGTCATGGTTATATTACACACAAACTTACGCTTTTATAATCAAGGTTAAACAGTTAGAGCGTTTAAACCGCTACTTGCCGGCAGCTAGTGCGTGCACTATACACCCGATACACTCACTCAGTCATATTACGCACACAACTATGATATTACGCACACTGCTGCGTACACTACACGCACACTACTATATAAATAAAAAACAAAATCACGCGAAACAAAAACGCGCATATAACTTATATTAAACTATTATTGAAGTTTACATTCTAGGATATTCGAAGGTATCTGTATCAATTTTCTTTTATTTAATTTTGGGGTTTTGGTTGTTGGCTTATTATCGATATTAAGATAATATTTAATCTAGATTACCTGGCTAGCCTACTGATTTTAAAAGACAGAAACTAGCCGTATGTTAAGCTATGCCTTTAAATATTAGTATATTAGGATAACAGTAGTTAGTTATGCATTCCGGTATTAAGAGACAAGTTGTTACTATAAACACCTAAGTATTAAAACCGCTGAGTAGAGCCAGACATTCTGAGAAGCCGGCCGGAATGCAGTACTGATAAGCAGTGCATGCCGTACCTTTAAGTTGAATTATAATTTAGTCTAGCTTCGACCACCATTTGTATCGTACAAATAAATTAAATTTAAGTATTTTTCGTCTTTTTAAAAACATATTCCCGCGAGCTCCAATCTTGACTAGTTATACTCCAAATTATTGTTTGTTTACCTTGTGATGGATAGGTATGCCGAAACTACCCGCTATTTTTGACATTAGCTTATATTTTATTTTTGGTTTATGTGTCAAGTAGGTAGGTGCATAAGTATTGTTACATAAAGTAGTAGTCATAATTATAATTAAACTCTCAATCAAAATCTCGAAAGAATAAGTACCTACCTAACATGATAATTATGTTATAGTTTTAAATACTGTCTGAACAGATATATTTATTTTTTTTAATTCTAATTTTTAGTTAAGCTACTCTCATTGTACTGTAATAACAGTGAGGAAGAGACTGAATCCCACAACACAGGTTTTCCTAGTGTGGAAGACAGTGGTCACCTTTTATAAACAGAAAGGCCTTGCAAATGCATACATACCTAACATGTTTTGTAATTCATCTGTTTAATTAAGCTTAAGTTTTTGATGATGAAATTAAACTTTACTTACTTAAACTTTACTTATAATATTAGTAAAATTTATAATATTTGTAAGATAATCCTAATAAACGTAATCGGGATCTCACAGGACTGGGTTGGCATTCGAAATGCATGACAGAGATTCAGAGAGAAAGGATTATAAAAAAAAACACAGGTACCTATCATATAGTCTCCAATACAATCTAAATGTTTGGTATTTGAATGACGGAACTCTAGGAGGTGATGTTAATTCTGTCTCAAGTGATTTGTGATTTAAAATTACTAATAATTGATGAATTCAAAATGATTTGGCTTGAACTTAATTTTTGTAAATGCGAATTTTTTGTTTGCGATAACTGTTCAGATAAATTCTCGGTTTTACAAAATAAATACTCGACGGCTTACAATATAAAACTAGTAGACCAGTGTTCACTTCGCCTTTTGGGTTCACCAATATTAGATGAATCATTTTCACTTTTTGTATCGAGAGCATGGACAATATCGTAAAGAATACTCTTATATCGGTTTTATTAATATCGACATCGATGACAGGGCTTGGTCGCAAGCTTCTTTACCTGTAAGACTAGGAGGCTATACGTAAAATTTCTCTCTTGTCCTCAGTTCATGGTACTTCTAAATTAGTCTAAATTAAAAAATAATTATAGCAAAATAGCAAACTTGACTAAGGCCAGATGCGCATGGGAGATGGCATGCCCCAGTGATATTATCCTCACAGAAACTGTAGGATTGGCTACTCTGTGAACTAGCACGGAAGCGTGCTCGAGTTCTAGCAGTTTCAGGGCTTTGGTTGCAAGCCATCCCCTCTTTTAATACTGAAACACTTATAGATCTGTCTGCTTTCCGTCTCGCTATATGCTTACGTTTGGGTGCAAGGTACAGTGTGGTACTGATGTTGACCAGCTCGGTCACCACGGCCAGAGAAGTGCTGGCCGAATTTCCCACCACGCCAGCCTCAACGATATCATCCGCCGGGCTTTTAACAGCGCCAATGTTCCAGACATTCTCGAACCGTATATACCGTATGCGTGACGATGGTAAAAGACCCGACGGCATGCCTTTAATTCCATGGAATAAGGGACGGCCTTTAGTGTGGGATGCAACTTGTGTCGACACTTTAGATCCGTCACATCTTCCTGAAACACAGAATGGGGTTGGCGCCGCGGCAACTTCAGCTGAGCACCACCAACGGCGAAAATATGGAAATCTCAGCAGTGGTTGTATATTCGAGCCGTTTGGTGTTGAGGAACTGGGTCCGCGGGGACCAGGAGCTCATTCTTTTTTCAAAAATCTATAAGACGCCTCAACCTTGGGCTCAAAGTATTAGCACTTGAGCTTGAGCACTTGAGTTATCTATAAGCTCGATGACTTGTATGTAACTTGGGTCTTTGCTATATAGATGTATATCGTTTTTGTTTAGTTTTAGGAAATATAGGCAACTAGCTGCGCCCCGCGGTTTCACCCGCGTGGTGAAGGAAAATTGTGATAATGATGATAGAAAGTATATATTTTTTTCGTATATATAAGAAAGTGTATAACTATATATTTTTTATGTTTTTATATCATTCTGCTATTCGGGAATCGCGCACTCGGTTGTTCATCGTCATAACTATCCAAATATTAGTCCAAATGATGTAGTGTAAAAGACAAAGTTTAACAACTTTACATATCAGATGCGATAAAAGTATTTATTTGATATAAGGACCAATTTGTTACTACCAAATGTGCGTTAGAAATAAATTATGAATTTTTATTGTATACTATATGGATCACTATTTTGGTATAAAAGTTTGTATCAATAACGGGAGATTTACCATGTATTTCGTTTGTTTTGAGTTTCCAATATTTCGGCACTGTTGCAAGCGCCATGATCACGGAGTAACTGGAGTAGTGCGGGTGGATGAAGATCTTCATCCACCCGCACTACTCCAGTTATTGATACAAACATTTATAGTGAAAGTGTCCATGGTAGCTTGAAAACTTACACTATTTTGGTGATAATAACTTACACATAAAAGATACATATATGCTGTCTTGGCTTTTTTGTAGAACTATTTAAGATAAACATTTCCATCATACATTATATACGTGTATTTCCAACGGTTTTTGCGGCGCACGCCAGAATAGCTCGCAGATGGCAGATTTTATTCCTACTTATTTGACACTTATCGTTATATTTTTGATAATTCACAGTATATCTTTATAAATCACAGCCTATGTGTTATTCTGATGTGAGAGCTATATTATTGTAAAGTTTCATCAAAATCCATTAAGTAGTTTTTGCTTGAAAGAGTAACAAACATACATCCAGACATCCATACAATCTTACACACTTCTGCGTTTATAATATTATGTAGGAAGTAGGCAGTAGGATTGGCCCGTAGATGCGTAGAGCTCTAGTGTCGAGTACCAACAGTTTTTTTACATCGGTCATGGCGTAATAGATGGCACTGATAGTTTCTTAAACCCGATTTTTCAAATGTAGTTTGGGAACCGAGCATTTCTCGGACCTGGAACGTTGATAAATCGATTCCTTGGGCCGAAAAACCCCTAATCTGTAACTTTCATGAAAATCGTTGGAACCGTTTCCGAGATCCATATTACACACACATAATTATATACATACAAGAATTGCTCGTTCGAAGATATTAGATATAGTGTACATGAAAACAAAAAATAAACCCTTAGGTTAGTAACATTTATTAGGTTACCTAAAATTTAAAACAAATAAAGATGCAGATAAAATAATAATATGTTATGTTTGTCGACAGTAGAAAAATATCAACCATATCAATAACATGGCGCTATTTGTAAAATACCAAAAAGGTCTAAGTCCCTGATTCTAGTTCTAAACCACTAGTTCTAAACCACTTAGTTCTACTACTTTTGTCTGAATACTATATTTCCGTAATAATGATGATTTATTCTAACAATCTATAATTAACAATTGTTTAAACTACACTGTCCCGCAAAGAACGGCACTTGACACTTTAGGCTAAACAGAGATGATAAATATTGATTTTCAATATGTATTTTTAGAATCATAAGACAGAATTTGTTATATGTGTACCACTAAAGACGTTAGTTTTAATGGTTGTATTATCTCAACAAGCGTCTGGTATTTTACAAAATATCCTGTATAATGTAATCAGCAGTCGTATTTGAATGTGGCATAGCCTTGGGAATTGTGAGAGCTATCAAAGCCAAAGTACTGCATTTTGCTCAGACGAGGATCATATTGGGCCATCACCGGAATGAGAGAATTCCCGACGCGCACCTTCAGCCAGTCTGCAACATATATTTTTATGAGATTGAGAGACAAAACGAGGAAGACGCTCACCTGATGGTAAGATTCACCTTGCCGCCGCTTGCAGTTCAGTGCTGTCCAGAATTTTGAACTTATCCTGTATCAAGATCCTGAACGGCAAAGCACCGCACTGGCCACCCTGAGATATGAGATGTTAAATATCTTTAAGCTCTGTGTTTTACAAGAAGCATTGCCCTTCAATCCTACATACAGAAATGTTTGCACACTACTGCTTGCAATGTGTTCATCATGTTTTGCATGATATTAATTAATCATGATGATGTTAAACGACCATTATGTCCATACCGCAGTTTGGTGAAACTAAGGTCCCATTGAGTTTGATGTAAGTAAGTACTGCAGGGGCGGCACTCACCGTCGGCTATAGTGAGCGCGACGCGCGTGTCCCGATAGTTAGATAATAAGCTGGTTTTAGCGTATACGATTTGTAGATATTTTGATTCGTTGCGGTCGACGTCTTCTATATACAAGTCCGTTTGTAGTTGATCGCTTACATTCCCAATCCCTGCAAAATAACAACAGCATTATGACTTGAAGTGAATCAGAAGAATCAGAATCTGAAGAGAACCTCAGGAGGAGCAAGTATAGTAACATTAACAGCGGATACTTGTTAGTGCCGTTTGGGGTTGAGACGTTAGAACCGTGGGGACCTGGAGCACATGGTATTCATAAAGAGTTATCGGCTCGTCTGGTCGAGGCAACATCGGACCATTGCTGACTGATATTTCGCGCAGCTGATAAGTATTTCTATTGAGTGTAGGAAAGCTGCCAGCAATTATAAGAACTTTGTCTACTGTTAGCGATCTGCTATTTTAAAATTTGCATTTTAAATAATTTTGATATAGGTTCTAAAACATATATATATATAATTTTGTTTCTAATGTATATATAATAATTTTTTTTCAGTTTTTTTATTAAATAAAATTGGTAGTGTCTAATAAAAATAGCTCCTAGTACTTTAATATATTATTTGACATAGTGCATTTAACATTGCATTATTATTTATTTTACTATTTTATTTTTATTTTATAATTATTTCGATGATGGAAATAGTTTCATTGGTTTAAGCGTTTAAAATTAGATTAAACATTTTAAAGGAAATAATATTAAGAAAAAATTACTATTTTGTTCTAAGTATTGCATTAAAAAAATATAAATGTTAGTAACAAAAATAATGATGCACAAGTAGTTTTTTTTATATTTGTATAACGTCTACACGAAGGCTGAATATATTATACCCAATTTTTCGAATATAATTGTAGGTATAGGTGTATTTAGTTTTACTTACATTTTAGGAAATAAATATAGGCCATTGACCCGTAGATATAGTATCTTCATATTTTAAATTGAGTGAACTTTTTGACATGTATTCTGGCATATAAAGAAAGAAGCCAATTCTCGATAGTTTTATACTAAAATCGTTTGATTAACTTCCATGGATGCTTTTATGCCCTTATGGTTAAACTTTTTTAAATTATGATAGGCTTGGGACCGAACGCCGGTAACCGAGACTGCAATTTGGATTCAACGTGTTTACTTCTTTTTTTTTATGCATAATAGGCAAGCATTTGACCACTATCTCACCTGATGGAAAGTGACGATGCGGCCGAAGATGTAACATACTTGCCTAGAAGATACCTATTCACTCTTGACTTGAAGACTCCCAGATTATACCTCTCGGGGAACAATAAAGCAGGCAATGAATTTCACTCCTTCGCTGTACGGATGATATACGTAGAAGTAAAACGCTTCGAGCGAATTGGAGGTATGTCAACCATATATGAATGACGTTTGACAGTTTGTCTGGTTGTTAGATGGTAAAATGGGCATGGTGGAATTAACTCATTTAATTCCTGCGCACACTCTCCAAAATGCAAACGATAGAATACCGATAGACTTGCGACCATACGTCTGTGACCGAGGCTCTGCAATCTGGACTCAACTAGCTTATTATCGCCAATGAGTCTTTTTGCTCGTCGGTCAATAGATTCAAGACCTTCGAGCTGGTACTTAGCAGATCCATCCCAGAGATGGTCGCAGTACTCCATACACGATCGGACTTGCGCTTGATATAAATTGAGAAGCTGACGAGGTGTGAAGTACTGTCGGACCTTGGCGAGGATACCCAGCTTCTTAGCGGCCAGTTGAGTTCTGGTTTCAATGTAAGTGCCAAAGTTGAGATTTGACGTTAGGGTAACGCCAAGAAGCTCGAGTTTGTTTGCTATCGGTATTGACACATCTTGGAAGGACGGAGATTGGTCGAACGGTCTCCGTTTAGCGGAGAAGAGACACGCCTGTGTTTTGGACGTATTAAATCGTACCAAGTTGGCATTGCCCCAATCGGACACCGTCAGCAAGTTCGAATTCAAGCGCCCAATCATTGCCTCTCTTAGAGACTTGACTTGAATCCCATCGGCACAAATCTGGGGGATTTCCTTTTTTATCTATGGCCAATGAGTCTTTCCATCGTCGGATAATGGACTATAGAGCTACAAGCTGTACTTAGCAGTTAGCAGATTCTTCGTAGAGGTGAACGCAGTATTCGAATCAAATAGACGATGAGTTTTGAACAAATAAAGTATGTACCTAGATGGTTATTCCATAGATTGTCTACATCATGCATTGTGCCCGAATGAAAGTCACGTACCCTCATTTACGCACTCGCTTATTTCCTAATTCTCTCACCCACTCACTCATTCGTACTGCTCGTGTACAGAAAAGTATAAATGTTTAATTACAAAGGCTGAACAAAAGTTTGATGTGACTCATGTTAAACAGTCGGTCCTGCGACAGGTAGATCCAAATTCCACCGTCTCCTCTAATTGCAAGCCGGAGCTGCGCCTCCCCCGCGCCACCGCTCCCGCCGGCGGTCAGGGGATAAAGTTCTCTGGATATATTATTATTTAGGTTTCGATCGTCGAGAACTCTCTCCTCCTTGCACCGGCTCCAGTCCCACTCTTTTTCCTCTGTAAGCAATATTTAACAATTTCAACAACACCCATGTCGTTTGAGCAGGAGTTACTTACCCATTATTTGTCCTGAATTGTTTTTTACTATTATTTTTGAAAGGCTAGTTTGTCCATCATCTCACCAGTTAGAATAGATTAATGTGGTCGAGGGTGACAACCACGCTAAGCCAAGAATGTAACTTGATCTCAATAAGTTTTCTATGTCTAAATCTACTTGATGAATTTGGGGCTGAGCGGGATCCAAACCAGGGTCACATATAGTCCCATATAGTAATATCATATAGTAATATAGCGCTCGCTTCACTTTGATATGAAAACTTTAAAGTAAATATTCGCTTTAACTAACTAAACAACTTACGTGATTCGCTCGAAGGCATCTCATTGGAAGTTGTCACTTGCACGATATCTCTCTTTGAGTTTAATAGTTTCTGAACGAGAAGCGAATTATTATAAATAACGTTGATATTATTGTTAAGCGTTGATGACGTGTTATGAGAAACATTTATTACGCGATTTAACGTTTCAACCATTTCCATCGTAGTGTTATTTATATTGTCCAGCGTCAAGTTTGTATTTGTCGCCTGTTTTATATCGTTAGAATTGATGAACTTCAGCGTTTTTTGGTTTTCGAGAGTTATATTTATTAGTGAATTCAGAGTATTAGCATTATCTTTCATAGAGTCCTCCAACACAAAAAGTTTTACACTATTGACATTTGTAATTTTATGCAAACTTTGTAGTTTAATCGTTATATCGTTAACTTTTTGTTCTAAATTATTTGCGATATCTAATATGTTCTTTGTGTTTTGGCTAAAAATATTTTTTGAATCTATTTTATTCTCGAGGTGATGTAATTTTTCTGCGATATTGTTTTCTATTCTTAACATTTCTTGTTGAATAAACTTTTGTAAATAATTAATATCCTGTTTGAATTTTTCCGGTAGCTCATATTCAGAATCTACATTTTTAGAATCACTATCAATATAACTGATCACATTAAACTCTTCATCGGACGAAGCTTTCACAAGTTTACTCGAATACAAAATTAACATTAATATTGTCATTAGACCAAATAATGTTATATGTGTTTGCCACATAATGTCGCGTCGCGTCGTTAGGACTACTTCACTCAATAAGTAATACACAAATAATAGTATGTTCTACTTGTGCATCATTATTTAAATCCCCGATAGGTCACTGTTTATTGAACATTGATTGTTTAAAAAACAGATAAGCCATAATGATTAACTGGAAAATAAGTAGAAAATTAATTGAATTAGGCGTTACTTTTCGGAAATCCATAACGACAAAGTTAATTTATTATATTTAGTGTTAATCCCGATAATGTTGTTAGGCTTCAAGCAGGATGCACCATAGCCGCGAAAGTTAGTGTTATTGGGGTGCGAACGTTAGTATTATTATCGTGGGAACTCCGCCGAAGCCTCTGCTCTCGCCGAACCCTGTTCGGCTAAGCTTAAATAAGTACTTTTTTCTGTATTATTATCACACTTTTGACTAATATTATAAACACTTAAGTTTGTGTGAGTAAAGTAAGTTGTTTGTCCCGTGTTTTTTGAGAACAGTGGTAAATTCTATGTAGCTGAAAACTATATACTGAATATGATAAATCCTTTTTCCTAACTAATGCGAAGAAGGTTGTGAACACATCTAACTTCTCAACTTTGTATACATGCATAACCGATTTACATTAAGACTGAAAATCCGAAGAACTTTGTAGGTATTCATTGGTCCAAAGCAAGCTGAAATCGGGTGCATGTGTTTGAATCCTCTTACACGCGAGTGCGAAAAGATTTCTTAAGATAATTGTAAACAAAGTCTATGGCTATTACCCGTTCTTGTATCCGAATAAGGTTTTGCTCGGTCAACTTGGCTATATTCATGAGGAGTGAGAAGAGCGCTGCTGGACCAGCTCACTTTACGTACTGCGAAGGAGTACAACTCATTGCCCTCGTCTTTTTTCCCCAAACGGTTTAATCTGGGTGTCTTCAAGTCAAGAGTGAATAAGTATCTTCTAGGCAAGCATACTACATCTTCGGTCGCATCATCACTTTACATCAGGTGAGATTGTGGTCAAATACTTGACTATCGAACATAAAATAAAACCGGCCAAGTGCGAGTCGGACTAGCGCACGAAGGGTTCCGTACCATTATCTATAAAAAATCAAGTTTGTTGTATGGGAGCCCCTCTTAAATATTTATTTTATTTTATTTTTAGTATTTGTTGTTATAGCGGCAATAGAAATACATCATCTGTGAAAATGTCTAATGTCTAGCTATCACCGTTCTTGAGATACAGCCTGGTGACAGACGGACGGACGGACGGACAGTGAAGTCTCAGTAATAGGATCCCGTTTTTACCCTTTGGGTACGGGACCCTAAAAAAATTAAAATAACTTTCTACTGGAAGCTGCTTAGAGGTTCAGTCGATTTTCTACAACTGCACAATTTCTCATGGGCGCTGTTCCGGCAAATAGGCGTAGTCTAATAAATGAATTACTCCGAGTAGATTATGGTCGCACTTCAGCGTGATCAGTCACCTCTTTCAAATTCAAATTCGTTTGTTCACATGGACCCCAAAGAAGCACACATTAAAGTTAATCACTCTACTGCCAGATTTACAAAATTAAATCCATCTGATAGCCGACGCTTTAGGTATCGTTATATTTGTCTTAAATAGGTGTTTGAAAAATAAGTTACTTGTTTAGAAGTCCGCCATATTGGATTTAAAGTGACGTCACTTTATTAATAAGTTATTCTCCTCAAGCCCTTTCATTTGATACCCATTAGGAGGAGTGCATTAAAAATTACTTGTCCGCTATTTTGGATGTTCCGCCATGTTGGATTTAGAATGACGTCACACAGTTAACCATGCATTGTCATCCAAAATAAGCGTGTATACCAAATTTCAGCCCAATCGCTTATAGATAACTGATTTAAAATTCAGTTGCATGATTCCACCCGGACAAACATACACACATTGCAAGTTAAATAAATGCTTGTAAAGATGGCGGCTTGTTGGCGTGAAATAGTAATCCGTTCATAAAATATCGAGTACGGTATCAAATTAAAATAATAGGTATAAAATTAATTAAATTAAAAAGGGACTACATCAAAATGTGGTCCTTTTTGCCAGTTGGGTTTTTTGAATGTTTAGTACATTGATTAGTTATTAAAAATATTGCTTTGTAGAAAGCTTAAAAAACCAACTTCACCGCTTTGTCTTCGAAACCCTTAATCAGTGATTAAATGAATTAAATATGCATTATTGAGGATACTCAAAAACGACTAAATCAGTCACATTACTATGTCAAATCTTGATCAAATTTAAATAGGACCACAACGAATTGAGAGCCCCCTCCTTTTTTTGAAGTCGGCTAAGAAGAGATATAAATTTGTTTGTTTGTAAAAGGTCATTAGTCTCTAGAACCAATAATCCGATTCTAAAATGTATTTCACTATCTGATAACTGGACAATCATTGAGTGTCTTTAACTATTATGTATCATTGAGATAACACACATAAACACATACTTAAATACGTACTGAATGCATTCTTGCATACATACAACTCTAAAATCTTAATTATCCTTACTTTGCCCTTGTCGGTTAATGACATTATATTTACATAAAAATATAGCGACGGGATTTTCAGCACGGGCTATCTATCAGGTCAATATGATAGCCGTACGTTAACTTTTTAACCTCAGAACAGTTTAATATTATAACTATTTATTTATTTTTACGAATACCTAGTGGGTAACTTAGAGGAACGTCAGCAGCTGTAACACGGTGTTTTACAGGTTCTTTCTCGAATATCGCCATGAATCCATAATTATTAATTTTAGTAAATTCAGGTATATCAAATATAGTTAAGTAGGCTCAGTATTCCGTATTTTATTGCGTCTATAAAGTTATTATTACAAAGATTTTTAAATAAATTATTTACAGTTCTTTATTATATAGGTCCAATATTAGAAGAGAGGAGGACTAAATACAAATTTATTTATTAGGAGTATTTATTTATGATTTATTGCAAAAAAAGTACAAAAGGTGGACTTAATGCTAGGGACATTCTCTACCATTCAACCAAACATGGTAGATGAGAAGAGCGTGCAAAAAGGTATAGAGAGGGAGGGAGAAAAAACAAAGTAGGATGATTAGTTAAAATTACACATGATTATGTTCCTAAAATACATATACAGTAATAAATATACACAAATGATTATATACATGTATATCAGTGCTTATAATTTAATTTAATTAAACGCAAGCAAAACTTCAAAAAATCGACTTCACCGCTTATATTAATATTTTGGTTTTGGCTGGATCGATTTCGATAAAATTTATATGGGACTACCTCCAAAGTATAATCAACCAAACAAATAAAAAAATCTAAATCAATTCATAATAAAATTGTCGAAGATTTCGCTTAGAGTGGAACTCATTGTCCTCATCTTTGTTCTCTGAACAGTATAATCTGGGTCTTCAAGTCAAGAGTGAATAGGTACCTTCTTCCATCAGGTGAGATTTATAATCTGGGTCTTCAAGTCAAGAGTGAATAGGTACCTTCTTCCATCAGGTGAGATTTATAATCTGGGTCTTCAAGTCAAGAGTGAATAGGTACCTTCTGTCATCAGGTGAAATTATGGTCAAATGTTTGGCTGTCGGAAATAAAATAAAAAAAGTGATAATTAAGATACAGATAAATACAGTCTGGATAAATATAGTAATCACTCAACGCGTCAAGAAACTCTTTACTAGCTTTTTAAAAGCTTCTTTGGAAGGAGAATTTTTGATGTTAGGTTGAAGCTCATTCCAAAGCCGGACAGCCATAACTCCAAACGATTTATCCAAAAGTGGTGTGCATTGGAATGTGTAAGCGTAGGTTCAATAACCTTACCCGTATCATCCAGATCTACCAATGTAGATCTGGATGATACGGGTAAGCTGCTGGAGAGAGTAGTGGCTTCCCGTGTTATCCAGAACCAGAGGGCCTGGACTGTCCGAGGCCCAGTTCGGGTTCAGAGCGGGGCCCTCTATAATTGACGCCCTGCTCTGGCTCAAGGGGTACACGCAGGTCAGGGAGGGAGAAAAGGCGTTAGCTGTTTCAACGCCTTCAAAAGCCTCCCGGAGCACGGAACAATACTGGAGGCGCTCCGCTATCATGGAGTGCCTCTGTATCTGCGGAGGCTGTTGGCCGAAAGGAAGTCCTTTATCTTGGCCATATGATTACCAAAGAAGGTCTTAAACCAAACAATGATAAAATCCAGGCCGTCCTTGACTTTCCCATACCAAGAACTACTACTCAAATCAAAAGCTTCCTGGGGTTAGTGGGTTATTATCGCAAATTTATAAAAGACTTTGCGAAAATAACTCGCCCTCTTACCAATTGCTTGAAAAAGCGAAACAAAGTCGAGTTGTCAGACGAGTACATTGCAGCTTTCGAAAGGTGTAAGGAACTACTAGTAAATGCCCCAATTTTGCAATTCCCGGATTATACAAAACCTTTCGTACTTACCACAGACGCGTCTGATTATGCGATCGGAGCAGTATTATCTCAAGGACCAATAGGATCCGACAAACCGATCGCTTACGCTAGCCGGACGTTAAACGACGCGGAATCGCGATACAGCACTATAGAAAAGGAGTTATTGGCAATAGTCTGGGCCGTTAAGCACTATAGGCCATATCTTTACGGTAGACGGTTTACTATCTTCACTGATCATCGACCCCTGGCATGGCTTAATAATATGAAAGAACATAACAGCAAACTTACAAGATGGAAATTACGACTATCTGAATTCGATTATGAAATTGTTTATAAAAACGGGAAGCAAAATTGTGTAGCAGACGCACTGTCTCGAATTAAGGTAAATGCTGTAGGAGGTGATGACCAGTCTATGAAAGTAAATGTGAGTGATGACGATGATGAAAGGTTACTTCAGGAAATAGATCAAGTAATGCGAGACATCGAAGTTTTAAGAAAATGCCAACCTGTGATGATTGACAATGCTGAAGGGACTATAGTTATATCGTCAGACTCTGAAAAGACTATGTCAATAGGATCACGTGAACCAGACCCTAAATCACCATACTCAGTTCCGTCCCTATCTAGCGGCACTATCTCTGTATCTGAAAACTCACAAACAGAACATTCAGTGTATGAAACAGCAGGCATACCTATTTTAAATGAGGCAATCGACACCAAGCCTAACCAAATTCTTGTACATACGTGGTATAGAGAAGAGCTAACAGTGAAAGACATTTCAAGACCCAAACAAAAGGTTTTAGAGGTTCATCTCCCTATAAATAGAACAGATTTAGTTAAACAGTTCCTGAAAGAATACATCAACCCTAAAGTGAAACATTTTATTTATTTCGAGGACGAAACACACCGAAAGCAATTTTCCGACGCATTTATCACACTTTTTAAGAAAGACACAGTAAGGATTTACGAATGTAAGCAACGGGTAGTGTATGTAGACGATGAATGCGAACAAAGAGATATTGTTCTGAAGTACCACATAGGAAAAACGTGCCATCGGGGTATAAAGGAAACACTCATGCACCTTAAACGCACATATTATTGGATAAACATGGAACTAACAGTAGCAACTATTATTAATTATTGTGAAGCATGCAAATCTATGAAATACGATAGAAAACCATTAAAACCAGAATTACAGCTCACCCAGACGCAGAATAGGCCTTTCCAAGAAATCTTCATAGATGTCTTCAGCATAGAAGGCAGATCATATCTAACCATCATTGATGCTTTTAGTAAGCTAGGGCAAGCATTTGAAATAGCAAACAAAACCACACCGGAGGTTATAAGAGCACTTATTAAATATTTTTCTTTATATGGCATCCCTCGCAGAGCCAGCATGGACTCAGGCACGGAGTTCAATAATACTTTAATGAAAGAAACTCTCAGTTTTTATAAAATAGATCTCCACATTGGCACCCCACATAACCCAAATTCGATGGGTTTAATAGAGCGTTTTCACTCAAGCTTGATTGAAATATACCGATTGGCAAAATATGAACATAAGTTTACTGATGCGGCTTCCGTAGTGACATACGCGCTAATGTCATACAACCAGTCCATACATTCAACTACGGGTCTGACTCCTTTCGAAGTTGTGTTTGGACATACCGACTCAACAAGCCCATTTGACGTTGATTTCAATAAAGATTACACACAGAAATTGGTACAGGATCACCAAAAACGAACCAAATACCTATATAAGTATATAACGGATAAAGCAATAAGCAAGAAAGAGCATATTAAGGAAAAGCGTGGAGGTGAAAGAGAGTTCAATGTTAAAGAAGGAGATATGGTGTTTATAAAAGGAGTGAATGAAAGAAGAGGGAAGGATAAAGCAAGATATAAAAGGGCTGAAGTGACAGGAGATATAGTTAGGAACATAGTACCGGTTAAGCTTAGAGGCCGCGAAACAAAAGCTCCTATTAAGGATTTGAAACGTCCTTCACAGGTACGCCCTGATCCTGATGCAAACATCAGTCGCCCTGGGCCTTCTACTTCAGCGGATCAACCGCAATCCTGGGATACTTCCGATCAAGGAAGGGCAAGCCCTCATAAGTAGTGATAAGTGGACTATTTTTAAGATTATAGACTTAAGTTTAATTCGCGATGACTTAGAATTTAACATAAACAGATATGCAAACTTAAATAAACACAGTATGAATTATTTCGGCAAGAAACCGTTTAGTTTAGAGATAAGTGATCTAAAAACTCAGACCGATTATATTAAAAACATGACTGAGGAAAAATTTGATCAGTTGTTGCCATCAAAAAGAAGTAAACGTGGTATTTTAAACCCTCTTGGTTCTATTATTAAATTAGTCTCGGGTAATTTGGATCACGAGGATGCGATCAGATATGACTCATTGATAAAAGATGTTAAAACAAGGCAGAACTCGATAAACAAAAAGGTCACGGTAGTCGCTGAAATGATGAGGTCATTAGTTAATTTTACCAATACCACCAAGTACAATTTCATCCAATTAGATAAAGCAATTTGGGAAATCAGAAAGCAATTAATGAAACAAATACTACTCAAAACATCCAAAAACTCTTAAATATTTATAACTTATTTCTGCATAACTTTCAAACGCTTTACACCCGATTGGAAGAAATTGAAACTACCATAGCTTTTAGCAAATTAGGAATGCTACACCAATCCATCGTAGAAACGCATGAATTGTTGTCAATGTTAAAAGATGTTGAGCACCAGAGTAAGCTCATATTTCCTGTTAAGTTAGAGAACATATTAAAACTAGAGCAATGTATAGATTTAAAGGTATACATAAAAGAAAATCAAATAACTTTCGTCTTAGATATTCCCTTAGTTGAAACAGATACATATACATATTTTAAAGTCCTACCACTACCTATCATAAATTCCATTAACCAAACTCACCTTATACTCCCTAAACTCCCTTACCTTTTGACGAAAGGGTCGAAAACGGTGTCGCTCTTACATCCCTGCAACAAGGTC
This sequence comes from Lomographa bimaculata, assembly GCA_948107665.1. Taxonomy (NCBI): domain Eukaryota; kingdom Metazoa; phylum Arthropoda; class Insecta; order Lepidoptera; family Geometridae; genus Lomographa; species Lomographa bimaculata. The sequence continues at coordinate 10,680,247 of OX403612.1, read as the reverse complement.
GACGAGTCCTTGTTCCTGTGTAAAGAAGACTACTCACCCTCGCTGGTCCAGGATGTCTGCGTCGCCCACCTTATTAGCTTCGCTACAGATACTACAGCGTGTCGGCAGATCCTCGTAGAGTTAGGAGAGCTGAAAGTAGAGAAGATACAAGACGAGAGATGGATGGTATATGCTAAATCCAATCTGGTACTTACCCAAACTTGTAATAATGAAATCACTTACCATCATATCCAAGGAACTTACATTCTGACCATAGATGATGACTGCAAAGCTGAAATCAAAGGATTAATATTAAGAAGACACCAAGGAAACGTACAGAAGTCTACACTACCTGCAATGCCAATTATAAGCCTGTCTGAATTACCGCAGCAAACGATGACTTCCGCAATTGAACCTGCACCTGTGAACCTGGATGGATTGGACTTGACCAATCTGCAGCACTTATCTACAGTGCTAACCCGAAGTGAAAGTGTCAGTGCAAAAACCAGTGATTCGAAAAATATAATTAATGTTAAAGATATGAGCATCGGAACATTGATCTTATATATAATTTTAGTATTAATTGCTGTATTTTATGTTAAGAAATATTATCATGTGTATCGAAATCATCGGATTCAGGTAAATCCACCTAATTCACCCGACGATTTCGAAGTTGAGGAGGGAGGAGTTATGCATTCCGGTATTAAGAGCCAAGTTGTTACTATAAACACCTAAGTATTAAAACCGCTGAGTAGAGCCAGACATTCTGAGAAGCCGGCCGGAATGCAGTACTGATAAGCAGTGCATGCCGTACCTTTAAGTTGAATTATAATTTAGTCTAGCTTCGACCACCATTTGTATCGTACAAATAAATTAAATTTAAGTATTTTTCGTCTTTTTAAAAACATATTCCCGCGAGCTCCAATCTTGACTAGGTAAAGTTTGTTTGTTTGTATGTAAAAGGTAATCTCTGAAACTACTGATCCGATTCTAAAAATTCTTTCACTAATAGATAGCTACACTATCACTGAGTGTCATAGGCTATGTTTTGTTGAGATAGAAGTTAGTTATCAGTTCGAAATAATAATATTCGTAAGACAAGTCGGATAAAAATTTGCAAACTTTTCGCTTTATCGGCGTACGCTGACTAAACGGTTAGACATAGGTGAATACAATGTATCGCAAAAATGTTGGCCTTCAAGAGTTTTACAAAAAAGTCCGCAACAGTATATATCTAACATGTATATTTAGTTCAGAATAAATACATTTCTTTGTTGAAAATCTGAAAAAGAAGTGGCCTGTGTTTATTTGGCTTTTTGAGACATTCAGTATTAATCCTTATCAAAATAAACTATTTCATCATCTTACGTAGTTCATGTAGATACAATTTGCCCTTTACTGCATATGATTTGGATAAACAGTATATGAGAAATCGTGAAATTAGTTTCACGGGAGGATGACGGGTCAGAAATTCATCAACACGTACTACGAAATTCTGCTCATTTAAAAAATAGCGACTACTGTATTGTTGGCTTTTTTAAGGCATTAAATATAAATCCTTATCAAAATAAACTATTTCATCGTCTTATGTAGTTCATGTAGATACAATTTGCCCTTTACTGCTTACAATTTTGACCTATAGTTTAGGAGAAATCGTGATATTTATTTGAGGGTGAAACACAGAATGAGTAACAGTTACTGCGTAATCCGGCATACTTTTACGTTACCGACTTACATAAGAAGGAGGATGTAAATTCGACTGTTTTTCTGTTGTTATGTCGGTTATAACTTATCATTGAATTGCCCGCTGGCGTAGTTAGGTGGGCGTTTTCCATTAAAGCACCGGGTTTGACTCCCGAGAACACAGGTGTTTTCCCCATAGGAAATTTGTGTTTCTGGTTTTAGTATATTGTGTGAGTATGTTTACGGCCCCACGATACAAGTCATTAAATTAGTGTGGGGCTGTCAATGTGAAATCATTTATGGGTATTTTTTTTAATATTTTCTTCCCGGCGCGCCCATCGCGCCGGGCGGGTCGTTTTTGAACTTTGAACTGCTCGCTGGCGTATATGGCTGCGCGTTCACCTTCAAAGCAGAGGGTTCGATTCCCGGTAGTAATTTTCCTAGACAATTTCTCCCCACGGGAAATTTGTGTCCCTGGTTTTGAGTATGTTGTGTGAATCTTGGATGTTTACGGTCTCACGCTACAAGTCATTGAATTTTGTGTAGCGGGTGTCACATTCACAGATGTGGAAGTGTTTATGAGTATATTTTTAACCGGGCGACGCAGGGTGGGTAATCTTTGAACCCACTGGCGTAGATTGCGCGTTTGTCTTCAAAGCAGCGGGCTCGAGTCTCGGTCGGAACACAATAGCACAAGCTGTTTCACCAAGGGAAGTTTGTGTTTCTGGTTCCGAATGACGTGAATGTTGTGTGTGTGATGTTAATGTTTACTACCCCACGACACAAGCTATAGTACTTTTAGTGTGGGGCTGTGAGTGTGAAAGCATTTATGTGTAATCTTTTGTTTACCCGGGCGACGGCGGGTCATCATAAATCATCATCATCATAAATAAAGCCATATCTATAATCATGCATAGGTCGTTTTATTTTTTATGTTGATAAAAAGATGTAAGAATAGTTTCAAAATATCAAAACATATTAGGTCTCTCAATGAAATGAAGGTAAACCAATCTGGTAGGCACCGACACTACGATCGCACTTCGTGAAAAGGTATCTTCTAGTGCTTACAAGTGTAAGAAAATAAAACCAATTTTACTGACACAACACTACTGTACACGACAACAAAAAAATTTAGTTCTGTCCCAGCACCTTTTTATTATACCCGATAGGCAAGTATTCGACCACAATCTCACCTGATGCGACCGAAGATGCAGGACCTTGGGGGACGCACTCTGTGCAAAAATATACATTCTTACTAATACAATAAATATAAATATAATAAACTAGCGATCCGCCCCGGCGTCGCCCGGGTGTGATAAATGAAGCACCGCTCGACCGATTTTGTGCAAACTTCACATAAACCATCTACTAAATAGTCCGAACAAAGCCTAAACATTTGGTTTGGATAGGTGAACCCGTTCTTGAGTTTTAAAATAACAACGAAAAGTGGCATTGATTTTTTTTTATATATATAGATAGATAGAAGATAGATGTGTATATTTTTAGATAATAAAATACCTAAAAATATTACCATACCGTGTTAATATATACCGCCATGGGTAAGTAGTGCACAATACTGCAGGGGGTGGTTTGGAATCGACAACTGAGCAAATTAAAAAAAATAAAAATATTTTTTTTTTTTAATTTTTTATCGACTGACCTGCAGGCTGTTCAGTAGTAATTGTCAAGTAAAGTATGGCCCTCCGTAGACAGCCGCTACAACAATAGCTGCCAGAGTTGGTGAGTGCTACGAGTGCTACGGGGTCATTGAACTAACATGTTACGACACTCACCTTCTCTGGAAGCTATTGTTGTAGCGGCTGTCTACGGAGGGCCATACTTTACATGACAATTACTACTGAACTGCCTGCAGGTCAGACGATTAAAAATTGAAAAAAAAAATTTTTTATTTTTAATTTGCTCAGTTATCGATCCCAAACCACCCCCTGCAGTATTGTGCACTACTTACCTATGGCGGTATATATAGATAGAAGATAGATAGATATAGATAGATAGATAATACATTTTATCAGTCTAATACTTGTCAAAAGAAGACGAGGTCTTATTACAATAACAATACAATGATATGGTACCAATGGAGCTGGTATGATGATGGAGACGGAAGATGACAATAGGGTCTGCTGAACTAAACAAGATAAACACATCGAGTTTGGGCTCGTTTGATCGTCTTAACAAGTTCTAATACACTAACACAAGTTCAAACGGTTTAGTTATTTTGAGTCTTCTTACTATATACGTGTGATCGAGGAGCTGGATGGCATCGACGTTCACATGATGGTAAAGTCTATAAAAATGAGCTTCTGCGTATTTTTTAATGATTTTGTCAACGAGCTCGATGTTGAGGTCTAGGTTTAAATAATTGACGCTCGTATGTATTAGTGAAGATATTAAAGCTGAAGTAACTCGTAATGGAATAATTACCGAAAAGAAACAAAAATATTGTATTATCTATATATTGTTTTTATATTTACTTCATTCTATTTATCGCACCACCAGCCCTACATTATCTTTTCGTTTATATTTCCATCCAAAGGTTGTCTGAAAGAGATCTTAGCGATAAGACCGTCCATTGTACCTATCTTTTTAAGCTTTCTCTGTAAGTTTATCTTTTGGTGTCAATAAAGAGTTATTGTTTGGTATTGTATTTTAGGTATGGGTGGAATCTAACTGTACTACTGTAGTAGGCAGTTGTAACCAAGTCAATTCAATGGTAGTGCGGTTCAACTGCCGATCAGTTTAGTTATTAGGTTTTAGTTACTAATCCTACCACTTCACTTAAGCGTGATAAAATCCATGGTGTTGGGGCATTATCATTATCATTAGCTACCACCCATCCGGTAATACAATCGTAGCCATCTCAATACGATTAAATAAAAACCTGTCGTCAAGCAAGAAATGCTTCAAATCAAATCAACGTTTATTCACGTGGGCCCCAAAGAGGCACTCATAAAGTTAATAATTTTACTGCAAGATTCGCAAATTTACAGCTATGCCAGTTCGTGCATCAATCCTTGAATACTGGTTACCGTTGTAGACGTAGAGTGCTTACTACCCTCGACTACAACGTCAATGACCAGCGGGTCAATATGGGAGTGTTCAAGCCGAGAGTGAATTAGTATCTTCTAGGCAAGCGTGTTCCATCGTCGACCGAATCGTCGCTTACCATCAGGTGAGATAGTGGTATGAACCTATACTGAATAAAAAAAACATGTAGGTAAGTAAGGTAAGTAGGTAAGACAGAGAAAGTAGTTGATTGTTGTTTTGATTTTCGCACAACTCTACGACCTCTATTTAGCCTCTTATAAAACTAATTAACAATAACCATCGATCTACTAAAATACAGATAACGTACAGAACATAGGAGTGAGGCCGATAAAGCGGATACCATTAAATAATAAACCAATCTTAATGTAAATTTAAAATGATTTGCTCACGGCTCGTTACATAAAGACATAATTACATTATGAGAAGCTTCTTTTACTATTAAAGTTTTCGTGAGAATTCAACATTATAATATTATTAAAATACGGCTATCACTCACGTCGTTTGATCGCTATTGTCGAACTAGGTTTCGAGCATGTACGATGCTCTTCTTCGGGATGAGTTTACGCCGCGAGATCGCGACGAAAGGCAAAAAGTTGAACGTGTATATCGCATGTGGTGTATCAATGAGGGTCGCATTCCGTAACGGCTAAACCGATTTAGATTTATTTTATCTATGACAAGGATGCATGGAGGCGAACTGCACAAGCGCTTTCTTGCGTCTACATAATATAAATATACCTAAGTTAATATAAATCCTGTATTAGTTATTTAATCAAAATGAATTAAAAATGTTCCACTGAGTTTCTTGCCAGGTTCTTCTCGAGACAGTTGTAATTTTGTGTATCTTGTATTAATCATTAACTTTTTTTTTATACCATATAGGTAAGCATTTGGCCACTATCTCACCTGATGGAAAGTGACGATGCGGCCGAAGATGAAACATGCTTACCTAGAAGATACCTACTCTAGACTTGAAGACTCCCAGATTATACTGTTCGGAGAAAAAGGATACGGGCAGTGAGTTCCACTCCTTTGCGGTACGGATTACAGCAAAACGTTTCGAGCGGATATGAGGTATGTTAACCATATATGGATGACGTTGGTTTGTTCGTCTTGTGGTCCGATTATAGAAAGGGCAAGGGGGAATATTCTGGTGTTATTCGAGTGCACACTCTCCGAAATGCAAGCAATGAAATACCGAAAAGCTACCTTACGTCGATGACTGAGGCTCTGCAACTTGGACTCAAAGGTTGTCATCACCAATGAGTCGCTTTGCTCCCCTATTAATAGAGTCAAGAGCATTACGCTGATACTTGGCTGATCCATCCCAAAGGTGGCTGCAGTACTCCATACAAGATCGGACTTGGGCTTGATATGAATTAAGAAGCTGTCCAGGTGTGAAGTACTACCTGACCTTTGCCAGGATACCAAGTTTCTTAGCAGCTAGTTTGGCTCTAGATTCAACGTATGGGCCGAAGTTAAGGTTAGACGTCAAAATGACGCCAAAGCAGCTCGAGATGGTTAGTAATAGGTGGCTGAACATTTCGAAACGACGAAGTTAGATAGAAGTCCGCCGTTTAGCGGTAAATAGGCACACCTGAGTTTTGGACGCATTGAACGTTCGTACGGTCCACCATAGCCTCTCTATGGGACTGGATTTGTTCATCACCAGCTCGGGCATCGGACATGTATCTTTCTACAATAGTGCTATCATCTGCGTACCCAAAAATACCGGGCTTGAGCAGATCATTAATGTGCAGCAAGAACAATGTTGCAGAAAGGACCGATCCCTAAGGTACCCCGGCAATAATTGCCAATAGATCGGACGAGCAGCCATCCACGACTACTCGAATCGACCGTTCCCTCAGGAAGTCAGATATCCATGTGCATAAATTGGGAAGAAGACCATAAGCTGGAAGCTTGCCAATAAGGCTATCGTGCTATACTCTGAGCTTCTGCGTATTTTTTAATGATTTTGTCAACGAACTCGATGTTGAGGTCCTGGTGGAGAGCGTCATTTCAGATGTACATAGCACAACATACATACATGTACAAGTCCGTTCATGTATGGAGTACTATTCTCATCTTTGGGACGGTCCAGCTAAGTATCAGCTTGAGGCTCTTGACTCCATTGAGCGTAGAGCCAAGAGACTTATATTTTGCGAGCATCTGACAAATTCAAAGGTTATCGCCGCATGATGGCTAGTCTCTCGGTTTTTTATCGGATACATTTCGGAGAGTGCACGATATAGTTCCCCCTCCCCCGTTCTATCATCGGACAAGCAGACAAACTCCTAAGAGACTCCGTTATATGGTAGACATTCCACAAATACGCACGAACCGTTTTGCTTCCACATACATTGTGCGAACTGCAAAGGAATGGAACTCCTTGCCTGAGTCAGTGTTTCCGATGAGTATAATATGAGAGTCTTAAAGTCGCGAGTGAATAGGTATCTTCAAGGCAAGCTTGCTCCATCGTCGACCACATCGTCGCTTACCATTAGGTGAGATGGTGGTCAAAAGTTTGCCTATATTGAATAAAAAAAAATGAACCAAGTTGCATTCACAATGCCTCCGATATTTTATTCTGGAATTGTTGAATAATAATTGAAATACTGCTCCGTTTAGTATAGCCCCAAAGCTGCATACCATAAGTTCAAGCGGGCATCAGGACTTGTATTGGGGGAGCCCGGGATTCTAAATCGGTAGTTACTAAAGCGTCATGGAGACCTATTGTATCATGAAGATAAGGTGCAATAACCAAAAGTAGTTTATGACAAGTATGCCTTTTTGTGGTGGAGAGCGTGTACAAATTTTCAAAAATATAAAAAAAAAACAGTCACATGGAAATACTCTTTCGTATACGTCCTACATCCTTTATGATAACCGATTGATGTTAATCTGACGGTTTGTTAGTGGGATGTGGCCGTAAAAAGGGGTAGAAAATAAAAAAAATATATGTTAGCGTGTCAGATATTCAGAGAGAATGTTAAGTGAACCCGAAAATTGGTTCTATTCAAATGACTAACGATTTGGACGCTACCAAAAGTCATGACCGACTTTTAAAAATGTAAAAAAACGAGCCCTTGAAATTCTTGAGTGCGTCAGATTTTTACACAGATGGTGTAGCTTAATTTCCCGTCTTCCTGAATGATAATCCGACAATTATATGGAGGAAATTCGTTATTCGGACAATTTGAAAAAACAAAACATCCTAAAAAGTATTTATTTATAAATAAAAGTTAATAAATAAATATATACGGCAAATTCTATCATATATTTATACTAGTCGTTCGCGCCAAACTGAGATCTCTCACCTACATATATTTTGCCTAATAGAGAAAATATTTTGAAGTGAATTGCTTTTACCTTTTTTTCTTTATTATAATTGTTTAATTTCTGTATTTGTTGTTCAAGTACTACATCCTGTACTTAAACATCAAATACAAATACTATACGTAAGATTCAGCGTTCAGTGTGAAGTCGTTTCCCATACCGGATTACTGACCGTGCTGGGAGACAGATGCACAACCTCACCCAGCTGGTCCAAGAGGCAACGAGGACACACACTGCTTGGACCTTCTGCTGACATCTGACCCAGACCGCTACTCAGTGTCGATTTCATCACCGATTGGTAGCTCCGACTTGTCTGGTAAAGTCTGTATTAGTTCATTTCCCACCTAACCCCAGCCCTGTAGGCACTCGGCGGGTATGGCGATACAAGTCTGCAGATTGGGATGAGATGCATTCTTTTTATTAATCTTACCCTTGGCAGCAGATATGCTTTTCTTCTAGAGATCCCTGCATGCGTGGATGCTTTGGTGAATGTACTGCGTCAAGGTATGGAATACATTATTCTATTCTCAGACGTACCTCTGTCCAGCAAAGCTCGCCCTTGGTTTGGGGCCGAATGTGGTAGCGCAGTAGCGCTAAAACATGAGGCCTACACCGCTTGTATTGTGTTTTCCTATTAGTCCTATTATCCTATTCCTGTAGATAGTAAGTAATTTAGGAGGTAAAAACTTTGAGTGTGTCTTTTGTATCTGATTTTTTAATAGATCGATGACATGTCCAAGCATTTTTTCTTTACATTATCGGTAGAGTACCTACACCAGGTACAAAGACTTCAAAACGTAAACATATTGTTTCTGGGATTTTTTTATCCTATCTATTGCGTTATCTTATAATAACAGCACTGGTAAGTATAGGCAGTTGAGATATCGGTGTGGTCAAAGATGTTTTTTAAAATACTTTGATGATAAATATGAATAAACATAGTATTCTATGGATGCTAAAGATTTAACAGAGCGGCTGCTTGCTGATAATGATAATAAGAAGCAATTATTTGATTGAAAGATTCCTAAGTATTACACATACGAAGGATTTATACGACTTCACTCACGGTTGTTAGTCCGCATTGTTACAAGACTAGCTTCGGAACATTCAGTGCTCTTTTATGAGTCGAGTACGCGCGTAGACCGTCCGGTGTCCACGCCAGCAGACAATGCGAACAAACAATCGTGAATGAAATCCTTAATATAATAAGAAGCACTTGTTCTTCGCCCTAGGATCCTTCAAATAGGATGAGACTGTCTCTGTATCACATACATCAAGATACATCAAGATTCGCCCCGAACTGTGATCTCGCTCCTTCATTTTGTCTCACAAAGAAACACGATTGAAGTTTACAGCTTATAACTTTTTTTCATGGTAATAACTGTTTGATTTTTGTATTTGTTGTTCAAGGACAGGAATAACTCGCGATTTGAAATTCGAATTATATTTTAAGCCCAAAAAAATTTTCTACATTGTACTATCCTACTAATATTAATATTATTATTAATCACAGAATGGGGTTGGCGTCGCGGCAACTTCGGCAGAGCAGCGCAAACGGCGAAAATATGGAAACCTCGGCAGTGGTTACATATTTGAGCCGTTTGGTGTTGAGACACTGGGTCCGTGGGGACCGGGAGCTCATTCTATTTTCAAAATTCTATCAGAGCGCCTGGTTGAGGCGACGCGTGACCAAAATGCTGGCACTTATTTGGCTCAACGTATTAGCATTGCAATTCAGAGAGGCAATGCAGCCAGCATGATGGGAACGCTACCCACTGGTAGTGGGCTTGAGCACTTGAGTTACCTATAGGCTCGATGGCTTGTAGGTAACTTGGCTCTTTGCTGTATATAGTTTTAGTTTAGTTTTAGGAAATATAGGCAATTGGCCCGTAGATAAGCAATGGCGTGCGATTTGGTCCTAACTAATATTATAAATCGGAAAGTTTGTGTGTAAGTGTTTAAGTATGTTTGTTCCCTCTTCACACTTTAGCGGCTGAACGGATTTGTATGAAATTTGGAATGTACATAGATTAGTGCCTCAAGGTTCAATATTGGGACCCTTCCTATTTTTAGTGTATATTAATGATTTACCTTATATGACAACTTCGCTAGCATTAGATATTGTCTTGTTTGCTGATGACACGTCACTTATTTTTAAAACAAATAGGAAAGACGTAGAATTAAATGAAGTAAATTATGAATTAGATCTAGTATCGAAATGGTTTGCTGCTAATAACTTATTGTTAAATGCTAGCAAAACCAAATGTATCAAGTTTTCCCTTCCTAATGTTCCTTTGGTAGATGCAAATGTTACACTTGAAAACAACAAATTAGATCTTGTAAAGAAAACTGTTTTCTTAGGTCTGACTATGGACTCAAAACTGCAGTGGGGTCCTCATATTGATGTGCTTGCAGGTCGCTTGAGTTCCGCTGCTTTTGCGGTCCGTAAAATTAGACAGCTGACTGATGTAGCGACGGCAAGGCTGGTTTACTTTGCATATTTTCATAGTTTGATGAGTTACGGAATCTTACTATGGGGATCTGCTGCCGATGTTGAAACTATTTTTATTCTACAAAAGAGAGCGGTTCGTGCAATATATGATATGGGTCCACGCGAACCGCTCAGGGAATTCTTTAAAGAAACAGGCATACTAACCATGCCTTCGCTTTACATCTTTGAAAATATAATGCATGTTCGCAAAAATATTAGTAAATATAAATTAAGAAGCGACGCACACAATCTTAATACTAGATATAAGCATAAAATTACAGTGCGCGCATTTAGATTAAGCAAAACGAATAAATCTTTTATGGCAAATGGTGTTCGATTTTACAATAGAATTCCTAAAATCGTAACTGAATTACCACTGGAAAAGTTCAAATCTGTAATAAAACGGGCATTAATTAAGAAAGCCTACTATAAAACCACAGACTATATTAATGACAAGGATGCATGGAGGCAAACTGCACAGGCTCTTTCTAGCGACTACCATAATAACACCTAGGTTAAGAAACTTATGTATTAGAGATTAACTCCCGTTTTCACTAAACTTAGGTGTCGCCTAAATGAGATGCCTAAGCATTTAAGAGCTACCTAACACAAAAATACGTTTCATCAACCTTAGGTGTAACCTAACAACCTTAGGAGCTACCTAAGTTTAGAACACCGATTCACCGGTGTTTATGGTTTTAGGTAATTCCTAAATAGCTGTCATTTTTTGTATGGGCTTCGTAAGTAAGTTGACAGAACTTTATTTAAATACGTTTCACCAACCTTTAGGAGATGCCTAACGACCTTAAGACCTACCTAAACTTAGGACACCGATTGGCAGTGCGTAAAGCTTAGGTGATTCCTAAATTGACAGCAAAAATCAGATTGACGGTTTCATGACAATTTTTTATTAATTTTGGCTCAACAAATTATAAACATTTAGCCAGTGTCCAGCAATAAAACGATATCTTTGTGCATTTTTTTTATAATTAATTTTGGCTGCGCAATCTTGTGCATTTAGCCAGTGTCAAGTAGTAATATATTTCAAATGTATTTCATACAAAAAGTCCTAGTCACAAGTCAAAGTCAAGAAAAAGAGTCAAGGTACAGTCATAGTCAAGTCATGTCCTAGTAAAGTGGTAGAAACTTTACTAGAATTTTTATTGGAGTTTTGGAGCGAAGGCAAAAATCTCGTATTTCAACTTGGTATCATTTGCGTAGGCAATAAGTGTAGACTTATGCACGTTTACAAAGAATTAACGGTTAATAAACTACCATATTACACATTAACACTCGAAGAATCACAGGTTTTGGAAAATTATACGAAGTCAACAACGCCATTTTTTCACTTTCGCGGCAAAACTCATCTTTGTGCATTCTACTGTCAGTTATAAAAATAGGTTAGGTTTTATTAATAAACTAATTTTGCCTCGTATTTAATCAAGAAAAAAAAAGAAAACCAAGCAGACAACATTAGTAATCAAAACCATAGCCAAGATCGAAAAATTTAGGCATAAACTAGCTTAGGAATCGCCTAATGAAAATGGAATGGTGAAAGCAAAAATAAGTTAAGGAGTTTCCTTAGCGTAGGAATTACCTTACAAGGAACAGCTTATTTGTGGTATATGTTGAAACTATTGGAGTTTTTGAGCGAAAACATTTTAGTTTTAAAGATACACAATGATCAAAGTCACGGTTTTTTAATCTTACATAAAAAAATTGGATTTGACACCCAGTTACGTGTAAAGTATGCCCTTAATATTTTCATTGCAATTGCCATTTTATTTTTGGGCCAAAGTTTTATATATTATGTGAGAATTTGAATGAATCACTTGTTTTGCTTAGACGCTATATGCTTCATACAAAAGGACGGACGAACGTACAAAGTGTTGCAATATCCAAATCTACTAAAAGATATCGCGTTGCTCGATCAATAAGCTTATTTTCATAGTCACACACACAAACTATCGTATTATTGCAAATAGAAGGAATCTATATTCCTTCTATTTTCAATAATACGATAGTTTGTGTATAAAACCTATGTTTTAGGTAGGTAAATAGTAAAAGGGAGAACGTCATTTATTTTATTTTTTTACATTATGATTTCACACTCACAGCCTTGCACTTAGTTTGATAACTTGTGATCTGGGTGCCGAAAACATTCACAATACACACAAAACCAGAAACACACATTTCTTTGGGAGAAAACTTGTGTTCCTGCCGGGAATTAAACCCAACACATCTGCTTAGACGAACGCCCACCCAACTAAGCCAACAAGCAGTTCTATGATATTTTATTTTATTTCTGTATATTTGTTCTGTTTCTCAAAAATACTACATTACAAATCAATAGTGAATATTATTTTCTAATAAAAGGTAAGTATACTGCATTTTAGCTGAATCTTCATTGAGTAAAAACGTCTGCGCTTAAGTTTTCCAAGCGTTTACGTTTCCCAGCACACATTTTTGCGTAATTAGTATAATTATAGTAAAATATTAGCACAATACTTTTTATTTATTCTCAATTCGACAAAATACCGCAAATTCACAAAATGTCTAAAGACAAGCAAACAACATTTTAAAAATTAAACCATAGATAAGATTCATAAGTTTAAGTATTAAAAAGTCGTATGGTGAAATGAAATTACCAACTTAGGAATTTCCTATCGTTAGGAATAACTTAACTAGGAATATCTTATCTAATGAATGGTGAAAACGGCTGTAAGAATGTTTAATAAAAAAAAATGATTGAAAAAAATATGCGCCGCCGAGTTTCTTGCCAGGTTCTTCTCGAGATGGCTGTAATTTTGCGAATCTGGCAATAGATTCATTAACTTTCATGAGTGCCTCTTGGCCCATGTGAATAAACGATTTTGATTTTGATTGATTTTGATTGATTATACCTAGGATTAACACATAGGCTACTTTTTAACTTGATAATAGCGGGCGAAGCCGCGGGGCACGGCTAGTAATTTAATATATTACATGTCATGTGTTTAATATACTACATTGTACTATTATTTAATATATTACATGCCTGGAAGAGATCGCTCTTAGCGATAAGACCGCCCATTGTACCTATATTTTATAAGTTTCTCTGTAATCTGTATTTATCTTTTGGTGTCAATAAAGAGTTATTGTATTGTATTGTATTGTATATTATCTATTATTTATTTTGAAATTATATAGTAGTTCTTTTATTTGATATTCATGACAATGGGATGATGATAAGAGTATGTTTATTATATTAATAAGAGTTGTCAATCCCTTTTCAACGATACCCCACAAGGATAGATAAAAAAATAAAAATATTTCGCTCCCCACTTATATGTATGGGAGCCCCTTTAATATTTTCATTTATATAATTTTAAATGTCATTTCTGACTTTGAGCCGTAGTTTTACATATTCTATGAGAAATTGAAATCATTCGCTTATATGGTTAAGAGACGCTAGATGCTTCTGACAGAAGGACGGACGAGATCTCTCTTCCCTCGATCAAAAAGAAACCTAACCCATGATATCCATGATAATTGAGGCGAATTCAACGATACCTTATACGTTACAATCGGTTTATTAGTTCGGAAGATATGAGGAATAAACGAACATACAAACATACGGTGCTAAAATGATGATCCCCTTTTTGCTTCCCTGTAGAGATTATTGTTACCCAATAATATCGGTATTCTATAGCTTACATTTTGGAGAGTGTGCTCAGGAGTTACATGACTGCAAACTGTCATACGTCAATTTATGGTTGCCTCCAGTTCGCTCAAAGCGTTTCTACGTTTATCATCCGTACAGTGAAGGAGTGGAACTCATTTGTTTGCGTCTTTGTTACCCGAACAGTACAATCTGGGTGTCTTCAAGTCTTGAGTGAATAGGTACAGAAAAGTTAGTAGGCAAGCATGTCCCCTCTTCGGCCGCATCGTCACTTTCCATCATTTGAAATAGTGGACAAATGCTTGCTTATCCAGCATAATAATAATTATTAAAGGCAATTATTGGACACGGCACGTATTGTCAGGAGGTTCCTCACTCTGCAGCACTGACCTACCGGTAGCTTGGGCCTTGTCCCGCTGCTGGTGGCATACTAGGCTTAGGTTTTTTTTTACAGTTTTCTTTATTTTGTAATATTGTATTGTTTATTTTTTTATAAAAAATATTGTAAAAAAAAACCTCAGCTTAAGAAAAAATAATAAATAAAGAGAATAATAATAATTTTGTTGAAATCTTTACTTCATACAATTAGCACCCATAATTGATAATAGACAACAATAAAAAGAGTACATAGTGAAATCAATAACTTGAAAAAAAAATTGATACAGATTTTTTTTTTGGAAAATGGAAAACGTTTATGTCGAACCATCGGTGTGTGGCGACACCGCGTTAATCCTAGGTATAAGCAATGTACATTCTAAATGTAATCCAAATCCGTTACAGTGTTACACAGCGTAAAGAGGAAACAAACATACTTAAACACTTACACGCAACTTTCGAATTTTTTTAACTTTCTTTTATTCGAGATAGGCAACTTTTTGACCACCATCTCATCTGATGGTAAGCAACGATGAGGTCGACGATGGACTTGAAGACTCCCATGTTGTACTCATCAGGAAACACCGACTCAGTCTAGAAGTTCCATTCCTTTGCGGTTCGCACAATGAATGTGGAAGCAAAACGCTTCGTCTACATTATTTTGTGGAATGTGTACCATATAGCGGTGTCGCTTATCATGTTGTCTACTTATCCGATGATAGAAAGGGGAAGACCAGCAAGCTGATGCATGTTATGGGCCCGGCTGTGTACAATAGGCTTCCTAATAGGTACCACATTAGAGGCAAATTCTTTCAATTGTTTATTTTGTATATTTTTTATTTTATTAGGTTGGGGAAAAAGTCTTTTCTCATTATAGCATGTATGAACTTGTAATGAAATCTCTTTGGCTACTATTTGTATCTAGCTGGTTTTGGTATCATTAAAAGTTAGAAGATAATTCCAAATTCAAATTAGGAAAATATATGATTTTTATTTGTTTTTCGTACTGTCAAGATTCTAATGAAGAAATTCGATGCATTTAAAAATCTCAGAATACAGAATTAAAAATGTACTACAAAAAGGAAAAATGCAACGCAAGCGTGAAAAAAATTTGCGATGTTTATGGACATAGTGCAGTGTCTGTGAGAGTAGCACAAAGTTGTTTTAAGCGTTTTCAATCCGGAATTTTGATGTCACGTCGCTCTGATCGCCCTATTACGGGTAAAATGGATGCCATTTTTGAAAAAATGGTGCAAGATCGGCATATTAGTAGATACGACGTATCTGAAGAATTAGGAATTGACCACAAAACAATTTTATGCATTTGAAAAAAACTGGGCACACAAAAAAGCTCGATATTTGGGTACCTCACGAGCTCACTGAAAGAAACCTAATGAACCGTGTACTCATTTGTGATTCTTTATTACGACGTGAACCGACGAATGAAACCGAACCATTTTTGAAGGATCACCAGTGGATCACGTATGACAAGAAGGTGCGAAAAAGGTCGTGGTCAAAGGCCGGACAGGCTTCACAGACTGTGGCGAAACCCGGGTTAACTCGCAATAAGGTGATGCTGTGTGTGTGGTGGGATAGGAAGGGCATTATTCATTATGAGCTGTTACCACCAGGCAGGACCATCGATTCTGAACTCTACTGCGAACAACTGATGAGATTAAAGCAAGAAGTTGAGAGAAAGCCGCCGGAATTAATCAACAGAAGGGGTGTGGTTTTTCATCATGATATCGCTAGACCTCACACATCTTTAGCCACTCAGCAAAAATTAAGAGAGTTTGGCTGGGAGGTGTTAATGCATTCGCCGTACAGTCCAGACATTGCACCTTCAGATTTCCACCTGTTCCGGTCTCTTCGGGATTCTTTAGGCAGTGTCAGGTTAACATCATGAGAGGACTGCCAAAACCACTTGTCGCGTTATTTTGATCAGAAGCCCCAAAATTTCTATAGCAATGGGATCATGTCCCTACCTACAAGACGGCAAAAAGTTATCGAACAAAATGGTACCTACATACTTTAGTTAAATGTAAATTAACTATATTAAAAAATGTTTAGAATTTTTTTTTTAAATGCGAAGATACTTTTTCCCCAACCTTTTATTACAAGCTTTTATTTAATTTGCAATGTATGTATGTTTGTCCGGGTGGAATCTTGCAAATCAATTTTGAAGCAGATATCTTTAACCGATTGAGCTGAAATTTTCTATTCACGTTTACTTTGGATGACGATGCATGGTTAGCTGTGTGACGTCATTTTTAACCCAACATGGCTGAACACTCAACATGGCGGATAAGCAATTTTTTATGCACTCCTACAATATGGGTATCAAATGAAAGGACTTGCAGAGAATAACTACGCATAATTCATATTACATCCAAATCCATTCAGCCGTTACAGCGTCAAGTTAAAACAAACATTTCAACACAAACTTTCGCATTCATAATATCAGTGTGATAGTGTAATTGGGAATTAGGATAGGGATAGAAAATACTTAAACAGCAGTATATTATTTCCCAAACATATATATATAAGAAATATCAATAATAATGACATAATAATACACTACATCCTAAATAAAAAATTACAATATACCCACAAAACAAACTTTCAATTATATTAAGCATTAAAGGTGTTGAAGAAGCAAATATACATAATGTTTGACCGGCTGAGCGAGGTCCCTAAGTAAACTCGCGGGTGTTTAGCATTTCGTTCGCCCACACTGACAGACGTCCGTCTGTCAGTCTGTCAGAGGCTTATTATTTCGAAAATAATCAAGTATATTATTACTTCAAATTCTTGTACATTATGTATGTAAGATTCAAAATTGAAAATATTACTTAAATATGAAGATCAATTCACGTTTAGGAGCGGAAAATTAACTTGAAGGTCACAAAAAAAATCGTTTAGAAAAAAATCTATACAATTTATATAATCGCTTTAGATAAGACCTATTTCATCCCGCGGTTAGTTTTAAAAACGGATTTACATTCACAATAAAAATCATATCTATAATATCAGTTATATCATGTACTCGAACAACAAAAACAATTAGTTATAATTGGGAAACGAATGCAAGCTAAAACGGCAAAAGTTACAAAACATGTCACGAGACAAAATGTAGGTAGATGCTAGGTCCTACATCTGGACGAACTACTAGTTAATACAGCTTCATTATATTATTATCCTTGCATATTTACTGATCAATATTTATAATATTGATCAGTAAATATGAGTATGAATATTGAGTAATAATAATAATTAATAAATTATTATTATTACTCAATCGGTATTCCAATAAAATGTTACAGTGTGACGAACTTTGCTCCAGAACAGATAATATATAATATTAAATAAAAACACATTTAAGTACATTACGTACATATTAAATACATACTCACATTTGTTTACATTTTAATATATAATTTTCAATTTTTGACGTTGGGTCACATATACTGTAAGGCACAATAGCAGTATCACCATACTGATGCCGCGAGTCTATCGTGTTACAGAGAGAGGAACTCGGAAGTGTCTAGAACTCCTCTCCCTTCACATACACATGGAATTCCTCGCGCACACAATAATACAACACCTAGAGCTATCGACACCTTTAAATCGTCCAACCAAAGGAAAAATGTCTCGCCACCATTTATGGCGTTGAGTCAATTCAATAACCAATTAAACTAAATACAATATATTATTAGAAGTGGTGCATTATATACATTTTGAGATTAAAGTTTAAGGAATTTATTTCAAGTTATATTTTGACATAAAACGCTTACAATTGTTAATGATGTTGGCATTTTAACATAATAAGGGAATATTAATTATATATCATTAACATCCGTACCTAATTGTGGCATAACCTTGAGTATTCGCCTCGGTACGAAATCCGATGTATCGCAATTGGCCGTATCGCGAGTCCCTATCTACCAGCAGCACAGTGGCGTCGTCCCCGACGCGCACCTCCAGCGAGCCTGCAACATGCGTGTACATGTAACTAAACGAGCAGCGAAACTCGCGAGCCTGCAACATGCGTGTACATCTTATTACACGAGCGGCGACACTCGCAAGCCTGCAACATGTAACTACACGAGCGGCGACACTCGCGAGCCTGCAACATGCTTGTACATGTAACTACACGTGCGTACTAATAACATATCTTACACTACTAGTGCGCACGAAACGGATCCCTTTACTTTTCAACCAAAAAAGTATGTTCAATATGTAATGCTTTCACATTCACAGCCCTCACGCTAAATTCAAAACTTGTACTTTGGGCGTCGGTAACATTCACATCACACACACAAACACATCCAGAGCCAAAACTACAAATCCTTGGGAAAATTGTTCTCGTGCCCAGCTAGACCCAGGACGTGCGTTGTACAAAGCAGACTTGGCCACTGCGTTGCATGTGATGACGTTTAATTAGTCAGATATGTATGAATCCTGTGTGTGTGCAATTAGTAGATGTGGCAGCTCAGTTAGGTACAAGTCAGAGGAGTGCTGCAGGAGGCCACTCACCGGCGCCTATATCGAGCTGGACGCGCATCCACCGAGAGGAGGAGAACATCGCGGTGTCGACTACCACGTTTTGTGGTGTATACCACGCTCCGGCCTCAATTACATGCAATATCGATCCAGTTCTCCAAAAATCTGCAAAACATAAACAACATAATTAATAGCTTGGATGGGTGACCGCTAAGTGGAATTTTCAATTTAGTGTCACCGTGCTTCGGAGGGCACGGTAAGTCTTTAAGCCATGTCGGATGTAATAACGTGGCTTGAAACTGCCAATACTTGCTTGCTTGTCGTATATACTAGTATATACGACAAGCAAACAAGCATTGGCTCTGATTAATTAATACAGTTAAACCTAGATAAGTTGAAACTACACTATCGAGATAATAATTATGTTATTTCTGTTGTCCTGATTGCAGTAAGCATGCTTGTACTCTCACAGCCCCGCAGGCGATATAATCTACTATACTCTCCATTCATACTCTACTTTAGTCAGTTCTCCTTAATCCTAGTTTCTAGTCTGCTATGATCTCGTACTCTACTCTGAACTATAGTCTGAACTCTAATTTAAGCACTACACTAAGTGTACTTTAAACTCTACCTTAAGCATATGACACTCAAGGATATTGTTAGCTATCTATAGGTAAAAGAATGTTCAGAATCGGATCAGAGGTTTCAGAGATCGCCTTTTACAAACAAGCAATCAAAGTCCTAGTTTGATTGTTTGTTTGTAAAAGGCAATTATAAAAGGCTGTTACCTCCTAGTTTAGAGGATATATTTATTAATATAACCTTTTTTATAAAAAAATATTTTACTCAAAGAGATTAACAAAAAAATGCATTCAGACTCACAGCCCCACACTAAGTTCAAAGACTTGGATCGTAGGTGCCAGATTTATTACACACACAAACATACCCAAATGTCTCTTTGAAAGACAATTTTTAAAGACAAATTCTTCAAAAATGAGAGTCAAGAGAAGAAATTGTAAATTTACTCAATTTTATATTTTTACACGAAATAAAACTCAACTCTAATTTGTATTTAATTGTTTAATTTCGGTAATGTATTTCTAGCAAGACTCCTATGGGGCTCTTTTTTATGCTTATGTATATAAACGTTTCACCACCATCTCACCTGATGGAAAGTGATGTTGCGGTGGTGTGACATGTTTGTCTAGAAGATACCTATTCACTGTTGACTTGAAGACTCGCAAATTATACCCCTCGGGGAACAAAGAATAAGCAGGTAATAACAGCTCCATGCCGTGGGTAATAACAACTCCAGCTCATAACAGCCGTGTCGTCCGATAGGGTTTCGTCAAGAACGAACTTTACGAAACGGTTGAGAGCTTACAAAGCTCAGCTTAATATTTTATTGAAGTTATCTTCAAAGACTTTACTGCAATTGATACCATGACAGAATTTATATCCTGTCATGATATCAAATCTATAAAAGTGTTTAAAGAGACATAAGCTTATGCTTTGGAGTCTATGGAAACCATTTTGAGCAACTAGTTAGGTAAAATTGAGATATTAAAAGTAATTCATAAAAGTTTGGTATTTCCTTTCATTTTTAGTAAAAAAATTCTTTGAAAAGATAGATATGATCCTAATCAGCAATAATATCCATTGGTCAAATTTTTGGCCGCTATCTCACCTAATGGAAAGTGATGATGCGGCCGAATATGAAGCATGCTTACCTACAAGATATCTATTCACTCTAGACTTGAAGACGCCCAGATTATACTGTTCAAGAAACAAAGACGCGGGCAGCGAGTTCCACTCATTCACTGTACGGATGATAAATGTAGAAGCAAAACGCTTCGAGCGGACATGAGGTATGTCAACCATAAATGGATGACGTTGGTCAGTTCGTCTTGTGGTCCGATTATAGAAAAGGCATGGGGGAATCAACTGATGTAATTTGAGTGCACACTCTCCGAAATGTAAGCTATAGAATACTGATAGGCTAGCTACCTTACGTCGATGACTGAGGCTCTGCAACTTGGACTCAACTAGCTTGTCATCACAAATGAGTCGTTTTGCTCGCCGATCAATGGAGTCAAGAGCATCAATCTGATACTTGGCTGATCCATCCCAAAGGTGGCTACAGTACTCCATACAAGATCGGACTTGGGCTTGGTATATATATTAAGAAGCTGTCCAGGTGTGAAGTACTGTCTGACCTTTGCTAGGATGCTAAGTTTGTTTGCAGCTAGCTTCGCTCTTGATTCGACGTATGGGCCGAAGTTAAGGTTAGACATCAGAGTGACGCCAAGCAGCACGAGATGGTTAGTTACCGATTGAGTAAACTTAACGAAAATGTCGATTTAAAACTGTCCCTTACCAGTTTTCCACTTGATGACCAAAATAATGTCCACCAAATACTGAACTCGATCATTTATAACGAACTAGCCGTGCCCCGCGGCTTCGCCCGCTATTATCAAGTTAAAAAGTAGCCTATGTGTTAATCCTAGGTATAATCTATGTACATTCCAAATTTCATCCGAATCCGTCCCGCCATTAAAGCGTGAAGAGGGAACAAACATACTTACACACTTACACACAAACTTTCGGATTTATAATATTAGTAGGATTTAATAAAATATGCCCCAAAAAATTAATAAAAGTGAACACTAATTTACAATTTAATAATTGGGCCACTAATGGTATACGGAAAAGTAGAGATTACATGTACGAACTTTACTACCAAAACTCTCACGTCTAATGAAAATTTTCACAAGTATGTTACTAATTATTCGAAAATTTTTAAACGCGTTTGCATTCAAAATCAAAATTCATAAGTGATAAAATCTCAAATCTAATAATAAAATAAACACGGTCTGGAATATTATTAACACAGAAACTGGTAAAAATAAAAATAGAGAATGTGATTACAGTCTAAAAATTGGGAATACTGTAATTTCTAACAACAATAGATGCCAGTGCTAAGTTAGTGTCACACATGCTCGGGGCTTGGGAGGGATCGCAGGATGCAATTGGAGTATTTTGTGACCTCTCCAAAGCGTTCGACTGTGTGGACCATACAACGCTTATTAACAAATTAAACCATTACGGTATACGTGGGACTGCTCTTGATTGTTAGATTCATATTTATCGGGTAGGCAACAAAAAGAAGGCGTTAATGGTGTTAAATCTGACGGGTCTACAGTTGAAATTGGCGTGCCTCAAAGTTCAATATTGGGACCCTTCCTATTTTTAGTGTATATTAATGATTTACCTTATATGACAACTTTGCTAGCATTAGATATTGTCTTGTTTGCTGATGACACGTCACTTATTTTTAAAATAAATAGGAAAGACGTAGAATTACATGAAGTAAATTATGAATTAGATCTAGTCTCGAAATGGTTTGCTGCTAATAACTTATTGTTAAATGCTAGCAAAACCAAATGTATCAAGTTTTCCCTTCCTAATGTCAAAAATTACACTGCGCGTATTTAGATTAAGCAAAACGAATAAATCTTTTATGGCAAATGGGGTTAGATTTTACAATAGAATTTCTAAAATCGTAACTGAATTACCACTTAGAAAGTTCAAATCTGTAATAAAACGGGCATTAATTAAGAAAGCTTACTATAAAACAATCGACTATATTAATGACAAGGATGCATGGAGGCAAACAGCACAAGCTCTTTCTAGCGACTACCATAATAACACCTAGGTTAATAAAATTATGTATTAGAGATTAAGAATGTTTAAAAAAATGAATGAATAAAAATGCGCCGCCGTGTTTCTTGCCAAGTTCTTCTCGAGATGGCTGTAATTTTGCGAATCTGGCAATAGAATAATTAACTTTCATGAGTGCCTCTTTGGGGCTCATGTGTCGGAGATACTGAGTAGCGATCTGGATCCGTAATCAGCAGAAAGCCAACTGCTTGGACCTTCTATATCCCATTGAGTTTGGGCTCAATGATTCCTTTTTGCTAAACTCAATGAGATTGCGTCATTTTAGTACAAAGTTACAATGGCTACCTTGCAGCTCCATCTTCTCATTGTTGCAAATTTTCTGCTCAGTCGGAAACCAGAAAGTGGGTCAAATTTGAGTTTAAAGGATTCAAATTTAAGATAAAAGCTTGTAATAATAAATAAAAGCTTGTAATAACAGCTCAGTGGCGACAACCGGGACGACAATACGTTTGACACTCGTCTCTTATGACTGTCATAAGAGGAACAAAAGTCATAATTGTATACACCTCCCGGAAGGGAGTAATAGTATTCTGTGTTATACACCGTCTCACACATTGGTGTGAGACGGTGTACTGTCACCGCTGCTGTACTCACATACACACATTTTTCAAATTATACTAATGTAATTAATACGAAGATCGTGTAAAAAAAGCATAAAAGTATTATTACCAATTCTATAAAAAAGTCCAGTTCTACCATCAAGCCATGATTCCCGCGCCAGGTACAGATATATAAAACCGTCTCCTTTGAAGGCGAGAATCTGCCGCCCGCCCGCGCCCCCGACCCCGACGGTGGACAGCAGGTGGAGCTGCTCGCTTTGCCGGTTAGAAACTACTTCTTCGCGGCACCGGCTCCAGTCCCACCACTTCTCCTCTGTAAACAACATCCAACACTTTACAACTCCGGCAACAACTGTGTCGCTTCAACAGGACGTGACTCAAACCTACACCTACGTTGTCATCAATTTCTTTTATAACATAACATAGCATTAACGCTTTTGCACTCATAGCCTCACACTAAGTTAGATGATTTGTACCGTGGGTACCGGAAGCTTTCAGATCATAACCACAAACACACCTTGATCCAGAAACACAAATCTAATACTATAAGAATCTTTGTCCTGCCATACTGATTCACTGACTGACTGACAGACTGACTGACTTTGAGACAACGCACAGCCGAAACTGCTGGTCACAAAGACTTGATATTTGAAGGGTACATTTGTCTTAGTACGTAGAGGTGTACTAAGAAAGTATTTTTGAAAATTCTACCCCTAAGCGGGTTAAATGGGGTTAAAACGTTTGTATGAAAGTTCTTTGTTGAAAGTTACGCCCAAAACAATACTTGCAATTTTAGTGGCATGGATAGGGATGCATTCCTTCACGCGGCTCGTATTATTGACTGGTCATAAGCCCCAGTTATAAATACTGATTCAGTTGAGGTGTTCCTCAAGTTAGTATTTTCAACTTTATAATAATTGATCTAATATAATGTATCTACAATGACTATGTGATAAGTGTGGTCCTATGCGAACTATTAAACTAAACATCTTCCAGCACCATGGCTTACTGTCGTAAGTGTGTAAGTCCATAGCGAAAAGTAACTATAAGTATTGTCCTAGTGATGTTAACAAGGCTAATTATACTAAGATCCGTAATCGCTGCAATATGGTGTGTAGAGATGCCTTTTGCCTCCATATTCACAATTCCGTCGATGATGAGGAACCAGCCAAAGTCTGGAAGTTTCTCAGGTCTATAGGGATTGGTAAATCACGCTGCGACTCTATTTCAAATGATCTCGACATCAATTCTCTAAATATCAAATTAGCAGCTTCGAAATCAAAGAACTTTCATACCATCGTTTTTACCCCATTTAACACTCTTAGGGGTGGAATTTCCAAAAATCCTTTCTTAGTACATAACACCTCTACGTACTAAGACAAATGCACCCTCCAAATTCCAAGTTTCACGACCAGTAGTTTAAGCTGTGCGTTGTCTCTAAGCCAGTCAGTCAGTCAATCAGTGAATCAGTATGTCAGGACTAAGATTCTTATAGTATTAGATTAGCAAATTTCCCTTGGGAGAATTTGTGTTTCGCCAGGAAACGATCCCGATACCTGCCGCATGACAAGCCTTAATCGGAAAGGTATAACTGACTCCTGGATTGATTTATATAATGTTTGGTACGTAAATAGTCACATAAATGAATTCAAATGTGCTCCTGCGCGGCAAACCGCAGGAAATCTAACTATCGTGTGATCGTGGCTGTGTCGTCTAGGAAAATATCCTCTGGTATAACTTATCCCACTAAAGGTGTACCACTAAAGTACATTTTGCCGCGGAGTTAATCGGCTTGGCAGAAAAACACGCACGGCTCAATCAAATTGGACGCGTAGACTTTTGTTTTCTTTACAGTTTGGTGAGCGTCTGAGGAGACCTCACTGTCTGCGCGCTTCTGGTTCAGTCTACAAAGGCTCATTAGTAGGTTGAACCAGAAGCGCAGACAGTGAGTTCTCCTTGAATTTGTAGGCTGCGGGGGATATCTGCAGGGGTTGTCGGCAGGAGGTGTCTAGCGGGGGCTTTCTGAAGGGAATATGTCTGGTAGGAGACATAATAATATGGTCTTGTTGAGCCTGGAATGAACTGGTTTCTAATCTAGTATAAACAAATTTATACCTTACTTAAAATGTATGAGTTTAATACCAGCCCAAGCGGGCCAAGCAACATCCCCTTTTATCAAGTTATTATCTATACTTAATATTATAAAGAGGTAAAGTTTGTTTGTTTGTTTGTTTGTTTGTTTGTTTGTTTGTTTGTTTGTTTGTATGTAAAAGGTAATCTCTGAAACTACTGATCCGATTCTGAAAATTCTTTCACCAATAGATAGCTACACTATCACTGAGTGTCATAGGCTATGTTTTGTCGGGATAGAAGTTAGTTATCAGTTCGAAATAATAATATTCGTAAGACAAGTCGGAGAAAAATTTGCTAACTTTCCGCTTTATCGGCGTACGCTGACTAAACGGTAAGACATAGTTGAATACAATGTATGGCAAAAATGTTGGCCTTCATGAGTTTTACAAAAAAGTCCGCGACAGCATATATCTAACATGTATGTATAGCTCAGAAAAAATACTTTTCTTTGTGGAAAATCTGAAAAAAAAGCGGCCTCTGTTTAGTTGGCTTTTTGAGACATTCAGTATTAATCCTTATCAAAATAAACTATTTCATCGTCTTACGTAGTTCATGTAGATACATTTTGCTTTTTACTGCATATGATTTGGATAAATAGTCTATGAGAAATCGTGAAATTAGTTTCACGGGAGCCCGCCCGTGAACGGGACGGGTCAGAAATGTACAGAAACGTACTACGAATTCCTGCACATTAAAAAATAGCGGCTTCTATTCCGTTGGCTTTTTTTAAGTATTTAACATTAATCTTTATCAAAAAAACCTATTTAATCGGCTTACTTAGTTCAGGTAGATGCAATTTGCTCTTTACTGCACATAATTTTTATAGTCTAGGAGAAATCGATAAGTTTATTTGAGGCTGAAAACGGTGGATCACATAATGGAACAGTTACTGCGTAATCCGGCATACGTCTATGTTTTGAACCGACTAACATAAGAAGGGGGATATTAATTCGACTGTTTTTTTTTGTTTAGTCGGTTATAACTTATCACTGAACTTTGAACTGCCCGCTAGCGTAGTTAGGTGGGCGTTTGCCTTTAAAGCACCGGGTTTGATGCCCGGTGGAAACACAGGTGTTTTCCCACGGGAATTTGTGTTTCTGGTTTTGAGTATGTTGTGAATGTTGTGTGAATCTTGGATGTTTACAGCCCCTTGATACAGTCATTCATTGAACTTAGTGTGGGGTTGTGAATGTGAAAGCGTTTATGGGTATGTTTTTTTAATATTTACTACCCGGCCGACGCCGGGCGGGTCGTTCCTGAACTTTGAATTGCTCGCTGGCGTAGATGGGTGCGCGTTCGCCTTCAAAGCAGCGGGTTCGATTACCGGTGGTAATCAACCTAGAAAATATCTCTCCACGAGAAATTTGTGTTCCTGGTTTTGAGTATGTTGTGAATACTTTGTGAATCTTGGATGTTTACGGCCCCCCGATACAAGTCATTGAACTTAGTGTGGGGCTGTGAATGTGGAAGTGTGTTTATTTGTATATTTTTTAACCGGGCGACGCCGGGCGGGTCATCTTTTGAACTATCTACTCGCGTAAATGGGTACGCGTTTGCCTTCAAAGCAGCGGGATCGATTCGCGGTGGTAACAGAAGTTTTCTCACTACGGGAAATTTGTGTTCCTGGTTTTTAATATGTTGTGAATCTTGGATGTTTACGGCCCCACGCTACAAGTCACTGAACTTAGTGTGGGGCTTTGAATGTGGAAGTGTTTATGTGTATATTTTTTAACCGAGCGACGCAGGGTAGGGAATCTTTGAACTTTGAACTACCCACTGGCGTAGATGAGTGCGCGTTCGTCTTTAAAGCACCGGGTTCGAATCTCGGTGGGAACACAATAACAATAGTTTTTTCCCCACGGGCAGTTTATGTTTCTGGTTCTGGGTATGACGTGAATGTTGTGTGTGTGGTGTTAATTGTTTACGGCCCCACGACACAACTTATAGTACTTTTACAGAGGGGCTGTGAGTGAGAAAGCGTTTATATGTAAGCTTTTGTTTACCCGGGCAACGCCGGGCGGGTCAGCTAGTATAAGAAATAAGAAGCAAATCAAAATTTGGAAAATAGCCACGACGCTCTATCTGGAAAACGGTTGCACCGATTTTCACCAAATATACCTAAGAATAGTTTCAATCAAGGCACTTATAAAAAAAAACTAAATTAAAATCGGTTCAGCTGTTTAGAAACTATGATGCCACTGAAAGACTTAGATGAGAAAGAGGTCAAATGCTTGCCTATCAAGCATAAAAAAAAGACAGAACACCCGTTAAATTTATACCACCCCTTTTTTGCGCCGGGGGTTAAAAAAAGAGACATAATCTTCTAATATATAAAATTCTCGTGTCACAGTTTTCGTTGCCATACTCCTCCGAAACGGATTGACCGATTTTGATGAAATTTTTTGTGCTTATCCGGTATCTATGAGAATCGGCCAACATCTATTTTTCATCATCATCATCATCATCACTTTTCATCATTATCAACGCGGGTGAAACCGCGGGGCGCAGCTAGTATTTAATAAACAAAGAACAATGGCGAAATTTTAGTTGGCCTATGTTTGATCGTATTTAAATGTGAAATTAACGAAATCCACTCAAATAAATTACAAAGATTTACTAACACAACAGAAAAGGCAGACGAAGCCAGGTAAAAAAATACACATTAAAAGAAACAAAACGATTACTTTCAACCATTTTTCATTTTTCTGTTGTTGTCTATGCTGTGGTTATATAATAAGATGTTACCATGTCCATTGCCTTACCCTAGTGCATCTCTATATTCCTAAGCCGTAATGCTAATGCTTATGATGTATCCATAAAACAAAAAATACTATGGTAACTTATGTATGAACCATCAGCTGCCTAGAATCCGTCTGTCATTCACAGATTTTCTAAAAACAGCTGCGGTTGCGATAGCAGTCATCGACATTTAAGGGGAAAAAGCAAATGTCATGGCAATACCAAACTGTCGTATGAATGACGTTTTCACTTTTGACGTTTGTTTTTTTTTTCTTTTTTCTTTTAATATTAGCTCCGCAATCTTGTGCATTTAGCCAGTGTCAAGTAATAATATATTAGCTAAAACTTGGGTTAAAACGTAGTGGTGGCTCTTTGGAAAGGGCTTTTATCACGAATTCACGACTGTCAGAACTGTTGGCGTATTCAAAAAGAGATAGGCAAAGTGTGCCGTAGTTTTGGTAGTAAAGTTCGTACATGTAATCTCTACTTTTCCGTATACCATTAGTGGCCCAATCATTAAATTGTAAACCTACAAATATGTTTTGTTTAATATCTCTATAACTAGGCCTTCTAAAACGACAATTCTTTTAAAATGAAGCTCAGAAGGCAACGGGCCTTACGTAAGATATTTTTTTATCTATATACGATGCTATTTTACTTCAACTAAAATGATGTATGGGAGTTCGCCATTGTTCTTTGTTTTGTATAGGCTCTCTAGTGTAACAAAATATATTAAGCGGACCGGGCGGGCGTAGAGGGCGGGGCGTGCGTACACGGCACGCGGCGGGCGCGCACCTGAGGAGCTTTGTACATCAAGTCCCGTAGACTTCAAAGAAAATGTTATAAAGTTACGCAAAGCTAAAAAATTACCGACTTCGCCACTATAAGGATACCTCAAAATCTATTTGTCAGATCTTGATCAAATTTAAATAGGACCACAAGAAAAACACAGCCTTAGAATGAAAAAAATGTTTGACTCGGTACAGGCATCTTTGAGTAATTGGGGAACATACATAAAAGAAATAATGTTTATTTGAACCACTTAGGTGACTTACTCAGAGGCATCTCAGTAGAAGTTGTCACTTGCACGATTTCACAATTATTTGTGTTATTTAAATTTTGGAGTGTTGATGAGGTGTCGTGCGAAACGCGATTTAACGTTTCAACAATTTGTAATGTAGTATTGTTAATGTTTGACAAAATGTCGGAGTTATTGTTTGTCGCGTTTTTTATGGCTTTTACATTGACATTATTATAATTGTCTTTCGTAGAGTTTTCTAACGCAGACATTTTTACATTATTTTTTACAATAAGTTTATGTAATATGTGCTGCTTCATTGAGAGATCGTCTATCCTTTTTTTTAAATTGCTTTCAATGTCTAGCATTTTGTTAATTATCTTTTGCTCATTTTTAAACATTTCTTTTTGAATAAAATTCTGTAAATTATTATTATTTTCATTATAAAGTTTCGCGGACAAACATTCGCTATCTACACTGTTTTTATCAGTTATCACGGTAAATTCTTCACTACTTGAAGTTTTCACAATTTTAATTGAATATAAAAATAAAATTAATGGAAATAATATGTTAAGTTTTTTCCACATTATGTCGCGTTTTGTGAATAGTTCAGTCGAATAACAAAAATACAAACTCCACAACTCCACTACTACTACACTACTAGCACGTTCATATTTAACCCCGTTATTTATATTGCACCGATGAGGTCATTTTTTATTTAAAATTGGTTGATTAAAAGTGGAATAACCATATTATTATAATAACTTGCGATTAAAAACGTGTAAAATATAAACATTTTTCGTTGCTTATGTTGTTAAAGCTTACCGGTATCCTAACGGTAGCCTGCCCAAAGACCTGTCTTCGCAGAAACAGTGGGGCGGACCGCTGTGTGATCTGGAATGGAAGAAATTATTAGATACATCCAGTTCACTCTCAGAGCGTGCACGTCTTTAGCTGTTTCTCGATGGAAGTCAAGTCTTTGGTTGCAGACTCTTCCGTCACATCATTTGAGAACTTTATTGGATAACAACACATTCAGGTTAGCCATATCACTGCGCATTGGTTCACCTTGCGTTGTTCCTCACCGTTGCTCATGTAATGAGCAAGTGGACCGCCTCGGTTACTATGGTTTGTCATGTAGCAAGAGTGCTGGTCGTATAGCTCATCACAGTGCTTTAAATGATGTCGGGTCTTTGGAAGTGCAAACGTCGCGGCTGTTTTAGAGCTAATTGGTTTGATGCGTGACGACGGTAAAAGACCCGATGGTATGGCACTCATTCCTTGGAAGATGGGTCGGCCGTTAGTTTGAGATACTACGTGTGTTGACACTTTGGCGCCATCCCATCTTCCTGAAACCACGCTACAAGCTAGTGGCGCGGCTATGGTAGCTGGATCTCTCAAACGGCGAAAGTATTTAAAACTTGACCAAGGTTTTATATTTGTGCCGTTTGGGGTTAAGACTAGGACCATGGGGACCGGGTGTATTAGAAATTTTCAAAGATTTGTTTAAGAGACTAATTGATTCGGCACATGACCAACATGCTGGGTTGTATTTGGGGCAGAGGATAACCCTTGCTATACAGCGTGGTAATGCAGCAAGCATTTTGGGAACTTTGCCGAACATTAAAGATCGTCTAAACCATCTTTAAACTTTTTTTACAACTTGAAAATTTATATTGCAAAACTAAAACTAGGTTTTGGAATAAATAAATATAGTTATATACTAGTATAATACTATTAGGTATTACTTATATAAACATTTTTATCACACGTTTTATAAATATTATATAATTACTCAAGTTTGTGTGTGAGTGTGTATGTAGAATGTATGAAACGAAGTATCTCTAAAACAGCTTAACAAATTAGGTTGCAATTTGGTATTCTAATAGTATTTTAATCATCACTTTTGAATTATCCTCACACATTATAGTCGCAAGAAAATTCTAGGGATACGTTTTGAATACGTAAAATTGTTGCGTTTTGGAACCAGACGCGCGCGTAATCGGAAACATTTCCTTCCGTGAGTATGAAAATAGTGCCAGGTAACAAATTATATCGAATATTTTCACGATGAAATTTGGTATTTATGTAATAAACACTGGGCATAGCAGTGTCACAGTCAGGTCTGACTGAGGTGTTTTTTAACCGACATCAAGAAAAGAAAAAGTTTTGGCAGCGGTAGCCTGCCGCCACGTTTTTCTTAAACAATTAACACATTTAAATACAATCGATCAAAAAGGTTGTATTTATAATAAGTTTTGTTTGAAATAAAGGATCTCTAGAATGGCATGTTGGATTTTGATTAAGCCCATGTAACTCAGGGTCTAGACTATCCATATAACAAATGTTACATCCAGTCATTACAGATGTACCTCGTTTGAAACGTAATATTCACAAAGACACAAAGTTTCGTATTTATTATAAGTGTAATATCAAAATTTGTATATGTGTAAAGAAGTTTATTGTAATCAATATTGCTTGAATTGTTAAAAAACATGCATACAAATAGTGACGATTAAATACTTGGTGTGTGCTATGCACTTTGGCTTTGTTACCTAAGATTTAGACATGATATATTTATCATTATTAACGTTTATACCCTATTTTCGAAAACGGTACAAACGGGTTCACTTCCGGTACAATAATTTGATATCACAAAACCAGCATTTTTCCCAACTTGGTTGCTAACTTCACAGTGGTCCGGCCGGTGTCTCGGCGTGTCCACGCCAGCAAACAATGCGAACAAACAACCGTTAGTGAAATCCTTAATATAATAAGAAGCACTTGTTCTTCGTCCTAGGATCCTTCAAATAGGATGAGACTGTCTCTGTGTCATAGACATCAAGATATCGGTATAAAAAACAAAATAGCGTCAGTGAAACTCTATAAAGTAGTGAAAAACTAAAATCAGTGACTTTGGTAATGTAATAAAATAGTTATCCTACTAATATTATAAATCCGAAAGTTTGTGTGTAAGTATGTTTGTTCCCTCTTCACGATTTAACGGCTGTACGGATTTGGATGAAATTTGGAATGTACATAGATTATACCTAGGATTAACTAGGCTACTTTTTAACTTGATAATAGCGGCCGAAGCCGCGGGGCACGGCTAGTTTTTTATATAGTTAGTAGATATCTTTTTAAAAAAGTTATGTTCTCTAATTTCAAAGTTCTTTTCGACGCAAACCACGTGCAGAAAAAAAAAATTGCTCTCGACTTACGTGTATGGGGGTGGGTTAATATTTTTATTTGTATCATTTTGCATTTCTGGCATTGGGCTTTACATTTTCACTGAAATTTGAAGTTTTTCACTTGTTTAGTTTAAACGCTGGACCACCCAACTCAACATAGAGATCTCGCTTCACTCGATAAAATCAACATTTCATTTTATACTAGCCGTGCCCCGCGGCTTCGCCCGCTATTATCAAGTTAAAAAGTAGCCTATGTGTTACTCCTAGGTATAATATATGTACATTCCAAATTTCATCTAAATCCGGTCAGCCGTTAAAGCGTAAAGAGGGAACAAACATACTTACACACTTACACACAAACTTTCGGATTTATAATATTAGTAGGATAATCCTATAGAATCCGAAAATGTTTAAATATTTTCAAATCGCGATTCGAAATTCATATTATATTTTAGAACCAAAAAAATGTTTTACGTGATACTTTATTATTATTTAATACTAGCTTTTGCCAGCGTCTTCGCTCGCGTTAAGAAGTATTATTATTAATTAGGTATAGATCCCCTATTTTATCCCCTTGGGGGTAGAATTAATCAAAATCCTTTCTTAGCGGATGCCTACGTCATAACATCTACCTGCATGCCAAATTTCAGCCCGATCCGTCCAGTGGTTTGGGCTGTGCGTTGATAGATCACTATGTCAGTCAGTCACCTTTGAGTTATATATATTTAAGATATTATTTACTTTTTAGGGTTCCGTACCCAAAGGGTAAAAGCGGGACCCTATTACTGAGACTTCACTGTCCGTCTGTCCGTCCGTCTGTCACCAGGCTGTATCTCAAGAACGGCGATAGCTAGACAGTTGAAATTTTCACAGATGATGTATTTCTATTGTCGCTATAACAACAGATACTAAAAATAAAATAATATAAATATTTAAGGGGGCTCCCATACAACAAACTTGATTTTTTTACCGATTCTTGCTCGATACTTATAACGGTGACAGGTAGACGCTTTAACTATTCACAGAATATTTAGTTTTATGTTCTCTTTAAATATAATTAATTAAAATAAAATAAGAATGATAATGGTACGAAACCCTTCGTGCGCGAGTCCCACTCGCACTTGGCCGGTTTTATTAAAATATATCGTGGTTCTTTTATTTGTTATCCATGACAATGGAATGATGATATGTAGTCCGGTCAAATTAGGCTACAGAGTGGAAATAATTAGGGAAGTTGTAAATTCTTGTGGAATCGTTAGATAACATGACTAGTAGTCTCACCCTGGTTCGCACCGTTCCTAGCGCGTACGGAACTATGTTAAATATTACGTACAAACTTTAAACGGCTGTTACTCCAAATGTATAAATAAATTGTTCTAGGAAATTTTAACCAGGAGTAGAGACTATCTCAGACCACGACTTGATATACCTAAAAAGTTATTCGAAGCAAGGAATGCTGATTTATATGTTTTTTTTAGTTTGCGGCTCGGGGGAAATTCGGACAATAGGTGCAAACTTACACAATGCTTCCAGAGGCATTGTAAACACTCAGTTAATTTTGCACCTTAGTGCAAGTAACGGAACATGTATTTTTTCATTTTTTGTAAATTGTACTTCGGGGGAAATTCGGGTAATTGTGCAAATTGTACTATAATAATCTATTCTGAGTTTATTACATTTGCCGCACATAAAAAAAAGAAAAATGTTACCGGAACATATAAAAAAAACAATATGTTATTTCATACTGCGGTGAGGCACGCGGGGCGACCGCGCTCACAAAAGCCGAACGCGCAAGGCGATGCAAGGGAGCGGGCGGTACGTGCGGGAGGAGGCAGGGAGCGTCGATGGATAAATTGTGTCAGTCAAACAAAATATAAATTAGTAGCCGAGCAGTACGACTTAGCGAGCGGGCGGATTTATTTTGCGTTGAGAGTTCATACTATTATTGTATGTAAAAGGTAATCTCTAAAACTACTGATACGATTCTGAAAATTCTTTCAGTAATAGATAGTTACATTATCCCTGAGTGTCATAGGCTATGTTTTGTTGGGATAAAAGTTAGTTATCAGTTCGAGATAATAATATTCGTAAGATAATAGTCGGAGAAAAATTTACTAACTTTCCGCTTTATCGGCGTACGCTAAAACTAACCAGTTAAGCATAGGTGAATACAATGTATGGAAAAAATGTTGGCCTTTATGAGTTTTACAAAAAAATACGTTACAGCATATATCTAACATGTATATT
This sequence comes from Lomographa bimaculata, assembly GCA_948107665.1. Lineage (NCBI taxonomy): Eukaryota > Metazoa > Arthropoda > Insecta > Lepidoptera > Geometridae > Lomographa > Lomographa bimaculata. Next base: position 10,645,524 of record OX403612.1, on the reverse strand, counting down.
TAGCTCAGAAAAAAACTATTCTTTGTCGAAAATCTGAAAAAAAAAGCGGCTTGTGTTTAGTTAGCTTTTTGAGACATTAAGTATTAATCCTTATCAAAATAAGCTACTTCATCGTTTTACGTAGTTCATGTAAATACAATTTGCTCTTTACTGCATACGATTTGGATAAATAGTCTATAAGAAATCGTGAAATTGGTTTTATGGTAGGACGACGGGTCAGAAATTTATCGACACGTACTACAAATTCCTGCACATAAAAAAATAGCGGCTTCTGTAATGTTGGCTTATTTTAAGTATTTAATATTAATCCTTATCAAAAAAACCTTTTCATCGGCTTACGTAGTTCACGTAGATGCAATTTGCTATTTACTGTATATAATTTGGACCTATAGTCTAGGAGCAATCATAAAATTTATTTGAAAGTAAAAACGGTGGGTCACAGAATGAGTAACAGTTGCTGCTTAATCCGGCATACTTCTATGTTTTGAACCGACTTACATAAGAAGGAGCTCGAAATAAAAGTTGTAAAAAGACAAGTCGCAACACAAGAAGATAAAATAAATGTAGAGGCCATCGCTAATAAACAAAAGTGCAAAAAATTTCAGCTTGAACTAAAAAATTGATTTGAAGGGTTAGAATTAGATGAAAATATAGACCAGAAGTGGAATACTTTAAAGGAATCAGTTAAAGATGTAGCACTGAATACTTTAGGGAAAAAAAGCACAAAAGATGAGGAAATGGTTAACTGACGAATGTAAAAACATGATAGAAAGAAGAAGACAGCTAAAACAGCAAGCAAAACAAGATGAAAATGGAAACAAAAGTATGAAGAGCAACAAACTAAAACTAAAAAAGCTATAAAGAGAGCTAAAAGAAAACACATGAAATACATAGTATGGAACGAACATGGAAAAATTTATAAAATCAAGTGGCAGTAGAAAATTCTACCAAGAAATTAGGAATTTCAAGAAAAGATATCAACCGACTGTGCAAATGTTGCAGGATGATGATGGCAACCTCGTCACTGACCAAGTAAGAATAAATGAAATGTGGCCAGATCATTTTCAAAAACTCCTAAATTGCTTACCTCAGGATAAAACAGAAGAGAGTAGTAACGGCAGTGAAGAGAATATCATAATTCAACCACTCAGTCTTGATGAAATTAGACGAGCTGTTATGACTCTTAAAAATAACTAATCCCCTGGAATCGACAACTTGCCAGGGGAAGTATGGAAATATGGGGGTGCTATAATTTAGTGTAAGATATTCGAACTTATAAGTAGTATCTGGAATAATTAGCTGCTACCAAAGGAAGGGAATATTGGAGTCAATTGCCCGATCCACAAAAAGGCCTTGCTACCTACTGCATACAAGATCCTGTCTTACTTATTGCTGAGGAGACTAGAACCATACGCGGAGGCTATAATTGGCGATTACCAGTGTGGTTTCCGACGCAGTCGTAGTACAGTCGATCAAATCTTCCTGCTCAAACAATTAATGGAGAAGAAGTGGGAGTATGCGCAGAGTGTCCACTCTTTGTTCTTGGATTTTGCTAAAGCATATGATAGTAAAGATCGTGACTCTCTTTATACAATATAAAAAAATACTTTGGGATTCCAAATAAGCTGGTACGAATGATGTGGTAGCTACTAACAAAATCAAAGCTGTTGTTCGAGTTGGAGCGGATTTGACCAAGGAATTCGAAGTCCTTACCGGTTTAAAGCAAGGCGATGCGCTATCACAAATTCTGTTTAATCTAGCACTTGAACACGTTATGCGACACGTATTGACACTTGACGGCGGAGTGCAGCTAAAAGGACAGCATAAAGTGGTAGGCTACGGGAATGACCTCGCTTTATGAGGGAATAGGAAAGATCAGGTAGAGAAAGAGTATGTCCACATGCGCCGCTACAAAACATGCGCATGCCGAGAAATAACCTCAAAGTGAGAGACATCACATACAAAGGAGTAGAAAGGTATAATAGGCTAAATGGTAATGGGCTGTATTATGACGGACACCAATACCAGGGAAGAAGAGATAGATATCCGGATACAAAAACACCCTCCGTTGTAGTGCAACCCTACACAAGATTTTGGTATCCGGGCTTCTTAGCACAAATACCAAAGTGCGAATATACAAAACTGTAATAAGACCTATATTAATCAATGGATGCGAGACCTGGACACTGACTCTTAGGGATGAAAGCAAACTTCTTGTGACGGAGAGAAAAAATCTGCGTCAGATACTGGGTCGAACTCGAACAGAAGAATAAATATATTGAAGATATGATCCCCGAGCTAAACATTATCGGCGAAACCAAAGCCCGCTGACTTCGCTGGCTCGGTCACCTTGAAAGAACGGAAGAGGATCGTGCTGTAAAGCGAGCATATATGGGAAGGCCAAGCGATCATCGTCCAGTAGGCCGTCCCAGATACCGCTGGAGAGATGAAGTGGACAAAGACTTCGGGCAGCTCCAAGTCAAAACTTGGCAAGATGTGGCGCAAGACCGTCTGAAGTGGCGACTTTTAGTATCGGAGGCCAAGACTTACTTTGGGTCAATGCGCGGTTCGAGTAGTAGTAGTATTACAAAAGAAGAAGGATACAAATTCGGCTGTTTTATTTTTGTTTTGTCGGTTATAACTTATCATTGAACTTTGAACTGCGCGCTGGCGTAGGTGGGCGTTTGCCTATAAAGCACGGGGTTTGATTCCCGGTGGGAATGCAGGTGTTCTTCCCACGGGAAATTTGTTTTTCTGGTTTTGAGTATGTTGTGAATCTTGGATGTTTACGACCTCACGATACAAGTCATTGAACTTCGTGTAGGATTGTGAATGTGGAAGCGTTTATGGGTATGTTTTTTGATATTTTTTACCGCGGCGTGGGCGTAGATGGGTGCGCGTTCGCCTTCAAAGTAGCGGGTTCGATTGCCGGTGGTAATTTACCTAGAAGATTTCTCCCCACGGTAAATTAGTGTTCCTGGTTTTGAGTATGTTGTGAATGTTGTGTGAATCTTAGATGTTTACGGCCCCACGATACAAGTCATTGAACTTAGTGCGAGGCTGTAAATGTGGAAGTGTTTATGTGTATATTTTGTAACCGGGTGACGCAGGGTGGGTAAATTTTGAACTTTGAACTACCTACGCGTTCGTCTTCAAAGCAGCGGATTTGAATCTCGATGGGAACACAATAACACAAGTTTTTTTCCCTACGGAAAGTTTATGTTTCTGATTCTGGGTATGACGTGAATGTTGTGTGTGTGGTGTTAATGTTTACTGCCCCACGACACAAGTTATAATACTTTCAGAATAGGGCGACGCCGGGCGGGTCAGCTAGTAATAAATAAAGCTAATTAAGAATAAAATTTAAAATTAAATTGTATGTGTAAGTGATAATGTGTAAGTCACGCAGGTCCATGGAAAAATTGCGTTTGGGAAAGAAAATATTATTAATAATAATTATTATATTATGATTTAAATAAAAATATTAATAAGGCCAATTTGACAGCTTTACAGAACAATAGCGTTTCATATATAATTGAAACGCAAGCAAAGCTTAAAAAATCCGACTACATCGCTTATATTTCGGTTTTGACTTAACCGATTTCGATAATATTTATATTTCGATAGTTTTTATGGGTTACATATAGTTGCATATTATTAGCGCAAATTAAAATTCAAAACGTCTTCCTTCGCTCACAAGTTTCACTGTATAACTGCTAAACTATTGAGTTCTTCTCCTTATCTTTGTATTCAACGACTCAGATCATTGACCTTGCCCCCGCTCGTGCCCTGCCGCTTGCATCGCCTTGCGCCGTGCACGTAAACGCCCGCGTGCCATGTATGAAATAAAACGTTTGTTTTTTTTAATGTTCCGGTAACATTTTTCTTTTTTTTATGTGCGGCAAATGTAATAAACTCAGAATAGATTATTATAGTACAATTTGCACAATTACCCGAATTTCCCCCGAAGAACAATTTACAAAAAATGAAAAAATACATGTTCCGTTACTTGCACTAAGGTGCAAAATTAACTGAGTGTTTACAATGCCTCTGGAAGCATTGTGTAAGTTTGCACCTATTGTCCGAATTTCCCCCGAGCCGCAAACTAAAAAAAACATATAAATCAGCATTCCTTGCTTCGAATAACTTTTTAGGTATATCAAGTCGTGGTCTGAGATAGTCTCTACTCCTGGTTAAAATTTCCTAGAACAATTTATTTATACATTTGGAGTAACAGCCGTTTAAAGTTTGTACGTAATATTTAACATAGTTCCGTACGCGCTAGGAACGGTGCGAACCAGGGTGAGACTACTAGTCATGTTATCTAACGATTCCACAAGAATTTACAACTTCCCTAATTATTTCCACTCTTTTGCGAAATATCGCTTAATTTGACCGGACTAATGATTTTGTTTATCGATCGGGAGTACCACGGATTGCATTTTTTAAAATAATTATTTAAAAAAGAAACCTAACATATGATACCTATTGAATTGAGGCGAATTCAACAATACCCTATACGTTACAATCGGTTTATTAGTATGAGGTAACAAACGAACATACATACGGTGCTAAAATGATAATCCTCTTTTTGCTTTTATTGTTACCCAACAATATCTGTATTCTATCGCTTACATTTTGGAGAGTGTGCTCAGGAGATACATGATAGATACATGATAGATTCCTCAATGCCCTTTTTATCAAACAACAAGGCAAACTGTCAAACGTCAACCATTTATGTTGCAAGCATGTCCCATCTTCGGCCGCATCGTCACTTTCCATCAGGTGAAATAGTGGACAAATGCTTGCCTACCCAGCATAAAATTGCCTTAATTGGCCGTCCGAGGGTGGAGGCACAAGAGCTAAGTTTCTAAGCTCCAAGGGTGGAAGTGATAAAGGGCATAACGTCGGGAGTAGCGTTTAGTGAAACTGCAGCAATACATCTCAACACCCTTTAGCCATCCACCCATCATCTAATGAATAGTTAATAATATATAATTATTGTAAAGGCATGAGCAAGCATGAAAGGGCAACAACTTCTAACATAAGAGTCCATCGTATGTTGGACAGGACACGCCTGATATGTTATTATTAAAATGTAATTATACCGAAGAGTCTCTTAGCGTTGGTTACGGCTCCCACAGGCCTATGCCTGTGAGATGCAATAAATACTTGGATAACAATAATAATAATGCATTCAAATATTCTATTATTCTTCTAACGTTAAAGATATAGCAACATGAAACATGGCTAGTTATCGTAAGTAGATTACAGTTTTTCCCAAACGCGTTTGACCTCCTGACTTTTTATCAAACAATAACAAAATTATCTCTGTAATTTCCATGTTATTCTTTAAACATTATTATCTGTAATAGGTAATTAGTTGGGATAATTTTGTTTATATTATTTTAATAGTCTTATCTACAAATACTTATTCTGTTTCAACATTTATTGGTATTACCTAGGTCGATATGAATGTTTAAAGAAATATTTTTGTCATCGTTTCTAAGGTCAATATTATTTATTTAAATAAATATGAGAGGACAGCAGCAAAGCACTTACACTCATGGTAGAATAGAACTGAAGGCTTAGTTCTCAAGATCGCTTAAAGCGTTTCGCTTCTACGTTTATCATCCGTAAAGCGAAGGAGTGCAAGTGATTGCCCCGAACGGTATAATCTGGGAGTAATATTATGGTCAAATCAAATCAAATCAAAATCGTTTATTCACATGGGCCCCAAAGAGGCACTCATGAAAGTTAATGATTCTACTGCCAGATTCGCAAAATAACAGCCATCTCAAGAAGAATCAGGCAAGAAACTGCGCATTTTTTCATTCATTTTTTTTTTATTCGTTCTAAACACTAATACATAATTATATTAACTTAGGTATAACTATATTATGGTAGTCGCTAGAAAGAGCTTATGCAGTTTGCCTCCATGCATCCTTGTCATTAATATAGTCGATCATTTTATAGTAAGCTTTCTTAATTAATGCCAGTTTTATTACAGATTTGAACTTTCCCAGTGGTAATTCAGTTACAATTTTTGGAATTCTAATGTAAAATCTAATCCCATTTTCCATAAAAGATTTATTCGTTTTACTTAATCTAAATGCGCGCACTGTAATTTTATACTTATATCTAGTACTAGCTGACCCGCCCGGCGTCGCCCGGGTTAACAAAAGCTTACACATAAACGCTTTCACACTCACAGCCCCACACTGAAAGTACTATAACTTAAGTCGTGGGGCCGTAAACATTAACACCACACACACAACATTCACGTCATACCCAGAACCAGAAACATAAACTTCCCGTAGGGAAAAAAACTTGTGATATTGTGTTCCCATCGAGATTCGAACCCGATGCTTTGAAGACGAACGTGCACCCATCTACGCCAGTGGGTAGTTCAAAGTTCAAAAATTAACCACTCGGCGTCGCCCGATTAAAAAATATACACATAAATACTTCTACATTCACAGCTCTACACTAAGTTCAATGACTGTATCGAGGGGCCGTAAGCGTCCAAGATTCACACAACATTGGGGAGAAATCTTCTAGGTAAATTACCACCAGCAATCAAACCCGCTACTTTGAAGGCGAACGCGCACCCGTCTACGCCCGCGCCGCGGTAGAAAATATTTTATAATTATACCCATAAACGCTACCACATTCACAACCCCACACTAAGTTCAATTACTTGTATCGTGGGGTCGTAAACATCCAAGATTCACAACATACTCAAAACCAGAAACACAAATTTCCCGTGGGGAGAAAACTTATCACCGGGAATCGAACCCGCTGCTTTGAACACGAACGCGCACCTATCTACGCCAGTTGGTAGTTCAAATTTCAAAGATTACCCACCTTGCGTCGCCCGGTTTAAAATATTCAAATAAACACTTCCACATTTACAGCCTCACACTAAGTTCAATGACTTGTATCGTGGGGCCGTAAACATCCAACATTCACACAACATTCACAACATACTCAAAACCAGGATCACAAATTTCCCTTGGGAAGAAATCTTCTAGGTAAATTACCACCAGAAATCGAACCCGCTACTTTGAATGCATACGCGCACCCATCTGCGCCCGCGCAATAGAAAATATTAAGAAACATTACCATAAACCCTTCCACATTCACAACCCCACACTAATTCAACGACTTGTATCGTGGGGTCGTAAACATCCAAGATTCACAATATACTCAAAATCAGAAACACAAATTTTCACCTGGGAAAACACCTGTGTTCCCACCGGGAATCAAACCCGGTGCTTTATAGGCAAACGCCCATCTACACCAGCGGGCTGTTCAAAGTTCAATGATATGTTATAACCGACAAAACGCAAATAAAACAGTCGAATTTGTATCCTCCTTCTTATGTAAGTCAGTTCAAAACATAGGAGTATGCCGGATAACGCAGCAACTGTTACTCATCTGTTACCCACCGTTTTTACCCTCAAATAAACTTAATGATATGACAGAAAACTTACGACAGATAATTAAACGCAAGCAAGCTTAAAAAAACCGACTTCATCGCTTTATCATCGGAACCTTGATCAGATTTAATGTATTAAACACGCATTATTGACTATATCTCAAAAACTAAAAATTTGATCTTGATCAAATTACAATGGGACCACATGAAAAGCACCAGCTTTCAAATAAAAAAGAAATCATCAAAATCGGCTCACAACAAAAAAAGTTTTGAGGTAACTTTTGAAGACGGGTAAACCAGAACATGGTCAAAGTACGCATTATTGCTCACAAAATAGGCATTATTGACGATATTTCAAGAAAAAATACAGTCGACTTGAGTACCGCCTCCTTTTTTGTGATCGGATCAGTGGTTTCAGAGATTACCTTTTACATACAAACAAACAAACTTTACCTCTTTATAATATTAGTATAGATATAGAATAGATGTTCGCAAAAATATTGGTAAATATATATTAAGAAGCGACGCACACAATCTTAATCTATACTTCTATACTAATATTATAAAGTGGTAAAGTTTGTTTGTTTGTATGTGACAAATGTACCCTCCAAGGTTCAAGTATCTAAGACCAGCGGTTTAGGCTGTGCGTTGTCTCTAAGTCAGTCAGTCAGGACAAAGATTCTTACAGTATTACAAGCCGTGTCCTGCGGCTTCACTCGAATTAATTAAGTTAAGAAGCCGCACACTTCAGTATAAGCTATGTACATTTGAAATTTCAGCCAAATCAGTTTAGCCGTTACTGCGTAAAGATAAAACACACTAGCACATTCACACGCAACTTTCTGATTTATAATATTAGTATGCTTATAATAGAGCTAACTACGCTTTAGAGTTGTTATTTTAATTAACTGTAATTGCTTATTAATAAAATTACTTCTCAGGTATAATTTACATCACTTTAATTCATAAATAAATACTTTTCATAGAGACTTTCATTCCCCATTGCACCCCTGGCAAAAAAAATAGATGGCATTACTTTTCTATTTGTATTGAATGGAAACGTTGACCACTATCTCACCTGGAAAGTGAAGATGCGGTCGACGATGCAGAACATTAGCGTAGACTTACAGATCGAGATTGTATTTATCGGGTAACACAGACTCGAGCAAGGAGTTCCACTCTTTTGCGGTACGCGTAATTTATGTCGAAGGAAAACACTTGATGCGTGCTGTTGGATTGTCTACTATATATATATATATTTCTCGATGTCACATGGCCGTACGTTTGGTTGTCGGATGGTAGAAAGGGAATGGATGAATCAGGTCATGCAATTCAGTACACTCGCCGAAATGTATTATAAAAGACAGACAAACTTTGAAGTCTTGAATAACTCTCTCGGCTCTGCGTTCTATTGTTTCATAACTTCTAATTCAAAATCGTTTATTCACATGGGCCAAAGATGCTTCTTTGGGGCCCATGTGAATAATGTCTCATGAAAGTTAATGACTCTACTACCAGATTCGCAAAATTACAGCCATCTTCAGAAGAACCTGACAAGACACTCGGCGCCACGGAAACTTCGATTGAGCAGTGCAAACGCCAAAAATAGCAGTAGTTCACCTTGGGCAGATTATGTGTCTGTATCAAGCTCAAGTACGATCGTGTAAGGGATACTGCGGCTACCTCTAGGATGGATCCGCCAAGTACCACCCACCTTCTCTCTCCTCCTGTGGGGTCACTAGTGGAGATACAGGCGACAACCTCTTAAACTCAACCTCGGCCCCACACGTCTGGTGGTCAGTGGCCGGACTGCATCCGGGCCTACCGCCGCGCCGGGGCAAGATAGCCCACCTCAGCGAGGGACTGTTGACGAGGGGTTTGTAGTGGGTTCGAGCCCCACAAACCTCTTTCCGTCACCCTTGGGGAGGAAGGGAAGTGGAAGACATTTCCCCCCACAAAAATAAATAAATATATGAAATAGGGCATTACACCTAGGGCAGCGGGTTCAAACGATATTATTCCTCTCTTAACAAACAAACGTCTGTTATTCATTTCTTAAATTTACGACTTTAGTTCTGCCTGACAAAACTTACACTATTGAAGATAAAATGCTATGCAAGGTGTCAAATATCAATTTTAACCAATACGTTTTCAATAAGCCTACGAACGCTATCATGTTGCTATGGTAGCATAGTGGCTACGCTACGTGACTACGCTTATTGCTACGCTACGTGGCTACGCTACGTGACTACGCAATGTGACAACGCTACTTGGCTACACTACGTTGCTACTCTACGTGGCTGTGCTACGTGACTACGCTACATAACATAACCGCTTTCACACTCACAGCCCCAAATTAATTTCGAAGATTTGTGTCGTGGGTGCATTCACATCACACTAACAATCACAACGAGAACCAGAAACACAAATTTGCCTTGGGGAGAAATCTTGTGTTCCCACCGGGAATCGAACTCGATACATGAACTGCCCGTTGGCTTAGTTGAGTTTACTCCTGCTTAGAAGGTGAACGCACACCCATCTAAGCCAACGAGCAGTTTAATATCATATTTACTCTGCAAGACTACAGTACGTATAGTGTAGTTATTTAGGCAATAAAGGGAAGAGAATGAGAGATAATAAGCTGTAAACACCTTCGTTTTGGTGTTCTAAAATTGTCTTAAAAGTCTCATAAAATCTCGTGTCTGCGTCGTAAGTTATTCAACGTCAAAAGTCACAAAATGTGATGACACATCAATGAGGCAAGCTTGTCCGTCACACTGGCCACAAGCTAAAGTGCATTGCAACTACAATTTCATGCACCCACGGCGTACACCACATCCATTCTTACAATTACAAAATAATGTTTTAAGTATTTATTAGCAGTATTTTAAGTTTTTAATTACACAAAGTATGTTAGCATATGATATTATGACTGGAAGAGATCGCTTTTAGCGACAAGTCCGCCCATTGTACTTAGATATAAATAATATGATTGTTTTTTATGTAATTTTATTTGGTGCAATAAAGTGTTTTGTATTGTATTGTATTGTTAGCATTATTAAATAAACATATAAGATATATGCCAAATGACATTAAAATATAATGTATTAACTAATAACTATATACAAAGTTTTAATCATTGAGATTCACGGCTGCTTTACAGTGAACACTGCTGACCGCTGCGGACGCTCCGCTCTCTATCTTAATACAGTTGGACGAATGAAAACATTTTAAAACAAAATTTGTCGCAAATTGTATGCTCTATAATTATGGTAATCAATGTTAACATCATTGGAGCTATAGGAACCGAGATAATCGCGAAAAACTGATTTTTATGAACTTTGAATAACTTACGACGCAGACACGAGATTTTATGAGACTTTTGAGAAAGGTTTCAGCAGGCCTACCGTGAACTTATTAAGCCTAACAAATTCCTGGCAGTTAATTTATTGGTTCGATATTTGTACTTCTAAAATTTGTATTACATTAGTTAAATTACTCTGTGATGCCCGAAGCAGGTCAAAACAGTTTAGAAATTGTATGTTCGTGGTAAGTACAAATTTGAGCAGGACAAATATCGATCCAATAAATGAACTGGCAGGAACTTGGCAGGCTTAAAAAAATTATGGTAGGTCTGCTGAACACGAAAATGAAGGTGTATACGAGTTTACAGCTTATTATGTCTCATTTCGAGGTTAACCCTTGTCTATCATTAAAAAAAAACCCTAATATGACTACACTAATATACTAATGTGCCCTTAACTAAGTGAATGTATGTGAAAGTTTGTATATATGATATAATGGAAAAATATATAAATTTGTAAATAAAAAAACACATTTCACTGTTATAAAACATACGTATGGAAAAAATGTTTTCACTTTATTAGGCTTTCATTACATTAAACAAACAAAACAAAAAAGAATCACAAATGTCCCTTCTGATAGAAAATTGTGGTGATGCCGGAAATCGAACCCAGGACACAGAGGGCAGAGCAGAGACTTCTCACTGCGTCAACTAAGTCGTCATGGCATAATTAATGAATTGCGTTTAGACTAAGACAGTAATAGCTAATTATATTCATATGAAATGTTCGTCGATGATGACAGCCTGGGAGAGTGTACATTATAATTACGTAATTAGCAATTGTATGAGTATGTGGAAAAGCCTTCAGAATTAGATCCACCCTCGAGGCCGAAGTATTTCATTTGGCTGAGCCGAGAATCGCTTCCGACCAGCAGTGGGGAAGCGGAGGCATCTCCGACACGCACCTTCAGCGAGCCTGCAGTAGAATAGAATAGAATTCAAATTTAAACTTACATTCAAATTATGTCTTGCTTTTAGTCTACAGAGTTGTTGAGATTAATATAAATGTCCCTATACAATCAATCTCCTTTAGAGGTGTGCAACATTAAAAGAAATAATTAAATTTATAACAATTAAAATATATAAAAATTTTAAAGATTTTAAAATAAATTAAACATATGCCAAATTAATTATATTTAGGTCAAGTTATTAGTGTAAATTTCAATAATCCTACTTCTATCTATCTATATAAATATACATAACTCAAAGGTGACTGACTGTCTGACTGACTGACATAGTGATCTATCAACGCACAGCCCAAACCACTGGACGGATCGGGCTGAAATTTGGCATGCAGGTAGATGTTATGACGTAGGCATCCGCTAAGAAAGGATTTTGATTAATTCTACCCCCAAGGGGATAAAATAGGGGATGAAAGTTTGTTGTACTTCTTAACGCAAGGCGAAGCCGCGGGCAAAAGCTAGTATATTATAAATCCGAACGTTTATGTGTAAGTGTGGAAGTGTGTAAGTATGTTTCTTCACGCTTTAACGGCTGAACGTATTTGGATTGTACATAGCTTATATCTATAATTAACACCTAGGATACTTTTTAACTTGATAATAGCGTGCGAAGCCGCGGGGTACGGCTAGTAGTTTATAAATAAGTAAGTATAGTTAGAGGCAAAATAGTTATTAACTATATTACATGTCATAAATTTTGACTGTATTATTTTAATTGTAATAGAATAATTATTTATTAAAGAACTGTATTGACAAACATTGCAAGATAGAAACGCACTAAGTGAATACAGTTTATCCCTTACAAGTAATCCAACACAAAGACAGTAAAATAGTAAATTTACAAAGAAATTTATTATGATATTGTTAAAATACTTTTTTAAATAAACACTATTGGAATAACATATTACAATATTATATAAAGACGACAATTTAAATCCTACATACCTAATAATTAAACTTTTTGATATTAATCATGCGATATATAATAATTAAACGCAAGCAAAGCTTAAAAAAACCGACTTCACCGCTTTACCTTCGGAACGTTGTTGGTCAGATTAAATGTACTAAACACGCATTACTTATTAAAGATTTCTCAAAAACTAGACGTCAGAACTTGATCAAATTTAATACATCAAAATCAGCTGACAACGAAAAAAGTTATGCGATAACATTTGAAGTCAGTTAAAAACAAGAAAACCGTCAATGTAGTCCACAAAATACGCATTATTGAGGATAACTCAAAAAGTACTAGTCAGATCTTGATCAAACTTTCCACAAGGATGGTGCTTTCCTTGTGGAAAGTTTGCTTTCAAATATAAAAATAAATATCAAAATCGGCTCACTAAGAAAGAAAATATGAGGTAATACATAAAAAAAAATACAGTCGAATTGAGAACCTCCTCCTTTTTTTGAAGTCGGTTAAAAATAGCTTAGTAATAAATTCATTTTAATTGTAAAATACATTTTCAGTCAAAAGATTTAAAGCTCTAATTCAAATCTTTTTAAGTTTGTTTTTTATTCTCGATAGGCAAGCATTTGACCACTATCACACCTGATGGAAAGTGATGATTCGGCCGAAGATGTAGCATGCTTTCATTGTTTGCGGCAGGTGATTAAAAACCTTTATGCTATTAATATAAGTGCTGCAATGTACATGTGAGCATTGTACTATTAAGTGCGGAGACTGACTTATCGAAATCGGTCCAGCCATAACCGAAATATATACGCGATGAAGTTTGTTTTTTAAGCTTTGCTTGGGTTCCAATTATATATCATCTAAAAACAAGACAATCTGTCAAACGTCCTTCAGAAAAAAAATATTAGATATCTTGTGAATATATTTATTAATGTTTAGTCCAGAAGATCGTGAAGTCATGACTATATGACTGAAAATTAGTGACTAAGGTCTAGCCATAGTCGTATGCTGAGTCCTAACCCATTTTCATGACACTTACACCATCACACTTCTGTACTTTTTTTACTTGTTACTTGACTAGCTTTGCTCCGCGGCTTCGCCCGCTTTATTCAAGTTAAAAAGTAGCCTTTGTGTTAATCCTAGGTATAAGCTATATACGTTCCAAATTTCATCCAAATCTGATCAGCCGTTAAAACGTGAAGAGGGAACAAACATACTTACACACATGCACACTTCACACAAACTTTAAGATTTATAATATTAGTAGGATTTTTATATATATACTACACAGATGATATAAATTGCATCATCACTTTACTTCAGATGATCCAAATTCAAACTTATATTATTTAGATATAAGTTTGAATTTGGATCATCTGAAGTAAAGTGATGATGATTTATACCAAATTTTTAATGTTAATGTCAGTAATAATTTATAAATAAGTATTAGTTAGCTAATACTTATTTATAAATTATTACTGACATTAACATTAAAAATTTGGTATAAATATAATTAATTTGACACAATATATTTTTTATTGTTATAAATGTAATGAACGCTTTTAACGTTGCACACCTCTAAAGGAGGTAGATTGTATATAGGCATTTATATTAATCGTAACCACTTAGTAAGCTTCCTACATTCTAAGCAATAAATAATTTGAATTTGGAATAGTGATTCAATCGAGGATAAAAAAGTATTTGGAGTACATTATGAGCTGCCACTTACCGTCGTCGGCTATCGTGAGCCAGACTTGCGTGAACTGAGAGGTGGTGAAGTCGGTGCCGACGGAACCATCTTCTAAATCGTCCCAATCGCCGGCGTCACGAACATACAAATACGAGCCTAGTTTCCCAATCCCTGTACAACATGAACAAAGAAGTTAATGGTTTGATTAAATAGATACGCAGCAGTCCTGGTGACCTGTAATACAGGTTGTTATCAACCTACTTCAGACACCAGTCCCTCTATATCTAAGTCCTAGACTCGGCAAAAAATGTTTACTTAAGAGAGAGAATAAACAATTTGATTGATTGATTGATTGATACAGTTACACCTGGACAAGTTGAACCTGTACACTCTTAATTGACTCTTAATTAATGAAGCGAGGTCTCTAACTTGACTCGGGGGGTTCAGCATCTATGAAAATTTGAAGTCATTCACTTGGTTAACGTTATGGTTTTGACGCTAGATGCCTCTGACAGACGGACGGACGGTCGATGTGCTGAACTCGCTTTGCTCGATTATATTTCTGTATAATAAAACACTAACCAGCCGCCAAAATCGAAACCAGTTACCATAAAACATACACGCAGACATGCATACCCATACAAACTCGCACTATTAGACTAGTTTTCAGATTGATAATAGTGTAATGAATAATGATTGCAGATGAAAAGAGCTTATATTTAAAACCTGTAACAAAAAAGTGTAGTAATACGTTTGTTTGTGTGTATGTATATCATGCCAGAAATCTTATGCCAGAGAACGAAAGTCGGAATCTGAAATATATTTTCCATACCAACTATATTTTTCAAATACTTTTGACAACTTTACGGTTACATCTTTGGTGCGTGACCTTGACCTATGTTGTGACCATCACTGTCAGACGTCTAGGTTCAAAGACTATGGTGTAAACGGTAGCTGATGAAATAGGGTTGCAAATGACTTTTTTTTTAATATCTCAATTTTCATGCTGCTGTCTCGAATTTAGAAGTTCCTGTTAGACTCCACACATGTAGCTAGATGTTTGGCTTCAGTATTACTTTACTTTTCTGTTACACATTGTATAATTACAAATTTTGAAATAAAGTCCGCTGCTGGTATCGAGCTTTTGTTCTCGCGACAGGTATATCCACAATTCTCCGTCTCCTTTGAATGCTAGCTTCAGCTGCGCCCCTTCCTCGGCAGAGGGGAGCGGTCGCAGCTGCTCGTCTTCTATATTGCGCCTATCGAAAATTGTCTCCTTGCAGGGGTCCGTCTCTGACACTGTAAACAACACGAAACACTTTTAAATCATAATTAAAAGAGGAATTAGCATGACTTACGCATTGTCGATGTCTAGACATCATAACAAAAAACAATTACACACGATCACGCAATACAATAAAAAACATTAACCAATTTACTAGAAATGCATGTCGCATTGCATCTTGATAACAGATCAAATCCCGCTTTAAAAACGTCTCCAACTTGTGTTGGAGGGAAACAAAAGGCGGAGGAAAACAAAAACAAAAAAAACCCTTAGGACAGAGTGCGGCATATAATTTGCGGGATATTTCATTGACATGGATTCATCCAATTGAGATTGGAGTTCCATCAGGTGAGATAGTGGGCAAACGTTAAATAAAATAATTAAATGCTTGCGTTTAATTATTTTATTTAACGCTTAAAAAACCGACTTCACCGCTTTATCTTCGGAACCTTGATCAGATTTAATGTATTAAACACGCATTATTGACGATAACTCAAAAACTAGAGATCAGATCTTGATCAAATTTCAATTGGACCACATGGCAAGCACCAGCTTTCAAATTAAAAATAATCATCATAATCGGCTCACAACTAAAGAAGTTATGAGGTAACTTTTGAAGTCGGTTAAAAACGAGAACATCGTCAATGTAATCCACAGATTACGCATTATTGACGATATTTCAATTACTACTGATCAGATCTCGATCAAATTTAAATGGAACCAATTGGAAAGCAACATCTTTCAAACAAGAAAAAAATTCGAAATCGGTTCACGTGGAAAGAAGTTATGAGGTAACACACATAAAAAAATACAGTCGACTTGAGTACCTCCTCCTTTTTTGTAAAGTCGGTAAAAAGAATACAGCTATCCTATCAACGTCCCTGATGTCCAAGAACTAAAAAAGTTATCATAAAAATTATAAACACTCATATTATTAAAGTTATTAGACTTACGTGATACATTTTCGGCTGGACTCAGTGTCGTAATGTTCTTGGACTGTACATTCGAATTGCTGCAAGTTGATATCGCCAGTAAATCAAGCTTCTGTTCGATATCATCTAATCTCCGAAGTAGCTTACTCTCCAGTTTACCGAGTTCGCTTTCGACTACATCTTCTCTATCAGTCTCCAACTGTATAACCACAGGTTTCCGATAATCGAATTTTATATTAATATTTTGCGAGGAATCATTATGTTCCCCTGAACTGATAGGAAACGTTGAGTTACTCCCGGATTGGTTTGATGTTTCCGCGAGCACCGCGTACCGCGCGACCGATAGCAATAAAATAATATTTACAACTTTTGGAGCCATTTCGGATAAGCTCATTCACGCTGTGCTGATATTAGACGAATGTGATTTACTCTGTCCCGGTTCTTTATATACCTTCTTGATAACTATTATACATCTCAATATAAGAATATTCTTTGAAGATGCTCGTGAGTTTCAAATAGAGGTTTTTGCTAAAATATTCCACCATATTAATAGTAAGACTAATAGATACGTAAAATATTTTTCCAAGGCAGGTAGGTTGTTGAATCGTTGACAAGGATGCATGAAGCCAAACTGCACAAGGGTTTTCTAGCGACTGGATAATAATATGGATATATAACTTTATAAATCCTGTATTAGACTTTAAGAATATCTTTATTGGATGTCTTTTTACAATATTTGCACGTAGCCCTTTTTTCAACTTCCACATACTTATCGAAATAAGACATTCATGATTAATCAAAATACAGATTTAGCTAAACTACTACCTAATACAAAAAGTCATTAGTCGGCAGTGTGCCCAAAATGCTGGCTGCGTTACCTCGTTGCACAGCGAGACTTAATTGCTGTGCGAAATACAAATCGGCATTTTGGTCACGTGTCGACTCTTTCAGTCTTCCAGCCAAATCTTTATAAATTTCAAGTGCACCTGGTCCCCATGGACCCAGAATTTCTACTCCAAATGGCACAAATATGTAACCTCTGTCGAGGTTTGTGTATTTTCGCCTTTTGGAAGATTCAGCTGCGGTAGCAGCGCCACTTTTCTTTTTATTTATTTCAAAAAAGTATTACAAGTAAGTACAGAATTTGTGACACCTAAAAACCTAAAATGGTTTATCCAGGTGCAGAGCTCCTCAGTTTACTTCGACACGTATCAACTTAGAATTAAATAATATTAGGTACAAAGTCGTTGGCTCAAACATGCGTAGGTAGTAATTAAAAACAACATAAACAAGTCACCAGCCGCAGCCTAACAAAAAACATAAGCAATGCGCTCGGGACCGTCTGGTTTGCAACATACATTTCTTATCTCTTATTACTATACAGGCTGTTGTTCATTTGTAATATTTAGAATTATTTTAAAGTAGGTTATTGTCATATTCGAGGTTAAACTAAATTAAGTTATGATATGTAATATGATTTTTCAGAATTCTCTTATAATTGGAGTAATTAATTTTATTACGTGTTTCTAAGGAAATATTATTTATCAGTCTAGGTCAGGGGTCGGCAACCTTTTCAGTCGGAAGAGCCAAAAATTTCAATTTACAAAATTTCAAAGTTTTATAGAGCCACAATTTTTTTTCTTGCCTGTAATAATCCTTAATGACAACAATAATACCAATTGTACTATAAGTATCGTATAAAAAACGATATGCGCGCGTTATACTTACCTGATCATCCCATAATTTACTCGTTTCAACTAAATAAATGTACTTTTGGAGGCTTGTTAATGGCTCGATAGAAATGGTGCCTAATCCTTGTTAATCGATACAGAACGTTTTTTCAAATGTTTTTTTTTAGTAAATAATATTTGCGTATGGAACTAAAGAGCCGCAGCTTCATATCCAAAGAGCCGCATGTGGCTCGCGAGCCGCAGGTTGCCGACCCCTGGTCTAGGTAGTATGAAATCTGAAGTTCGTTCGCCATAATAATTATTAGCTGTATTTGTCTTTAGTTTTTTGTTTGTAATTTGTCGCGTTTGTATTTGATGCGTCTTGTAGTCGTTATAATTTAAAAAGTTTTCCGTTGCCACTTGCCTGCTGCGATGTTGTTTGAAGATGTCGACGAATACGCGCCAAAGTGTCGACACAAGTAGCGTCCCACACTAAGGGTCGACCCATCTTCCAAGAAATGAATGTCATTCCATCGGGTCGTTTACCGTCGTTGCGCATAAGGCCATTAGGCTCTAAAATTGTTATCACTCTAGAATATTTAAAATAAATTATGAAAAAAATGCGCCGCCGAGTTTCTAGCCAGGTTCTTATCGAGATGGCTGTAATTATTTGAATTTATCACCTTTCATGAGTACCTCTTTGTCTCATGTGAAATAACGATTTCGAATGTTGAATTTTGAAACATTGTTTTTATTTATTTACAGGCGAGGAGCAGTTTGCCGATATGTCTGCATTAGGCTGTCAAGGTCAAACGTCATCAGAAATTCAGCACATTACGTGCATCGGAAAATAAATATAAAGATTTAACTAAAGAGTTATTAAGCATCGGAACCTTCACTAGTTTTGATGAAATTGGACTTAAATTTGAAAAGAAAATAAATGTGTAGGTATGAAAATAAAAATGTGTGAAAAGACCTAAATATGTATATAAACATATATTCATATTTAGGTCTAACGTCTAAATGTAGATCACGTAACACTATAAGGCAAAAGCAGAGCACTTTTTTTTTGCGAATAACTTGTCCCCCGTGGGATCCGCACTCTCGTAGCGATGTACCTATACGATGCTCAATCTATCTTCAACTTACGATTTTTGGGTATTATGGTGGAAACGAAATTTCTTGGCTCTATGGCTTTGTCTGAGAAGCAGTAGAGTGACGACGATTAACACAGACTGCTGACGATTGAAACCTTTTATTTTCTTATTCGGATTGAGTTAAAACTCCATATGGGCCACATCTGGGTCAAGTTTCACAAAAACTAGAAGAAGTTGGTCCCCAAATGATGCCTTGCTTTTCACGTGGCCGTATTTAGCGTAGGTATAAATGTATTGTATTAAAGTATTGGTTATTGTTATCGAACTTTTGTCTTAGGGTCCGAAAACATTGAGATAACTTTACAAAGATGATTTGATTTTATTAATAAATTTACCCAATAGTACAACATTTTAGTAATAGGTACTAGTAGATAGTTTGACTACTAGTAAAATTCAGTTTTCGTTTGGAGCAGAAATAGTTCATTTTTATTTATTTACAATTTTTGCTCATAAATTAATCACACACACGCTGATCTTACTGATATGGCGTAAATCAAAATAAAAATTAAGAAAAAGGGACTCTGAAGTACGTTTCCATATCTAAACTTAAAGTGAATCAGGCCTGTTGTAGGTATAGAATATTTAGAAAGATTTATTTTCTTAGCGTCCAACATATTTTAAATGATACTAGTGCCACTTTTATGATTTGTAGAACATATACGAGTATATCAGTCTTCTTCTTAGCGTGTCTATGGCAACACTTACACCTTTTTTGCCCAATACTCAGCGGTTTATAATATTAGGGTGATATAAAACGTTGATTTACAAATTAAATGCACACCAAAAACACGTGTTTTTATCTGTACCTATACAGGGTTATCCACTGACCTTTGGATAAGGCAGCAAGAAATCGAAATGAAAACAAAACATGTACCTAGCCGTGACATTAACTTATTCACATTAATGTTATATAGGTAAAAGTTTTAAGTGTGTTTGTATGTTTATTACTTCTTCATGCCCAAACGACTATACCAATTTTGACGAAATTTGGTGTGGAGGTAGCTGACACCCCGGATTAACACAGGCTACTTTTGTCCCAAATTTCCCGCGGGTCTGGGATATAAGTGGGTAAAAACGCAGGGCACAGCTAGTAATCAATAATAATATAATCAATAATCATTTGATTAGTGACTCAAATAATAATTAAACGCAAGCAAAGCTTAAAAAAACCGACTTCACCGCTTTATCTTCGGAACTTTGATCAGATTAGATGTCCTAAACACGCATTATTAACGATATTTCAAGAACTACTGCTCAGATCTTGATCAAATTTAAATGGGACCAATTGGAAAGCAAAACCTTTCAAACAAAAAAGAAATTCAATATCGGTTCACTTGGAACGAAGTTATGAAACAAAAATTATAATTAAACGCAAGCAAAGCTTAAAAATACCAACTTCACCGCTTTATCTTCGGAACCTTGATCAGATTTAATGTGTTAAACACGCATTATTGACTATAACTCAAAAACTAGAAATCAGATCTTGATCAAATTGCAATGGGACCATAAAAAAAGTACCAGCTTTCATATAAAAAAATAATCATCAAAATCGGCCCACAACGAAATAAGTTATGAGGTAACTTTTGAAGTCGGTTAGAAACGAGAATTCACAGAATACGCATTATTGGTGCTAATTCTGTTCAGCACCGAACTAACCTAAACTAAACTAAAAATAAACTAATTTTAGTCAAAGAATACCTAAACGCTATTCTGATTTTACGTTGATCTTAATTTAAAAGTTGAAATGACAGGACTAAAATTGATTTTGACAGCAACCAAATTGAATTGTATTCACAAGAGCCACAATCACATATTCCTCCATTATAGACTTTGTGGGTCAGTATTTGCTTCATTAACTGCACGTGTTATTCTTTCAAGTATAAGATCACATTAAAAATAATCCAGACCTTTTTCATACAGACTAATTTGAGTTTAAAATTCCTATGTTTAGTCTTAATTTGACGTAAAACATGTACATCAGAATAAGAATTTGGTCATTTTCACTAAATAGAGTAACTAAACTAACTTAGTCCTGTCAAACTTAATTTTAGTCTAATCTTGCATTTACTGAATAGGTTTTGGACTAAAGCAGGACTAAAACTAATTTTAGGCTAGTTTAGTCTAATTCTGGACAACAGAATCGGCACTAATGACGATATTTCAAGAACTACTGATCAGATCTTGATCAAATTAAAATGGTACCAATAGGAAAGCAACATCTTTCAAACTAAAAAAATCCCTCTAGTAACTAGGACTTGTTTTATAAACTACATATAATTGAAAATATGTTTTGTTTGACGCTAGATAAATGCAAATAAATTACAACATTCGCGACTGTAAATTTTAACCTGGTGCTTTCCAAGTGGTCCTATAAATTTTATCAAGACCAGATCAGTAGTTTTTTGTTTATCCTAAAAAATGCGTATTTTATTCATATAATGAAGTAACAAACATACAAACACACTTACAAACTTTCGCTTTTATAATATTTGTGTGATTATTATCGTGGTACCAAAGAGTACCTACAAGAAAAAGTGTCTAGTAATTCTACTTAGCAGTTATGGTCAAAATTAAATTACTTATTAGTCTTAAGTGGCCTGCGGAGGTTGATTTGCCCATACATTCGTAATACCGATATTATTTATAATTCAAGCATATTACCACCATATTGTGCTGTTAGTCAGATTAAAAACATATTAATCTAGGTTTCTGGGTAGTTTTTATTCATATTCATATTGAAAATAATTACCTAAAACGAAATATAAACCAATTGATTTTTACACATTATTACGACGTAAATGTCGCATCTTTAACTTATTCGTTTTGTATTAAAAACAACACATTTCTTTTGTCATTACCAACAGGAACATAGATTATCATTTCAAGGTACTATTAATGCAAAAAACAATGGCTAAACATTACATTTTCATTCATAATTTTTGGTATTACGGCACCTATCATAATTTGTTCGGTCGGTAGTGCTATCGCATCAAGCATGGGCACAGTTTGCCAGTTAAACAGAGACAGTCTATAGATCGTTTCACAGACTCCCCGGCCTCTTAAGGCTAGGTCGTATTTCCAATTGTAGTAAGTAAAGTAATGTAGCAAGCGTAATAGGTACATTAGGAAAAAAATATTGTATGGATATTACGCAAATATTAAGCGTCACTTAATTAAGTAGACAATCAACAGGTCAACATTGAGGCCTCCTGTCTGATACATAGTTATCTCAAATGGTAAGAGTTCAGCAGATAGTAAGTAAACAAGGAACCTTTAAGACAGCAAATAGGTTATCACACTCACACACTAATTTCAAAGATATTTAAATGCTTTCAAACTCACAGCCCTTTACTAAATTCGATGACATGTCACCATAGTTATATCTAATTAATACCTTTAAACGAGCAATTCTTGTACATATGTATATTCATTGGTCCTATTGCCATAGTTTACTTGACAGTTACTTCTAAACTGTCTTCACCACTTTTTACTTACCAGTAAGTAAGGAAACAAAAAGTTTACTTAGATGAAAAAAATAAACCTAATTTTATTTATCTTGCTCAGTTGTCGATTTTAAACCACTTACTGCAGGATTGTGCACTACTTACCAATAACGATATATATATATACATATATATATACACATATATATATATATATATATATATATATATAGCGATTGTGCAGTTTGCCTCCACGCATAGCTGTCATGTTTTTAAACGACTTCAAAAAAGGAGGAGGTTTTATGTTCGACTGTATGTATTTTTTATGCCTGATAGGCAAGCATTTGACTACAATCTCACCTGATGGAAAGTGATGATGCGGCCGAAGATGTAGCATGCTTGCCTAGAAGATACCTGTTCACTCGAGATTTAAAGACTCCTAGATTGTACTTAACGGGAAACACAGACTCGGGCAAAGAATTCCATTCCTTAGCAGTACGTATAATAAATGGAAGAAAACGTAGGAGCGAAACGCTTCGAGCGAACTGGAGGTATATACATATATATAACCATATATGGATGACGTTTGTCAGTTTGTCTTGTTGTGAAGATGGTAAAATGGACAACTCGTATAATTCCTGCGCACACTCTCACAAAATGTATACGATAGAATACCGATAGGCTCGCGACCTTACGTCGGTCGGTGACCAAGACTCTGCAATTTGGACTCGACTAGCTTATCATCGCCAATGAGTCTTTTTGCTCTTCGGTCGATGGACTCAAGAGCTTCAAGCTGGTACTTAGCGGATCCATCCCACAAGTGGCCGCAGTACTCCATACACGAACGGACTTGAGCTTGATATAAATTAAGAAGCTGCCCCGGCGTGAAGTACTGCCTAACCTTGCGAGGATACCCAGTTCAGCGAGACTAAAGCGCTGGCTAATCGAGCGAACGTTCTACTCCTATGATGAATTCATCTCTAGTGTTTAAGTGACCATAATTTATTATTAGTTGATAATTGTTAATTTACAGCACACTGTGGTATGACATATTTTTATTTTACTATTTTTTATTTTTATATGTTTTTGTACTGACATTGACTTTAATATTTTAATGATTTATACAAATCTTACTCTAATTACAATTGTAAAATATAACTATAAGATGTGTAATCAATTATTATCAATAAATGAGTATTTGAGTATTTCTTAACGGCTAGCTGAGCTCTGGCTTCGATGTAGGTACCAAAGTTTAGGCTCGACGACAAGGAAACGCCAAGAAGCTCGAGTTTATTTGCTATCGGTATTGGTACATTCTGGAACGTCGGAGAAAGGTGAAAAGGTCTCCGTTTAGCGGAGAAAAGACACGCCTGTGTTTTAGACGCATTAAAACGAACCAATTTGGCATCGCCTCAATCGGCCACGGCCAACAAGCTCGAATGCAATCGACCTATCATATCCTGTCTTAGTGACTGGACTTGTACCTCACCAGCTCGTGCATTGGATACATATCTTTCGACAACGGTGCTATCATCTGCATACCCAAAGATACCGGGCTTGAGCTGATCGTTAATGTGAAGCAAAAAGAGCGTTGCCGAAAGAACAGACCCTTGAAATACCCCGGTATTAATTGCCATTAGATCGGACGAGCAGCCGTCAACAACTACTCAAATAGATCGTTCCCTCAAGAAGTCAGATATAATGTTTAAAAAAAATTAATGAAAAAAAAATGCGCCGCCGAGTTTCTTGCCAGGTTCTTCTTGAGATGGCTGTAATTTTGCGAATCTGGCAATAGAATCATTAACTTTCATGAGTGTCTCTTTGGGGCCCATGTGAATAAACAATTTTGATTTTGATTTTGGAGCAAAGCATTTTGGTCCCTTGGACAGAGGTACGTCTGAGAATAGAATAAAGTATTCCATACCGTGACGCAAAACCTCCACCACAGCATCCGCGCATGCAGAGGGATCGCTAGAAGAAAAACATACTTGCCGCCAAGACGCCCGAGCCCCCCTAAGGATGTCCATCGGGTCCTCTCGTCCGGTCGCCAACCGGCACGATGGCGCACTCCTGGGATTTTTCGCTAGATGGCGGGGCAAACTTTCATGAGTGGCTAGTTCACTACTTGGGCCCCCTACTATCTGCGGCCGGCCAGCGGAGAACCGTGCCTCGGATCCCGCTGCTCTCCGAGTTTGGTAACTCGATGCAGCCAATTTCAGTCTGAGCGAGCTTCGCAACTAAACCCAGTCCTTCCTCGGAACGTTAATTATAAATTATTGGTCGAGCTAAGCGATATCTCTAACATCTTGGGTCGTTCAGCACTTTGTCCGTCCGTCCGTCTGTCAGAGGCATCTAGCGTCTAAACTATACTTAAAATTCTCATAGAATATGTAAAACTATAGCCCAAAGCCAGAAATGACATTAGAAATTATATACATGAGAATATATAAATGAGGACATATGCTGAGAGAAAAGAAAGAGAAATGGACCAGAATAATAACGGAATGGTACCCTAGAGAAAGCAGAAGAAGTAGAGGAAGACAGTCAAAGCGATGGGAAGACGACTTGAAGCAAGTAGCTGGGCCAGAATGACTACGTACAGCTAAGGACAGAATCAAATGGAAATCCTTAGAGGACGCCTTTGTCGAAAGACAAGCTGTTAAGGGAAAAGATGAGCCGAATGCTGGGAATTATGGATTCGTTAATTTAATTTATTGTTCTTTAATATTGTTATCATTTTCATATTACCATTAGTATGTAATGTATATTTAAATAAGTTAACAGCAATAAAGGCATATTTTATTTTATTTTTAAATGAGAATATTAAGGGGGGAGACCCCATACATGTAAAGGAGGAACAAATCTATCTTGCACCCCCCAAGGTACATGAATAAAAAAAAGAGTATCGTTGAAAAGAGTTTGAAAAGTAGATAACGAAACCGTTTTAAAAAGAAATCTATGCTGGAAAACATAATTTCCGCTTTCGCTCCAAAACTCCAATAAAAGTTCTAGTAAAGTTACTATTAGCACTTTTCTAGTGCATGACTTGACTAAGACTGGACCTTGACTATTTAACTTGATTTTGACTATGATTTGTGACTAGTAATTTTAATATGAAATGCACTTGATATAACATGTTATTACTTGACACTGGCTAAATGCACAAGATTGTGAAGCCAAAATCAAAAGAAAAAAGAACAGAGTGATAATATCATTGGGTATAAAATTATAAATTCTTACTATTTATCCATAGAGGAACTTTTTTATTTATCTATGGATTACATTATCTTTGCCAAACAATACAATCAAGATTTTTATTATAACCAAATAACAAATCTTCTCGGTTGTTGTAAATAAACATCATAGTGAAAGATTCAGTATATAAAAAAGAGTTTTGTACTGCATAAGTGTTTATAATGTGAAAAGTCAAAAAAACAGGCTGGCGGTTATGGCACCTTCGCCTTGGACGTTACAAAAAGAAACTCTCCCTGCCTTCCCAATGGGAGTCAGAGGCACAGGAGTACAACTTTATTGATAAAGTGTATGAAGCGGCTAGTCGCGGTGTAAAAATGACTCGCCGTTCAAGCGTAAGTCCATTGCTATTCGCAAAATTGACTTCAATGTTTTCTGTATCATGTTACTCTACTAACACAGCGTCTACTGAGGCTTCCCAGTGATTCAACACCTAACTGAAGCCTCTTAAAAGATGTCTATTATAGAACAAGTGTAAATTGTCGGTCTGCCAAGACATACTCATTCTCTGTTTCAAATAAAATGTTTTAATTGAGCGAAGCGAGATCCCTAAGTTGATTTGGGTTGTTCGGCACTTTGTCCGTCCGTCCGTCTGTCAGAGCCACTACCGTCTAAGCCATATAAGCGAATGACTTAAATTCACATAGAATATATATGCAAAACTACGGGGCAAAGCTCTAACTAAGCAGATAGGCATTATTTCTTTTTTTTTAAAGCGTGTTGCTCACAGTTATGCAAGTGACTTGCTCGTCTTGACTCTCAGTCATATAAAATACATATATATTAAAGTTGTAATGTTTCTTTGTTTGGATTAGTTGGAGACAGAGAAAGATGCTCTGGAGGGATGCAGTGAGGATTACCTCTTGCAAATAGCCGAGCAAGTGCAGAGTCACCCCGTGCTGCTCCTGAGTGAATGTTCTAACATGCAGCAGTTCTACGTCAGTATATAATCTATTTACAAACAAACGCATTCACACTCACAGCCCCACACTAAGTTCAAAGACTTGTATCGTGGGTGCCGGAAACATTCACATCACACACACATTACACCCAGAATCAGAAGCACAAATATCCCTTGGGAAGGAATTTGTGCTCCTGCAAGGAATCTAACCCAGGACCCACCGCGCAGAAGGCAGACACCTGTCCACTGCGACAACTGTGTTGTCAAATTTACAATTAATAAGTATCTTCTAGGCTTCTAAATATCTATAATATATATAGAATAGACATGTGTGTGTATATATTTATGAATATATCCTAAAATATATTTGATAAATTAGGCTATTTTGTTTCTGCCACCGACCCACCACTTTTCTTTCATGGCCAGGATGGTTGACAGAGAATGCTATTTGGCATTAGGCTGATCCATGTACTTGATTTGTACAAAATGATGAAATTAATAGGCAAAATTTTTAATATTCGCTATAGGCAAACATTTGACCACTATCTCACCTGATGCTAAGTGATGATGCGATCGAAGATGGAGCATGTTTGCCTAGAAAATACCTGTTCACTCGTGACTTAAAGAGTCCCGCATTATACTTATCGGGAAACACAGGCTAAAGAATATGCTTAGTTGTAGACTGTTTCATAATTTAACATCAGCTGAGTTAGAGGTGAAATGTTTAAACTGTTTATGCATAAAATCTCTTAAATAACAGAAAATATAAAACTGATGGAAACTAAATATAAATTAAATTTAACTTATTACAACCAACTTTACAACACTTATTATACCACAACCACTTATTATAACCACTTTTTATACCAACAACACATTCTGTGATATCACTATCTATTAAGGCAGTTGTTTCCAAACTAAGTAAGACTAAAAATGCTGGCAATTATTTGGCTCAACATATTAACATTGCAATTCAGAGAGGTAATGCGGCCAGCATGATGGTAACACTACCCATTGGTAGTGGGCTTGAGCACTTGAGTTACCTATAAGCTCGATGTCTTGTAGGTAACTTAGCCCTTTACTATATAGTGCTAGTTAAGTTTTAAGAAATATAGGCAATTGATCCATAGTTTGAATATGAAAACCAATTTTATTATAATATAAAAAAAAAACAGTAATGCTTGTATTTCATCAGGGACAACGACTGCCTCTCCAGATTGCTAGTTACAAAATAGAAATGCAGTATGTAGTGCAGTTAAAAATAGTTAATATTAATATTACTGATTATATGTAAGATCTATTGATGCCTTGTTTTAGTTTAAAACCTGCATTTAAGGCAAATGTGTGCCACTAATATTATAGTATGACAGTTATTTATTTTTTATTCGGGATTAAGAAACCTTTGACTACTATCTCACCTGACGGTAAGCAACGATGGAGCATACTTGCCTAGAAGATACCTATTCACTCGTACTTAAAGACTCCCATATTGTACTCAACACGAAACTCCGACTGTTTTTTCTTCAAAATATTAATGGAAATATTAAGGGAGTGCTTAATACACGTAATGGGAGCAAACTAATTTCATTTTTTTCTGCCCAAATGAGATATTGCTATAGAGCATGCATTTCGAGTATGAATCTTTTTTTTTCATATGTTGGAGAAAAACGCTATCATACTGATATTATAAATCCGAAAGTTTGTGTGTAAATACGTTCCCTCTTCACACTTTAATGGCTGAATGAATTTGAATGAAGTTTGGAATGTACATAGCTTATACCTAGGATTAATACATAGGTTACTTTTCAACTTGATAATAGCGGGCAAAGCCGCAGGGCAAGACAAAAAGTTCTTCGCTATTATAATGTAGGTGTGAGGTCTCAGTTCGGGGCAAACTACTAGTATGCTAGGCCTGAATGGCTCTCATGGATATATTTTGTACATATTGCCTGATGTTGGTTGCAGAGGGACCGTCGCGAAGCCCTAAATGCGGTGGCAGTGGCGCTGGGTCCGCCCATCGTAACGGCGCTCACAATGCGGAAGCGCATCGCTGACTTCCGTAAACACTACTTCCGGAAGGTTTGTGGCACTTTTGTTCCCCTTTTTAATTAATAGCTGCGCTATACCTACTTTTATGGAGTCTCTTATAGTTTGTTTGTACGTAAGGAAATGTTATCTTCATAATATAATATTATTATAAACATGTTAATAATGTGCACGTAATATGTAAGAGGACCATGCGCCTGGACAAATCTATCCAAGGCTTTAATGTGCATTTTATGTAATAACTGTTAAATCTTAAGTTTAAGGAAATAAATAAAATAAATAAATAGGTCTAAATTGTGTAATTTGAATGCTTTTTTTTATGTGTGTTACCTCAGGACTATTTTCTAGGTGAACTGATTTTGATAATTCTTTTTTTATTTGAAAGCTGGTGCTTCCTATGTGTTAATTTAAATTTGATCAAGATCTGACCAGTAGCTTGTGAGTTATCCCCAATAATGTGTACGTATTTAATTAATTTAATCTGATCAAGGGTTCTGAAGATAAAGCGATGAAGTTGGTTTTTTAAGCTTTGCATTTAAATCACGTAGAGATTATGTTAGACTTATTTTACTTTATTTAAATGCCTGAAAGTATTGTATAACATTATTTAGATATTTGATAATTTTCTCTCGACTCTATGACTCCCGTATTTTACTTTCAAGAAATATCTATACTAAAATAAAATATATAAAAGTACGCCATATACTATATGTAAATATATTATTTAACTGATTTCCACTGAGTGCAAACAAATATTTTTGAACATATCAGATTTGACTTTGAAATAAAAAGTTATTTATCCCAAATTAATTATTTTATTTATTTAATTAAAACGGTACATGCTTACACCAATTACAATAATTAAAGGATTGTTTTTTCATTCATCATACATACAAATACCCAATGTTAATGATTAAAAAAAAAAACCAAAAATCAAATAAGATATGTCAGATATGCACAAAACTAAAATTGAAAAAATAAATAATTCAAATCATATTATAATTAATTAATGTCAGCTAAGAATGTCAATAAAAATAAAATATGATGTCAATTACACGCGGTTCAAAAAATAAATGTTAAGAATTTTTTTTTTAGCAATAATTATTTGGGGATTTTTATCCACAGGGCAAGCCAGTTCCATCGTAACTTGACCAATTTATATACAACATAAAGCTTATGCTAATAATTGCTTAACTATGTCTATAAGACAGAATGCTGCCTCAGATGCTGGTTTACATAATGTAACACTCCGACATCGTTTTTACCTAAACTAAATAAAAGCATTAATGTTTCTCTTTTCTTTGACTATATTATATTTTTGTTACGGGCACATTCCATGAGCAAGTGGTGGATATCTTCAACTACTCCGCACGTTTCACAATTTGGTGGCACCTTGAACTTTGTGATTAATTAATTCCCCCTATACTTATACCTTACATAATCATAATTTTATCTAGTTTCCGCCATTAAATTTCACACATTAGAACGAACACATTAGAACGTAACTAAACTGCATTTAACTGCAAGTAATGCAGTTAATTCGAATTGTCCATGTCATTGAATCAAAACTGTTTTTCTATCTACAAACTAGATGGCGCTGATTACTTCACAGTCGTGTGTATCATCCGCGCGCGATGAGAATGGGATAGAACTTTGTCAGGAAAATGAGAGTTCTCAAGTAGCGTTAGCAAAAAAGTTCTGAATATTAGTTATAAATATATTTTTCTAACGATCTATCATAGGGTTACGAAAATATATAAAAATATTTAATGGCTGTAATCCTTTTAATAATGTAGGTATATTCTATTATTTTTTGTATTTTTGAGCAAACCCATAACTTTGTCAAATAGTATATATATATAATTCATGAATCACTACATTCGTTATCGATAGCCAACTGTGTCATCATGTTCAATGCGTTAGAACACCGAAAACACAACTAGTATATGCGAGCTTCGACGCGAGTTTGCCGACGCTACGGCTGGCCGGCGGACCGCGCGCATCTCAGGTCGCATCCCATTCTCATCGCGGGCGGATTAAAGTGTAGTGTTCGTACACAGATAATGGAAATTCGGCGAGAGAGAGCGGCACAAACAGTAGCGGGCGGCGACGGGCCCCCGGTCGAGGTGCCGTTATGGATGCAACTAGTGGAGCCCATGCTACGGGACGCGCCAGAAACTAAAGCTATATTATCCGAGGTACTGTATCCATCGGGATCTAACAGTTTTTAAACCCCCAACAAAAAAGAGGGGTGTATTACAAGTTTGTAGAGAGAGTATGTGTGTATCTCTGCCGAAACGATTTTGATTTAGAATTATTTTCCCAGTTTGTTTACTTCCGAACGTCAAAAAATATGACATCAAATTATTTTCAGAAATGAATGCCCAATATTATTTTTTTGGTTGCGATCGCGTGCGTGATGTGAACGTTTCCGACACCTACCACGACACAAGTCTTCGACCTTAGTGTAGAGCTACGAGGGTGAAAGCGTCGTTATAATGTATATAAGCAGTAGAAGCCGATGCGTGAGTTTTCGATGTGGACGGCCGAGGGAAGGCACAGGGTTTCTCAGGTCACCGAGTTTCTTGCCAGGTTCGCGAGACGGTTGTAATTTTGCGAATCTGGCAGGAGAGTCGTTCACTTTCACGAGGGCCTCCTCGGGGCCCACGTGATATATAATGTAGGTCGTTCGTTGTCGGTGTCGGTAGGGCGCCATGGACCCGCTGGCGGCGCCGGTGGAGGAGCTGATGTCGCGGCTGACGGCGGTCGCGGTGGCCGCCAGGACGATCGACGCGCGCGTCGTGTGCGCCGCGCCCGCCGCGCCGCGCGCCGCGCGCCGTCTGCGCCGCGCCTGGTCAGTGCACGCGCTATCACATCATACGGCTGATCGTAGCATGACCGAGGTATCGGGAACACGAGTTTACTCCCCGAGGAAAATTTGTATTTCTGGTTGTAATTTTGTATGTGATGTGTTTCCGGCACCCCCGACGCGAGTCATCGATCTTAGTGTGGGGCGCGTTCGGTTTAAACGGACCGACGTGCGGGGACGCCCCGTTCGAGCCGGGCGCTTCCTCTGTGTCGCAGCAATCGGATTTCTCGATTATTATTAAACGATTTGTTGCCTCGCTTGAGTTTTTGTTCCCTAAACGGTACCAACCTGGGACTCTTCAAATCTGAGTAGAATGTGTATCTTCTAGGCTCCCGTGCTTTATCTTCGACCGCATCCTTTATTTTCATCAGTTAAGATAATGGTCGAATGCGTGCTTCCCTAGCATTAAGATAACTGGTTTTATCGCGTATATTTCACATTACTTTATTTCTGATGTTTTGAACCCTGCACGAGCTAATGAGGTGGTCTTTTGGGTCCATCTTTTATTATTAGCTATCATTAGCTCGTGCAGTGTTCAATAGATATATACATAATTTGACACACATTCTCTAATTACACGTACAAATATTTGGATATAGTATAAGCTTCGTAGAAATTGTGATAATCAAAATAGTTGAGATTGTCGTGCGGTTGAACAATATTGTGGTCCTTCGAGCTGGATAGTGGGCTTACTTAATACAGTCATAATAACTAAAGATAATACGTTGAAATCGGGCTTTGATGAAATTCTTAAATGAGTATAATTTACGGGAAATTGCCTGGCCCGCTATTTTGTACCGAAATACAGTCGTAGTTATAAAAATCTACGGGTACAATCATAAAAAATGATTTTCTTGCAGTTATCCTTGAGAACCAGTTATTCTAGGTCTAGCGTGTTAACTTGCGCGTTGTTTATGGCGGTCGTTTAACATTGCGTTGCGGGACATGCCCTAGGAACGATAAGATAAAAAAAAACATAAATTGATTTTGGAGGAAGGGAAACTAAACATTTGGAACGTGTATTAATGCATAATTGGCAGCGGAAGAAATCACCGCAAAATTTTCAATATTTCGTCTCGCTCACCCAGCGGCTCTCCCGTTTCGAGATAGGCTAAAGTATTCGATTTTAACCACTCGGGCTAGACTCGGCGGGCGTCGAGTTTCAGTAGCGCTCAAATCGGTTACCGAGTTCGAGACTCTCATCCCCGTACGTCCGTCCGACGAGCGAACGAGATCATCGTATTACGTTCCGGTGGCATGCTCGGCGACGTATCTTCTTTTTATCACATTTTATAATTAAGATCGCGTCCTTTTTTCTTCGAATTTGCCGCGCCCGGCGGGGGCCCCGCGAGACTCCCCGCCGACCTCCCGGAAAGTAACAACGGGGGGACGCGCGGGGGCGACAAACCCGAAGCCGAGTCTAACCTCGAGGGGCGCTCGAATCGGTCGTCGACTCGCAGCCCGCTACGGCAACACGTCGAGCTAGATAGAGGGGGGGAGGAATCGATCCGGCCCGAAGGACCACAGAGGCCGGTCGGCGCCGTTCGGCACTACGGGCGCGGGGTGACATTCAGCGTCGGTCGGTCGCAGGGAGCGCATGCTGGACGTGGCGGTGGGCAAGCTGCGGGCGCTGGTGCGCGGCGGCGACAGCGCGGACGGCGGCGGCGGCGCGGCGCTGTCGGCGGCGGAGTGGCGGCTGGCGGACGCGGCGCTGGCGTGGGGCGGCGTGCGCGCCGTGGGCGCGCGGCACGCGGCGCTGCTGCCGCCGCTGCGCGCGCTGGTGGCCGTGTTCCACCTGGTGCAGCTGTTCCGCCTCGAGCCCGCGCCCGCGCCCGCCGCCTGGCGCGCCGCCGCCGCCGCCTACCGCGCGCGCGGCCGCGCCGCCTCCGCCGTGCTGCTGCAGAAGCGCTGGCACGAGCTCAAGATGCAGGTCGGTCGCCGTCTATTACTTATACATTCCGAGTTTTGTTCTCGTGAGCGCCCCGGTGGCCCCCCTGAAACTGCATGCGTATTTTCTTGTTTTTTTTAAACGCATTCCGATTATCCGATGATCCGATTTTGAAAATTCTCCCCCTAATAGATAGCTACGCTATCCCCGAATGTGATTGGCGATGTTCCGTTGGGATAAAAAATAGTTATCGGTTCGAAATAATGGTATTCGTAAATCGAGTCGGAAAAAAATTCGAGTTCCGAGACTCGCGAGTGAGAGTATGCCTGCGTTGTTTCAGACGCGGCGGCGGCTGGCGGCGGCGGCGGCGGCGGAGGACGCGGACGGCGCGGACGACCGCGACGCGCGCCCCGCCGCGATACACACGGCTATAGCGCGCAGGTTACTTTATCGGACCTAGTAGAAATCGATGTAGTACTTCAAAACGCTTCTAAAAGCATTAGTGAATGGTTTTGGCGCTATGTGATGTGTGCCGCTGGGAACTTAATCACTTTCCATCCTGTTAGATAGTGGTCGAATGCTTGCCTGTTCCGCATAAAAGAGTAAATGGTTGTATTCAGTAAAACTAAAGATAAAGCTTTCCTATTTGGACAAAATATAATTCATGTTATAATCTAAATTAATTAATGAGAGTTTTTACGATACGATTGTTACTACAAGTTGGGTCTTTCGAATCTCTAATTAGAGTTCTTACTCCGATTCTAAAATAGTAAAAAAATATTTTAGTTAGTTCTCACCTTTTAAACCTTCCTGGACATCTACAAAACCGAAATTAGGCAAATCAGTTCAGCCGCCTTCGAGGTTTTGTAAGACTAACAAACGTCATTTCATTTATATGTTTACAGATTAAATAGTTCTCACGCAAAGCGCGATTTTATCGTTTAACGGAGTTAATGAGATGGCTCAGAGCCACATCTACATGTTTTGGCCGAGCGAGCATAGCGTCTCCGTTTTATCGTTTAACGGAGTTAATGAGATGGCTCAGAGCCACATCTACATGTTTTGACCGAGCGAGCATAGCGTCTCCGTTTTCGGTTGTTGTCCTCTACAGGCTGTAATTTTGCGAATCTGGCAGTAGAGTTATTAACTTTCATGAGTGCCTCTTTTGGGCCCATGTGAATAAACGATTTTGATTTGATTTGACAGGTCGTATTCCTCAACCGATTCTCGTGGAATTTTGTGAGCAGGTTCTATAATTATATAGATTTTTTGTCAATTCAGTTTTTGAAAATATTTCAAAATGACTGCGATATGGGAGTTGAAAACGTAAAATAAAAACATATTGCAGCCATTTTGAAAAACATGTTGAGCTCACACAGCCGTGTGGAACTATGTCGATCATTGAAGTTCCTAAATGAAAAGAAAACTATTTACATTGAATAATTCTTACGCAAAATGAGATATACATTGGAAAGAGTAAATATTAGAACTTATTATTTGCAGATATCTGCAGTGTTTTATTTTTTCTGTTTTTAGTCAAATTATAAAATGTATAATAAAAAAGTTAAAATATCACAATAAATTATTCCATAAATGAGTAATATTTATCTTGCACTTAAAAACAAGTGTTATGAAATGTAATTAATTAAATTTCATCCAATTTCTTTTAAATACAATTCCTACCTACTTAAATATAACAGACAAATGTGCGAAATGATCCGGTTTCTTACAAAAAATATGATATTAGATTGCAAATGTTTAAAAATGATAACTTCTCTACGTATAACGGTATAACACACTTATTTAGGTTATTGTGTATGTGTAGGTTCCCGCACGTAGTGACGTCACCGCTGCCCTCGTGGAGTGAACTCGTGGCTTCGGGGAAGGTGGAGATTGGCGGGGAGGTAGGAACACTTACGTATAAGGGGAGGGTGGAATTAGTAAGACATAATAGAAAGATGGATTTTAATTAGTTCTCTTCTGAAGTTTATTTGTTAGTGGTAAGACTTTCCCGTCTGGCACATTATTTCACCGGTTGTTTTCTTTTTACAAGCTTTTATTTAACTTGCGATGTATGTAACTATGTTTGTTCGGGTGGAACAAAAAATGATTGTTCGGTTGCAACTCAATTTTAAAGCAGATATCTTCAATCAATTGAATCAATCAATCGGGCTGAAGTATCGTATTACTATGGATGACAATGCATGGTTAGCTGTGTGACGTCCTTCTAAATCCGACATGGCGAAACACACAAAATGGCGGACAAGTTATTTTTAAACCAGTCTTACAATACGGGTATCAAATGAAAGGGCTTGCTGAGAATAACTCGAGAAATAAAGTGAAGTCACTCTAGATCCAAAATGGCGTACTTTTTAAAACTTGTTTTTAAAAGTTTTTAAACCTTAATCTTAACACATCTTTTGCGTTGGTTAAAAATGTCAGTACACTCGACAGGACGAAGGCTCGTCGCCGCCCTCGGACTTGGACGTGTCCTCAGACTTGTCCTCGCGGTTCCACGCCGAGCTGTCCGCGCGGGAAGAAGATGACGATCTTATCCTCGTGGAGCAGGAGATCGAGACCATCGAAGTGGAGGGAGCTGACAGTGACGACGGACGCGGGCAAAATAAGGACCCCGGGGACGGGTATAGGGAGACGCTGCAGGCAAGGAGGAACAATATAGGTTTGTATACAAGAACTTACCGAACCAAAATAATAGAGACTCGTGCGTTAGAACGTCCGAATTGTGGTCCTTCGAGCCGGATTGTGGGCTTACTTAATACGCAAGCCCTGGAGTTAAAGTATTTTTTTTATAATTTTAATATTTTTTTGTCTGTTTTCAGCTCGAGCTTTAGAGGAAGAGCTGGATCAGCAACTTAGAGATCTCGAAGAGCACAGCGACGGTGAAACTGTTAAAGCACACCCGCGAGGGACCCATTCTGACCTAAAAACCAACTCCAGTGCCTCTAACGCCGTCACAGATAACGAAGACGGGTCCAACACTGACTACGACGACGCACACGTGACCAATACAAAGCCACACGTGACCCAGAATGGGTCAAACAGTGCCACAGATACAGAATCCAATGCTGGCAGTGTTATCAAAATAGAGTCCAATGAACCCAGCGATTTGGATGAACCGAATTCGAACAAACCTGTCACGCGTGTTGTGACTTCGTCGAAGTTGACCCGGTCCGAGGCGAACGTGACCAAGGCCGAGTCGAATGCGGCCAGGAACATGTCGAAGGAGATAGTTTTGAAATTGGAAATGGAGTCGGATGATGATTGCGTGGTCGAGGAAAGTTCGACGATGAAGGCTCAGAATGCGAGCGGTGATGACGAACCAACTATAGGTAAGTTGTATTAAAACAAACATACGTATTCACACTCACAGCCCCACACTAAGTTCAAAGACTTTGGGTGCCGGAAATATTAACATCACACACACAATCACACCCAGAACCAGAAGCAAAAATGAGAAGGTAAATTGTGCTCTTGCCGGGAATCGAACCCAGGACCCACGGCGTAAAGGGCAGAGGCTCACTGCGCTAACTGGGTCGTATTAAGACGCTAACAATAGCCAAGTAGGATTTTTACGCTTAACTTAAGCGTACAAAAATGTATAAACATAACAAACGCTTAACTCACAGCCACACACTATGTTCGATGACTTGTGTCGTGGGTGCCGGAAACATTCACATCACAAACACAATCACAACCAGAACCAGAAACAAATTTTCCATGGGAAGAAAACTTGTGCTCCCGCCGGGAATCGAGCCCTATACCCTGCTTAGAAGGCGAACACCACCCAACTAAGCCAACGGGTAGTTAAAAAATATACTTAAAATGTATAATGTAGTACTAACACTAATAACAACAATATACAAAAATACAACAACAATGTTAATAATACAAAATTATAACATCTTATTATGATTTAAATTAATATATTATTATTAATGAAACATAATTATCATCCTTTGCTCTAAATTGTTGCCCAACAGGGTCTCTAATGTACTGTTATTTATATCTACCACCTACCTACATTCAGAGAATGCAATAAAGATTTAAATTTGAATTACCTTCTAGGCGAGCATGTTTCATCTTCGGGCGCATCATCACTTTCCAACACATGAGATTGTGGTCAAATGCTTGTCAATCGGGCATAAAAAAAAATGTATTTAGCTAAACAAACGTTAGTAGAAGAATCAATTGATTTGGGTAGACGTTATTAACACAACGTTGAGCTAACTGCAATGTTAGACTCGTTGGCCGTAGTAGTTTCTATAAACTGTTTCGGTTCGATGACGTCACACGTCCCCGTAAGACGTTAATAATAAGGAAAGGTTAATTTCGTCGCTTCAGGCGGGACTTGAGTAGCTCAGCGGTTAGAGCAATACGGCATGAGACCCTATGGCCGCGGGTTCAAATCCCGCCACTAGCGATAATTTTTCCTTTCTAAATTTATCACTATAGTTCTGCCGAGCATAGCTAATGCTATATAAATAAAATCAAGTTAGTAGAAGAATCTGAGTATAACAGAGGTGACGTGTTCCAGACCCCAAGCTCCTAATGAGCCTTTGTGTCCCGCTGTACCGCGTAGACGAGACCGCGGCCTGGGGGCACGCGGTGCACGGCGTGCTCCGCCTCAGCGCCGTGGACACAAACGTCCTCGCACCCAAGCGTCCCCGGACCGACCAACGGGACGCTATATCCACCGCTAAGGTACCTATTAAACTGCTGCCTTTGTTAGCTGAACACCTCGCGAATTATTAGAAATGGCTGAGATATCCTCGGCCGCATCTTCAATTTCCATCAGGTGGTCAAAGGCTTGCCTATATTGCATAAAAACATGTTTTTGCTACGTTTTCAAACACCGTATCTTCGCCATTTTTTTTAATTTCCAAAGAATCGGCCCGACAGATATGTTAGATTATATACCAACTATTGTCAATATAAATAATTAAACGCAAGCAAAGCTTAAAAAAACCGACTTCACCGCTTTATCTTCGGAACCTTGATCAGATTTAATGTATTTAACACGCATTATTGACTATAACTCAAAAACTAGAGATCAGACCTTGATCAAATTTCAAGGGGACTACATAAAAAGCACCAGCTTTCAAATATGAATCATAAAATCGGTTCACAACGAAAGAAGTTATGAGGTAACTTTTGAAGTTTGGGTAAACGAGAACATCGTCAAATTACGCATTATTCGTCACAAAATAGGCATTAATGACGATATTTCAAGAACTACTGATCAGATCTTAATCTAATTTGAATGGGACCAATTAGAAAGCAACATCTTTCAAACTAAAAAAAATTTTCGAAATCAGCTGACGTAGAGAGAAGTTATGAGGTAACACGTAAAAAAATAAAAAAAATAGTCGACTTGAGTACCTCCTCCTTTTTTGGGAAGTCGGTAAAAACTAGATGAAACCTAAGTGTCTTGTCGCTCGGGTAGAAAACATAAAAAAGCTCATCAGGTGAGATAGCGGTCAAATGCTTGCCTATCTAGTATAAAAAAAAACACACTCCGGCCTCCGGTCAAAGATAAGTTCTAACCGGCCAAATACAAAAAGTGCCAAATGGTGTGGTACTGCTGTAATTTTCAAAGTAATTTTTAAAGTAGAGCATTCACTTTCATGAGTGCCTCTTTTGGGCACATGTGTATATACGATTTTGATTTTGATTGCCCCAGGCGGACACTGCAAACTTACTGACAACACTTTTTGCTGATGCGTGACGTCACGCGGAATTTCAACGCACTATATCTTCGTGATTTTTGTTTAATTGACAATAGAACAAAAATGTGTCCAATATTTTTTAATAATCTAACTGACCTAAGTGCCTATGAGCTCGATGCCTTGTCTTAGGTCTTTGCTGTATAGAAGTATAGTTTAAGTTTAGTTTCAGGAAATATAGATAATTGGCCCGCAGATAGAGAAACTGAAGGATAAATTCAAAATCAAAATCGTTTATTCACATAGGCCTAAAGAGGCACTTATAAAAGTTAATGATTCTACTGCCAGATTCGCAAAATTACAGCCATCTCGAGAAGAACCTGACAAGAAACTCGGCGGCGCATTTTTAATTATTCATTTTTTTTTAAAACATTCTTAATCTCAAATACATAATTTTATTAACCTAGGTGTTATTATGGTAGTCGCTAGAAAGAGCTTGTGCAGTTTGCCTCCATGCATCCTTGTCATTAATATAGTCGATCGTTTATAGTAAGCTTTCTTAATTAATGCCAGTTTTATTACATATTTGAACTTTCCCAGTGGTAATTCAGTTACGATATTAGGAATTCGTTTGTAAAATCTAACCCCATTTGCCATAAAAGATTTATTCGTTTTGCTTAATCTAAATGCGCGCACTGTAATTTTATGCTTATATCTAGTATTAAGATTGTGTGCGTCGCTTCTTAATTTATATTTACTAATATTTTTGCGAACATGCATAATATTTTCAAAGATGTAAAGCGAAGGCATGGTAAGTATGCCTGTTTCTTTAAATAATAGAGAGACTTTTAATTAACTCTTTGTTATATACTAAAATTGCCATATTGTATTACAATAGGTGTTAGTCTTCCTACAAAATAAATAAATAAATAAATAATTCCCTGAGAGATTCGCGCGGACCCATATCATACGTTGCAATTAGTTTTTATTACCCAAGTATCATTATTTTTTTTTAATGATAGATAGGCAAGAATTTGACCACTATCTCACCTGATGGAAAGTGAGAAGTTATGTTATCTCTAGTTATGTTATCTGCAGGCCCTGATATCCCTCCTCGACTCGAGTCCCTCGGTCCGCGTGAAGGAAGAAGATGACGCGACGGAGGAGAAGCGGCGCGTGCGCAGGACTCGCGTTAACATCAACTACGACGAGACGGACAACGGGGACCAAGAGGATAACAACGGCCAGGACTTGGAGTGGGATGGAACTGCTAAAGGTATGTGTTTTAAAGCTGACTTTTTCTCCCCAACAGAAAACCTGTTGGGGAGAAACCTCTTTTTTTACCGACTTCACGAAAAAGGAGGAGGTACTCAAGTTGACTGTTTTTTTTTTATGTGTGTTACCTTATATCTTCGTTCCACGTGAACCGAATTCGAATTTTTTCTTATGTAAAGAGACTGCTTTCTAATTGGTCCCATTTAAATTTGTTTAAGATCTGATCAGTAGTTTTTGAGATATCGTCAATAATGCTTGTTTAGTACATCAAATCTGATCAAAGTTCCGAAGATAAAGCGGTGAAGTCGGTTTTTTAAGCTTTGCTTGCGTTTAATTATTTATGCTCACCTGATGGAAAACGAAGATGCGAGGGAGGCTGACGCGTTTTAATCGATGAGTGTCGCTATCGTTACTGAACACGGTGGTGATCCCCAGACGAGGACCCGTGGCGCGGCGGGCGCGTGACCAAGCGCGTGTCGTTGCCGGACATCGAACAGGTGCGCCGCGACAACCGACGCATGCTCACGGCGCAGGTGGCGCCGCTGGCGCCGCACGCGCATCGAGGTAAGCTAGTAGAGTCAAAACTGCAAAGTCTCGGTCACCGACGTAAGGTAGCAAGTCTATCGGTATTCTATCGCTTACATTTTGGAGAGTGTGCTCAGGAATTACATGATATAATTCCTCCATGCCCTTTTTACCATCAAACAACAAGACAAACTGTCAAACGTCATCCATTTATGGTTGACATACCTCCGGTTCGCTCGAAGCGTTTTGCTTCTACGTTCATCATCCGTACAGCGTAGGAGTGGAACTCATTGCCTGCGTCTTTGTTCCCTGAACGGTATAATCTGGGTGTCTTCTAGGCAAGCATGTTCCATCTTTGGCCGCATCGTCACTTTCCATCAGGTGAGATAGCGGTGAAATGCTTGCCTACCTAGTATAAAAAAAAAGGTACGCCACCTGATCATCTCGCGCTCCACTATGTCGATATATATTTTTTTTGGCTTCGTAATCTTGTGCATTTAGCCAGCGTAACAAAATTCAAGTTTATTTCATATTTAAAGTCCTAGGCCCAAGTCGAGTAAAATAGTCTAAAATCCAGTCGTAGTCGAGCCGTGCCCGGTCGAGTGGTAGAAACTTTACTAGAACTTCTATTGGAGTTTTGGAGCGAAGGCGAACGAGGCCCCCGAACAAAGTAAAATGGAACAAAAGAGTTTTGCCGCGAAAGTGAAAAAATGGCGTTGGTGATTTTGTATAATTTTCCAAAACCCGTGATCCTTCAACTCGACTGTGTAATAATGGTGGATTATTAACCGTAATTACTCAGTAAACGTGCATAAGTGCCTCCCAATCATACAAACTTAAGTAAATAAAAATAGTTTTTTAGCGCGATTAAGTCCCGAGATATCGCCTAAACTAAGTCACACAAATTTGAAAAACGTGACGTTCGCACTCGCTCCAAAACTCCAATAGAAGTTCCAGTAAACCGTCTAGCACTTTACTAGGGCACGACTCGACCACGACTGGGCTTCGACCCTTTCACTCGGGACTAGGACTTTTAATATGAAATCCACTCGAAATATATTATAACTTGACACAGGCTAAATGGCCAAATTTGCGAAGCCAAAATTAGAGAGAAATAAAGTAGGAGGTTGCGTGTGTTTAGGGCCCGGGCGCGCGTCCCCGGGCAGCGAGGGCGAGGAGGCGGAGCCCGCGGGCGCCGTGCTGTCGGCGCGCCGCCTGGCCGCCGTGCTGCGCCGCCTCGCCGCACAGCGGGCCGACGACCTCGCCGACGGGACCGCCGGTAACTACCACCACCCCACTATGTTCATTGTACGAGCGACAAGAGATCTCGAACTTTACTCGGGTGGTTCGGCGCTTTGTCCGTCCGTCCGTCACGATCTAGGTACCCCCATACCCGTTCTATCACCATACGAGCAGACAAACTAAGCGACACCGCTATATGGTAGACGTTCCACGAATACGCACGAAGCGTTTTGCTTCCACATTCATTGTGCGTCCTGCAAAGTCCTGCAAGTCGCGAGTGAATAGGTATCTTCTAGGCGAGCTTGCTCCGTCGTCGATCACATCGTCGCTTACCATCAGGTGAGATTGTGGTCGAAAGTTTGCCTATCATGAATAAAAAAAAAGAGAAATCTAGCGTTCAAACGATACGAGCGGGTAACTTAAAAATCTCAGACGATATGTAAAGCTCCGGCCCGAAGATAAAAATGGCAATTAAAATTATTTAAATGTTAAGAACATGGATGTACACGTAAGCGGGCTACAAAATATTTTTGATTTTTTATATATTGTGGGGTATCGTTGAAAAGAGCCCTGCGAGTGGAGTACGAAATCAGATTTTGAAAAATCTATGTTGTAAAATAACAATTTGGTAGGCCACCAACGTTACCGTTTTTGGACCTATTTAGTCCCGCGGTCTATCTCAAAAACGGCTTCACATTTAAAGCTGATACTTACGTGTAATATCCGTTGTATCCTGTACTTAAATTACAAATACAGAAATCAAACAATTACTTGAAATTAAAAAAACAATTAACCTCTTAAGTCTCTCACTCACTTCGGGGCGACCTGTTATATCGTATTCCAATCCTACTAATATTATAAATCCGAAAGTTTGTGTGTAAGTATGTTTGTTCCCTCTTCACGCTTTAACGGCTGAACGGATTTGGATGAAATTTGGAATGTACATAGATTATACCTAGGATTAACACATAGGCTACTTT
Organism: Lomographa bimaculata; assembly: GCA_948107665.1. NCBI lineage: Eukaryota > Metazoa > Arthropoda > Insecta > Lepidoptera > Geometridae > Lomographa > Lomographa bimaculata. The sequence continues at coordinate 10,602,002 of OX403612.1, read as the reverse complement.
TTAACTTGATAATAGCGGGCGAAGCCGCGGGGTACGGCTAGTACTTAATAAATGCTCGTATCGCCTCAAATCCTGCAGTGACAATGTCAAGTTGCAGTTTGATATGTTAACAGATTTTGTAAAATATACCAGTGTAATTACATTTTCACTGTTATGGCGGAATGTTGGATCTCGTGCTGTCGAATCTTATATCTTCCGATAACGTTTTTTTCTACACCTTCTGTGATTTATACAAATACTCATGCTCCTGGAATTTCCGAAAGGCAGATTTTCGTTCTTTGTACTCCAGTGTGTCTTCTATGGATTAGCGGATGTGCTTGAACAGCAGGATGTTGATTCTGCTACAGATATTTTTATTTTTGTACCACTTAAGAAACAAAGCTCTTCTCAACAGAATCGGCAGTATCCTCAGTGGTATACAACAGAAATTATACATAAGTTAAATATTTTAATTTGTGTAATATAAGGAACTAGGTCTGCAGTTTAATCGCGAAGTGTTTAAATATTACAGAAGCCACATAAAACAACTCATTGATGATGCGTTTTGCCAACATATCAGATTTGTCAGCGGCAATATTAGACGTGATCCCAAGCAATTCTGGAATCATATCAGAGACAAGCGGAAAAGTATGAATCTGTTGAATGATTACACGCTTGATGGTAAGACGCTAATAGGTCAGGAGGCGGCTTCAGCATTTGCTGAGTACTTTAGCTCTGTTTTCCTTAAATATGTCCCAGCGCTTGACGTGGAGGAGGCAATGCAGAGCTCCACTTGTGTAGGGGACTCGAGGCATGTCACTTTGGATAGTGTCAGTATTGCAGATTTTCGACGTGCAATTCGTCGCTTGAGGCCAGCATCGGCAGCTGGTCCAGATGCTATACCACCTTTTTAGGCTAAAGATTGTTCAACTGCGTTAGAAACTCCGCTCCTACATATCTTTAATTTGTCACTGAGGACTTCTTGCTATCCTGCCAAGTGGAAGCTATCTAGAGTAACGCCTGTCCCAAAGGATAAGTCATCAACAGATATAAAAACCTATAGGCCTATCGCTGTATTGCCTGTCTTTGCGAAAATATTCGAGTCTATAATTAATTACTATCTTACACGCCAGTTTCAATCCAGTTATGGCGACTCACAACATGGTTTTCGTATCGCCCGTTCCACAAATCCGAACCTCATCACCTTCGTAGGTTCTGTAGCTTCGAATATGGATGTTGGACGGCAAGTTGATACCGTGTTTCTGGACTTCAGGCGGGCATTCGATGTACAATAATAATAATAATAAATGTATTTATTTTTCTCTCACACAGGTATACTTATCTGCTAGTTAACAATTAAGGTACTTATTACTAAAGCGTAAACCAGTGTTGTGAGAGACTGGTGCCTGATGTAGGTTTAAAAAAACCGGTATTACAGGTCACCAGGTCCCCACTCCGCGAATTTAACATTTAGTTTGAACCTAGGTACCTATAGTGTTATCAGAATTTAGGACTTAACAGATAATATAAGATACAATGACGTCATCTTGGTGAAGCTGTCGACTTTAGGAACTTCTCCTAAGCTACTGAGATTTTTCGCTCACTACTTAAGCTATAGGCGGCAGTATGTACGGGCAAATAAGTTTAGATCTAATGATTTTTTTACAAGGTCAGGAGTTATTCAGGGTAGTACTCTTGGCCCTACGCTTTTCCTTGCTATGATCAATGACCTTCCGACAGTACTTCGCACAGCCCAGTGCTTAATGTTTGCAGACGATCTAAAAATATTTTTACCTGTTAGTGATCTTGCTGAGTGTATGGAGCTTCAGCAGGATTGAGTCTTTGGTGCAATGGAGTCGGTCAAATAGACTTTTATTCAATGACTCCAAATGCATAGTAGTTTCTTTAACGAGATCTCGAACGCCTCACACTACGAAACATGGTGGAGGGATCTGAATTAGAAAGAATGCATTCTGTCCGAGGTCCGAGACCTGAAACTCATTCTGGATATACGGCTTAACTTCCGTGTACACGAGATTTCAATTTATAAGCAGGCTAATAAAACATTAGGATTTATCATGAGGACAGCTTCCAATTACAAGACGTCAATATAGCAATAACGCTCTTTAATGCGTTCGTTCGCCGCAAATTGGAATTCGGTGCAATAGTCTGGGACCCAAGTGAGGCTAAGTACACCTTGGTTATAGAAAAACTCCAGCGCAAGTTCGCCAGATACGTCTACAAACGCATGTACGGATACTACCCGTACCTTTTCCCCCCTCTATTTGTCTCAGGAATGATCGGAGTGGACACATTGGAGTACAGACGAAAATTACTTCTTGTCATCCATTACTACCACATACTGTACAATGATATAAATAATCCGTTCGCATTGGGTACTCTTGGTTTATATGTTCCGAATGATTACACCCGGGTCGGGAGTCGTCGCCGGCATTAGTTGTTCTCGTGTCCCACTTTACGGACTAGCCACGCTAGAAACGCGCCTACGCGCAGTCTATTGGCCATTTTAAACAATTTGACACGCGACTTCCAACAAGTCGACATTTCATTGACAATTTTGGAGCCATTCTGAGCAATCTGAGTTTATTTCTTACAAAATATTTAAGGTAGTGCTTCGGTATTTTTTTACTGTTAGCTTACTAATTTTATACAACTAAATAAATAAATAAGCAATTACCCCCCTCTGCTACCTCGTAGTTAGCAAGTTTATAACTAGGTTAAAGCCATGTGCTTAGAGAGAGTCTATATTTGAAAGCAGCTGGGTATAGTTGTGAACTTGTGAATAAACTTAAAGTGTTTTTTTAAAAAGGTCCCCCGGAGTGCCATTCTAAAAGAACGATTAGTTTATTGTAATGTGTATTTGGTTCAATAAATGTTTTATTATATATTTATTGATGTCGTTTGTCGCGTGCAGCATACAAGCAACTCGGGCCGGCGTCGCATTGTTGCGCGGCGCGCCGGCACCGCACCTTGAACGACGCGCGCCGGAGGAACGCCGAGCGAGCCGGCCGCCCGCCGCCTCTCGGTACGGAACTCTGTACTATACTAGCCGCCCGGGTAACATAACATACACATACGTCTACATACATCCCGTCGTATTCAATAACTTGTGTCGTAAGGCCGTAAACATTCACATCATAAGATCACAAACACAATATTAAAATCAAACCCAGAATCGGAAACACTGACATCCCTTCGGGAGAAAACTTGTGCTCCCACCGGGGATGAAACCCGATGAACGCTAGACCCACGGTAACACGGCCCACATTCCCGCGGCCGCGAGCCTTCCAACTCGCAACCCGTCGGCATCGCAAATAGACGCTAGCCCGTTGGTAACTCGGTGCACACCTGCGCAGACGTGGACCTGCACTCGTCGCGGTGCTCGGGGCGCGCGGGCGGCGCCTGCGCGTGCTGCTGCCGCCGCGTGCTGCACGGCGCCGGCTCGCGGGACCTGCTGCGCCGCCAGCGCCGCCTGTGCCGCGACGTCACCCGGATATACAAACAGGTGACGTGTGTACACTCCGACTGTAACCGGCGCCGGCTCGCGGGACCTGCTGCGCCGCCAGCGCCGCCTGTGCCGCGACGTCACCCGGATATACAAACAGGTGACGTGTGTACACTCCGACTGTAACCGGCGCCGGCTCGCGGGACCTGCTGCGCCGCCAGCGCCGCCTGTGCCGCGACGTCACCCGGATATACAAACAGGTGACGTGTGTACACTCCGACTGTAACCGGCGCCGGCTCGCGGGACCTGCTGCGCCGCCAGCGCCGCCTGTGCCGCGACGTCACCCGGATATACAAACAGGTGACGTGTGTACACTCCGACTGTAACCGGCGCCGGCTCGCGGGACCTGCTGCGCCGCCAGCGCCGCCTGTGCCGCGACGTCACCCGGATATACAAACAGGTGACGTGTGTACACTCCGACTGTAACCGGCGCCGGCTCGCGGGACCTGCTGCGCCGCCAGCGCCGCCTGTGCCGCGACGTCACCCGGATATACAAACAGGTGACGTGTGTACACTCCGACTGTAACCGGCGCCGGCTCGCGGGACCTGCTGCGCCGCCAGCGCCGCCTGTGCCGCGACGTCACCCGGATATACAAACAGGTGACGTGTGTACACTCCGACTGTAACCGGCGCCGGCTCGCGGGACCTGCTGCGCCGCCAGCGCCGCCTGTGCCGCGACGTCACCCGGATATACAAACAGGTGACGTGTGTACACTCCGACTGTAACCGGCGCCGGCTCGCGGGACCTGCTGCGCCGCCAGCGCCGCCTGTGCCGCGACGTCACCCGGATATACAAACAGGTGACGTGTGTACACTCCGACTGTAACCGGCGCCGGCTCGCGGGACCTGCTGCGCCGCCAGCGCCGCCTGTGCCGCGACGTCACCCGGATATACAAACAGGTGACGTGTGTACACTCCGACTGTAACCGGCGCCGGCTCGCGGGACCTGCTGCGCCGCCAGCGCCGCCTGTGCCGCGACGTCACCCGGATATACAAACAGGTGACGTGTGTACACTCCGACTGTAACCGGCGCCGGCTCGCGGGACCTGCTGCGCCGCCAGCGCCGCCTGTGCCGCGACGTCACCCGGATATACAAACAGGTGACGTGTGTACACTCCGACTGTAACCGGCGCCGGCTCGCGGGACCTGCTGCGCCGCCAGCGCCGCCTGTGCCGCGACGTCACCCGGATATACAAACAGGTGACGTGTGTACACTCCGACTGTAACCGGCGCCGGCTCGCGGGACCTGCTGCGCCGCCAGCGCCGCCTGTGCCGCGACGTCACCCGGATATACAAACAGGTGACGTGTGTACACTCCGACTGTAACCGGCGCCGGCTCGCGGGACCTGCTGCGCCGCCAGCGCCGCCTGTGCCGCGACGTCACCCGGATATACAAACAGGTGACGTGTGTACACTCCGACTGTAACCGGCGCCGGCTCGCGGGACCTGCTGCGCCGCCAGCGCCGCCTGTGCCGCGACGTCACCCGGATATACAAACAGGTGACGTGTGTACACTCCGACTGTAACCGGCGCCGGCTCGCGGGACCTGCTGCGCCGCCAGCGCCGCCTGTGCCGCGACGTCACCCGGATATACAAACAGGTGACGTGTGTACACTCCGACTGTAACCGGCGCCGGCTCGCGGGACCTGCTGCGCCGCCAGCGCCGCCTGTGCCGCGACGTCACCCGGATATACAAACAGGTGACGTGTGTACACTCCGACTGTAACCGGCGCCGGCTCGCGGGACCTGCTGCGCCGCCAGCGCCGCCTGTGCCGCGACGTCACCCGGATATACAAACAGGTGACGTGTGTACACTCCGACTGTAACCGGCGCCGGCTCGCGGGACCTGCTGCGCCGCCAGCGCCGCCTGTGCCGCGACGTCACCCGGATATACAAACAGGTGACGTGTGTACACTCCGACTGTAACCGGCGCCGGCTCGCGGGACCTGCTGCGCCGCCAGCGCCGCCTGTGCCGCGACGTCACCCGGATATACAAACAGGTGACGTGTGTACACTCCGACTGTAACCGGCGCCGGCTCGCGGGACCTGCTGCGCCGCCAGCGCCGCCTGTGCCGCGACGTCACCCGGATATACAAACAGGTGACGTGTGTACACTCCGACTGTAACCGGCGCCGGCTCGCGGGACCTGCTGCGCCGCCAGCGCCGCCTGTGCCGCGACGTCACCCGGATATACAAACAGGTGACGTGTGTACACTCCGACTGTAACCGGCGCCGGCTCGCGGGACCTGCTGCGCCGCCAGCGCCGCCTGTGCCGCGACGTCACCCGGATATACAAACAGGTGACGTGTGTACACTCCGACTGTAACCGGCGCCGGCTCGCGGGACCTGCTGCGCCGCCAGCGCCGCCTGTGCCGCGACGTCACCCGGATATACAAACAGGTGACGTGTGTACACTCCGACTGTAACCGGCGCCGGCTCGCGGGACCTGCTGCGCCGCCAGCGCCGCCTGTGCCGCGACGTCACCCGGATATACAAACAGGTGACGTGTGTACACTCCGACTGTAACCGGCGCCGGCTCGCGGGACCTGCTGCGCCGCCAGCGCCGCCTGTGCCGCGACGTCACCCGGATATACAAACAGGTGACGTGTGTACACTCCGACTGTAACCGGCGCCGGCTCGCGGGACCTGCTGCGCCGCCAGCGCCGCCTGTGCCGCGACGTCACCCGGATATACAAACAGGTGACGTGTGTACACTCCGACTGTAACCGGCGCCGGCTCGCGGGACCTGCTGCGCCGCCAGCGCCGCCTGTGCCGCGACGTCACCCGGATATACAAACAGGTGACGTGTGTACACTCCGACTGTAACCGGCGCCGGCTCGCGGGACCTGCTGCGCCGCCAGCGCCGCCTGTGCCGCGACGTCACCCGGATATACAAACAGGTGACGTGTGTACACTCCGACTGTAACCGGCGCCGGCTCGCGGGACCTGCTGCGCCGCCAGCGCCGCCTGTGCCGCGACGTCACCCGGATATACAAACAGGTGACGTGTGTACACTCCGACTGTAACCGGCGCCGGCTCGCGGGACCTGCTGCGCCGCCAGCGCCGCCTGTGCCGCGACGTCACCCGGATATACAAACAGGTGACGTGTGTACACTCCGACTGTAACCGGCGCCGGCTCGCGGGACCTGCTGCGCCGCCAGCGCCGCCTGTGCCGCGACGTCACCCGGATATACAAACAGGTGACGTGTGTACACTCCGACTGTAACCGGCGCCGGCTCGCGGGACCTGCTGCGCCGCCAGCGCCGCCTGTGCCGCGACGTCACCCGGATATACAAACAGGTGACGTGTGTACACTCCGACTGTAACCGGCGCCGGCTCGCGGGACCTGCTGCGCCGCCAGCGCCGCCTGTGCCGCGACGTCACCCGGATATACAAACAGGTGACGTGTGTACACTCCGACTGTAACCGGCGCCGGCTCGCGGGACCTGCTGCGCCGCCAGCGCCGCCTGTGCCGCGACGTCACCCGGATATACAAACAGGTGACGTGTGTACACTCCGACTGTAACCGGCGCCGGCTCGCGGGACCTGCTGCGCCGCCAGCGCCGCCTGTGCCGCGACGTCACCCGGATATACAAACAGGTGACGTGTGTACACTCCGACTGTAACCGGCGCCGGCTCGCGGGACCTGCTGCGCCGCCAGCGCCGCCTGTGCCGCGACGTCACCCGGATATACAAACAGGTGACGTGTGTACACTCCGACTGTAACCGGCGCCGGCTCGCGGGACCTGCTGCGCCGCCAGCGCCGCCTGTGCCGCGACGTCACCCGGATATACAAACAGGTGACGTGTGTACACTCCGACTGTAACCGGCGCCGGCTCGCGGGACCTGCTGCGCCGCCAGCGCCGCCTGTGCCGCGACGTCACCCGGATATACAAACAGGTGACGTGTGTACACTCCGACTGTAACCGGCGCCGGCTCGCGGGACCTGCTGCGCCGCCAGCGCCGCCTGTGCCGCGACGTCACCCGGATATACAAACAGGTGACGTGTGTACACTCCGACTGTAACCGGCGCCGGCTCGCGGGACCTGCTGCGCCGCCAGCGCCGCCTGTGCCGCGACGTCACCCGGATATACAAACAGGTGACGTGTGTACACTCCGACTGTAACCGGCGCCGGCTCGCGGGACCTGCTGCGCCGCCAGCGCCGCCTGTGCCGCGACGTCACCCGGATATACAAACAGGTGACGTGTGTACACTCCGACTGTAACCGGCGCCGGCTCGCGGGACCTGCTGCGCCGCCAGCGCCGCCTGTGCCGTGACGTCACCCGGATATACAAACAGGTGACGTGTGTACACTCCGACTGTAACCGGCGCCGGCTCGCGGGACCTGCTGCGCCGCCAGCGCCGCCTGTGCCGCGACGTCACCCGGATATACAAACAGGTGACGTGTGTACACTCCGACTGTAACCGGCGCCGGCTCGCGGGACCTGCTGCGCCGCCAGCGCCGCCTGTGCCGCGACGTCACCCGGATATACAAACAGGTGACGTGTGTACACTCCGACTGTAACCGGCGCCGGCTCGCGGGACCTGCTGCGCCGCCAGCGCCGCCTGTGCCGCGACGTCACCCGGATATACAAACAGGTGACGTGTGTACACTCCGACTGTAACCGGCGCCGGCTCGCGGGACCTGCTGCGCCGCCAGCGCCGCCTGTGCCGCGACGTCACCCGGATATACAAACAGGTGACGTGTGTACACTCCGACTGTAACCGGCGCCGGCTCGCGGGACCTGCTGCGCCGCCAGCGCCGCCTGTGCCGCGACGTCACCCGGATATACAAACAGGTGACGTGTGTACACTCCGACTGTAACCGGCGCGCGGCGTCTACTCACACACGTTTATGGTTGCCTTACTTTATTACTAAAATATAGAGACGTCTGGTCGATCGTAACTGATTGACGAGGTTAAGCTATGTTTAGACTGATAGACAAAGGCTCACGTGGAAAGCCAAGAACTTTCCACCGCCCGGCTCCACACATCTGGCTTTGGTGAGGTCACCCCCTTTATGGGCTCAAGGAACCCGGTTTTCACCCGAGCCTACCGCCGGGGCAAGATAGTGACTGCTAGCGCGATTCCTATCTTGCCCCACCTCGGCGAGGGACTACTCGCGGAAAGGGGGGTTGTTTATTGTGTTCGAGCCCTACACATTCCTTACCTTCACCCCTGGGAAGAAAGGGAAGTTCTAGGGATTTTCCTCCACAAAAATAAATATGCCCTCAGGTGACCTGGAAAATCCTAACACTAGGACGCTAGTCTATACGACTAGCAAACAATAACAAAAATATAAATATATTTCCTAATACCAAGAAAGAATGTTTTTCGCATTGTATCTTGTATGTATGTATGTTTGTAAATATCTATATTACCTCCTTCCAACCTGCTGGCTGGATTTCGACAATTAAGGTATCGTTAGATTCGTTTAAAAAACTCAAATGTCCTTAGATAATCAGGATAATAAATTGAGAATCATAAACATAAACGCTTTCACACTTAAGCCCCGCACTAAGTTCTATGACTTCTGTCGTGGATCAATGCATTCAAATTATTGTATTTGTGCATTGCTTAGATGTTGACTATTTTGCAAAGAAGGGATTTCTAGATATGCTATATCTCCAAAGTACGATTTAGATACCTACGGTACGAGTCTTTGAACTTAGTGTGGGGCTGTAAGTGTGAAAGCGTTTACTTTGTATATTAGCGTTGAATTAGATTATTAATTGTTTTTTAATTATCTTTGCAGGACAATGGCGATTCAAATACCGACGGTAAGTTTTCAAAATAATTTTTGAAATAGACAAGCAAGATGTTCGCTTGATGGTAGGAGACACGCTTGCCTAAAAACTAACTTCACAGTGCGACAAAGTACCGCGTGGAAATGCAATCTGCTCGTCCCCTTGAGGCTTACACTGCCAAATACTTATCTCAGCCGGAACCAGTCCTGCTAGCACAGTCCTGCTACGAACCAAGAATCCCACCATAAGGTTGATGGCTTGTGTATCGGCACCGGAAACATTCATATCATACACAGAATCACACCCAGAACTAAAACACAAATTTACCTTGGGGAGAAAGCAACGGTATCGAACCCGATTCCCGTTGCTTAGGAGGCGAACCTAACTACGCCAACGGACTGTTAGGGGGTCTAGTTAGTTTCATGTTTTATATCTAGTACAGAGTTTCAAAGATACTAAGATTTATTTTTAACACTCGAAGAAAATCACGCCTCTATTCCTATATTTAAATTTTTACAGAGTCCGAGGATTCATCGGACGAGTCTCGACTGACCATAGACCTTGACGCGAAACAATCCAAAACGAACATAACAAAAAGCGTCACAAACGCCGCGACCCAGATCAATTCCACGGTCCAGTCGCTCAACAAACCTGCCCCCGCAACCGAACCGAAAAATTCAGCCCCCGGAAAGGAAGCGAGCAACGAAGCTAACGAAGCGACAAATCGAAAGAAGAGAAAGATAAACGCGAAACAGCAGAAGGCAAAACGCGTCAAGCGAGCTTCGGAGGATATGGAAACACCAAGCTCCGATCCGCTCAAAGAATGGATCCGGCAAAAGAATATAACCTCGCGGTTCTTCGACCTCAATTTGAAGAAACCGACCTCTTCAGACGCGGGCACTCGGGCCGGCCCCGTCCCGCCGCCTTCGCTGCAAGCTATCATGTCCAAACGAGCTGCCGCGGCTCACGGTCCCAGGAAAGAGAACAAGGAACAGACAAAAGGAACTACGACCCCCCGATACGAGACGAAGGAAGTTTTAATCCCTCAGGGCGGGACAGTCGTGAGAACTCTCGTCAACGTCACCGCGCCCAGCAAACATCTTCTCGCCGCCGACAGCGGGGGCACATACTACGAGACGGCGAAGGAAAAATCCACCCCCAGTGAGAAAGGAACCAGTCTCATTAACATTCGAGTCACGAGCGGGTCGGATCCGGGAATCTTCGAAAAGACCGACAAAGCTACTCAATCGAAAATACGCGTCAGGAGCGGGGCGGACTTGGGCACCAATAAAGTTTCCACGCTATTGAATAAAGTGGTGATACATCCCAAGACGAGTCCAACGGTTCCAAGTTCGACCTCTAAGACCGGACAGCCGGCACCGGCGTTCGAACCCGTCGTACAATCCGTCACGTCCGCGACTCAGCCCCCGCCCCAAACGGTCGACGCGTCGACCATCTTCGACAAAGAAACGATCGCGAAGTTGTTGCTAGAGAACGCGGTGAGGAATTTCAATACTACCCCCGGGGCGATACCGCTGACCGCCGTGCCGATAACGCTAGTGCCGCTGCAAACCGGAAACGGAATTCAGCTCGTGCCCGTGAATTACGTCACCACCCCTCCTCCCGGTGCCATTCCGATCCCGGTGTCCGCTCCTTTGCTCCCGCCGGCCCCGCCCGCGCCTGTGGAAAGCCGCCGTGATTCCGATTCGCCCGAGCTAATCCTGCCCGACGACGGGAGCAACTGCGTCATAGACTTATGCGACGGCTCCGATGAGGAATCCGCCGCTAAACCACAAAGCGGCGACGTGGCGACGAAAGCACAGAATATTCTGATCAATCTGCCCTCCGGGATCACCGTGTCGAAATTGCAGACGAAGGCAGCGACGCAAGGCGCGCAGTCCCTTTTGAATTCTTCACTTTTGAACGAGTCGAAAGCATCGAAGGCGTCCGACAATTCCCGCTCCCTCCTCAATAATACGAAACTGCTGCGGCCCGGCCCCACTTCCCTCCTCCGGGTGGTCTCGAAGGGAAGCCAAGTTGCCTCCAAACCCAGCACCGGACAAACTAAGTCGATCGCTGGTACCGCAAAGATCGCACCGGCGAAGGATCCGAAGGATCTCGTGTTGAACAAACATATAGCTAAGAATGTAGCGGTGATGCCGCCCACGTTAGAAGTGTCTCCCCTGAAGAAAGGACAATCTAGTATCAAGGTACGCATACGGTACAATCTGGGTGTATTCAAGTCTAGGGTGAATAGGTACCTTCATGTTCTATCTTCGGCCGCATCCTTACTTTTCATCAGGTGAGATAGCGGTCAAATACTTGCCTATCCAGTATGAATAAAAAAACCGACAGAAAATGCATGAGATTCAAATATAAATTCAGTATTTCTTTTTTATCTGTATAGATATATAATGTAACATTACATAAACATAACGCTTTCACGACCCCCGCCCCACACTAAATTCAATGACTGGTGTCGTGGGTGCCGGAAACATTCACATCTCACACACAATCACAACCAGAACCAGAGACGCACATTTTCATTGGGGAGATAACTTGTGTTCCTGCCGGGAATTGAACCCGATTCCTCCAACTTAGAAGGCCAACGCTTACCCTACTAAGCCAACGAGCAGTCTAGCAATACTATCTTTTATAAATGCTTTTCAATTAGATGTTCTAAATAATAAAAAGTGATCAAAATGCGTTGGAAATTCAAAGTAACAAAACGCACTCTATTGGCTAAAGTGATTCGTCACGTTAATTCACTAATTTTTAATGTCAATGATTGGTCAACTTTCCTTGACAGCAGCCGTGATTTGTGGATGACGCAGAAAGAACGTCAAAATGGCCGCGTTTTAACCAGGGCTTGAAATACCGGTAAAATGGTGGTAACGTTACCGTAGTCAATCACGGTAGCGTTATTACTACATGTAACGTTTTATGGTTTACCGTTAATCAATAGGCGTGTTACCGATATATTTATATAACGTTAAACGTAGTTTTATCGGTAAATGTAACGGTAATTGATAACATTATTTCCTTCAACCCATATTTCAAAAAACAAATAAATTTTAGTTTGCTGCTTTTCGTGATTTGCGTCTCCGTTCGTCGTTAAGTGCAAACTCCAAACAATGCTAGCTTAAGTTATTAATTAGATAACTACTCTCAGATGCGATAACGATACTTTTCACTTCGTAACGTTATTTTATTGTTACGATACCCAGGTAACTATAATTTATGTTACCGTTATTCAGGTATTATTGTGAAAATAACTGTAATTAACGTTACTTTTTAATGTTATTTGGTAACGTTAACAAGCCTGGTTTAAACTGCTTGAATCTGCTCCAAAATGTATTTTTAAATACATTACATTTAATAATTTTTATGAATGAAATTTTATGTATTTTAAGGAAGACCAACACAAATTAATTTACCTAAGCCTGTATCGTAATACAATGAGCCAATTAGGTAAGTAGTTTGGCGTCTAGCCGACGACGCTATACTAGTATGGAATAGATCTAAATCAAGGCGCTTACTAAGTTTACTGAAATTTCTGCTCGCTTGCCATAGATATGGGTTTCGTCTACAATTTATATTTCGACTATGTAAGTAAACAATCGATGAAAAGCTTAAAAATACAATATATCTGCGTATTCCTTATTTCTTTGAATCAATTTTGATTTAATGTATATATATATATATATGTATTTTACTTCTTAATTTCAAGGTTTTTAAGATTTCATCGGACGGCCTGCTAACACCGTCCCGTGGGGTATCGCGGACGGCGGGGGTAGTGGTGCAAAGGGCGGCGGGGGCGGGGGGGTCGCAACCCGCCGTCAACAATATAGCCAAGATCGTGATTGTCCCGCGGGGCAGTACCGGCGTCGACCCTCGGCCCGTGTTGCGCATCACGCGAGGCACTACCCCTGCTACCCTCGCTACCCCGGGGAGCCGGCTGACCCCTATCGCCACTACCCCGGGCCCGCGGCTGTTGAACTCTCTGCTGGCGCGCGCCCCCGGCACCGACGGCGCAGTGGTGACAGCCGGGGCCTCGCCTACTAAGTCCGACGCGTTGAAGATTTCCGAGGTCCGGACTAAAGGTGAGTGACACCCGTGTTCCTAATTCTCGAGGATGTAAGGAACGGAATTAAGTCGCGAGAGATTAGGCATCTTCTAGGCAAACGTGGCCCATCGTCGACCGCATCATCGCTTACGATATCAACGTTTGCCTAAACGGAAAAAAAAGCTATTACTATACTATACTATTACTATACTATTTTTAATTATACTTACTCTCTGTATGGTACTTAAGTAGAACAGTTTGCTCGAAGCGATTCTCTTCTACTTTTATCACCCGTACGGCGACGCAGTGGAACTGATTGCCCGCGTCCTTGTTTCCCAAACGTTATAATAAAAAAAAAGAGAGAGTCAAGTGATTTTCGATCTAAATGCGCACAAAGCGTTTTTCTTCCACATTCTTTGTCCGAACCGCAAAGGAATGGAACTCCTTGCCTGAGTCGGTGTTTCCTGATGAGTACAATATGGGAGTCTTCAAGTCGCGAGTGAATAGGTATCTTCTAGGCAAGTTTGCCCCTTTGTCGACTACATTGTCGCTTACCATCAGGTGAGATGGTGGTCAAAAGTTTGCCTATCTTGAATTTGTAAAAGGATGTGCAACTGTGATTTTTTGTATTATTTGCAGGAGGATAAGCTAATTTTTTTACGTATTATTTGCTATGCCCAATTTTTATTCGTTGTCTCAAAGTGATTGATTGAACGAAGCGAGATCTCAAAGTTAACTTGGTGGTCCAGCACTTTGTCCGTCCGACCATCTGTCATAGGCAATTAGCGTCTAAACCATACAAGCGAATCACTTCGAAATCTCAGAGAATATGTAAAGCTATGGTTCAAACCCAGAAATGGCAATTAAATTTATAAAAATGAATAATTAGGATATATGTATATTGTTTCAGACGGGCGGCGCGTGCTAGTGATGCGTTGCACCGCGAGCGGGGAGCCTCCCCCCGCGCCCCCCGCGCGGCCGGCGGGGAAGGTCGCCATCCCCCCCTGCCCTGTCAAATCAGTTCCTAAACGGGTACGTTGAACTTTTATATACGTTGTGGTTGTAGGACTGTATTACAGCAAACGTTTGACTTTAACTTTCCATCAGATGTGTAGTAACCTGATGGAAAGTGACGATGTAGATTAAAGTGGAGCGAGTTTTAGTCCCGGACTCGCGGGAATTCTGGGATAAAGAGTAGCCTATGTGTTTATCTACGGTGTCGGCTACCTCCGTACCAGGTGTCATAAAACTAGCGGTCCAGCCGTTTGAGCGTGAAGAAGTTACAGACATATGAGTACACTCAACATTTTCGCCTTTGTAATATTAGCATGACTAGCTGCGCCTAGCGGTTTCACCCTCATAAGTCCCTGACACGCGGGAATTCCGAGATAAAAAGGAGCTTATGTGTTAATCCAAGGTGTCGGCTACCTCCATACCGAACTTCATCGAAACTGGTCCAGCCGTTTGAGCGTGAAAAAGTAACAGATATATGAATACACTCACAAACTTTCGCCTTCATAATATTAGTGTGAAGTAACTATCGTGAGTATTACACATTTATTTTGCATACGACTTAAAACACGTAAAAATGTCGACTTACTCTGTAGTCGACTAGTTTCGAACAAACGATAACGCGGGCGAAGCCGCGTGGAATAACTAGTGTTTAAATATTGCTGTGTTGTTGAGGAGAATTTTTCCAGTGCATTTCAGGGAACCTATTTTTATAATGCTTTCACACTCACAGCTCCATTAAGTTCGATGAATTGTGTCGCGGGTGGCGGAAACATTCACATCACACACATTAACACCCAGAACTAGAAACACAAACTTCACTTGGAGAGAAAAAATGTAACTAAAACTAGCAAACTAAGTAATCTAAAGAAATTCAGGAAATCTATTTTGTTAACTCCTTGTAGCTAATAGAGGATACGCGTGAACTTTAAATATAGGCCAAGTAATATATATATTTTAGTAACACCTTATTTATTTTACAAAAAACAATTTTATTTTTTTTCTACTATATTGCTTAGAATTTACGGGAATATTTCAGTATTTTTTTTCGATAATTCTACCCCTTAACAACAAGCAAGTGTAAGTTAACCTATAACCTACCTCATCTCCTCCTTAAAATGCCATATCTATTTAAAAAAAATATTAACAAAATTACAAAAACGACAAAAACTAACGCATTAACGTAAAATTGGTGTCATTCGGACGTTTTAAAAAGTACAGAAAATTTATAGTTTAATGTAGTGATAAATAAATAAATAGACACCAGTCCACAAAGAGAGGCGTTTGAACTGGAGCTTGTTTACCGCTCCGTTAATCCGATCAGAGCGATGCTAATTTGGTTCGAAATGATGCATCCAAAACACAGGTGTATTTTCGCGTCAAACGTAGACCTTTACATCTATCTCCGATCTTTCGAGATATAACAATACCGATAGCAAACAAACTTGAACTTCTACGCGTTACTTTTTCTTAATTTTGGCAAGTGCCAAATGAAAATTGGGCCAGAGCTCAACTGCCCACTAAGAAACTGGGTATCCTCCCTAAGATCGGGCAACACAACGAGGCATTATCTAAATTTATATCAACCTACTGTGGCCACATCACCAGCTCGAAGCTCTTGACCGACGAGCCAAAAGACTCATGGATAGTCCAGTCAGATCAAGGATAACTCAAGAACAGATTTGAAGAAAATATTCCCGCGCGTTTGAGTGTGATTGCAGTTTATGAGCATTCACGAATACATTAGATGAGTTTCTCTTGAATGTAGATCAGACAGCACTTGCAGGCAGCTTATTAATACGGACTTTGAATGGTTTGAATGTCATTTTTAACAAACATTCGTCCGCATGGGTTCTTGAATAATTTAAGCGTTGGGTTCTTTTTTCTCTTATTAATAGATATATTCATTGACCCGCGCGCTACATTCCTGACAAATTTAATATTTAAGTCGAATAGTTTTTGAAATTTTGTCAGAAAACCAGTGAATTATGATTTACTTATTTTTTAAATCCAATATTCTTCGCTCTGACTCACCATCACTCCATTACAACGTACAAATCCAGTTCCGATCAACATTGAAACAACTCCATATCACTGTTATTTTTTCAAAAAGTACATCGGAACTCCTATTTTGGAGAAGGCTCTAAATTTGACTGTATTTTGTATATGTGTGCTAATTTATAACTTTTTTCTATTTGAACAGATTTCGTTTATTCTTTTTTATTTGAAAGCTGTTGCTTCCCATGTAAAACCAATTAAATGTGATCGATCTGACCAGTAGTTTTAAATTATCTTCAATAATGCCTATTTAATAAATTTTATCCGATCAAGGGTTCCAAAAATAAAGCGGTAAAGTCGGTAAAATCTTTACTTGCGTTTAAATTATTTATGCTGTTGGGACGACCAATGACAATATATTAACCGATTGTCTGTTGTCGACAGAGCATAAGCTGCGTTAAGTTGAGGCGTAAGGTGTTCTCCCGGTCGTCGCGTCGGACTCGGCCCTCGCAGCGCAACGTCCGCGCGACGCCCGTGCGCATCGCCCCACGGCCGTCTACCCTGCAATACCCGGTCAAAATGGAAAACGCCCCGGATATAGCGAAAAACGCCTCAGATGAGACCCCAAACCCCTCGGATAAAACCCCTAACGTCTCAGATGTGCAAAACGTCTCGATCAAAATGCTAAACGCCTCGAATGAAACGAATAAAAAACACGCCTCGATTCAAATGATAAATGTTCCGGACGAAAAGAAAAAACCCACGATTACTGTGATCAACTTTCCGAATAAAGATCAAAATCAGTTGATTAAGGTGATAAACGTGACCGGAGTGAAAAACGCTTCGACTGAAGTCCAACGCTCCCCGGACTCGACGCGGTCAGCCCAAAGTGGAGCGCAAATCTCGCCCAGTAAGGTTCAAAATTCGCCAAATAAGGAGCCCTGTTCTCTGAGAGCGTTGTACTCCAAAGAGAAAATGTATCAGTTCCCCCGACCGCCCCCCAGTGAATTGCAAACGACTATCACCGAAGTACCTAACTCGCTGCGAGCGTTATATCAAAAGGAGAAAACTTTAAAGTACCCAAATAAAATTCCGAAATCCAGTGAAACGCAAGTTCACAAAGATGACTCTGAGTCGAAAGCTATGTTCGCAACGCTGTCCAAAATATCGAAGGTGCCGCCGACTGTTGAGAATGCGTCGGAACCAATCGCGACCGCTGTTGTAAAAGTGAGCTAAATATCAATACATATTTCAACTTTCATATGATAGTAATAATTATTATTAAACATAAACTGACATATTTGTTGCCGAAAAAAGTAGCAATACTTAACACCTGAGGAGTTGTACGCAAGTTCCTATCAGAAGAATAAAATCTTAATGCCTGTTTTTGCTAGGCCAAAAGCCCGTAAAAATAGAAGACATACCTCGAAAACGAGAGAATTAAATAAACATAAATATTAATATGTCACTTATTCATAAATAACTAGCCTTGCCTGCGGCGTCCGCGTATATCTATTTCAGAATCATACTAGTCCTACTAATATTATAAATCCGAAAGTTTGTGTGTAAGTGTGTAAATATGTTTGTTCCCTCTTCACGCTTTAATAGCTGAACGGATTAAGATTAGATTTGTAATATACATAGCTTATACCTAGGATTAATACATAGGCTTTTTAACTTGATAATAGCAGACGAAGCCGCGGGGCACGGCTAGTCAGAAATAAATGTATGACGTATAACTGTGTTAACATAATGGTTTTACAAATTTTACTGTAGTCATATAGAAGTAATAACTACAGTAAATGTCCATTTCGGAAGTACAATAATATTCTGTAAAACAAGTTTGTTCTTATCAAAACAAATAAAAATCGTTTATTTACTT
This sequence comes from Lomographa bimaculata, assembly GCA_948107665.1. Lineage (NCBI taxonomy): Eukaryota > Metazoa > Arthropoda > Insecta > Lepidoptera > Geometridae > Lomographa > Lomographa bimaculata. The sequence continues at coordinate 10,583,792 of OX403612.1, read as the reverse complement.
GGGCCCTAAAGATGTACTCATAAAAGTTAATTGTCAGATTCCACAAAATTACAGCCATCTCGAGAAGAACCTGGCAAGAAACTTGGCGGCGCATATATTTTTTCATAAATTTTTTTAGTCATTCTTAAACACTAATTCATAATTATATTAACCGAAAATATCTATACTATGTAGTCGCCAAAAAGCGCTTGTGTAGTTTGCCTCCATGCAACCAAATGTATTTAATCGTTTTATAATAAGCTTTCGTTTCGCTTAATCTAAATGTTCGCACTGTGTTATATCTAGTATTAAGATTGCGTCGCTTCTTCTTAATTTGTATTTATCAATATTTATGCGAACAAAACAAAACCTATTTAATATAACAAAGTTTTTTTTTTGTTATATTTACAATAGTGGTGAGATAATCTAACATATTAGTACATACGTATAGACAATGTAGTAAAAGACAGAAAATAAAAAAATGTCTGTCTTTTTTGGTCTAATCAATGAAAACACAATTTTTTTTATGATCATTACAAATGTGACACATGCCTTTTATATACGAAACACACCTTTTATATCAAACTATGTTATCTATCAATATTTACAATAAAATGTTATTGATATAAAAGAAAAGAATACTAAAATAACACTTATACATCATAATATTCTTTTAAATTAGTTAGAAAGTAGCCCATGTTTTAATCCTAGGTATAAGCTGTGTACATTCCCAAATTCTTTTAGCTGTTATAGCGTGAAGAGAATTAAACATTTTCATTTGAACACATACTTTCGAATTTATAATATTGGTGATTAGTGTGATTATTAAGCTAAGGCATTCTACAATATTTTTTATATAATAAACAATGTAAAACTTAACTACGGCAATCAAGGCGGTTTGGAATGGAGCTATACGTGTCTAACTATATTATTAAGTCAATTATCTAAATAATATTAGTATGATAGTAACAGAAATTAAAATAAGTTATACTTTAAAAAGATTTAAAAAATCAAGCTTTTCATAAAATCAGTGTAAATGAGTAAATAAAAAAAGGACTAAAAAGTTATATAACTAGGTAACTTAAGACGAATCAAACTCGATGTGTTTTTCTTGTTTAGTTCAGAAGTTCCTATGGCCATCTCCCGTCTTCATCATTAGACCAGTTCCATGCACCATATTATTGTATTGTTACCGAAGATACATATGTACACTAAATTTCAGTGCATTCGGACTTAGGAAAGTGGATCTAATTTAGCTTGCAAGATTTGATTACAAACAGACAGACACAAGTCATCGTCAACTTAGTATGGGGCTGTGAGTGTGAGAGCGCTTATGTTTATGTTTTTAAATGTATAATGGCCTATTTTTACTTTCGCGGCAAACTCCCGTGTCGGCGTTTACTGAAGTTTGTTGTATTGTTGCAGAATACCCCGGCGCCTTCGTCTCCCCCGGCGTCCCCCTCGCCCCCGGCGCCCCCCTCCCCCCCGGCGGCCCCGCGCCCCTCTCGTCGCGCCGCCATGACCGCGCGAGCGAAAATGGTGCGCCAAATGGACGACGTAAGTTTGTTTCATATGTTGTACATATCTGTTGTCGGTGCCCGGCTTACGCGGGCTATGCCCGACTCCGATACGATTACTGCATCGCTAAGCTCCGCTTACTCGCCCCGCTCCAGTGGACGGGCAGCCTAACTCAGAACAAAATGGATTCCAAAATAAAATGTATAACCGTGTTAACCACTCACATAAGCTTTATTATAGAAATGGGGTATTGAGCGTATGTTTATGTCTTTAAGAAGTCTATATTTTCACAACGTTACGAGCATCGGCGTACCTAGATTTTATTCCAGGGGGGCAGTCCAGGGAATTCCTAAATGTAAATAACTTAACACATTACCTTACTGATTCGGACGATTAAGGACTCAACATTATGTATTCCGATTCACAATTTTTATGTCCATTATGTGACAAATATCTATACATTACATTATCTTTATTTTTATAACAATATGTGAAGCAAATAAACATAAAAAAATGAAGTTATGAATGAAATATTAAAAAAACTGTGCCTTTTAACAATTTTGTTCTGAAAACAAAAATAGAAAAAATATTTTTTTAAGGTTTGCGAGCCTTTTTGTAAATGACAGAAGTGTTTTTAATTCAGTCAGTTAAAGTTTGTCAGTTTTCAAATTATTAAAATGTTATAATATGTTGTGCAGGGTGCGGAGGGTAACGGGGAACCAACAGAGTACTCAGTGGGCGGCGCCGATGCGGACGATGACGACGACTATGTGGCCACGCCGCCACCACCTGAAGACGACGAAGACGACTGTGTAGCCACGCCGCCGCCGCTCGATGACGATGAAGAAGATAATGAGTAGGGATATACCTCGCGGCAGGATGGCCGAATGCACTACAGACAGTGCGCTCCTTAACTATATACAACCTGTAACAGAAAGGTGTAGTAATACTTTGTGGTGTGTATGTATGTATATACCAGGCATCGTCTGCCAGAGAACAAAAGTCGAAATCGGAGATATTATTTTCCATACAAAAATGAAAATGTATATTTTGCAAATATTTTTGACAGCCCTACGGTTACATCTGTAGCGCGTGACCTTGACCATTTTTTATATGGCCCCCACTGTCCGAAATCTAAGTCCAAAGGCTATATGGTGTAGAACGGTAGCTGATGAAATAGGGCTGCAAATGACATCATTTTTTAGAAACTAATTCATCATAACCCAATATTCTTGCTGCTGCCGAGAATTCAGAAGTTCCTGTTAGACTTCATATATGCTTGAGTATTACTACACCTATAGTTAAAGGATAAGTGACTATACTAACACAATGATGGGACAGATTATTTGTAACAGTATCTGCCAATAAAATTAATAGAAACAAGTCGTTTGTGAAAAGTCTGGAAATAAAACATTGGAAACGACTACGGTGAACCAAAAATGAATGTTTATGAATGTATATTTTTAAGAATCTGTTAGTAAATGAATTAATCTCGAATAGTCACTTCGACGATACTGTTAATGACAGTAGATTAACATTAATTAATATCATAAAAAAATACTATACCAAATATAATAAGTTTAAAATATAGTTAGTCAGTTTTAACAAATATAGTTAGTTTTAACAAGGTATTGATGTCGTTTGTCGCATGTGAGAGTGATGCCACAGCGTCAGCTCTCGTCAATGTTACATTTCTTTATTAAATCTATAATGGTTTTTAGTTGGCTAAGAGTTTCCCAAAACGTTTGTTGTTCGTCCGTTATATTGTTGGTAATATCACATTTTTTTATCATTAAGAAAAAAATATATTTGAACTTAACGAGTTTTTTTTTTCCGACGACCCAGTTGGCGCAGTGGACAGGTGTCCGCCCTCTGCGCCGTGGGTCCTGGGTTCGATTCCCGGCAGGAGCACAAATTTCTTCCCAAGGGTTATTTGTGCTTCTGGTTCTGGGTGTAATGTGTGTGTGATTTGAATGTTGCCGGCACCCACGACACAAGTGATGGAACTTAGTGTGGTGCTGTGAGTGTGAAAGCGTTTATTTTATATACTATTTCACTCACGGTTTGTTTCTTGCACCGTTGTGACATTAGTTGAATATAGAATATGCACTCTAAAATGGACGTCAATTCACTAGATTGTTTTGCATTGATTGACGCGTTAATTTTTAATTTAAACCACCTTCTAAAACGGATGAGGTTCTGATATCTATTAAATATTGCTATTTGTTATTATTTTTTTTAATTTACCGTATATCCAGCGTACCATAATCGATTCCGATGATTCACATTTAGTTTATAAGATTATAGTATCTAGTTAGTCCTATTGTTTAAATAGTGTTTGATTTGTTTTTTTTTTGGTAAAAAAAATGTATTTCTGCAAAAAAAGACTACCTATATTGTATATTTCTCTCTAAAATATATATTGTATATAAATAACAATAAAAATGTATAGGTATACTCGTATAGAAAAGGTGTTGATCTTTGTTTCTTAGTAATTTACTAGTTTGTATTACCTGTTTATACTTTTTTTCTTTATTTCTAGAAAACAAATGTACAGAACAGGAATAGAACGCAGGCTGCGTCTCCGATGGCATCCTTACTTACTCACGTATCCATACTGCTTAGTATGCGAATTTTTCTTGCTCGATTTTCGTGACGGATAAATCACACTAATATTATAAAGGTGAAAGTTTGTGAGTGTGTTTGTATGTTTGTTACTTCTTCGCGCTCAAACGGGACGACCAATTTTAATGAAATTTGGTATGGTGATAGCTGATACCCTGGATTAACACATAGGCTACTTTTTTTATGTATAAGAACATATACTATGACATCTGTCATAGCCTTATAAAATGTTATATTTATTGTATTAGGTATACTTATAATATGTATACTATTTGTTTCTTAAATTAATTAATAAATGACCGAATTAAAATACAAAAATATATATTTAAAAAAGCAATACACAATTACACATGCTATAATAGACATAATACATAACAATATGAATACAACATAAAATAATTATTATACTACTAGTGATTCGCCCCGGCTTCGCCCGTGTGCAACCCCTACAGCGCCATCTGCCGGGCTAATTTGTGAATCTGAACCATCCAGGGCGCCACCCAAACGTATACAATAAAAATAATTCAAATCGGTTCGCCGTTTAGGAAGATTTCAGTGACACATACACTCGTACAGTAGGATTTTATATATAAAGATTATTAAACTCATTGAATCGTGAAAGTCTGTACTCGCTAACCAAGAAGTAATATTTAGTTGTCGCCATGATTACCAAAGTATGTATTTCGTATTTACTGCGCTTAAATACACTTTTACACATAAAGCAGCTTTCAAATATGTTAATGTTTTACAACAATATGTCTAGTTATATGTGCACTGAAAATTAGATCTTGTTAATTATAGATACTTACGTATAAAATTGTAAATAATAAATTTTTCGTTTCAAAATTTACTTCTCATGTAAATAAGAGGGTAGGATATATTTGTGACAACTATATCTACATTTAAAGATGTTAAAATTACAGTAGTTACATTAATATTCGTTAAAGATATTTTAGAAGAATTTCTATTTAGGTATAAATTAGTAAAAAAAAAATATAATTAAAATTGTTTGACTTACGGGTTGTCGATACATACCGAAACAATTGTCGATCTAGACATCGACAACGCGTAAGTAATTCCCTTTTAATATTAATTGAATAGTTCAAAATGCACGTTAGTTTTTATCAAATTACGACAGAAAATTAAAATAGTATTAGTACATATAATAGAAAAAACTAACTAGCACAAAGTAACAATGCATTGCATGTGTAGCGTTGTGCGAGATAAACTGCACCTTATTGTGTCGTAGCAAGAGTTGATATTTATATAATTCCTTTACGTAGAGAATCTTCTGTATTTGTTTCTCAAATGTTCTGTGACGAGTTTCTTCCAGACTAAAATCCGCGCGCGATGAGAATGGGATGGAACCTTGTCAAATCCTTGTAAATCGAAAATAACAGTTCTCAAGTAGCGTTAGCAAAAAGTTCTGAGTATAATTATAAATATATTTTTCTGCGGGTTATGAAAATACACAAAAATGGATCATGGTTGTAATCCTTTTAATAATGATGTTTAGGAATATATATTTTGTATTTTTAAGCAAACCAAAAAGACTTGACAATATAACCCCTGAATCACTAGATTCGTCATCCATAGCCAACTGTGTCACCATTTACAATGCGTTAGAACACCGAAAACACAACTAGCATATGCGAGCTTCGATGCGAGTTTGCCGACGCTACGGCTGGCCGGCGGACCGCGCGCTTCTCAGTTCCAAAAGGTCGCATCCCATTCTCATCGCGCGCGGACAATACAATAGAACTGAGTGTTTTTGAAGAGCAACTTTTTATGGGAGGGCTTTGAATTTCCTGTGTGTTTTGAAACCTTTTGTGTGTCGAAAAGTGGAGGGGGTAAACACTGATAAATTAAAATGTTTCCCTGTAATACATAAGTTTCATTTCTATCGTGTGTCTAGAGATAATTAAAAATTCGTGTCTACGTGTTCGTGTTACGACACGACCTGTTTTTTTTAAATTGTTCTATTAATATGTTTGTAGACTTAAGATTTATATTGTTTATAGATTAATGAAGTAAAAAGATGTTATCGCCGTTTAAAATAAATGTATGTAGACCTTTGTTTAAATACGTATCGTGTGTGACGCAGTGGCCGCTATCTAGATATAGTGTCACACAGAATCGCGGCTACTGCGATCTCTAAATAAAAATCTTTCAGAGAATTTGGTGTTCTGCATTGAAATTCCCTAATTTTTAATATCTTGGCAGCAATTATTGCAGTCCTAATACGTTTATTAGAAGACCATTGCAGCAAAATCGTTTGACGCTCCGCTAAGCGTGTAATTACTCCAAGTTTAAAAAGTTTGACATGAATTTGACACATCTGAATTTATATTAGAGCATTGTAGGTATACTGTTATGTCGTATGCGCAGTATCTCGAAGCGAACGTATATAAATGTATTGATTACATTCCATTCGTTCGCCACGTACAAAAACATTCGTTTATAAATAAAACCATATTCTTCAATAAATAACAAAAATCATTTAACTGTAAAAACGGCAAATGTTTTAGATGTTTTTTTTTTTATTTTATTTGAAAAAATATTTTCTAGTAAAGGCTGTAACCACGTTCTTAGTCTTGAATAGGATAACTATTTTTAATTGATTGCTTGAATAGGAGGAAATAGGAAAACCAAAACAAAAAAGTAACAACAACTATAATTTTAATTCTAAATTATTCTAAACCTTGTAAATCTTGTAATTACATTGGTAATTATTAAAAAAATACAATCTTTAATATACATATTTTATTACTGTTTTTCTTAATACTTCTACTGCAATTGAACAACAAATACCAAAAACACGATTGATAATAAGAAAACAAGACATAAGCAACTAACGGAAAATGATTTACTAATAAACCTTAAACTCCATGAGGTGTCTGTTCGGGACGAACTAGTATAATTAATTCATAAGTTCCGGAAAATATCTTACACGTTACGTAGGTATAAGTAGGTTTTGTTCCTCTGTGTTTAGTTATATTTGAATGCACTGTTTTTTTTCCAAATATAGACTGTGTACCTTCAATTGGTATTTTTATTTTTCAAATCTATATAAATAAAAAACAATGACCGCGTGTATGAAAGGTCGTCACTGTAAAGGCTCGGCCTCGATATGGCTGATTTTTTACAAGCTTTTATTTAGTTTCACCTGTCCCACATCCCACCACATGGCAAAATAAAAGGACGATTTAAAAATGAAGACCAAGATATATTCTCTATTTTGTGTGAAATATAGTCATTTCATTTCATTGATGTTAAGTGACGATGCGTTCAAAATTACAACTGCAGCTATTCTGCATGAACATTTCAAGGAAAATAACTCGATTACCTACATAGTTTCTAAAATGCCTTTAAGTAGAGTAAGTTGTAAGCACAAACCTTTTAAAAATAGACGAGGGACTCGTGGCTCCACTGATTGCTATCCTCAGTTCTTGACACGTACTTATCTAGAATATACGTAGTCTAGGTTTCCAGCGTTAGAGATGTAAAACTGTTCCAGGTCCCCGATGAGGTTAAAAAGCCATTCCGTCTCAAACGCGCGAGATGCGATTTGCTTTGTACTGCGAGATGGGCAATATGTCGCCTGCGTTTGTTGTGGCAGGGAGGCAAGGTCACTTTATACCTACCTGCAATAATATTTAGCACACGACACGTGGCGACGGTAAAAGTTTTTTGTTTGCACCTACAATAGGCGAATTTTGATGCCAGCAAGAAAGGAAATGGTAAGGGGCACGCGCCGGTTTAGCCTACCTACTAATGTAAAGGGACCCGTACACCTATAGGTATACGGGTTTCTTTAAGTAGGTAGGTAACCTAGGGCCTAAAAAGCTAATAAATGGGCCATTAATTAAGATAAATCTGAACTCCACGTTGGCGAAGTCAGCGCTGGGGAGTAATCGCTCGATGCGTTTAGTTGCCACGTCTATCTTCCGTACGAGTTGAACTTATTGCCTGCGTCTTTGTTTCCCGAACGGTACAATCTGGGTGTCTAAGTCTAGAGTGAATTGGTATTTTCTAGGCAAGCAAGTCATCTTCAGCAGCACGTTCACTTTCCATCAGGTAAGATAGTGGTCAAATGCTTGTCATGTAGCTTAAAAAAGTAACTGGATGACCGAGCTAGGCTCGGTTTTTTTTTTGTTGTATAACTATCGTGTTTTTTGGAAATTATATTTAAATACGAATTACTTACTGATCACATATAGTTTTCCGCACGAAAGAAGGAACTGAAAAAAAGGAAAATAAATAATCATCTGGACTCGAACCGGTGTGTCTTCTTGTTCCCACCTAAGCTATTATAACCTTGTAGATAGTGGCGAATTTACCTTCGTATTCTAATATTATTGTAGCAGTTTTTCACTGCCTGAAAACACGGATAAAACGGCGTTTTCTAAAAATGAAACCTAGCTAAATCGATTTATAGCCCCCGAAACCCCCTTCATACTAAATTTCATAAAAATCGTTTGAGCTGTTTCCGAGATTCAGACTATATATAATATATATATGTATACACAAGAATTGCTCGTTTAAAGGTATTAGATAGACCGAAGCATATTTGCATACTTATATTCGGTTTTGTTATTAATGCCGGAGAAACGAGCACTAAATTTCGCAATATAGGAGATACTCAGATATCGCCAACTTAACAAACAACACCAAGCCTTTGTCGAATTACCAATTTAGCGTAGGTACGTACCTGTCAAATCCGTAAAACTTTACCTTACACGTAGGCGAGTGTGTGAGTTATGAATACATTATACGTTTATACCTAGTACGTGTTTTGGGCCTCGATCGCTCCAGCAACTCTGGATAAACAGGTTGATTGTGTTGTTGTAGCGAGGCAACTACTTACCTACGCACGAGCTGTGTTCATTCAGCGTGTGTTAAACTGCCCGCTAGGTTCGCCACCTACGCAACGGGTATTGGATTCGATTCCGGGTGGAAACACAAGATTTCTTCCCAAGAAAAAAATCTGTTTCTGGTTCTGAGTGTGAATAGAATCAATTTTATTGCTTATAAACGGTATATAAAAGCAATAACAATTTGTCCTTGCGGACATGCAACATTAACCTCGACTTATAATTACTTACTTAAATAAATATGTGATGTTTACCTAGTTACATTTTTCAAAAATGTTAATAATACATATTAATATGTGAGTAGGCGTCGGAAACCTATCTATGATGTGGGTGCAATAATACTTATTTGTACATTCAAAGAATTCCTTCATTGTGTATAAAGCCTTTTCTAAAAGCCATTTCTTAAAACGGGGCTTGAATCTAAGAAATACCTTCAAGGATTTTATACTAAGAGGTAAATGTGATTGTTTCCGACACCCACGACACACGTTGAAAATACATCATGTTGCATGTTTCCGACAGGGTCCATAATGATCTCAGTATGTAACGAATTATGTTATGTAATTTTAAGAACCCATTTACATTATGGAAGCAATAAAGAATTGAGTATTGAGTACGTCATTGAACTAGTATGTCGCTGTGAGTATGAAAAGCTACAAAACTTTTCATGAACATAGGTATGTTCATGTTATGTCTATCCATATACAAAAAATATCTTAAACAGAGCGCCTCTCCACCAAAAACTGTTAAGGTAGGTAAAAATATGTTTAAAAGAATAATGGACCTTGCTTTCCTTAACAGATCCTTTTCCTTATTGTTATAGGTATGTACCTATTACTCTAAATGACTCTTACTTTAATACATCCGGTCACCTGTCCACCTACATAATTAATAAAATATAACAACGTTGTAATTAGCGATAGTCGCGGCCGTCGCCCGCGTGACTCGTGTAGATATCAGATAGTGTTCATATTATTATATCACTATCACTACTACAACTTATATAATTATTTACACTCGCTCTGATAACAGTGACGGAAAAATTGAAAGCAAACCGGCAGGAACAAGAAACACAAAAAAACGCAAACAAACAAACAAACGCATTCACACTCACAGCTCCACACTAAGTTCAAAGACGTTACGTAGACGCGGTAGGTATACCTGATGTTACGTAGGTATACCCACCGCAGTATAACTGGTTCGAAATAGTACAAATTGTTATTGAAAAAGCTGTATTCATTGGGTAGGGTGCCGGGTGTTCAAGGTGCCGAAGCATGGACGCTCACAAAGGAGACTGTTCACAGAATGAGAGTTGCACAGCGGTCTATGGAGCGCGCCATGCTTGGCATCAGCCTAAGAGACCGAGTCCGTAACACGGAACTCCGGAGACAAACCAAAGTCTGTGCAAGAAACATTCACATCATACACACAATCACATCCAGAAATAGAAACACAAATTTCCTTTGGTGAGAACACTTGTGTTTTCACCGGGAATCGAACCCCTGCTTAGTAGGCGGATGCGCACCTAACTTAGCCAACAGACAGTTCTATGCAGTGCGCCAGATTGAGATTTATTACATTGCTGAATACGATTTTTAATGTAAAAGCATCATAAATACCTATAAGTTCTAAAACGTATCGGTATAGGACGTCGTTAGAACGTTATAATGTATTGAAGTTTTTTGGGAGCGAGTGGGGTTCTCATTAGTGGCAGCTACTCATACCTCGCTATAACTGGATTTATTGTCCTCTCTGTACCAGTAGTAGTAGTGTCTTTATCTCTGTCGTTATTAATTGTTTGACGCCAAGAGTTGCCTCCGGCGCGGCGACGGAACGCATTCACACCGACAGGTACACGACTTGATAATAATGTGTTCATACCGAAACTAAACGTTAAACATAATTTACATATGTTTTATTTAATTTGTACATAATTTAACTCTAGCAAAGCTTAAAAAAGCCGACTTCACCGCTTTATCTTCGGAGCTTTGATCAGATTTCTAGATTGAAGATATCTCAAGAACTACTGATCAGATCTTGATCAAATAATGGGACCAAATGGAAAACAAACCCTATCAAACAAAAAATTCGAAATCGGTTCACGTGGAACGAAGATATGAGGTAACATACCTATATAAAAAAAAATCCAGTCCTCCTCCACCGCCTACCTCCTTTTTTGTGAAGTCGATAGAAAAACTAAAGTAAGTAGGATTAGATATTGTTCATACAAAATTACTAAAATCGCGATTAAAAATGGTGGTTGGGGAAGGAGGGTGAAAAATCGATTCTCATACCTACCAAACATAGTAAAAAAAACATTAAAATCGGTCTAGCCGTTTTGGAGAAGTTCGACCACAAACCGTGCCACCAGATATTTATATATCAGATAGTTATGATGTGTTGTGAACCTTTGATGTCTCAAACAACAAACAAACGCAATCACACTCACAGCCCCACACTAAGTTCAAAGACTTGTATCGTGGGTGCCGGAAACATTCACATCATACACACATAACACCCAGAACCAGAAGCACAAATATCCCTTGGGAAGGATTTGTGCTCCTGCCGGGAATCGAACCCAGGACCCACGGCGCAGAGGGCGTACACCTGTCCACTGCGCCAACTGGGTCGTCAAATAAACAAATTTTGAATTTGTATTAGAAATAAACTGTTTCCTTACAGTTCGGTGTGAGAACATCACAGTCCTCAGATTGTTTGTGTCTCCGCTGGCCGCTTGTTTGTCGAACACTTGACTCGCAGATGTTTGTGATCGCGAAATATCCCCGCCTGAACAAATGTTGGCCTACGCAGGTCAACACCCGGCTATTATTACAAAAATTACGAAAAATACTAGTTTAATGGTATATTTACTCAGATAAAACAACTTTACCTAACAATTTCTTTTTTTAGCTACATCCCATTTGTCAATCCTTTATTTATACGTCCGTTGGCTTAGTTGGGTGGGCGTCCGCCTTCTAAGTATCGGGTTCGATTCCCGGCGGAAACACAAGTTTTCTCCTCAGGGGAAATTTGTGTTTCTGGTTCCGGGTGTGATTGTGTGTGTGATGTGAATGTTTCCGGTCTAGACGGTTCACCATCTACTTAACGACTCCGAAATTGAATTTAATCTGGAAACGTAGAACCTGCTCAGAAATTTCACTCCTTCCAAGTACGCATAATTAATGTGAAAGCAAAACTGTCCGTGCGTTTTTGGGGAATCAGTAATATTATAAATGGGAAATTGTGTTTCGTTCATGGTATACATGGTGATTATTATCAGATAATGTAAACGTTAACCTTATTTTAACTGACTTCAAAAAAATGAGGTTCTTAATTCGACTGTTTTTTATGTGTACATTAGAATTTTATAGGTACCAATTTTGATGATTCTTTTATTATTTGAAAGCTGGTGCTTTAAATTTTATGCATTTAAATTTTATCAAGATCTGACCAGTATTTATAGAGTTATCCTCAATAATGCGTATTTAATTATTTTAAACTGATCGAGGGTTCCGAAGATAAAGTGGTGAAGGCAGTTTTTTTTTAGTTCAGTTTTGCTTGCGTTTACATTATTATGATTATTTATCAGCTGTTTTTCAATCGATTTCAAAAGAGGTTCTCAATTCGACTGTATGTTTTTGTATGTATGTTACGCGATATCTCCGCCAATTATGAATCGATTTTGATGTTTTTTGTTTGGTAGATATACCTACTTCAGAAGTGGTCTCATATAAATTTTATTTAAATCGGTTAAGCCAAAACCGAAATATAAACGATAAAGTCGGTTTTTTAAGCTTTGCTTGCGTTTCAATTATTTGTACTTCATGTTTATTTTTGGCAATATGATGACACCATTAGCGCAGTGGACAAACTCTTTGCACCTCTTTGCACTCTTTGCCATCGATCTTAGGTTCGATTCCCGGCAGGAGGACCATTTTCCTTCCCAAGGGACATTATTTGTACTTCTAGTTCTGGATGTGATTCTTGTGTGATGTATTTTCTGGAACCCACGACACAAGTCTGTGAACTGAGTGTGGCTTTTCAATAATCAGGAAACATAATAAATTCTGCAAGCTACGGCCTCCTACGACTTCGCTGCATCGTCCATAATTAATCGCTTTTTTGTCCCTCAGTAAAATTCCTAGAAAAATAATTTTTACCTATTAAAAATGGTAACTGAATTTAACTTTTAGTTTCTTACAATTTACTACTTAGAGCTAAATAGGAAACCTTAAAAGTATGATAAGAAATTGCGTGCAACGTCCTCTGAAGTTATATTTATTTAAGTAAAATTTAATTTTAAAATGAGCTGTCCTGTTTCCATTCACGGATCACTTCCCAGGTTTCTTTATACCTACTTACCCTACTCACCTACAGACTCAGATGGAAACATCTAGATCATTATTATGCAACATTATTTGATATTGCTATTTATAATAAGAAATATGATTTGATTTTGTAACTAAGACAGCTACCCTTCCTCGTACCTACGTACTATTGTATATAATTGATGATGTAATTCGTGATACCTTTTCTAAGGTCAACACACCACCTACTTACACTTAACGTTTCTTTCGGACATTTCTCGTGGTCTACCTACTTAGTCCACCTGGCTGTACCAAGAGCTATTTTTATTCCCGTGGTCCACCTCAAGATAACCGGGTGTACCAGGGGATTTTAATTCTTTCCATAGTCCACCTTAGTTCACCTGGCTGAACCAAGGGCAAATTTTCCTTCCTGTATTATGCATGTAAACAAACTATTTATTTTCTTTATTATTTCTTTGTTTTCAACCGACTTCAAAAGAGCAGGTTCTCAATTCGACTGTATGTTTTATTTTGTATGTGTTACGCGACATCTCCGCCAATTGTGAATCGATTTTGATGATTCTTTTTTGGTTTGGTAGATCATACATCAGAGGTGATCCCACATAAATTTTAAAGAAATCGGTCATGTCAAAACCAAAATATAAGCGATAAAGTCTGTTTTTTTAAGCTTTGCTTGCGTTTAATTATTTTATGCAAGATAGGCAAACATTTGACCACAATCTCACCTGATGGAAAGTGATGATGCGGCCGAAGATGTAGCATGCTTGCCTTTAAGATACCTATTCACTCTAGCCTTGAGGACTCCCAGATAATATCTTTTTTGGCTTTCAGTCAGTGTGGTAGTAATTTAGATTTGATTCTTATAGATACAGATTATAAATATTACTTCGTACTTTGATATTTATATGTCTAAATGCTGCTCGCAGCTCTCATTCACTCGAGTCCAGATGACAATTAAGTTATCATAACTCGTTTAAGTATTTATCCTCGAACTCGATTAGAGTGAGCGATGGCGGGACCGGATAATGTCGTTACTCGTGCGGATGAGCATTCTGGACACATTCCTCTCACACAACAGGAATAAATATCTTTACTTACAAGTCTTTAATTCGTAGAAATAGAAACATATGTACCTACATTATTGCTCTGAACTGTGTACATATTGTTCTTAAAATAAAAATGTCTCAACAGACTGCCCATTTCGAACACGCAATAGTTTTATAAAATACTAGCGATCCGCCCCGGCTTCGCCCGGGAGTGATAAATAAAGAATCGCTCGACCGATTTTGTGCAAACTTCACATAAACCATCTACTAAATAGTCCGAACAAAGCCTAAATATTTGGTTTGGATAGGTGAGCCCGTTTTTGAGTTATAAAATTACAACGAAAAGTGGCATTGATTTTTGTATATATAGATATAGATATATAGAATAACATAGAAGGATGTTTCTGCACATAATTTTTTAGATAAAAGAATAGTTTATGGTATGTTCGAAATTGAAATAGTTAATATTTTAAAATGAGTTGTTGATTGGTCAGCTAGCATAATTTTTCAAATTAATATCACAAAAATAATTAAATTATTCCAATTTAGAGACAATAAAACTGTACCACTCGATCTCAATATTTTGATTAGGACTTATTATATCACTGAAGTCAATGGCGCAAGATTTTCGAGGATGAATATTGATACGCATTTCAATTGGAAGAGTCACGTCTGTAAGATTAAATATTAAGATATGTTGTTACGCTTTGTCTATATTAGTTAATGTTTTCAATAAGTCTACCGCAGTAAGCGCATATTACGGCCATGTTTATCCCTATTTAAACTACGGAATTATTTTCTGGGGAAATTCTGTTGACGTTCAGTCAACGCATTCATTATTGTTGTAAGCAGATTTGCCTTGAGTTTATAGATCATGATATTCCTAGCTAATTAATCCGCATAATATAATATTTGATTAAAAATGTGAAATATTACGGGTGTGTTTATATGATAAACATGTATTTATTATTATTGACTTATAGAATTTTTTGTATATATACCTAACAATATATTTTATTTTCTCATAAACTTGTATTAACACCCCCGTCTCACCAATTTATTAATAACCTTTAGGTTGTTTGGAAGAGTTCGCTTTTAGCGATAAGGCCGATTTACTCGAAGAATCCCAGATTATATATGTGAAAGAAAATGCTTTGTAGCATTAAGTTCGCCTATGTACAATTTGTAATATAAAAGTTTTCTATCTATCTATCTATTATAACATTCGGTTCGGGGAACAAAAGACGAGGGCAATGAGTTTCACTCGAGCTGGCTGTAATATAACTGGAGTTATGTGAACCATATATGGATGACGTTTGAAAGTTTGTCTTGTTTTTAGATGGTAAAACGGGCATGGGGGAATTAACTCGTATAATTCCTGCGAACACTATCACAAAATGTAAACGGTAGAATACCGATAGGCTTGCGACCTTACGTCGGTGACCAAGACTCTGCAATTTGGACTTGATTAGGTTATCATCGCCGATGAGTCTTTTTGCTCGCAGGTCAATGGACTCAAGAGCTTCAAGCTGGTACTTAGCGGATCCATCCCACAGGTGGCCGCAGTACTCCATACACGAACGGACTTGAGCTTGATATAAATTAAGTAGCTGCCCCGGTGTGAAGTACAGCCTAACCTTTGCGAAGATACCGACTTCTTACTCTAGCTTCGATGTAAGTACCAAAGTTAAGATTTGATGACAAGAAATTGACAAGAAGCTCGAGTTTATTTGCGGTATTGGCACATTTTGGAGCGTTGAAGACAGGTAAAAAGGTATCCGTTTAGCGGAGAAAAGACACGCCTGTGTTTTGGACGCATTAAAACGAACTAAGTTGGCATCGCCCAAATCCGCCACGGCCAACAAGCTCGCATTCAATCAACCTATCATTTCCTCTCTTAGTGACTGAACTTGAGCCTCACCAGCTCGTGCATTGGATTCGTATCCTTCGACATCATAAATTAGGGCAACGGTGTTATGCGAATATATTGGGACCGTAAATAAATCCCTAATGAATACTTATGCGTCGACAAATTGTTATCTGTCGTCAAACTGCCCGTTGGCTTAGTTAAGTGCGCGCTCGCCTCTAAGCAGTGGTATCGGGTTTGATTCCCGGCGGGTCAAAAGTTAAATTTGTGTTTCTGGTTCTGGGTGTGATTATGTATGATGTGAATGTATCACCCACGACAAGTCATTGAAATTAGTGTGGGGCTGTGAGTGTGAAAGCGTTTAATCTATCAATCATTTATTTTGCCAGAATATTGTGTAAAAAGGCGTTCATTGTACTATCAATATTAATTAATGACAAACGACACTTTTCTTCCCAAGGGACATTTGTCTAGTACCTAGTAACTTGTTTGTGTGCGTGATGTAAATGTTTCAACATTCTGATTTAATATTTGAACTAAGTGAGGGGCTGTGAGTGTGAATGCGTTTATTTGTTTTAATAATATCAAGTGATAATTAATATCTATAAATGTAAAAAACCTGCTCGTTTTTACCAAAAACCTCTGGTCCTGTTATCGTGTGTGATTGAGTGTTGATGTGAATATTTCCGGCACCCACGTTACAAATCTTCTAACTTAGTAGTGTGTGGAGTAGTAACAATTAAAGCGTTTATGGTTTAAAAAAACTATCAGTCCGAATTCAGTTCATTTAATAATTTCTTAAAAGTTACAATTAATACAGTCAACAGTAACATCTACAATCATTTTAACTTACTTAAATCCTAAAATTTGTTATTTAAACAATCATTAATCCAAATAACATAATAATTAACTATGAGTAACTTATATTTATCAATGATTTGATAATAACTAATGACTTGAAATTAGTTCGTTTTCAGTTTAATTAATTTAGCAAAAGTTCTAGCATCTTTATACTCTAAATACAATTTAGTAACTGATCTATAGATTTGAAAAAACTGAAAGATCTGACCCTTATACCCAGAGACCACTCTAAGTTGGTACTCAAGCTTGTTCACGTCGAAACTTACTACTGTTTTGGAGTTTAGTAGTAGTATTGCGTATAGTTGACTCTATACTTAACAATTGCCTCTGAATAACAGACTTTACGATGGAGTTCATCAAGACAAGGTAACACTCCATTGCCTTAAGTCTTTTTATCTATCTTTCACCGTTGCATATGATTTAATTATGACAACTATTCAATCGCTTACGAGATTATGCGAATTAATTGAGAACTGGCACATGGTGAAAGGCTTATCATAGAAGACAAAAACTCATAATAGAAGAGAGATGCAATATTATTGTCAACAGGCGTCGTGACTCAACTCAAAAATAAACATGGAAATAAAAATGTTTCTGAACAAATTTACTATTAAATACAAAATATTAGGACAAATAGTTAGCTAATCTTTCAATTTAACAATTAGATATATTTATTAATTATAATATTACTTAGGTATTTAGAGAATCGAGCTGCTCGAACTCTGGCGAAACCTATTAAACAAAATGTATAAACAAATTGTAATTTAAGTTTGACGAGCTCCCAGCCATAGCTCGTCGTTTGATAAAAGATAAGTCTAAAAGATAATGACGTGGAATGATAAACGAAACAGTTATAAGTTGTTCAAAAAGACGTTGTGACTAGATCAGACCAAGGTGAGAGTGAGAGAGTTGGACAGAGTTCAGACTTCCTCGCCGGGGCCCGTGTCGTCGGCGCTTCTCCTGTGAAAGAAATACCAAAGATTACATAACCCGTAACAACCGTGTTTTTGTATTCAGTTCTCTATTCTATTCAATTCTTAAAACAGATGTTAATAACACATTTTGTTGAAGCCGACCCAGTTGGCTCAATGTGCAAGTATCTGCTCTATGCGCCGTAGGTCCTTTAGTAAGGTTCGATTTCCATCGGGAGCACAAATTTTCTTCCCAACGGCCATTTGTGCTTCTGATTCTGGATTGTGTGTGTGAATGTTGCCGGCACTCACGATACAAGCCTTTGAATTTAGTTTAGAGACGAGAGTGTGGATGCGTTTGTTTTAAAAAATCTCTATCGCTGTAGCTGGAACCTGTAAAAGCCACAATGCCTCATTATAAATATTTGCACACTGTACTGGACTGTATATGTATACTGATGTGATGTGAAACTTAATTCATTGAAATTTGCTAATAATGATGTTACCTGACAAACTGCATATGCCTTCGTGTTCTCACACACTTGAACAACGTCAGCACGCCGGTGTATTCACAGACGATGCACCCCTCTCCTTGCTCCGCACACGCTCCCCTCACTCCTCGTCCTGGGAGCGATTCAAGGGGTGACTCTGACCGTTTGCCGTACCGACTGCCCATGAAGAATCTACAACAATACATAAGTATAAAAGAAACTACAATTGTGAAACCAGAATTTTTTATAATAAGTATAACCTTAAAAAGTTATTGTGGTCCTAGTACAGGGCCTTAAGGTACACTTGTTTGAGTTTTAGTAAAAAAATGCCAATTTATTTTTATTTTTGATAAACATTGTGTGCTTGTATTATCATTGTTGTATAAACGATTATATCGCTACCATATTTACATCGGATGCTAATTGGTGAATGATGTCAAAAGCTGTACTGAAAATTAATTTCAACAAAGATAAAAATAACGATGCAGCTCAGATCTAGTATGATTGCAGTAAACTTGATATATCCGATAATCATTTCAAATTAAAATTATTCAATGAAATTACAGGTAACCAAAGCTTTGTGTAAATATCTATTAAATATTTCATTTGGGTAGTCTACGTTGTGCGTAAGGTAGAGACCAGAGCTTGAGATGTCGTTGTGCTCGGTACACTAAGGACGGGTGGCGAGCAGCGGTGCGTGCCGTTGTCGGTGCAAGCAGAGGCACACAACCACGTGATAAACAAAACACTAATAATATAGTATTCTAACCTGTCATTTCTCGGCGCCATGACTCTCTCGGGTGACCGGCCGTATCTGGAGCCCATCACGAACGGCACCGGGGACACTGGAAATGTGGCTATACTTTGTACAAGAAAAAAATACTATTCATTCTTTTGAATTTGGCTGGCAGCCAAAGACATAATACCAACTGTATTCCAATACTAGCAGTGTTCCGCGGTACGCTCGCGTTAATTAAGTTAAAAGTAGTTCCAAATTTCATACAAATCCGTTCAGCCGTTACAGCGTGAAGAGGGAATATACTTACTTACACACAAACTTTCGGATTTATAATGTTGTCAAATTATAAACAATTACTCTGTAATTAGTTATCATCATACTCGTATTTAAATGCTCATTAGCCCTCACATACAATATGGCGTCGACATACGAGGAGATCCTAATTATAAGATTGCTAAATGTAATGTTATACGAGAATCATACATTTGACATATAATAATAATGTATAAATACTTGAACACATTATGTACTGTACAACGGTAACTATTCTACTTATTTTTGCGACTTTCTATGGTAATACTACCACAATTACGCGAAATTTGAGTTTAGCCGCGAAGGTGAAAAAATGGCGTTGTTGATTTTGTGTAATTTTCCAAAACCTGTGATTCTTCGAGTGTTAGTGTGTAATAATGGTGGATTATTAACCGTTAATACTAGGTAAATGTGCATGAGTGTAGGCAAGTCATACAAAGTTGAAAAACGTGATTTTCGCCTTCGCTCCAAAACTCCAATAGAAGTTCTAGTAAAGTTTCTACCACTTTACTAGGGCATGACTTGACTATGACTGACTACTTGACTTTGACTGTGACTTGTGACTAAGACTTTTTTTGTAAAGAATAGAAATTGTTAATATTTGTTTAATATTTCGACTGAAGGACTATGCATCCATGGTCATGAAATAATAATTAAAAAAAAAATACGCCAAATCTTATTGTTGAATTGCTTACTAATTACTTACTTTTCTATATTATTATATTAATATTTGACCAAATTCACATGCCGAGTAACGCAAAATAGCAGAACTCAATATATAGTATACTAAGATCAGTGTAATACCCTATTTAAGTGAATATATTCAATTTCCAAGATGGCGGCGACATTGACACGTCATTCATGCAACGACACCGATATAGCAAAGCGGCTACCTATGTTGGACTCACTCTCGGCTCGTTTGTCCATGTCCGCGTGCGTCAACGTCATGCAGAGCAGCGCCAGCGCGGCGCAACGCAGCATCGTGCGGCACGGGTGCCGAGCCACTGCCGCGCACTGCCGCGCCGCCTCCAAGGGTGTCGCGCAAACGCTCATACCGAGAGTGCTCTGTTGGAGTAAACAAGTTGACAAGTTTTTTTGATATTGGGGTCGAGGATGGTAAACACGGTAGGGACTACCTTTTTTTTGTGTTTTCACCATATTTTTTTTTATGCTGGATGGGCCAGCATTTGGCCACTATCTCGCCTGATGGAAAGTAACGCCCGAAAACGGAACATGCTTGCCTAGAAGGTACCTGTTCACTCTAGACTTGAAGACATCCAGATTGTA
This sequence comes from Lomographa bimaculata, assembly GCA_948107665.1. Taxonomy (NCBI): domain Eukaryota; kingdom Metazoa; phylum Arthropoda; class Insecta; order Lepidoptera; family Geometridae; genus Lomographa; species Lomographa bimaculata. Next base: position 10,562,954 of record OX403612.1, on the reverse strand, counting down.
CCGTAATATAAACATAAAACATGAACGCTTTTACACTCACAGCCCCAGCTCTTAGTTAGATGACTTGTGTCGTGGGTGCCGGAAACATTCACCACACACACAATCACAACCAGAACCAGAAACAAATTTTTCTTGAGTTGAAAACTTGTATTCCCGTCGGGAATCGAACCGCCTGCTTAGAAGGCGAACGCCTACCCAACTAAACCAGCGGGCAGTTAGCGGTAGGTCAATATAGTTTTGAAAATATTCATGGCACAATCTGGAAATAGCATCTTACAATTAGTATATTCAAAACATGACAAAAGTTTTATATTTGTGCCGTTTGGAGTAGAAACGCCGGGCCCTTGAGGATCAGGTGTGTTAGAAATTTTCAAAGATTTGTCTTAGAAACTGATTGAGTAGACACGTGACCAAAATGCTGGGTTGTATTTTGGGCAGAGGATAAGTCTATAGTCTAAGTACAGTGTGGTAATGCAGCCAGCATTTATGGCACTTTGTTTTTTTTTTCATTTTATAATTTAAATATTTACATTAAAAAACTTGGACATGTTTAAAAAAAGCATTTTTCATTAATAAACTTTTTTTTAATAACAATGATTTTTTATTTTTAATTATTTATATTTTTTAAGAGATGTCATATATGTATGTCATTGTACTATAGCTATTTGACCGCCGACGCCGTCTGCCCGAAACGAATAAGTAATGACGCAAATTATATTTAAACGGGTACACATGCTCTTATTCTGTTATAGAAATTGGCCACCTTCGGTTATCAAGTTATCCCTTGGTTATATTATACACCCCCCGATACACGAAGGATAACTACATGTAAATAATATTTATATTTATTGAGGTTATAATAATTGTAACGCGCGTACGATACCGTGTAATTTTGCGAAAGCTTTCAATCAGCTTTGAGTGCCTCTTTGGGGGCCATGTTAATACACGATATTGTTTTTTTTATAAGCTTTATATTCATTGACTAATAGTGCAATGAGCTAACACGGGTAAGCGATGATGCGGACATAATGATGAAGAATGAAGCGATATTCTTCTTTTTAGGATGGTGAGCAAACTCATTAGACTGCTAAAATATAGTGCAGTGGTATCTGCTTTTTAGCTTCACTCATATGTTCAGTGTGTTCAAATCAAATCATTTATTCGTCAGAATGCAGGTGTATATTAATAAATCAATATAAGATGTTGAATAAAATAATATTGGTTGCCATTTACATTCTCGCCCTTGTTAGGCATACGAATATTAATTATTAACCAGTAATATGTCCAACAGTTTGAACTCGCGTTGCCTCAAAGGTACTCCAGTAATATTTTGTGGTAGAATCTCCCGGAAACCACGGGAGAGGTAGCACTAGTGTTACCTGTCTCTATACCTATATACTTCATTTGGCAACACTTCGATACAGAGTAGAAGCGGTTATTTCCTAGCCCCGAGGCACGTCACGTATCACAAACAACCCCCAGTTAAAGCAACAACCCTCACCCTAACTTGGCAATAATAAACAGTATATTTGAACATTTGTTTTTTAATACACGGTCCTCAAAAAACATTGCCACAACTTTGGAAATATAATTAGAATATACATTACAAGTTCCAAAAGTATACCTAATTAATCTATACTAATATTATAAAGAGGTAAAGTTTGTTTGTTTGTTTGTTTGTTTGTTTGTTTGTATGTAAAAGGTAATCTCTGAAACTACTGATCCGATTCTGAAAATTCTTTCACCAATAGATAGCTACACTATCACTGAGTGTCATAGGCTATGTTTTGTCGGGATAGAAGTTAGTTATCAGTTTGAAATAATAATATTCGTAAGACAAGTCGGAGAAAAATTTGCTAACTTTCCGCTTTATCGGCGTACGCTGACTAAACGGTAAGACATAGTTGAATACAATGTATGGCAAAAATGTTGGCCTTCATGAGTTTTACAAAAAAGTCCGCGACAGCATATATCTAACATGTATGTATAGCTCAGAAAAAATACTTTTCTTTGTTAAAAATCTGAAAAAAAAGCGGCTATGTTTAGTTGGCTTTTTGAGACATTTAGTATTAATCCTTATCAAAATAAACTATTTCATCGTCTTACGTAGTTCATGTAAATACATTTTGCTTTTTACTGCATATGATTTGGATAAATAGTCTATGAGAAATCGTGAAATTAGTTTCACGGGAGCCCGCCCGTGAACGGGACGGGTCAGAAATGTACCGCCACGTACTACGAATTCCTGCAGATTAAAAATAGCGGCTTCTATTTCGTTGGCTTTTTTTAAGTATTTAATATTAATCCTTATCAAAAAAACCTATTTCATCGGCTTACGTAGTTCAGGTAGATGTAATTTGCTCTTTACTGCACATAATTTGGACCTATAGTCTAGGAGAAATCGTTAAGTTTATTTGAGGGTGAAAACGGTGGATCACAGAATGGAACAGTTACTGCGTAATCCGGCATACGTCTATGTTTTGAACCGACTAACATAAGAAGGAGGATATAAATTCGACTGTTTTTTTTTGTTTAGTCTTATCATTAAACTTTGAACTGCCCGCTAGCGTAGTTAGGTGGGCGTTTGCCTTTAAAGCACCGGGTTTGATGCCCGGTGGGAACACAGGTGTTTTCCCACGGGAATTTGTGTTTCTGGATTTGAGTATGTTGTGAATGTTGTGTGAATCTTGGATGTTTACTGCCCCTTGATACAAGTCATTGAACTTAGTGTGGGGTTGTGAATGTGAAAGCGTTTATGGGTATGTTTTTTAATATTTACTACCCGGCCGACGCCGGGCGGGTCGTTCCTGAACTTTGAATTGCTCGCTGGCGTAGATGGGTGCGCGTTCGCCTTCAAAGCAGCGGGTTCTATTACCGGTGGTAATTTACCTAGAAAATTTCTCTCCACGAGAAATTTGTGTTCCTGGTTTTGAGTATGTTGTGAATACTTTGTGAATCTTGGATGTTTACGGCCCCCGATACAAGTCATTGAACTTAGGGTGGGGCTGTGAATGTGGAAGTGTGTTTCTTTGCATATTTTTTAACCGGGCGACGCCGGGCGGGTCATCTTTTGAACTATCTACTCGCGTAAATGGGTACGCGTTTGCCTTCAAAGCAGCGGGATCGATTCGCGGTGGTAACAGAAGTTTTCTCCCTACGGGAAATTTGTGTTCCTGGTTTTTAATATGTTGTGAATCTTGGATGTTTACGGCCCCACGCTACAAGTCACTGAACTTAGTGTGGGGCTGTGAATGTGGAAGTGTTTATGAGTAGATTTTTTAACCGGGCGACGCAGAGTGGGGAATCTTTGAACTTTGAACTACCCACTGGCGTAGATGAGTGCGCGTTCGTCTTTAAAGCAGCGGGTTCGAATCTCGGTGGGAACACAATAACAAAAGTTTATTCCCCACGGGCAGTTTATATTTCTGGTTCTGGGTATGACATGAATGTTGTGTGTGTGGTGTTAATTGTTTACGGCCCCACGACACAACTTATAGTACTTTTACAGTGGGGCTGTGAGTGAGAAAGCGTTTATATGTAAGCTTTTGTTTACCCGGGCAACGCCGGGCGGGTCAGCTAGTATAATATATATTAATGTGCCCTTTGATAAACCAAGGCTGTAAAGTTCAGCCTAGAGTACCTATTGAGTACGTCATCGATCTATGAAAAATACGGATACAACACTATTTGTTAAAAATAACCCGAATTACTTCCGATCCTTAGGCGAAGAGTATAAAATTAATATAAGAAATAAATCCAAACTCTGTATGCGATTGTCCCATACAACACTAATGCACAACAGTGTATTTTGTATGGCGCCAAAAATATATAATAAAGTACCAGAACACTCAAACAATCTAATTTATCTGACTTTAAATTTAAGCTTGAAGAATTTATAAATGATAAAACTTCAAACACATTATTACTATAATTATCTTGACATAATAATATATTTTTGTAACTCTGTAATTATAATGTAAATGATGAATCCCTAGTTAGATATTATTTCTGTAATGCATGACATGTTATATTAATTATTAATTTTTATAATTGTAATTTTAATATTTGTATGCCTATCAAGGGCGAGAATGTAAATGGCAACCAATATTGTTTTATTCAACATCTTATATTGATTTATTAATATACACCTGCATTCCGACGAATAAATGATTTGATTTGAACACACTGAACATATGAGTGAAGCTAAAAAGCAGATACCACAGCCCTATATTTTAGCAGTCTAATGAGTTTGCTCACCATCTGTCATTTTTGTTGTAAATAAGTATATTTGAGTAAGAACTGAACAAAAAATGGGTTCTATTTATTTAGGTATGTCAATTAAATAAAGAACAGAGTAAACTTATCCTACTAAAATTATAAATCCGAAAGTGTGTGTGTAAATGTGTAAGAATGTCCGTTCCCTGAACGGATTTGGATGAAATTTGAAATGTACAATTATACCTAGGATTAACACATAGGCTACTTTTTAACTCGCTAATAGCGGGCGAAGCTGCGGAGCATTGCTAGTATTTTAAGATTTAGGTTCTGAGAATGAACGGTATTTGTATATTGTTATTTCAATAAACCCAACTTAAAAAAAATAATTTTATTGAGAAAATATTCTATCATGTTTCTGGATCCTATTTATTAAAATATAAAATGTTATCTTTTGTTGTTACTCGTCATTAGCCCAAATACCGTTTTTATATAAGATTTTATAAAATTACAATATCGGGTTGATACCTTAATGAATCCAGGAAACGCTAAAGATTTGGTTACATTTAAATACATTCTTGATTACAGTCATTTTCTCATACGATTTAAGTAACATTACCTGCGCTAATTACAACGTGAACTGTTCGGTGTTGAGTATTTTTTATCAGTCAGGGAAATAGCTTAAAATTAGGCCTAAATTTATTTTAACAGGCAGTGTAATAGTTGTACTTTCCTGCTATTTACTCCTCTTTCCGTAGATAAACATAAACGCTTCAAACTCACAGCCCCATACTAAGTTCGATGACTTGTGTCGTGGGTGCCGGAAAGATTCACATCACGCACACAATCACAACCAGAACCAGAAACACAAATTTTCCTTGGGGAGAAAACATGTGTTCCCGCAAGGAATCAAACCCAAAACCTTGCTTAGAAGGCGAACGCTCACTCACTCAACTAAGCCAAACGGTCAGTTCAGATAGACAAATAGTTGGAAGCCACGTCCCAGGCAAGCGACCATTTAAAATCAAAATATCCTTCTTGTCTTTATAAACTTCATTTATCTAAGAAATCTTGTCTAGAAACGGAGAATTTTTTTTCATGCTCGATAGGTAAGCATTTGACCACTAGCTCACCTGATGAAAAGCGACGATGTAGCCGTAGATGTAGCATGCTTGTCTAGTAATGACAAACGTTTCAAAACAATGCGAGCAAACAACCGTTACTGATCGTATAAATAAATCTTCAAAATTTAATTTAATAGTTATCTTCTAGGGAAGCTTGCTCCATCGTCGACGACATCGTCGCTTACCACCAGGTGAGATTGTGTTAAAAGTTTGACTACTACACTATAAAAACGGCTTCCATAAAATTTGTTTTTTTCGGCTTCTATAATAATCAAAATATAATAAATAAAAAAAAAGCAAAAAATAATAAATAAAGAGAATAATAAATAAATTGTTTTGTTTTTTTTTTTCTTAATTTATATTGCATGTTAAATTTAGACAAATGATGTACTTAATGTTATAACTTCCTCTCTTTTACTTTTTGCTGTGCCCATACAGGGTCTGTAATGATTCTAATTTATGTATGACATCTTAATTAATTACAGAATGCAACAAATAATTTGAATATCAATAAATAAAAAAAATGAATAAGCAAACGTTAGACTACAATCACTACCGCTGGCGGTTGAATGACTCGCTGGCAATGGTGTGACAGTAACCAGAGAATACCCATTCCACTACCATTTAATTAACTCTATGTGTAGGTATAGACAACTATGAAATTTAATTATACCTCACTGATGTTACTCATTATTCTGAGACCTAAGGCTAATCAACAAGTTGTTGATCTACTCAATCAAAAAATAAAAAATGCCAAGGAAACTCTACATAAAAATCTATTTTATAATTTTGTATGAATATAGGTATACGTTATATTATATCTATATATATATAAAAGAAAGTCGTGTTAGTTACTCCACTTATAACTCAAGAACGGCTGAACCGATTTAGCTGAAAATTGGCAGGGAGGTAGTTTAGAGCCAGGAGAAGGACATAGGATACTTTTTAAGAACGTACATTTCTTTAATTTTTTTTTTTGGTTTTGGTAAACGCATGCCGGGTATGGCTTCCTAAATATGCACATTCATTGACTGTTAGGCGGAACGAAGGTCGCCGGGACAGCTAGTTGTAGTATATAAGAAAATATGTTTCTGGTCTGGCAATAAATAGTTTTTTTTTTTTTTTTTTTAATATGCCAGCTACTTCCTTCACGGTAACAACGTCAATTGCCCGAGGTTGGTTCCGGTCCCGTCCGGGATGTTTTTTTTTTTCAAGCCACTATTGTACTTTTCTCGACTATTTTCCCGAAGGATTATTTGTCCTATTTGTTTTCCCGCCGGAAGCGCCTCCGGTAATGGTCCGGGTAAACGTTAAGTTAGAAAGTGTCTCGGTAACGACGTATAAATAACCGCACGGTTATTATAGAAAAGAAAAAGTTCGTCTGATTGTTCAAAGAGACGAAAACGTCTTCTTAATTTCTTACTCGTTACAAACTTCTAAAAAACACACACGTACGCATCTGCGTACGTGTGTGCGGTTTAAAACACATCCATTGTTTGCAAAGTCCTAACACTATTAACAAGCTATGTAGGTGATATTATATATCGGTGTGCTAAAACATTACGTAAGACATCCGATATAAGATAAATTTTAAATATAGTACTTCAAAGATATGGAAGAATTTACTACCAACCGTAAAAATTAATAAAAAAATGCGCTGTATCCATACTTAATATAAATCCGAAAGTAACTCTGTCTGTCTGTCTGTTACGCTTTCACGCTAAAACTACTGAACCGATTTAAACGAAATTTGGTACACAGATAGTCTAGAGCCTGAGAAAGGAAATAGGCTACTTTTTAACCCCGAATTCTGGCTGGTCCGGGACTTACGCGGGCAAAGCCGCGGGGCGCAGCTAGTTTAAGATAAAAGTAAAATTAGAATTGTTGTTACGTCAAAAAAAAAACATTTTGAAACGATTGATGATTGAACATTTGAGACGATGATTCCAGGATAAGATTGTATTATCATAAGTTAGATGAGAAAAATCCATGACATTATAGATATATAGATAGATAGATAATACTTTATTGATCCACTTTATAAGATGAGATAAAACAAAGGTAACAAACAAGCTTATACGTAAAGTATCACAACAGGCGGCCTTATCACTAATAGCGATCTCTACCAGGCATTATAGTTAAATTGTACGCTAGCACACACATAGGAATTTGTATATTATTTTTTATTTGTATGTATGCATATTTTTGATGAATTCTTCTGATATATGATATACAACATATTTTGTTTTTAATTATTATATATCTATATATATAAAAATCAATGCCACTTTTCGTTGTTATTTTATAACTCAAGAACGGGCTCACCTATCCAAACCAAATGTTTAGGCTTTGTTCGGACTATTTAGTAGATGGTTTATGTGAAGTTTGCACAAAATCGGTCAAACGGTTCTTTATTTATCACACCCAGGCGAAGCCGGGGCGAATCGCTAGTATTTTATAAAAGAATTGTTGCTGTTGTGTGTACGAGCACGAAGATATGCAGCATTTGTTGAATTTTGATCGTGTAATCCGCTTCCACGTAATTACATCGCCTACCATGTTTGTCCGATGTAATTGCCCAATTTTACAATTTTACCTCATGTATTTTGAAAATGTTGTACGTATAATATTTTTATTTTTTCATTGTTTTTGTACTTATGCCCACTAAATATATTTTAGTTTTTTTTATTTTGATTTTGCTATCCAAATAAATACCTCAAGACAAAAGTCTTTGACCAGTGAGTGATGACATATTGCTAAATAAAATTAGTGATGTATATGTAGTGATGTACTATATAGCCAAATACGGTGTTCCGGCAGTTATCCTTGAGAGCCTGCGTATTCCAGGTCTAGTGTGTTTACCAGCTTCGATCACATCGTCACTTACCATCAGGTGAGATAGTGGTCAAACACTAGCCTGTCACAAATAAAAAAAAAAAAAAAAATTGAAATTAAAAGTGGGTACTTATTTATTTTATTCATATGCATTGCATATACAGTAGGTCATAAGACTAAACTTAGAAAGAAAAGACATTCACCCTGTAATGTAGGGTATAGGCAAGTATGTTATCTATCTACCTAATATAATATTGGCAAATATTTTGGACAGAGATTGAGTATTGCCATTCAACGTGGCAATGCTGCCAGCATTTTGGGTACTTTGCCTACTGGTAGCGGTCTATTAGATTTAGTTTTGTACATATTTATATCTAATTATAGTTTTTTTGTTTTATTTTAATTAAATTTTCAGTTTAATGTAAATACATAATTATCAATATATTTCTTTAGTAACAAAAAAAAAAAAATTGGAGTTGAGTAATATAATATATTTATATATTATTTTATATTTTATTTTTCCATAATTTATTTATGGCCTATGTCCTGCTCCTGTGTTAGGGTATGATATATATAATATAATATTTAATTCCATATATATAAAAACACAACCTATTGGATATATTTCTAACTTCCATACTGGGCGGACATGTTTTGTGTAAGGTTGCCACTTATTAACCGACTTCATTATAATGATTCAAATAAATAATACGTAGGTATGTATGTACCTTAGGTAGCTTAACTGGATTCTGCAGAAATCTCCTCCGGGTACACCTACTTCCAGTTGATACCGGTTGTTTAACCGTCATCCACATGGTGAATGACAGTTTTGACTTATCCGGACTTACAGAACTATACTAATAATATGCGAAAATTTGTAAACATATTTGTTTTCTCTTCTTTGGAATGGCTGAAATTTGGAATGTGCTTAGCTCAAATCCAGGATAAACACATAGCCTTTTTAACTTAGTTTTCTCGGTCGACCGCAGGGCACTGCTATACTGTGACCTAAATGCCACAATTTTATTTTAAAAAATCATGGTACGATCAATGCATGCAAAACCGGTTCATAATATAATCAGTTCTAAGAGCGGGCTACGATGTCATTCAGCAATTAGGTACCTGAGCTTAGGAGAATAGCCCGTTGACTTGGTTAGGTACGCGTCTGCCTTCTAAGTACCGCGTTCGATTCCCGACGGACACATAAGTTTCCTCCCCAAGAAAAATGTATGTTTCTGGTTCTGGGTGTTATTGTGTGTGTTATGTGAATTATTGTGAATGTTTCCGGCACGGCACAAGTCATTCAACTTGCTGCGGGCTGTGGGTGTGAGCGTTTATGTTCACTTATTTTATAGAGGCCCGAAGAGCACATCAAATCACTTAAGATTCATCTCCAAAGTAATATTTCAATTCCTCGGAGCTAAAATGACAAGCCGACGTCGCAATCTTTTCAATAAAATCTTTTCTTACATCAATTTTACTGCATTAGGTACAATCAATTTTACGCATTTTAAACCGACGAAACGAACTTTTTAAGGTATGATTTTATTAGATGCGCCATTACGCCTAGATTGAGGATGTTTTACAAAAGAAACTTTGATTGCGTGGCTGTTGGAAACATAGATATTCACTGTGTTTATAATTAGTCCCTCACTGCTACGCCTGCGTTACTTACGATAAAAAGGTCTTATTACTCTCACTGTTTTTTTTATAAAGAAATAGTCTGTGGTAATTGACTGAGCGAGGTCTATAAATTGATATGGGTGGCTGAACCGTCTATAACAAGAGACACACAGCAGAACAGACGGACGGCCGTCTGTTTGTCAGAGGAGTTAAGTGTCTATACCATACACACGAATAATTTAAATTTCTCAGACAATATGTAAAGCTATGACCCAAAACAAAAATATTTATTTAAATGAAATATTTAGGGGGTTATTACATGGGGAACATAAATGACCCCATATTCATTTATGTTCCCCAAGTAATAACCCCCTAAATATTTCTATATATTTAATATAAATAAAATAATTTTAAAAATTCTGCCCGTGTGCTAAAAATAACAAACAAAGTAGAATATTACATAAATATTTGATTTTGGATACTCTTAAAACCTAACTAGTAGTTCACCCCGGACTGAGGCCTCACGGCTAAATATTGTTTAACAGACGCTTTTATAATATTATAATTGCAAAGATTGTTTGAATAAGTTATGTATGATTTCAAGGAATCTTAGTAACGGCTGTTCAAATTTACCAAACAAACTCTGTCATAAATAACAAAGCCTGAAGGGATGTGGAGATTCGTTATCGCTCCCTATTTAGTAAACGTGGTAGTTACATTCAAATTATGCATTAATCAACTAAGTATACAATAACTAGCGGATCTGTAAGCTGAAGACTTCGCGAGTCTATCATAAATAGCCCCCGTATCTCCGCCATTTTGAAAATTTCGCCATTTTAGGCATTTAAATTGGCAAACATCCGTAACTTAGCTCCTAATAATACTCAATATGAAAAATTGTGCTCAAACGAGATATCCCCTTAATGGCTGCAGATATTTCGGTGTAATTTGGTATGTTAATAGTCTACACTCTGGACAAGCACATGCAATATATACCAAAAACACGAGAAACCACGTACCACAGCTAGTGTTACTAAAATTACTTCCTTTCGTGATAATGTATGCATGTATGTCTCGCCTCAGGTTCAAAAGACATCAACGCGCGACTCACATATATTAGTGTTACATTTTTAAGTTTTATTTAGTCATTTATTTTATTAGTTTTATATTTATTTTCTATTCTATGTATATTTCTCGTGCAATGGTTAACCATCCATTGGAGAAATGTAGACCGTGTCTTGACACCTTTACACCAGGACACCAGGTTCAATGTGACTTAATTTTTTGAGTGATTGTGATATTTAATTTGACGTATTTATAATAAACCTTTATTTTTAACGAATAAAGAATACTATCACGAAATTATTTCTTTAATTTGTTTATTGTGTCTTGATGAATAATTTTTGGTAATGTTAAATAATATATTATTTTTTCATTTACGATATAAAATATTAAAATATTAACTTGTGGCCTATATATATTTTCTAAAACTAAACAATAAGTTTATTTAAAAATATATAGTATTCACGCAATGAAGTAATACCACAAAATGTTGTGCTAGGTTTTTTACTTGGTTTTTAATCTTCGGTGAAGTAAACATATATTTATTTCGTATCGAAAGTGTTCGTGAAATTAATTGAAGTGTGAAAAAAAAATAACCCGAATTACTTTAGTGTGAATTGTTTTAAAGTATTTAGTTGTGTTTAGTATTTAAATCCATTTTTTATATGTGCTGTAATTTGAAGATATGATCGGTTCAAGTGAAGTTTTCCAAGTCAGAAAAAAATCGCATATAGTTAGAAGTTAAGATTAAAAATATAATCAAAAACAGGGTAAGTGATAGGTAGTATAGAATTGAAACTTTTGTATTACAGGGAAACATTTTACTTCAATATTACGTTCGCGTCTAACAAAAAAAAGTCTTTATTTAATCGATACCGTTTTAAAATGCTCATAGGGCACATAAACCTATACTATTTTAACTATTAACAACTACCGGATACAGCAATTTTAAATGCCTTAAGATTTTTTACGCTGTTTGCCAGCTCGACAATCAAACTATATCTTTTCTTAGCAAAACTAGGAAACAGGATTTTTTTTATAAATATATGTGTTTGTGTGTGTGTGTATGTACTCACCTGGAGCGGTCCTCGAGTGCACTGTGTCCCGGCGGCGCCCGCCCTCGTTTATAAGGGCCTCCGCCCGCCTACTGCACGGGCGGCCACAGTGTCCACAGATATAGTAACACAAGTTCTACAAGAATAGAATATGTTTTTTATATAAAACTGTGTACAATGTCTTTATATTATTATTAAATATCCGAATGACCGAGCTTTGCTCGGTTTTTTGTTTTTGGTAGAATGTGTTTGAATTTGTATCTTCAGAAATCTCCATCTAGTGTCGAGTAGAAACAGTTTTTTACATCGGTCATGGCGTAATAGATTGCGCTGATAGTTTCTTAAACCCGGTTTTTCAAATGCAGTTTGGGAACCGAGCATTTCTCGGACCTGGAACGTTGATAAATCGATTCCTTGGGCCGAAAAACCCCTAATCTGTAACTTTCATGAAAATCGTTGGAGCCGTTTCGGAGATCCTGATTACACACACATATATATATATATATATATATATATATATATATATATACAAGAATTGCTCGTTTAAAGATATTAGATTAGATAGTGAATCAACAGACTCCCCATTTCGGTCGTATAATAATAACTTAATTTCCACATTAAGCACAAAAGTGAACAGATAATAATGGCTTATAAAATAAATGTTACGATAGGCAGTCTTATCACTAAATGCGACATCTTATAGACAACCGTTGGATGGAGAGATATTACCCAATAAAGTTGGACGTCGGTATTTTAAGAAAACAACATTTTCAGTGCTGTAATTATAAACTATATCATTTAAATAATTAATACTAACTGCGTATTATAAAAAAATGATAGAGCACGAATATTTTTATACATTTAGAGTCAGTTGGAATAAACATCTTCAAATTTTAAATTGCATATAATAAACGCTTTTACTCTCACAGTTCTACACTAAGTTCGATGACTTGTGCCGTGGGTGCCGGAAACATTCACATCACACACACAATCACAACCAGAACCTGAAACAAAAATTTTGTTGGGGAGAAAACTCGTGATACCGCCGGGAATCGTACCCGTTTCCCCGGCTTAGAAGGCGAACGCGCACCCAACTAAGCCAACGGGCAGTTCGTTTTAATTATCGCACCGAACTGAGATCTCGCACCTTCATTGTGCCTAAAACTTTGAGGTTAATCACTTATAACTTCTTTTTTTATAATAATTGTTCGATTTCTGTATTTATTGTTAAAGTAGAGGATATAAGGGATATAATACGTAAGTTTCAGCTTTAAATGTGTAGCTGTTTGAGATAGACTTTGGGACATAAAAGGTCAAAAAGCAGTAAAAAATCGATTTGGTAAGCCACCAAAGTAGTAACTTTGGTGGCTTACCGATTTGTTTTTTTTTTTAACGATTTCGTACTCTATTTTCAATATTCTTTTCAACGTTGACCCTTCGGGCAGAAAAAAAAATAGAAATTATTTTGCTCAAATTATGTGTATGAGTATATAATGTGTATGTATATAACCTTAATTGCCTTTTCTGGCTTTGGGCTATAGTTACACATATTCTTTGAGAATTTGAAGCTATTCGCTTGTATGTTTAGACGCTAAAACGTCTCTGACAAATGGACGGCCGGACGGACAAAGTGCTGAACCACCCAAGTCATATTAGAGATCGCGCTTTGCTCGATTATTAACGCTATTTGGCCTTATTAACAATGAAATACATAAAAAAATACTGACTAATGTTATCCTTATCCATTTAGCAATACCTTCAAATCAAAAAGGATAATAATGCTCTACAAATGTATACAATAGTCCCAAACCTTCTCTAAGCTTCGCCAATAGGCAGCCAAGTGTCCCTCCTGAGTCCGCTACACTGTGTCCCGCCCGACTCGTCCCGCCCAGCGCTGTTGTGTGACGTCACTGTCATCGCTACACGTCACTGCAGGAGTCAAGAGCCGTGTCATCATCATGTTGTATTTGAAATCATTATAATATACCTACCTACAGTTATAGATACGAGATGCAGGGTGTTATACTTTTCAAATCAAATCATAATAATTTACTGTCTTTTAATCCTTTTTTTTCCATGAATTTGACCACCATCTCACCTGATTGAAAGTGAAGATACGGCCGAAGAAGCTTGCCTAGAAGATATATATTCACTTCAATACTAATGGAACCCGATACCCGCTAGCAAATATCCGCAGGCTGGTCCCGATTCGTTTTGGTTGAAAGTAATTCTAAATAAAAATAAATAAATATCAAGTATTCATACTAGAGCTAAGTGAGTCTACCGCCCTCAACCACTAGGAGGGCTTTGGCACTAGCATACTGTATGATGAGAGTGTTCCGAGGCAGTATTTCGAATCCAAATGTGTTGCTAATGATGAGGCTGAGTGTGCCGGACGCGTACGTGGCGCGGCGTCGGCGGCCGCGACTATTCGCGGTCCCCCGCTACAACTAATTTATTAGCTAAGACGCCTGTAGTGAGTACGTTGCACTTATTAAATAAAGTTGCCGAAAAAATTGACTTGTTTACATGTTCAGTTTCAGAATTTAAAAGAATGACATTATTTGTAATTTGGTATAATAATTAATCTTAATCTAAGTTAATAATAATAATAGCCTTTTTATTTTTGATGATAGTATTTGTAATTGTGTTTGTTTTTGATAATGTATATAATTAGTTAGATATATATAATGTTGACTTGCACTATTGCATTAGAATAATCCTGTAATGATAGTTGTAATTGGAATTTAACAAATAAATAAATCATCACTAACAAGGTAGTGGTCAATACTAACAAAACAGAGTTAAAATCCACTTTCATATATCATCCTGTTGTATATTATGACATGTATATCTCGACACCTACGGAACATGTCCGGCGAGGCGTGGCGCGGTTATCGGATACAACCTAATATCCTGAATGTTAGATATGCTTCATGCGTGACTGGTCGCTCATGAGCGTCACGGGAGAAACAGGACCTTTGTGAGTAGCTGGGTGTTCGCAGGGGAACAAGTCAGACAGGGTAGGGAGGTAAAGTCTCCAGAATTCCATCCAGGCACACATTTTTACCTGTTTTATCATTTAGCTTGGTTTTTTACGGGGACAAATCTTTATCTGATTTATCTGACGACTCAGTTGGCGCAGTGGACAGGTCTCCGCCCTTTGCGCCGTGGGTCCTGGGTTCGATTCCCGGCAGGAGCACAAATTCTTTCCCAAGGGATATTTGTGCTTCTGGTTCTGGGTTTAATGTGTGTGTGATTTAAATGTTTCCGGCACCAACGATACAAGTCTTTGAACTTAGTGCGGGGCTGTGAGTGTGAATGCGTTTGTTTGTTTTGTTTTGTTTTGTTATTTTTTGTTATTGTGTACAGTACAGTGTACAGTGTTGTGTCGATAAAAATATTTCCTTCTTTCTTTCTTTTCTGCAGAGTATGCCTCGTTAACGTTTAACGATCATATTCATATTCATTTATTCATATTTTCCATACACGTCAACGAGAAAGAGAAATAGCACTATTATAATTAAAAATAAAAACAAATGTCATACATAATAAATGCATAGGCATTAAAAATTAAAATTAGATAAATAGATTATATTGTTACAATTTCCAACAATTACACATTTATTTTAGTCACATTCAGAAATTCAGCGTAGCTATAAAGCGACTGTTTGATCAACCAGCGTTTCAGCCTTGACTTGAAGATTTGCAGGTTGGTCGCTTCAATAATATTATCCGGCAGACGATTATACACTGTCGGACCCATAACATGTGTCAATTTCTCAGACTAAGTCAAAGTTCTACTTATGGATGTAAGCTTGCGATCAAAGAAAGCTTAAGAGTAATTTATGTGTACATGGTTTATGTTTCTATTTAATTGATTTATCAAATCTAGATCTCCAAGTTGACTTCGGTAATTCGCGTCTAAGCCATACAAACGAATAACTTCAAATTTGGTAGGACATCAAAATCACTGATTTTAGACCTATTTTGTCCCGGGGTCCATCTCAAAAAAGGCTACACATTCAAAGCTGAAACTTGCATATAATATCCTTTACATCCTCTAATTAAATAACAAATACAAAATTCAAACAATTTTTATGACGAAAAAAGTTATAAGCAATTAACCTCAAAAGTTTTTCTCTATAAGGTAAAACGTAGGCGTGAGATATACTATTCGGGGCGGGATATTTACCATGTATTTCGTTTGTTTTGAGTTTCCGATATTTCGAACAAACGAAATACATGGTAAATATCCCGTTATTGATACAAACATTTATAGTGAAAGTGACCATGGTAGATAAAAAAAAAAAACTAGTTATTAAATTGTATATACATAATATACGCCTTAACACTCGCATCCCCACATTAAGGTGGAATATTTGTCTCGAGGGTGTCGGAAACATTTACATCACACACACACACACCGAACTAGAAATACACATGTCCCATAGGGAGACATTTTGCGTTCCGGACCCAAGGCACAACTACTATCCGGGAATCAAACCCGACACCAACTGCTTAAGGTGGACGCCCAACCTTCTATGCCACCGGGCACAGTATAGCATTGCACTATAAAGTAGTGGACTGATCGTGGTTGAAGTTAAGCAACTCCGCTATATAGCATTTCGCTTCCTCTTCCATTATGCGTACCGGAAAGCACTGGAACTGCTTGATTCAGTCTCTGTTTGGTAACAATCGGTACAGCTGTTTTTCAGATAGAGCGTCGGGTGTTTTATCAAAAATTGATTTTGCCACTTGTTTTAGTCTGTGGCGTGGACAAGATTTCTGGCGGGAACGACGGAAAAAAGAGCGGGCAGATGGTTTTGGGATTCCGAATGAAGAGAATATTTTAAAAAGGAATGTTTCATGGAATCCGAATAAATTCCAAAAGAATCCGAAAATGTAAAATTTTTAGGGTAGAAATTAAAACTTCAATTTCAATAAATAGTACAAGTATAATGTATGCAATTGTACAATTATTTCCTTTGAGAGCATTTTACATCCGTTAACACGTCAGTGCCGCGTGTCACGTGGCAGTGCCGCGTGTCACGTGGCGGTGCCCGTAACACGTGGCAATGCCAAGTTTGGGCCGCTGTTTTCAGGCGCTTATCATCGCGCAAATTATAAGGTTTACAAAATTAATCAATAAGTATTTTAATATTACTAGTACGTCGTAACGTTAACTAGCTAATAATATTAAACAGAAATTCAATTTGCAGGCTTTCTAAACAATTAATTCAGCTTTAAATACAATTAAAAATGCATTTGTTATATATATTTTTATGGCAATGGAATTACAAATAAATAAATAATTCTAATAAAATATAATTCTTTTATAATATTGTCTATGGTAATTTGAGGGATGACAAATATAGAGACAACAAATACAGATATAAAAAAAATATGAAGAAAAAAGTTATAAGTAATTAATTAACCTGAAAGGTTTTTCAGTATCGGGCAAAATGTAGGCGCGGGATCTCAGTTCGCGGCGAACGACTGTAAATATAGATTTAGGTGGATTTTTTTAAATTTTATTTCAATAAAAAAAACTATTAATAGACCCATTATTGAATAAAAAAGAACATATAAACACTTATATGAACAATGTAACATAACAAATAAACACATTCACATTCCCGATACCACACTAAGTGTGTAGTGGGTGCCGAAAACATTCACACCACACATATTCGCCAATACACATACACAACCACGCTAATAACCGGAAACACGAATTTCTCTTCAAAAACTTGTGTTTCTGGTTCTGGTTGTGATTTTGTGTGTGATTTGAATATTTCCGGCTACCACAACACTAGTCTTCGAGCTTAGTGTCGGGCTGAGAGTGTGATAGCGTTTATGTTTATATTTACAGAAGCCCTTGGTCATCCCTCATTCGATCATAGACAATAAAACACGCAAAAATATAAAATGTTTATTTTCGAGTCCACAGAGCGCTAAAATTACATATAAATGAACGTCCAGTCCAACGTATACCATCGTTACGTACAAAATGATTACAATTAATATAATCTAATACAAAATTTAAATAAATACGAACCAGTCTCTTTTAGGCGGGAACTCAACCTTTGGTTTGTAGCCAATGTCTTGTTTTATGAGCAAGCTGAGTTCCTTTCCGAGCACGATAGTTCTTACGATTATAGAACATATTCCGTAGCACTTAGAGGCGCGTTTAGCGGAGTACACTACTTAATTATTATTTTTTTACTTTTTATGACGGATACACGGGGTCGTTTATGGTTTAGCGTTTAATATTTAGATTTCAAGTGTTTTAAATATTAATATAAGATTACGTATTAAATAAATATATATAACATTGTGGCTAAACAACGTGAAATAAGCTATGTTCTCAACTGGTAGTACTTGTTTAAGACATAAAAAATATATATAAAAAAGGCATAATTTTCGAAGAAAAAATCCATAAAGTGAAACTTAAGCAATCGTGATCGTGAGACTGGCTAAATAAGATAAAACGGTCTGAAATATTTTATATTAAAGTTACAATTTATAGGATATGTGATCGACTCAGGATATCATTGAAACATAACATTACATTATTATTTTAAAGAGATTTTATATAGAATAATAAATTTCATAAAATACGCCTCCATTCCATTCCTTTAAAGAAAATAATCTTAAATATATAATAGGTACGCATATTATAGATACTACTTTAGCGTAACAAAATAAAAATAACTAAAGATTTCATACCGTGTGCCAGTCTCTTTGTTTTTGAAAAAAAAAAATACACTAAATGACTCCCTTGAATATAGTTACCAATTACCGACCAGAGTTTTGCCGCGAAAGTGATAAAATGGCGTCGTGGATGTTTTATAATTTTCCAAAACTTGAGATTCTTCAAGTTTTAATGTGTAATAATGGTGGATTATTAACAGTTAATAAAAAGTTGATAAAATCAGATCATAAAATCATACAAAGTTGAATAACGTGATTTTTGCCTTTGCTCCAAAACTCCAATAGAAGTTCTTGTAAAATTTCTACCATAGTACTGGGGCATGACTTCACTATGACTTGACCTTGACCTTGACTAGAACTATTATTACAAAACACACTTGAAATGTATTATTACTTTTCACTGGCTAAAAGCACAAGATTGCGAAGCCAAAAAAAAAACTACCAATAACTTCATAGGGTTGCTTTTAGGTGTTAATGTGCGCGCGCATCGAACAAATTCACTCATTTTTCCCAAACGCGCTAAAAGAAGAATAACTTCAGCAATCAATAATTGTTGTCAATTATTGTTAAAACCTATCGAACAAAAAGATAATTTGACAATGAAAACATTGTCTACAATGCATGATAAACAGTGACTGTTTGTATTCAAATCAATAACAAATATATTTTCCAACCGAACGGTTCCTCGGCACGAGACGTGGCTGCTGATACTCCAAGACATTGGCCATTAAAAATTGCAAATGAGTACCGAACTTTCTTCGTTACAAATTCATAAAGTTTCAGAACTCAGAAAACAAATTTATTTGCGACTAAAATTATAATTATCAGTCTATAATACTTGCTGTATCCTGCGGCTCCACCCGTCACAAATAGCAACAAAAAGTAGTTTGTATCTTATTCTACAGTTAAGAAACTATTTTTCTGCAAAATTTCATCCATTCAACAGAGCACACACACTTTCATATTTATAACATAAGTGATACATCGCGAGGTTTGTAACGTAACGGTTTGTAGTTCATACTATCGGTATTTATGTGTTTTTACACTTTCACTTACTAAATAGAAACAAGTTTATTAATAAACGAGCATTTGTTCGTTAGTACTTCATCAAGTTAAAAATAGAAGATTATTATTGTTATTAAATAATCTTAATTAAACGCAAGCAAAGCTTAAAAAACCGACTTTCTCGCTTTATCTTCGGAACCTTGATCAGATTAAATGTATTAAACACGCATTATTGACGTTCACTCAAAAACTAGAGATCAGATCTTAATCAAATTTAAATGGGACCACATGGAAAGCACCAGCTTTCAAATACGCTCTTAAATAATCATCAAAATCGGCTCACAACGAAATAAGTTATGAGGTAACTTTTAAAGTCGGTTAAAAACGAAAACATCGTCAATGTAGTCAATAGAATACGCATTATTGACGATATTTCTAGAACAACTGATACGATCTTGATCAAATTTAAATGGGATCGATAGGAAAGCGACATAATTCAATCTAAAAAAAAATGGATCTCATAAAAAAAAGAAATACAGTCGACGACCACCTCCTCCTTTTTTGGGAAGTCGGTAAAAAAGTGTAACTTTATGGTAGGTGAAAAACGTAAAAAGCCGGTAATAACCGGTTTCAAGTCTTGTACGCAAGGATATATAATTCGTTGCTTACGGTCCGGTAAACAGTAATTTTTACTTTTTAAAGAGGTTCGCACACTCATTTGCAATTTCCATCCGAGCTACTCCAAAACACAATCAATAAAACGAAATCAATGAAATCAGTCTAAATTTCCTTAAATACGACTCTAATAAAAATCAGTACATAAACGTAACTAGCGCTTTCGATATAATAATAGGCCTTATTACCTCGTGATATAGGCTACATTCGTTTGAATAGAGGATTTGATATGGGGAGAGAAGTGACAAAGTGTGGTCATAGTGCAAGATTTGAGCGATACCTACAACAATGTTCCGCAGTTGATGTGAAATATATATTAACAATCTGCATGACAATTGCCCTTTTAACCAATAAGCGCTTAGTGTGACGCATTAGGGAATCGCTACTCTCTTGAACTGTGACCACACCCAATAATTAGGTTGTACTTGTACACTATCTAACGCAATTCCTTGTTGGTGTTTCCTTACTTATTATTAATTTATACTAAATAAATACACAGCGTTACAAAACTCTCGGAAAGATTAAAAAAACGGTTTTATTTAGCCTCTTCATTCGTGAATACCAAACATAAGTAATACTCCATACTACGTACGAGCCTTCCCAGCAGGCTTCCACACACCTTTCTGTTTATACCTGTAGTTAATTTATAAGTGAGATCAAAGTATTGTTTTAAATCCGACTCGAAAGTTTTGTGTCGCGCTGTCCAAAGGAATATTTACACCGGGGATATATTAAGAAATTCAAACGTGGAAGAAATGTTTAGTCTTTCGCCCGATCATGTCTTTTTCTAGTAACTGGGCGATTTGGAACGAACTTTTTGAAGAAATATTAATTTCCATTTAAATTTTTCGTTATATTTAAGTTTAGTTGTTAAGACATTTATAATCTAATATAAAATGCAAAATCAAACATTATGTTACTAATTTACAAAATACACAGAGTAGCTAAATACTGTATCAAAATTTTTACAATTCCTTAGTTTCAATAAATACAATTACTTAGTGAAAAATTGTGACTAACAATACCGTGAATAGATTCAGTGATAAAATGCACGAGAGCGAAACAAGTTATAATCGTTTTTTCTAATAAAATAATACAGTTTACTTAAGTATATCTTGTGTGCTCGTCATTACTTGAAATATGAACCGGCGCGATGTACAGCTCTGCTATGGCATTATTAATAATTACATTTCTGTACCAATTACAAAATGGTTGGCGCCGGTTCAAATTTCAAATAAACTATGTACCTATATAAAAATAAAAAGCCCTAACTATTAATACATTGAACTATTGACTAGCTATACATTAAAAAACATACGAAAGGATGTTTATATACATCTAAGCAAAAGTTCTTCAAAATGTTTGAGCGTAAAACACCTACAATTTCTGATACTGTTTGAGCTAAATAGGCAATACTTTGTTGTTTGAGCGTGAGAGGGAGACAACGTGTTTTTGTCTTTTTTCGTTTTCTATAATAAATAATTAAAATATAAAGAGATATCCAAAAAACTTTTTGTTCTTACTATCTAAGTGTATTTTATGTTTTTACGTATATTTACATTTAGTCTAGGTTTTACGGTAGGGATCACATGTACATAACGTATAGAGCAAACATGTCAATAATTGGTTACAGGATAAAGGGTATCAAAAAGGACAGTCGTAGTATTATGGTGGGGTATATGTAACAACAATTTACAAAGAACATATAAACAAAAATATTCGAAAAAAGGTTAAAAAAAGTCCGTCATTAAATTCTAGCTCAATACGTTTGTAAATGGTGTCATTATATAACAAAATGTTTTCAAATAATTTTCATACTTAATTTTTTTTTACAACTCGATGCTATATTCTTACTTCACCAGCATCAGAAAACAATGTTTGATATTATACAAAATTAGTAGGAATCATACAAAAACTTTTCTTGTTTTAAATTTCACGTCCATATTAAATAATTTAAACTTCAGTTATATTACGTAAAATAAAAAATTAGGAAAGTTTAATTCCGCCGGTTTAACCGGTCGCCAGTAACACAGTGAGTACCGGTTATTCGTTACATTTACAAGTCCAGTTTGAAATATTTAAGTCAGAAGGTACACATTTCATGAAAACGCAAATTTCAAAACTTTAGCAGAAATTAAACCGTCCAACAATATGTGACATAACAACTGCCTCTACGAATGTCTTATCCTATCATATACCACTAATTGTCTCAGAAAGCAGCAGCGCAAAGACCGGTTTCCGTTCCGGCGAGCACGCGTAACCGAAAGAAACCGGTTTAGAAGCTCAGCTCGTGGGCCGGGCCGGGGGGTGTTCGCTAGCAGTGGAACTGGTGCTGCGTGATGGCGGACAGGTCCTTCATGAGGCCCTCGAGGTTCTGCATCTCGCGGTGCAGCCGCTCGGTCGAGCGTGACGGAGTCAGCGGTTCCAACTCCTCCGCGCAGTGCGGGACCGACCCGCCTGCCGGATTACACATTATTACATTCATTTTGTCAAATTCAAATTCAAATCAGTTTATTGCCAGCTTCAACGATATCATCCGCCGGGTTTTTACCAGCGCCAATGTTCCAGCCATTCTCGAACCGAATGGTCTGAGACGTGACGATGGTAAGAGACCGGCTTGACTTTAATTCCATGGAAGACGGGAGGCTCCGTCACATCTTCCTGAATCACAGAATAGGATTGGCGCCGCGGCTACTTCGGCAGAGCACCGCAAACGGCGAAAATATGGTAACCTCGGCAGTGGTTACATATTTGAGCCGTTTTGTTACATATTGGAGGCAAACTGCACAGGCTCTTTCTAGCGACCATAATAATAACACCTAGGTTAAGAAAATTATGTATTAGAAATAAGGAATGTTTTCAAAAAAAAAAATGAATGAAAAAAAAATGCGCCGTCGAGTTTCTTGCCAGGTTCTTCTCGAGATGGCTGTAATTTTCCGAATCTGGCAATAGATTCATTAACTTTCATGAGTGCCTCTTTGGGGCCTATGTGAATAAACGATTTTGAATTGAATTGAATTGAAGCCGTTTTGGTGTTGAGACACTGGGCCCGTGGGGACCGGGAGCTCATTCTATTTACAACAATCTATCAGAGCGCCTGGTTGAGGCGACGCGAGATCAAAATGCGTTCCTATTCAGTAAGGCAATGATGGGAACGCTACCCACTGGTAGAGGGCTTGAGCACTTGAGGTACTTATAAACTCGATGCCTTGTAGGTAACTTGGGTCTTTGCTGTATAGATGTATATAATTTTAGTTAAGTTTAAGGTAATATAGGCAATTACTATCTAGAGGAGATAGCCTAGAATTCAGGATATTTGAAAAATACCAGAAAGCTCTCAGACCATGATTCTTGTTCTAACTCTTAGCATATTTATTTCTACGACTTTATTCTGAATGCTTTATTTTCCTTAATAATTAGCATTCCCATTCAAAGCAAACATATTCTATACAATCTCCACTGTCCCGCTTCAAACGACATCGCCGCGCCGCGCCTCGCAATATGCACGCCAACGTCAGTTGACATTTAACACCTAAGACTAAACAGAGAAGATAAATAATATATTTCAAAATGTATTTATAAGATCATAAAACTGAATTTGCAATAGCCCTGCCACGAAAAACGTTGATCTCAATTGGTTGAAACGATGTTCCAAGAGGTTTGTGGTATTTTACAAATTACGCTGTCTTTAATTATTTATGGTACTAGGTATTGTTAGTAATTATTATTCGTATCAGTGACTTACCGAGCTGCAGCCGGTTCGGAAGGTGTCCAGGCGAGGAACTGGCGCTTTTCTTATAAGGAGAGGTCTCTCTCACGCTGCCTGTCATACAAACCAAATTATTTACAGGAAAGTCATTAATTACTAGTGGATCTGTGAGCTGAAGAACACGCGTATTTTTTATGGCAGAAATATATTGTTTTACGTTTTCAACCCCATTTCCCCATATCTACGCCATATCTAAAAGTTTCCAAACACTGAATCGACAAAAAAATCTAAGTAATTATCGAACCTGCCCCCTGATTCAAAACCATACGATAACTCAGTTACCGAACGATTTGATTAGTTATCCTACGATAAAATGTATTTTTAAAAAGAAAGTTATTCCATCGAATCGGTAGGTAACTAAAAAGTTCTGATTCAGCCCCCAGCTCACAAAATTTCACGAGAATCGGTTGACAAACGCGACATGGAAAGTACAACCGGAAATCCGTCGGACATACGAGAGCAATTTTGCCCAAGATGAAGCGGAGTCGCTTCACTCGCTCATAAAAAAAGGAATTTTTCGAATCTGGCCAGGCGTCTTCACCCAGAGTTCGAATTCCAGCGCGGCAGAATTCCACTCATCACGCAGAGATATTAAATTTTACATCTCATATATCCGGGGCACGAGATCTCTTTAAAACCTTTTGTCGCTTACCATCAGGAGAGATTGTGGTCAAAATTTTGATTTAAAAAAACCGACGAATTATTTTCCTTTTTTGAAGTCGGTCCTACTAATATTATAAATGCGAACGTTCGTGTGTGTGCGAATGTTTGTTACCACGTATCTCCATAATTACTTCACCTATTTTAATGAAATTTGGAACGTAGGTAGTTCATACTCTGGATTAGGACTTAGGGTACTTTAATCATCGTCATCAGCGGGCGAAGCCGCGGGGCTCAACTCAACAAAGAATGATGGTGTAATACCGATCACTTGCCTCTAGAGTGCGAGTGTGAGGGGGTAATACTGATCACTGACCTCTAGAGTGCGAGTGTGAGGGGGTAGAGTGGTCGGAGGCGGCGTCCATCGCGAAGCTGTGCAGCGGCGCCGCGCACGGCACGCGCCGCTGCAGCGAGCCCCCCGCCCCCGCGCCCGCCCCCGGCCCCGGCCCCGCCTCGCTACTCACCGAGTCTCTGCTGCGGACGACCACTCCCTTACTACTACATACTCGTTGTTGTGACCAAATTAGATAGACCTTCCGATACCCTATTTTACAATGTATTAACAATTTTTCAATCTACCCTAGCAGTATTATTAGCACTAACACTAGTTATTCGCTATGTAAGGGACTTGATATACAAAGCGCCCGCTCCGCCGAGTATATTTCGTTCGTTATGCGCCATACATTTTATCTTCACAGCGGCCGCCCAGGCCGCACGCCTGGGACGCTATGTATATCGAGTTCCTTACAGTCAAAGAAGACGAAAAACTATAGGAAATAATAGAGCGTTTCGATTGCAATTATTTTTTTTGTAACATATTGAATTTATAATTGTACTTAAATTGCAAACAATGATAATAATAAAAGGGTCTATTTAGTCTGGTCAAGTCACTATTTACTTTAAACATGTTGAATCATTTGTATATTGTTTATAAGGAAACGTGGTAAGATAAATATTGGAAAACAAAAACGAGGCATTCTCTTGAACCTGTGGCTACCAAAGTTATTTAGATACAATTGAGAAATATCTAAGAAAATTCCCAAATTATATGTATAGAAGATAAATAATAACATATAATATATTATTATATTCATTGACATTTAACGCATATTTTTATCAAACAACTATATTCTTACATTAATGAATGTTACATAAATAAAGCTAACTACAGCTCTGAAACATATAACATTAATTTATTAGTGTAGAAAACAATTGGTTCGATTTAGGACTCTTTGCCATTAGGATAAGTATTTTTTTTACCTACGCTTAGACAAGATTACGAGCATTTCAAGATAAATTTCACAGAGAACACAGTACTAAATAGAAAAGGTGAATTCAAAATAAGTTTGGGTGTCCAAGTTCGAAACTACGAAGGATAGCAAATATAATTAGAAAATCAGTTGTAACATTCATAATTATTAACATTATGTGAAAGAACCTTTGAGTATTCCTTGGCATTTAGTATTAAAATTCAATAATATGAAATAATCAATTTTAAATAGGAAGGATTAAATAAAAAAAATTAAAAAATCCCTGTAATTATTCCAATTCTTCAAAAACTTACGAATATGCAGTCTCTCGCAGGCTCCGGTTTGTGCTAAGAAAATATTAATTGTCAAGCGTTTGCTAATTGCTATAATCTAATCCTACTAATCCTACTATAATATTATAAATCCAAAAGTTTTTTGTGTAAGTGTGTAAGTATGTTTGTTCCCTCTTCACGCTTTAACAGCTGAACTGATTTGGATGAAATTTGGAATGTACATAGATTATACCTAGGATTAACACATAGGCTACTTTTAAACTTGATAATAGCGGGCGAAGCCGCGGGCCACGGCTAGTATACAATAAATATCTCGTGACACGGAGTTTGTGGTCGAACTCCTCCGAAACGGCTCGACCGATTTTAATGTTTATCTTTTTGTATATTTGGTAGGTATTAGAATAGTCGTAGAGTATTACGTATTCGTAAAGTATTATTAAGAATTGGTCGTAATTTTATCGTAATTTCAGTATTTGTATGAACATTATCTAAAAGTTTTTGGTATGATATTAAAGTACTAGGCGACCATAAACGTGAAAGAAGCAAAATACTTTTTGTAAACGTGGCATTGCAACGCATGCGGTACACCTAGTATTTATATTAACATTGAGTATTCAAGCCAGAGTCGCGTGATTTCGTGCGACGCCCGTATAACAATGTAAAATATACTATTTTAAGATTTTTTTGTCTTAGCAATTAATTCATCTTACAGAGCGGATTAGTCAGTTAATTAAGAGTAACTGATATAAGTTAATAATTGTATTATTTATGGGAATGATAGTTTTGATAATTACAAGGATTATAAGTTAGATATTTCCGAAAACTATAAGTAATAATGGTTTACGGTTAATAATTACGTGAATTTCAACAAATGAAATGTACACAAACGAAACGGGGCTGTGACTGCAAAGTTGTTTGTATATCTTCAGGCATTATAATTTAAAACAATGGAGATGATGAACTACAAATCTGTATATTAAACAAAAATAGCTAACTAATTTTATACTTAAAACTCTTTCTAGCAAAGCTACCATATTGTTTTTAAATCAAATTCTAAACAAAAAAGTATTTCCGCGACAAAGAATAAAGCTGTATACTCACTGCGTGTAATGTCCGAGCGGTTCGTACGCGACGTAATGTCCCCGCTCGCGCGCCGCGCATGCGTAGATGTCCCCCCCGCCCCCCGCGCCCACGCCCCCGCCCGCGCCCGGGGGCGCCCCGCACGCGGCGCCTAGCGGACAACTACCCGACCCACCTGTATACGAAATGATTATTGGCTAGCTGTTGGATAGCATTACAAGCTGATAATCGAGACTGTAGTAAGTTACGACGTGACGACCCAGTTAGCGCAGTGGACAGGTGTCCGCCCTCTGCGCCGTGGGTCCTGGGTTCGATTCCCGGCAGGACCACAAATTCCTTTCCGAAGGATATTTGTGCTTCTGGTTCTGGGTATAATGTGTGTGTGATGTGAATGTTTCCGGCACCCACGATACAAGTATTTGAACTTAGTGTGGAGCTGTGAGTGTGAATGCGTTTGTTTTTTTTTTTTTTGTTTACCGCACCTAACAAGCCATACAATAAACAAGTAATACTATAAAAAGATGAATCAAACGAGACCAACCTAGTTTAATTCAGACGGTCCTATGGCCACCTTCACGCCGGCTGTGTATGTAGAGATGTACTCACGGCGGAGTCACGCCTGCTGTGTATGTAGATATGTACTCACGGCGGAGTCACGCCGGCTGTGTATGTAGTGTTGTACTCACGGCGGAGTCACGCCGGCTGTGTATGTAGTGTTGTACTCACGGCGGAGTCACGCCGGCTGTGTATGTAGAGATGTACTCACAGGGCGCGGGCGGCGGCGCGTGGAGCGGAGCGAGCGACGCGAGGGACGACTGCGGTGAGAGCGGACCCACGCCGGACAGCAGCGGCGTGCTCTGGAACCCAGCCTGCGGTTACACACACGTTACTACTTACTCACCACTGCCCTGCCCTACTGCTATCTACTTTGTATATTTTCATCTTAAGGATTGTACGGAACTAGCAGAACATTGGACTCTACGGCAATCCGCCGCGAGTGCAGTTCACGCGCCCGCGGCCTAGATGCATCAGATCGCGACCAACCACCTCATCGATCACGCGCATCTCATCAATAATTCTCTATATGAATATAACTAGCAATATTATCAAAATCAAACTAGTATCATTTCTACATCTATGTACGGCAACAGGATCCGGGTCGAAGGACCAAAAACACTGTACGCGTGATTGGTGAGGTGGTTGGTCCCGATCTGATGAATCTAGGCCGCAGATGCGTAAACTTGCCGCAGCAAATTGCCGTAGAGTTCAATGTACGGCTTGTTCTGTACAGTGACATACAAAAGTATTTAGCCGACTTAGCCAAAGGAAAGTAAATAATATAAACGCAAGCAAAGCTTTAAAAAATCCGACTTCACCGCTTTATTTTCGGAACCCTTGATCAGATTAAATACGCACTATTGAGGGTAACTCAAAAAGTACTGATCAAATCTACTAACTAACTTCAAACTAAATTACGAGGTAAAATACAAAAAAAATACAATAAAATTGAGAACTTCCTGTTTTTTTATGAAGTCGGTTAAAAATAAAGTCAACCTATTTCTAAGATAATATGATTCTTTTTTATTCTAATGATGTCCTGCCAATATCCAAAAACTAAAACGCTTCGTCTCTATTCAATCAAAAGAAACCCTTTCCAAGACCTTAAAACTAGTACACATAAGGTTTAAAATAGCTTGACTTATTATTGAGTGCTCACCGAGATTGCAAAGTTACAGACAAGGAATTTCAAACCTTTGGACCCAAGTTTTAGAGTCTTTTACATTTGGAAAGTGTTTTTTAGATAGAATAGAGACGAAGCGTGTTGGTTTTTGGTTAGGGGGGGGAGGGGGAGGGAGACTGCGGTGTGGCGGCACTGACCTGGTCGGGGTGCGGCATGCGGTGGCGGCGGTCGCACGTGGCGGCGCACCCCACGCCGCCCACGCCGCCCACGCCCACGCCCACGCCCATGCCCGTCATCGCTGCAACAACACGGGGCTACACTACACAACAACACGGGACTACACTACACAGCAACACCGATTCAAGGGAGACGCTACCACAATATGTTAATATTTTACCATTTTACATTTTAAAAAACGCTTTCACACTCACGGCCCCACTCTAAGTCCGATGACATAGTGTCGTGGGTGCCGGAAACATTCACATCACACACAATCACAACCAGAACCAGAAACACAATTTTATCTTGGGGAGAATGCTTGTGTTCTTCCCGGGAATCGAACTCTATTACCCCTGCTTAGAAGGCGAACACCACCCGACTAACCCAATGGGCAGTTCATACTTAGGAGATAAGTACCGGGATGATTGAGCTTTGCTCGGCTGAATACACGGATAAAACGACGTTTTCTAAAATTGAAAGCCTAGCCTAGCTAGATCGATTTATCGCCCCCGAAACCCCCTGCATACTAAATTTCATGAAAATCGTTGGAGCCGTTTCCGAGATCCATATATGTACACATAAGTATATATACAAGAATTGCTCGTTTAAAGGTTAGATAGATACAGTTCGGCGTTTAAACGTTACCATGCCCGACCATCTCATGTTATTTACTGACCTGGCCGGACTATACTGACGTGGCCCGGTGGTACTATAACGTAATTTTACCGGGCCGGACTACCGACCCGGACGGGTGGTACTTAGCTGACCAATGAATACTATAATATTTACCTGGTCTACCTAGTCATCCGGCCACGTTAGTTCCGAACCTTTACGAGTAGCCGCTTTTTGGCATTCAGACTCTCTGCCCCACACTAAGTCCATAGACTGGTATCGTCTTTACTCACACACAATTAAACCTAGAATTAGTATTAAAAGCTGCTCGAAAAAAATAGAATTATATAATAACATACACTTAGAGAAACCACCACCCTAAACATGTTAAAACCATGCGCTAGCAACCAAAACAAACACCATTAAACATACAAATATAATTAATAATTATTATATAATATAAACACATCGAAAAAATTAATAGTTTTATAAAATGAGAATATATAAGAATTTAAGGATATTGAAAAAATTAATAAAAATTGTTGATAACATTAGTGAACACTATAGCTCTACCTAAAATATACTACTTTATCGACCGCATCATCGTTTGCGCATCCAATGAGGTTGCGGTCACATTCTCAACCATATTTCAAATCAGTATTAATTTCAAATATGGTTGAGATACGATGATGCGGTCGATAAAGTAGTATATTTTAGTCGTGAATGAGTATTTAGGCAAGCGTGCTCCATCTCGGCAATATCGTCACTTTTTATCAGCTGAGATATTGGTGTAGACTTTAGAGAAGGATAACCAATTATTCCGCGTTCTTGAGTAGTACAGCGATTCATGTCTTAATGACATGTATTTTGTATCTGTTTACTCGACAAATGTCAAAGCAGAACTGATATTTACCTACCGACATTTTCAAAAATTTTCTCCCGATAGGGTGATGACTTTTGCACCACCTGTTACATAGGCATCCATTATTCGGCCTACATAAATCTGTAAAATGCTTCCTTGTCGTACAGAGTAGTGGGAGTCCTAGGGTCAAGATTTTTCAGGCCGCCTAAAGGCATCGGACATGGCTTAACGATTGTCGTCTTACGAGTACAACCAGGATCGACAGTTTGGCGTGATCTCCGAAGCACGGTGAAACTCAGTTGAAAATATCACTAAACGGTCACCCATCCAAGCCCCGGTCTGATTGAACATTGCTTATCCTTGTCAATCAGTTACGATCGACCAGGCAGACCCCGCTACGAGTGTCATATGCGAAATGCAAGCATAAGAAATAAATAATAATAAAAAAACATAATAATAAAAACAATCTTTTTTAATTTTTAATAATTAAACTTAACGAGTCATAAAATTATAACTAAAAGAAATAAAGCAGCGAATGTAAAATAAATAAAAATGACAATATAAAAATGATCAAATTTAAAACACACAAAAAGTAAAAAACAAACCAAAAAGCTTACATTTGAAGTATATTCGAATCTTAATAAAACTTATCGTCAAAGAAATATAACTAAAAGAAATAAAGCAGTAATATAAAAAGTAAATATTAAAATATAAAAAACCACAAAATGTAAAAAAACAAACCAATAAGCTTACGTTTATAAGTATATTCGCATCTAGCACAACTGGGCACAGAGGCGGGCGACGCGCGCAAAATGGCCGTGTCGTCTGAACCAGAGCCGGCACACGAGGGGGACCGACGGGACTCTACGGATAACGGACGTGCGTCAAACGGAACCGGGGCAAGTGGGAACAAAAAGCAGAAAAATAAAATTGGTTACCAAAACTAAAATAAAAATTTGTTTTCTTAAACTATTACTTCAAAATCTGAATTTTGACAAAATGAAAGCCGATGTCGATGTTGTATAATTTTTCAAAAGTTGTAATTCTTGGAGTGGTCATGTGTTATAATGGATTTTCCTTTTCGCTCCAATACAAGTTTCTACCACTTTACTAGGGCATGACTTGACTGCGAATTTTTAACATATATTTAAAAAATCAGTGTGTCATAATGACACACGATAGAAGTGAAACTTTGGTATTACAGGGAAACATTTCAATTATTCATTCCCCACCACTTTTATTTCGTCACAAAAAAAGGTTGCGCATCAGAATCTGAAAGCACTCCCATAGAATTTTAATTTCATTAAAATTAAAATCAAAATCGTTTATTCTAAGGGCCCCAAAGAGGCACTCATGAAAGTTAATAACTACTGTCAGATTCGTAAAATTACAGGCAACAGAAACAAAATATATACATATTCCGTACAGAGTACCCGTTGTGTGAACGTATGTATGTGTATATGTATGTGTGTGTGTACTGACCGACGTATGTGGGCACGTAGTGGCGGCGGTCGAGCGAGGCGGGCGGCGGCGGCGCGTGGCGCGCGGGCTCGTAGTCGGCGGGGGCGGGCGGCGTGCGGCCCAGCGTCAGCGACGACGCCGCCAGCCCGCCCTCGCCGGACGATACTGGAACCGCAACCATAGCTATATACACTTCTACTACTGCGCCTTATGTACACGGTGCATTGTAAAAGGAAAGTTGCGATGGAGTCACTGGTGGAGAGTCAGGGAACCTCTCCACCGCCTTGCCCGGCCCCACACGTCGGGGGTGGCCTTGGTGAGCAAGGTCTTACGGGTTTATTTTACAGTAAGTTCCGTTATCTGTTGAAATGGAACGCACGAGGTCTGGATCAGGGGGTCAAGGCCATAAATCGCAACGTTCCTGTGCCGTTTATAAGTTTTTAAGGCCATTTTAGTTTTACAGCTCTTAACAGTCATTAATAATTTTATACAACATTTTCGTTTTCCTACATATAAGCAAAATGAAGTTCATTTTCCATGGTGAACCATGCCTAAAATGTGGGCCCAAACTATTTAATATATCTGTTTCCTCATAATTGTAACAAAAACAAACGCATTCTCACTCACAGCCCCACACTATGATCAAAGACTTGTATCGTGGGTGCCAGAAACATTTACATCACAAACACAATAACATCCAGAACCAGAAGCACAAATGTCCCTTGGGAAGGAATTTGTGTTAAAAGTACTAAATTGAAGCAACACAACATCGGATCATTATTAATTAGCCTAGTTAATTAATCTGGACGACATTGACTAAATTATAGCTATTAAAATTCTCATGTAAGCGATAATAAGGCGTGCGAGCTGTTGCTAAAGTATTATTTATCTGCACTTTATTATTATTATTTATATTATCTGCACCGAGCTAAACTATTGCCACAGAGTACTCTCTATTATACGGGGTGCTAACGGAGGCGGGCTTATGCTGGGCCGCCTGCGCCACAGAGTAACAAACAAACGCACTCACACTCACAGCCCTACACTAAGTCCAAATACTTGTATCGTGGGTGCCGGAAACAGATTCAGATTCAGATTGTTTATTGCCTCCATATATACAGTACAAGGTGTTACATTCCAAGAGGTAGGTACAATGTCTCTTATGGACCCTGTCGGGCGCAGCAAATTAAGAGAGAAGAGGACGCAATTCTTAATTATAAAATTTAAATATTATCTTTTAAGTAGTCATAAATTGAGTAGTATGCTTTCGTTATTAATAGTTGTTTGAGGTTTTTCAGGAATTTCGTGGTATTTATTTCATTTGTAAAGTCTGCTGGTAGCTTATTATATATTTTTACAGACATGGGCAATGTACTAGCAGAGT
The DNA here is from genome assembly GCA_948107665.1 of Lomographa bimaculata. Taxonomy (NCBI): domain Eukaryota; kingdom Metazoa; phylum Arthropoda; class Insecta; order Lepidoptera; family Geometridae; genus Lomographa; species Lomographa bimaculata. The sequence continues at coordinate 10,529,372 of OX403612.1, read as the reverse complement.
GCATCTGCAGTCGAGATGTAGTCGAACATTTACATAACACACACAATCACACTAGCTATATCTATTCTCAATGGCGTACGCTCTGCACTTTGTTCACAGCAGTGCGATTCAGAACTTTACTGTAATTCATTTACCGTACAATTTGGCTAGATATCGCACGCTGAAATATATTTTCAAATTACAATAACCGCGGGTATAATGAGGTAACGCAGCCAACATTTCGGGCATACTGCCAACCAACTACTTTTTGCTTTAGGTATACAAACGTAACTAACCTATTTAGGTTAGTTACGTTTGTATATAGATGGGTATACTTGTATAGTGATATAACTGTATTAAATTATATTGAGGCCAAATTATCGAAATCGTAACTGTACCGAAAGTAACGTCATGGGATCTCGCTGTACATCTACATACTCTATATCTCGTGTTGAAGCGCGATCGAGTTCCCTGCTCTGTGGTTTTGGTACTCTGATTGCTTACAAGTGCAATCATTCTCGTTGAAATAGAGATAAGCAAAATATTGTATTCAAAAAGGTCAAAGGTGTAAGTATTCGACATCTGCCTATGTGATAAGTATTGTAGTTTATTCACTGATTCTCCGTAGTTTTTATTTGAGTATATACTCAGTATCTTACTAATAATAAATAACCTAAACCTGTACTTGTATTATAAAGTTACTTGAGCCAGCTTTTATTATTTTTGCCCGTGGACTTAGTCGAGTGCGCGTTTGCCTTCTAAGCCGCGGGTATTCCCGGTGGAAACACAATTTTTCTTTCCACGGGAAATTTGTTTCTGATTCTGGATGTTATTGTGTGTATTTTAATGTTTAAATTTTAGTAGGAGCTGTGTTTGTGAATATGTTATTTACTAGCAGACTTTTTTTGTAGGTGCTTAGATTACTGTTATTATTATGTACCTTATATTCAATGCTCTGATTAATATTACTAGCGCGTTTACCATCCTTAACCATAAATGTAGTGATGTCATCATCACTTACCATTACATAAATCCTACTAATATTATAAATCTGAAAGTTTGTGTGTAAGTGTATAAGTATGTTTGTTACCTCTTCATGCTTTAACGGCTGAAAGTATTTGGATGATATTTGGAATGTACATAGATTATACCTAGGATTAACACATAGGCTACTTTTTAACTTGATAATAGCGGGCGAAGCCGCGGAGCACGGCTAGCTAATCATTATCTGTTTAAACGTCCTATGAGGTTGTGGTGAATAAGCAAAGTAGTGAAATATAGTGACGCTTTCTCTAAATAAAGATATGTTTCTTTAGGATACAAAACAATACGCCAATTAGTATTTAAATGTGTGTTACACACTCGGACTGTGATAACACTATCGTGACGTCATTTTGGTGCGAGGAATTAATTTTCCAAAGTTAAAAATATTTATTTCAAGACCAAATATGTTTCAAGAAACTTGGTCTTGAAATAAATATTAATTAATTTTATCAAAATCTGTTAAGCTTTTACACGGCGAGTGACACACAAACATGCATGCAGACACACAACATTTATTGAGCGAGCAAGCGCGAAGCGTCTGCGTTTCAGCTTGTGATCGATAATTATATGGGATTTTTTTTGTTAATTCGATTTTGTAGATGCATAGAAAAACTTATTCACAAGCACTTAAGTGCGCCACGAACGTTAGTCCGATTGTGACTAAGGTAAATTGAGTGTGCTGCTCCTAATTTGTGCGGTCCACATCCTAGAAGCTAGTCCCATATGTTCTAGTGGAACATATGGGACTAGCTTCTAGATTATCTAGAATCATTATATGGAATAAATTATCTAGATATCTTCCAAATTATTTTCTAAATAAATGGTAGATCTAGTGATCTACCATTTATTTAGAAAATAATTTAAAAGCAAACAAAGCTTAAAAACCGCTCTGTATTCGGAACTTAATCAGATTAAATAAATTAAATACGCATGATTGAGGATAACTAAATACTACTGGTCAGATCTTGATCTTATTTAAATGGGACCATATACATAGCTTTCAGATAAAAAAAAAACATCAAAATCGGTTCAGCTATATAACATCTTTCATTATGGGTTAAAACACACAAAAAACAGTCGAATTCTCAATTCGACTGTTTTTTGTGTCTTCTACTTTTTTGAAGTCGATAAAAGAAAATAAAACACAGGTATAAATATATTATATTACGAAGTAAAAATGTAGCGGTGTCAAATAAGCCTCCATATGCCTGCAAGAATCAAAGCCGCGGACAGTTAGGGCTCTGGAGCTGGAACCGGCTCGACAGGAACGTTACCACAACCACAGCGAAGAACACACGCTCTCAGTGGACGGGCCAAGCAGGAACTGTTCAGGCAATCTGGAAATCAACTCACGATAATCTCAGGTCAATCTTGAAAGGTCGATAAAAATCATTAATTCGTTATATAATCAAGAGGAATTTTAAATCGTTCATTATTTTCTCTCAGAAACAAATAATACTTTAAAAAGTTTAAAATCAAGGTCTTAACAATTGTAATTAAAAAGGACTAAAAGTTATATAACCAGAGAACTTGTCGTGACGATTCGAACGAGCCCAAACTCAATGGGTTTATCTTGTTTAGTTCAGAAGTTCCTATAATCATTGGATCAGCTCCATGGTACCATATCATTGTATTGTCACCGAAGATACATAAGTACACCAAATTTAAGTCCAATCTGACATCGGGAAGTGGGTCTACTTTAGCTTGAAAGATTTGATTACAGACCGACAGACAACGGGACAGGTGAAACTAAATAAAAGCTTGTAAAAATACCAATCTTTTCACCTGATATACGTCATTTATGAAACGAAGAATCCCTTTTCTAAATTAATGAAAGGTATGATAAGAAATTAGTACAGATTTAAATGTTCTATGTATGTAAATAGGTATGATAATGGCTGTTATATGGCGGAGGCTCTCTCCCAGTGAAAGAACGCCCAAGTCCCAGCAGTGACAATGAATGGGGCTGATAATGTCAAAATGCGCCGCCGAGTTTCTTGCCAGGTTCTTCTCGAGATGGCTATAATTTTGCGAATCTGGAAGTAGTCTTTAACTTCCATGAGTGCCTCTTTGGGGCCGATGCGAATAAACGATTTTGATTTGATTTGAAAGTAAAGAAGAAAAAAAGTATACTGCGTAATGCAGATAATAACATCCATATACAACGTGTAACAAAACGGTGTAGTAATACTTGGTGGTGTGTATGTGTATCGCGCCAGGAATCGTCTGCCAGAGAATGAAAGTCGAAATCGGAGATAATTTTTACAATATATAATTTTTACAATACAATACATTGTTCTAATATTGTTGATAACATCTGTGGCGACCTTGACCTTCATTATGGCTACCACTGACAAACGTCTAGGTCCAAAGACTATGTGTGGTGTAGAACGGTAGCTGAGGATATAGAGTTGCAATTAATTACATAATTGTTTAGAAACTTTAATTCATCATAACATATTCATGGTGCTGCCGCGAATGTAGAAGTTCCTGTTAGACTCCATACATGTAGCTAGATGTGTGACTTGAGTATTACTACACCTTTCTGTAACACATTGTTCATGGCAAAAACATATTAATTATGAAGCTAAATTATTTAATAAACACCCAAACAATCAAAAGTTTCAATCTATTCAAGTCAAAACTCAAAACGTATGTTATCACTAAACTTTAGAGTTTAGTATTAATGTACGCTATTACTAAATGTAATACAAAACTCTATAGTTTAGTAATAACGTCAATTTACGACGGGGCTGGATTTAAGTCCAGCCCCGGGAACCAAACGGGATGGACGACTCCAGTAACACGCACACACAAATAACTGAGCTATCTACATTTTAAATATACTTACATCTGAAGTAGATTCTCCTTTGTACATTTCAGCATTACAGACGGCACTTATATAACAACAATAATCTTATGTTTAGATTGAAACACGTTTTGTACGCATCGTACAAATTCACTCTCATGATTTTTCCCAAACGCGCCAAATGATGTTTTCCAAAACTTGTGATTCTTCGAGTTTTAATGTTTTATTACCGTTAATAATGGTGGATTACCGTTAATAGTTAGTTAACGTGCATGAGTGTAGGCAAATCATACAAAGTTGAAAAAAGTGCTTTTAGCTTCCGCTCCAAAACTCCAATAGTAATTCTAGTAAAGTTTCTACCGCTTTATTAGGGCATTACTTGACTATGACTGGACCTTGACACTTTTACTTGACTTTGGCTTGTGACTAGGACATTATGAAATATTATTATGTAAGGCTTGAAATATTTTATCACTTGACACTGGCCAAATGCACAAGCCAAAATAAAAAAAAGCATAACTTCAAAAATATACTCAGTCGAAGTACTGAGGTGAAAAAACTCCCAGTATTTTAATATATGAACTTATTGGGTGTTCTAGTGGAAATCCGCGCGTTGGGCCTGTCAACTGACAACAAAGGAACTACAATTTTATGTTTAAGACCCTTATTGTTATGAGATATGCAATAATGATATTTGAATTCGATGTTGTTCTATGAGTAGAGGTGCCCAGTGGTATACTTACTGGCGGAGGCGTGCAGCCCCTTGTCCAAATGTTTGAGTTCCATCTGGTCGTGGTGGATCCACAGGTCGGGCGGCTTCAGTGCCGCCGACGCTGAAGACTTCTGGTACGTGCTGGAATACACCGGGAATTATGTTACATTTTTTTTTTTATTGATTCACCAAATTCTGATTACAATAGTAAATTTCGAAGAATGTTGTCGAATGTGTCGAGGTAAATACTTCACGCTACAAAAAATAAAGGTAACACTGATAACAATATCAAAAGACTAGTCGTTCGCGCCGAACTAAGATCTCGCGCCTATATTTTGCCTCATAAAGAAAAACCTTTGAGGTTACTTCCTTATACCTTTTTTTCTATAAAATAATTGTTTAATATCTGTATTTATTGTTCAAGTACAGGATATAACGGATATTATAAGTAAATTTCAGCTTTCAGTGTGAAGCCGCTTCTGAGATAGACTCTGGGACAAAATAGGTCTAAAAACAGTGACTTGGTGGCCTACTAAATTGTTATTTTCCAACATAGTTTTTTTTTTAAACCTATATTGTAATAATGTATTTTTAACTGTCCGTTGGATTAGTAGGTGCGCGTCTTCTAAGCAGCGTATTGGGTTTGATTTCCTGGTGGAAACACAGGTTTCTTCCCAGGGGGAATTTGTGTTTCTGGTTCTGGGTGTGATCGATGTGGTATTTTGTGTGTGTGTGTGTAACTTACTTCTTTAATATTAGAAGGCAAGCATTCTATTAACTCGTTTAATTGGGGAAATTAACCCGTGTAATTCCTGCGCACACTCCCCAAAATGTATTGGGAGGGTGCAAGCGCTTATGTTTTTGTTAAAATAGTATTGTTTTTAAAGATTTTCCAGGAATAAGGCAACGTTTAAGTATTTAATATATATTCATAATCAACATGATAGCTCGGTACCTGGTGTCGGGCTGCCGCTGCGGCTGGCTGCGGCGGCAGCACAGCGACAGCGCCAGCGCGGCCGCCAGCGCCAGCACGGCGCAGGCGCCGCCCGCCGACGCCCACAGCCACGCCGACGTCGCCGACGCCAGCCCGCCGCCCTCGCCCGTCTCTGCGCGACGACACAACTCTACTCGTACCGCAACGACACAAGTCGCAACGCTGACGTTACTCTACTTGTACCGCAACGACACAAGTGGCAACGCTGACGTTACTCTACTCGTACTGCAACGACACAAGTCGCAACGCTGACGTTACTGTACTCATATCGCAACGACACAAGTCGCAACGCTGACGTTACTGTACTCATATCGCAACGACACAAGTCGCAACGCTGACGTTATTGTACTTGTACAGCAACGACACAAGTCGCAACGAAAGCGCTACTGCACTTGTACCACACCTAACCAATTATATAAAGTAGGTAAATAGTAGTTAGTACCTAGGCCGGTGGTGTATGCGACGGGTTGGCAGAAGGGCCCGAGCCCCTTGTTGTTGCGGGCCTGCACTTTGAACAGGTAGGCGGTCCGCGGGCGCAGGCGGTCCACGCGGGCGCGCGCGCGGTCCCCGGCCGCCGCCACCGCCACCCACTCCTCCAGCCCCGCCATGGCGCCCAGCCGCTGGATCGCGTACATTATCACGTAGCCTGCGGGGTTCCAACACATACTCTGAGGGACCTGATTGTACGAAGCACCCCGGACGCCAACGCGGCCCGGCCGCTGGCAACATATTATATATTAAAGTCTAGCTGTGCCCGGCGGCTTCGCTCGCGTGATCAAGTTAAAATTTAAAAAAAAACCTTTGTGTATAAGCTATGCACATTCCGAATCCGTTCAGACGCTGCATTAGAAGTAAATTATATTTTTTTATTTTAAGTAGGTTCTCCTATTTTGGCGATAATAGCTTACACAAGAAATATATAGTTGTCGGGCCTTTTTGTAGGACTAACAGCGCCCGCCAGAATAGCTCGCAGATGACAGATTTTTTCCAACTTACTTTACTAATATTTCATCGTTTGTTAATATTCAGGGTTGCCAATAAAGTTATCCGTGGAGCAATGTTGTGTTTAGTTAAATTAGCTTGACTACGATCTCATAGTCCTATTAGTAGAGTGCATAGCGTCGCGAGCGTTTTACATCGAACTTGTATCGGAGTTAAGCATGAATGCTTTACTTTACACTGTCAATGTTTGTCTCTCTTGTCCCGACTTAATAAGATCCCGATAAGGAATATGCATAATGTTTTAATATAGGTATGAAAGGCTTACATCATTGTCTGAAGTTACAATAGTTAACATAAACTTTCACAATGTTTAATAAGATTACAAAAGAGGATTAAAACAAATAGGTTAAGTATTTGTTACCTTTTGAACCTCGACGGCTATAACATTTCGAATCGAACTGTGATGGTATTTTAATAACCCCCGTCGAAAATGAGGTGTCTTTCACGGCTAAACTCGCATATCTAGTGTAGTATTGTAGTGCCTATATGGAATTATAAATAAAACCGGCCAAGTGCGAGTCGGACTCGCGCACGAAGGGTTCCGTACCATTATCTATAAAAATTAAGTTTGTTTTATGGGAGCTCCCCTTAAATATTTATTTTATTTTATTTTTAGTATTTGTTGTTATAGCGGCAACAGAAATACATCATCTGTGAAAATTTCAACTGACTAGCTATCACCGTTCTTGACGGACAGCGTAGTCTCAGTAATAGGGTCCCGTTTTTACCCTTCGGGTACGGAACCCTAAAAATGGGGTACCCAGCGTGGCGAGATAGTGTTTAGGACACTGACCGGTGATGAGTCCGTTGGGCTTGGCGGGCGGGTGCCAGGCCAGGTCGGCGGCGCGCGCGGGGGGCGCGGCGGGCACCACGCGCAGCTCGCGGGGGGCGGAGCCCGGCGCCGCCTCCAGCGACGTGTTCGACACCAGCATCGACCACGCCGACTCGCGCCCGCCTGCCGGGGTACCACGCTTTACGAACATATCCTACTCTGTTTCTAACCCAGAATTATCTTTCAGCACTGGAGGATAAATAACATAAAGTTATACACGTAAACGCTTTTACACTCACACTAGGTTCGATGACTTGTGTGGTGGGTGACGGAATCATTTATATTATGCACAAAAATACACCAGGAGCCATAATCACAAACTTCCCTTGGGAAGAAAACTTGTGATTCCACTGGGAATCGAACCCGATACCCGTTGAACAATTTGTGTTTGTGGTTCTGGTTGTGATTGTGTGTGTGATGTGAATGTTTCCGGCAGCCACGGCAAAAGTCATCGAACTTAGTGTGCGGCTGTGAGTGCGAAAGCGATTATGTTATGTAGATTTATGAATGTTGGAAGGCAAATACATACACATTTTATTGGACAGCAAGTTTAATCTTACCACGAACATGCACTACTCCGTTTCAGTCCCAGCTGATTTTATCTCCAAACAGAAAAGGATGTTTATCATATTATAACGTTATTCAATTAGAACTTTTAACAAATGGCGATGTGATTCTGTGTCAGGGGAAACCTCCCGCGTTTGTCTATTCGCTTGTTATCTAACATATTTTTAAAGTTAATAATGTACCGTTCACTATTCTCAATCACACCATCACTTACCGACAACTCTCACTTACTCACTATCTAGCATAGAAAGAAACAATGCTTACCCCTGATGAGTTTAACGCTGAATTCGTACGTAGTGTGCGGCTTGAGTTCGTCGAGCATACAGTTGAGGTCGGTCGCGTTGAAGTACCGCGGGCGGGCCCCCACCCCCCCTGCCGCCCCTCCCGCCGCCGACCAGCGAACTACGTAGCGACGCCCGTCCGTCGCCGGCTGCCGAGAAACGCATCGTTTACATGTGCAAAGAGGTAGTGAAATTGATAGAGGTGATGAAGCTCATGCAATATATACAGACTACAGCAAGGCATTTGACTTGGTACACAATATGTTATTAGAAACGCTATGTGGACTTTGGATCCATGGAACACTTTTGCGATGGACTGAGTCGTATCTCAGAAATATATCTCATATAGTGATAGTAAAAGGGTTTCAGTATTTTTTTATTCTCGATAGGCAAGCATTTGATCACTATCTCAACTGAAGGAAAGGATGCCATGACAGGAGGGCCGTCAGGAGTTCTAGGAGTCTATGTGTTTTAGATAGTACAATAATTAAAAATGTTTTGCACGTCACATGAAATTCGTCAAAGAAGACGTCCTTGTAAGACGTAGCTTATAATGAGTCATTCTATGTATTTAAAATGTTAGAACGGTAAATGCTGTTTGTTATTGTATACCTGTCCCTTGGGCAACGTAGGATCCGTCCAATATACAACCGCCGTGGATCCACTCAGCATTATCACCTGCAACCAATGCAAGTCGTAGTTGAAATGGTAAAATTAACGAAATCAAAACAATATCACGCATCGCCTGGTTGAGGCGAGGCAATGCCAACAGCATGATGGGACTACTTACTGGTAGTGGGCTTGAGCACTTGAGATACCTATAAGCTCGATGTCTTGTGGAGGTAACTTAGGTCTATAGTCTTAGTCTATAGTACCTTATCTAGTCTTAGGTCTATATATGTATATAGTATAGGTCTGCTGTACATAGTTTTAGTTTAGTTTAAGGAAATATAGGCAATTGGTCCGTATATTGAGTCATCAAAAAAAATATATAAAATTACAATAATGTATTGTTCGGTTTTATACTTGACAAGCGGTGTTGACCGCCCGCGTTTATCAATTTAAAAATGGCTTACAGGGCAATGTACTCTGCCGAGTTCACTGACCCCCATACCTTAAGTCCGACGGGCGGTATAAGCGGCGCGACGTCCGCTTCTTCATCCCCCTCATCATCCCCCTCCCCTTCCCCCTCCCCCTCGTCGTCGTCGGGGTCGAGGTCGTCGCCCTCGCCGGCGGCGGGCCGGGTCCGCACCGTGCCGTACACGGCCGGCCCGAGTCCGGCCGAGTTGCTCGCGCGGAGCGAGATCACGTACTCCGCGTTTGATTCTGTAACGTGATGGGAACTAACATAAACATAAACGCTCACAGCCTCACACTAATTTCGATGACTTGTGTCGTGGGTGCCGGCAACATTCACATCACACACACAATCACACCCAAGACCAGAAACACACTTTTTCCTTGTGTTTCCGCCGGGAATCGAACCCGATACCCCTTCTTAGAAGGCGAACGCTCTCCTAAATAAGTCAAAGGGAAAATACCTTACCATTTTTAATATCTTACCCACAGGTATCTTCTAGGCAAGCATGCTCTATCTTCGACCACATCGTCACTTTCCATCAGATGAGATAGTGGTCAAACCCTTTTTTTTATTTTTTTTATTCAATTTTATTTTAAGGACTTTTATTTTGACAATACGACGGTTGGAAGAATTTCAGCCTTCCAATCCAAGGTCTCGGTGTCTCGTGCGGGGTCTTCAATGAAACACCGTTCACTTCAACAGTTAGCTATATTTATTAGACTAAACTATCGACACTCCCTCAAAGCTCAATCATCAGCACCTATTGTATGTTCTTACGTTAGGGCAAATAAACTTCTTGGAAAAATGTAACTAACTAAAAGGTAACTAAATTAAATTATCTTAAGCTGACCCACAAAACAAAACAGCTCCTGAGCCGCCTGCAACGATGGATCTGACAAAATTTGGTGGAACCTGCCGAGGTGGTTAAATGCTTGCCTAACGAGAATTTTAAAAAAATCTGTGGATTTCATAGCACAAATAAATATATAAAGTAAAATATTGGTAGAAACCACGGGATGTTGGCGCTCTGAGGCTAAAAGATAAAACTAATAACATATACCTTTGCTCCTGGAACTATCGGGGGCGGCCTATTTGAATTGTTGTAAAATGTTCAATTTAAATAAAATATAATAAATAAATAGTACTGACCGAGTCCGCGTATGACGTGCGAGTGTATGTGGTGCGGCAGCGAGCGCGACATCTCGTCGGGAACCCCCAGCCCCCAGCCCAGCAAGTACCCGCGCACCACCACGCCGCCGCCGCCGCCCTCGTCCGACCACCACACCGAGATCCAGTCGCGGCCGGCGCGGGCTGAACACATTACATTGGATTTAGTCTCATAATTATTATAGTACATTGTATCTGTCATTGATGAATTGACCATCGTGAACCATTTCTCGGGGTGAAGGAAAAGGGTGTGTGGGGCTCGTACCCACTACAATAGAGTGAGATAGCGGGGCTGGTCCCTTCTGCGCCAATGCGCTGTAGCTAGTTCTGCACAGTATCCAACCCCGCTCCGCATACTCCCTCGCTCCGCTCCGATTCCTCAGTCCGCGTCAATGGACAAACACAGTTCGCGACTCCGCTCCGCATTACTCTCTCGCTCCGCTGAGCTTCCTCGCCCGCTTCAGTGGGCGGGCAGCTTACGCTCAGCGTCCAATATGACGTAAGACTTCGTTTTATATCCTCGGAACATAATGTAATTGTAAAATATTGCTTTCGGTCGTAAAAATAACGAAGACTTTGGAGATTGATTCGGTATTTGTTTTATTACGAGAGATGCGTACAGTTCGGTTTGCTGGTAATAAGTGGCTGACTCCGGGCGCATCTGCTTTATGCTTACTTGTCGTATACACTAGTGCAGTCCTAGTGACAGGATTGTTAAGGCCGCCTGAAGGCATTCGACATGGCTTAACGACAACAACCGGGACAACAGATTTACGTACGAAGCACGGTGTCACTCAGTTGGAGATCCCAGTAATCGGTCACCCATCCAAGCCCTTGTCTGACTGAACGTTGCTTAACCTTGTCAATCAGTTACGATCGACCAGGTCCGCGCTACGAGTGTCATTGGTGCTAATTCTGTTGAGCACCGAACTAACCTAAACTAAACTAAAAATAAACTAATTTTAGTCATAGAATACCTAAACACTATTCTGATTTTACGTTGAACTAATTTTAAAAGTTGCAATGACAGGACTAAAATTGATTTTGACAGCAACCAAATTGAATTGTATTCACAAGAGCCGCAATCACATATTCCTCCATTATAGACTGTAGGTCAGTATTTGCTTATATTTTTAGTCTTAATTTGACGTTGAACATGTACATCAGAATAAGAATTTGGTCATTTTCACTAAATACAGTAACTAAACTAACTTAGTCCTGTCAAACTTAATTTTAGTCTAATCTTGCATTTTCTGAATAGGTTTTGGACTAAAGCAGGACTAAAACTAATTTTAGGTTAGTTTAGTCTAATTCTGAACAACAGAATCGGCTCCAATGTCTGCCTTATAAAGCGAGACGAGGAATAAGGTGGGACGCGGGTGCTTTTGGCTCACAGAATAAGTGATCGTATGAAATGAAAATGGTTTTATTACTGCAGAAGTATTATTAAATTGCATTATACATGCTAAATACGAGATTATAAAAATCGTATTCTAGCACGACTTATCTGCTCAACAGGGTCTCTGATGTACTGTCATTTATTTCTACCACCTATCTACATTTAGAGAATGCAATAAAGATTTGAATTTGAATGTGGAGGCAAAACGCTTCATCCGCAACGAACGGATATGGAAGTTTAGAGAATGAAAATGATATTATAATTACTATGATACTGTTGTGGCGATATCCGACGTGTTGTCAGTAGTATGATAATGCGTGAGTGGTATAGGTGTAAATAACAGAATACCAGCGTCGGAGATAGGTGGGACCATTTTGTGTGAGTGCACATTAATTAATAGGGTAGTTTTATTTTTTTAATTTCATTGTATTTATTCGTCATAATAGTAATTGGTGTAAGTCATACAAATGAATGTATATTGTATGTATTGTATTGTACAGTATACATACTAGTGAGCGGCGGGGGCTGCGCGGGCACGCGTGTCTCGTCCAGTTGTTGCGTGTGCGTGGTGGCCGACACCCACTCGCTGAACGGACCCGAGCCGTTCGCGTTGATGCACGACACGCGGATCTGTACGGCACATTATATTAAACAAATAAACGCTTTCACACTCACAGACCCACACTAAGTTCGATGACTTGTGTCGTGGGTGCCGGAAACATTGACATCACAACCAGAAACACCAATTATCCTTGGGCATAGAACATGTGTTCACCCCGGGAATTGAACCCTGCTTGGAAGGCGGACGCCATCCGACTAAGCCAACGAACAGTTCAAAATCACATTAGAAGTCTGGCTCGTTCTTTGCCCAAAGAACTGCAATCCCTACTATACCTACTAATATTATAAATGCGTAAGTAACTCTGTCTGTCTGGCTGTCTGTTACGCTCTTACGCCTAAACGACCAAACCGATTTTGATGATAATACAGATATAGACTAGAGCTTGAGAAAGGACATAAGATACTTTTTTACCGGGGTTTCATTTACCGACTTCACAAAAAAGGAGGAGGTACTCAAGTCGACTGTATTTAGAAATTATTTTTTTTGTTTGATAAATGTTGCTTTAGATGGGAAGATTTTTAATAATGTGTGTAAGCAAGTATATGTTTTTAAGTATATCAAGAATAAAAAGAGTATTCGCATTCACACTCGCATTATTAGTACCTGATATGTAGTGGCAGTATCGAGGTCCCTCAGCTCGGCCCGTCGCGTGTTGGCCGGCGTGGTGAGCGAGTCGGCCTTGCGCCGCTGTGTGGCCGGTGGGCCCGCGGGCCGATACCGCACCTTGTAGCCCGTCAGCGGGCCGCCGTGCGACCGCCCCGGCGGCGCCTCCCAGCGGACTATTATCGACTGGAAAGATAAACATGACATTACATAGACGCTTTCACACTCACAACCCCACATTAAGTTCGATGGCTCGTGTCGTGGGTGTCGGAAACATTCACATCACACATACAATCACACCCAGAACCAGAAACACACATTTCCCTTGGGGAGAAAACTTGTGTTCCCGCCGGATGAACGGCTCTGCATGTGTCTGGCGAAGCATGTAGATCCGATCATATTAGTATCATTAACATTGTACCATGTAGCATGCAAATAAATAATTGCTTTCTTTATTTCATTCACTCTTTATTTTTCTCTCCTTGTTTCATTCTTTCTTTCATTTTTCTTTCTCTCTCTCTCTCTCTCTATTTCACTCTTTATTTTATTCTTTATTTTTCTCTTTCATTCTTTCTCACTGTATTTAATAATATTTCTTTGATTCTTTCTATCTCTCTTCCTTCTTTCTATACTCGTTTCTATCTATATTTTTTGATTTGCCTACACTTATGCACATTTACTAAGTATTAACGGTTAATAATCCACCATTATTACACATTAACACTCGAAGAATCACAGGTTTTAGAAAATTATACAAAATCAACAACGGCATTTTTCACTTTCACCGCAAAACTATCTTCACTATTTCTTTCTATTTTTATTTCACTATTTCTTTCTATCTCTATTTCATTCTTTCTTCGCTCTATCTTTATTTCACTATTTCACTCATTCTTTCTATCTTTATTTCACTATTTCTTTCATTCTTTCTTCTTTCTATCTATATTTTACTATTTCATTCATTCTTTCTATCTTTATTTCACTATTTCTTTCATTCTTTCTATCTTTATTTCACTACTTCTTTCATTCTTTCTATCTTTATTTCACTACTTCTTTCATTAATTGTCTTTCTTCCTTGGATATGTTATCCCTCCACGTGTGTGTGCACTGACGTTGGGCCCGGCGGGCACGGCGGACACGTTGCCGGGCGGCGCGGCGGGCGCGGCGGCGGCGGTGCGCACGCTGGCGGCGGGCGCGGCGGCTCCGGCGGCGCTGACGGCGACGCTGTAGGCCGTGGCGGCGCGCAGCCCGGCCAGCGTGTGCGACACCACCTCCGCGGCGCCGTCCACCTCCACCAGCTGGAACTGCTCGCGCCCGCTCTCCACCTGCGGCACCACAACACCTTACCCCACCTCTTTCCCGGTTATGGTCGCCTAGTACTTTAATACCGTACTGATGTGTATGTGTATCGTGCCCGGAATCGTCTGCCAGAGAACGTTGAAATCGGAGAGAAATATGTTCCATGCAAAAATATAAAATTACATTTTATAGCTTTTTGACAACCCTTCAGTTGCATCCGTGATGCGTGACCTTGACCATTATTATGGCTTCCGCTGACAAACGTCTAAGTCCAAAGAATATAATGGTGTAGAACGGTAGCTGATGAAATAGGGTTGCCAATGATATATTTTTTTAGAAACTTTAATTCATCGTAACTCAATATTAATGGTGCCGCCGCGAATGTAGAAGTTCCATACATGTAGCTAGATGCATGGTTTGAATATTACTACACCTTTCTGTTACACATTGTAGACTGGCATATTATTTTTGTTGAATTGTTCTATAATTTGGTTTAGGGCTTGGAGATTGTAAGTAGTTAAGAAACTGGGAAGAAAGTCGGCTTTTCTATACACTTTTTTATGATTTTAATTTTGATGAATGCTCTATAGAGATGTGACACTAAGTTATAATTATTATTAAATCTTCATTACATATTTAGCACTATCATTTGTGCATGCTGAGTTCACTGTCCCAGAATGGTGCATGGTTCCTTGCAAATTATGTAATACCTATGTTGTTTACCTATGTAAGACTAAATGTTGCAATCAATTTGAAAAACTCAATGAAAAAAAAAAAGAAATATTGTGATGCTGTATATATATCGCGCTGTAACGTTACCTCGGTGTAGTGCACGGTGTACTTGTATTGTGACGGTGTATGTATCACGCTGTAACGTTACCTCGGTGTAGTGCACGGTGTACTTGTATTGTGATGCTGTAACGTTACCTCGGTGTAGTGCACGGTGTACTTGGTGGGCGGGGGCGGGGGCGGGGCGGGCGGCGCGGGGCGGGCGGGCGGCGCCCACGACACGCGCACGGCGTGCGGGCCCGCCGCCTCGGCCCGCACGTGCAGCGGCGGGCCGTGCGACGACTCCTCCTCGGGGGTCGACACTTCTATTACCTGACACGTATAACACAACATAAGACACGGAAGCGAAGTTGCAGGGACAATTCAGTGTTTGTTTTTTTTTCATATGTATAAAAACGACACGGAAGCGAAGTTACAGAGAAATTTAATAGTGTGTTTTTTTTATATGTAAGTATAAAAACGATACGGAAACGAGGTTGCAGTGACAATTAGTTCGATAGGCAAGCATTTGACCACTATCTCACCTGATGGAAAGCGATGATACGGCCGCAGATGAAGCATGCTTACCTAGAAGATACCTATCCACTTGAGGACTCCCTGATAATACCATTCAGGGAAAAACGACGTTGGCAGCCATTCCTTCGCAATATGGATGATAAACGTAAGCGAAACGCTTCGAGCGTAGTAGAGATAGCTATAGTGACAGTTGCCACGTTGGTATACTCACGTCGCTTTTAAGCGAGGCCCCCTGTTCTGTGAACGCCAGGATTGAGAACTGGTAGGTGGTGTTCGGCTGCAGCGACGCCACATTCATCTCGTGGCGTTGGGCGTTGCCTCGCGCTACCCGCTCTCTGGAAATAGTAGTGAGACAACAGTTATTATGCAGGCCTTAATAACAAAAAACTTTTTTAAATTAAATTAGTGCTATACGTTATAATAATATGTCTTTTTGATTCGGGAATAACAAAATCAAATTAAAGTCCTACATGAATTTTAATGAACGTGACGTAATAAGAGAGGCTCATACTCAATTTGCAAACGACGTTCATTTAAACTGCTGTAGTCATCAAGTCAAGACGCGACTAGCGAAGAGAATGGGATGCGACCCATTGGAACTGAACGCGCGCGGTCCGCCGGGACAGCCGTAGCGTCGGCAAACTCGCATCGAAGCTCGCATATATTAGTTGTGTTTTCGGTGTTCTAACGCATTGAAAATGATGACAAGAGATCTTTATCACGAAATTATAAGTTAGTTCAAAAATACATAAAAATAACCGAACGAGTTATTGCTGCCAGGCAATCACGGATGTTGACAGGAATATCCGAAAACTACAAGAACTTTTTTGCTAACGCTGCTTGAGAACTGTCATTTTCAATTTTTGTTCCGTCATATTATCATCGCGCGCGGATTTCTTCTAATATAAAATTCTCGTGTCGCGGTGTTTGTTACCAAACTTCGCCAAAACGGCTCGACCGATATTAATGAAATTTTGTGTGCATATCGGGTAGATCTCAGAATCAGTCAACATCAATTTTTCATACCCCTAAATGTCCAACCCAATTTTATTTTTTGTTATTTGGACATTTTTTTTTTATTCAGCATTGAAAAATACATACAACCATACATTTTCACCCTCTACGATGAACCTCTATGTTTAACTGGGAAAGAGATGCAAATATACCAACCTCTCGCTCCCCTTCACTCGATAAACGATCGCGTATCCGGTAACATCGTCTGCGCTCTTCTCAGGCGGTTCCCAGCTCAGCGTCACAAAGCGGTGCTTCACCAAAACCGCCCTTAACCCTTTAGGCGCAGGGACGAGAGTCCCGTTCCCCGATTCCAGTCCTTCAGCCGCGTGAAAATCATAGTACTCTTCATATTCTAGGTCTGGTATAGGGGTGTAGGCGGAGGATGTCTCGCCGAGGAAGTTTGAGTCTTCCGGCGAGGGCTCTAAGGGCGAATCTACTGTGATTAGGGAGGTTAGGATGTCGTGGGTAGAGTTCGGTAGTGGGGGGATCGCTGAAATATGGATAAATGAAACGAAAAATGTGATAAATGTAATGATAAAATAAAAGTAACAAGGAAGGGGAATCATAAAACAAATGAAAAATGATTTGAACTCAAACAGTTTAAAAAAAAACGATTTCACCGTTTTAGAAGATTAACGATTGATCTGATTTAATTAATTATATACGCATTATTGGTAAGATCTTGGTCAAACTTAAATGGGACCACATGGGAAGCACCAGCTTTCATATAAAAAATCACTAAAATCGGTTCACCTAGAGAGAAGTTATTAAAACATAAGGATATAATGTCTAATTGAGAACCTTTTTTTGTGGAGTTACCTACTCCACAAAAAAAGGTTCTCAAAAAAATTAATAAAAAGGATGAATTTATAAAAAAAAACTTTTAAAAGATTTTTTAAATCAGGTTTTTATCAGTAAATAAAAAAGGACTTAAAAGTTATATAACCGGAGAACTGTAAAGACGAATCAAACGAGCCCAAACTAGATGGGTTTATCTTGTTTAATTACGAAATTTTTATGGCCATCTTACGTCTCCATCATCAGACCAGCTCCATGGTACCATATTATTGTATGTCACCGAAAATACGTAAGTACACCAAATTTGAATCCAATCGGACATCGGGAAGCGGGTGTAATTTCGCTTGTAAGATTTGATTACAGACGAACAGACAGACAACGGGACCGGTGAAACTAAATAAAAGCTTGTAAAAAGTGATAAATGTAATGATAAAATAAAAATAATAAGAAAAAGGAAAAATATCAGTAATATAAACAGGATGAATGTATTTAAAAAAATTGCTTGTGTATTATATTTAATCCGTACACTGGCCGTTGGCTTAGTTGGGTGGGCGTTCGCCTTCTAAGCAGGGTATCGGGTTTGATTCCCGGTGGGAACACAAGTTTTTTCCCCAAGGAACATTTGTGATTTTGGTTCTGATTGTGTGTGTGATGTGAATGTTTCCGGCACCCACGATACAAGTCATCGAACTTGCTGTGAGCAAGTTCGATGATTTGTAAGAGCGGGGCTGCACGTGACATATTATACTTCTGGATGCGGTGTGATGGAGTCCCTATATTGTACGACCAATAATGCACGGCCTGATAATGTACGGCCAATAAATCGCAACCAGTATTCCGCGGTTTGGCTTCCAATTATTAGGCTTTGCAATACGGGCCGTACATTATTGGATGTGAAATAACAACACGGACCGATTTTGTACAGCTAATAATACGAAACCAGGAAAACGCAACAACTATTTGAATTCAATGTACACAAAATATCAGTTCGTGCAATACAGGCCGCACAAACAGGTCGGAAAATATTAGCAAGAGCTGATTGATGTACAGCCAATAATGCACGGCCGATAATTCATGTAGAAACAAATGTCAGAGTCAAAGCCTCGTTTGGATGATCCAGTAATTTCAAGAGGGCAAGGACCTTCCTTCCTTAGGTGGAGGGGCTAAAAACTGTTTTTTTTTAATAAATTACTTTTGAGCTCTTCACCGGCCGCTGCCGCGGCAAGCTCGCATTGCTCGCTCGGCTCGCGCTTGTTTTTGTCGCAGTTCGAACCTAACCTAACCTAGACTTGCAGCCACTTTTATAAAGACCATAGAGAAGCAAATGTTTTTAATGTTCTTAGATTAGAACTTTTTAATAGTCTGTGCCAACTCTTTGAAGCGACTCGCCTAAACAAACGAGGCATCGCATAGAGAGTATATGATTGTCTATGGTTGGCTTCCAATTATTGGCTGTACAATACTGGCCGTAGAATATCGACCCGGTGTGATTTTACGCAGCCAGTATTGCACGCACAGTATTACACACCATGATATTTGGAAGCCATATTCATGAATTTTTAACTTTACATTATTGGCCGTACATTATCGATACGGACCGATTTTGTATAGACAATAAGGATTGGAGGCCCGGGAATGCACGGCCTGATATTTCGAATTTCAGTATTTCCATGTACACGAATTATCATGATGTGTATTATTGGCTGTACAATTTCGGGCTGTGAAATATCGGGTCGTACATTATCGTCTCCCGTGTGATGTATACGTCATTGGACCCAACGGTACTAATCTTCGATCATAGTATTGGGATGCGAGTGTTAATTCATAAGAAAAATATGTAAGTAACAAAGGCAATAAACAACAACAAACGCATTCACAACCCCAAAGTTCAATGGCTTGTATTGAGGGTGCTGTACACGAAGTACTGAATACTAAGCAAGTATAAGAGGTATGTACGAGTGGCGTGTTTGACAGGTATGTGTTTATATATGAGAGGTATTATTATTCAATATGGGGGCGTTAAGGCCGGCACTGACGTCCCCGAGGTGTATTGTGCATTTCCCCCTGCCAGGAACTACCCCTCCACCCCAGCTCCTTAAGATAGCGGAGTGTGGTTTTGGGGTGCTAGCACAACTGTTCCGGTGGTGCAATTATTGTATTTGAATTCTGTGAGTCTTTAAGTTTTGTGGAACGTTGCTCTAGCATTGGCAGTGCAGTGTCGGCTCTAAGAGCAGTGTTGGCTCTAATATCTTCAGTGACAGCACACTGAGTTATTACACGTTCTACGGTTTCGTTTTTCTCCATACATCCCCTACACAAAGATGAGATGTATATATGAGAGGTATGTATGTGTGAGAGGATGAGGTGTAGGTGTATGAGGCACGTACCGTCGTCGGGCGGCAGCACGCGCAGGCGCAGCGCGGCGGCGGCGGCGCCGGCGGGCGACGTGACGGCGCACTGGAACATGCCCGCGTCCACCGACAACACGCCTTGGATGCGCAGCGACGACCTGCACACATACACACATTCTCAAGTTAACAATTTTGTGCTTACTTTTAATGAAAGTAAAGTTTCTACCGCACACGGGCTAAAAAAATATATTTTGCTCGCCGCTTAAGTATGTTTCAGTCCCCCTTATTATTTTCGTTTATATCATTTTAATTGCCATTTCTGGCATCGGGCCATAGATTTACATATTTTCTGAGAATTTGAAGTTATTCGCTTGCACGGTTTAACGGCTAGATGCCTCCGACCGACGGACGGACGGACAACCACCCGAGTCAACGGAGATCCTTAATAGTAAAAATCTCACCCATCGACGATGGCGACCTCGTGATTGTTGGGTGTGAGGAGGTCCCCGTCCTTGAGCCACATGACGGCCGGCGCGGGCCGCCCGCGCACGTCGCACCGCAGCGTGACGTCACCGCGCGCGCGCGCCGACACGCCGCCGCCGCCCGGGAGCACGGCGCGCGGCGCCGTCTGCGGGGAGAGGGAATGGTCACACTCTAAATATTCATCAAACAAAGTATACTTGCGAGTATAGACCGTGATCCGGCTCGAAGGACCAAACATTTGAGAAGCACTTTTTATCCTATTCGTTTGTTTACCCTAATCGATGTGTATAGCGTTTCTACATAAAATAAACAATCACATAATGTTAATTGTCAAAAACTGTGTCCAATGATCTTACGACGGTAATATGAGGTTTCTTCTATGATAGACGTTCCACAAATATGGACGAAACGTTTTGCTTCCGCATTGATTATGCGATTCGCAAAGCGATGGAACTCCTTACGTGCTCTATCGTCGACCGCATCGTCGCTTACCATCAGGTGATATAGACGTTCGCCTGTCTTGAATTAAAAAAAAATAACAGGTTTCGAACTTGCAATAAAATACAGTACAATAAACATACAAACATATTTAAAATTACAAGCAGAATACGATATTATGGTGGATAGAAGGTTCCTCAATAACTTTTTTCATGATAACGGGTTGAGGTGCTCTTGCCTTCTTTGGGTAAATTTACTAGTAACACCTACTTACTCGTGTATCTGCGAAGTCAAACTGATCACGGTAATCTGTCTTGAAGAACCATAGGAACGATCCAAATTCGAATACCAGATAAATACGGTTCAAGTTTGGAAGGGCCTGATAACTGCAGATCTCTAGTAGAAACTATCAAAGACAAATTATGTGTAATTGTGTGGAAAATTCTGTAAACAAGCCAGCTTACTGTTTTCGTCTTAAATGGCCATAGATGAGCTGTAAGTCGTCAATTAAGAATACCCTATTATTTTACCTGCATTCATTTTGAAAACGTTTGTATAAGTAACCTTCTGCAATAACCGTCTCGCAGGACCACGGATGAGGTGTAAATCCGCAGGTTATTGTCAGTTTAAATTATATGTATTGTAGGGGGTGCGGGGTAGAATCAGTTACGGTCATCCGTCTCAAAAGACCATAGAAGAGATGCAAGTCTTAAGCTAAGGATAACTCACCAACTAACCAGCAGTTGCGTGGTGTGATCGGCCGATCGAGTCAAGCCGGCTTTAGCTATCCGTTTTGAAGGACCACAAATGGGGTGTAAGCCTGGAAGGTCCTGCCAATATGCAGCTAAAGTGACTTAGATAATACGTACTTGCACGTGTAGTTGCGTAGTGTAGTCGACGGAGTCAAGCCGACTTCAGCTTTCCGTATTGAAGGGCCACAGATAAGGTATTGCAACCCTGGCAGGTTCTGCCAAAATGCAGCTTTTACGTAGACAATAGGTACCTGCACGTGTAGTTGCGTAGTGTGGTCTGCGGAGTCGAGGCGGCTGTGCGCGCGGCACGTATAGGCACCTGCGTCGAGCGCACGCGCCGACTGCACGCGGAGTGACCCCGACCCCACCAGGTAGAACCGGGAGTCTAGGTCGCTGTAACCGCATATACTTTACTTTAGTGGTTGGACAAAAATTTTGAACTTGAAACCTTAAGGATTTTATGTATTTTAGAGAAGAGTTGAGCAAGTCGCTCGCCATATGGTAAACATCACGCTGGTCTAGTCAGATCAAGTCAGGCTCAGTTCACTCAAAGTTTAGAAAAAAGTTCAAAATCCCACGCTCCAGTGCACTGCGCTCGTCACCTCATATAAGATGTAAAATTTCTTTACGCCCTATAGTTTCCCTGGATTTTCCTTCAATCCAGTATAAATTAATGTTTGCACAATGCTGCTGGCGGTTTAATGTCTGTGTTGTACTGCCGCGTAGGGCAGTCCACTACAAAAAGCGTCCACAAGATCGTATAGCATTATTTCAAAATTACAAAGACATTTGTACTAATTAAAATCAAAGTATTATAGTAGTAGAACTGCTGTAAAGTGCTGTCTCCTGACATTATTCTGCACTTCTATAAAACTAATAATAGGCAAAATATTGCGTTATTTGCATTCCTAAAATTGTAACTGAACCACCATTGGGAATGTTTAAATCAGCGATAAAACGGGCATTAAGTAAGAAGCTTATTATTATAAAACGAATGACTACATGAATAACAAGAATGCATGGAAGCAAAGCACAAGCGATTTTTGGCGACTACATAATATAGATATACCTAGATTAATATCATTCCTGTATTAGTCATTTAAGAGTAGTTAAAAAAAACAATGAAAAAATTCGCCGCCGAATTTCTTGATAGGTTCTCCTTGAGATAACTGAATATTTGCGAATCTAGCAGTAGAGTCATTAACTTTCATGAGCGCCTCTTTGGGGTACCCTAGCCTGCTTTAAACAACGAAATAATCTATTTCCTGTTGTATGTCTTATACTTTCTGCAAGTAAAACATCAAGTTATATTCGTCTCACCTTAAATCGATGGCAACTCCGTTGTTCAGCCACGTAATTTCAGGTTTGGGGTTGCCAGTAGCAGCGCAGTCGAACGTCACTGATGCTCCTGGAATATACACGTGTTATGGATACAAACGATTTACTCGACTGATATTAACTATATGACTAGTGTTGTTTCTTGATGTTTCAAGTTGTTACAAGCTTTTTTTTAACTTGCAATGTATGTAACTATGTTTGTCCGGGTGGAATCTTGCAACTCAATTTTGAAGCAGATATCTTCAACCGATTGAGCTTTAATTTCGTATTCACGGTTAGTTTAGATGACAATGCATGTTTAGCTGTGTGATGTCATTTTAAACCCAACATGGCAGAAAAGTTATTTTTAATGCACTATTACAATATGGGTATGAAATGAGAGGGCTTGCTGAGAATAACTAGAAAAATAAAGTGACGTTACTCTAAATCCAATATGGCGGACTTCTAAAAGCTTGTTTTTAAAAAAGTGTTTAACAAGTAGCGCATACTTTCTTTAGTTGTTACGATTACAACTAGAATAATTTGAATATTGATTTCAGCATATATATTATTAAAAAGCATTAAAATGCACAGTTCTAAACGCATTAAATTAAGGTCGAAATTATGTTAGGTATCACAAAAACACATAATCTTTCCTATCCTGTAGGCACGTACCTTCCATGATGGTGACGGGTTGCGGCGTGGCTATGAACCTCGGCGGAGACTCTACATTGGCCACCTCCGCACTCACGCGCAGCTCTATATCTTCACTGGTCCTACAATTACACAAAAATAACATCAGTTAAAAAATGTCTTGCCTGCCTGACATAAAGGGTACGTCATAGAATTATTTTGTGATACCGAAGTTTGTTGATAGGGCACGAACTGAGATCTTATACCGCTACGTTAGTCATATTTATGAGTTATTTTTTATACTATTTCAAACAAAAATAGCATGCATTCCATTTGTATATTTTTTTCATATAATTGCTGAAGCAAGATGTTTGATTTAACGTGTTTTGTTCGTGATTAGCCCCAGTCTCAGTGGAGCTATGGGTGATGCCTTTATGATAAAGCCTAAACATACAGGATGTACCTGGCTATACGGATGGCGTGCGGGGGCAGGCCTCTATCGGAGCCCGCGTCCTCGCAGGCTGATCCGTTCAAACCAAATACGTCCCGTGGTAGGCAAACATAAAACTGAAGACCAGTTAAAAAATATCTTAACATCTTATCTTGCATATCATAATCGCTTTCACACTCACAGCCCCGCACTAAGTTCAAAGATTCGTATCGTGGATACCGAAAACATTCAAATCGCAGCAGACCCAGAACCAGAAACCAAACCCTTGGGGAGAAATTGCGTTTTCACCGGGAATCGAACTCGTGCGATGATGATTGCACTCACTTGTGTATCCGGGGCGAGGAGACGAGCGCGACTCGGCACGCGTACACCGCTTGGTCGTGGTGTTTCAGTGGATCTATCTCCAGCGCGCCGCTCGGGGTGAGCGACACGCGGGCGCTCTCCATGCGGACCGGCGAGCCGTTCTTTAGCCATGTTACCTGGAATCGATAGTGGAAAGAGCTTCGTAAGCTTCGCACACAAACTAATCCATGTACATAACTTTCTCGTCAATAAAAAAATAACAATAGCAGTGTTACAAAAGAAACACGCTAGACATATTTCAGTCGTCGAGTGCCACGTGCTTACTTACGTTTAGTCGCAGCAGCGGCGTCTAACCGATTGTGTCGCGTGTGTAATCACGATGAGGTGCAGCGGTGGCGTTATAGTGTCTTGTGCGTACTCAGGTTGCGGCGATAAGGCGGCGCGATGTAGTGTCGCGTGTGTACTTACATTGAGGAGTGTGTACTCACGTGGAGGCGCGTGTACTCACGTGGGGGCGCGTGTACTCACGTGGGGGCGCGTGTACTTACGTTGAGGCGCAGCGGCGGCGGCGCGGCATGCGGGCGCGCGGCGCCGTACACGCGGCGGTCGGGCGCGGCGGGCGACACGCGCAGCGCGACGCGCGGCGAGACGTGCATGCCGCACGGCAGCAACGCCACGCCGCCTGCGCCGCCCAGCACCGACCGCGGACCCGACATCAGCTCCGGGACTTCTGCAATATGACCACCAACTGAGCCAGCGTCGACAAAACGGATGTAGTGAGCTAGCGTTAGACATCGCTACTGTGACAATGCGTTTAGACAACGCACGTAATCGTCTCAAATGCGAAAGCTTTTAGAAATCTATTGCACATAGAGCGTGCGCCACGCCACTTTCGCGCAAACTTGCAGAGAGTACCAAAGTTGGCTGCTTTGCTAACGATACAGCCATAGACTGGACCGATATCGTGATCCTATCCATCATCTTCCTGCATAGATAGCAGAACCACATGACGTGGTGCCGGCCTACAACCCACAATAGTGTTGCTTATGCTTCTATCTAGGGTTGAGTAAAAAGAGGTAGCGACCTCTTTAAACTGAACCCTAGATAGAAGCACTTTTTTGGGAATCTCCACTTGAAACACTTACGTCCCATCAGCAGCCGTAATATTAGATAGATAATCTGGTTCCATCCCAATCCACCTTCATGCGTCAGTGAAGGAGAACAACTCCCAAATCTTCCCATCGTGCCAATATCCAACCTATAAAAACCAATATTGAACAGGCAGAATTCCACCTCAACCCCATGCAGACCAAAAAACGGTTGACGATCTTGGGTTGCTTTCTTACAAATCATCAACTATCTACACACTATCTTCACTCTCCTCCTTCTTGGGCTGAATAACGATACAGACTGAAATATAATGGCACATTTAGAAAGTAAAAATTATTGCTTAAGGCGGAAATTGAATCTCGGCCATTTGGCTAATGCTATAATAAACAAAATCAATTGGTACAGGTACAGTTACAGATCACCTGCTAAGATTACCTGCTACGAACACAGTGGCTATCCTCGTCACGACGGTGCCGACGCCCTCCACCGCCGCGACACACTGGTACTGCCCCGCGAGTGACGCTGTCATGCTCTCTATCACTAACGACCCGTTCGGGAGCTGTTTCCTGGAACACAGACGAAGGTTTATTAGGACTTAAGATACGGAGATCTCGAACGAGATTTTATTGTTTTCGAAAATTGGAATTAGTTTTGTTTCCTTATACATTTACAACAAGCTTCATCAACGTATCATAGCGTAACATTATACTCTCGTACTAGACCTCAAGGATGGCATTTCGACTGCAAGGCAATATTCGGGACGATTAATTTTGGAGTATACTACGAAACAGCACAATCTGTTTCCCACATATTTTTGTGTTATTGCCACACCAGACGTACTCCTTTATTCAATGTTTTATGGTAAACTTAAGCGGCACCACGCGTTGATATTTTAATAGGTACAAGCTATCTCCATTACAAATTTCATCCACATCCGTTTCATCTTGAAGGAGTAACAAACTTACTTACTCACACGCACAAGCACACCTGGCTTTCCCATTTTGATTTTATATTATTAGTGTGTATGATGATGATGAATCATGATAAAAGTACTTTTGTCTTTCTCTACGACTGAATCTATACCAAATAACACCAATATCATCATTACATCACACACACAATCACAATCAGGACCTGAAACACAAATTTTCCTCGGGAAGAAAATGTGTTCCAGCCGGGAATGGAACCCGTTCGGCTTAGAAGGCGAATACCACCCAATTAAGCCAACGAGCAGTTCAAATTTCCATCCTCACCTATATTTATCATCTGTCGAGAGCGTGTGGTCCCTGGTCGGCATGGCGCCTACGTTGTGCCTCCAGCTGAGCCTCATAGCGTGTCTGGTGATGGCCGCGCAGGTGAGAAGTGCTGGCTCCCCGGGGGCCACCACCAGATCACTCGGCTCGCTTGTGAATCTGATGCCGGGGTCTAGGTCCTCGCCTCCTGTGAAAGAAAAATAGGAGTTAAAAATATAAGTTTTCTTTTTCATTACATAAGTTTTGAAAGAAGGTTTATAAATAATAAATGACTATACAACTAAGACTAACACACACTCGATGTTAAATCTAAGACTTAATGTTTTTTTTAAAGAAGAGCATGGTCTTTATTCAATTCATGAACCGATAAATAAAACGTATCGAACGTATCGAAAGTGCATGTTTTGCCTATTTGTCAAGCGTGCTCCATCGTCGACCGCATCGTCACTTAACATCAGGTGAGATAGTGGTCAAATGTTTTCCTATCACAGTTAAAAAAAAAAATTGTGGAGTTTTGGCCGCGAAAGTAAAATAACGGCGTTGTAGATTTTTTATATTTTTTAATATTTTTTTGTGTGTCTACAAATATAGTTAATGTATTATCTCGAGACTTAATCGCGCTAAAAACTATTTCTATTTACCTCGACGTTTCGAACAAGTTGCATTAACCATGGTCTTGAGAATACTAAATAAACATACATAATATAATAAAAAAATGTATAAACGCTTTCACACTCACAGTCCCACACTAAATTCGATGATTAGTGTCGTGGGTGCACACATCACAAACAATCACAACCAGAAACACAGATTTTCCTGAGAAAACTTGTGATCCCGCTGAGAATCGAACCCTATACCCATGCTTAGAAGGCAAACGCCACCCAACTAAGCCAACGAGTATTTCATATATAAATTTATTAAGTATTTAGTAGTATATATATATGTATATGTAGCGCGGATTAAGTCCCGTAATATTACCATAAGTATGTTTCAGAATCGCAAAATATAATTACATAAATAATTAAAATTAAAAACAAATGAAAAATCAATCAAAAGCCTCTTTATCTTTCTCTTCTGGATTACAAATGATGTGTACATACTTGAATAAAGAAGTGGAAAAAACGCAACCAATCCATTACCTCCTTTTTGGAAACCGGTTAAAAATACGTGAATGCCATCAGATTAGGATCAGTCTTCTGGATGGATGTCCTCTCTAACTCAACAAGTTTGTCATCAAAGCCTCTTCAATAAACTTCAGAAAAAACAAACATACACCTTTTATGTTACTCATAATTGAACTTTACCCGCAGATATCCTTTATCACAATCTTAACAAAACAAAAACAAAATCTATTTCATTTTCAACTCTATTTAGTCGTATTTAAAGGTTAAGGAAACTCTTTATGATCACAAAATTATGTGGTCCTATAAACATAACAAAAACAAATTAAAATCAGAAGAATAATATTAAAATAAGACATTCAACCACGAACTCTACCTACTAAGACATAAAGGTTAACGAAAACTTTACGATCACATATAAAATTTGTCAACATTAAGGAACATAAAGTTGATCGATAAGAGACTTTATATCCTTGCAATAAAGTTTAAGTGTAAGTTTGTGAATGGAAAAGTAAGTTTGTCAATACGATTAAAAATCAAAATCTATTAGCATGGTCAAATGTTAGGGTTGTTGAGTGTTATTAGTTTCTTTGTTCAAAATACATAAACTGTGGCCAATTGTTGTAAGATTTTTACAAAGTTTGATATCGCCCGTTACACTCAGGACATTTGGTGAATGAGAGCGGCGGGTATCTCATGTCACCTCTCGTTCTTCTGTAAGGTCTGTAATCAAATCTTGCAAGCTAAATTAGACCCACTTCCCGATGTCCGATTGGACTCAAATTTGGTGAACTTAGGTGTCTTCGGTGACAATACAATGATATGGCACCATGGAGCTGGTCTGATGATGTAGACGGAAGACGGCCATAGGTGACCCATCGAATCTGGGCTTGTTTCATTCGTCTCGACAATTTCTCTGGTTATATAACTTTTTAATACTTCTTTATTTACAACTGGTAAAAGGTTGATTTCTTGAGAGGTAGAATCTTTTTTAGGTATTACTTTTTTATATTACCGCGTTACTGATTATGATGAACCAGGATAAAAGTACCCTATAATCGTGTATGATGTAAATGTTTCTGGCACCCACAATATAAGTCTTTGACTAAGTGTGGGGCTGTGAATGTGAATGCGTGAATGAATTAATGACTTCATGTCTTTGTATATCGTATGTTGTGTGTGTGTGTGTGTGAGAGAGAATATGAAAACATTGGTGTAATCCTTTCATATAGTAATTAAGTATATAAATATAGTAAAAAAATAAGTCATAACAAAATTATAATGTTGATTGAACCAAGAATGTCGTAAACGGAAATCGAACCCCAACCAATTATCTCGACAGATGTTTGCAAAGCACCACCGGCCGTTGGTGGTCATTCTTAACCTATTGTGTTCAGGTACATTACCGGAGGACATCAAATGAATTATTGTTGTACGGCAGTTATAACTTCTAAGTATGTGTTATTTTGTAATTTGTCGAGTGTGAACAGATGCCAATTAAAAGAATACCCATACATGCCCCATTGCTCTAACCAATCTTCCCAAGCCCGGTTTCTCGTCACAAACGTATCCTTATAATTATTAATGCTTTCAGGTACGATAGACGTCAAATGTTTTTCAAACATCAAATAAAAACTATATGTGCGGATAACCTTATTTGTGAGGATAGTAGTTTTTCGTTGTAGCCATGATATGCGTCTAGGTTTTTTCATCCAAAGATCTTAAAACTTATATAGGTCGAAATCCAAAGCGCTGCGTTCTTCACCTTAAGATATCATATGTTAAATCTCTTTAAGACCTATTACTTCACTGAAAACATTGCCCTTTAATCACAGTATATTTGTAATTTGAGTTTGCCATCCCTAAAACCTCAGATAAACAACACAATAGAGACGTTATAAAGCACACGCAGTAAATGAGCCCCGATTCATATAAGGCTCCTTTCCTGTGCGCCTCGGGCCTTGTGTCTGGGGATTAGAGTATTTCTCCTCTATTTTTAGCTCATCTTTTCATTTGTTAGACTTATTATTATCCAACGAAACTATAAAGAGGTAAGCTCTTCTTAAACTATCTATGAATTTTACTAGCTTTTATTAACAGGTGAAACTATTCAGTCCCAGTCAAAAACCCTGTAATCAAAACTTGCAAGTTAAATAACACCCACTTTCCTGTTTCCGATTGAGCTGAATATTTGCATGCATATGTAAATTTGATGACAATGCAATATTATTATGACATGGAGCTGATCTGATCATGCCGCAAGGTGTTCATGGGGAAGTCTGTAGTAAAATGACGCAACCCCGTCAAGATGGGTTTGTTTCATTCGTATTGACTAGTGCTCTGGTCCTGAATGATGAATATCCAGGGTCCGATGATACTCTGTGAGCTGTTTTTGCTTAGCTTGAAACTAATATATTCGGAAAGCTGATGACACCTTGTCTACCATTTACTTAAACATAAAATTTATTGGGTATTAATATATATAAATCTTCGTGAAACAATGTCTGGCTGATGGTGAAAACTGCATCAAAATGTCGTCTGTCTTTCTGTTTCTTCGGTCTCCTTTATTTTATACCATGAAGAGAAGATAACTAACTCTAGTAGTTCAAGTTTAGTTTCAATTTAAATTTTAATCATTTATATCATTCTGTAAGTAAATTAGATAGTACAATGTAAATGTTTATAGTTACATTACAGGCCTTGTTGGGCACAGCAACAGTTTAAAGAAAGCTCGTATAGTATTAATAGTTTATATTATTACTCTAGTTACGGACATAGTTTAACTCCCAACAATATAGTGTAACTACACCCATAAACTACCAACCATAGACCAATCAATGGGGTACAAAGGTCGCCATATCGACGTCTAAACGCCATAAATCTGAATTAACCCTCGGCAGGCCCCGGGCTCCGCATCTGGACGCCGCCGTTTGATGTGTATCTGTTTAAGGGCCATTATTGTATAACAATATAAAACATGACAACTGGAATCGGAGAAAGCAAATGTTTAGCTGACGAGCAGACTTGAGATAGAGTCGCGCTTTGAAGGGCAAATAAATAAATATATAATACAAAAATATACAAACATTCATTAATTTCGATTACTTGTATCGTGGGTGCCGGAAACATTCACATCACACACAATACAACCAGAAACACGAGTTTTCCCTCATGAGAAAACTTGTGTTCCCACCGGAAATCGAACCCGATACTTGGAAGGCTCAGCCAACTAGTGCAAGCAACAGGCTTCAATAAATGGTTATTTAATAATTTGTTTATTTCAAGTATCTCAGACTCATATATCAAGTAGTGTATCCGAGCATAAATCGTTGAACGAAAATAATTAGTAATAATAAAAAAACATATCATAGTAATACAATAATAAGTCAATCATAAAATGTCAAAATCGTAATAATACTACATACTAAAATACATACTATTATATTTTTCTAGATTAAAATACATAATCATTAATCTCGTAATATTATATCTCACGATATAATCTCTTCGAATTGCTAATTAAATAAATAGTTTTTGGTTAGCATTTAAACCTATTTTTGTAGTTGGTTAAAAAACTACCCAGTTTACAAAATTGTGGTACCACTTCAGTTATAAAAAAACATGAAATAAAACGCGAATCGGCTGACATATCAAATTAATGGTATAATCGGTTAAAAAAATAACATGCAGGGCAGTCTTTGGGGACAGCCAATAGATGTGAAAACTATATATATAATATCTATATATACAGTATACATATAGCTCATGGAAAGCGTTCGGCAATGGCGCGAGTTCCATGACTTTTGTTCACCCAAAATGTGCTCAACGCGCCTAAAGAAGTTTTCACTTCAAAAATGAATGTTTGTCCTCTGTGCGTTCCTAAACCATTCATCCGATTGTAATGAATACACACAAAAATGCTTAGCACATTATATGTATTTACTATAATTTATATGGGATCAGATCCAGGTGTCATGAGATCGTAATCCCAGTATCTCCATCTCATCAAACATTGTCCGAGTGTAGCCCACATTAACCTGAAGTACATGTCAAATAAGATTGACAAGGGGCGACTACCTGACGTGTGCCCTCTATTTGTTGTGTAAACAGTATGTTCAATATGGTTCGACGCCACAGAAAGTGTACAACAGTAAACCAACTCTGAGTCTAAAATTCGCTTAAAGAGTCGAAGCGTTTCGCTTCTATGTTTATGCTGGTGAACAGTAGCGCTCGTAACAATCAACCAAATAATGATGATGATGATGATAGTGGCATAAACGTCATTGACATATTCGGTCTTAGTCTCAACCGTTTTAAAGGAGCTGGATATAATTATATTATGTAGGTTAAAGTTATTTAATTTAATAGTATTTTATTTTTCTAATTAAATTTTCTAATTTTTATTCAAAATATGTATATATTTAATAGAATGTTGACATATTTTCTTTTATTGTACTATCATCTATTTAGCATGCTGTGTACACAAATTGTAATTGCAGAATCATTTTATTGTATTACCACTGTTGTTATTTAGTGTTCATTTCTGTTACCTGTATTGTGTGCCTAATAAAAAAAAATCTGTACTGCAAAGGAGTGGAACTAATCGCCTTTATCGTTGTTTCCCAAACGGTACAATCTCGGTGTCTTCAAGTCTAGAGTAAACAGGTATCTTCTAGGCAAGCCTGCTACATCTTCGGCTGCATCTTTACTTTCCATCAGGTGACATAGTGGCCAAATGCTTGCCTATCCAGCATTAAAAAAAGCATTTCAATTATTATAATCCGCATGTATTTTGATGCATGCAAAACATTCCGCGAGTGTTTTCAAATATTTTACAATACACAATGTTAACCTATACTAAATAATATAACTCAATTTGTATTTTGTATGAACCTTAGTTGTTCGAAATAAATGGATTTTATTTTATTTATTTATTTATTTAATACATAGAGATGTATAACTGCCTTCTTTTTACTGCGAAACGGAGTAACCAACGCACGGCCGACATCCACAAATAAAGCCTATTGGTTATCTTATTACACGACAGAACCAAAAGGACATTCGTTTGTTTACCCCATGATCCTGGACTATTAATAATATATTTTTTTAATATATAAGTTATTGTGACACCGTTTTTAACCCGGTTTTAATAATATCAGAAGAATCAAAGATATGACAATTAAAGATAAAGATAATTAAACGTAAGCAAAGCTTAAAAAACAGACTTCACCGTTGTAATATATATGGGCTGCCGATAAAATTTATATGGGACCACCTCTGAAGAATAATCTACCAAACAAAAATAAATCATCAAAATCGAATCGTAGGCGTATGGTGGTCGCCATATTGTGAAAAGTTTAAAAAATGAAATTCGATGGACGACGAATGTATCAAGTAGGGGTATCAATAAATAATAATTAAAAAATAATTTCGACTGCAAAAAACAAGTCGAATAAATTCTAATCCGAAACATAGTGCCTTTAACGACTGAAGTGTCGATCCTTTTCTCCATTCCTGTTACATTAACTATTAAGAAATGTTTCAATAAATACTTTTATATTTAAACCTTTTCATGATTATTTTAATGAACAATGATTCCAAAAAAGTAAAACGATAGAATAGAATAGAAAATGTATTATTGTACACCTTTTTTTTTTTTATTTGTGACAGGCTAGTGTTTGACCACTATCTCACCTGATGGCAAGCGACGATGTGATCGAAGCTGGTAAATACACTAGACCTTATAAAGTTAGTTGCAGAAGTAATATTACAAAACTAAAAGCACAATGGCCGGATTTATCGCTAAGAGCGATCTCTTCCAGTCAAACTATGGATAATTTGAAATAATGAGGTCGGTAGTGTATAAAACACAATCGGTGTCCGAACAAAAAACCAAAGAGAGTCATTTGTGCTAAAGTATAACATACATAGAAGTAACATTGGAAGTTATACTCATATCTTAGCAAAACCATCTGCTGATGTGGCACTTTCTCTGTACTAGATAATTTTGTTCAGATGAAGACAAAGATTAGGGTATGATGGGGCTGGCATACCAAAATAGGTAAAAGTCCCAAAAAAAGATGAATAAAAAATAATCAAACGCCAGCAAAGCTTAAAAAACCGACTTCACCGCTTTACCTTCGGAATCTTGATCATATTTAATGTATTAATAAAAACGCATTTGACTATAACTCTAGTTAAAATAGATCTAAAATAGAGACCAGATCTTGATCAAATTTCAATGGGACCAAATGAAAAGCACCAGTTTTCAAATAAAAACATAATCATTAAAATCGGCTCACAACGAAAGAAGTTATGAGGTTACTTTTGAAGTCGGTTAAACGAGAACATTATCAAAGTAGTCCACAAGATAGGCATTATTGACGATTATTCAAGAACTACTGATCAGATCTTGATCAAATTTAAATGGGACCAATTAGAAAGCAACATCTTTCAAACTAAAAAAAAAATTTCGAAATCGGCTCACGTGAAGAGAGAAGATATGAGGTAACACACACTGGGTTAACACACCTAGGTGTATTAAATATACTATTTGTAAACTGTAATCACTAGTCTTAGATATTGTATATGAATGACAGTTGACAATGAATATTAAGTAAAGTTTATTCACCCATAAAGTAACGCAAACTAATCATACACTTAAGTATAACTAAAAAAATAAAATAAAAAAATCTAAATGCTGGCAATTATTTGGCTCAACGTATTAGCATTGCAATTCAGAGAGGCCAGCATGATGGGAACGCTACCCACTGGTAGTGGACTTGAGCACTTAAGTTACCTTTGAGCTCGATGTCTTGTAGGTAACTTAGTTCTTTGCTGTATATAGTTATAGTTTGGTTTTAGGAAATAATCATAATCATAATAATTTTATTGATTACCGTAAAATTACACGTCATTAACTTATATCTAAATACTTTTGGATACACTACTTCAATTAAGTAGGAAAAATATCAAATATACATAGCAATTTAATAATAATATTAAAATCATATAAGTCTATAATAATATTAAAATGTCTATAAAATAAATGTCTGTAAAAATAATAATTGTCAAGTTATGAAATAAATATAATAATATGATTACAATTTGTAATTAATACATTCGTCAAAGCTGTAGAACGTCTGCTGGATAAGACAGTATTTAAGGCGATTTTTAAAAGAAGGCTATTATAGGCAATTGGCCCGTAGATTGAAGATATTAAAAAGAAAATGTATGACATAGATATATTTACTTATGATTAAAGTGTTGCATGTAGCAACATCCCTCACATTAAAATGTCCGCTGCAGAAACAGGCACGCAGCACTGATGTCGAGTGAGTGAATCAGCAAGACAATTAGGTCAATTGGCAATCCATTGAGTCGTCGTCTGCGCTCGTAACTAGGCTCTAATGTGGAGCTTTGAGGCTTTGTAGTATGGTTTTTTTATTTTTTAGGTTTATATCCTTCAAAAGGACAAAATGGAATTCTAACGTTTTATGATGTGTTTACAATGCAATATTTTCTACCGACTCCACAAAAAAGGAGGAGGTACTCAAATCGACTGTCTTTTTTTATGTGTGTTACCTCATATCGTCGTAATAATACAAAATCGATACCGATTTTTTTTTACTTTCGCGGAAAAAAACCAGCCAGTGAATGAATTAAAAGAAAAAAATCAAATTAGAATATTTAAAACATAACCCATTCAAACCAAATGTGTGACATTAGGGACAGTAGAAAAATGGTGCGGGTAGGCCGCTTCATATGCTCGTAAATCTAAATCCACCCGCACTACTCCGTGATCATGGCGCTTGCAGCAGTGCCGAAATATCGGAAACTCGTAAACTAAATCTTGTAATCATACTAATATTGTAAATTCGAAAGTTTGTGGGTAAATGTATGTGTAAGTAAGTTTGTTTTCTCTTAACGCTCTAACGGCTAAACGGATTTAGGTGAAATTTGGAGTGTACATAGGTTAGACTTAGGATTAATGCAGACGAAGCCGCGAGGCACGGCTATAGTAAAATAAATATATATATGCTTTCACACTCACAGCCCGCACTAGCTGACTTGTGTCGTGGGTGCCGGAAACATTCACATCTCACACAGACAGTGACAATCAGATCTAGAAACACAAATTCTCCTTGGGCCAAAACTTGTGTTACCGGCGGGAATCGAACCCCTGCTTAGGAGGCAGACCCAAGGCGCTAACACAACTAAACCAAAAGGTATTTTTATCCCATTCCTAATACGAATATTTGTTGTAAACGTAGTACCAATGTAGATATGGTAGTACATAAGAACAGCTCTTATGCTGCAGTAATATCCATAAAAGGTAAGGTTCAAAAGAACCCCTAACATATTAAAGGCTAATTACCGCAGGCATGGAACATGCAAATCCGCAGTCGATTGAGGAACTTGTAGACGCACCCTCTTTCTAAACTTTGACGGAAAAACTTGCAGCTGTTTTATACACCAAAGCGAGCAGAAAACGAAAATTGAACTCGAAAGACTGTATTAAGAATCGCTGCATTAATTTACGCCATAGACCTAACAAAAAAAAACACAAATTTGTGGTACTAACCGACTATTAAAACAGCAGCTTTCAAATAAAACAAGATTCATCAAAATCGGTTCACCTAGAAAAAGTTCTTAAGTAACACATAAAAAAATACAGTCGAATTGAGAACCTCCTCCTTTTTTAAGTCAAAAATACATGTTTTATCCATAATGACATAGTATGAAGTGTTCTTATTACAGCTTTAAAAAATATTAAAAAAACCGGCAAGTGCGAGTCGGACTCGCTCACGAAGGGTTCCTTACTATTATATATAATTTCAACTATCTATCAGGGTTCATGAGATACAGCCTGGTGACAGCCGGACGGACAGCGGAGACTTAGAAATAGGTCTTTGGGTACGGAACCCTAAAAACTATGCAACTTCTACGTCCTTAGCGAAGGTCCGAACACTGA
The DNA here is from genome assembly GCA_948107665.1 of Lomographa bimaculata. Taxonomy (NCBI): domain Eukaryota; kingdom Metazoa; phylum Arthropoda; class Insecta; order Lepidoptera; family Geometridae; genus Lomographa; species Lomographa bimaculata. The sequence continues at coordinate 10,492,681 of OX403612.1, read as the reverse complement.
ACTGCTAATCTATTCTATAAACCCATCGAAATCTGGCCAACTGTTAGAGACACCTCATTTCAAACCTACATACACAAACTTTTAGTATCATTTTGACACTCAACATTTTATCTGCAGTTTTCGTTAGAAAGATCTTTACCAAACAATTGACAAACTATTAATCTCAGTGTTTACTAGGCACAGTTTTTTTTAGTTTAACATTCTTGACGTAAGATCGAATGTTGTTCACAAAACCATTTGATGGTAAAATTATGTGGCATAAAGGCGTCTGTTTAAGGAGAATTTCAAATAGATTGGAATAGAATTGTCAAAAAATCGGTGTAAACACAGCCCGTCACTTCATTTCAGCACGAGTGGAGCACAAAGCGTCTAGTTCGACAACCAACTGAACTGAGTCGGGAAGAATGGAGTCTACACTCTACCATTATTATATCATAGACTATGATTCTACCGCATCATTGGATTTTAAAAAGTTAGAGTTTTGGCGGGAGAAGTCGTTGTTTAACTAGGCTTTGGAAAGGTTGTACATTTAGCCAAATGTAAAAATAATACAGAGTATGTGGCACAACATGTTTTTAAATTAATATTACATAATTTTATTTTATTATACTCATCACAGTAGATTTATGAATGAATGAATCAAAGAAAAAATACTAATTGTGTACTGAAAAAGGTTCAATTTCTTCACTTTCCATCAGGTGTGATAGTGGTCAATTACTTGTCTATCGAGCAAATTGTCTAAGTTATTCTAGAGTCATTATACTCGTAAGTACTAAAGCAATAAATGTGCGTATACGTGTAGGTAGATACGTTTGAAATGAGGAAGGCAGGCATGCTATATACACGGCCGCATCATCATTTTCCGTCAGGTGGTCAAATGCTTGTCTTTTCGAGCAAAAAAATAAAAATGAATTAAGAGTCTGAACATACGAAAAGTTGCATAAAATAATAACAGCAGACTTTCTTTCAAGATAACAACCATCCCGAACATTTACAAAGTCGAACCTCCTTTGAAATTCCAGTTCTAAATTAAAAACTAAAGCTCGCTCACCTAAAATTTGGCGGGAAAATTAAAAGTAAGAACAAAAGGTGGGAAACGTGCCACAGTGTCACTGGCCACCTACAAACATTGAAGGCTGAATGAGAGGCGGCCAGTAGCCGCGATTGGAAAAAGAAAAAGAGCTGTCAAATGGAAAAGGTTGGAGATTGGAAATGTTGGGTAAAGAACATGCCGGATATTTTTTAAATCAAGCTATATCTAGATTAGAAAGATTGAAATTAAAATGCAACAAGACAGTTTTTAAGTCTATAGCCGTGCTCCATAATGTTAAAATAGTAGATTTTTAATGTGGGCAAGCATGATTTTGAACTCAAACTTGTTTCTCAATACAGAGCTAAATGTCAAATTAACATCTGAAGCTTGAGATAAGTAAAAGAACAGACTCTGTATTCTTACAGACTCTGTATTCTTACAGAGTCTGTGGTTTTTCTTAATTAGCTTGTACCTTTTTAAGATTAAACAATTTTTGGAACGAAAGTTCCTTATCGCGCGTTGCGAAAGGGGGCTAGACGGAAAAAATGAAGACCAAAAGTTGTAACTACACTTTTCGCTATAGTTGTAAGCCATACCACGTTCTCGTCCGATCACCGAAGTTAAGCAACGTCAAGCGCGGTCTGTACTTGGATGGGTGACCGCCTGGGAACACCGCGTGATGTTGGTTTTTGCATGTTTCTTTTAATTTTGGAACGAAAGTTCCTTATCGCGCGTTGCGAAAGGGGGCTAGACGGAGATTGAACTTCGTTCCATCCGGGTGTCCCTTGACACCTCTCAGGTTTTTTTTATGTAATTGTGAGACGAGACAAGCGATTCGCTCGCTACTTTACAGTTCAGTACTACTAAAGTTTTAAACTTATTTGGGTCAAAATCCTGCGCGGCAAAGCAATGCGTTCGTCACCTTGGAATATAAGATGTTAAATCTCTTCAAGCCCTGTAATTACAATGACTACCATTTGTCTTCTCCAAAGCTTCGAAAGGTCTCTTATCAATCTTATCGACTTCTACAGCAGATATTACACAATTTTAATAAAAATTTTCTACTTAAAATACCTCATAGAGAGTTTCAATAGCTGGACTTAAGTAAGTGGCGGCAGGCTAGACGGACGGCTTAGTGGTAGAAGACCGTATCCTGACTCAAACATTGAAAACATTGAAGTTTATTTGAATAATTCGAGTAACTAATATTTTTTTTACTTTTTGAACTTTTGATAATTGCCGGATATAAAACACATCTCTAACCTTTTCCCGCGCTCGGGCGCCATGATTGAAAAATGGCGGCGACGATATGGGGCAGAAGGATTGCGGATTTTAGAATAACAATGGACGCTTTTAGAAAAGGGCACTTGGAATTGCAATCTGTCACTCTCTGCATGGAAAGAAATTGTGAATTGATTTCGGAAATAACTCAAAGACTTTAGTCGACAATAAGTGAAAGTAATTTTGTTTGTTGTGAACTAGACGAGAAGGTGCTTACACTAATGACAAACGATGATAGCAAATGACCTCGCACTAAGCGCAAGCGTGACGCTTACCATCAGGCCAGCGACTTGCTCGTCTTGTCTCTCAATGTCATAATATATATATAGGTATATAGCATAGGTCACATGCGCCCAACGCTCGCATAGTTGTTTTGAACTAAGCCGTGCTCATCTATTCTTATATCGACGATATACAAATATACCGCTCGCATAGTTGTTTTGAACTAAGCCGTGCTCATCTATTCTTATATCGACGATATACAAATATACCGCTCGCATAGTTGTTTTGAACTAAGCCGTGCTCATCTATTCTTATATCGACGATATACAAATATACCGCTCGCATAGTTGTTTTGAACTAAGCCGTGCTCATCTATTCTTATATCGACGATATACAAATATACCGCTCGCATAGTTGTTTTGAACTAAGCCGTGCTCATCTATTCTTATATCGACGATATACAAATATACCGCTCGCATAGTTGTTATGAACTAAGCCGTGCTCATCTATTCTTATATCGACGATATACAAATATACCGCTCGCATAGTTGTTATGAACTAAGCCGTGCTCATCTATTCTTATATCGACGATATACAAATATACCGCTCGCATAGTTGTTTTGAACTAAGCCGTGCTCATCTATTCTTATATCGACGATATACAAATATACCGCTCGCATAGTTGTTTTGAACTAAGCCGTGCTCATCTATTCTTATATCGACGATATACAAATATACCGCTCGCATAGTTGTTTTGAACTAAGCCGTGCTCATCTATTCTTATATCGACGATATACAAATATACCGCTCGCATAGTTGTTTTGAACTAAGCCGTGCTCATCTATTCTTATATCGACGATATACAAATATACCGCTCGCATAGTTGTTTTGAACTAAGCCGTGCTCATCTATTCTTATATCGACGATATACAAATATACCGCTCGCATAGTTGTTTTGAACTAAGCCGTGCTCATCTATTCTTATATCGACGATATACAAATATACCGCTCGCATAGTTGTTTTGAACTAAGCCGTGCTCATCTATTCTTATATCGACGATATACAAATATACCGCTCGCATAGTTGTTTTGAACTAAGCCGTGCTCATCTATTCTTATATCGACGATATACAAATATACCGCTCGCATAGTTGTTTTGAACTAAGCCGTGCTCATCTATTCTTATATCGACGATATACAAATATACCGCTCGCATAGTTGTTTTGAACTAAGCCGTGCTCATCTATTCTTATATCGACGATATACAAATATACCGCTCGCATAGTTGTTATGAACTAAGCCGTGCTCATCTATTCTTATATCGACGATATACAAATATACCGCTCGCATAGTTGTTTTGAACTAAGCCGTGCTCATCTATTCTTATATCGACGATATACAAATATACCGCTCGCATAGTTGTTTTGAACTAAGCCGTGCTCATCTATTCTTATATCGACGATATACAAATATACCGCTCGCATAGTTGTTTTGAACTAAGCCGTGCTCATCTATTCTTATATCGACGATATACAAATATACCGCTCGCATAGTTGTTATGAACTAAGCTGTGCTCATCTATGCTTATATCGACGAAACAACTATGCGAGCGTTGGGCGCATGTGACCTATGCTTTTATCGACCATATAATATATTTATATATAAATTATGTCATTGAGAAACGAGACGAACAAGTCACTCGCCTGATGGTAAGCGTCAAACTGGCCCATTCCAGTTCAGAACCTCCCGAGGTTTGAACTTATACAACCTGTAACAAAAAGGTGTATTAATACTTGGTGTTGTGTATGTATATCGTGCCAAGAATCGTCTGCCAGAAAATGAAAGTTGAAATCGGACATTTCTTTTCCGTACAAAAATTAAAAATTATATTTTTAAAATACTTTTGACAACCCTACAGTTACATGTGCGACAATCGGAGATATTTGTTTAGTAAAAAAAATTAAAAAAAATTTTTTGCCAACCCTACGATTACATCTGTGGCGCGTGACCCGTGGTCACGTGAGACTGTAGAAAATATCTGGTCTTCTCACAAAAACACATTGCATACTTTATTAGGTAAGTTTATACCTCTTTAGGTTATTGAGTAGCCACGAGTGTATTCATTCACTAATGAACCTACTCTACAAACAAGCAGTGTTCCAAATAATCTGGAAACACCACCACCCATTCCATTTCCTAGCCGTCTTCAATAACACAAAGCGAATTTGATACTTGCATTAATGTACCGGCTGTGTAGCTATAAACGCGGTATGGGTACTCTCCACAGTTAAACGCAGCCACAGAATAAGTAATAGTACAAGGTAGGATATATGTATAATAATTATGTACTTAGACTTAAAATATTTAATTGTGTGTATAAATTGTATTATGGATTTAATCTGAAATAAATGAATTGAATTGAATATTTCAAATCTTGCCACGTCACAATAAAATTCAGCTGTCATAGCAGTACATGCCGATATTTATGTTTACTTCTTTTTATCTTCTTTTAACTCTTCGGGCGCGCATTTGACAGCAATGACCAGCCATGGCGGGTACGCTCCTAAAGCACCGAGCCTGATCCAGGTTTTGTGTTGGTTACATATGCATGACATATTTAGCTGATGCAACAGCTATTTTTGTATTTATGTCGTTGAAAGTATGTTGCTAGACTATGTGGTCCATTATGTGAATCAAGGTCTTAGACATGCAAATTATTACATTACGTGGTTGTTAGACAGATTGACACAATAATAATATAATCTCCTAAATATAGAAAGAAAAATATCACTGAGAGCCTTATTGCTCTTTTAGGCTTCCTAAGACCCAATATTTAATTGTTGCGTATCTCCTGGATTACGCGTCTGACCAACATTTCTATCTGAGAAAGACATAATTAATTTTGCAAATAGAAACCCATACATTTCAAATACCATCACATGGTAACAAAAACGCTCACACAAGAGTGTACTACTAAAGACAAATAGAATATTAACTGACATCGCATGTGTAACGACTCTTACTGCTTCTTCCTGTAGGTCGTCGAAGTTTAGCGATCCATCAAAACTTGAAGACGGATATCCGATCCGCGTTCACTCAAGACTCTCGACAGATACGTCGATCCAGTTTTACATTCATCTCAATATTTATTTACTAGGTCAACTTGGTTGGTATCATAAATGCACAATTGAATATTTATTCTAGATATGTAAGCATTTTACCCACATCTTACCTGATGGAGATGTAGCATGCTTAAATGGAGTAGGAACCTATTCAATCTCGCCTTTAATACTCCTAGATTATACCGCCCAAGAACAAAGAAGCAGGCAATCTTACACTTTACGGATGGTGATGAACGTAGAAGAGATACGCTTCAAGCAAATTGGAGGTATTTCAACCAAAAATATGACGTTTGACAGTTTGTTTCCTTGTTCGATGGTAAAAAGATGTTTGGCTGTTGGCTGTTGAAAAACGATGTTGGAACTCATGTTATTCCTGCGCACACTCTCCGAAATGTCAAAGATTTAATACCGATATGCTAGCGACCTTACGCTGGTTGTGACTGTGATGTGAATGTTGCCGGCACCCACGACACAGATAAAGATAAAAGATAAAAAAGGTTTATTCAGGAAGAACATTGTTTGGTACATTTTGATTAAGGATAAAATATTTATGTGAGTAATAATTGCGATATTAAACTACTGTACCGTGATTCGAAACCCAATTATACATGAGAGTAGCGTACTTGACTTCCTCCGAAATTGCCGTGCTGCGATTGGTCCGCCCGATCCGTTCGTCCAATCACCGTCGACTCCGCCCTTTCCGTTTCCCGTCAACGTCACCCGTCACCCCAGGTGGTGCGCTGAGCGCGATATCGCTTCATTGGCGTTTGGATTTTCATCCGGAGCGGTCGTAAGGTCGTACCAACACTTTACGAACTGCATCGTGCTTGTGAAATACTTACTTATTATAATTTTAAGGGTAAATATTTCAATAACGGGTAAGCTGAAGCTCATAACGAATTCTATAACATTGTATACACAAATTGTACCTACTTATTGGTAATTGTTATATTATAAGTAAGAATTATTAATATCTAATAAATTTCTTTTTAACGGTGTTACCGTTCGTTTTAGATATTTAAAATGGATAATAATACAGGTCCAGCCCCAACGTTGGATTGCAGGAACGAGACGTTTGCGCATTGAATCTAGTACTGATTCTTTATAAAGCATTAGCAAATAACTAATTTGCAGATTACCAGTGACAAAAAAGGATACAATACAAAACATAGGAAAGAGGAACATAAAAAGTGAGTAATTTTAATTATTTTACAAATAACGGAAAACAAATCCCGGTTGAACGGTGACAATTAACGTTACCACAAGTGAATCATCCTACTTACCCCTCGGGATCCAAACATTATGGTAATATGCCGAAGAAGAACTCCACAGGGCAGCGTCACTTAATTATTACCGAACCTCACGAGCAATAATTTAGTTTTTTCTGTAAAAACTACAGCATGCAGCCTCATGCTCTGTATCATCTACTTTAAAGTAACCTGGTTTGAGTAGCGCGCTACTTTGCACAGAAACTTTTTATTTTCCTCCCAGTTTATAATATTCATTCCACTGAGACAATCGAGCACAACGACATTTTTTTTTTTTGTCAATTAATACGTATACTAGCAAGGTAAGATACATATTAATATAATAAAGCCAGTATTTAATATCGACGACCATATTCGAAAATAATTGAAAGTGTAACTACCCTCTTTATGGCCGAATGGAAAGCATTTCTCGAAACTCGAAACGCTTCTAGTCTTTTACGGTTCACAACCAACAAAATGACTAACTTATAACCTGCAACTTGTAGACTGTATCTTATATTAAGGATGAGGAAGTAACCAACAAAGAAAACTATATACAAGCCATACAAAAGGCGCAATTCCCCCTACTCCCATCGGGATAGGAGAGGAAGTATTCACGTTGAATGTCTGAAGATTCCATGCTGAACAAATATTCTGACTAAAGAATGCTCGGGGCTACGCCCTACATTCTAAACATTCAGAACTGTATCTTGTGTACGGTTGTTACTATCAAAAGAATTGATTCACATTTATGAATATTTTATGCTGAACAAATATTCTGACTTAAGAATGCTCGGGGCTACGCCCTACATTCTAAACATACATAACTGTCTCTCGTGTACAGTTGTTACAATCAAAAGGAATTATTTACATTTATGGACTGAAGCCGATGCCCGATGGGCTGGTCGTATCAAATCCGCACCACACTCGACAACAAAGTACAAAATGATATACACGCATCTGAGAATATGAACAAGTGGCACTACATTGTCAGAGACAGTGATACGCGGGTCACGACCCTCGGCACTTAGGATATCGACGCAGAGAGAAGTCGGATCGAAGATGGATGGACGCAAAGAGAAGACGGACCGAGATGGATGGAAGCAAAGAGAAGACGGACTGAAAATGGATGGACGCAGATCAAAATACTATCATGAGAATGCTTGGGGCTACGCCCTACATTCTAAATATTCATAACTGGCTCTCGCATGCAGTTCTTACTACATCGAGAGATATTATTCACATTTGCTGACTAAAGACGCTATGCTGAACTAATAGCTGATCGGAGAATGCTTGGGGCTCCACCCTACATTATAAAACTGTATAACTGTCTCGTATACATGAGACGTTCTTACTATTGAGAAGAATTACTCATATTTATTGACTGAACGTTGCATTCTGTATGAAAACACTAATTGGAGAATGCTCAGGCACCGTCCTACATTCTAAACATGAAGTCTCTCATATTCAGCTCTTGCTATCGAGATTAATCATTTACGTTTATTGACGGATCGTTTCACGCTGAACCACAATACTGATTAGAGAATGCTCGGGGCCCGCCCTACATTTTACACATGAATTGCTCTCCGGTATACAGTTCTTACTATCGAGATTAATTATTCATGGTTATTGATGGAACATTTTACGTTGAACTAAAATACTGATTGCAAAATTCTAGGAGCTTCGCTATTCTAAACTTTCATAATTGTCTCTCGTACTATTCTTACTATAGAGATGGCTGTCAATTTGCGAATCTGGCAATTAACTACTCATTGGAGAATGTTTTGGGTCCATCTGCCCTATGTATTATATCAACTGGCTATTGCATACTACTCTTCCTATCAATATGGCTGTAAGCTTGCGAAACTGACGCATAAAGCACTAACTCAATAATATTAATCGGCCCGTGTGAATGAATATTTTGAAACGTGAATTAAAAAACACGATTACTCTTGTTGAGCAACTGCAAAATAAGTACATTACTTGGCAGGAAAGCCGAAAGTTTCTTTGGATAATTCTACGCTTGACTCCACTTGCTGGGAAAAGCACACGGAAATGATTATGCAAAATCATGTTACATCATATTCCTAGCCAGTCCTCACCATCAATGTCATTATTACCGAAAGGCGACGGAACTATACGACTTCAAGTTTTCGATAGCATTAACAAGGATAAGCATCTGCGAGTCACATTGAGCCATCAAGGTTCCCTTGAGTTCAACTACTGCGACACATTGCTTAACAGTACCCACTAGTACTGTAAAGGTACGTCACAAAACATTTGACGTGAGCCTACTCTCAAACTCTTCGAGAGGTAAACGAACAAAAATGTATAAATTGGAATATAAGGCGAAACAAAGAAATTTGATAAAACTTTAGAAGCAATTACAGACAAGGTTGGACCAAAATCGACACAAGTTTCTTGCTTGTCGCTTGGTTTTTATTGTCAAGGTTTTGTAGACGCCTAAAGTCATCCAACTAACTTTACCACTGTCGTTTTATGATATACAAGTTTGGTGAATAACTTGACAGACCTTCTTAACTCAGTTGAAAATTCACACCACACTATACTCATAACCTTGACGACAATTCGGTTGAAAACGGAAACCTACCCCAATATGGACTCTTTGTTTAGCCCTGGCAATCGATTATGATATCAAAAGGTGGACAAGGTTCGTGTGCTATTTAATCTTAGGCAAACGCTGTTTTCTAACAGCATTATTATGGGCGCTGGATTATAAAGCCTTACATGTGCAGTGAATACTGAATGTAGTCCTAAGCCCGAGCTGTTTCGGCAAATCAGAAGTATACTACGATAGCGAGATAATTACAAAGCCTATTGAAATGGACAAATATACGTGCGAAATATACTTTGCAACTTCAACACAGCATTATGAAAATCGACCGTGATTCTCGTGATAGTTCACGACGAAAACGTCATTAGGTCTATTTATTACAATACAGATGCAGACCATTTGTCACGTCAGAAAGCACATGCCGAATGTGTCTTTTTAGGTCGTCCATGGCGCATAATTGTAACTGCAGGCTAACTTCGGTAATAGCACCATTATGAATGTTTGTCTATATAAATAACAAAATTGATCTGATAACCAGAGCACTGGATTCTCTGATCACTCGCAATCGGAGACCTTCAAGTTTTTGTAGAGAAATGTACTGGAAGATTCGAGATACCTATGAACTATGTGTATTTTTTGTTTCACAAATTGATCACCTTCTTATTTTAATTTGTGATGGAGTAATCTTACCTTCCCTTGTTGGCTGGAGTATTGCCGTGGCTCGTTGGCATAACTTCTTCAGTGGGATATTGTGTAACAAACATGATTATGTCGCGATTGGTGTGCGATATGTTTAAGTTTGATGCTATACCAACAATCGGCAACCCAAATTATCTCAATAAAGTAAGCTAGGCTAGCATACACCCGTGAAATAGTCGTGTCAGTATAATACTGAACTGCCTAATCAAATCGATTTTGTTATTTGGCCCACCTACGTTTACAAATAAAACCATACATATAGTTTATACAACACATACCATGACCGCAGACTGTATTGTATTGTATACATAGAATGACTGTTGTCTCAGTAGCATCTGTGAAGTGCGTAAATAAATCATCCTCTTGACTAAATATTGGCTGAAGGAAACTGAGATATTATTCAACACAACGTGAGAAATCGCACCCTCTAATTTGTTATCAAATTCACATGAGGCCTAGAATGAACTTGATTTAATTAGTGGAATTTACTAAAACCATTACGATGTTAAGATATTATGATGAATAATAGCGATACAGTGTTCTGGACATATTGTATCATTTGCTCTTGATACCAAAGTCATAACTTCTCTTAGTATGACAATCATTATATACAGATCACATTGGCGTCACCGTCACCACCAGGCGAAAACAAACACGTCTCTCATGTATAATTGGGTTTCGAATCACGGTACAGTAGTTTAATAGTGATGTTTTACCTGCAATTAAAACATTTATTAAACATACTTACCTGATTCGAAACCCAATAGTTTCTAATTCTGCCTGGTGACATAACATGAGAAATCCAATGAAGCGATATCGCGCTCAGCGCACCACCTGGGGTGACGGGTGACGTTGACGGGAAACGGAGAGGGCGGAGTCGACGGTGATTGGACGAACGGATCGGGCGGACCAATCGCAGCACGGCAATTTCGGAGGAAGTCAAGTACGCTACTCTCATGTATAATTGGGTTTCGAATCAGGTAAGTATGTTTAATAAATGTTTTAATTGCAGGTAAAACATCACTATTATGTACCTTTGTGATTCTCTGTCCCCAGCACTAGGTCTCCTAAGAGCCAGTAGCTGGATTACAGCAGTGGTGACACAAGTCATCGAACTTATTGAGGGGCTGTGAGTGTGAAAGTGTTTATATTTAAACTTATAACAACCACTATTTACATGCGAGACCTCCACTCCATAATCCAAGAATGTAATTGTAATTCATCTCAGCTGTGGGAGATATTTTCCTCTCCGACGTTTTAGAATAAATTACTTGTACTGAAAGGACTCATTTAATTTGCAAATATCCGTCTCGATATCCATCGAGGGACTCTTGTTATTTACTGTTCAGTCATCATCATCAGCGTGTTTCATTTCTGCACCTTTAGTACACACACAGCGCCACACTACGTTAAATGTAGATTTTTTTGTAAACAAACGCTTTTACACTCACAGCCACACTAAGTTCAATGACTTGTGTCACAATCATATTACACGATTTGTTTTCAAAATTTAAATTTTGTAACTTGGTTTATTTTTTAAGGGATTTTATTTAAAATGTTGATTTTAAAACTTGTTGAAATAAAAGCCTAAATACAATACATTAATATAAAACAAATAGTTAACGTACATGTCAATCAGCAACAGACAGCTCCGAGGCGAGAACGTTAAGTTACCAAACTAAGTTACGGCCGTAACTGATTTTTGTAAGCAGGTTACGAGTTGCCGACGCGCCCGTAACATAATTAGGGGGATGATAGGGCGAGGGATGTCAACGAACAGGTATCTTTAAACGAGAAACTGGGTTTTTGGTGAAATTTCATTATACATATTATGTGCAGTTGCCAGATACATTAAAAATATTTTTATTTATTAATTTTTAGTTAAGTTAAGCCGCGTGAGCCAAGGGAGGTCCAAGAGCGTTTCGCGCTAAAATAATTATTTTTCGAGTACTATGGACCATCCACCATCGAGTATATGTATAATACTCCAAACTGATATTCGAACTGCCCTTTGGCTCAGTTGGTTGAACGTTCGCCTTCTAAGCAGGGGTTATCGGGTTCGATTCCCGGCGGTAACACAAGTTTTCTCCCCAAGGAAAATTTGTGTTTCTGGTTATGGTTGTGATTGTGTGTGTGTGATGTGAATGTTTCCGGCACCCACGACACAAGTCATCGAACTTAGTGTGGGGCTGTGAGTGTGTATAATAAGTATATTACACTAATATTATAAATCCGAAAGTGTGTGTAAGTGTGTATGTATGCTAGTTTTCTCTTCACGCTGTAACATTCACATTACACACAAGAATGGTCAATTTACCGGTAAATATTACCCGTATTATATCATCCCTCGAAAAATTATATTTGAATACTATTGATTTGATTATATCCAGCGACAACTAAATTAATTGTACTAGCGCAGTTGTCCATTTGTTGCGTTCTACTTCGCGGGAATCGAACCCGGTGATTGCATTTCGGCGGGAGCACAATTTACTTCCCCAAAAAAGTTTTGTGTGTTACATATCCGAATGGGATTTTCTGGGATTGGGACGATTTGAGAATGGGACAGTCTGCGAATGAGCCCTTTCGATAATGGGACATACTGAGACACGTCCGTAGGAGGATACCCCTTAAGTCTGACTCCCTACACGTGGTCCCCGGGTGGTGCTAATGAGGTGACATTTGAGAGGTGGTAGAGCATTTTTTGAGTTGCTCGCCTGACTTACCACCATCAAGTTGAAAGTCTGCCGCCAAGCCAAATACGGTGTTCCGGCAGTTATCCTTGAGAGCCTGCGTATTCCAGGTCTAGTGTGTTTACCAGCTTCGATAACATCGTCACTTACCATCAGGTGAGATAGTGGTCAAACACTAGCCTGTCACAAATAAAAAAAAAAAAAATACTGCGAATGGAACGTTATGCGACTACATGACCAATTGCAAATGAGTCGTTCTTCAAGTAAACCTCTGTCCCTACACAGCTAAAACAATACTCCTAGTGCTAGAATAAAAGGTAACTCTAAATTAGAAGTAACACGGTGCGAATGAGGTGTCCGTGGGGGTAAATCTTATTACCCCCCTCTAGGGGCGCAGGTAGGAATATTAGGGGCCAATTGTCACGGATAGTTGGAGAGGAGGAAATTGGGTTTACTACGGCTGATGTGAGCAAATTGGACATCATTAGATTTATGTTTTATTTATTGGCTGCTAGTTTTCACCTCACGCTCTATGGGAATTCATATACAAAGCGACCGAGGCGCGCGGCCCGGGCGATGCCGATGTGAAGGTAAAATGTATGGCGCGTAAGGGACCTTAATATACAAAGCGCCCGAGTGAGTGTGAATGCCAAAAAAGAAAGAAAAATGGAACAAGTTTTTTTTTTTCTCAATTCAGTTGTCAATATTTCTGATGCATATAACTCCATTTTGTCAAAAATATCAGTTATATATTTTTTCCTTATGACGGCAGTACAGGGCGTGCGCCCTTTACAAACGCCTTTGGATATCATGCACCACTTGCTTTTGGCGCTTTGTATATAATGTACCTAACAATGAACCTAAAGTGGGCATTACTAAAAAAAAAGAAACAGGTCCCTTTTTTGTAGGGTTCTCTATATAATAGCCCACAAAAAGCAAGAATGCTTAAAATTTTACGTTAATTCGAGGAGACAAAATCTTTATAAAACTGTACTTAATGTAAATCTTAATAATATCGTCCTTGAAAAAGTTTTCTAAAATCTCATCCGCTGTCCGTCCGCGTCTCCGGGACAATTATTTATTCAAGCGTGTAAGGGAGGCACCGGTCTTTTTTTATGAAGACGCTTTATGAATTACTAGCTGCGCCCCGTTTTACCCGCTTAAGTCCCGGACCCGTTGGATTTCCGGGATATAAATAGCCTATGTGTTAATCCAAGGTGTCAGCTACCTCCATGCCAAATTTCATCCAAATCCGTTCAGCCGTTACAACGTGAAGGTAAGACAAACATACTTACACACACGTTCAGATGTATTATATTAGTGGGATTATTTTTAGAAACATTACGTTTCATATTCATTATTCATAAAGATGAAAGTGAACAATGAGACGCTGTGTGAAAGTCTTCGCTTTCTGCGCTATGGGTCCTGAGTTCGATTCCCGGCAGGAGCCTGATTTTCCTACCTAAGGGTAATTTCTACCTCTGGTTCCGGGTGTTATTATGTGTATCTGATATGAATGTTTTCAGCACACACGATACAATTGTACGTAGTGTGGGCTGAGTGTGATTTTTAAATATGCAAGAAAGAAATAATCGTACATAAAAAACAGCAAGAATTAAATCCTCTTCCTGAGTTATTTCTTTCGGATTGTATGCCAACTTCTTTTGTGCATCTGTCTTTCTTCATGTACTAGAATGGGTGCCTAAAAAACTTTCATCTATATCTGTACAGCCGTTACATCATACACCCACCACGTTTTACAGTCGGTTTTATTATATTTAATTAAAGTGATAGTTAAGCTCTTTTAAAATCATAACAATCATCATCATATTTATGGTTAATAAAAAAAAGTCAATGTTAATATAAAGTTATAACTTAAGATTTTTTTAATATGTCCGATAAGCAAGCGTTTGACCACAATCTCACCTGATGGAAAGCGATGATACAGCCGAAGATGTAGCTTTCTTGTCTAGAATGTACCTATTCACTGTTGACTTGAAGACTCCCAGATTATACTGTTCGGGGAATAAAGATGAGGGCAATTATAATAGAATTAGAATTATATCAAAGAATAACAAATTGCATTGTAGTTTGAAATGCTGAATTATTGAACTTTCGTATTCATAAATTCGGTTTTCGGGTACTATCTTTGTCCAAGCATTTTTATCGATCTCACAAGCAACTATCAAAAATTACTTAGTCATAGCACCCTAATGCATGTTGAACTGACTCTCCACCTATAATCTTCGAACTTGAAGTTATCCAAGTAACTTGGTTGATAAGCTGCTTGTTGTTTATTGCGTGTATTTACTGGGGGGTAAGAGTTTTACAAGTTTTTTCAGCAGATTGGACAATAGTATCTACGTAAGTTTTTGTGGTTTGGCAACTTGGGAGAACAAATTTCTTGGAAAGAATAACTTATGATCTATGGTTGAGTGACTTTTTTCACTCTCATAAAGGTTTTAACCGACATCAATACAAGAAGCTTTACTTTTAGTTTCTTTTACATATTTTTTGGCGGTTATGGCATATAAGTTGATAAGGATAATTCTAGCGAAATCCTATCTAACATTATTTTTTTTCTTTACTACTCTAACATTTTAAAATAGTAAATCCTCCAATCTGAACAAGAATACGCCATATTCATGTAAAGTAGAGTCCACCAGACCTCACCGGAAATAGAACTCGCGGTCATTCTGACCTCAACCGGGAATAAGGTTCAGGGCGTCGTCGTATGCCCAATAACAGCCATTACATCAGCTAAATAACCACACTCAATGCTTCTACGAAACGAAATAACATAGTCTGAGAGTTGACAATTGAAGATCTCTTCGATAACCACTCAGCAGTTACTCAAAGACCTAAAATTGCATAAACTTTATCTGCCTTTCTGCTGGCTAGACATTTTAAAGAAAATCTCATATTAATTGACGATTAAGATTTACAATAACTTACCTACAGCAATAAAGTCATCCACGACAAAATTAAAAAAACGTTTGATATCTTGGTTATTGAGTAATTGCTTCTACAGTGTGATTGTTATTTAAAATAGGTAAATATTATTTATAACCCCACGGTGTTAGTGAAATTTATGATGCCGCAATTTTTTTGCTTAATGAGAGTCTGGTCACCGACGTAATGTCGCAAGCGTATCGATATTCTACCGTTTACATTTTGGAGAAAGTGCGCAGGAATTACATGATTTAATTCCCCCTTGCCCTTTTTACCACCTAAAAACAAGACAAACTGTCAAATATTATCCTTATATGGTCGACATACCTTCGGTTCGTTCAAAGCGTTTTGCTTTTACGTTTATCATTCGTTAAGCGAAGGAGTGGAACTCATTGCCTGTGTCTTTGTTTCCCGAACGGTACAATATGGGTGTCTTAAAGTCTAGAGTGAATAGGTATCTTCTAGGCAACCATGTTACATCTTCGGCCACATCTTCACTTTTCATCAGGTGAGATAGTGGTCAAATGCTTGCCAGTCTAGCATAAAAAGAACAAAATATTAATGTTGCTAGATTGTTTCAGACACTTCCTTATAATTTCCAATGTTAAAACTGAGGTATTTCTGTGTATAAGTGTGTAACCACAGAACTTTTTCCTAGGTGAATCGATTTTGATGATTCTTTTTTTATTTGAAACCTGGTGCTTTCCATGTGTTCCCATTATATTTGATCAAGATCTGATCAGTAAGTTTTTGAGTTATTCTCAATAGTGCGTAAGTATTTAATTCATTTAATCTGACCAAGGATTCCAAAGACAAAGAGGTGAAGTCGGTTTTTTGAGCTTTGCTTGCGTTTAAATTATTGTATTGTATTTTTTGAAAATATTAAGAGTACTTAGTAAGTGGGTTACCTCACTCATCCACTAAACGAACTCCTCGACTTGCATACACTCATTCCCCTTAATCTGGTAAAAAGCGTCACTTACCCGCCACTTTTACCGCCGGAAGTGGCGCCCCCTGGACACCGGAAATTGCCCGCATCGAACGCGCGGTCGAACGATTCTAACGATGGCCGATGTAGATAGTGAATCCTATACGCAAAATGGAAGCAGAAATACTTGTGTATAGATAGTAGATTATTATTGTCCTGTTTGCGCAGTGGGCAGATCTTTCTCGAGTTGGGTTCGATTCCCGGCAAGAGCACACATTTCCTTCTCACTTGTGTTTCTAGGAGTGGTTTTTAAAACAAGATAGGCTAACGTTTGACCATTATCTCGCTTGATGTTGAGTGACGCTGCGGTAGACGATGGAGTACGTTTGCCTGATGGCTATTCACTCGCGACTTAGACTCCCATATTGTTACTTTTCAGGAAACACAGACTCAAGTAATCAGCTCCAATACTGTTCGGTTCGCATAACATAAAAAAAAACCATATTCAACAAATTTGTATTCCGGCGGCTGCCGTATAGCTAGTGTAGCGTATTTACCACCATCGACCACATTATCAATTACAGATAACACAGTGGTCACCACCTAACGTAACAGAGATGTTTTAAATCGTTTTTATCTGAGCAAAACCCTTGCGAAAGTAATTCTGCCTCGTCTGCATTTTCAAAGAAACATGCACATTATGCAGAATGAAAGCAAGAAACATCTGCTTGCGGCTAATGAGCGAGTCTAGACTGGTACCAACTAATTACTGAGATTTACTATTGTTTTGGCGCCCAAATTGACGTCATTTACGTGGGATTTTTTTTATTTAATTTTGGCTTCCCGCGTTTCTTGCAATATTATATGAAGAGTTGCTTGTTATGCTAGTATTACATTAATATATTTTTAACTAGCTGCGCACCGCGGTTTTGCCCGCGGACCCGCGGGAATACCGGGTTAAACAGTAGCCTATGCGTTAATTCAGGGTGTCAGCTACCTTCATACCAAACTTCATTAAAATTGTTTCAGCCGTTCGAGCATGAAGAAGGAACAAACACAACACTGACACACAAACAAAGGCTGAAAAAATAATTGCACCCCAAATCCCTGATCACGTTAGGGAGCAACACGCTGACCGGGCCTCTGAGCAAGGGAAAAAAAAAAAAAAAAAAAACAAACAAACACAAACACACTCACAAACTTTCACCTTTATAATATTAGTGTGAAGTGGGATGTGATGTGATAATAAATAATGACGAGAATTATTATTAAGCAACTGACCTAAAAGCATTTAAGCACCTGCAGCACCAGCATCATAATTTCAATTTGTGATCAAAATGTCGTTAAAGTTTTTTTTAATAAGTATTAGCTACGCGTTTACAAATAAACCTATGTATTAATTAGTGTTCTGGGGTAAGCATGTCTAGTCTGTAAGTTTGGTAAGGTACCTCTTAATTAAGACTCCTACAAACATTGAAAGCGTTGTCGGGCGCCATATTGTTTTGACGCGCAAATTCATGTCGTTTGGCGAGAATGTCTTATTTTATTTTTGGTTCTCCGTGGCTTTTCAAAAGATCTTCACTTTTTCAAGTTTTAATAAGTATAAAATATAACATTTTCCTCTTGTTGCCAAGCAGCGCTCTCATGGTACAGACCCATGTGTATATTATAGTAGGTTCACTTCACAGACAAAATAACCAGTTGACTGATAGATCTTTTCCCCTTCACGAAAAAACTTGTCTTTAGAAGCATCAATTTATTATTCATGATTGTTCTTTTTCAACTAATGCTAAGGTTGTCAATTTTTATGGCATCGACCAATCAATAGCATGCATTTACCTTACCCTCTTTCCCCGCTGGTAAATTTTGTTATGTAAGAAATTTTGCTATCAACTGATGGCTATATCAACTGGTATCAACTCTATCATCATGCGCTATCAACTGATTTTATAACCGATTGTGAGAGTAATGTTAATATTTTCGGTGCAAGCTGTGGTGTGGGGATGTGAGTATTTTTTTACATACAAAAATGTCTATGTAATTCTAACAACTTATACGCTATTTATATCTAAGCAACACACGACATCGCCACTTTCTTTTGCCATTTCATTAATCCCATTCCATTTTTAAAGCTCATAATTAACAAAAAACGTTGGTCACTTAATTACACCTTGACATTTTCCTAGTTCCATTAACTTCTAGTAGAGATGTTTACTGCAAAGTGGTCTGGCGCGACGTCACTCGCGGGCGGTTGTCAGTCAAAGTGTTGGAACAGACGAGACACTTATGTGGCCGCAACTGTAGTGCGATTCGAGGCAAGAGACAGATCAACCAAAGCAGTGACTGCGTAGTGAGTTGCTACCAACTGCAGTTGAAATGGAAATTAAGTATATATACATATCTACAAATAGAATTCGTCTGAAAGAATATGAGTGTATTTCCATCTCAGTAGAAGCTGAAGAAAAAATTACGACGACTTCTTGAAAATTCGATATATGGATACTATTATTATGAATGTCTTAAAAAATCGACAAACTGTGTAACGACGAAAGTAGGCAAAAGTTTTCTCCCCAAGGAAAAGTTGTGTATCTGGTTCTGGTTGTGATTGTGTGTGTGATATGAATGTTTTCGGCACCCACAATACAAGTCATTTAATTTAGTGGGGGGCTGTAAGTGTGAAATCGTTTATGTTAATTTTATGTCAAAAAAAATCTTTTAAAAAACTTTATTTTTTATTCAAGATAGGCAAACGTTTACCGCCATCTCACTTGATGGTAAGTGACGATGCGGTCGACGATTGAGCACGTTTGCCTAGAAGATGCACCTCCTATTCCCTCGCGACTTAAAGACTCCCATATTGTATTTATCAGGGAACACAGACTCAGGTAAGGACTTCCATTCTTTTTCAGTTCGCAGAATGAATGTGGAGGCAAAACGCTTCGTCCGTCAATGGGCAGACATATCGCTAAAAGCGAAAAAATATGATGTCGGTGGTGTAAAAACACAATCATACACATAAATATAACTTATACACATATATACACTGGGCCCGTAGGGAACGGGAGCTCATTCTATTTTCAAAAATCGCGCCTGGTTGAGGCGACGACGTGTGATCAAAATACTGCTGATACTTATTTGGCTAAAAGTAATTGCATTCAGAGAAGCAATGCCGCCAGCATGATGTGAACGCTACCCACTGGTAGTGGACTTGAGCACTTGAGTTACCTATAAGCTCGATGCCTTGCTCGATGCATCGATGAAATCCAAAGCAACTAATACAATGTGTTTAATTAAATCATCAATTATACTTACAATTATGTAGAGTTATCAATAATAGTCGTACCAAACGACTACTAAAAATCGCTCGTCTGTTACACCCACATAAATTACTCATTACTCAACATACGAGATGAGTTTACATCCCCCGCGGGATCGCGACAGAATCCCAAATTACGTGAGCTTTCTACATTATTAAACTCGGTACCTAATACTTATTGTAGGTACAAGAATTCCCGCGAGTTGTCGCATTTTTAGATGGTTACAGTTATTTTTATATTGAGATGTCACAGTTATAGCGTAACCTCCCTGACCTTCGATACGATGTACTACATAAGATTTGACAAGGCCCAGCGAGACAAAAGATTTTTGTTCCTCGTAAAATCCGCCAGGCGATAGAAATTAGTCGTCGTCGTCCAAATTTCAATCGAGACAGAGGGTGGGCGCTGTCACAAAGCTGGAAATCTTGTTTTCATCGTACTCTGGGCAGTGTCAACAAAGAGAGTAGGGACACTATAAGTTTTGCCTGCCGGAGTAGAATGGTGTCATCAAGCAGCAGGGAAGAAGTTGGCTCCTCGGAGCAGAAGCAGTGTATGCCGTCTCACCCCCCACTACAACAACCACAGCCGCCGTCCTCCCGCGCTCTTCGTGTTGCTGCTCGCAGTGCGAGGTGGGACGCGACGGCGACCTCTTCGCACTCATCTCGAAGAAGGCTTCCGAATGAAGCCGAATTGTTGATCTAGACATCGACAACGCGTAAGTCACGCTAAATCCCGTTTTAATTTTAAATTTAATGGTCACAGTTGCGCACTACCAACCAAGTTTAGCTTATAATTCGGAGTATTTCGTGGTACTGCTATTTCAAATGCCACATTATAGTTTTTCCAATTAATTTTAAAATATTTTATTTATGTTCACTGTTAAGTCTAACATGTCAAGCGTCACCTGGCGTTGGCGTGCATAATGGTACAAGTGAAATAAAAGCCATATTACGAGGTTAGCTAAATAGTATAGTTAATACAACTATTCATTATGGATTGTATAGAATACATCATCCTAATTATTACGTTCACAATTATTGCATTCAGAAGAAAGTCGTAGAACTAAATGACCTAAGCGTTAGAACAAGAATTAGGGTTGAGAGCTTTCTGGTATTCTGTACATGTTTTTCTTGTCAAGTGTACATAAAACATATCATAAACGCTTTCACACTCACAGCCTCTCACTAAGTTCGATGACTTGTATTGTGGGTGTCGGAAACATACACACCACACACACAATCACGACCAGAACCAGAAACACTAATTTTCCTTGGGGAAAAAAGCTTATATTCCCGCCGGGAATCGAACCCGATCGCTCATCTAACTAAGCCAAAGGGTAGTTCATACACATTTTCTAACCTCCTCACGTCACGGCATGCTAACGTAAAACAAAAAGTGCAATTTCGAATAAAAGCTATTCGAAAACTTGGAATTCTCCCCAAAACACAAGGAATGCTTAACAAAAAACTTTACCTCGAATTTGTGTTTTCGTGATAACAAATACAACAAGGGAGCCATATATATGTAAAACAAGGGTTTGGGTATAAACAGTGCGAAGGGTCGGCAACGTGATAATGTATACTGTATGGTGTATAGTGTGATGGTAATGCAGGCCCTTTCTCAATGACCATAGAGCCAATTGACTTTGTAGCAAGGGATATTATTTGCCCAACCCTACGATATTTCAAACTACAGTTTTTAACCCTGGTAGCCCAGTCTTACGCTCTCATAAATTAGTCATTCTTCCCGAACTGAGACTTCGCGCTTACATTTTACTTAATAGAAAAATTACTTATAACTTATTTCTTGGTAATACCTAATTGTTCGATTTTTGTATTTATTGTCCAAGAACAGGATATGAGTGTTTACTTATTACGTAAAAGAAGTCCTAGTCACAGTCAAAGTCAAATAAAAGAGTCAAAGTCCATCAATAGTCAAGTCATGCCCATAAAAGTGGTAGATACTTCTATTGGAGTTTTGTAGCGACAACGAAAACCGCGATATTCAACTTTGTATGATTTGCCTACACCCATGCTCGTTTACAAACTATTAACGGATAATAATCCACTATTATTACACACTAGCTGCACCTCGCGGTTTTACCTGTGTAAGTCCCGGACCCGCGGGTATTCTGGGATAAAAAGTAACCTATGTGTTAATCCAGGGTATCAGCCAAATCCATACCAAATTTCATCAATATTGGTTTAGCCATTTGAGCGTGAAAAATTAACGAACATAGAAAAACACTCAAAACTTTCGCCTTTATAATATTAGTGTATGATTTGTGATTAACAGTTGAAGAATCACAAGTTTGCAATAAAATACAAAATCAACATCGCCATTTTTTGCTTTCGCGGCAAAAACTCGAGTAGATATATATTATGGTTCTGAAGTTTTTAATTACCCACTCGTCCGCGATAAAAACATAAAAATACTCGTAAGATAGTAAAGAGGTTTAACGACTCCAAAAGTTTAAAACATCCTCCCAAAGCTCATTTAGGCTATAAAGAGACCGCACATCAATATTTTATGCGAATTTCGACCATAAATCCTCATTAGTTAGAGCCATTGTCGTTAAACGAGGGAGCGCCCCTACAAGGGATGTTAGGGGCGGTTTTGTGTACTTTAGTGATAAGTGATAAGGTGGGGGGCGAATGTTTGTTTTAGGTAAAAGTGAAGAAAAGTGTATTTTTTAAGCATAAGCATACAAGAAAAGATAGCAAACAAAGTAACTTAACTTTTAAAAGATTACTGTGTCCTTTTGTAACTTTGTAACTTTCACATCACACACACAATCACATCAAAAACCATAAGCACAAATATCCTCTGGGCAGAAAATTTGTGTTCTCATTTGACGACCCAGTTGGCGCGGTGGACAAGTCTCTGCCCTCTGCGCCGTGGGTCCTGGGTTCGATTTCCGGCAGTAGCGCAATTTTCCTTCCCAAGGGATATTTGTGCTTCTCGTTCTGGGTGTGATTGGGTGTGTAACATGTAAATGTTTTCAGCACCCACGATACAAGTCTTTGAACTTAGTGTGGGGCTGAGTGTAAATGCGTTTAAAAATAAGAAAAAATCGGGCATTGAACCCAATACCCGCTGCTTCGAAGGCGAATGCGTACCCACTACGTGAGCGGGAAGTTGTGCCAACCATCCAAAAAATTGTATTATACTTTCGCTATCATAATAATAGTAGGACCTATTTTTGTTCTTGCTTCCCGATAAACTTAACTGAAGAGAGTGAATAAGTATTTTTTAAGCCAGCATTATTGAAATAAACAAAATTGCATTACAATTGAAATGGATACCTCGTTTGAAACATACTATAATTGATATTTATCTTTTTTTTAAAGTTTGATAGGCAAGCATTAGACCACTATCTCACCTGATGGAAAGCGATGATAATAAATAACAAACGAGGATAATTTCGTCGCTTCATGCAGGGTTTGAGTAGCTCAGCGGTCAGAGCAAAAAAGCATGACAATGAGCAGGCCGTGGGTTCAATCCCCGCCTAATTTTAAGTCTCTTACTCGCACACACTTACACACACAATATTATGTAATTAAAATATTAGTGTTATATTTACGTTTAATATGTCAGTGTGGTTATTAACGTAATTATTAGTGGTCTGGAAGAAACCGCTTTAAAGAAAAAAAGACCGACTTTTCAACTTAAATGTTTGTTTTAAGTACCTAAATGAGATTATCCTAAATACTATGTATAAACGAATAAAGAAATAAGAATGTATCTATATAAGAATGTATCTAATATAGATATATTCTTAAAATATACTATAGAAACATATTATATATATTTCTATACTATATTTTATAACTTGCTCAAGGGACAGAATACTTTAGCAAAATATTCCCGCCATTAATAACGATAGCAGATTTCTTTAAATACACTTAATAAATCAACCCAAATTTACTGCAGCCATATTGAAATCCTGACATAATGAACGCGTGTATTTGCCACGATTTTTCAAACAAATTAACGTCAAGTCATTACGTCGAACGCGCGAAGCCATCAATCACGAAAAAAATTGCCGAATGAAAAAATACTTCAATCGGCCATTTTGTTTTGGCGCGCTTTCGTTTGACGATATTTTTTTAAGTACAGATTTCAGTTAAATACCAGATTATTTCCGAAATTGCTATAATTTTGGAAAATATTATAGCTTCGTAGCCGAGATAGATGCTTGCTCTTTACGAGAAAAAAAACTTTTGTCTTTTTAACCGACTTGAAAAAACTAGGAGGTTTTTAATTCGACTGTATTTTTGAATTTGTTTTTTTTTATAGTAGAATAGATAAATTAAAAAAAAACCTTTATTTGCACAACAATTACACTTACAAAGAAATCTTAAATATAACATAGGAGCACAAAGCGATTTCTTCCAGACAACCAAAAGGAGATGATAAAAATATTACAAACAGGTATTTTGAAGTGTATTACCTTATTACTTCTTACTACGTGAACCGCTTTTGATGATCCTTTTTTGTTTGAAAGCTGGTGTTTCCCATGTAGTCCCATTTGAATTTGATCAAGATCTCATCATCAAGACCAGTAGTTTTTGAGTTATCCTCAATAATGCTTACTAATTCCCTTGATAATACAAAGGTTATAAAGCTGTATGTCGGTTTCTTTAAGCATTGCTTGCGTTTGAATTATTTGGTAGAACATGTACATTGCGAATTGGTGGTTGGGCTATTGAAATCTTCGAAAAGGACATCGGATCTTATCTGAACCATTATCACCATAAACGCGGACAAAGCCCCAGGGCGCAGGCAGTCAACTTTTTATAGACTGAAATGAAAAATATTAGGGGAGGTTTAGGAAATTGGGGTGACTTTACTAATGATCTCTTGTGTGATGAAAAGAAAGTACTCTGATTTTTAGGAGTCTTGGTTCTCAAATGTCAAAGTATTTATGTTGAATTAGAAGGGTGCACAAATTTTAAGTGAAACCTACCCTCACTCAACTACGTAGTTTTAGTTATATATTTTTTTGTTGAATAGGCTAGATTGCCTGAAGAATTATATTTATTCCGTCATTTACATTATCAAATAATATTGTAGAATTATTTTTTCTTTTGTTAATTATACAAAAATATATGTAGATGTAGAGCGTTGAAATTCCGCGTGACTTCACGCCTCAGTACACTCAGTACAAGCGTGACGTCACGAGCCCCCACTCCCGAACATTGACGCTCTTTATCTTTGTTATTTTTTGTTAAATTGACAGAAAATATTGGACATGTTTATTTCTTAACGACTTCAAAGTAATTAAACGCAAGCAAAGATTAAAAAACCGACTAAGGTCGGTTTTTTTAAGCTAAGCTCTACATTGACGATATTCTCGTTTTTAACTTCAACATTTCAACGACTTCAAAAGTTACCTCATAACTTCTTTCGTTGTGAGCCGATTTTGATGATTATTTGAAAGCTGGTGCTTTTCATGTAGTCTCATTGAAATTTGATCAAGATCTGATTTCTAGTTTTTGAGTTATCGTCAATAATGCATGTTTAATACATTAAATCTGATCAAGGTTCCGAAGATAAGGCGGTAAATTCGGTTTTTTAAGCTTTGCTTGCGTTTAATTATTTCGAAATCGGTTAAAAATAAACATATCCATATTTTTTGATAAACTAACTGACAGATTAATCAGATATTTTTTTACCCAGGCATCGTCAAATAACTCAAGAACGAGGTCCCTTACTGTAATACTCGTAAAAGTGTTATTGGACACTTATATATATTAGCAGTTTAGGACAAAATTGAATTACTTATTAGTCTTAAGGCTAGATCGTAATTCCAATGATGTACCAAACGTAACTGTTACGTCATTAAAAATAAAAAACCCAAGCATCGTCCCTATTGTTATAGTCATATTTATATAGAGATTTTGCACCTGACTTGAAAAGAATGTATGGATTATCTAAAGCAAGGTACGTGTAAAAACATCATTGTGTGAAAATGAAAATCTAACAGTAACAGTTCTGTATTTGTAAAACATAACCACTTGAAATAAATACGTCATCTGTTTTCATCTTATCCCAGTATGAATTTGATATAGGTATGAAATTATGTAGATGTTTCAGTTTATTGAAATAACTGTGATAGTAATACAAAACCCCGCGTGTATGACCTCTGTACGTACGTAATAGGGGAGACAAGTGCGCCCCTTGATATGCCAGGATCGCGTTTAGTACGTTTGAATTGGGCCAGTAGCTGGATCTGTACGGCTTACTTGCATGAAGTGATATGAAAAATGTTTTAGTTAATTTTAATGTTCATTGTCCAAAAGTAGTACTAATTGACTTTAATAGGTTGTTTTCGCCCTTTGTTTGAGCTCTATTTAGTGAGCTCTATACTGTCTTTAACAAGATCGCTTCGCTTATTTTTATAATGAACACAATAAAGTAATAACAAACAATAAAAATAATACAATTGGACTTAGACACATATCAGTAATCAGTAACACTCGTAGCGCGGTAAGTCTGGTCGATCTAATCGTTTACAACGATCAGTACAATCGGTGATTATACAATCATCGACTGTAATAACCCTAGCAGAATTTTCGTTTAAGTATTTCGGTCGGTGTAAGCCGCAAGATACCAGTCATTAAGCAGAAATTGATAAATTTAAGTGACCTGAAAAATCCTGACACCAGGTTTCCCCATTAGACAATACAATAGGCAAGCTAATAAGTAGCAACACACATAATTTTAGTAAAACGTTCCAGTAGATATAATTTTGGCTACCAAGTTAGAAGCTTACACCAAATGTTCCAGTGACTGGAACTAGCCTAAGCTACCTCCAGCTTCTGTCAGCTCAGCCATTTTCATATTCGGTTTGTACCGCATAACGTCGTAATGTAGACGTCGAATAGCGCTGTCAGGGATTTCATTTGTCGTAACGGCGACGACATTACAGTTGGGCATCGTCGAAACGACGAACCTATTTGAATATACCGTTTTTCACCCTACTAAGCAAAAATAAAACTATTTTAGCACTGTATGTATGTTTTTTTTATGATTGATAGGCAAGCATTTGACCACTATCTCACCTGATGGGAAGCGATGATGCGGCCGGGAATTACAGAAAGACGCAGGCAATGAGTTCCACTCCCTCGCAGTACGGATGATAAACGTAGAAGCGAAACGCTTCGGGTGAGCTGGAATGGATGACGTTTGACTGTTTGTCGTGTTGTTAGACGGTAAAACGGGCTTGTGGGAATAAACTCGAATAATTCCTGCGCACACTCTCCGAAATGCAAACGATAGAAAACCGATAGACTCGCGACCTTACGTCGGTGACCGAGACTCAACAGTTTGGACTTGATCAGTATGTCCATCTGTTTCATCATAGCTTCTAAACTACTTATCATAATTTGAAAAATGAGGTGTTATTGGAAGCGTCTTGCTTGTCAGCTGTTATAAGATATGTGACATCACATTAAATATGGCGCCCTCTAGGAGATATAGTTCATGACGAACTAAAAAAAAAATTTTTTTGATGATGCCGTATTTTTTATCTCAATAGGCAAGCACTATCTGATGGAAGGTGAAGATGCCGTCGAAAATGTAGCATGCTTGCCCAGAAAATACTTATTCACTCTTGACTTGACTATTCCCGGATTATACCGTTCAAATAAAAAAAGTGTCAAATTAGTAGCTCATTTAAAAAATAAATATAATGTTAGCTATTGATCACGGCCTTGCCTGCTGCACTTGATTATTGAGAATCATTTCAAATGTTTGTTTAAATATTTTTTTTAATTTCTAGAGTACCTTTTACAAAGTACCCTATTATAATTAAAATCTTACCAAACTATGGCTAATCAGTAATTTAACTTTAACTTAAACTGCTACATTGCTATTACTAAGAATGTGTCCATCAACACTTTTCTTATTGTCTCTATTGAAGGGTAAGACACTGATCATGTGTTCTTTTGTAGCACTCTCGCTATATATTACAATACAATACATTACAATTACTCTTTATTGACACCTTAAAAGAATTGGTACAAAAAAAAATACAATTTTACATGAAAGGCTACAATGGGCGGTCTTATCGCTTAAAGCGATGTCTTCCAGACAACCTTTGGATGGACAAGATGCAGATAGAAGGAGTAGTGTCGGGTGTACTATTGACTAATAACTATAACGTTATAACAGATTACAGATAACATAATATAATTAAATACAAATAACGACATATTACACAAATACTCTTACATATATAAATATTAAATACCATAACATAAACATACATAAATATTTACATACAATACCTACATGTGAGTAAAGCATTAAGAAATATATATATATATATAAGTAAAAATATATAGTTAAAAATATATATATTACACTGATATATACTAACTAACATAACACTTTTTCAAATGGTTTAGTTTTAAATGAAATGAAACCATTTTGTAGGAACAACTTGTAAATTTTTAGTCTTCGTCTTGTTGATGTTTAGTGGTCGATTGAGTTGTTTCGGTGCTACGATGAACGTTTCGTGCCAAATTGACTCATTTATTTACAAAATCATAAATATCTCATTATAGATTCATAGCATCATTAAGTACTGCATAAGTTTCATGAAAGTGGAGCGAAGAAGCGGTTTGTGTTTGAAATTCGGTTGTGGCGTGATTGGGCGGAAATCTACTTAGTACTGTCTTAAACTTAAACCAATGTTACTTTTTTCATGTTTTATTGAAGAGATAACTTCTTTTTTGGTAACTTTGGGGTGGGTAAAAAATGTTAAACTCGCGTCAGGGCACGTGACCTGATCGAAAATTCGTAAGACGGAGCGAGGAGAGGAAGTAATATCCCCCTCTTTTACTACCGCACAGCGAAATGTGTGCCTGCTCCTGCTGTTTACAACGTAAATGTTCAAGTTTTCACTTCAGCCGGCACTCCCGGAGTGCAATCCGTTGTTTTTCTCCATGGAGTCATCTACATGAATTTCGGGTCCACGCTCGTAGGTGTCCACGCACATAGGCCACAAAACTAAATATGGGCAACAATTCCGCCTCGGTTAAAACTTCGTAAGGTGAAAATAGAGCTGTCGTCAGGCGAAGCTGCGTACTCTTATTTTCTAGCAAAAGTTTATCATCTGTACTGCGAAGGAGTGGAACTCATTGCCCTCGTCTTTGTTTCCCGAATGGTATAATCTCGGAGTTTTCAAGTTAAGAGTGAATAGGTGAGGTGAGGAGATTAGTTATAAATGAAATTGTTTTAGTTTGTTTATAATCATATACATCGTATCGTATATTGTTTATATACATATACATCGTATAAACCTATAGGTTAATGGGTACACTTATTGCGTGAAGTGTGTTTTAGACCCGAGTTCCATTTGTTTGTAGGTCGATGTGTGAACATGCTCCATCGTCGATCGCATCGTCACTTACCGTAAGGTGAGATAGTTGGATATACCGAAAAAAAAAGGTGTTTATACCAGTAAATATGTAACGTTTGTACACTAAATACAATATAGTTTTGTATTGTATTGTTTTTTTTTTCCCATCGGGAATCGAACCTGATACCCGCTGATAAGAAGGCGGACCAGTACCCAACTAAGCCTTGGCTTAGTTGGGTTGGCAGTTGATTCAAATTAAGTTTAATGATTACATAGTAATTTATTACTTTTATGTATTATTTTATATTTACTTATATGATTGTTTTTTAATTATATGAATATATAGCATATTTTCTTATTCTCTGAATGAGACTTTGACTTGACTTTGACTTCATAGTCATAGTAATGCGGGATAAAACTAGTATTTTACATAAACTATCAAAAAAACATGTAATTGAGTAAAGTGGCTTCACATTTGCGACAAAGAGCTTTAAACTTCCGTCTGTAAAGAATCGGAAGAACATTTATCAAGGCAAAGTTTATTAATCACGCACAAGGCGAATATTTTACAACTTTGCCCAAACAATTTTACAACGATCTGTCTATTGACGCATAACGTCAGTAGTACTTATTTACTTATGTTCTAGTTATTGCCGGCAAGAGAACAATTTTTGAAGTGAAAACTTCTTTAGCGGCGTTGTGCACTTTTTTGGGATGGGTAAAAAATGTTAAACTCGCGTCAGGACACGTGACCTGATCGAAAATTCGTAAGACGGAGGGAGAGTAGACCGCCGGCGCGGCGTAGGAGAGGAAGTTACATCCCCCTCTCTTTCTACCGCCCGGCGAAAATGTATGCCTGCTCCTGCTGTTTACAACGTTATTGTTCTAGTTTTCACTTCTGCCGGCACTCCCGGAGTGCAACCCGTTGTTTTTTTTCCCGAGAAGCATTGGTGTGAATGTTTTTTTTTTTTTTATGTACGATAGGGTGAATGCAAATTTAAATTTGGTAATTTACATGGACCTATGAAGTCCATAAAAATAATTTGATTATTTAAGTAAAACTTTTTTTTGAGTGCTTTGAAACTCTGATCCGCAACCTTTTTGTGTGACGAAAAGTGGTGGGGGTAAAAAACGTTATGAATAACTAAAATGTTTCCCTGTAATACAAAAGTTTCACTTCTTTCACCCTGTTTTTTATTTCTTCAAACATTACTTACTTCACTGATACAATAATTATCTGAACTTAGACGTAATCTATACCTTCCAGTCGCCAGAAAGCGCTATGCCTCCATACACTCTTGTCATTAATGAAGTCATTAGTTTTATAATAACCATCATAATTGATGCCCGTTTTATTGCTGATTTAAACTTTCTTTTACTGTTATATTGACCACTTAATTGCTTATAAGTTGTGAGAGTTACAATCAAAGATGTTACTTAGTTGCGCAAAATTTACACAAAATGTCCTTTCGGGCGAATTTTTATAATATCTATTATAATTATATGAATACCAAGATAATTCAAACTCAAATTACTTCAAACTGCCCATTGGCTTAGTTAGGTGAGTGTTCGCCTTCTAAGCAGGGGTATCGGGTTCGATTCCCGGCGGGAACACAAGTTTTCTCCCCAAGGAATATTTGTGTTTCTGGTTCTGGTCGTGATAGTGTGTGTAATGTGAATGTTTCCGGCACCCACGATACAAGTCTTTGAACTTAGTGTGAGGCTGTAAGAGTGAATGCGTTTTGTCTGTCATGATACCTTTACAGGATCTTAATTTTGCTTCACCGTATGCATCCAATGTTTTACCTGTAACAAAGTAAAAATAATTATTAATAATTTACTAATTACACATTCATTAACATTAAATTTAATAAAAAACAATAAGAAATAGATTGAATAGATCAACGAAGATGAACCAACATAAACAAACATATTAAAATATCCCCTAAGACGTATCTGGAATATGGCTGCAACGGTCCCAAGTACTATCGGGCAAGCGATTTATTCGTTTCTCTTCACCAAAAATAATCGATTCACAAACCTCCTAAATTAAATTTTCCGCCACCCTTGATTTTAATCATAACCTACCCCAAGAAATTCCACCCCATAATGCATTCACAGTGGGGTTAATGTGCATTTTTCCGTTTACGTCTACACCCCTATGCAATTGTCAATAATTGCAATCCGCCCTATTGACACAGTAGCACACATGTCCGTGTACAGACAACCGCAAACACTGCTGACCTACTGCTATTCTCTGAAATTGTAAAGCAAATTGTACCTCAAGTGTAATGTAATGTGTGACCGATGGCTTTGTTGATTTAGGGTCTGCTTTGTATGCAGTGGGTTCGATTTCCGGTAACACATGTTTTCTTTCCAAAGGAAAATTTTAATTTTTCTGTCATCCACGACTCAAGTCAAAAATTGTAATGACAAGAAAGGTGATTGAGAGTGCTTGTTTGATCGAGAGTGTTCATCGCCATAGCCACGGCCTATCTCGGTGTAGACGTTTTCAAGCGACTTCAAAAAAGGAGGTTCTCTATTCAACTGTATTTTTTTAGTATGTATGTTACGCGATATCTCCGTCAATTATGAATCGATTTTGATGATATTTTTTTTGTTTGGTAGATTATACTTCAGAGGCGGTCCCATATAAATTTTATCGAAATCGATCCATTCAAAACCAAAATATAAGCGTTGAAGTCGGATTTTTTAAGCTTTGCTTGCGTTTAATTATAAAAATGTTGTATTTGCCACTTGTATTGTACGTCAAATGAAGGGTTCGCCTTAGAAATTCAGAAAGGTATTATTTAAATTAACTACACACTTCCGCAATAATTTAATAAACTAATCACATTGTGCATGCAGCCGACTGTACCACACTTGCTTTCATCCCACTTGTTCCTCCACCCTGCCCTAGTATCAGTAAGTCATGTGTGTGATTAATGGTTATTGAATCTCTTCGTGTATGGGACCCCGCAGACCCCGCACTGACACCCGCGGGTTGGAGGATGTGAGAATTCCGAATCGATTTGTGGATAACATCAGAGTTTCAACGTTACCAGACAAGCAATGTAATCGCCTAATGGTTAGCTTCTATTCATATTCTGCCTATATTTGCAGTTCCACACGGTACATTTAAACATAAACATAAACGCTTTCACACTCACAGCTCCATACTACATACTAAGTTTTATGACTTATGTCGACTATAATAATGAGACCCAGAACCAGAAAAACAAATTTCCTTCAAGGAGAAAATTAATTTTCCGACAGGAATCGAACCCGATACCCGATGCTTTTCAGGCGGCTCGGGCCTCGGCGCGTGTCTTTCGTGTTTTAAGCCGAATATAACATTGAAACATAATGTGTAATACTCACGATAGTTTTAACATTAAAATTATTATAATGGTTGAAGAAGGTAATATTATGAAGTGTGGTAAAAAGGAGGACAGTATATACATGAAGAAGATTCTACACTAAACACAACACTGCAGCGTGAATCATTAAGCAGCGTTCACACTGCGTCATTAAAGAGCTGCATATGCATCCAGACAGATTCGATAAGCGGCCGTTACCATGACAACGCGGAGCTGTAGGGTGACTACGACGTGGACTTTCCTAAGAATAGGAGTAGATTATGTGTTTTGTCTTCTTTGTATGTTATCTTCCTAATCACACGTGTCCATACAGCAATGTGTGATAAGGAAGATCACACCAACTTCATCAGGCCTGATGGCTGAACAGTTATATGTCATAGTAACCACAAAGTGGAATCCTAGAACGATAAGACGATGTTTATTATTTATTTATTGAGATAAAAACGATTTTCACCTGTTACAATTATTTCACATATCGATAGATGAGTTAAATCGATAATCGATAAACCGATTAATAAAAAATATTACAAACAAAGTATAAATTAAATGCTACAAAATGCCATTCATGCTTTTTACTAGTATCCCATTGAACGATTAGGTGTTCACAATACGACAACGATGTCGCGGCAGACCACACTAAGATTGTTCCAGCAGCTATCCTAGAGAGCCAGTAATTTAGCGAGTTAATGTCCCTCAATCATCATCACTTATCAACAGATGAGCGGTCAAACGGTACCTTATCTTTTTTACGAAATGACCAGGAGGTCGGAATGTCTAGAGCGTTTACTGCAGACTGATGTTAAGTTTCTAAGTAAGCTTAGGCCTCTGTAACCGATTTTAAACATAAAAAATAAAAAACATGGTCTACAATGACTCAGTCTCATATTTGGTTTAACTAGATTCAAAAAGTTCATTTAGTTCATGCCAAGCCAAAGCTGAATTTAAAAAAAATCGCCTGATTTCAAGGGATCCATGCGTCTCCTCGGTTGGTGGCGATTAATTGCAGATCGATCCAATTATAGCTAACATCTCTTCCACAGCTACCAAAACACTTATTTTTCTAGTCACAAGTAGGTTTTCACAAAACATTTCCAAAATCTTAATACGAATTGAGGAGTTCAAATATAGCAATATTTTTAAGTTTTTTTTTATATTGAAACGGTTACCTGTTGTAGGCCTAGAATGACTGGGCGTCAAGGAAAGCTAATAAGTGATTTAGTCAGTTTTGCGACAGATTCTTTGATTCGAGTCTATGACTATGTCTATTACATATATTTCTACTATGATTACCATAGTAGAAATATATCTGTTACGGTGTATCTATTAAATGGCTAACTATTTTGGGACAGAAGCAAACCAAGCAAACACGACAGTATGTTCTAAAAAAATGGATTTCATAATGAACATGGTGTTACATACACTGGAAGCTCAAGCCCATCGTACGGCTTAAAACCACGACTATCGAAATGGGAAGCAGCTTGCCACGAAGACACTACGACCTCTTCAAAAATAATATGTACACAGCTTGCTCCTTCAATAGTACGACGTAGTTGTAGCCAAGAATAGTTCTAAGTATAACAGTACATCATACAAATGTAGAACAAACATAGGAATGAAGAAATAATATTATTAAAAGCGCAAAAATAACCATCACACGTAAAAAAACACTTTTATTTATCTTTCCCTCCTGTTTTATTCAGTCACCCGTAATAACAGAGACAAAAGAAACAAAGTAAAATACTCGCAAACAAATACATCTGCTATCTCTTTTGAAACGCGAGCTTAGATATATTAGGCACGTGCGTAACGCGTGTGCTTTGACAATGAGTGATGACGTAATCAGCGCTGGGAGAGTACCACGTTGGGCGCCAAATATTGTACTGAGAGTTAAAGCTAATGTTCCTGTACAAATGACTACAATAACATGTCCCACTTTTGTACAAACAGTGGTTTTTCTGTGTAAAATAAAAGCGTTGTCATTTGTCTAGTCTCAAGAGGAAACAACGACAGCTATAATCTTTAAAAGCGTGGCACTTTCTAAATCCGAATTTAAAATGTGTAGAGATCTTTCATTCTAATTATGCACGCCCTTCCATCAACATTTTCATACATTTGACACTCGATAGTTTGACAAATTTGGTGGAGGGGCGTGCACATTAAAATGAAAGATCTACCTCCCTCTACATCACTAACATTTAGGTTAGTAGGTGGCCACCTTTGGGGATAGTACCGCCAATTGCAAGCTTGAAGCCCTTGAATCCCTGGACCGACCAGCCAAATAACTTATTGACATAACAATAAAATAGTCTAGTTTAAAACCAAACTTTTACAGTATTTGGGTATACCTTTATGACATCATGCCATTTTAATGTAGATTCGCTAGCAAGCGGTTTAGACACGTATCGTTAGAGAAGTGTTAACATTAATTAGTATATAAGTTCGTGTAATCGAGAAGGTTAATATTTTGGATCTTGACTTTCCTCTAACTAACCTCTATAGTTAGAGTAAAGTTAGAGGAGGATAACTATATAGCCATATACTAGAGTATAAAGAAACCCTTGATCAGATCTTGACAATTTTTATATGGGACCAACTTGATACCATATCCTTACAAATAAAGAAATAATCATCAAAATCGGTTCACCTAGATAAAAGTTCTGAGGTTACACACATAAAAAACACAGTCGAATTGAGACCCTTCTTTCTTATCTTACTTATTTGAAGTCGGTTCAAAATAGAAAGAAAATACAAAAATCTCCAATTATTTTGAGCCAAGATCATTTCCTCAACATACGAGTATCCCGTGAACATTACATTTAACTGGGGTAGGATAAAACATGCTTAGCATTATTCACGTGTCTTCAAACAACCTATTTCGACAACATTCTCAGACAAAACAAAGAGCTACAGCACACATCAGGCACAACACGCGCTGTGATGACAATGAGAGATGACGTAATAAGTGAGGCGGCTTTACCACGTTGGGCGCCAAAATAATACATCCTCTGATACAGTAATAATGTTAAAAATATTTATTTAAAAGCACTTAAAAGTGTGCGCAGTAACAATTAAATCTGGTTTTTAAAGAAGATTAACTGAGCAACGCAGTTTTGTATGTATAGATAAGAATAAAAAAATAACCTGACATTTACAGGTAACGCTAGTTTCTAGTTTTTACTGTAGTTTTTATTTAAAAAAAATATATATATATTCAAATGGGCCCCAAAGATTCACTCATGAATGTTAATGACTCTGATAGCTAGGTTCATAAGATAGTAGTGTTGTTAGGCTAGGGATTGAAAACTATCTCAATAATGGTGAATGATGATGTGGTCGAGGGTGGTAAACACGCTTGGCCTAGAATTTGACCGGCTGTCATAGCTAATAGAAAACAATATAGTGACTTACCAACCGATTTTTCTACTTGAGGTAACAACGGCTGATATGGTATGGTTTGACGGTAATATAGACATAGTTATCATACCACAAGCTTGCACCCATTGTAGCTTACGTTGGTCTTCAATTCCCTTGCCAATATGCCACTCTACAAGCGAAAACGAAATAGAAAATTGCGATCGATTTAACTATTATAGATAGCAAACAAGAAGAAAGTTCCTCATAGTCTAAAATCAATATGTTACGTATTGAGATGGAATTTTAAAGCTCTTTCATTTGATACCCATGATCGGTAAAAAAATAAAAATAGTCAAATACCATTATTTGACTATTTTTATTTTTTTACCGACTTCCCAAAAAAGGAGGAGGTACTCAAGTCGACTGTATTTTTTTTTTGTGTGTTACCTCATAACTTCTTTCCACGTGAACCGATTTCGAATTTTTATTATTTTATTATTTTTACCGATTTACTTTAAAGGTGTTGCTTTCCAATTGGTCCCATTTAAATTTGATCAAGATCTGATCAGTAGTTCTTGAAATATCTTCAATAATGCGTATTCTGTGGACTACTTTGACGATGTTCTCGTTTTTAACCGACTTCAAAAGTTACCTCATAACTTCTTTCGTTGTAAGCCGATTTTGATGATTATTTTTTAATTTGAAAGCTGGTGTTTTTGAGTTATAATCAATAATGCGTGTTTAATACATTAAATCTGATCAAGGTTCCGAAGATAAAGCGGTGAAGTCGGTTTTTTAAGCTATGCTTGCGTTTAATTAATTACTTACTTACTTACTTTATTACTCATAAGTAAACAAAATCGCTCCCATTTTGTTTACTTCAAAAAAACCTATGACACTCTGGAATTGGGACAAAAACGATACCTTACACGTTACAATCGGTTTATAAATTTGGACGCTTGTCAGGGAACAACAAACAAATACATACCCCTAATAGCAAAACCCTCATTTTGTCGGGTAAGTAGATCTAATCCTAGAAGTTTCGATTATAATATTATACTTTCGATGAGATAAGCTGACGAAGTTACGCGGCTGCCTGCGGGTTTGATTCCCAGTGCAGAACACAAGTTTTCTGTTACTGGATGTTATGTGTGAATGTGAATGTTTTCTAGATCCAGGATACAGCTCTTCAAATTAAGTGAGGGGTTGTGAGTGTATATAACTTTTCTTATACATACAAAATAAGCTTGAAATAGCAATTTAAATTTGTTTAAGTGTTTGGTGCCCAACTTCTATTATCTATAAAAATATAAAGTTTTAAACTTTAAACTCGAATGTTTAAACTAACCACTTCTTATTAAAAAGTATAAGAAATCAGTTTTCTAAATAGAATTTCATTCTTAGAGAAAATTCTCGAAAACAAAATTCTAAAACGTATTTCTGTTTTTAAACTAATCATTTTCTCCCATCTCT
The DNA here is from genome assembly GCA_948107665.1 of Lomographa bimaculata. NCBI lineage: Eukaryota > Metazoa > Arthropoda > Insecta > Lepidoptera > Geometridae > Lomographa > Lomographa bimaculata. The sequence goes on along the minus strand of OX403612.1, from coordinate 10,455,038 downwards.
GTTTCCATTATCTTAAAAATAATAAGAAACTCGATGTTTTCTAGAATTTAAAACGTATTATAGTATAGTTTATGTAGGTGCATTGGATACTACAATAAAGTTTTATAGGTAAGGTAAGTATAGTGGGTAGATAAGGTATAACTATATAAAGTAACAACAGACAACATCTGACAACCAGACAAACTGTCAAACGTCATCCATTTATGGTTGACATACCTCCAGTTCGCTCGAAGCGGTTTGCTTCTACGTTCATCATCCGTACAGCGAAGGAGTGGCACTCATTGCCTGCATCATTGTTCCCTGAGGGGTATAATCTGGGAGTCTTCAAATCAAGAGTGAATAGGTATCTTCTAGGCAAGCATGTCACATCTTCGCCGCATCATCACTTTCCGTCAGGTGAGATAGTGGTCAAATGCTTGCATATTTAGCATTAAAAAAAACATATTAATACTAATATATTTACTAAAGTTTACTAAAACTCAAATAAAAAGAAATAGTACATACACAACTTTGAACTCGTCGTTTTAGCTTATTATCTCACGTGGGTAAAGCCGCGGGTAATATAGCTAATACTATTATACTTGGCAGTTTAGGTCAAAATTAAATTACTTATTAGTCTTAAGGCTAGATCGTATTTCCAATGTTGTACCAAACGTAATTGGAACGTTATTGTAAGAAAAAAAAAATCGCAATAAATTTAAATTTTTTCGTATATAAGACCTAGTTAAATTCATTTAAAAGATTATACAAGTACTTTATCACAGCCTTATGTATTGAAGATTTAAGGTTGCTAACAAACATTATATCAATATAGATCCTAGATCACCAGTCAAAATTAAAAATGATGTCAGAAACCGAAAGATGATTTTTATACACCTACTCAATTATATATCACTTGATGATGACACGGTTCGTCGACTTTCATACTTTTACTTTTACGTATGAATCATCAAAATCGGCCCACGCGTTTGGTCTCTAGAACGCCGCAAAGGAACAAACAAACATACATACATAGGCTGATAAACACATTATTTTCATTTGCGTCGCAAAGTCAGGTAAAAATATCACTCTTTTATTATAAATCTGAAAGTTTGAGTGTAAGTATGTTTTATTTCTCGTCACGCTTTAACAGCTGAACGGATTTGGGTGCAATTTGGAATTTTCATAGCTTATACTTAGGATTTTTTTATACTGTAAAACATAGGCTACTTTTTAAATTGATAAATGCGGGCGAAGCCGCGGGTAAAGGCTAGTAAAATTTATGTGGTAAAAGATTTTTCTAGTGGAGTTTTACTTTCGTCTTGTTACTTTTACAACCAACTTCAAAGTTTTAAACAATCCGTTCTCCACAACGGGTGATAAATACCCGAAATTCCGTACTGTAGCGATCTCGACATAGTTTTAAATAGAATCCCGAACTCATTAAAGAACAATCTGGGAGATTAACCCGGTGTAACTGGAGTTAAATTCATTTAGTCGAGTTTCACACTTCCGGTTTCACCGAACGAGTTTCGTGAGTTTTTGGCTCTACCGATGAATAAAGTTTTTGAGCCATGTTTCGCGCCTTATATAATACTAAAATTTGACAGGTAAGTAATAATAATACTAATATCTTTATTGACACAGTTTAGAAGACTTAATCAAACATAAAATTTAGAAATAGAAATCATTTTATTACTATATATTTAAAACAATCATATGGTACATACACAAAACAAAATACATGCAAGAAATATTTGGCAACTGGAATTATGTTCACTGAACATTGTTCAGCGCTAAGACTGCACAAACTAAGGGTTTGTGCAGGGCTAGTTTTCAGCATATCCCCATTCATTGATCTCAGGTGTTACTCGAAAATAATGTCATGCTCAATTTTGATATTAAACTTAAGTAATTAGTTAAGTACAAAGCATATAAGTAAACGCTTATGGGTACTTTAAGATTATAAAAAACTTTGTAAAATGGATGGAACCAAGGTATAGCGTAAGGCTTTTATCACCTGAGCTAGTTTAAAACAGTGTTACAGGTGTCTGCGTTAGCCTCACAAAAACTCGTGAATGGCTCGACCGATTTGGCTGATTCTTTTTTTTGTATTCGTAATGGTCAGAGCAAGGTTTGTATGTATTTTTTTTTATTTTCCGGAAATTGCACCCGGGTGAGGCCGGGCGGATCGCTAGTGTGGTGTGTAATAACCGTGCATGAGTGTAGGTAAATCATAAAAAGCTGAAAAACGTGATTTTCGCTTTCGTTCCAATACCCCAATAGAATCTAGTAAAGTTTCTACGGCTTTTTTAGGCCATGACTTGACTTTGACTGTGAATAGGTCTTCTATTATGTAATACCTTACATTTCAAATATTTTATTATAATAATAAATAAATAATAAATCTTTATTGCCAAAGAATGTACAATATTTCACGATAGTGTTCTTAAAGGCTAAGTTAGCAATATCGTTGTAGAGTATCTGCTGCCGAACTAGGCTCATCGCCGGTGTTTCAGCATACAGTGCTCTTCCCATAACTAGATCTATTACTTGTATCTGGCAAAATGCACAAGATTAGCGAGGACAAAATAAAGGACTACGTACAAAACGGACTCTTTCCGCCCTCCACGACCCGTGCCCCGCATCCCACTTATCAGTGGGCAGATTGAATCTTCAAACTAGTTGAAATTTATACGTCAGTGAAACAAGTGCTCGCGCGAATGAGACAAGCACACACACATATAGAAAAAAACGTGTAGGTACGGTCACTGTTCTTGTGTGATGCTGATTGGCAACTTTGTGTGGAGTGTCCGGGGTGTTCTTGTGTCGAGTTGTATACATACTTTATTTGTTCTGATCGTAACACTGTTGAACATAGCTGCCAGCATTGTACAATCAGACACCAAGTTTCTGCTTATTCAAGTGCTATACTTAAGTAAAAGTATGACGAAATGGTGGCAGTTGGATGACTTAATACGATACGTACATTTATTTTAGCCTGAGCTGTAAAAAATCGTCCTATATATATATGCTTGCGATACTTTAAAATGAGAGAAACGTTAAGAGATAAATCATAAAACCTGGTTTTGGATGATAAAATAAAAATGGTTTCTATTTATTTAGGTATTTCAAATATCTATAATAATAATAATATAAATCATATTTTTAAATGAGGCGGAATTGACAGGTGCCGTAGTCTCATGCCATTATCCAGATATTTTATAAACCATCAAATATACAATGCAATACTCTTAAGTTTTTACTCGCATTAGTCACAGTTATTGTCAACCCAATATCATCCATCCCCTACTCCATAGTTAATAATATATAATTATTGTAAAGGCGTGTGCAAGCATAAAACGGCATCAACTTCTAACGAAGAGATGTCTGTCGTATGTTTGGACACGCCTGATATGTTATTATTAAAATGTAATTATACCAAAGGGCCTCTTAGCGTTGGCTACCGCTCCGCTAATGCCTTACAAAGGTCCGGGCACAGACCCGTGATATTAAATAAATACTTGGATAATAATAGTAAAATATGGTAGTATATTTTTGAAATGTAAATTTTGAAATAAAACTTTTATGGGAGGGCTTTAAAATTGTGATCCGCAACCTTTTTCTGTGACAAAAAGTGGTCAGCGCGAACACTGTGATGAATAATTAAAATGTTTCACTGTAATGCAACATTTTCTACCTATCGTCTGTACAACACACCCTATTTTTTATCTTTTTTAGAGCCGGTGTAAGAACTATTATCGGAAGACCCAACTTTGAAAAAATATTGTATCGATAAAACTTTAACCAACCACGATACCATTTATTTAGATTATATCCTCAAGTATACATTATCCAAACATGAAAGTTTTATCTTCTGTCGTTTTTAAATACGATAAATTTTTAGCGGCACAAAACATTAGCCATTTAAGACGCTATTTAAAACAAACCATTCTCTACGAACCCATACCCTTTAATTTTGACGTCCGTTAAACATATACAGCCTCGATGAAGTTTATATAAGTAACGATTATTAACCTAACATTTTGCCAACAATACGAATCGTGACTAGAATCTACTATAAACTTTTAAAACATCAGAATAAAAAGTCGAAGCAAATAAAGTCAGCCGGTGTGCGTGATGTTTATTTACAAGACAAAACTTTGGAGGCGGCCGAGCGTCCCCAGTCCTCGCGAACAATGATCGAATAAAAATGAAGAAACATTAACTTTTACGTCAGGCGATATTACTTAACTTTACTTTTATAAATGACTCCAGAATTCATAAATCAAAGTGTTCTAATTAACCAAATTTGGGGGAGGCCTATATCCAGCAGTGGATTTCTAGCGGCAGAGATGATGATGATGATGATGAATTTGCCAAAATTTTTATTTAAACTATTTAACAATAATCAGAAAACAAAACTATACAAATCAACTTTACACGATTGTACTTACATATTACTCAAAATTACCACAAGAATGACTCACGTGTCTACAAGTTCTACCCACTGTGATAGAATTCTTGATGTTTCTACATCGGCCGCTCCCATTTTTTTTTCGCACGGTCCCCGGTCGGGCTGTCAAGCGCGAAAGGCGCTCAGAAGCAAAAGAGAGGCTGCAGGCATTCAGGCAACTAGCACAAGGGCCACATGGGAGGTGCGAGCCTCGGCTTAGACCGTTGCCAGGACAGGGGAAACGGGATTTAATCGCCCCGGTACTTGAGAGTACCGTTGATAATAGGCCCTATGAATGCGAAAGATTTTGACTAGATTTTGGAGAGACATGACGAGAGAATCGATGTCCTCGTCGGCGAAGGCTGTTTAGTCTGATTGTGGTATGTGTACCGGACGATCGTTGCGCTGCCAACGTGATGGCGACCCAAATGATCGTCCGGGTCTTGAAGGAAGTTACGTAGGTGGTATAGTGTCGATAGGGTAATCAGAGGCTTGGACTACGAGAGGGTTGGGATGGGGAGTCGCGTCGAACAAAGTGCGGGAAGCCGTCTTCATAAATTGAATGATAGAGGGAAGTTGAGATCGCAGTGCAGATCGACGTTACGCTGATACTTTTTTGTGTTTCGGGTTTGGAGTGAGCAAACTCCTGGGAGGCGTAAGTCATGATGGGACGGACGCAATCTCTGTAAGTGTCAGCTTATTTGTAAGCGACGGTTTACTACGTTTGCAGACAAGAGGGTGAAAGCGGCCGAGAATAAAAGCCGCCTTGTCATAGTTAACGTGCTTTTTGAAGTTGAGACGTATGTCAAGAAACACATCTAGATATTTCGTAGAAGTAACATTGGGTACGTTTTTGCCGAAGTGAGTGACCTGACCGCCCAAAATGGTGGACTAGTTATTTTTTTGTGCACGATCACCGAACCGAGAGTTTGTGTGTGAATGTGTAAGTATGTATGTATGTTTGTTTACTCTTCACGCTATAACGGCTGAACTTGAAATTAGGAATGTACATAGCTAATACCTAGGAACCTAGGATTAACACATAGGCTAATTTTTAACTTGATAAACGCGTGCATAACGTACGTAAACTTGTTTTTAAAAATGCTTTATAAATATTTATCTTATTTTGTGTCTTCACTTTCACTATGAACCATCGAACGTATCTTTCGTTTTTTCCTGAAACGTGTCGACTGTCGCAGCACGGAGCTGTCTACGAGTTCCCGCCCAGCCCATCAAATTATCGGAGTGCGTTGACCTTACTCGTTACCAACAACCGTTTATAATATTTGGGCTTTCAGGGGAATCTATACTGAAATCGTTTGTGTCTAACAAAAATAAGGTCTTGACGATTTCACGCACAAAATGTATGAACGATTTTTACTTTGTCTATATTTTCTTGAAAACATTAAATATTTTATGACTTGACACTGGCTAAATGCACATGGATTGCAAAGCCATATAAAAAAAACGAATCGGGGTTGGTCAAGGATGTTGTAGCTAAAGTAATCGTAGGTTTGTTTCCTATCTCGATGGGGTTGGTATGCAAATTCTCGATTCTACATCCGAAAAACAAAAACCAATCGTGCAATTCGTGCATACACAGTCGGTTAATAACACCCGAGCATAAAAGGTTTAACCGAACATTATCGATGACACGACGCCAAAACAAACGACAAATAAAATTGTAACAATTGTCGACTATAGTTTTTATGACCAAACGTGACAAAAACAATAGTTTCTGAATACATTTCTGCGATAAAACACCCGCGGTCAGTAAAAACAATCATTTCGCGGTAGGCCCGAAGCGGTTGCTATATTTTGTTGTAGTTTTTCGCCACACCAAATACATATTGTCATTCAATGGCCTGTGTCACAGAATATTTCAATCAGTGGGGTAAGTCACTCAATATATTATGAACTAGCTTCTCCTCTTAGGGGTTGATTATTTATAAAAGGCTCATATATGCATTTCATTGCTTGCGAAATGAACTATAAGTGCGAAATTTCAAGGAAATTTAAACAGGTTTTTTGAAATTCCTTTCATACTTTGCTACCGCCTTCCTCCTCTTAGGGGATGATTTTTCAAAAGCAGTGAAACACGTGTTTTATAAAATTTTGTAGAAAGCATAATTAAAAAGTTTCAAAGAATTCTGACCAATTTTTTCAAAATTTCCAAACCAACTTTACCACCCCTTTTCTCCGTTTAGGGGATTAATTTCATAAAACCTCTTCTTATCTCTCGCCTCCATAACAAAAACAACATATCCTCCGAATTTCACGTTTCTACCTATACCGGTTTCGGATGGGCGATGATGATTCAATCGGGACATTGCCTTTTATATATACAGATACATAAATAGTAGCTGTACCCGGTATGCGTTGCAATGCCACGTCTTTAATACCATACCTACTAAAAACTTTTTGGATATTATTCATACAAAAATACTAAAATCACGTTTAAAAAATGGGGAAGTGGGGGAATACTTTACGACCTATTCTCATTCCTACCAAATATACAAAAAAAAACCATAAAACCCACACCAACCACAAACTCCGCTACACCAGAATTTCATATATATGCCTACGTGCAGTTCTTGAATATTTTTTGTTTTGTAAATATTTTTCTTAGCAATTGAATGTTTTAATTTACCTACTGTTTTACCTGTGGCACGGTGATTGCGGAGTCGTGCGAAAATATGAACGTTGGCAGATTGGAACGAACGAAGTTTTTCGACGAAATACCTTTTTCGACAAAACGATGACGGGCTAATGCGGCGGCCACACGGGACAACGCTTGCGGGAAATGTGATGTGGTAATGTTTGTTTGTATATTGGGCCGCGATGGCCTAGAAATGTGGTGCTAGAGGCGAATTTATTGCAGCGCAATGTATTGAAGTGTCCATAATTAAAGAACTCAAAATTATGGAAAGATTATCGTCGACTTTCGGACACATTATCCGTAATAAAGACTCTATGGAACGACAAGTCGTCCAGGGCCCGGTTAAAGGCAAGAAGTCACGCGTACGATCGCCGATGCGTTGTACCGACCTAATTAAAGCTTCATAATCTCAAATCACAAAAAGTTCCATAATAGAATGTTCCCACAATGCGACCAATCGTAGCAGATGAAGAAACATCGCCAAAGCCTCCGTGACCAAGCAGAGCTATAATTCTGCTCATGAAACCACTAAGTCAAGAGTGTACGACTGAAAGGGTCACAATATTTGTATAAGATTGTAATTCGTAAAGCTAGGCTAGGCTAAAAGAAAAAAATCTCAGGTAAGGTGCTCGAACTGGCGTCTTCGGAACATAGTGCCGCTAGATCATTCCTGACCCTCACTCTCACTTTTGTTTTGCTGTAAATAACTACACAAGTTATATAGAGTGAAATACTTAATCGACGCAAATATTGAAACCTCGATAAAGGCTTCATATTTGTGCTGTTTGGGGTGGAAATATGGGGCCCATGGGGACCTCGTGCGTTCCAAATTTACAACAGATTTAGCTGGGCGATTGAGAGAGTCGGTTCGTTACCAGAATGCTGGTCTGTATTTTGCACAGCGCAAACGTATCGCTATTATGGCTGCGTTGCCATGCTGTATATAGCGGGGCAAATTAGCCAGCGCTTTGAGAACATTTTGATTATTTAGTTCATTAGTCATATCAGGTCTTAGTTATTATTAACATTTAACACGCCAGGCATAAAATGTTACTTCTTTTCAAGGATAACTGCCGGATAATCGTTTAGAAGCTCTAAAGCGCTAAAGGCGATAGATTTGACGGTGGTAAACTACTACAGTATTTCGGTAAAATGGAATGGATTTGCGAATCTGGCAATAGAGTCACCAACTTTCATAAGTGCCTCTTTGGGGCCTATGTGAATAAACGATTTTGATTTGATTGCATCACAGCATTCACTGGAAGCTCAAGCCCGTCTGGTTCATAGGATTCGAAAGCGCGACCAACCGATCAGGAAAGGCCTCACAACTAAGCTATCACCGCTTTGAACGCTCGTGTAAATGACCCCTAACATAATCAAATGACGCGCGTGGCCGCGTCGCGTCGCGTCGAAAGTAACGCCGCTCTTTGCATTTCTACTTCAACGGGATTTGGATGGGAAACCGTCTGTTTCCATAAAATTGTCTGAAACCTTTTACAAGTTAAGTGAATATTATTTTGGCTTAGTTGGATGATCGGTCGGCTTCTAATCAAGTGTATCGGGTTCGATTCCAAGCGGGAACACATATTTTCTCCCCAAGGAAAATTTGTGTTCCTGGTTCTGGTTGTGATTGTGTGTGTGTAATGTGAATGTTTCCGGCATACACAACACAAGTTATCGAACTTAATGTGGGGCTGTGAGTGTAAAAGCGAAATAAAAAAGTCTAAAAATCTTAATCAGATCTTGAAAATTTAGTAACAAACTTGACACTGACTAACCCTTTCAAACAATTCGAAATTTAAAATTTCGAATTACATACATAAACAATTTGACGATTGAGAACCTCCTCCTTTTTTTGAAGCCGGTTAACGACGTAAACACCGTCCTGTTCCTCACAGGACGTGTTATCTCAAGCATACGCCTAGTGGCCACACCTCCACCCGCAAGCTGTTGAATTAAAAGCAAGCTCGAAACACGAGGATATCCTTTTCCTTGAACTGGAAGGTACGAGTACCAAGTTACATTAGTTAAGCATCTATAAAGATAGTACCGTTCTCGGTAAGTGTTGCCACTCTAGAATTAATATAAAAAACATTTTATTAATAGGTAGGTAATTGTTAAAAACCTTTTTTGAAACAAACTTTTAGAAGTCTGCCACATCGGATTTAGAGTGACGTCACTTTATTTTTTGAGTTATACTCAGGAAACCTTTTCATTTGATATCCATATTGTAGGAGTGCATTTAAAATAAATATTTTTTCCGCAATTTTGGGTGTTCTGCCCTGTTTGATTTAGAATGACGTCACATAGCTAAACATGCATTGTCATTAAAACTAAACGCGAACACAAAATTTCAACCCAATCGGCTGAAGATATCTGCTTCAAAATTAAGTTGCAAGATTCCACCCGGACAAACATAGTTACATACATTGCGAGTTAAATAAAAGTTTGTAAAATAGACAGATGTGAGTCTCACTCGGGCACCGACGGTTTAAATATTTTATATAACGCCATTAATTTATGGTTGACATACTCCCAGATCGCTCGAAGCGATTCACTTTTACGTTTATCATCCGTACGGCGGCGGAGTGAAAATCATTGCGTCTTTGTTTCCTGAACGGAATAATCTGGGAGTCTTCAAGTCTAGAGTGAATAGGTAATCATGCTACATCTTCGGCTGCATTTTCATTTCCATTAGCTGAGTTTTCAGGCATTGCAGGATGTTCCCTTTATTATTACACTAATATTATATCCGAAAGTTTGTGTGTTAATGTGTAAGTATGTTTTTTTTTTCACTTCATCCTGGATTTGGTTGGCTAGACAGACACGAGCGAAGTCACGGGGCACAGCTAGTTATAATATTTTATCCTCTAGCTTTCGAAGGATAGACTGTCAATTGAACTGCCTCTATTGGGCAAATATTAACGAAAATCACAGCCTTTGGTGGTTAAATGGACATTAACAACCATTTACTTTGTCTTGGACTCATTCATAGAAAGAATGACGATTTCAGAAGCTTTGTAGCACTCTGACCTTTTCATAATAATATCATAAAAAAAAAGTTTGTATGATTGTAACTCAGTCACGCCAAAACGTCTAGACAGGTCTTAATGATATGTAACAGAGAGATTATACCCTGACTACAGGAAGTCAATTTGATACATCTCGTATTAATTATATCATAGACAATAAGCTTTTTCATTATTCTTGTTTATTATCCTTGATTGCGTAAAACCCACCATCTACCTTCACAATAAAAGTTTTTATCCAGTATTGTCGTACTTGGCGCCCAACGTGGGGCACTAACCACTTTTATCTTTTGTCGTATATACACTGCAAGACGTAAGGTTTAAATTCGTATGGCAGTTGAGAGTATTGAACGCGAGTATATGTGACCCGTGGGAGTGATCGCAAGTTACAGCGTACGTGCAGATATTCCAGTTTTCAATAACTGAGGGTAGGTGGAATTAATAGAGGGATATTGTGGAAAGACGTGTAAGAAATGTAGCTGCAGGAAGAATACTTATATTACTTTGTTTTAAAGACGGCACGTAGCGCTTCAGTAATCAGAAACTATATCGAATATTATATGAGTCAGAAAAACTATCACTTATCCAAAAACTGTTCTATTAATGTGGGTAAAGTTGCGAGGCACAGCTGCTTCGTAATGAACGTTCTTAAACTCAAGCCCTGTAAAGATTTAATAGGCACTCCCAAAACTGATAAAACATATATCCCTTGGTGAGGAAAAATTTGTTTCTGCTTCGATTTAAACCTACACCCGGGACGAGACGTCTATAATATTAATTAAATTTTTGGGTTTCTACATTAGTCAACTTTCCCATGATCAAACTATTGCTATTGTTCGTAGAGTCTTAGGTAAAATAAATACAGTAGAACATAGCCTCTCGGGTTTCGTATGGTTCAATGTATCCACTTAACCGAACGCCACAATACTGTATTGTTAATTTGAGAACTTCAGTTACATTATATCAAGCTGTAGTTATATGAAGCCAATAGTAATGGTATGAAATAGCTCGGATAAATTAGTCTTCGATGTCTTTCTGTTTTTTCGATGCGTGATTTATGTAATATATTTGTTCTCCATGCCTTCGCCCGCGTTAATTAAAAACAAAACATTATTTTACGGACCGAATTATGAATCTACCATTCTTGAATCCACCTGAACACACATAAAAAATCATCAAGTTAGGAGGAGTTTAGTCACTTACACATGTACAGAAGAAGTATATATATAAACGCTTAAATAAACATTAACGCTTTCACACTCACAGCCTCACACTAAATTTGATTACCTGTGTCGTGGGTGCCGGAAACATTCACATGATACACACAATCACGATCAGGACTAGAAACACAAATTTTCCTTGGGGGAGAAAACTTATTTCAGACGGGAATTAAACTTGATAGCCCTGGCAAACTCCACCCATCTAAGCCAACGAGCAGTTCTATTTCTTTTATATATATATAAAGATGTACGATATATAATAATGTATAAGATAATGAAAAGATACTAAAGTAAGCCGCACCCCTATTTTCACTATTATTCTCTCAAGTATAAGGAAACTCCAACATATTCCATTGTTATGCTAAGAACGCCTTCTTTTCAAATAGATATTCGAAACAAAAAACATACTCAAATTGCTCATTACTCGTTCACTGGTCTGATAGAAGAATCAGATTTTTATAAATCTTTCCGAATACCTTTATAGTACTCAAACCTAAATGAATTAGGGTCTACAGCGACAAGCAATTTGTCGTTAGTTGCAGTCAAACATAGTTTAGGTGAACCTAAAAATTAGGGACAAATGGCGAAATTGGCATTAGTGAAAACAAAAAGATGAAGAAAGCTCTGATCATCATAACCACCACACAACGATACAATAGAAGCGTCTAGCCCCCCTGTCACCCCAAGTCCAATTGTACGTGAATTGGCGCCAAAAGCACATTGCGTTACGTCGGGTCAGGTATCCCTGGGGGCTCGTACAGACCCCTCAGTGTCCACAATGGGCATCGACCAGCAAATTGGTGGACATATGAATGGGGTCTTCGCATGGTGAGGAATAATGGATCGGAGGGATCGATAATAAGCGTGGGTCTAGAATTTAGCTCTACGAAGTATATTTTATGTAAACTTTTTTTTTATATAAAAGCTATAAGAATATTTCATTTATGAATAAGTATGAAATAATATTTGTAGTTTCCTCTTTAAAACCTTTATAGACTTTGAACAGGAGGATTGGTGGCAATTAGAGTAATTAAATTTAAAAGAGGCATCTATGGGCCTATACAATATCCCGTTATTAACACAAACATTTATAGTTAGATTGACCATAGCAGCTTAAGAACAGAAAGAATCATCCAAACATGCATTGCAAGAAGTTGATTTCACAATAATTAAACGCAAGCAAAGCTTAAAAAACCCGACTTCACCGCTTTATCATCGAACCTTGATCCCCCAGCTTTGAAATAAAAAAGGAATCATAAAAATCGGCTCACAACGAAAGAAGTTGTGAGGTAACTTTTGAAGTCGGTTAAACCAGAACACCGTCAAAGTACGCATTATTCGTCACAAAATAGACATTATTGACGATATTTCAAGATCTACTGATCAGATCTTGATCAAATTTAAATGGGACCAATTAGAAAGCATCGGGGGCCAAGACTGATTTTGGGTCACTGCGCCCCGATAACCAATTAGAAAGCAACATCTTTGAAACTAAAAAAAAATTTTCGAAATCGGCTCACGTCGACTTGAGTACCTCCTCCTTTTTTGGGAAGTCGGTAAAAATGGTTTCGTTGCGAAATCCACGAATGAATATGAAACTCACAGAAAAGAATGCACGTAAACAATTTCCTTCATCTGTGATCAAACTATCATATCAGAAAAAGCGAACGGAGCTTTTATTATCAAAAAGAAATAAACAAGCCAGCTCACGCATCCCTCCTATAATTTCATTCCGAATCGTATAACACTGTCACTTACCAAGGAAGCAGCATTTCAATCTACCCTCACATTCAGTTACCGTAAACATTTACCGGCCGATGGCAAATTGTAGTTTTACGAGCTCCTACCTGCCGTCAATACAGAACTGATAATACTTGTCTCTGTATGAATAGCGACTATGGAGGCTACCAAGCTGAAACGATTCATATTGTCTTTGTTTCGTGTGTACAATTGTTACTTTAATATTTATTCAATGGTACGGGAGACGTAAAGTAAATTTATGTTTTCAGTTGATTTTATTTATATAGCATTAGCCATGCTAGGCAGAACTATAGTGATAAATTTATAAAGGAAAAATCAAGCGATAATTTTTCCTTTCTAAATTTATCACTGATTTGGGTAGACGTTATCAACACAACGTGGAGCTAACTGCAATGTTAGACTCGTTGGCCGTAGTAGTTTCTATAAACTGTTTCGGTAGATGACGTCACACGTCCCCGTAAGACGTTAATAATAAGGAAAGGTTAATTTCGTCGCTTCAGGCAAGACTTGAGTAGCTCAGCGGTTAGAGCAATAGGGCATGAGACCCTATGGCCGCGGGTTCAAATCCCGCCTCAAGCGATAATTTTTCCTTTCTAAATTTATCACTATGTTCTCAGTGCTTACAATATTTAAAGACAAATTATTAGCACAAGTGACGTTTTAGAACCTAAAATGTTGAAAGCTTCAGTGTGAGTCTGCAAGTGTATTTTAAAATTATGTATCTTTCGAAATCCTGGACGGATTATTACGAAATTTGGTGTGGAGATAGTCCAAATCTCGAACAACAACAATATGACTTGTCCAGTGTAACAATCTTTTTTATAAGGCGAATAAATAATTCTATTCTATTCTAATATGACAATGTTTTAACCCAGTTATTGCGGTAAAAGCTGCGGGTAATAGCTAGCTATTTCTATGTATTTCAGAGTCAATATCCTCAACGCGACGGGTCGTGTCCTCCAGCGATCACTTTGTCTCTGACATTTTTTTTACCTCAACTACTTATTTATAAAGGTAACAATAACTTTCGGTCGAGTTTTACTTAAGACCTCCTTTGCAACTGTCTCCAAAAATATCTCAAAGAGAGAAAGCCCAAACATTACCATATAAAAAACCATATAAAAAAACAATCATAATCATGGTTTATTATTTGACGACCAAGTTGGCGTAGTGGACAGGTGTCCGCACTCTGCGCCGTGGGTCCTGGGTTCGATTCCCGGCAGGAGCACAAATTCCTTCCCAAGCGATATTTGTGCTACTGGTTCTGGGTGTAATGTGTGTGGGATGTGAATGTTTCCCACGATACAAGTCTTTTAACTTAGTGTGGGGCTGTTAGTGTGAATGCGTATGTTTGCGTTTGTTGTTTGTTTGTATGCTTGTCAACGATATGAGAGAAAATAATTCATTTTAAAAAGTTACATTTGCAATGGTCAGTCTCGCTACGTTTAAGCCCCTAATATTCGTCCATTAGTAACATGTCCTGTCAATAATTGATGGCGAAGTGTTCCGAACTCACACGACTCGTCAATAATTGATTCGGAAGTTTTGCGACCACGTTGGTCAATATTTGATCGTATTGGGTGTCGCCACGATTGGATTGTCTCGTTTTATTTTACGTCTGTTTTAGTAGTGGACTTTAACTTAAACTTTTGTGGATGTGGGCGGTTGCTTGGATTGAAAAAGTTTTACGTATGTATATAATGATATAAACGTTTTCAATATTATATGCGGTTTCACTGGAGTACATGTACATATATAAGTATATACACGTATAGAGATATATATAAGTATAGACACTTCTAAACTAAACTTACTAAACCTGTAGTTATATTTGATAATGTGATGGGTATGATATAGAATCAAATATAATGACTCATATTAACTTTAAAATTCTCACGTTGTATTAACATGTGTTCGGAAATCAGAAAATGTTAGTGATAAGTTATTTGTGTATATTATACAAATAACTTATCACTTATTCAGTGTGAAAAATATATATTATTAGGTTATAACCTTTCCCCACTTGATCATCTGATGTCTCTACATAATACATTTCATGGGTCTAAAAACAATATAGACATACCACGTACGTAGAATAGAATATGACCAAGCGAGTCATAATTTTACTAAATCCGCAGTGAAATTTACTAAAGATAAATAACCAATTCAAAAGACTTGTTACACTAACAAACTTCTATATACATAAAATACTATACTCTTTCAACCCCATATTCGTATCGTATTATCTTCAGTATAAAGTCCAACACACAAAGGGACTCAATTAAACTGTCAGCTACAACATTGGCGCCCAACGTGGGCAAAGGTCATTCATACACTATCCATTTACTTTGGTACGACTACAAAGGCGTTAAGGATCAATATGCAGCAACGCCGTGCTTTTATACTTGTTTTGCCAACTGACTTGCGTTAAAAATATTTGTAAAATAAAATCGATTATTTACACGTAACTAGACAAGACTATAGCTGCGCCCCGCGGTTTCACCAGCGTAAGTTCCCGACCCGCGGGAATTCCGGGATAAAAAGAAGCCTTTGTTCTTTCCCAAGCTCTAGACTATCTGTGTACCAAATTTCATTTAAATCAGTTCAGGAGTTTTGGCGTGAAAGCGGGACAGACAGACAGAGTTACTTTCGCATTTATAATATTAGTAAGGATTACATTTAAAATGTTCGAAGTCGTCTACCGTCGCTATCTCCAATATAGATCAACTTTTGTTATATAAAATTATTGGTCATATAAGATCGTCCAAATAAAAAACTTGGTCGTCTTTAACCTTTCTTGGTCGGCAAAGTTAATGAAAACCCTCACCATCTGATTATGAGTTCTTTTTTACATTTTCTTCTTTATTTTAATCATCTAAAAAGTATAAATGCCAATTCTTGTAAGCTATCACGGTTTCCCACAATGATAAAAGCATCAATCCTGTACCAGGATTTTTACTATATTACCTTTGTTCAGCTGATATAAAACCAACTTCTCTTACACATAGTAAAATTTGATTATCTGCTAGTAGAAGTTTAGACACATCAGACGTAAGAAAATTTGTCGCGTTTCTGCAAAATTTTAAGGGAAAATAAGATTATTTTGTACATTTCTAGCTCAAGTTTAAGCCTAAACTTTCAAAGCTCTTTGACCAAGTACTAAGCTTGAATCTCAAATTTGGTTCTAAATAATGTATATTGTCACCCCTCCTTATATCGTATTCTAAAGGTCACTCGGCTTTGACATTTGGCTTTCGGAGCTCAGCTCAGCAGTCTGGCATAATATTTAGTTAGCATATTATGCAGATTTGTAAGTATGAGTGGGTGTGGTCAAACATTTATAGTTACTGAGATACATGAGAATATGAGGTTATTTTTGTGGGCATCGTATCAATTAGCATTAAATAAACAATAAAACGTAAACGTTACACAAATTGAAATTGAAAACAATATCAAACATAAATTATTATTAACTAAAATATTATCTTTTGGCTTTTATCTGAAACGGAAAAAAATGACTGAATATGTATTTAGAAACGGGTTGGCATGGGTTATAAATATATAAGCAAATAAAAAGCATATTTGTACAGTAACATCCGATGTCAGTGGATGAAAACTATGGAACCATACAATTATTAATGCTCGAACTTTAAATACGATCAATACAAAAAGCTAAAATAAATTGGATGTTTATTATTATGAAATATAAAAATAAGAGAAACTGACTTTATATATTACAGAAACTCATATCCGTGTTCTGTACCATTCATTCAATATTGACACAGAATTGTGAAATTGGCGCCCAACGTGTGTCAGTCAACTTCTGCGTCGGTCTACAAAGCTTGTAGCTACGGTTGTCAAACAGTTCAAATCGATAAAGTTATCTATAATTTGAATGGAAAGGTTTCGAAAGTTATAGATAGATTGACATAATTGGGTGAAGCTCACGAAGTCGCATAATACTTTAGCTTTCGACTAACGCAAATTTTACTATTTATAGAAAAAGAGAGCGTCTTTCGAATTATATTACATATTCTAGAACTCTCGCTGAACCTAACTCGAACTAAGGCCAATTTAAGTTCTTATTATTCTCCAATTTATGTTATTTGTCGTCTTCTTATTTAGATATTTCTATAGCATTAGAATAGAATAGAAAATTATTTATTGTACACCAAATACAGTTATTTACAGAGGTAATCTTAAAAAAAATACAATTGGCGGCATTATCGATAAAAACGACCTCTTCCAGTCAATCTTTGGATGGAGAGAGGGATAATCTTATAAAATGAGGTCGGTGGTATACAAACATAAAAATAGACATAAATAAAACTTACTTAGATACCTATCTACATACATTAATACACACACATATATACACTTACATAAGCATTATTATACCTGACGACCCAGTTGGCGCAGTAGACAGGTCTCCGCCCTCTGCGCCGTGGGTCCTGGGTTCGATTCCTGGCAGGAGCAAAAATTCCTATCCTAAGGATATTATATATAGATAGTGCTTCTGGTTCTGGGTGTAATGTGTGTGTGATGTGAATGTTTCCGGTACCCACGATACAAGTCTTTGAAAGCGCCCTGCCCTCTGAAATCCCGAAAGCGTCCTGCAGTGCATTATTACTATAATACACAAGAAAGATAATAGAAGAGCTAGAAAAAAGAAAGAGATAAGTAAAAGAAATTGCCAGTTTTGCGCAGCAGTGCAGCAGTGGGACAAAATAGGTAGAAAATAAGGCGACAATACAAATTAAGTACTAAAATCTGAATATAAATATTAGTTGAAAGTCACACTGAAAATACACATTTTGTTATTTATTGCATTTAAAACGTTTCAACTGTTAAACGTTTCAGCTGTGATGTTACAAAATTGGCGCCCAACGCTGGCTTTTCACAGTGTTCAAAGCTTGTCAGAATGATTTGCACTTTAACATTTCATAGTGCTATTGTAGCTGATATCAAAGCCATTCAAATAATATGGGTTTTCATGTCTACGATAATAATATTAACGATTTTCTGCAAGTCTGGGCTTAAAATAGCTGAGGACTTTGTAGACGTGTCGAGTAATACTTGAACTTTATCGAGTACTTTAGAACTTCAATAATAAGCAAAGTTTTAGACTTCGTAAATAATATCCGAGAACATTCATTCAGATAGAGATTGGCTCTTAATTATCTTGAATATTACTCGAGCTTGGGATATTTTAAACAAATACATTTGTATATATGGTGTCAATACAGGTATTAATAAAAATTCCAAAATGCTGGTAAATATTTTGGACAGAGATTGAGTATTGCCATTCAACGTGGCAATGCTGCCAGCATTTTGGGTATCGGTAGCGGTCTATTAGATTAAGTTTTGTACATATTTATATCTAATTATAGTTTATTTTATTTTTTTCGTTTAATTTTAATTTCGTTTTTAGTTTCATGTAATATATGTTGTAGGTATTTATATGCTATTTTCTAAATCTACTACATGTTGAGCTTTATTGCTTCATTATTGGGACTGTTGTATTATGATTTAATTATTTTTTTACTAAGTAATGAAGTTCGCTTGCGTTTTTTTATCGTAATAGTTATGAGATTAGTATATAAAAAAGAGTTTTTTTTTTTATGCCAGATAGGTAAGCATTTGGCCGCTATTTCACCTGATGGAAAGTGATGATGCGGCCGAAGATGTAGCATTCTTACCTAGAAGATACCTATTCACTCTAGACTTGAAGACTCCCAGATTATACTGTTCAGGGAACTAAGACGCGGGCAGCGAGTTCCACTTCTTCGCTATACAGATTCCGATGATAAATATAGAAGCTAAACGCTTTGAGTGGACATGAGGTATGTCATCCATATATAAAATATCGCATAGAACACAAAATAAAATACATATATAGTACACGAAGGACATGTCTTCTTCGCATAGTTTCTTATTGCTGTCTTCTCTAGTGGCCATGACGTCAAGCACCTTCTTCTATGTCATATTGACGCGTATTTTATATTGGGATATGCTGAAAACCAGCCCTGCACGAACCCTTAGTTTGAGCAGTCTTAGTGCTGAACATATTCCATTTGCCAAATATTTCTTATGCATGCATGTATTCTGTTTTGTGTACTATGCAATTTTTTTAAGCAATAAATGATTTTTCTATTTTTTATTCTATTTCTATTCATATTTGTTTGTTAGTTTTAACTAAACTTGCTAAAATGTTCAACTTATTCTCATTGACAAGCACTCTTAATCAATTTCACAAAAATGAGAATAAGATGTAGTAAATCTTGAAAGCGACCTAAACACGAATCTGTAGAATCTCTGCTTCTTTTAATCCAATTAAATAGAGCCTTGGGCCTAAAAGTATCTCCCCTAAGCCGCAGCACACAAACAATGGGTAATAGCCCTAGCAGCCCTGCACGGGATTCGAGACGATATTTGCTGACCATTACTGTACTATTTCCCTAAGGAAAACACCCTATATAGAACAAAACCTATCGAAATATAAACCTTGTGACTTTGATATAAGAACGGTTTCCAATCATGTGTTTTGTTTTAATTTCCTTGCTATAGTAATAACAAAAGGTTACTGATAACTGTTTTTTTAGGCTTTGAAAATAAAGTAGATTTTTCCTGTAAGCATTTTTAGTAAAAGCTTTCAGTAATCAAATGTATACTTAAAATATTTGCCGATAGGATCTGTATCTTATTTCACTGCAGATAAAGTAGATTTTTTAATGGTAGTCTTTAAATGTGATGTTTATGTAGTTGAAACTACATTTGAAAAACTTCATGAATGCAGACAGTTACATTTGAAATGCAAGCGCTTTGGTTTTGTTTTATAAAATAAACTACATCCATTTCTTTTTAACTCAAAAGAGGTTTAATTTCGAAATCTTTTAAAATGCACTCCGAAATGAGTTTTTATATAACTACCATATTCTGGTTTTTGTGAAAACTAAAAGAAGCGTTCCCGTGGGTTTTTACTCGACTGCCAAGGAAATGTTATGTTTTTCGCGCGTGTCTTGTATGTATGTAAATTTCTTTATTACCTGGTATGTTCCAAAATAGCTAGATTTTGACAGTTAATGGTTACAATCGTCTTAAAAACGCAGATTTTTTTCATGCTCGAAGGCAAGCATATTGTGAATATGAAGTGTCTTAAGATAGGTTTTTGAAGAAGAAATGGTTATACGTAATAAAAAAAAAATTACATAACTATCGAGTAGGGTATCAATATGAAGGAAATTAAAAGGAACATAAAGTTACATAAAAAGTAGGTTCACGTTTTTCGCAGTCAGGTGTTTTGAATTTTTACAACATTGATTTGGTATATAAATGTACGATGATTTGTTAAAAATAAACATTTATGTAGGATGTTACATTTCATCAGTTTGGGTGATCCTTGTTAGCATGGCAACGAGGATCACCCAATCTAGGAGATAAGTTAGGAGGAAGTAAATTTCCTCATTACCTATTTAAGGTAAAACCTTAATCACTGAATTTCATTATACGACAAGTCCATCGCGACTCAAAATAATTGGATTAACATACTTATATTTTATTTGGGTAAAAAAAACATATATATAAATAAAAAAATAATAACAAAGCACTAGAAACCCCTTTTATTGTCCAACGTCCAACTTCAAGCGGGAACATTCTGCCCACACTAAAAACTGAAGTGAGCAAACAACATCAATGCCTCGAACATTTGTCAAACGAAATACCTCCGTACCACTTTAAAATACAGCTCAACATCCCAGAGCAAACGGCGTTTTTATGTAGAAGGGTTCCGAACAATAATGTTTTATTTCACGATTATATTAAGAGCTATAAGGGTTTGGTTTAAGTATTAGTCATACAGCGGGAAGGAATAGAACACTAGGTATATTCCAGGGGTTTTGCTACGTAGTTATTATGCATTAGGACAAATATGTATTGCGTAATAATCGTTTCAGTCAATTAAAAAAATATTTTTCTTAAATGATAAATGATCAAAACTTTGTGTGCGGCTGTGACTGTGAAAGCGTTTATATTTATGTTATGTTTAATGAAGTGTTTGGTGTGTGGAATTGACTTTCTTTCGATGTCGAACGAAAAGATTCTGACATAGACTTCGTCCGAAAAAGTTCTGGAAAATATTGCAAAGAGGTTACTTATGTAAAAAGGTTTAAATTATTGGCACATAGTTGAAAAATTATTGAGCTTAGTTTTCGAGATGGCTGTAATTCTATGAATAGTCATTTAATTTCATGAGTGACTCTTTAGGGCTTGTTAAATAAACAGTTTTTATTTTAAGTTTATCCCGTTGGTAAAAAAAATTACAAAGTCAAATATGCAATGCTTTTCCCAGCTGAATTTTGACCTGTTCATGACACTGATGACACTGAACTTTAATGGACATGCTTACCATCAGGCGAGCGGCTTGCTCGTTTTGTAACTCAATGATACCACAAAATAAATAAACAGTTCCAGAGATATTGACAACGAAGTTAATTTTTAACAGACTTCACAAAAAAGGAGGAGGTTCTCAATTCAACTGTATTTTTTTTTATGTGTTCTCATGACTTCTTACTAGATGAACCGATTTTGAATTTCTTTTTTATTATATATGTTCCAACCAGTAATTTTTTAGTTATCCTCCTAATGCGTATTTCGTTCATTTAATCTAATTATGTGTTCCGAAGATAAAGCAGTGAATTCAGTTTTTTAAAACTTTGCTTGCGTTTAAATTTTTGTTTTAATAATATTATTACCATCATCACCCGCTCCGCTCATGCCCTGCACCGGTTCCTGTAAGTTTTCATGACGCCTGGTGATTGCAGGTATAATTACTGTGATGATGCATTCCGAGGTATTATAACATGAAAGAGAGAGAAGGGACGAGAGAGTGACAGCAAATGAGACTATATTTGTTTAATTATGCCATTAGAATGATAGGGACATAATTGTTGTAGAAGTAATGTTGTAAGCAAAAGGAGCATGAATAATACAATTTTAAAGATTTTTTTACGCATACTTTGTTCATACTCACAGCTCCACGCTAAGTTCAAAAACTTGTAACGTGGGCGCCGGAGAATTATTTTTAAAACAAACGCTTTCACACACAACTCTCAGCCCCACACTAAGTTCGATGACTTGTGTCGTGGGTTCCGGAAACATTCACATCACACACACAATCACAACTAGAACCACAAATTTTCTATGGAGAGAAAACTTGTGTTCCAACCGGGAATGGAACCCGATGCCCCCCCTTAGAAGGCGAAAACTCACCCAACGCTTAAAATAATTTCCAAGAAACCAAGTAAAATAAACAAAATATAATTTGAACGCCGTTAATAAAACCGCTTTATCTTTGAACTGCCCGTTGGCTTAGTCAGGTATCGCCTGCTAAGAAGGGGTATCTGGAAAAATTAACTAAATAAATAAAAAAATCAAAAACAATTCGATAAATTCTAATGCAAAACATAGGGACTTTATAAAAAGGTAGCATTTGCAAAGAAAAGTCTACCCATATTCAACACTATGGGTTTTGACGACCCATTTGGCGCAGTGGACAGGTCTCCTCCCTCTGCGCCGTGGGTCCTTGGTTCGATTCCCGACAGAAGCACACATTCCTTTCCGAGGGATATTTGTGCTTCTAGTTCTGGGTGTAATGATAATGTTTCCGGCACCCACGATTACAAGTCTTTGAACTTAGTGTGGGGCTGTGAGAGTGAATGCGTTTGCGTTTAGTGTTTCCTAGCGCAGTGTTTTTAACTGATTTCAAAAAAAAGGAGGAGGTCTCAATTCGTTAGAATCTTTTTTTTATGTATAAGACCTCAGAACTCCGAATAATTATTAAGATTTGGAAAATTATGTTTTGTTTGAAAGGACATACGTTCTAGTTGGTCACATTATAATTTGATCAAGAACAGATGCAGAGCTTCGCAGATATTTGCGATTGAAGTTGGTTACTAGTTTTTTTAAACCCGTTTATATTATAGCTATTCGGCTGTTTGGCAAAGAGGTATAGTAACAGTTCCCGGCGATAAACATTCGTCATAAAGACGAGCCATCGTACAATTTAAAATTATTAGAAGTTGGGGGTTTTAACCACTCTGTATATATATATTTGTACTTGGACGCGACCGTCCACTACCGTCACATAGGTCACATAGGTAGTGTGCAACAAAGATAACGCACTACGAAGCCGAATTTAGCCGATTGTCTCTTTCCAAAAATCGATGTGCAATGTTTGCCGCCGGGTACTGCACCGCCTCAAGCGCCCGTAAATGTTGTACCGTCATACAACAGGCGTCATTTTGTACCAGGCTCCCAGAATCTTTAAAGAGTAGTTCCAGTGGTTCCATTGGTTCAATCCAACCAATTATCATTCAATCCGAGTTCGAGCAAGTGATTTAAAACCCTTCAGAACGATTGGCGCACGAGTGCCGATGTTAATTATAACTGCTAATTGATAGACGTGTTAATTATTAATCTCGTGGGAGAAACCGCCATCGGCAGATATCGTGTTAAATAATGGCTAATTGCTAGAACTGTGCAAAGCCAAACAAGTTAAATTTACTTATTTAATTCATTATTGCACAAAAAGTACAAAAGGTGGACTTTTTTATATATACTCGATAGGCAAGCATTTGACCACTATCTCACCTGATGGTAAGTGATGATGCGGCCGAAGATGTAGCACGCTCGCCTAGAAGATACCTATTCACTCTTGACTTAATGCTAGGGGCATTCTCTATCTGCCAACCACACATGGTAGACGAGAAGAGGGTATTATATTGACGACGTAGTGCGCAAGTCTTTGTTTTCTACGTCGTTGGTCGTAGGTTCGATTCCCGGCTGGCCCACAAGGTTTCACATTAAGTTTTCACATTTGTGCCTCTGATTCTAGGTGTTTTGTAAATGTTTCTGGCGCTTACGATACAGGTCTTAGAACTTAGTGTGGGGCTGTAAGTTTGAATACGTTTCATAGTTATAGCGTTTTGACCACTGGCCTAGTTGTGTGCGCGTTCGCCTTTGAAGCAGTGGGTATCGGGTTTGATTCCCGGTGGAAACATAAGCTTTTATTCCAAAATAAATTTGTGTTTCTGGTTCTGGGTGTGATTGTGTGTATGATGTGAATGTTTCAGGTACCCACGACACATGTCATCAAACTTAGTATGGGACTGTGAGTGTGAATGTGTTGAAAGCGTTACAAAGCAGGTAACATCAAGCCGAACTTAATTACACGTGGTGCCCCTGCTGATCAATGTAGTAGGCTCCGGTCTCATAACAAAAATAGCCACAAGCAGATTAACATAAAGCAGGCGTCCAGTCATCGAAATCAAATTCACAACACGAGTTCACGATTGAGTCAAAAATCCGTTCATATAAATATTAATGTAATTATATAAGTAAGAGTACAGCCCTTCCGACAAATGAATTCGGGAAAATGTAATGAAAGTTGAACGAGTTGGTTTACCAAACTTTCATATTTATATGACTTTTGATTGTTTTTGTTTACTTTAATTTGTTTTTCCCGACTTTCATTTGTTTTTGTTCACCTTACCACCGGCAATGCTTAACGACTGTTGCCTTACGACTAACTACCGGAACCGACAGCTTAACGTGCACTCCGAAGTATACATAGATAGATAGATAGAACTTTATTGCATAAACAGTATTGTAGGTACATAGGCGAATTTAATGCTACAAAGCATTTTCTCTGAGTTAACCTGGGTGTATCGAGGATATTTTGATATGGTAGTGCACATCTTCGATAAAAAATTGTGTTATTTTACAAAATCTTTAATTTGTATATAGTATTATAAAAAAAAATAGTCTATTTTAAGATACCAAGAATTAATACATTTCTACATACATTTTGATACATTTTACTACTCATAGTACTCATAGTATGGTGACACTCAGTTGAAAATCCCACTAAACGATCCAATCCAAGTACAGGGGTTCTATTCCGGGCTTCAATTATCTTGACATCGACGTCGAAATCGAACGATTTTCTTGTCTTTTCAACCATCGAATGGACTGAACTTTCAACCGATCGCCTATCGTATCGACGTCGCATCAATTCGAACAATCGTAGTTTGACGACCGGAATAGACCTACAAGCTTGACTGAAGAATGGTTCATAAAGAAACAGGCATACTTACCATGCCTTCGCTTTACATCTTTGAAAATATTATGCATGTTCGCAAAAATATTGGTAAATATAAATTAAGAAGCGACGCACACAATCTTAATACTAGATATAAGCATAAAATTACAGTGCGCGCATTTAGATTAAGCAAAACGAATAAATCTTTTATGGCAAATGGAGTTAGATTTTACAATAGAATTCCTAAAATCGTAACTGAATTACCATTGGGAAAGTTCAAATCTGTAATAAAACGGGCATTAATTAAGAAAGCTTATTATAAGACCACAGACTGTATTAATGACAAGGATGCATGGAGGCAAACTGCTCAGGCTCTTTCTAGCGACTACCATAATAACACCTTATAGGTTACGAAAATTATGTATTTGAAATTAAGAATGTTTTTAAAAAAAAAATGAATGAAAAAAAAATGCCGCCGAGTTTCTTGCCAGGTTCTTCTCGAGATGGCTGTAATTTTGCGAATCTGGCAATAGATTCATTAACTTTCATGAGTGCCTCTTTGGGGCCCATGTGACCACGTGGACCATGAGTAACGATCCAAATGTACTTAAACTTACCCAAGTTGAACCAGTAAAGTGAATGTTTCAGTGCTGCCAGTAAAGGGCGAGGTTTATTACCTTTTTATTCGATTTGGGAATATCCGCCTTTGTACCCGGGATCAGGTACGGAAAATTAAATTAGAATTTCATTGCAAAGTTGGTTTTGGTTTTAATGTTACATATTCCCTTGGGAAAAGGAGTTACTGAAACTTCAATAAAACTTTATATGATTTTTGTAGTTGCATCTACTTAAGAGCATGAAACGTTTCGCGTCTTTGTTCATTTATATATTAGTACAGCAAAGGATTGGAACGCTTTGCCGTCATCTGTATTTCCCGAAAGGTACAATTTGGGTCCAATTCGGTCCCATAAAACGTTTATTAAAAGCCGATGTAGAATAAGTAAACAAAGTATAGACAACATATTTTTAATATTTATTATAATATGATAAAAAAAACTGCACAGAATCTCACCCATAAATCCGTAAGGAGGCATTCATTTTCTTGTGCTCTCACAATTAGGTAGGACACCAAAATCACTGACTATTGGCTTATTTTGTTTGGTCGAAAAGCAGCAAAACCTTTAAATCTGAAACTTACGTAGAAAATCCTTTTATCCTGTAATTGAACAACAAATACAATAATCAAGATAATTATTAAGAAAAAAGAAATATGCAATCAAACTCAATTTTTTTTAGTCTATTAGGCAAAACGTAAGCGCGAGGTCTCTTAAGTGCACAAACATCAAAATTGTAAGCCATTTTTTTTCTACAATATAATACTATATGTAATAAAAAATGTTTTTTTTTTATTTGAGACTAAGCCAGCGTTTGATCACAATCTCACCTGATGGAGAGCGACGATGCTGTAGAAGATGGAGCACCGAGCACGCTTGCTCAGTAAATACCTATTCACTCTCTTCTTGAACAACCCCATATTATACTTCTCGGAAAACACAGTAGACGACAGGGCGTTCCATTCTTTGGCAGTTCTTATAATGAAAGTGGAAGCGAAACATTTTAACCATTAGAGGATGCCGCATTGCCGTCTGCCTAGATGTTCGGCATTAGAACGGTGATGCTGGAATAAGATCATGCAATTCCTTTGAACACTCTCCGTTATGCATTTTGTAGAAAATTGAGAGGCTTGCTAGTTTTCGCTGATAATGCTAACAGCTATTATTAAAGCCAGTCAATTCAGTACACGCTGAGACGCCGGACGGTCTGCACGCGTACTCGACTGATGAAGCACCGATTATTTCGAAACTAGTCTTGTAACACTACGAGAAAACAACCCTGAGTGAATTCGTATAAATCCTAGTAAATATTACTCTCCCCACACAGCCATCGGATTTTATTTAGCAGCGTCGTGCGGTTGGTAGCACTGTTTACGACACAATATAACTTTTACGCGCGGAACGCATCCGAATCAGTTTGTGTTGCCAGTCGGAATATTGAACGAGTTTATGGTAGAAATATTTTAAAGCTCTTTCGGCGGTAAGATATTAAACTCCTTTGTTGTGTGGTCGTAATTTTTTTGAAGTTGGGGTTTTGCCAAGTAGTATAAGATGCAGTTTGTGTACTCGTATCTGCTGTGGGTTTATGGATCCGCGGAATAGTCGATAATTTTTATTTGCATCATTCAGTTTACCAAAGCAGCTATTTTATTTTGTATATGTGCAGTACCCGGCGGTTAAGCTTTAAGAAAGTAGAGTACCCATTTTTCATTAACAAAATATGTAGGAAAATAACAATATGGTTGGCCACCAAAGTCACTGTTTTTAGAACTATTTTGACCCAGTGACGTGATCTCAAATACGGCATCACATTAAAAGCTGAAACTTAAGTATAATATCCGGTATATCTAGTACTTGAACAACAAATACAAAAAAATGTAGGCGCGAGATCTCAGTTCGGGCGAACGATTTCTTATTTGACGGCGAACGGATAAATACCAGACATCCATAACTAACTACATCAAATTCAAAAGAAATACCATAACAAAAAATAACTATAATGGACCATACCAAAATAAGAAATCTCAATCTCCCTTCAAAATTGTTTGAATTTTTTAAACATATCTGCGACAAGGTACCTCTCAGAACTAGTACACATCGGGTATTCTATTGTCCCACACATTTTGTATGTATGACACATACATACTGGAGAGGCAATCTGAATGCGAAAGTCGACCGAATCGTTTAAATATTAAAGTTCGTTTTCGAGTGGCAGTTTGAAAAGCTTTGAAGGTTCGGTTGGAATGACAGCGAGTACATTCCGGGATATCATGTGTCTTAGAATTAACAACTTTTATACGAACTTTATAGCGTACATTCTACATTATTTTCATGCCTGACATTGCTGCGTGGTCACAGTCAACAGTACTTTGTTGTACTACGTTCTAAATTCATTGATTCTATTATATATTTTTACCAACTTCCCAAAAAGGAGGAGGTACTCAAGTCGACTGTTCTTTTTAAGTGTGTAACTACAGAACTTTTTTCTAGGTGAACTGATTTTGATGACTCTTTTTTTATTTGAAAGCTGGTGCTTTCTATGAGTTCCCATTTATATTTGATGATGATCTGATCAGTAAGTTTTTGAGTAATCCTCAATAAAGCGTTAGAATTTAATTCATTTAATCTGAACACGGGTTCCAAAGATAAAAAGGTGAAATCGGTTTTTTAAGCTTTGCTTGCGTTTCAATTATTTACTATTATGTCAAGAAGTGGCAAATATTTTAGAAACTTTTTTAATTTACTAGAGGTGACAAAAGTTTAGAAAATGAGAAAATTTGTATGGTCGTATAAAAGAAGCTAAAAAGAAAGTTCTTTTGAATTCAATCTTTATTTCTAGCTGTGCCTCGCGGTTCCACCCGCGACAATAATGATAAGTATGTTTCTTTTAAGTGACGATGTGGCCGAAGATGGGACATGCTTACCTAGAAGGTACCTATTCACTCTAGACTTGAAGACACCCAGATTTTACTGTTTAGGGAACAAAGACGCAGGCAATGAGTTCCGCTCCTTCGCTGTACGGATGATAAACGTAGAAGCGGAAAGCTTCGAATAAAAAAAAAGTCTCCCTGTCTCTTTCATGTTACAAAAATAATATTTAACAATTACATACACCAAATTGAATGTTTCTAAAATCGCTCTCCGCTCTCACTCCGGCCGACCCTTGCGCTGACTCCAAAGGTCTGGAGCAATTAAGTCGGTATTAGAATGCGATTCCCAAATGTGGGATGCTTGACGTTCTTGCGTGACCTTACTGTAATTGGAAAACTTGCCAAGTATTAGAAAATATCAGAGGTTTCGGGCTTCGGGAGCCCTAATACAATAATGCTATAACCTCTTCTCTTTATCATACAAAAGCCATCAAATACACGTAAAGTAGACGAACACCTTTCTCTTAAAAACATACCTCCACACTCACAGCTCCACACTAAGTACGATGGCTAGTTTCGTGTATACATTCACATCACAACAACCACAACAAAAACCAGAAACACAAATTTCCTTTGGGGAGAAATCTTGTTTCCACCGAGAATCGACCCCGGTATCCAATGCTTGGAAGGCAAACGCGCACTCATCTCTAAGTCAAAGGATAGTGCAAACTTTTGCCATTTGAAACTTGATACTTAAAGATACGACGAGTCTCAATACATTTTATCTTCGATAGAATTTATATTAATATACATTTAAATACATACCTTATATGTCTGAATAGTAAGATCTTCATATTTACGGTGATATTCAGCTCTATGAGCCCAACGAAATACTTTAGATCGTAAAATGCTAAAATACCAACCCCTCTGTGACAGTCCATAAGTATGAGCATCATATTTTACCTGCAACAAACAAAAAGAAAACTCATACCACAGACAAAACACATTATAAATATGGCCGCCACATACAATCTCTATTGTTGGCACTTTGCCAGTCTGCCACAAGACTTTATCGTAGACGGACGTCTGCGAGTTCCTTTGAAACTCAAAATGGCGACGGAGTAGCGTATTTTAATGTATGTAATCTTGCCAATGATGGTTTTAACAGCAGGCAACTTTTTGGTAAAATAACTTAATTTAGTGATTATTTTATTTTATTTTTGCCATATCATGCAATTAACAAAATAAACAAAAACGCTTTTACACTCACAGCCTCAGTGGGTGCCGGAAACATTCACATCACACACAACACAATCACAACCAGGACCAGAAACACACATTTTCCTTGTGGAGAAAATGCTAGTCGCTTTTAGGTCTCCTGCAGTTTGTTTGTTATAAATATTAGACCTTTATGTACCAAATTGTTTACGCTTCCTTACCGAACACACATCACAAGCCTATAGCGTGCCATTTCCACCTCGCCTATAGAAATAATTAGAAGACATACACCTATAAAATTGACATCAAACTTAAAGAATTGTTATCGAGTCAGAAGAACTAAAGTTAATTTGACCATATTATAGGTACTTTTTATTTTAACGACCATATTACACTAGTCTGAGTCGCGTCAATGTATCCCAAGGGGCTGTCGCTCACAATGAATCCTTGGACTAAACCCAGACGCTGCAAATCTTTTAGAAAAGCACAGGACACTGTAAGTACACCTTAGACCTTCTGACTTGAACCTGAAGCTGGAGTAAAACCTCAAACAAAAAGTCGGTGAAATCGATAGATACCCCTCAAATGGTGACCCCGGCCCTTCCGAACCTAATAAGGAAACCGATATCATACGATTTTTTTTGCCTGTAGATGAGTTGTACTCTCATCCATATTGACTAGAAACGTTCAAGGTAATTACCTTGATCGCTACTAGTCTTCAGTTCCCATACCGGTAATACATCGCCGCTATTCGTGCGTTTTTAGCAAAAAAAATTGATAAAATTTCTTTCTGTGGCACAGGCTGTGAGAGACAAGACAAATGTTTTCATTTCACGGATACCTACTGTAATTTTATTGAAATAGAAAAAATGGTAATTTATTTTGTCTTAGGCAACTGTTGTCACTGTTGTGTGGATACATCGTCTTGTGTGAGTGAGTGAAAGTGATCGCAACGTAATGCATATGAACATGCGTTTATGTAGATAGGTGGCTTCTAGTTAGTTTTAAAGCAGTGCAGCTCGGCTTTAACTATAATCAATAATTATTTTATTGGTAACTATAAGAATTACACGTCATTACAAAAATTATATACGTTAGATACACAATCTACAGTTATTATCGAAATAGGGAAAAACATAACAAAACGATTGAATAATAATATTAAAAAGTAAAAGTTGAAAGTCTGCCGCCAAGCCAAATACGGTGTTTCGGCAGTTATCCTTGAGAGCCTGCGTATTCCAGGTCTAGTGTGTTTACCAGCTTCGATCACATCGTCACTTACCATCAGGTGAGATAGTGGTCAAACACTAGCCTGTCACAAATAAAAAAAAAAAAAAGTAAATGTCAGCAAAATAATTATCAAAAAATTATATGATTAAAATTTGTAATTAACTAATTCGTCGAAGCTGTAGAGCAGCTGTTTGGTAAGCTCTATTTATTTTAACTCACTGCCGCTAACCAAATTTCTCATGACATATTATTTATAATGCTGCTCGTTGGCTCAAAGGCGCGTTTGCCTCCTAAACAGGGGTACAGAGTTCGATTTTCGGCGCGAACATATGTTTTCTCGCCAAGGGAAATTTGTGTTCTGGTTCTGATTATGTGTGATGTGAATATTTCTGGCACCAATGATACAAGTCATTGAACTTAGTGTGGAGGCTGTGTGTGAAAAATAAATTACTAATATGCATAAAGTATCTCTAAATTCATCGACAATAATATATTAACAACGAATTGAATCATACGACCATCCTTCCACATGAGGTCGTCCCGAAATATCTCACAAAGGGATGTACAGAGTACAGACGGACGCATTGTATAGAATTACACAAACGGAGTTAATGTACGCCGCGGATTAGAGGAATTAAATGTAGTACGTTTTCAGAGCAACGATCATAACTTAAACAAGCGCTTATCTTACTAATATTATACCATCTAAAGTTTGTTTGTGAAGGAGTGAATAATTAAATATTTAGAACTGTTCGATGGATTTGGATGAACTTTGATTTGCAAATAGTTTACACTCTAAAGTAGGAGATACTACTTTTTATCCTGATTAACGGGAACAAAGCCGCAGGGCACTGCTAGTTTTTAAATATATAAAATACTAGCTGAGGCACACACCTTTACGCTAGCGTTACTAATGATAATGGCGAATTAGGATAAAAACCTATATATCATTATATATTTACCTTTATTCTTCTCCATGACATAAACTATCTTTCTACATAATCGTAGCAAGAGAGGTCTAGTAGTTTAAATATAAACGCTATCACTAAGTTTGAAGACTCGTCATTCAAGAAACATTCGCAACACATCTAAACGTCGGTTACTTTGGACCTATAGAATGAAACCAAATAGTATGAATAAAAGAAAGTTTAAAACATACTCTAGACGATTTAAAAACATAATGAAATTAACTCAATATGCCCAAAACACATATAAAATCAAAACCTCAACGAATAAAGCCAAAACTACCTGGAACTTAATTAACAAAACCAAACAGAACTATCCCAGGGAGTCAATTAGATCAATTAGGTCGAGTCTTACAAATGAAATAATTAATGACCCACAAGATATTGCAAATGCATTTAATAAATTTTTTGTTGACAAAGTCCAACCAATAGGTACACGAGATAACAATGGTTTTCCCATTACCTTGAATAGACAGAAAGACTCAATGTTTGTATGTCCTTGTATTCCGATGGACATCTTTAAAATTATACAAAATTTGAAATCGACTAACAGCGTAGGCTATGACGGTATATCTACAAAAGTAATAAAATTTGTAGCAGCAGATATTTGCACTCATCTTAGCCATCTTATAAATTTATGTATAAGTTCAGGTGTATACCCCGACGCTCTCAAGACCTCAGTCATCAAACCATTGTTTAAAAAGAACAGCAGGGAACAAATGGCAAACTATAGACCCATTGCCCTTATCCCTATTTTTTCAAAAATCTTTGAGAAATATGTCTATTTGCAGTTATACGCGTACATTGAAAAGAAGTTTATTCTATGTGACGAACAAAAGGGTTTTCGAGCAAACAAGACAATAAATATGGCAATATATGACTTTTTGCATACCGTCTACAGTAGTATGGATAGCAGAACTGCCGTATGCGCCATCTTTTGTGACATGACGCAGGCGTTTGACTATGTTGATCACAATATACTTTCTCAAAAATTAGAGGCCTACGGAATTAGAGGCAATGTCCTAAATCTATTGCGCTCTTATTTATGTAATAGAAGACAGTATACTGAAATCTCTAGAATAAACATTGAATCCAAAAAAGAAGAAGCATATTTTTCTGAAGAACGCTCACCTTTATACGGGGTACCCCAAGGTAGTGTACTGGGACCTCTCCTATTCATACTATATATTAATGACATACCCACAGCCACACACCAACGTATGACACTTTTTGCTGATGATAGTACAATAACTGTAACCGGTAATAATATACAACGCTACGAATCTGACATTAATAATGCTTTGACATCTATAATATCCTGGTTAGACATAAATAATTTGAAAATAAATCTCGACAAGACAAATATAATAAATTTTAAACAACGATCTCAGAATACTCCAAATTTAAAGGTTCGATATCAGTGT
Source organism: Lomographa bimaculata (assembly GCA_948107665.1). Lineage (NCBI taxonomy): Eukaryota > Metazoa > Arthropoda > Insecta > Lepidoptera > Geometridae > Lomographa > Lomographa bimaculata. Next base: position 10,421,516 of record OX403612.1, on the reverse strand, counting down.
AAAGAACTGGATGAAGTCACCTCCACGAAATTTCTGGGACTTACCATAGACCAGAAATTGAATTGGAAGACACACATTAAAAATTTATGCAAGAGGTTGAGTACAACGGCATATGCTATATTGAAACTGTCGTCAGAACTTAGCTCCGATGCGATGCTAACTGCCTATCACGGACTAGTTGCATCTGTCCTGCGTTATGGTGTTATTTTTTGGGGCAATTCTACAGATAAAGAGTTAGTCTTCAAGGCCCAAAAAAGATGCATACGTGCTATGTTTAACTTAAAATCTACAGATAGTTGCAAACCATTTTTTAAAAAGTATCACATACTTACACTTCCTTCGCTGTATATATTAGAAATAACCTCATTTGTCAAATCCAACCCTCTGTTATTTCCACGACTGGAAGACACTGTCATCCGTAACAGACGAGACAACAGCAAACTCAGACTGCACTCTGCTAAAACTACATTTATGCATAAAAGCGTGTTTTGCATGGCCCCAGCAATTTATAATAAGGTGCCAAGATGTATTAAAGACCTCAATCTAAATATATTCAAAAAGAAGATGAGAAATTTACTAACAGACAAATGCTACTACCAAATATATGATTTTATAAATGACTCCACATTGTGACATTAATTATATAAATACTTACTTATATAATAATTATTAATTTATTTTTATATTTTTTTTACAATAACATTTATATAGAATTTATTATATTATGACATTTATGAATATTATTTTGATAAATTAATTTCTTTGCTAACAAAATTTAGTAATTAATTAATTATGTGTGTTATTATTAATATGTTTAATTTTTGTATTCGGTCATTATGGCCAACACCATATTTGTACGCCTACTCTTGGGCAAAACATGTATCGACACCAACTAAATTGTATAACAACCTGCATGTAAGCATTCCACTTACATGCAAACGCATGTTTTACAAATAAATTATCTTTATCTTTATCTTTATCTAACACCGGAAACGAGATTTATATTATTAGGAAGAAAACTTATGTTCCCATACATATAGTCACGCCTCTTTCCTATTGGGGTAGGCAGAGACGACACCTCTCCACCTGCTACGATCCTGACACACATCTTTCGCTCCTCCTATATTCATGAGTCTTTTCATACATGCTCGTTGGCTGCGGGTACTTTTGACCTGGCCTTTCTTTAAAACGTTTTCGACCTGGTCATGATACGTTCGATCCTTACCAAATTTGCCCATTCACACTCGCCTTTTAAATCTCTATATTTATCAATCCTCTCCACATGTAAAAACCATCTAATCATCCCTTTCTCAATATTTGTTCTATATTCAATATTTTGTTCCCACCGGGAATCAAACCCGTTGCCCGCTGTTTAGAAGGCAGGCGCACAATCACAAGCCGTGACGAAATAACAGACAGAAATACTTTAAACAGACAGAGACTTTCGAAAGATTAGTCTGATTGTGTTGTCTGAAATGTGATGATAAAAATGCTTATGCTATTTTCCCTTAAGGCTGTAGAGGTCTCCAACAAACTTTGTACCTTTTGCATTCAAATCATGTTTTCAAACTAAACCAAAATTGCGAACCAAGTTTGATAGAGTTGTGATAGCAGGTAATAGTTTAGGTAAAGCTTAACTTCAGATATCGGATATAAATAGGACAGCTGTTGTCATCAAACTCGATGTCTGATGCCAAAACCCTGACCTAGTAACCTGTAACAATGTATCAAGACGACAGTATATATACCGATTACCATAAGCCCATTTAATTCCCATTCCAAAGAGCCTTCTCTGTCCAAAGCGAACATTTATGATATAAAACAATTTATTTATTGCACCAAAAATACACATTATAAAAATCACATAAAATAAAATTAAACAATTGGAACAAGATGGACTGAAGCGGTCCGAGGGAGAAGGCTTTTTACATTGTGAAAGTGAATAGTTTGACTTCATAGCTAACACTGAAACGGTCGCATCTATCAGTGCACTTTAGGGCATAGCAGTAGATTCAGCATGAGCTGCGAATGCATTTGCTCGCAGCATTGTTTTTTGCGTTACCTCAGGTAGTCGTTCAATTCGTCATCCCTCAAAAATTCATATATTAGTGACCGGAAAATTAGGCTTAATTACGCCAGAGTTCGCCGTGTAAGACATGTAAAGGATTTAACTGTTTGTAAAAATAATACTTACAGGTCGTACATGTAACGATGAATCAGCATTACTGTGGTAACTGATTACATGGTCGCTTAACTACTAGGAAGTTATGGCGCTAACCATCTCAACATTAATTTCCAATCCCACAACAGTGAAGGCGGCGGAATCGAGAGCGGCCGTACCCGTGGGCGGACTGGTGTGAAAGGGAAACCGACGTTCGATGTGGCACTGTTGTCGATAGGTGTCGCTTTGGTTTCGGTCGGTGGTTTTTTCGGAGGATGCCTCTTGTATCATCAGCAATATAAAATTTAAAAATAAATCCGAAAGAATAATTATGTTTTATTTATTTTAAAATTAATAAACATAAACGCTTTCACACTCACAATTTTAACTACCTTCAAAATTTTTTTAGTTATCTGAATCATCAGATGCTGCTATCCTTTTTTTTATGTACGATAGGTAAGCGTTTGGCCACAATCTCACCGGATGTCTACGGACCAATTGTCTTAATTCCCTAAATTAAAACTAAAACTATTTATACATCTATATAATTTAGATAACGTTCAATACATAGAAGTCATGATAAGAATCATTATGCTTCAAACTGCCACAATGCGGTTGGACAAAATAAAATTTGTTGATTCGCGTTGCATTAACGATAATTAAAGGTTTTTCATCCAACAAATATTTTTGTTCTAGATATGTACTTTTTTTTCTACCTTACACTGTTTTCTTGTTTAATTTTGTGTATAAAATGTTGGTTAATTTATTAATATTTTTCCTACTAGACCTACCAAGTACTGCGCTTTAACTCCTGTCAATCCTTTTCCAACAGCAACTAGAGTTGTAACAAGATATCCCGTCCCGTCCCGGTCCCGGAGGCGTCCCGGATGTATTACGGATCATCCGTAAATCACACCAGATAACGGACGTACACGATAGCGAGATTTATTGCTTTTCGATATCGAACCTTTCGGTGAAATTCCACTATAGTTTGACAATTAGGAATTAAATCTATATGTAATGTCACAGTTGCCTACATTAAATCCCACTCATATTATAAATACGAAAGTTTGTGTGTATGTATGTTAGTTTTCTCTTCACGCTTTAACGGCTGAATGGATTTGTATGAAATTTGGAATGTAAATACATAGCTTACTCCTAGGATTAACACATGGGTTACTTTTTAACTTCATAATAGCGGGCAAAGCCGCGGGACGCACTAGTACATAATAAAACAATATACCCAATTATACATAATTATTTAAAACTTAAATAAAGAAAGGGTAAGAATTTGACCGCTATCGCACCTGATGGAAAGCGATTATATACAATATAAGTTATTTACTCAAACAAACTGAAATGCATGTAGTCTTCTACCTCTATACATTCGGTTTGAACCTTTCAAGATAATGCTGTTGTGCAAGTTTTGATTTACACTATGTAGGTGATTTTATAGATAAATAAATAAATGACCAAAATGCCGGTTTGTATTTTGCACAGCAATTAAGTCTCGCTGTGCAACGAGGTAACGCAGCCAGCATTTTGGGCACACTGCCGACCAATGACTTTTTGTATTAGGTAAGTAGTTTAGCTAAATCTGTATTTTGATTAATCCTGAATAAATAAATAAAATAAATGTCGACTATCGCCAATAAGTCTTTTAGCTCACCGGTCAATAGATTCAAGAGCTTCTACTTCTAGTACTAGCTAGCTGGTATTGAGAGGTACCATCTCACAGATGGCCGCAGTACTCCATACATGATAGGGTTTGAGCTTGATGTAGGTTAAAAAGCTGTCCTGGTATGAAGTATTTTTTCTTTTTAGTTTTCCTAGCAGCCCCATTCTAAGATGGGTGCCTTGTGTCGTAATTGCCGGAAACATTCACATCACAAAAGCGGCACGTCAGTGCAGGTTTCATTCTCATTAAAAATTAGAAATATGGTCTTTTTCTGAGACCTAATTATTTCCGTACCAAATTTTATCAAGATCAGTTCAACATTTAACCGTGAAAATATTCCAAACATTCGCATAGTTATTTTCTGATGTTATATTATTGTTTATGCATAATAGACAAACATTTGACCACAATCTCACCTGATGGAAAGTGATGATACGGCCGAAGATGTAGCATGTTTGCATAAAAGGTACCTATTCACTCTTGACTAGAAGACTCCCAGATTATACCTCGTGTAATTCCTGTGCACACTCTCCAAAATGTAAGCGATAGAATACCGATAAGCTTGCCACCTTACTTGATATTAGTATGATAGCAAGATACTATCGTATTAGTGTAATCACCCAAAGACTAAGCCCTGTCTCCAAACCCTGATTTATGTAACACGTCACGGGTCCGTGACGGCGCGGCAACGTGACGTGGATAAACTTCGTGATCTGTTAATCCCACTACTGGATTAACGCTGGGTTTGGAAGTTCGATTATGTACCGCGATGTAACATAAAATAAACATAAACGCTTTCACACTCACAGCCCCACACCAAGAAGCTAGATGGCTGTGTTGTGGACACCGGAAACATTCACATCACAGACACAATCACAACCAGAAACACATTTTCCTTGGGGAGAAAACTTGTTCTCGCCGAGAATCGAACCCGATACCTCTACTTAGAAGGCGAATGCTCACCCAACTAAGCCATCGGGCAGATGAAATATATAAACGCGGACTTTTCTTCTGACTAATTAACGTTTCTAATTCATAGGATTCAACTTCAGTTTAAATTCAACGCGTCCGCGCCGTTCACGTCCCGTGGTAATTTCGATAGTCGTAAGACTCGAATTTATACAACTCACAGACCTGTCGACCTTATCTGCATCTGTGACAGCCACGCGGCACGTGCTCTAAACTGAAACGGTGGCGGGTCGCGTGCCAAAATCGATAGCGACCGCATCCCGCCCGCGATTGGTGCATGGTGCATATAGTGAAGATTCTAAGCGTCAAATGATAACTGATAACTATTCACCTTGACTTTGTGATGCATACATTTATATAAAACCGGACATGTCAAACGGAATCGCCAACCGAGGGTTTCCTACTTGTTTTTTTTATGATTTATAGGTATCGGTATATTTATAGGCTGTTATCTCACTTGAAAATGATTGTGATTTTCCTTTTTTTTAAACGACTTCAAACAAAAGGAAACATTCTCAATTCGTCACATCTTTTTTTAAGAATTTAACTCGATTATTCAAAGACAAACTTGGATTTTTTTTCTTGGAAGGGTATAGTATAGTTGGTCCCATATAAAAATTGCCTAGATCTGATCCCCTAAATCAATTCCGCAGATAAAGCAGTGAAAATAGTTTTTTAAGGTATACTTGTGTTTAATTCATTTTTTTTTTCTTTAACTCGGTACAAACTAGATTGAGTTTAAAAAAAATAACCCTTCACACTTTCAGCCTCACACTTAGTTAAATTAATTATATCGTGGAGGCCGGAAACATTCAAATCACACACACAATCACAACTAGAACCAGAAACACAAATTTTCTTTGGGGAGAAAACTTTTCGAAATCGGTTCTCGCGGAGAGAAGTTTTGAGGTAACAAACATAAAAAAAAAAAATACAGTCGACTTGAGTACCTCCTCCTTTTTTGGGAAGTCGATAAAAAGTAGTTTGTCATCTGTCTCTGCAGGCAATATAGCGTATACCAAAGCGTTATAACGTGAGTACTTCCAGCGCCAAAATATCAGCCATATTTAATTAATTAGTACGACGGTGAACAAGATGAATGACTGTTGCGAATTAGACGTTGACATGTCATTAGTTTAAAATTATTAATACATCATCCATATATAGTTGACGTACCCTGTTCGCTCGAAGCATTTCGCTTCTACGTTTATCATCCGTACAGCGAAGGAGTGGAACTCAGTGCCCTCGTCTTTGTTTCCTGAACAGGCACTTCACTACATACCTACTGTACAGTCAAGTACGATCTCTTTTAGAATAGTGCAACCACGAGGAAAATAAATTACTTGTAGTCATACTGGTGTTGCAAAACGGTGTGACTTCGAGTCCGCAGCGATAATCTGGGAGTCCCCAATTCAAGAGTGAATAGGTACCTTCTAGGCAAGCGTGCTACATCTTCGGCCGCATCATCGCTTTCCGTCAGGTGAGATTGTGGTCAAACGCTTGCTTATCGTACATTAAAAAAAAATAAAGCTAACGCACTAGAACTTAAATTTCAAATGCGCGCGCGATTTGTAGTTTAGCAAATCCGCCATCTATCGTCACACTAATATTATAACGACGAAAGTTTGTAAGCGTGTTTGTATGTTTGTTACTTCTTCACACTGAAACGGCTGGAACAATTTTGATGGAATTTGATATGGAGGTATCCTGGATTAACACATAGGCTATATATAAAAATACAAAAAATGTTTCTACCAATGTCCTTTACAGACTTTGAAACTATCCAACCGATGTTCTCCAAACCGGATTGATTTAAAAGGCCCTTTCAAATGAAACTTTCAGATGAAGATGGTTTTATACCACCAAAACATTCGGTCATCGATTTTCGACTGTGCCTATACACAAATTTTCTCGAATTAATTTTGTACGTCTGTCGGACTTGGTTAAACGTACAAAGTAACATGAAAATTAAAGACGTAATAATATTTTAGTCGCATAGTATAAGTATGGTATTAAAGTACTGGGCAACCATAAAGTTATACATTGTAAAATGACAGGAATGCACGGCGGCAAACTGCAAAAGCGCTTTCTGGAGACTACATTATTGATCGAGCGAAGAGAGATCTCTAAGTTGACTTGAGTCGTTCAATATTTTGTCCGTCCGTCAGTACGTCCGTCCGTCCGTCTGTCAGAGGCATCTAGCGTCTAAACCATATAAGCGAATGACTTCAAATTCTCATAGAATATGTAAAAATACGGCACAAAGCTAGAAATGACATTTAAAATTATATTAATGTAAATATTAAGGGGGCTCCCATACATGTAAGTGGTGAACAAAATATTTTTTATTTTTTTATCTACCCTTGTCTCTATAGGGCTTGACAAATAGAGTACAAAACTGGTTATAAAAAAATCTATGTTGGAAAATAACGATTTGGTAGGCCACCAAAGTCGGCTCAAACACGGCTTCACACTGAACGCTGAAACTTTCGTATAATATCCGTTATATTCTGTACTTGAACAACAAATACAGAAATTAATTTGGGGGTCCATGTTTGCTCACGTCCGTAGGATTTAGCCCTCGATGTCCTACACGTGGCCCCTGGGTGGCGCTAAGGAGCAATCGATAAGAGGTGGGAGGCTTCGGCCGGCGGCTTTCGTACCACCCCCCGGACAAAACCATGGTGCCAAGCGATCAATTCGCGTTCCATCATGTTGTCCGGGCCAGCCGTTTGGAGGAAGGAGAGAGTTCAGTTGCGTTGCTATTGTGACTGGTGTTGGCATTCACAATAACGCTGTTTCGGATAACCAAACTCGGAGAGCAGCGGGATCCGAGGCACGGTTCTCCGCTGGCCGACCGCAGACAGTTGGGGGCCCAAGTAGTGAGCTAGCCACTCATGAAAGGCTGCCCCGCCATCTGACGAAAAATCCCGAGAGTGCGCCATCGTGCCGGTTGGCGACCGGACGAGAGGACCCGATAGACACTCTTGGGGGGGCTCGGGCGTCCCCGCGGTCTCCGGTTTGGTTCCCCACTGTTGTAGCTTTTTTGATGTGTGCCAATTGGTCTAAAAGTAGCGCCGCGACTCTCTTCCAACCTCTTACCTTTTTCAACATGATGAGAAACAGCAATAGGAAAACGTTTGCACAGCGGAAGCACGTCCTCTCCTTGCAAGTGCACCTCTCCAATATCCGAGGACTGCACTCAAATCTCTCTCCGGTCCATCACCATCTGGAGACCGCAAATCCACACCTTCTGTTTCTCACGGAGACGCAGATCGGATGTCCAGCTGACGCGTCGTACCTAGCGTACCCGGGCTACACCCTTGAGCATAAGTTCAAGTCACGCTCGGGTGTCTGCGTGTACGTTCGCGATGACATCTGTTATCGGCGTCTCCGAAACCTTGAAGACCCCAAATTTTCTACCATCTGGGTACTAGTGGATACCGGCATAGAGAAAATACTCTATGCCGGTGTCTACCGTTCGCACACAGGAGACGCGGAGACAACCAGGCTCACAACACACCTCAGTGAGACGGCCGATGTGGCGTGTCAGAGGTATCCTTCTGCCGAACTAGTGTTTCTGGGGGACTTTAATGCCCACCACGAGGAGTGGCTATTCCCATACCGGAGCACTGACCATGCTGGGAGAGAGATGCGCAAATTAGCTCTGACGCACAACCTCACCCAGCTGGTCCTAGAAGCAACTAGGATACCGGATGTTGATAGCCACACAGCCAATTGCTTGGACCTTCTGCTGACAACAGATCCGGACCGCTACTCAGTGTCGGTTTCATCACCTCTAGGTAGCTCCGACCATTGTCTGGTGAAGTCTGTATCAGTACATTCCCCGTCTGATCCCAGCCCAAAAGGCACACGGCGGGTATGGCGATACAAGTCGGCAGATTGGGATGAGTTGCGTTCTTTTTACGCATCTTATCCTTGGCGGCAAGTATGCTTTTCTTCTAGCGATTCCTCAGCATGCGCGGATGCTGTGGTGGATGTACTACGTCAAGGGATGGAATACTTTATTCCATTCTCAGACGTACCTCTGTCCAGCAAAGCTCGCCCTTGGTTAGGGGCTGAATGTGGTAGCGCGATAGCGCAAAAACATGAGGCCTACACCGCTTGGGCTGATGCTCGACTCCGCAAAGCTAAGGATATACGTGAAAAGAAGAAAGCCTTCAACAAAGCCGCCAAGTCCTGCAAAAAGGTCATTAAGAAGGCTCGTTTCGACCATATTAGCCGAATAGGGGCCAAACTTGCTTCCTATCCCGCCGGGAGTAAAGCATTTTGGTCCCTGGCTAAGTCGGTTGAAGCGAACTTCTGCCGTCCCTCACTGCCTCCACTGCTGAAGCCTGATGGCTCATTGGCTCACACCGCTATGGAGAAAGCTAATTTGTTTGCTTCTCTCTTCGCGGAATCTTCACGTCTAGATGCTGGTAGCGCTGTGCCCCCGAGTATATCTGTCTGCGAGTCGTCCATGTCGGAAATCCGCATTCGACAGATCGAAGTTCGTAAAGCGCTACGCAATCTAGACGTGAACAAAGCCAGTGGCCCTGATGGCATACCAGCCATAGTTCTGAGGACTTGTGCGCCTGAATTAACTCCGACGCTGACACGCCTCTTCCGCCTATCTTTGGAGACTGGTCAAGTGCCGAATGCATGGAAGTCTGCCAACGTCCAACCTGTGCCCAAAAAGGGAAGTCGTGCTGACCCTGCCAACTATAGACCTATTTCGGTCACGTCCATTGTCTGTAAGACAATGGAACGTGTACTAAACAAGAAACTCCTGAGCTACCTTGAAGCAAATGAACTTCTGAGTGACCGGCAATATGGCTTTCGCCAGAACCGGTCAACAGGAGACCTTCTTGCGTATGCCATACACTTATGGAGTGAGGCCTTGGAAAAACACGGCGAAGCGCTTGCGGTATCGCTAGACATTTCCAAGGCCTTTGACAGGGTTTGGCACGACAGCCTTATTGGCAAGCTTCCAGCTTATGGTATACCTCTCAGTTTATGTGCTTGGATTTCTGATTTCTTGAGGGAACGGTCGATTCGAGTTGTCATTGATGGCTGCTCGTCCGATCTAATGGCAATTAATGCCGGGGTACCTCAAGGGTCGGTTCTTTCGGCAACGCTCTTTTTGCTACACATAAACGATCTGCTTAAGCCCGGTATCTTTGGGTACGCAGACGATAGCACCGTTGTCGAAAGATATATATCCAATGCACGAGCTGGAGAGGTACAAGTCCAGTCACAAAGAGAGGCTATGATTGGACGATTGAACTCGAGCTTGACGGCCGTATCCCAATGGGGTGATGCCAATTTGGTTCGATTCAATGCGTCCAAAACACAGGCGTGTCTCTTCTCCGCCAAACGGAGACCTTTTCACCTGTCTCCAACTTTTCAAGATGTGCCAATACCGGTAGCTAACAAGCTTGAGCTACTTGGCGTTACCTTAACGTCGAATTTCAACTTTGGTACTTACATCGAAGCCAGAGCTCAACTGGCTGCTAAGAAGCTGGGTATCCTTGCTAAGGTCAGGCAGTACTTCACACCGGCGCAGCTTCTAATTTTATATCAAGCTCAAGTCCGATCGTGTATGGAGTACTGCGGCCACCTTTGGGATGGATCCGCTAAGTACCAGCTAGAAGCTCTTGAGTCTATTGACCGGCGAGCCAAAAGACTCATTGGCGATAGTAAGCTAGTAGAGTCAAAACTGCAAAGTCTTGGTCACCGACGTAAGGTAGCCAGCCTATCGGTATTCTATCGCTTACATTTTGGAGAGTGTGCTCAGGAATTACATGATATAATTCCTCCATGCCCTTTTTACCATCAAACAACAAGACAAACTGTCAAACGTCATCCATTTATGGTTGACATACCTCCAGTTCGCTCGAAGCGTTTTGCTTCTACGTTCATCATCCGTACAGCGAAGGAGTGGAACTCATTGCCTGCGTCTTTGTTTCCTGAACGGTGTAATCTGGGTGTCTTCAAGTCTAGAGTGAATAGGTACCTTCTAGGCAAGCATGTTCCATCTTTGGCCGCATCGTCACTTTCCATCAGGTGAGATAGCGGACAAATGCTTGCCTATCATGTATAAAAAAAAAAAAAAAAAAAAAAAAAAAAATTCAACAATTATTATATAGAAAAAAAGTTATACGCAATTAACCACAAAAGCTAATTACTATTATTATAGATTGCAGTAAATAAATGAACATGAAAGTTATTCTCATGAATGTAGGCGCGATATGTCAGTTAGGCGCGAACGACTAGTATAGATAGGATGCGCCGCTGTGTTTCTTGCTAGGTTCTTCTCGAGATAACCGTAATTTTGTGAATCTGGCAGTAGAGTCATTAGCTTCCAGTCATTAACTTTCCATGAGTGCCTCTTTGGGTGTATGTGAATAAATTATTATGATTGAAAAATATGTCCTGTTTTATTTTGTTTACACTCAAATCAAATCGTTTATCTGCTAGAATAAATGTACATAAGATCTTAATGTAAAAAGTGACACAATATATTCAGTCTGCAAGCAGACGTGCAAATGGTAATGTCTATGTCTACTATAATATCTAGACTAATTTAAAATTCTTAAACTCCTTAACACTATAAAATCAATGAATAAGAAGCCAGCTAGTTAAAGATGTTTTAAATTTGTTACCTTCCAAAATTTTTATGTCATTAGGTACACTGTTAAAAATTGATATGCTCATATTATAAACGTTTCTTTTGTATAATTCCCACTGTTAGTAAATGTTCAACAATCCGTATTAATCAGTTTTATAATAAGTAAGTAGGTACGGTACGGGCGCCCAAGATACATGCTTTGCCTTGTTTGGGGACCACAGATAAGATTCACAATACCTATATTTTTTATGCTAAATCAACTGTACTTAGTGTTAATTCATCTGTAAATAAACGAATTTTTACTTTTTTTACTTTTACTTTACGTTATTACAAGCTTTTATATAACTTGCAAAGTTGTTCGGGTGGATCTTGCAAATCAATATTGAAGCAGATATCTTTAACCGATAGAGCTGAAATTTTGTATTCACGATTAGTTTGGATCACAATGCATGGTTAGCTGTGTGACGTCACTCTAAATCCAACATGGCGGAACACCCAAAATGGCGGACAAGTTATTTGTGATAAGTATTAATAAAGTAACGTCACTCTAAATCCAATATGGCGGACTTCTAAAAGCTTGTTTTTAAAAAGTTTTTCACAAGTAGCTTAATATTTTTTATTCACTTAAAATAGCCATCTTTTCAGTATACAACATTTCCGGTTTCAATTTTAAGACTATTATTTGATTGCATGACTTTTGTAGCAGGCAATCGGTAAATTGGACAGTTGATAGATATCTTGTATAGTTGTATAGACAGGAACTCTACTTCGGAAGCTTCACATTTTAAACTAGAGGTTTGAAGCGAACAGGACCGCTTCAAAACCGGGACTAGGATTCTAGTAGCGTGATCCATTATGTTTTAACTAGCCAAGTCATGCGGCTTCGCCCGCCTTTATCAAGTTAAAAAGTAGCCTATGTGTCAATTCTAGGAATAAGCCATGTAGATTTTTAATTTCTCCTAATCCGTTCAGCGGTAACAGCGTGACAAACAAACATACTTAATATGTTAATCTTAGGTGGAAGCAATGTTATATACATTTCAAATATCATATTAATCCTTTTAGCCGTTACAGCGCGCTGCGTGAAGAGTTTAGAAACATACTTACGTTCGGAATAGCAACTACCTTGCTTGGTAGAGATTAGACGCTATTAGTGATAAGGCCGCCTGTTGTGATACTTTACGTATAAGCTTGTTTGTTACCATTGTTTTATCTCATCTTGTAAAGTGGATCAATAAAGTATTATCTATCTATCTATCTACCTTTTACTCTTTATCCACTTGTTTTGAAACTTAGATTATTGTTAAAAAAAAATTGTTATTTAATCTAAAAATCAGTATACATATACAACCGTACTAGCGATCCGCCCCGGCTTCGCCTGGGTGTGATAAATGAAGAAACGCTCGACCGATTTTGTGCAAACTTCACATAAACCATCTACTAAATAGTCCGAACAAAGCCTAAACATTTGGTTTGGATAGGTGAGCCCGTTCTTGAGTTATAAAATAACAACGAAAAGTGGCATTGATTTTTATATATAGAAGAGTCATCTTAGAAAAACAAAACTATATTCGGTTTAAAAGCTGAATACCAACTTTCTTCAAAATGGCTTCTATTCTAACTTTATATTCCTCTAGTTATATGCTTATTTAGAGTTGCATATTACTATTATCTTTTATTCGAGACAGACAAACATTTGACCACTATTAAAATTACAATCTAATATCTCAGAGACTTTGCCGCGTTGTATTTTGTGACGAATAATGCGTACTTTGACGATGTTCTCGTTTACCCGACTTCAAAAGTTACCTCATAACTTCTTTCGTTGTGAACCGATTTTGATGTTTTTTTTTTATTTGAAAGCTGGTGCTTTTAATGTAGTCCCATTGAAATTTTATCAAGGTCTGAACTCAAGTTCTTGAGTTATAATCAATAATGCGTGTTTATACATTAAATCAGATCAAGGTTCCGATGATAAAGCGGTGAAGTCAGTTTTTTAAGCTTTGCTTGCGTTTAATTATTAATAATCGTAGCAAATTGCATCGGCACGTAACTCACATACGACCCGACGCGATCGACTTTGTATGTTTGCCTAGGAAATACATGTTCACTCGTGACATAAGACTCCCGGATTACACTTAGTGTAAGTACTTATTATGTAGTAGGCATACATAAGTCTGACAGACGGCCAGACGGACGGATGGAGAAAGTGCGTAAACGTGAAAGATAGCACAGACCACTTCGGAAAGTCTTGCTTTCTTAAATCTAATAACGACTTAGAAGACACACCATTTAAATGATAGAAGTGTATGATTCAAGTGAAGTCCCCTCGGCGAAAATATGAAAACCTCGGCAGTGGTTACATATTTGAGCCGTTTAGTGTTGAGACACTGGGCCCGTTCCCCCAACCGGGAGGTCATTCTATTTTCAAAATTCTATCAGAGCGCCTGGTTGAGGCAACGCGTAATCAGTATGCTGGTACTTATTTGGCTCAACGTATTAGCATTGCAATTCAGAGAGGCAATGCCGCCAGCATGATGGAACCGCTACTGACTGGTAGTGGGATTGAGCACTTGAGTTACCTATAAGCTCGATGTCTTGTAGGTAACTTAGGTCTTTGCTGTATATAGTTTATTTTTAGGAAATACAGGCAATTGGCCCGTAGTTTGATGGATAAAAAAGGGGGATTGTCACAATCTTGATAATGTACCTACTTAATTAAGATAAAAAAAGTTAATGATATTTAAAGTAACTAGCGGACCCGTTAATTAAATATAAAAACATTTTTTATCGGATCGAATTGTGAATCTAAATCATTCTTGAATCCATCTGAATACACACTAAACATTTCATGAAAATCGGTCCAGCCGTTTAGGAGTCGTTCAGTTACTTACAACGTACAGAAGAATTATATATATATATAAAGATATTCAATTATCCTGTAAACTCGGTGGTTTATACGTATTAAATTTTACAAGAGATATGGGACCACCATATCTCTTATCTTCTATGTATATAAAAACAATTGACGTTTATTTAACTCGAGAACAGCTATAACTGAATAAAAAAAAGTGTAATCATTACATGGCAACTGCAGTCAAGATTTTTGACTATTCTTTTATTTTCAACCGACTTGAAAAAAGGAGGTTCTCAATTCGACTGCATGTTTTTTTTAATTTTTTTGTATGTATTTTACGCGATATCTCCGCCAATTATGAACCGAATTAAATTTTTTTTATATTGTTTGGTAGATTACCTACACTTCAGAGGTGGTCCCACATAAATTTTATCGAAATCGGTCCTATCAAAACCTAAATATAAGCGATGAAGTCAGTATTTTTAAGCTTGCTAGAGTTAAATTATTTCCATATTGTTTGAAACGCGTTAGAACATAAAACGATTTACAACACAGCCCACTTTTAAATTTCGCAACCTCTCATTTAAACAACGTTATAAACGATCTATTTGGGTTCAATAAATCGATTCTTGTAATGTCACCATTTTGATTCTATTCGAATCGAACACATCAATCATAAAGTTCAAGAGCGGACTTAGGTTGGGGGCGGGGCAAAGAAAATCTGCGACGAATAAACTTCTATCATAAATAGACATGATCAACCCTGTCTAAATGCGTATATTCCATCAGGTGAGATAGCGGCCAAATGATTTACCTACCTGGCATAAACAATATATGTGTGCTTATTTAAACAATCACACATTAGTATTAGATTCTCAGACCGCGAAACGGATTTGGACGAAATTTAATAAGTAGATTAGATAGTTTTCCTGCTTTCAGTTCATATTTTTGTCAGATATATACCTAGCATAGATATAATAGTAAAAGGTTCAACCTAGCTGTTCTAACGATGAATGCTTTTAAGTTCAGTTCCGGTAGATTTGTTTCTAACAAAAAATCTTATGGTTTTAATAAATAATTTATAATTTTTGTATTTTTTTATGCTGGATAGGCAAGCAATTAACCACTATCTCACCTGATGGAAAGTGAAGATGCAGCCGAAGACGTAAAATGCTTGCCTAGAAGATACCTATTTACTCTAGACTTTAATGCACCCAGATTGTACCGTTCGAGATACAAAGACGCAGGAAATAAATTCCACTTCATTACTATAAACGTAGAAGCGAATCGCTTTGAGCAAACTGGAGGTAAGTCAACGATAAACAGATGACGTTTGATAGTGTGTCTTATTGATAGATGGAAATACGGGCATTTACACTATTTTACAAGTGGAGGAATCTTTCATGCCCCCTCCCTAAATTCGTCCACTAAAACTAAACGTATAGCACACGTGCGCGAGCCGCAGAATAGACAATAGTTAGCACCAGGTGTTCTCGCATCTGACAGAAACACGAGAATGCAACGAACTTTACACCCACGGCCCGGAAGATGCTATCTATCGGTTATTCCGAAATCGATGCATTTTATAGATCGAGATTGCTTTGAATTAAAGTTAACAGATGTTATCGCCTACATTTTTTTAAACAAATATATTTTTTAACTGACTTTCAAAAAGGATGAGGTTTTCAATTCGACAGTAATTTTTTATGTTTTACCTTCGAACTTTTTTTAGGTGAAGCCGATTTTGATTATTAATTTTTTATCCCATGATTTTTTTTTGGTCCCATTTAAATTTGATCATGATCTGACCAGTTTTTTTTGAGCTATCCTCAATAATGCGTACCTAATTCATTTAACCATCAAGAGTTCCGAAGGTAAAGCGATGAAGTTGCTTTTGTTTAAGCTTTGCTTGCGTTTAAATGATATGGGAATAGTTACAAACAAAAACAACAAACGCATTCACACTCACAGCCCCACACTAAGTTCAAAGACTTGTATCGTATGTGCCGTAAACATTCACATCACACACACATTACACCCAGAACCAGAAGCACAAATATCCCTTGGGAAGGAATTTGTGCTTTTGCCGGGAATCGAGCCCAGGACCCGCGGCGCAGTGGGCAGACAGTCCACTGCGCCAACTGGGTCGTCAAGTTACCTCTATTTAAAAGATTGAAGTCACAAGGCACAGCAAGTACCCAACAATTAACCTACATTTATATCATATCCCTCGGAAGTGAGTGTTGGTCAAACATTCTGAACTTTCCCACGTTACATGCGCTCTAGTCACAGGAATGCGTATCATTTAAATATTATGACAAGAGACAATAGGTGGACGTTACAGACGCAGCTGGTTGTCCCATAATATTATAGATGTACGTTACTTATGTAGTCCTGGTGCAACATTTTTATGTGTAAAGCCGCGGTTCCACTGGGCAACAATTGCCGCGCAACATGTTGTGAATCATGTTTTATGTCGACGTATAATTCGTAAAATTGTATATGAATTGCCACTGGGAAAGTTTAAATCAGTAGTGAAAATTTGATTAAGAAAGCTTATTATAAAACGAATAACTTCATTAATGACAAGGATGCATGGAGGCAAACTACACAAGGTTTATATACCTAATTATGTATTAGAGATTGAGAATGATTTAAAAAAACAACAACGGGTTGCACTTCGGGAGTGCCGGCAGAAGTGAAAACTTGAACATATATATAAATAAATTTATAAAGTACTCACTCATTTTTGCACTTTGTTCAATTTCAATATTTTAAACACTATATACACGATTTTAACAAGTAGAAATAACAATACCATCGTCACCATAGAAACACGGTGGAAAGTGAGGGGGATATTACTTCCTCTCCTACGCCGCGCCGGCGGTCTACTCTCCCTTCGTCTTACGAATTTTCGATCAGGTCACGTGTCCTGAAGCGAGTTTAACATTTTTACCCTTCCCAAAAAGTTCACAAAGCCGCTAAAGAAGTTTTCACTTAAAAAAAAGAATGAAAAAAAAATGCGCCGCCGAGTTTCTTACCAGGTTCTGTCGAGATGGCTGTCATTTTGCGAGCCTGGCAGTAGAGTCATTACCTTTCACGAGTGCCTCTTTGGGCCCATGTGAATAAACGATTTTGATTTTATATGATTTGACCTTTTGATGTAATTTGGTATGGAGTCCCTGGATTATCACATAGGCTACTTTTTATCCCGGAATTCCCGCGGGTCCGGGACTGACGCGTGTAAAACCGCAGGGCGCAGCTAGTATGTAGTAAAGGTGGATTACTAACCGTTAGTTCGTAAATGTGCATGAGTGTAGGCAAAGGTTTTGAGCGTCAGAAAATCCTACTAATCCTACTTAATATTATAAATCCGCAAGTTTGTGTGTAAGTGTGTAAGTATGTTTGTTCCCTCTTCACGCTTTAACGGCTGAACGGATTTAGATGAAATTTGAAATGTACATAGATTATACCTAGGATTGACACATAGGCTACTTTTTAACTTGATAATAGCGGGTGAAGCCGCGGGGCACGGCTAGTTATTTATATTTGAAAGTATGCGAAGATATCATAGAAAAGTAGTTCCGTACCTTCCAGTTAATACAAAGAGAATAAACAGATGTCCAGTGCCTAGAGTTAAACCTAGATATGCTCAAAAGCAGTTTGACGTTGAGTACCTCATCTATACGACAAACTCAATAAGGAATCTGATATTAAGAAACTAACTAATAATAAAATAAAATCAGTACTAATAAATTGGCAAAAAAATATGATTATGAAGGCATTGAAACCATGTTACATGACTTTTATTTCTGATAATTTTTATAATAGAGTTTTACAATACAAATACAATACAAATACTCTTTATTGCAAACCAAGAAAAATATTAAGTAACAATAGAAAAAATAACAATATACCAGTACAATCGGCGGCCTTATCGCTAAGCAGCGATCTCTTCCAAGCAACCTTAGTATGGAGAGGATAAAAAAGTTTAACAAAAAGTGATCGGTGGTGCGGCAATGATCATTATACATACATGCAATATTTTAAACATACATATAATTATTAATGTAATTAAACAAATTATATACATATAGTTACATACATAAATCAATTAAAGATAGATACAAAATATATAAATAATATACAATACATATATAAATATTATAATACACATACCTAATATAACCTAAAAATAAATGAATATTTGTGATAAAACATTTTAATGTATAAAAATATGCGCTTTTAAATTTACACAAATACACACACAAATTACTAACAGATCTTTATCTACAAGTAACTATATATAATTGTTCATATAATAAAAATAGACATAAATAAGTGTCACCATTGGGAGAAGCCACTGACATCTGAAATACAGTGTACTCAATAGTTCAGAAGCCTATGGATCAAATACACAATGTAAAAAATATGTCAATAAATAACATTTTTACTTTTACTTTACTTTAAATTATACAAAGTTGAAAATCGTGATTTTGGTTTTGCACCTAAACTTCAAATGGAGTTGGAGTAAAGTTTATACCATTTTATGTATGTATAAACACTCAAAATGCGGACTTAAGGACAGTTCAAGTTATTTGGACATGATTTGACTGTGACTGGACTCTGGACCATGACTCTCTTACTTGACTTTGACTGTGATTGGTGATTCGGTACTGGCTGTATGAAACTCCTAGCTTGAAGAATGTTTACATACTTAACACTGGCTAAATGCACATAGTATGCGTAACCAAAAGGAAAAAAAAACATACCCGTAAATGTTTCGCTTCTACGTTTATCATCCGTACTGCGAAGGAGTGGCCTCATTGCCTTCGACTTATTAACGGTATAATCTGGGAGTCTTCAAGTCAAGAGTGGATAGGTAACTTCTATAGGCAAGGATGCTACATCATCATCACTTTCCATCAGGTGAGATTGTGGTCAAATGCTTGCCTATCACATATAAAAAAAAACTATTTGTACCCGACTACTAGGAAGCAAAAATACTTAAAACAGAGATAACACAAGGTTCTGGATGTGATTGTGTGTGTGATGTGAATGTTTCCGGCACCCGCGGCACAAATCAGTCGTACTTAGTGTGGGGCTGTGAGTGTGAAAACGTTTATTAATAACCACTCCGTTAGTAGGTAGATCCTATTGTATTATACGCATGTGACGTCACGGATTAAACTATGTTGCTGTATGACGTCATTAAAAAAAAAATTCGTCATTAGGATTCTTGCCAAATAAATAACTGGATTACAAACCAGGAAAACCATTTACTTAATAAATTCATATTCACCGTTTACCCAAAAACTCACAAAAGGATCCAAAACATTACTTGCAAGATTCTTTGCGTAGGTCGCAGTGTGGGCAAAATCAGGAGAAACACAAAAATGTACGCAAATCCAACAAAAACGTAATCTTTTACAAACGAATCCGTAAACTTATTTCATACAGAATAAAGTCTAAATTCGTTTGTGCATTAGTATTTACCGAAACGCGGGTTTAGCAACAAAAAAAGCTTTTATTTAAAAACAGATAAAAATGAACATCGTTACCAAATTTTCGTTTTTGGAACGGAGTTTTTGTGCAATCAAAGAATTTTGGATTTAAACAAATCAGAGATAAGGTTTAATATAGAATGCAGGTAATAAGAATAAAATAAGGCCTTAAACACACGTAATACGCAAAAATTATGTAAATTTACAAAAGAGACGAGTTTTAGGTTTAGAATGCGCGCGGATTTTCGCTTGTGTTGCTTTTATTTGATTTCGGATTATTCAATTGTATATATCCGAATGTATTTCTTCGTATTTATTCTTGCTAAGGCTAGCTCGCTCTCGGGAGATTTGTCCGGTAATAGCACTTGAGTGGGATTTAGAAATTACCGGAATTGTTTTGTGATTTAGTTTTAGTGTTTATATGGGTATTTTATTTTGAAGTAACTGTCAATTAAGAGGATTTTGTTTTTTGTTGTTTTATATATGTAAAGCACTGGATTAAACAACTTTTTAAGGTGTTTCTTTTAACAAAGAAACACATTCACTTTCACCATTTAGTTCACAGACTTGTATCGCGGGTGCTGGAAACATTTAGTTTATGGCTTGCATTTAACTGTTTCGACATTTTGTTTTAGATTTTTTTTAGAGCTACATATTTGGTTTTATTTGTTAACAAAATTTGATGATAAAAGATCTGGTATATTGGATTTGATTCCCGGTGGAAACACATCCTCTCAAAGGGAAATTCATGCTCCTGCAATATACAAATCTTCGAACTTTATGTGAGGCTTTGAGTTCGAAAGCATTTCTTTACGATTACGTAATTAGAATCAAAATCGTTTATTTTGATTACGTATATGCCCCAAAGAGGCACTCATGAAACTTAATGACTCTACTGCCAGAATCGCAAAACTACAGCCAATGTGTACAATATCTACATCATACTCATTATTAAAAGTGACCTACAACTCCTCCAGTCCAAACAATTTCTGAGTAAAATTCACGCAAACAAGAGCTTATTTTACGTCCAGACGCTTTCTTATAATTCTGTTCATTTGTAACCCTTTTAAATGGACGCGAACTAATTATTCATCAGAGGGTACTATTACTCCTAGTTACTTAGATCCTGAGGCCCCATGTCGGGGCAGAGAGCAGCCACAATATTTAGCCATTCCATTATATTGTGCTCTTTTTTTTATTACCACTATCTCACCTGATGGAAAGTGACGATGCAGCCGAATACTCGTTGAATGATATTATATTTGATTTATATTTTAAATTGACGTTTTGGATTTTGTTGCTATGATTATAATTATCATTCTATTTTTAATTATGACATTCAATTCCATTTGAAATCTTGTGTTCTACATGAAATTAATAATATTATTGTATTTAAATATGTGGATTTTTTTAAGATAACCTATGTGTTTATTATGTTTTGTTGAATTGTATACAGTTTTATTTGAAATCTAATTCTATATTTAGTGCGGCTCGCTTTATTTATTTTCGGTTCAAGTCGATGGTGTTTGCTTCTGGTATTACCGAGCGCCGCCAGGTATGTTTGTCGCAACCACTGTTTTTTTAAAATTTGTAACTAAGCCAGCGTTCGACCACAATCTCACCGGTTGGAAAACGACGATGCGGTCGAAGATTGAGCACGCTTGCTCTGTAAATAAAAATCGGTATTCACATTGGCCCCAGAAGCACTCTCTTATTGAACAATCCCACATTGTACTGTTCAGGAAATGCAGTAGACGGTAAGGCATTCTATTTGTTTACAGTTCTTATAATGAGTGTGAAATCGAAACGCTTCATGCGTTGTATTTTATTTTAATTAGAGGATGATGTATGCGCCAAACTTGCGGATTCCAATCCAGTGCTGGTTGTTGTGTAATACTCACAGGGCATTATAAATTTCGTGGTAATAGTAATCCACTGATTCACTACCTACTGACCAACTTATATATAATTTAGTGGTTTTTACCTAATACCGATTAATACATAATTATGTCTACCTTATTAATTGATCAACATCATTTTTACCTCGCCATGCACTATTTTTTTTATTCCGGTATATATATATATTAGGCCGAGGATCGGGGTAAATTAAAAACCAGCATTGTGTGCTCATGTAAATGAACACGCAGAACAAAGCTGAATTTACTCCGATTGCCCTATAAAAAATATAGTTAAGATTTTAGTTTAATTTGATGTATTTTTCTTTTTGTTATAGCAAAAAATATATTTCTTATATAAGTAGCAATAAATATATTATTCCTTTCTTTCTTTCAATACTCCGTCCAAACCCAAACCACAAACTATTAGGTACAATTTAATTTATCACGCATTGTCCCTTATTCCAGCGACAGTGACATGCTTTTAATTACCGAAAATGGCCGAAACATGCCGACTCACCGCCATTTACGGCAGTTACATAATTATTTAATTAGCTGTCACGGTGGGGATTGGGATGACTGACAGCTGATGGGGGCTTTACTATGTAATCGTGTTAAAGGTTGCGTAAGATAAAATTAGCGGAACATATTCCATTGAGAAAGGGTATTTTGATATTTTTACCCGTTTTTAGGATTCCGTATCCAAAGGGTACAAACGGGACCCTATTACTGAGACTTCGCTGTCCGTCCGTCCGTCTGTCACCAGACTGTATCTCAAGAACGGTGATAGCTAGACAGTTGACATTTTCACAGATGATGTATTTCTATTGCTGCTATAACAACAAATACTAAAAATAAAATAAATTAAATATTTAAGGGGGGCTCCCATACAACAAAATTATTTTTTTTACCGTTTCTTGCTCGATACTAATAACGGTGACAGGTAGACGCTTTAACTATTCACGGAATATTTAGTTTTATGTTCTCTTTAAATATAATTAATTAAAATAATAATGATAATGGTACGGAACCCTTCGTGCGAGTCCCACTCGCACTTGGCCGGTTTTTAAACTAAAGGAGAGTTATATTTTTAGCACCATATGTATGTGTGATAGTTTGTTCCCTCAAAGCGTCTAAACCAATAAACCGATTGAATTTTACCAACATCCTGTAACCTAAATGTGACAAAAAATTAATACTCGACCCTAGATTTTTGATATAGTGTCGACTCTGATACAGCAAAAATAGTGTCTAGTCTAACTGGGTCTAGTCCCATTTTAATATGGACGAGTTCAACCCTAAACCAAAAAACCATCATCTTACGTTGACTGTGAAACCAGCCTTATTTGACGGGGATCGTGCGAATGCATTCAAATAGAATCGACTGAGAGCACGCGCGTAGCACACCGTAGCAACTACGTGACTACGCCGTAGCATAGGCGTAGAGCCGTATACTAGTAAGAAACATTAATGATACTTATAATGGCGGATAAATGTTCTTTCTTATTTAATGCAAGCATTTGACTACTATATTATTATTATATTAACTTACATTATTATCAGAGAAGAGAGAGAGATCTTCACTCTTAAAGACACCCAGATTATACGGTTCAGGGAACAAAGACGCAGGCAATGAGTTCCACTCCTTCGCTCTGTACGAATGATATTCGTAGAAGCGAAACGCTTTGAGCCAATAGGATATATGACAAAAAAAGCATTTTTTACCTATGTAGTCATGGGTTTGACAAGTGTTCATTTGCTAGAATACATGTAATTGTAGATCTTAATGTAAGCCGTGAGAGCAATATTATTCAGTCTGCAAGAAGACGTGCATATTATGATGATTTCTATGTTTACTACACATATATTATTCTTCTCAACAATAAAATAGTCTTAAAAATAATTTAACTCCTTAGCACTATAGAAACAACAACTGGAGTTTCTTGCCAGGTTCTTCTCAAGATGGCTGTAATTTTTTTTAATTTGGCAGCAGAGTCATTGACTTCATGAGTGCATCTTTGGGGTCCATATGAATAAAGTATTTTGAATTTGAATGTTGAATTTGACTAAGAAGCCTGCCATTACATTTTTTTTTAATTTGTTATCGTCTAATTTTTAATGTCATTAGGTATATTGTTTTAAATATATGCACATATTGTAAACATTTTGTTTGTGCATTTCTATACTAAGTTTTTTTTATTTTTTATTTACAGGCCAATTGTCTATATTTCCAAAAACTAAACTAAAACTATATCCATCTATATATATAACAAAGACTCAAGTTCTTATTATTATAATTATAAGTTGGTTAGTTTAGCCCTTTTTGACCAATTATAACTTAACAACGTTTCTTATTAATAACAAACTTCTCTAGAACCTAAGGAGAAAACAAATTTTATACATTATGAATACTTTAAATTACTTTTGAAGATTATATTTTAAACTTATCAAAATAAACCTATTTGAAGAACTTATTCACCCGTATTTCGATGAGAAATGTAAAAGTACTAAATATAATTCTATTATTGAGAACTTTATAACTCTATTTATTAAATTCGTTACATTTACTTCAAAATATTGTACCAGTATTGCCAGATATTAAACATTAATATCAGCTGGAAAAAACACTTCTATAAATATTAGAATATAAGAAATGGGAAAATTGCCGAATATGGCAGCTATTATCATGAATAAGTTTTTTTCTTGGCAATATTACGTTTTCAGAGTGTAAATGTATAATATTACAATCTTTTTCAGGTAATCTCACAGATTATTTTTGTGGCTATATGTTATAAGATACTGTTATTGAACTGCTCGTTGGTTTAGTTCGCTGGGTGCGCGTTTGCCTTCTAAGCAGCGGGTATCGGGTTCGATTCCCGGAGGAAACTCAAGTTTTGTCCCCAAGGGAAATTAGTGTTTCTGGTTCTGGTTATGTTTGTTTGTATGATGGAAATGTTTCTGGTTATAACACAATTTATCGAACTTAGTCTCCCCACATTAAAGTTCTGAATGTAAAAGCGATTAAGTCATAGAGCGTAAAATATGTGTAAATTATATTATACTAGCCGTGCCCCGCGGCTTCGCCCGCGTTTATCAAGTTAAAAAGTAGCCTATGTGTTAATCCTAGGTATAAGCTATGTACATTCCGAATTCCATTCTTGTCCATTCAGCCGTTTTTTTTTTATGTTGGATAGGCAAGCATTTGACCTCTATTTCACCTGATGGAAAGTGATGATGCGGCCGAAGGTGTGACATGCTTGCCTAGAAGATACCTATTCACTCGAGACTTGAAGACTCCCAGACTTGAAGATTCCGTTACAGCGTGAAGATAATAAATAAATAAAAAATTGCTTTATTGACACTAAAAATATTGTACAATAATAATCCAGAGAATCATCATCATCATCTACAGCTCTTTTGATCCCACTGTTGGGTATAGGCCTCTCTCATATTCTATCCAGAGAATATAAGTTGATTATTCTACAACAACTATTACGGATGAATTTATTGTGCAATAGAGACAGCTTCAGCGTGTGCTATGTAATCATTTAAGAAAACAAACATACTTACACAAACTTTCGGATTTATAACATTAGTGTGATTTGTTCAAAAAGTTCCTAAAACATTTTAAATTTCCGCCTATGTACGAAATCTAAGCTACACGGGCGATATTTCTGCGCGTGTAAGCACCTTACAGCGGCGTCCCGCGTTACTTCCGCCCATGTAAACGGCAATTTATGTAGGCGGAATGAAAAACGTTTCGCCATCCAGTAGTTTAGTGATATGTGAGCCAATCTTGTTCCCCCTCAGAGGAATTTGATCTTTTTGTTATGACGGCAATAAGTGGTAGAAATTCGGTGAATATTCGGCAAGAAGGGGGAAACGGGGTTATTTATAGTTTTGAAAGATAATGCAATAATAAATCTCGAATCAGTCGAAATGAATTCAAAGATTCCGAGCTCTGGACATTGCCGTTAGGTTCTCTGTTCTCTCGGGTTTTCATACATTTTGGAGTGTTTAAAGAACTACACGATCTATTTCCCCCATCCCCGTTCTATCATCGAACAAGCATTACTAACTGATAAGCGACACCGTTGACATTCCACAAAAGCGGACGAAGCGTTTGGCTTTTTTTTTATTCTCTATAGGCAAGCACTTGACCACTATCTCACCTGATGGAAAGTGACGATGTGGTCGAAGATGGAGCATGCTTGCCTAGAAAATACCTGTTCACTCGAGATTTTAAGACTCCCAGATTGTACTCGATTGATTCCACTTATTGCCAGAGCCGATGTTTCCTGTTGAGTACGTACTGTTGCAACTCATGCCGGGTTCAGTTAGTTATATCATAAAAAAGCCTGTTGACAACTTGTCAACAAAAAACTTAATATTCTTAAGGCTAATGAAACAATTCTACTATCTCCAAAAAATCCTTATATCAAGGTAAAATTCTTGGAAAGGGTCCCCCGTTTCCAGCATCTGTCTATTACCGAGAGGAGCCAAGAAAATCCAAGGAAAAATTTAATATATTCCCTTTTTACGCAGTCCCTTCTCATTACGAATACCTAAAGCTAGGTATCCTGGGTTTTCTAGAAACTATTTGGAATTAGGGTTCAGTAACCGGCTACACATTCACTTTTTTTTAAATAATACTTTCACTGATAACGAACTAGCTTAACTAAAGCAACTTTTCAAAGTTATGTTAACGCTCTCTATAATCGAACCAAACAGGCCAACGTCATCTATTTATGGTTGACATACCTAATATCCGCTAGAAGCGTTTTGCTTCTACATATATCATCCGTACGGTGAAAGGTGCATGCTACATCTTCGGCTAAAACATCGCTTTCCTTCAGGTGAGATTGTGGTCATATGCTTGCCTATCGCATAAAAAACATACAACACATTCTCAGACCCCACAATAAGGTCAAAGACTTGTATCATGGGTTTCGGAAACATTTACATCACATCCAGAACCAAAAGCACAAATATGTCCCTTGGGAATGACCAGAGGGCGGAAACCTACCCACTGCACCAAGTGGTTTGTCAAACTTTTGAATCTTGACAACAACAAAAAACATTGTGAAACTTGTACAATAGTACTTGCTTACGATTGTATTTTTCAATTTTAATATTTTTTGGCACTAATCTATGGAGTACAACAACCGAAATTTAGATTTTTATAAAAAAACCCTATAGTGATAAATTTAGAAAGGAAAAATTATCGCTTGAGGCGGGATTTGAACCCGCGGCCATAGGGTCTCATGCCCTATTGCTCTAACCGCTGAGCTACTCAAGCCCCGCCTGAAGCGACGAATTTAACCTTTCCTTATTATGAACGTCTTACGGGGACGTGTGACGTCATCTACCGAAACAGTTTATAGAAACTACTACGGCCAACGAGTCTAACATTGCAGTTTTATCACTATAGTTCTGCCTAGCATGGCTAATGCTATATAAATAAAATCAAAAAAAACCCTAACCTATTCCACTTGTAGAATTTAGACGAATTTAACGATACCCTCGGTTACAATTGGTTTTTAATTTGGACGCTGTGAGGAAACATAGATAGATACACACATACTTACATACGTATATACATTACGAAGTAAATACAGCCAATACCTACGGAACACTCTCGGACCAGACACGCATTTAGCTGGTTTTTTCAACATCTGCGAGTGCTATGAGAGTGCTTGAGGACGTGCTTATAGATTTAAGGAAAATTGAGTTCCGAAAGTTTTTCAAGTTTAATATATAAAAAATTAAGCCCTTGCACTTACACACTAGTTTTTTTTATATTATGATTGAAGCAATCGATAACTGTACCAAAACATAATGTATTGTTGAAATTCAAAATCGTTTATTTACGTGGGCCCCAAAGAGGCACTCATTAAAGTTATGGGCTCTACTGCCAGATTCGCAAAATTACAGCCAGCAGCAGTACACCTTACTTCACTCAAATAGATTAAAGCAATGTAAATGCCAAACACGTTAAAAATAAAAAATGTTATATTATAATGAATTCTAAACAAGTAACCGTCTAGTTCATTAGCTAATACAGATGGCTTCAAATACACGAAAGTAATGAAAAGCTGACCTCTAGGTCGATGACCTAGCATTGACCTGAGAAAGGGTCACGATTCATGGAACAGAAAAAATTCTTTACAGCAAAGTTATCCAAGGTAAAGTTATAATATTTATTAAAGAAGCGCTTTCACACTCACGGCCCTACACTAAGTTCTATGACTTGTGTCGTGGGTGCCGGAAACATTCACATCACACACACAATCACAACCAGAACCAGAAACACAAATTTTCCGTGGTGAGAAAACTTGTGGTCCCGCCGGGAATCGAACCCGATACCCCTGCTTAGAAGGGGAACAAAAATATTGGATGTTAATATCTCATTATGCCCTGTAATTTAATCCTTAATACGCTTGTTGTACAAAATACGCACGAACAATCGATTGTGTTACATCATAACTTGTGAGCCGATTTCGAATTTTTGATTTTAGTTTGAAAGATGTTGCTTTCTAATTGGTCCCATTTAAATTTGACAAGATCTGATCAGTAGTTCTTAAAATATCGTCAATAATGCCTATTTTGTGGACTACTTTGACGATGTTCTCGTTTACCCGACTTCAAAAGTTACCTCGTAACTTCTTTCGTTGTGAGCCGATTTTGATGATTTTTATTTTATTTGAAAGCTAGTACTTTTCATGTAGTTTCGTTGAAATTTGATCAAGATCTGATGTCTAATTTTTGAGTTACCGTTAATAATGTGTTACGCGATTATTAGGTCTATATCCAAATGTCGTTGAAAATATATTTGTAAACAGACAAGTTATATGGTGTGACTGTCAGTGTCACACCATTACTTGTCGGCACTGTCAAATAAATAATCGGTCTACCATAGACAAGCTCGAGTCGGGGCTTTTCGGTCTGCCATCTTGAGTTGTCAGTTGGGAACGAGCCGTCGTCGTGACAAAAGGTCGGTACTGTGTTTTTATTGTTAATATTTGAATAAATTCAGTGAAGTGTATTGTGAATCGTTTAATTTTGAATCTCTTCTGAGGTGTAGATTACATCTCAGAAGTGGGATAACGTGGATAAATTTTCGCGTAAGAAACCACGCCACCCAGCTCGACAAGTCATTCATTATAATTACCTTGTTTTTTTTTTAAGAAAAAAATTAACGATTCTCAAAATATGTGGATAATGTGATGAAATAGTGAAGCATGAGTAGAATCCAACCTATATTTTTGTATTCTTTTGCGTAATTTAACCGATGAATCCAGATTACATCGGGAACAATTTATCACAAAAATATACTTATGCCTTCAATCAAGTTTAAAAGGAGGTTGAGAAAAGGCACTCATTGATCTCTTTCCTATGAAAAATCGTATGATGCAAACAGATTTAAAAGACATACCCCACGATTGAAAATATTCGAGCTACCTTCATTTAATTATTTTATTGCAATCGACACATATTTTTTTATCTTACGTTAATTCACAAAAATACACGTGTTAGTTCAATCGAGCCTAAAGGGCAGTTAAGAAAAATGCATATATTGATATTTTTCTGTAAAATGGCGTAAGATGCAAATGGATTTAAATGACATTTGAAACATTTTCTTCGTATTACCTACATTCAATTAATTTATTTGCAATTGGAATACTTTTGTTTCCCATTTATCTTGATTAAATTCCCACTACCACAACATATTTCTCTGAAACTAATAAGCAACACTTTCACACCAATTACAAGTAAACTTGGTAACGTCCATTGTATGTGAATATCTATTAACATTCTGAATATGAGTTTCAGAAAATGAGCGACAAAAACCCCGATGCGAATGTTCGACGTGAGCAAAGCCTGGCTCGCGCCTCAGATAGGCCACACTATGGTCGGAAGCCGCTAAGCTGCGACCGCCGAGGCAGCTCTCGACGCAGCCGCAGTCGCACTCGCCGCGACGACAATACCCCGCGAAGGCGACAAACGCGAAGCCGTAGCCGAGCACGGACCCTACATGATGGTCGTCGACATCGAAGCAGAAGCCTCAGCAGTATGCGGTCACTGCAACAGCGAGAACGCAAGTTGTCTCAGGAGCGGGAAAGGTTGAAGGTACTTGAACATGAGGTACGTAGAGAGCGTGATCGGTTGAACGAGCGCGAGAGAGCATATCACAGGTCAATTACACCTAGGCCCGGACCTAGCAGCGAACACGTGCAAAACACATATACACGCAGTTCTCGCGATCGATCATTACTTACACCGACAAAGAGAAGACTACCCTCCGATATAGATGACGATACCATGTCAAAGAAACCTAGACTAAGTACAGATCTGTTTGAGGAATTGTTGAATGTGTTAAGGTCAAAGGCAGGGGATCGTGAATCGTTTCCGAGCTCAACTTTAAATAATGTGATCCCTGAGTTTGATCCAATGTTGAAGGAACAAACGATCAACATTTGGCTCGATAAGGTAGATGAATGTACGGAAATTTACAATTGGAGCGACAAGCAAACGGTTCATTATGCCCTGCCTAAGCTAACTGGGCTTGCTAAAACCTGGTACCAGGGCTTACCTTCTATTAAGCATACTTGGGTAGAATGGAAGGCTATGCTACGTGAATCATTCCAGCGACTGAAAATTATGCTGAGTTATTAACTGACATGCTTAACAGACGGGTTCGTCCTGGGGAATCTTTTGAGTTGTATTACTTTGGAAAGATTAATCTTTTGAATAGATGTAAGATTTTTGGAAAGCAAGCAGTAGATTGCCTACTCTATGGAATTGATGATAGAGGAGTACGCGTAGGTGCTCAAGCGGCCAAGTTTGATAGGCCGGAAGATGTACTCGAGTTCTTTAAGACCATCAAGTCACAAAACCGTAGCCAAGTAGAGTATAGTAGGGATTCAAATCGGGATAAGCGGCAAAATCCTTTTAATTCAAGCAACAATGTACCCAAGGTGCCTGACAGCAATACCCCTAGGAACAATAATAGTCATAGAGGTCCGGTTAGATGTTTCAACTGTCAAGGTATAGGACATCCTAGTTTTAGGTGCCCGAAACCATTAATAAAATGCACTCATTGTAATTACATTGGCCACGAAATGTCACGTTGTCCGAAACTGAAAGACACCACCAAGGATAAGCAGGTTCTCGAAGTATCAACGTCTGAAAACACGAATGACAAATACAGACAAGTCATTACTCTAAATGGTATTACGACTGTATGTCAAGTAGATTTGGGCAGTGAAGCCACATTAGTTCGCAAGAGCGACGCCCTGAACTTAAAACTAGAGTGGGAACAGGTAGACGGACCCTACTTAAGAGGATTGGGTAATGTGCCATACCTACCTCTTGGTCGCACATTAACCAATATAGAAGTACAGGGCATTTTAGAAAAGAACGTCGAAGTGCTTATCGTCGACGACCATTTAATTAACTGCAACGTATTATTAGGACATACCTTTACAGAAAGACCCACAGTTAAAATCACTAAGACCCCAACGGAC
Organism: Lomographa bimaculata; assembly: GCA_948107665.1. Taxonomy (NCBI): domain Eukaryota; kingdom Metazoa; phylum Arthropoda; class Insecta; order Lepidoptera; family Geometridae; genus Lomographa; species Lomographa bimaculata. The sequence continues at coordinate 10,390,294 of OX403612.1, read as the reverse complement.
GTTACATTCGAACGAACGGAACACGAACTAGATTTAAAGTTACAACTACGCGTGATAGCCGATATCTTCATTGACGTGGGAGAAATGAGATCAGTAGCGGTTGACTCTGATACAGCATGTGATGGTTACATTTATGTCAATGGTTCAGTAAGGGGAAATATAGGTCAAGAACATTATCTCTTACCAGGGGAGTACCAAATCCAGGGTACACGTTGTCACCTGCTGATTCAAAATGTAAGCAGTAATCCTGTGCAACTGAAGAACAGCACTCTAATTACTCGCGCTCGATTTATAGGATCCAGTAGAAGCATCATGAAAGTGACAAATATTGTCAACCCTATTGAACTTGTTGCTCCTAGATGCGGTGAACAACTATCAGGTGAACAGAAACGTGAATGTTATAACCTGATTGACAAATACAAGGATTGTTTCTCTACGGGACTACAAGATTTGGGATTTACAACTGCAACGGAAATGGAAATCCATCTCAAGGACTCGTCGCCAGTCGTCTATAGGCCATATCGTATGGCCTACTCTGAACGCAAACTGGTCCAAGATATGGTGGACGATATGGTTAATCATGGCATTGTTCGTGAGTCAAACTCTCCATATGCAAGCCCAATTATATTAGTCAAAAAGAAATCAGGGGAGAAGCGTCTCTGTGTGGATTACAGAGCATTAAACAGCCGCACTAAAAGAGACCATTATCCTCTTCCAAGGATAGACGATTTGTTGGATCAACTCTCTGGCAACTCCTTGTTCACATCCTTGGACTTGGCCTCAGGGTACCATCAAATCCCCATTGCTGAGCAGTCTCGAGAAAAAACTGCGTTTGTCACGCCAGATGGCCAATTTGAATATAACCGCGTCCCGTTTGGCCTGGCCAATGCTCCAGCGGTGTTTCAAAGGGCGATTCACAAGATCCTAAGTAAATCTAAAGTCGGCTTTGTCGTCATTTACATGGATGACATTTTAATACCATCCAAATCATTTGAAGAAGGCCTAGAAAGACTGGAAGAGGTACTTACTCTTTTACGCGAGGCTGGTTTAACTTTGAAAATGGAGAAGTGTCATTTCTTTCAAGAAAAGATTGATTTTCTTGGATTTGAAATAGACAAGAATGGCATCAAGCCTGGAATCCTAAAAACGGAGGCAGTAGCTAAATTTCCAACTCCGCAAAATCAGCACGAAGTAAGGAGATTCCTCGGACTGGCTAGTTTTTTCAGAAGGTTCGTAAAAGGGTTTGCCCTTTTAGTCAGGCCCCTGACGAGTCTTTTGAAGAAAGATACACCATGGCAATGGGGTGATGTGGAGAGTAAATGGTTGTCTGGAAGAGATCGCTCTTAGCGATAAGACCGCCCATTGTACCTATATTTTATAAGTTTCTCTGTAAGCTGTATTTATCTTTTGGTGTCAATAAAGAGTTATTGTATTGTATTGTATTGTAAATCCTTCGATACCATCAAAAGGTTACTCTCTGAACGACCCATACTAGCATTATATGATCATGAGGCAGACACTCAACTTCACACAGACGCTAGTAAATTTGGCCTTGGAGGTATCTTACTTCAAAGGAAAGGATCAGATCCCTGGCAACCAGTGGCTTATTTTAGTCGCCAGACTCAGGCCGATGAAATGAAACTACATTCATTCGAACTTGAAACGCTCGCCGTTATCTGTGCGTTAAACAAGTTTCGTTCGTATCTCATCGGGATAAAGTTTACTATAGTGACGGATTGTAACGCTCTAAGGTCTACCTTTACCAAGAGGGATCTTATACCTCGAATATCCAGATGGTGGATACAATTTCTAGAATTCGATTGCGAAATCGAATACCGTCCGGGTGAGAGGATGTCTCACGTAGACGCACTCAGTAGGGGACCTGTGCCAGCGGAACTGGAACAGATTCACACGCTCGACATACTGTCAGTTAATACGGAAGACTGGATTTCCACTGTGCAATCTTCTGATGAAGAAATCAAACGCATCAAGGAGGTATTAGAAGATCCAGAGACTCATAAGATCGCTAGGATGTTGAAAGAATATACGATCAAGAACGGCAGAGTTTTTCGAAAGCTACCAGACGAAACGACTAGATGGGTAGTACCGAGGAACGTACGTTGGCAACTCTTAAAGGCCAATCACGATGACGTAGGTCATTTCGGGTTTGATAAAACACTAGACCGAGTACGGTCTCAATTTTGGTTTCCCAAAATGCGCAAGTTTATTAAGAAATATGTTGCAGCGTGCCTCGAATGCGCACATCACAAACTGCCAGCGGGAGCCAAAGAAGGACTGCTCCACCCGATTCCAAAGGTAGAAATTCCGTTTCATACCCTACATGCGGACCATCTCGGACCGTTTCCACGTAGCAAACGAGGCTGCACATATATACTCGTTGTTGTGGATGCATTCACCAAGTATGTCTGTCTAACGCCTGTGCGAAGTACTAAAACCAAAGAAAGTATAAAAGCACTTCGAACTCTTTTTAGCTACTTTGGTTCGCCTACACGCTTAATAACCGACAGAGGCACCAGCTTCACCAGTAAAAAGTTTAAAGCATTTATGCAATCAGTTGGTGCAAAACACATACTCAACGCCGTAGCCACACCCCGGGCAAACGGTCAAGTGGAACGGTATAACCGAACCATCTTAACCGCACTTAGCTCTATGGCTCATGGCAAGAATAAGAATACATGGGATGATATCCTCCCCGATGTTCAGCTGGGGATCAACACCACTGTTCATGAAGTGACGAAGAGGACACCTACCGAACTATTACTCGGCAGGACTGTAGCTAACCCAGCTTTAGGGTTACTGAACGACATAACCGATGACATAAATAATAATTCAAGCAAAGAAACGATTAAAGATATAAGAACAGAAGCCAGTGAGAAGATTAAACGAAAACAAGAAATGATGAAAGAAAAATACGACAAACAAAGAAAGAAGTGTCAGAATTATGCGGAGGGTGATCTTGTGAGAATAGCGAGGGCTATAGTTACGGGGCCAGGTCAATCTAAAAAGCTAGAGGCTAAATGCAAGGGGCCTTATCGAATTAAAAAGGTTTTGCCAAACGATAGGTTTCTCGTAGAAGACACACCATTAACTAGAAAGGGGGCGAGATATGAAACGATCGTAGCAATAGATAAGATATTTCCCTGGCTTAGCTTCACTGCTGCTTGCTCTTCCAGTGAAAACACTGATGATGAAAGTGACCACAATTAATCTCCTAAGTTGTTATTAGATTACAAAATACTTTTTACGTAAGATAAGATGTACGATACAATATAACTATTATAAATAGATACTTATACGATAATTATCATAGTAATAATAGAATTATTGTGGACACCGCGTGATCGATTATTATTTAAAGTTCATACACGTTATCGAATGAGTGATATGAGAAATGATTTGAGTAGTATTGTGGCGTTACCTTAATGCAAGAGGAATAGTATATATGTATAATCCAGTGAGGGTGTCATTGAATCGGACAGGATTGGCGTATAAACTAGCCGCCCATGAGCGATTCGAGACATCGCAGTTGTGTGGTATGGCAGTGAAGGAAGTAACTCTCACACCACACAGCTATATCTTAAGAGTGAGGGTGCCTTCGAGCCGGGCAGGATTGGCGTCTGAACTCGTCGCCCATGAGTGGCTCGAAGCATCGCAGTCAGCAATGTGACTGTGAAGGAAGTAGCTTTCACATTGCTCGACTATAGCATAATAGTGAGGGTGTCTTCGAGCCGGGCAGGATTGGCGTATGAATTCGCCGCCCATGAGTGACTCGAAACATCACAGTCAGCAATGTGACGGTGAAGGAAGTAGCTTTCACATTACTCGGCTATAGTATATTTAGAGATTGATTGATGATTGATGATTTGAGATTGTCAGATAGAAATACATCTAAGTGAATTAAAATCCACTAACGAAGCTTATGATTTGAGAGTCATGTATATTAAAGAAACTAGATTTATCACTACAAACTAAAGTGTTATAGTAGATTTATTGATGTTAAAATATGTAAACATAAAATTACTAAGTACATATAATAAAAATAAAATAACATTCATGTAAACTTAGAACGAAGAGACTCGTTCCTATAGGATGGCCGACTGTTACGCGATTATTAGGTCTATATCCAAATGTCGTTGAAAATATATTTGTAAACAGACAAGTTATATGGTGTGACTGTCAGTGTCACACCATTACTTGTCGGCACTGTCAAATAAATAATCGGTCTACCATAGACAAGCTCGAGTCGGGGCTTTTCGGTCTGCCATCTTGAGTTGTCAGTTGGGAACGAGCCGTCGTCGTGACAAAAGGTCGGTACTGTGTTTTTATTGTTAATATTTGAATAAATTCAGTGAAGTGTATTGTGAATCGTTTAATTTTGAATCTCTTCTGAGGTGTAGATTACAAATGCGTGTTAAATACATTAAATCTGATCAAGGTTCCGAAGATAAAGCGGTGAAGTTGGTTTTTTTTTAGCTTTGCTTGCGTTTAATTATTTGATCTCTATTAGGAACCTCGTGTTTCTTCAGTTCCTTAGTTTGGGTCCTGTGCGAAAACCGACAGACATACTATTGGGTAACAAGCCAATATAATACAAAATCAAAAAACCAGGCTGCGTAAAATGTGAACTCTATTTATGTATTTGTGTAAGTACTTGATCAATATCATTTAAGTGAGAATGGTTCCTAACCAGCTTTACCGATTTAGACATAAATGGAATTTAAAAAAAATATGGTTGTCTGTAAAGTCGGTTTACGGACGATAATTTTACATGATAACGTCATATGACAACGCTTAGTTCGATCGTGCCTCTCTATCGCTTGTTCCGCGCTCTCGCTTGCATGCTCAGGCTCAGGCGGAACGTGACACTATATCGTGCGTGCAGCCGGTTTTCATCGACTTATGAGACATTATCACGTCAATAAAAAATGTAAAAGAAATCTAAAGATGATTTTCAAATACCTATTCATTGGTAACCCACTTGACACAGTTCGTAGACTTTATTTTTCACAATATGGTGTCTGGTTGTCGCATTATTAATTTTGTAAAACTTGCCAAGACTAAAACAAATCGATAGACGTTAATCCTTACGTCAATCGATTTGTTTCAATCAATATCGAACCACGCGTTAGGTATCTAGAACGCCAGAGGAACTAACATATATTTGCACGTCGCGAAAGAAAAACGTTGTATTCTATATTTACGACATAAACTAGGTCACTTACATGTTACTTAACGCGGGTAGGTCAAAGTTCTTACTACCCCTGTACCATGAAATAATTGTAACAACACAAAAGCATTGCTGAGTTACGAAGTGTCGATAAGCAAGTAATGGACGCCGGCACGCTAACGGTTAGGTTAGGGTTAAGTGAGCGAAAGTAAAAGGAGTGAGATGAGCGAAAAAAAACATACAGTCAGATTGAGAATCTCCTTTTTACCGACTTCCCAAAAAAGGGTACTCAAGTCGACTGTATTGTAAGATAGCTTCTATCGCGGGCCTTGAGCGTGGAGACCGAATCCAGAAATTCCGTAACGAAAATAACCTAACACCCCCCACTCCGACCGGCACAGCGGTGATACTTTTTAGTTTTGCCATCTATAGATGAATAGCAGAACTTTTAAGGACTTTTTTAAAATATCACAATTGTCTCTTTAGTTCAGCAACTCGCCTCTAGGTGGCAGGAATAAAAATACTGCATAAATAAAGTAAATAAATAATTATAATTGCATAAGTTGATAAAAAATGTTATACAATAGCTTTATCGCGGCAGTCCCCGAGTGCCACACGTCCTTTTTTTTATTTTTTTTTGTTTGTTACCTCATAACTTCTCTACAAGTGTGCCGAATTCGAAAATTTTTTTTTTTAGTTTGAAAGATTTTGCTTTTTAATTGGTCCCATTTAAATTTGATCAAGATCTGATCAGTAGTTCTTGAAATATCGTCAATAATGCCTATTTTGTGTCGAATGCTTTGACGATGTTCTCGTTTACCCGACTTCAAAAGTTACCTCATAACTTCTTTCGTTGTGAGCCGATTTTGATGATTCTTTTTTTATTTGAAAGCTAGTGCTTTTTATGTAGTCCCATTAAAATTTGATCAAGGTTTGATCTCTAGTTTTTGAGTTATAGTCAATAATGCGTGTTTATACATTAAATCTGATCAAGGTTCCGATGATAAAGCGGTGAAGTCGGTTTTTTTAAGCTTTGCTTGCGTTTAATTATGTTAGATCGCCAAATGCTGTCACTTGCGCCACACCTAATAATTTTCTTTATCGCTTGGCGTAAGAAGAATTATTTTGTAGCTTATTTCATAACGAACCCTTTTATTTGAATATAAACCTTACGTAATCATCGTAAAGTCTTACTTTAAACAGAGAAATGTTTCTGGAGTCCAATTTAAATCCATTCTAAGTTAGACTTAAGTTATTCAATAGGGTAATATTACTTAAGTGCAGAGAGATTACTTAACAAGTTAGTCTAAATTAAGCAAGATTACAATAATTTCATTAGATCTAAATCACAGGGACGGATTTAGGTCATGTCTTGTACTTAAACAAAATTATAACTCTAGTACTATTTCCTGTGAATTTTGCTTAAGAGGCCGAGGAGTCTCTGTTTAACTGGCAAACTGTGTCCATGCTTGATGCGATAGCACTACCGACCGAACAAATTATGATAGGTGTCGTAATACCAAAGATTATGAATGAAAATGTAATGTTTAGCCATTGTTTTTTGCATTAATAGTACCTTGAAATGATAATCTATGTACCTGTTGTAATGGCAAAAGAAATGTGTTAGTTTTTAATACAAAACGAATAAGTTAAAGATGTGACATTTACGTCGTAATAATGTGTGAAAATCAATTGGTTTATATTTCGTTTTAAGTAATTATTTTGGAATACAAACTATCCAGGAACCTAGATTAATATGTTTTTAATCTGAATAACAGCACAGAATGGTGGTAATATGCTTGAATTATAAATAATTGTATGGGCAACTCAACCACCGGAGGCCTCTTAAGATATCCTTTTTGATTCATGAATATAGCATAGCGTGGAAATTTATGAGTGCGTTGTAAATAAAATACACTTATTTTCGACATATATTTTTTTTTTATAAATAGGCAAGCATTTGACTATCTCACGTGATGCTAAGTGATGATGCGGCCGAAGATGTGACATGCTTGCCTAGAAGATAACTATTCACTCTTGATTTGAAGACTCCCAGATTATACCGTTCGGGGAACAATGACCATGTCTTATAACCGAAATACAACGAGTAAAAACAAGATTTATGAATTACAGATGTAGGTTCGTATGAAAGCAATTAAGGGTCTGTTACCCGCCTTACACTTTTGCACATAAACTTTCGCATTTATAATATTTAATAGGATAAAAGTGACGTGATGATATCACCCCTTTAAAAACGCTGCCAAATCCTCATACTTGCATAAATACGAACGCCCAAAGCATAAACCGATTGCAACAAACGGGGTTATTCCTTTCCATATTACACTTAAGTCAATAGCAACCGTTAGTAATGTAAACGCAAGCAAAGCTTAAAAAACTGACTTCACCACTTATATATAGTTTTTTGTTGATTTTCTCAAAAAGCGCAAAACCAATTTCGATAAAATTGACATGTGACCACCTCTGAAGTATGATCTACCAAACAAAGTAGGATTATCAAAATTCATAATTGGCGAAATAATCGCATAACATACATACAAAAAAACATAGTCGATTTGAGAACCTTCTCCTTTTTTGAAATCGGTAAAAATACACATCGCCGAACAAACTGCCTCAAGGTAACGGATACTCGACTGTCGAAACCAGCCCTGGGAGAGCGCTAGAATTCTAACTTTTAATTAATTAACAAGATATAGTAACTTGTTAATGTACTTAATGTTTAGAGATACTCGAGACAGCTTTGCTAACTTGTTCTATAAGGTTTGAATAATATTGTTTCAGCATCTTGGATAATTAAACGCAAGCAAAGGTTAAAAAAACCGACTACACCGCGTATATTTTGGTTTCGATAAAATTTATGTGGAAACTTTGAAGTATAATCTACCAAACAAAAAAAATCATCAAAATCGATATGGAGATATCTCGTAACATACATGCAAAAAAAAAAGAAAATTATTTAGTCGAATTGAGAACTCCCTTTTTTAAAGTCGGTTGAAAACAAGTTAGGATCACTATTGTGGTGCACTTGTTATAAAAAGTTATATTTATTAAGCTATGTTTCTTATAATCATCATCATCATCATACTCAGCCTATCTCAGTCCACTGTTGAACATAGGCCTCTCTCAAAGTGCGCCACTGAGCCCGACCAGCAGCCCTACGTATATAATCGCTCCACCTAGTCACAGGACGTCCTCTGCTACGCTTACCGATTCGCGGTCGCCTCTCCAGAACTCCAGAACAGAAGTTTCTTATAATGTACGTCTTCTAATTGAGAGTCGCGGATTCTAATTCACTGACATAATCATTGTATAATAAGCTTTCTGTATCAACACGCTTTTTACCATTGATTTAAATTTTCTCATTTGTAATTCAGTTACAGTTAGTGCCTCTTTGGGGCCCATGTGAATAAACGATTTTGATTTTTGAGTTTTAGGAATTTTGTTATAAAACGAAATACTATTGTCTAGAAAAACTTAAGCTAGGTTTACAGGCAATATAAAACAACTTGTCTTTTATTAAATGAATAAATGAATATATAAAAAACGTATGTATTTAGCTTAGTCTAAACGTGGCTATATTTTGCTCATATCTAGTACTACCCCTGCCCTGCGCCTTCGCCCGCAAAAATCAAGTTTAAAAGTAGCCTATGTGTTAATCCTAGGTTATATGTATATTCCAAATGTTATCTAAATCCGTTAAGCCGTTACAGCAGGAAGAGGAAACAAACATACTTACACAATTATATACAAACTTTCGGATTTCTAATATTAGTATAAAACTATTTAATTCAATTCTTAATTTATATACGTTCAGTAGTGAAATCCTTGCTTATTTAGCATAAAAAATATATATTTATAATAATATATTTATAGTTATTGATATTTTTAACGTATAGGTAATCTGGGAGTCTTCAAGTAAAGAATAAATAGTAATTGCATCTTCAGCCGCATCGTCGCTTTCTATCAGGTCAGAAATACTTAGTTTAACATTTTAGAATCGTAAATAATAGTTAATAGCCCTTATACTGCACTACCACAAATTTTTTTTTCTGCACCTTCTCGGTTGACTGGCAGAAAATGCTGTAATGACTAATTAGCATTAAGTCCTCCGTGTACATTTATATTGTGCAAAAGAATAAATAAATAAGATTGGCAGATGCAGTGATACAAGTATTGACAGAACGATTGGCGGGTCCACAGAACTTTGCCAACTTGTACATGGGGTTTTTTGACGTGAGTGAAAAAATGGCGTTGTTGATTTTGTAAAATTTTCCAAAACCTGTGATTCTTCGAGTGTTAATTTGTAATAATGGTGGATTATTAACCGTTGATACTAAGTGAACGTGCATAAGTGTAGGCAAATCATACAAAGTTGAAAAACGTGATTTTCGCCTTCGCTCCAAAACTCCAATAGAAGTTCTAGTAAAGTTTCCACCACTTTACTAGGGCATGACTTTACTATGACTGGACCTTGACTCTTTTACTTGACTTTGACTGTGACTTGTGACTAGGACTTATAATATGAAATAGTACACTTGAAATATTATATTATCATTTGACACTGGCTAAATGCACAAGATTGCGAAGCCATAACTAAGAAGAAGAACTTGTACATGACATTAAACGTCGTAATGACTCTTAATGTTATTATTTAACTGACATTAGTTAACTGACATAGTCCTCATAGTTCATCACCCTCCAAAACTGCCTACTCGGTGGGAACTCTGACACATGCTCACATAACTAGGGTAATAAAGATGTTATGACCAGTTTTATATTAGTTTAACACGTTACCACTCCACTTGTTTATAAGACAAACAAACTATAAGCTCACCAACTCTATTTAGAGGATCATCTTAATTCAAATCTTTATATTCCAACATAGATTTTTTTAAGCCGGTTTCGTACTCTACTTGTCAAGACTTTTTCAAAGATACCCACAAGGGTAGTCAATAAAATAAAAACATTTTGCTCCCCACTTCCAGCCCTTCATATTTTATTTTATATAGTTATAAATGTCATTTCTGGCTTTGGGCTATAGTTTTACATATTCTATGAGAATTTGAAGTCATTCGCTTGTATGGTTTAGACGCTAGATGCCTCTGACAGACGGACGGACGGATGAACGGGCGGACGGACGGACAAAGTGCTAAACGACCCAAGTCAAATTATAAATCTCGCTCGATCAATTATAAATGTAATAAGTACAAATTTATAAATATATTATCAGTATTTTTAGCAATGTTTTATATATTCTAGTTTTATTGTAGAAATTTTACTACAGTTGACTAACTGTTTTAACTACGCCAGTAGAATATAATCGCTCAAAATCAAACACGAATAAACACCATAAAAATATATGTACATAAGAATTAAAATTACAAAACTAATTCCAAGCAATTATTTTTCGTAACGTTCGAAATGCGTTTTATTCTATTCTAAGTCGTATTATAAAACAATAGAGTTGGTGTGTTTGGAGATCTATACAAAGTAGTTGAAACGCTTCGACGTGTTGAAAGGAGGGTGTCTTGTTTACTTCATTAGGAGTTGTGATCGATTTTATGGGTCCTTGTTTGACGATGGAAAAATAATCTATTTTCATCCTTAACACCGAAGCCGAAGAGTCTCACTTAGTCCTATTTATATAAATAAAATTAATTTAATTCATGTAACTGACTCATAACACTTGGCTAAGTTGAGTATGCGTTCACCTTCTAAGCAGTTATTTGTGTGAAAGCGTTAACTACAAGAAACTAATATCCTAAGGTGCATAAAGACAAACAAACAAACGCATTCAAACTCACAGTTCCACACAAAGTTCTTGTATCGTGAGTGCCGCAAACATTTACATATCACACACACAATCACACCTAGAACCAGAAGCACAAATCTCTCTTGGGGAGGAAAATTGTGCTCCTGCCGGGAATCGAACCCAGGACCCACGGCGCAGAGGGCGGAGACTTGCCCACCACGCCAACTGGGTCGTCAAACAGACAGATATGATAAACTCGGCTTCCCTACTTAAGTAAGGAACCCTAAAAGTACATAGATTGTGTAATGCCATCATTACCTGCAACATGCCCACTCAGACGGCTTTGATGTCTCGAGGGTGGCGTTTACGTAAGGGTGGTATTTTTACCGAGGGATGGGGATGTTTAGTGCCTTTAATGAGGCGGTTTTGAGAATTAGGTGCAAAATTTAGTTATAATGAGAGGTCGTTCGTTTGGTGTTATTATTACCCGACTGCGCGACGCAAAGGTATGTTTATCAGCGTATGTATGTTTATTCCTTTGAGGCGCTCTAGAGACCAACACGTGGGCCGATTTTGATAATTCATATGACAATCGATTTGTCTTAGTCTTGTTGTGTCACAATAAAAAAAACAATTTGACAATTTTTGAGGGCTGAGTCACCCACGTCCGTAGGAGGATACCCCTTAAGTCTGACTCCCTACACGTGGTCCCCGGGTGGTGCTAATCAGGTGACATTTGAGAGGTGGTAGAGCATTTTGTGAGTTGCTCGCCTGGCTTGCTACCAAAGTAGCTTACCACCATCAAGTTGAAAGTCTGCCGCCAAGCCAAATACGGTGTTCCGGCAGTTATCCTTGAGAGCCTGCGTATTCCAGGTCTAGTGTGTTTACCAGCTTCGATCACATCGTCACTTACCATCAGGTGAGATAGTGGTCAAACACTAGCCTGTCACAAATAAAAAAAAAAAAAAAAAAATCATTGCCGTGCATGATGAGATACAGCTAATAGTTTTTTTTGTTCAAGGTAGGCATACTTTTGTACTTGATCTCACCTTATGGTAAGCGACCACGTGGTCGACGATGAAGTGAGCTTACCTAGAAGATACCTATTCAACGCGACTTGAAGACTCCCAATTTCACATCATGTAGGAAACACCGACTCAGGCAAGGAGTTCCATTCCTTTGCCGTTAACACAATTAATATGGAAGCAAAACGCATAGTCCGCAAGTGTGGAATATAATAACCATATAGCGGTATGTAGTTTTAGGAAATATAGGCAATTGGCCTTTAGATCCACCGATTACATCAACAATCTAATATATAATATCCGACGTAAGGTAGCAAGCCTATCGGTATTCTATCGCTTACATTTTGGAGAGTGTGCTCAGGATTACATGATATAATTCCTCCCCATGCCCTTTTTACCATGTAACAACAAGACACTGTCAAACGCCAACCATTTATGGTTGACATACCTCCAGTTCGCTCGAAGCGTTTTGCTTCTATATTCATCATCCGTACAGCGTAGGAGTGGAACTCATTGCCTGCGTCTTTGTTCCCTGAACGGTATAATCTGGGTGTCTTCACGTCTAGAGTGAATAGGTCCTAGGCAAGCATGTTCCATCTTTGGTCGCATCGTCACTTTCCATCAGGTGAGATAGCGGTCAAATGCTGCCTATCTAGTATAAAAAAACTCCATCTTCAACCGCACCGTTACTCCATCAGCGTCTATAACGTTACAAAAATGCTCTTTTCATTAGGCCAAGTAACGGGCTCCTTAATTCGTAATGATGATTAATTATGCAGGGTTTACTCCGCACCGGACCCTTTTAATGTACATTGGCTGTAAAGATCGTTGCGAATGGTATTAGCTCGCCATTTTTAGGGATTTAGGAAAGCTGTAAAGAACGTTAATGGTTTTTAAAATTGTTTAAATACTATGGTTCACTTAGAAAAATTCCAGGTCAAAAGTACCCGCAACCAACGAGCGTGTATAAACAGATGGATGTAGTAGATGTGTGTCAGGATCGTAGCAGGTGGAGAGATGAGGTATCTGCCTACCCCAATGGGAAGGAGGCGTGACGATATGTATGTATGTATTTTTTAGTTAGAACTCAGCTCGAGATCTGACTAAGTAATTACAGAATGTATCTTTTTAGACGGAGTGAAATCTTTTTTTAAGATACCTCTGGCTGAGAAGAGACCGAGTTATTTGAGTTCATTTTCGGTGTTTTTTTAATAGTTACTAATGTAATTTTTTTTGTAATATTTTTAACCGACTTCAAAAAAGAAGTAGTTTTATGTTGGACTGTATGTATTTTTTTTATAAATGTATGTTCATCGATTTCTCCCCCATTTGTATATCGTTTCTCAAATGTTTTATTTGTTTGGTATATTACACTTCAGAGGTGGTCCCATATAAATTTTATAGAAATCGATCAAGCCAAAGCCAAAACTTAAGCGGTGAAGTCGGAATTTTTTAGCTTTGCTTACGTTTAAATTATAAATTAATCATAAGGACGATGACTTTCTGAAATAAATGCTTTGAATTTGAATTGGCAATACTAGACACTTTGGTCAAGTACGTTTAAGTCTACACAGTAAATGATTATACATTGCATTGCATCCGTACAGCAAAGGAGTGGAACTAATTGGCCGCAACTTCGTACCCCGAACTAGTATAATTTCGCAGTCTTCAAGCCTAGAAATGTATCTTCTAGGAAAGCATGCTGCACCTTCGGCCGCTTCGTCACTTTCCGTCGGGTGAGATAGCAGCCAAATGTTTATCTGGCATAATATAATTAAACGCAAGCAAAGCTTAAAAAAACCGACTTCACCGCTTTATCTTCGGAACCTTGATCAGATTTATTAAACACGCATTACTGACTATAACTCAAAAACTAGGGATCAGATCTAGATCAATTTCAATGGGACCACATGAAAAGCATCAGCTTTCAAATAAAAAAATAATCATCAAAATCGGCGCACTATGAAAGAAGTTATGAGGTAACTTCGGAAGTCGATTAAACGAGAACATCATCAAAGTAGTCCACAAAATAGGCATTATTGACGATATTTCAAGAACTACTGATTAGATCTTGAACAAATTTAAATGGGACCAATTAGAAAGCAACATCTTTCAAACTAAAAAAAAATTCTAAATCGGCTCACATGGAGAGAAGTTATGAGGTAACACACATTAAAAAAAAATACAGTCGACTTGAGTACCTCCTCGTCTTTTGGGAAGTCGGTAAAAAGTATCAATACCCTAAGCATACCTACACCTCGGGTGTGGCCACAAGCTAACAAACTCATCAATAATGAGATCGGTTACAAAGTATTACATTGCTCGTCGTCGGTTCTGCTTCACTAAGCCCGCTGATCGTACATGTGAACTCTGGTGGCTTCTTGATGATAGCACTATCTCACCTGATGGTAAGTGACGATGTGATCGAAGCTGGTAAACACACTAGACCTGGAATACGCAGGCTCTCAAGGATAACTGCCGGAACACCGTATTTGGCTTGGCGGCAGACTTTCAACTTGATGGTGGTAAGCTACTTTGGTAGCAAGCCAGGCGAGCAACTCACAAAATGCTCTACCACCTCTCAAATGTCACCTGATTAGCACCACCCGGGGACCACGTGTAGGGAGTCAGACTTAAGGGGTATCTTCCTACGGACGTGGGTGACTCAGCCCCCAAAATATACGTCAATGCTAGCACCTTTTTCACCACAGCCTATTATGAATTACAACGAGGCGGTTACACAAGGTCACGCGTGGCAATCTTTGATTTTTTATAGTTTTATTCGAATTTCGTGAAAACGCGCCTCAAAAAAAAGCTGAAGACATCATTCGTCTAGTAAATATACGTACATGAAATAACTTTCACAGTGTTGTGATATAAAATGGCGTAACGAAATGGTTACAAAAATACAATATCAAGGCCTGGATGTGATTGTATGTGTGATGTTAATATTTCCAACACCTACGACACAATTCATCGAACTTAGTGTGGCGCTGTGAGTGTGACAACGTATGCTATGTTCTGTTACAGGGTTTCTCACGGTTGTGCTATACATTGGTAAGATGAATTGCAGTTGTAAAAGTTTTCATATCGCTTGTCATCCGTTCTGCTCTGTTAGTCGTGCATTCGACGATGGATGCTTGGCTTCGAAGCTTCCTTTCTCGGTACTTAGGCCCAACCCATGACAGATGGGCTCACCATGTGGGCCAAGTTATCACTCATATTACAAATGCGACAGTTAAGCAGTCGGTCCTGGTTGTTAGTCGTAAGACAATAGTCGTTAAGTTATGTCAGAATAAAATTCAAAATTTAAAATCGTATTTTCACATAGGCCTCAAAGAGGCATTCATGATAGTTAATGAATCTACTGCCAGATTCGCAAAATAACAGCCATCTTGAAAAGAACCTGGCAAAAAACCCGGCGGAGCATTTTTTCATTCATTTTTTTAAACACTCTTTAAATGAGTAATTCAGAGACTTTTTGGCCCTTTTGATCCTCCTGGTAACAGTTCTCTCACGATGTTCGTCTTCACCTTTATTAGAGACTAGCTTTTGCCCGCGGCTTCGCTCGCGTTAAGAAGTACAACAAACTTTCATCCCCTATTTTATCCCCTTGGGGGTAGAATTAATCAAAATCCTTTCTTAGCGGATGCCTACGTCATAACATCTACCTGCATGCCATGCAAATTTCAGCCCGATCCGTCCAGTGGTTTGGGCTGTGCGTTGATAGATCACTATGTCAGTCAGTCACCTTTGAGTTATATATATTTATATATATATATAATATATATATATAGAGACTGCTAAATAGTCTTTGGTTCAGGACCGAGCAGGATTAAAACCTGGGTGCGTAGGATTGAAAGCCGCTCGTGTGCTGAGCCACACTTGCTCTAAACAATACGACCTGTTATAAGGACAGTTTTTTACGGTAACTGGTTCAAATCCCACGTAGTAAATTAAGTTTCGTTATTGCCTTGTATTTGCACTTAAAAATCCAAATTAGGTTGATTTTTAATCTCAATCTTTCCGCAACTTAATTCCGCCCAAACTTTCGCTTTCATTTCTTAAGTTGAATTAAGGAAAAGTTTGACCGCTTATTTGACCAAGATTTTTCCTTTCTGCGGTTCATTTTTGTTTAATTTAGGTAGATTCGAAGCTGGAAAAGAAAAATGCCTTAGGTTGTATGTAAAAAGTTAGTTAATTAGGCTGGTTTTTCCGTAGTTAGAATTTATCTAGTCTAGGCCTTTTTAAGTGGGTTAGGTCGTTAACTTGGAATGTTGGCGCCCAACGTGGGGCGAACTAATGAAGGTTTTTATCGAGATCAAGCTCGGAGGTCATAAGTCTGACAAAAAGTTCATCGTTATTTTTATCGTATGTCATTTTTTTATGTTACAGACGGTAGAAAAGGCTTCGAAGGGAAGTTAGATATATGTTTTTCGTGAAAATCAACACATATGAGTATGTTTTTAATGTCCTTGAGCAGATTGAATTCTAACGATGTAAAAATTTGCATTTTATTACGATAGAATGTTAAAGGACAGTAATTAACGATAAGCTTCAATAATTTAAAAGAAAAGACGTCACGGTTATGTTTCTCCAATCTATTTACAATATATATAAACAACTTATCGTCTCTTTAAAAACCCTCAAACTGTCATCAAATGTGTATATAGGAATACATATACATACAAGAATGCTTTTACATTCACAGTCCAATAATAAGTTCGATGACTTGTTTCGTAGGTGACGGAAAAATTCACATCATGCATACAATCACACCCAAAACTCAAACACCTAAATTTCCCTTGGGGAGAAAACTCATGTTCTCATCACGAATCGAATCCGATACCAATTGAGACTAGCTCACTGCGCCAACTGGATCGTCAAAAAAAAAGTAATGTAAGCATTACTGCTAACAATGGTATGTTATTGAAACAACTGAATTTTAAAACATTCTTCACAATTTTAATTTAGTATGTTCTTTCTCTATAGGTACTGTATAATCATTCCATATAAAAAGTTTTTATTTAAAGATAAAATCATAATAATCCCTATTTAAAGAATTAAACATACACGGATTTGGTACAGTACAAGGCAAACATAAACATAAAGGAGGTTTATTTAGACACTAAGTATTAAGTACTTGGCAACCATCAGCGTGAAAGAGGAAAAATTCTTTTTTTCTTTACGTGGTATAGCTAGTGTATGATATATTTAACTCATAAAACTTCCGTTGTACAAAACACGTGCATAATCCTTAGAGGTTCACACCATAGACAAGGCCACGCCTCCGAGATGACATATGAGGTGAGATACGCCGTCATTCTTGTCAGATGTCAGATATACATCATAGACGACAGCAGCCATATGTTTGAGGTGTGGTACGAGAGAGAGCGTCTATTGGATATTTAAACAATGCAGAGTTTAGTAGGACTAGTAAAATAATGGATTATATGTTTATAAAAAAACTGAGATTTGTAAATTGACTAATATTTAACAGAAACATTTTAAATAGGGTGTTTGACAACAATTTATTACGAAGCATTTGTTTTGCTATTGGTACGAATAGAAATCGAAACGTTATTGACAAGAACCTCAAATGGCACTCTAACTTTATTAAACACTTTCAAATTCACGGCCACAAACTAAGTTAGAACACTTGTATTGTGGGTGCCTGAAACATTCACATCATTGATAGCCTGGATATGATTATCCCATTTTAGTACCAATCATGGCCCAGCAGAGGTTTGATGGCATAATTATAGTGTAAGATAAATCAGTCGCAATAAGTATAATAACATAATAATTATGTTTTATGTATTATATTATATTGTATTCATATGTAATTTTGTCGTATGTTAATTGTTTTAGTTATATTTGTTTTTTTTTATTTGGTCATAACAAGAAATTCTTTTAATAGTGTCTATTTTTACCACTTTTTTTATTTTTGTTGCATACCTATAGCCTCTGCTTTTTGTGAACCTATACTTTAAAAACGATAATGAGTCTGCAGTTTTAATCATTATTTTTTTTTTATTATTGGTCCTTTCCCATAAAAAAAAGGTTTTCATTAGCCATAAAATACAATTTGGTAAGTATATGCTTATATTAGTGTAAGAAATATTTAATTTATATATTTCTTTCGAGCAAAGGTAATGAATATACTTCATTTTTTTTTTGTATTTTTTTTTTGTTTCATCTGTAACCAGCTGTGTTTCGAGTTCACGATGATGATGATGATGAATTGTAATAAAAAGTAGCCTCTCTTAATCTTGGATGTAGGCTTTGTCTATTCCATTCATAAAAACTCGTTCAGCCGTTGTGGCTTTAAGAAAGAACAAACACTTTTTCACGCAAACATTAGAGAGACTAAAGGAGACTTAAGAAATGTTATGGTAGTTGCACATTAATATGTCATGATAATATTATAGTTTTTAAAGTTATACAGTGACATAGGTCAGTTTTTTTATATTTTTATTCGAGACAAGCAAACTTATGCGATAAAAATGTGTTGAGTTATTTCATTACACTGAACACCCACTAAATCGGAGAGGAGGCGACGTGACAGACGTATATCATAATACTAGTAGAATTGAGACCATGTGTTAGAGGTGTGTGCTCATTGATAGCGGGAAGCGAGCTTTAACAATCGGTAAAAAATTACGTAAATAACGGAATTTGGTAAATTTCTCTTAAGTAAAACGAAAATATCAATAAAGCTGTGTTAATATGGTTTCCAGACTGAGACTTACAGTTATAAATAATTATTCCAAAAACAAAGTTTAAAAAAACTGGCATGAATTCGAGCCCGTTCGAGCCATACAACACAGCAGTCGGTGTGTTAAATACTTATGCTTAGAGTAATAAAATCACAAAACTTTCTACGAA
The DNA here is from genome assembly GCA_948107665.1 of Lomographa bimaculata. Taxonomy (NCBI): domain Eukaryota; kingdom Metazoa; phylum Arthropoda; class Insecta; order Lepidoptera; family Geometridae; genus Lomographa; species Lomographa bimaculata. The sequence goes on along the minus strand of OX403612.1, from coordinate 10,371,423 downwards.
ATTACAGATATGCAGAAATGGGTGCTAAAAATCTAATTGTTTTTTTTTTAATTGAGAGCTGTGGTTACTCGTCAAGCCACCAAATACTGGAAAAACATTTATATATCTATTAAAGACCTTTCTCATCGGTTTCAAACTAGATCGTCGAGAATCGAAAACGAACGACAAACCGGTATTACAGGGAAACATTTTAATTATTCATCAGTTTCTCCCACCTCTTATGTCACACAAAAAGATTGCGCATCAGAATTTCAAAGCCTTCCCAAAAAAGTTTCACTTTAAAAAATAAAGTCAGAAGTTTCCTACTTAGAACAATGATACCCTGTGATGATACCGCTTACAGACGCACCCCACCCTGTCTATATTTACCTCCCTAACTAGCCATCTGTGGCTCGAGCCGTCCCGTTATAGAGGTGCATTAACAAAACGAGACGGGATCAATTGATTTATAGCGTCGACGTGGAGATTCTCTTGGATGTAATCCATTGACGACATTATATGATTGGCGAGTAGACAATAGTAGCTGTGCGGCGATGGAGGAATGAACACAGTCAAGATATTAATTAAATTAAATGAGAGTTTGAAAACTTGTGTTCCCAGTAGAAATAGTGCATACTGCAGCTCTGTCGAAACGTCGAGGTTAAACGAAAATACTTTGATAAATGTGTGCGCGAATAAGTCTCGTTATTGACTGAGCAAGCGCGAAGCGCGAGCGGAGCTTCTCCGTTTCAGAATTTCAACATTGCTTTCGTCTGTCCGGATTTCCGGTTGTTGTCCTCTACAGGTCGCATTTCTCAACCGATTCTCGTGAAATTTAAATGGCGGAGTTACGGGGTTTGAAAACGTTAAAAAAATAGTGCAGCCATTTCGAAAAATATGCGAGGTCTTCAGCTCACAGAGCCTCTAGAAATAAACATAAAAGCTTACACGTGCCCCACACAAAAGATTTGTATGCCCGAAACATTCACATCACACACACAATCACAACTACAACCAGAAACACAAATTTTTATCGCATTTTTTTCGACCGGGTTTCGAACCCGATACCCGCTGCTTAAAAGAAGACGCACAACCAACCAACCAGACCAGCAGGCAGAAAAACGACAAAAAGTTTTCCCCCAAGGACTTGTGTATATCTGTTTATGCGTGTGATATGAATGTTTCCGGCACCCACGACTAAAACTCTTCGAACTTAGTGTGAGTGTGAAAGTGTTAATGTTGTGTTTGTTTTTTTTTTTTCGAGTTAAACATACAGCTGTCGAAAGCCTCACTAGACTGGCGCCGTACCTGCAACAAAAAGACACACATTTCAAAGGAATGTTTTTACCAATTAGCGTTAATGCAAGCTTTTAGCGTATAATTAACAAGATTGAGTAGATCCGACAGTGTCTTAAACTGTTCATGATACGTTAACGTTTAAGGTGCATTGATAGGCAAGCATAGCAGCTACTGGACGTATTCGGTTCGAACGGATGGCATGCGGGGAAGCGGGCGCGGTTGCCTGCTGTGTAGTGATGCTTGCGCCCGCGTCTCCGCTAGCCGTTCCGTTCGTGCCAACTGTGTCTAGCAGATCCCTATTAAAAATACTTTGTCGTTCATCTCACTTTGAACTGCCCGTTGACTTAGTTAGATATGTGTTCGCCATTCAAGCAGTGGGTATTGGATTCGATTCCCATTGGAAACACAATTCTCTTCCAAGAAGTCAGTAATTCGTTTTTTAAAACCGTATATATTATTTTATTTTAAGTTACCGATGTTATTTACTCATAAATAACATAGTTCGCTTATAATGAGATACATAGATACTAACTTATAAGTAACTTAGAACCTATTTACTTATATTGTAGTTTACATACGAATTTTAAGGGCAAAATTTTAAAGGTCCTAGAAAGGTGTCAAACATGTCAATTTTTTTTTATGCCGGACAGGCAAGCATTTGACCACAATCTCATCTGATGGAAAGTGACGATGCGTCGGATGTAGCATGCTTGCCTAGAAGTTACTTATTCACTTTTGACTTGAAGTCTTCCAGATTATACCGTTCAAAGACATTGGTCAAATGCTTGTGTATAAAGAATAAGATAATTAAACGCAAGCAAAGCTTAAAAAACCGACTGCACCGCTTTATCTTCGGAACTTTGATCAGATTTAATGTATTAAACACGCATTATTGACGATATTTCAAGAACTACTGATCAGATCTTGATCAAATTTCAATGGGACCACATGAAAAGCACCAGCTTTCAAATAAAATAATTATCAAAATCGGCTCACAACGAAAAAAGTTAAAAGGTAACTTTGAAGTCAGTTAAAAACGAGAGAATCGTCAATGTAATCCACAGAAAACGCATTATTGACGATATTTCAAGAACTACTGATCAGATCTTAATCAAATTTAAATGGGACTAATCGGAAAGCAACATCTTTCAAACTAAAAAAAATTTCGATATCGGTTCTCGTGGACATAAAAAAACACACATAAAAAATTAAAAAATACAGTCGACTTGAGTACCTCTTTCTTTTTTGGGAAGTCGGTAAAAACAAAAGGTCTCTTACAAATTTCCCCGCCAAGTTTATGACAACGCGAAACCTCTTTCGTATAACTAGGTCTTCAAACGAAGGGCCGGCTGACTCCCTCAATTATCACTCAACGGCCACATTTTAGCATACAATTAGCGTTAGCAGTTCTCATGAACAATGGATTACAGTTAGCTTTCGTTCCCAGGCTGTTTTCTTGAAATTGTTTATTAATCATCCTTATATGAAATAAATAAGACAAGAGACTTATCAACAGCGACCAGTTGACTGATGCAAAACTTCAGAGCTTGGGGCATCGTCGCATGGTGGCGAGTCTCTCGGTATTTTATCTGATACATTTCGGAGAGCGTGCAACGGAATTACACAACCTAATTCCCCCATCCCCATTCTATCATCGGACATCGAGACAGACTCTTAAGCGACACCGCTATATGGTAGATATTCCACAAATGCGAACCAAACGTTTTGCCTCCACATTCATTATGCGAACTGCAAAAGAATGGAATTCCTTACCTGAGTCTGTGTTCCCTGATAAATACAATATGGGAGTCTTTAAGTCGCGAGTGAATAGGCATCTTCTAGGCAAACGTGCTCCATTGTCGACCGCACCGTCACTTACCATCAGGTGAGATGGCGGTCAAACGTTTGCCTATCTTAAATTAAAAAAAAAAAAAAATGCATACCAGCATATTTAGTACTAGCCGTGCCTCGCGGCTTCGCCCGCTATTATCAAATTAAAAAGTAGCCTATGTGTTAATCCTAGGTATAAGCTATGTACATTCCAAATTTCATCCAAATCCGTTCAGCGGTTAAAGCGTGAAGATGGAAAAAACATACTTACACACTTGCACACACACTTACACACAAACTTTCGGATTTATAATATTAGTAGGATTAGTAGGATAAAAGGTTTAAAATTGCGTAAAACATTGAGCTTTTGAACAGCCTGTTGGTTTAGTTGGGTGAGCGTTCGCCTTTTAAGCTGCGGGTATCGGATTGGATTCCCGGCAACACAAGTTCCACAAACGAAATTTGTGCTTCTGGTTTTGGGTGTGATTGTATGTGTATGTGATGTGATTGTTTCCGGCACCTACGACACAAGTCATCGAGGTTTTACGGGGCTGTGAGTGTGAAAGCGTTTATACTTTGTTTATGTTGATGCATTGATCGTTTTGACATTCTACAGAAGAACATTTCATCAAATAATTAAACGCAAGCAAAGCTTAAAAAAACGATTTCGGCGCTTTATCTTAACTCAAACTCAAACTCAAACGTTTATTTGCCAGAATACATGTCAAAAAGGTCTTATAAATAATATTATGTACAATGTATTCAGCCTGCATGCAGACGTGCAAATATTAAAAAATATTATTGTCTCTAAATTTCATAAATTCGTTAATAGTATAAAAACAATTACTTAATAGCCAGTCACTCAAATTCTTCTTAAAACTATTGCCTTCTAAAATTTTTATATCGTTAGGTATTTTATTATATAAAGATATACACATATGATATACGTTCTTTTTGTAAATATATTTTTGACAAGTAGGTTGATATAATAGTGAGGTGAATTTTGCACGCTTTTGTTTTTTATAAATGTCACTGCGATTTTTAAAATATGCTGGGTACGTTTTTGTAAAAATACAAATATCTCTAATGTAGATGCAAGCTAGAGGAAGCACGTTACATTTTTTTAATAATGGCCTACAACTATCCCTAAACCATGCTTTATTAATCACCCTAATGCATCTCTTTTGTATAATAAAAACTCGCTCAATGTCAACAGAATTACCCCATAATATGAGACCATAGCTAAGTATGGATGACACATAACCATGGTAAGCTGCTAATGCAGCCTCCATCGAAACGGTCTGCCTAATTCTTTTTAATGCAAATACATATCTGTCTAGTTTTTTTCGGAACTTCGATCAGATTATTGAAGATATTTCAAGAACTACGATCTTGATCAAATTTAAATGGGACCAATTGGAAAGCAACATATTTCGAACAAAAAAATAGTTCAGAATCGGTTCACATGGAAAGAAGATATGAGGTAACACACATATATAAAAAAAAACAGTCGACGAGTACCTCCTCCTTTTTGTTAAGTCGGGAGAAAACAACAAAAGTAGGCAAAAAACACAGCTTTTGAAAAAATATAAATAATTTAGCAGATCAGCCTAATTTCATCTCGGAGAACAATTCAAGATTTTTTCATAGCGGGTTCGTCGCAACTGCGGGCGTTGCATACAAAGCGTAAACTGACTACAATTTAAATGTTCAATTGTTCATATTATTTGAAATATTATGCACTAAGGAATACCTCAAGATGCCTAGATGAATTTATAAAACAAGCTACTAACCTGTAGGTATGTCCTCTACAGCTATAACAATAGAACTTGGCAATGTCTAAATTATTCAGATAGAAAGCTTATTACTACTATAAAAAATCAAGGTGTGTCTTAAAGACGCACGATAGAGGTGTGAAACTTTTGTATTACAGGGAAACATTTTAACTATTCATTACCAGTCATCACAGTGTTTACCCCCACCACTTTTCGTCACACAAAAAGGTTGCGGATCAGAATTGTAAAGCCTTTCCATAATAATAATCACTTGAAAAATTACGTTGATCTAACCTTAGAAACCACTTTAAACTTAATACAATAGTTAAATCGATAAAAAGCACGAACGTTGATTCAGTAGCTACCCTTGAAATACAGATTCTATTCCAGGCCATTTCAAAATAACACAATTTGTATCATAAAAATAACTCACGGCGCCACACTAACTTCAATGACTTGTCTCGTGGGTGCCTCCAAATTCACATCATCAAACACGATCACACTCAGAAACACAATTTTCCCTTGGGGAATAAACTTTTTTTCCGGTAATAGATACCCGCTGCCTCGAAGGCGAACGCGCACCCAATTAAGCTAAGAGGCAGTGCGTAACTAAATATACTATATTAGCCATAATTAAACTTACAGTTCCGATAAAAAAATAAAAAAGTTCCCGTTCAAGTACAATCTCGCGAACAGTGGCGACGCACCCCATCTACTTACCAAACATTTTTAAAGAAAAACGAGATTAAAAGGTCAAGCTCGAAATAAGTACTGTAGCGAATAATTAATTAATTTTTCAGTTATTTATTATTTACCTTAATTAAATTCGAAATGGGAATTGTTGAGCCTGAATTTGTAATTTTATAATTACTACGAACGCGTGCAGCTGCTAATAATCTTGTGAAGTTTTTTATAGATTTTTTTCAAAAAGTATGAACCTTTTTTTTTTCAATGTTACTTCGACCAACGATTGCGGGGGTTAATTGCCGAGTGAAATAATAATAATGATTTTTAGTATTTTTCCATTGTAATTTACAAGAACAAAAGAGTAAAAAAATCATTTAGTTATTTAATAACCTTTCAACTTTTTATCAATTTAAATCATCAAAATTTTTAATCAAGATTACTGAGCGCAGTGGGAAAGTCTCTGCCCTCTGCGCAGTGGATCCTGGGTCCGATACCCGGCAGGAGCACAATATTTATTCCCAAAGGACAGATGTGTTTCTGACGATAGACTAACCACTGTATAGGACATTTTATTTAAACTTATCTTGTACAAATAACCTATTTAGCGATCGCCTAAATTACCAACTAGCCAATTGACCTGACCTTATATCTCTTTTGTTGTTATTTTTTGCCTCTTGTTAAGGTTAAATATTGCTTATCTATGTGCCGAGTGCGTACTTAGAACGGTCCGTTGTATAACTTAGCTAAGCCCTGACCCCATCTCATAACGCTGTTGCGTTCGCTTAGATTCTGTTTTTGCGGAAACCGACAAAACTCCGAAGAAATAAGGAACATTTTTGCCTGATTTAACTCTTATTTAAAAGCTTTTATTTATTTTTAACATTAAAGTTTTGGTGAGTTTGACACATTATAATTTATAAATGATACGGCTTGACTTGATTGTTGTCATGCCGACAGATTGGTGGTTATAAAATCAAAATCGAATTTCTCTATTCAAATGGGCCTCATAGAGACGCTCATTACCGTTAATGACTAATTGATTGACAGAGGTAAACTACGATCGTACTCTGTTGCAAAGGGTTTAAGTTAGACAATAAATCCGAATTACAGAAGTACAGTATAGAACAAGTTAAAACTCAAAATAAAAACGACTGCGTCAAAAGTGAACTTACTTTTCTTCCGACTTCACAAAAAAGGAGGAGATACTTAAGTCGACTGTATTATTCTTTATGTGTTTTACTTTATAACTTCGTTCCACGTGAACCGATTTTGAAATTATTTTTAATTGTTTGAAAGATGTTGCTTTCTAATTGGTCCTATTTAAATTTGATCAAGATCTGATCAGTAGTTCTTGAAATATCGTCAATAATGCGTGTTTAGTACATCTAATCTGATCAAAGTTCTGAAGATAAAGCGGTGAAGTCAGTTTTTTTAAGCTTTGCTTGCGTTTAAATTATTTTATTTTACACTTTTTCGTAAATAAGTATTATGCGATTATATAAGAACTCTATCACAGCTTTATTATTTGTATCAAAAATGTAAGTGAGAATTCGCTTAAATTTTTACGCTTGCTATTCAAGCTTAAATAGTTATAGATCTGAAATGGCAATTTGAAATCGAAAAATTGTATTAAAAACTTAAAGATCATTTTCAAATACCTATTCAAAATTGAATTGAATTTAATTAAGTTAATATTTTCTCAAAATGGCGTATGGCGTTCGCCATATTGAATTTTGATTACTGTCTTTAGTGACACTCGCAAGATAAATCTATTGTAAGAATCATCGAAGCGTTTGGTCTCTATAAAGCTACAAAGGAACATATTTAAAACTGCTCCTTTCGAGTAACTGTCAAATAAATTCTGATTCTTATTTCTATTAATACGATCAAAGGTTGAACAATAAAACAGGGGAGCAGGAGTGCAGATATCGCGTGCATGACTCCTATCCTATTATAGAGCTTGTAGGATTGTATCTCAGTGTCACAGTACAGAATGAAGACAGTAGATTAACTTCTGAGGTTGTTGCATTATTACCCGACTGCTAAGGGAGGGTTATATTTTTCGCGCGTAACGGAGACGATTCGCTCTCGATCGGTCAAATATACATACATACAATGCACATTTGATCGATCAAGCGCAAAGCGTCTCCGTTTCAGCTTGGGCGAAATTCCTTTCGTATGTCCAAATTTCCTGTTGTTCTCCTCTACAGGTCTCATTTTTCAACCTCAAATTTTGTGTGCAGATTCGATAATTTATAGATTTTTTTTGTCGATTAAGTTTTTGGAAAATGTCCAAAATGGTGGAGATATGGACGTTGAAAACGTAAAAAAGAACATACGAGTATTTCAGCCATTTTAAAAATACGCGATATCTTTAGCTCACAGAGCCACTAGTAATATGTAAGTGTATTTCTGCGCATATTACAACTACATTTACTGCAGATTATGAAAGTTTTAATAATACTCTGTTAATTATTGAAGTTACATTCACGTCATTTTATACGAATTCACCATTAAGCAGCAGAACTTGACATACTGCTTACCACCATACTGCATCCTATCCTTCAAGGCGATAGCATCTCACAGATGGCATCTAATTTGAACTTAGTGTCGTGGAGTGTAAGGTCGAGTGTCACTCGTGTCGATTTGGTACGGGAGTTAAGTCGACCAAAATCTGTAGTCGAGCGAAATACGTATAGCGGTGGTACAAGTTGAAAGATTTGATCGGTTAGGAACAAAAGTGTACTAAAAACAAAAAATAATTTTAAAAGTTTTTGCTAGTTGTAATTAAAAATTTACTGAAGAGTTATATAACCAGAGAACTTGTCTAGACAAACTCCATGAGTGGACAAACTCGATGGGTTTATCTTGTTTACTTCAGAAGTTCCTATGGCCATCTTTTGTCTCCATCATCAGATCAGCTCCATGGTACCATATCATTTTATTGTCACCGAAGACACATAAGTACACCAAATATGAGTCCAATAGACATCCGGAAGTGTGCCTTATTTAGCTTGCAAGATTTGAATAGACAACTGGACAGGAGACACTAAATAAAAACTTGTTAAATATATTTCGGTTTTATGACGATAAACAGTTTCTCGATTTATTTTGCCTTTATATTTTCACAGCCGAAACGATAACATTCACACCACAGTTGCCATCACGCGTCGTCAGATGATTTTGTAATAACAATTACAATTCAAATCAGTTTAAGCTTTCATAACTATTACGCCGGTAATCAATTACTGTTAAACTAACTAAAATAAGCCTTCTAAAGACAAGAACGTTTTTCAGAGAATAAAAGGTTTTTAAACTACTGAATCTAGTTATTGGATACTAAGTAGAACAATCGGCGAACGTCGTAGCCAAGTTCCAGGGCGCGCCAATATGAATATTATTTAAATAAATAAGATTCATATCAGCGCGCCGGTATCAGACAAATATGCAAGCTGTCCTTGTAAATAAATATACACAAGGGCAGTTTGTTTGACTTTCGTACTCACCGGCGGATATAATTTTCCTGAGTCATCTCCTTAATTCGCTTAAACATCTCAAACGCTACTCTCTAACACTCGCACCGCACCCCAGCAGACGCTTTGAAGCACTGTATCGAGGCATAAAAGCATCAGATCGGATCTCTATTGTCGCATATATCCGTCTTTGCAAAAGTAACTGCGCGAACATCAGTTTGTAATACGGATTCTTGTGTAGAATGCGCCTTTGGAGTTGCTCAGCATTTTTGTGAACTACACTCAAGCCAGCACATATTGACAGATTTTCAATTTTAACAGTGTCAATAGTAAGCAATCTAATAAATCTAGGATCCTGATTTTTTCTCTAATTAGCTCAATAACGTGCTATTCATATCGATATATATGAGTCGTTGCTTTAAAAATATTTAACAACATATAACACTTCAACTACTTTTAAAGAGCTTTACAATAAAATCTTATAACTACTCACATTCATGAAGAAGTAACTCCGCAAATTTAATTAGGGCTGGTGCCAGGACATCATCTTAAAATGTTAATTAAGTGCCGAGATCGATATGTTTTTTTGATATAGTAAATTCTCAGTTACATTATTTTGGTGCTTATAAGTAGGTAACGTATAAAGTTAAATTAAAGAATGGACGGGAATAAGTCATATATATCGTCGTCTATTTCTAGTCTATTTTTTTACACTACTTCATTAACAAGACTTTGGTAAGCGCTTATGAAAGAACTTTATCACGTATATTTACTAGACGAATTTTTTATTTTATTTTTTATACTAGATAGGCAAGCATTTGACCGCTATCTCACCTGATGGAAAGTGACGATGCGGCCAAAGATGGAACATGCTTGCCTAGAAGGTACCTATTCACTCTAGACTTGAAGACACCCAGAATGGTTACTTCAGCTTATTGTATTCTGCGCGACCACTGTTTTGGTTCATTGTGAGATCAGTTTTCTTTGGCAGTACTAAATAGTCATATGTATGTTGCGCATTGTCATTTCCTACAATATTTTGTTGTTTAAATAACTAAAAGATATCATTACGATGTTATTTTCATGAAACTTACTTCTGATGCCTAAACACGAAAGTAGGCCGAAAAACATATGTTCCAAGTTTAAGGCCGGCAACCCATTTTTTTAAATAGAAGCAAGACTAGCGATATTGATTGGCATATGTCACATCTTGCTACTCGATGAGGTAGTTTTGCACATTTTTTACCCACCTAAAATCCGGCCTAATTTCGAACGCTCCAGCATAGGAGGAGGCAACCCTATTTTTTTTATGTAGTACTCAATGAGGTAAATTTCACCAAAAATATTGATCAGTTTTTGTCGCCTGCACAAAATGCTAGGACCAGGCAACCCTGATTTTTTTAACATATCTTTTTACACACAATACCCCCATTTCGGTCTCATCTAGTACTCGATGAGGTAGGGTTGACGACAACCGGCCCACGGTCTAATAGTATATCAAAAAATGCCACGCATGACATTCGAGAAAATAAAAGTATGCAACTTTTTTAAAGATTCCATTGAACTTTTCTGTAAAAAGGATTTATATATAAATTACTAGCTGCGCCCCGCGGTTTCACCCGCGTTGATAATGATGAAAAGTGATGATCATGATGATGAAAAATAGATGTTGGCCGATTCTCATAGATACCGGATAAGCACAAAAAATTTCATCAAAATCGGTCAAGCCGTTTCGGAGGAGTATAGCAACGAAAACTGTGACACGAGAATTTTATATATTAGATTATTATTTATTTATTTATAGAATCCTGTTATGTTTTATGAATAACATTAATTAGAGGCGAACCTGAGCACGGCTTATAATCCCCAACGAATCTCAGCAAAACAACACAGAAAGTTTCTACCTCGTATTTTTAAACAATAAGACTTTTTGTAACAAGTCTCCGGCCTAATTGGACATCGGCTTTTCGCCTAATGGCGGCATTGTTGCCAATGTACGCCTGATATTCTTTTTATTTTATATTGGACAACCTGACTCCATTTTCCTGTGGCAGAGTAAGAAATGAAATACAGCTTTCTGTATTTTGTCGCTGGTTTTCAACCGACTTCAAAAAAGGAGGTTCTTAATTCGACTGAATATTTTTTTGTTTGTATGTTAACCTATATCTCCGCCCATGATGAATTTCTTAATGATTTATTTTTGTTTGGTAGAGTATACTTCAGAGGTGATCCCATATTTTTTTTATCGAAATCGGTTAAGCTAAAACCGTAATATAAGCGATGAAGTTGGTTTTTTAAGCTTAGCTTGCATTTCAATTATTCAATTTCACTTCTTTCTTTTTTGTCGTATAGACTAGTGGGCAGGCCTAGTGTCAGGATTTTAGAGCTCACCTGAATGTCCGATAGCTTAACGACTGTTGTCTTGCGACTAACAACCGGGACCGATAGCTTATCGTGCCCTACGGAGCACGGCGGTTGTAAATCTCACTTAACGGTCACCCCAAGGGGACCGCGCTATGAAAAATGTTTTCTTCCCTTGTGTTGTATCGTTAAAAAGAAATTGGTCAGTAAATTTGTTTGTAAATTTTCGTTTTAAAAAAAACCATGTTGAATAATATCAATTAGGTAGGCCTCCAATGTCACTGTTTTAAGAGCTATTCTGTCCCGGGATCTATCTCGAAAACGTCTGATACATGATTAACGTCGTCGAAGCCGCGGGGCACACCCAATACATAATTATCATGCTTATTCGACTAAGAATATTAAATTCAGTACGAAATATGAACCATTTTGCATTGGTCACGTGCTGTGATTGCTAAAATTTTGGGCACAGTTTAGTGGCGTGCAAAATTAAATTACCTGTTAATGAATAAATTGGTGATAAACTTCTGGATTTAATAGCGGCGAATATAATATTCGATGTTTATAAAACAGAAAAAGCTGGTATAGAGTCAATCGTAAATGTATATGACATGTTTTTTAAATATATAAAATAATGGAAAGGCTTTCACACTTGCAGCCCTACACTAAGTTCGGGAGTGTGTATCGAGGGTGCTGGAAATAATCACACTCAGAACACAGAGTGAAAACTTTTTGGTCAGGTTGTAACACAAATTAATAATACCATGTCTTTATATACTATTATATTTAATTCTTCTATACATGTGTATGTGATTGAATTCCTCTTAAACGACTGGACCGATTTTGTTTTTTTTTTTTGGGTGTGTGTTCAGGTGGATTCAAGAATTCAGACTCACAATTCGATGCGATAAATAATGTTTTTGTTTCAATTTACGCGGGCAAAGTCACGGGAAACAACTAGTATTATATATGAATAGAACATATAACCTAGGCGGGCGAGATGAAAGTAATACCTAAACTATAATTTAATTTAACCATGTTCACATAATGCCGAAAACCACGAGGCATATAAAACCTTGTTAAAATGTATTACGACAAGGGTCTCCGTTAATTTTAACATATAAACGAATCCGAAAACCATAACTGCAAAACCCCTAACGAAGGCACAGGGAAATCATAAAAACGGATAAATGCGGGCTTGCGCCGCGGACGTCGGGTTCCGTACCCTAATATTGTATTTAAATTATTACGGCTGAATTCTGAGATAAGGCGATCTTCTTTATGTTATTTTGATAGTGCAAAAGTCTATTTGAATTTCTGGAACGTAGGTCTTTATTTATGTGTCTCTATGTATGTATCTCTTATAAACAATTTCGTAATTTATTATCTGCATACAACATATACTTTTCTATAAACCATCAAAAGTTAATATGTACAGAGGAAATTATAACAAGAGCTCTTTTAGAATGTGTTTGAAAACGGAAGTCGCCAATTAAAAAAAAAAACATAAAATAGCTAGACTTCCCTCAACCATTCACATCAAAAACTTATGCATCAGCTGCCACTGTTTATAAATACACTTTTGACACCACTTTCGCATAATATATCATCACCATCATCTAAAACACTTACTTTGGAACAGCTTAGTCCGAACCTACGCTACATAAAGGAGCTGGGATGTCTCGGGTAGTTGCTGTCATCAGAGGTAAATTCACAATACACCCCAAGCGGGACGTCCGTGCAGGCCATATTACCCTACTACAAATTAATATTAATTATTATAAATTTTATATTTTTTGACTGTGTTAATATTATGTGTCACAACAACGTTTCTAGTAGTTGTTGATAGCTGCTCGTCCGATCTAATGGCAATTCATGCCGGGTTAGTTCTTTCGGCAACGTTATTTTTGCCTCATATTAATGATCTGCTTAAGCCCGGTATCTTTGAGTATGCAGACGATAGCACTGTTGTCGAAAGTACGAATCCAATACACGAGCTGATGAGGCTGAAGTCCAATCAAAGAGATAGATCTTTCTAAGAGATAGATCGACTTAGAGAGGAAATGATAGGTCGATTGAATGCGAGCTTGTTGGCCGTGGCTGATTGAGGGGCGATGCCAACTTAGTTCGTTTTAATGCGTCAAAAATACAGGCGTGTCTTTTCTCCGCTATACGGAAGCATTTTCACCTGTCTCCGAAGCCCCAAAATGTGCCAATACGGATAGCAAATAAACTCGAGCTTTTTGGTATTTCCTTGTCGTCGAACCTTAACTTTGGTACCTACATCAAAACCGGAGCCAGCTAGCCGCTAAAAGACTTGGTATCCTCGCAAAGGTTAGGCAGTACTTCACACCGAGGCTACTTCTTAATTTATATCAAACTTAAGTCCGTTCGTGTATGGAGTATTGCGGCCACCTGTGGGATGGTTCCGTTAAGTACTAGTATGAAGCTCTTCAGTCCATCGACCGGCGAATAAATAGACTCATTGGCGATGTTAAGCTTATAGAGTCCAAATTGCAGAGTTTTACCATCTAACAATAAGTAAATAATCAAACTGTCAAAAATCATTAATATTTGGTTGACATATCTCCAGTTCGTTCGAAGCGTTTCGCTTCTACATTTATCATCCGCACAGCGAAGGAGTGGAACTCATTGCCCTCGTCTTTGTACCCCGAATGGTACATTTTCGGCTACATCATCGCTTTCCATCAGGTGAGATTTTAGTCAAATGCTTGCCTAACAAGAATAAAAAAACACAAACAACACTTTCGACGGGTGTACAGTCCAGAGAACAAAAACACTGGCAATGAGTTCCACTCATTCACTGTATGGATAATAAACATAGAAGAGAAACGCTTCGAGCGAACTGTAGGTATTTCAACCATAAATGGATGACGTTTGACAGTTTGTCTTGTCGTTAGATGGAAAAAGGGACATGGAGGAATTGAATGAATGCGTCGCCTCTTCTCTTCCAAGTTGCTGCGCCCGACATTGTCCATATGACACTTTGTAACTACATCTTGAACTACACCTTATACTGTATATATAATAAACAATCTGAATCTAGCTCAGTGTTTTTAACATTTATCCCTCGCTGGTTTATCATCATCTCAAAGTTTTCAAACAAATATAAACAGTGACTACACAAATACGACAAAAGGGTGGACCAGACAAACAAATCTCGAAAATATTTAGCCACGGAACCCTAGAATCGCCGTATTAATTAGACGACTTCAAACGGAGACCCTTAGGCGATTATTGGATCATATGGACCCCTTATACTATTGCTTTGAGATGTGAATGTGTGTGTGTATGTTTAGACTGAGAGCCGAAGCCTTTATTATGCATTGACTATTTAGAAAAACTACTAAGGACAAGGGATTGCTCCAAATAAGTAAAAGCTAGAAAACAAGCATAAAATGCAGTTGCTGATTCCTACGATCAGACTACGTCTGTCGTATCTCAATATCATATAAGACATGTCTAGTTTTTTTGAATAGCTCCTGCTTTAAGTGATAAAAAAACACGTTAACACTCACAGCCCCACAAGACTTGTGTGGTGGGTGCTGGAAACATTCGCATCACACACATACAATCACACCCAGAAGCGCAAATTTGCCTTGGGGAGATAATTTGTGTTTCCACCGGGTATCAAACCCGATACCCGCTGCTTAAAAGGCGAACCCAAAAAAGCCAGCAGTTCAATATTAATTTAATTTATTTTCGTGTCTTTCAGACCCCACAAAAAGACAGCTGTCTCCTATACTATTAAAAATTTGATAAGTTACGTGTTCTGTATGCGTGTGTGAGAGTTTGTGTTTGTGTGTGTGCTCAGATCCCCGAAGTTTTTAATTACGCGAAATCAAAGGGGTACCGTTCAATGCTACAAATTGTTCGGAACATGTTGTATTGGCATATTTATGATAAAACAAAAAATAAATAAAATAAAATACGATGAAACAAGAGGAATGGGCCAAATAAACGAGGATCTGTTACTTCAAAGAGTATGTAACCGATTTTAATAGCTTTGCTTATGAAAAAACTCTATAATCGTGGTTTATATTGATCAGGCAGATCCCAGAAACCCCAGAAAATCCCAGAAACAATACTGAACATCGTTGACATTACAAGTTAAGATACCAAGTATTTTTTTTACATACATACATGTCATACATCTATATCTATACTAATACTAGCCGTGCCCCGCGGCTTCGCCCGCAATTATCAGGTTAAAAAGTAGCCTATGTGTTAATCCTAGGTATAAGCCTTGTACATTCAAAATTTCATCCAAATCCGTTCAGCCGTTAAAGCGTGAAGAGGGTACAAACATACTTACACACTTGCACACTTACACACAAACTTTCGGATTTATAATATTATATATATACTATATATATATATATATATACTAGCTGTCCCGGCGACCTTCGTTCCGCCTAACAGTCAATGAATGTGCATATTTAGGAAGCCATACCCGGCATGCGTTACAATGTCACGTGACTATATTATTACAACCTTCATGTTTATGTTTGCCTTGTACTTTACCAAATCCGAGTGACGTATGAGAAAATGGAAAGCATGTCGAAATGTAAAAATTTTTTTTAAAGAAATGTACCTTCTTAAAAAGTATCTTATGTCCTTCTCCTGGCTCTAAACTACCTCCCTGCCAATTTTCAGCTAAATCGGTTCAGCCGTTCTTGAGTTATAAGTGGAGTAACTAACACGACTTTCTTTTATATATATAGACTAGCTGTCCCGGCGACCTTCGTTCCGCCTAACAGTCAATGAATGTGCATATTTAGGAAGCCATACCCGGCATGCGTTACAATGTCACGTGACTATATTATTACAACCTTCATGTTTATGTTTGCCAAATCCGAGTGACGTATGAGAAAATGGAAAGCATGTCGAAATGTAAAAAAAAAATTTAAAGAAATGTACGTTCTTAAAAAGTATCCTATGTCCTTCTCCTGGCTCTAAACTACCTCCCTGCCAATTTTCAGCTAAATCGGTTAAGCCGTTCTTGAGTTATAAGTGGAGTAACTAACACGACTTTCTTTTATATATATAGATTATAAGGAAGTAAAGTTTGTTTGTAAAAGGTAATCTCTGAAGCTACTGATCCGATTCTGAAAATTATTTCACTATAATACTTGTATATCACTTGTGTATACTATCCCTCAGTGTCATAGGCTATGTTTTGTTTGGATAAAAGTTAGTTTTCAGTTCGAAATAATAATATTACGAATATTACCATCAGACAAGTCGGAGTAAAATTGACCAATTGGCCGCTTTATCGGCGTAAGCTGACTAAAAAGTCAGACATAAGTAAATACATTATATGGCGAAAATTTTAAAGCTTGTATTTCCCATGTGGTTTAATTTTGATCAAGATCTGACCAGTAGTTTTTGAGTTATCCTCAATTATGCGTAATTAATTTATTCATTCATTCCGAAAGTAAAGCGGTGTAGTCAGTTTTTCTAACCTTTGCTAGCGTTTAAATTGTAAGTGTATTAACTTGATTTGTGTAAACGTTATCAATACGTGTAGTTAAATGGAATTTTAGACTCGTTGGCCGCGGTATTTTCAAACTATTTCGGCAGATGGCGTCACATATCTCAATAAGACATTCATAATAAGGACGATATCGTCGCTTCAGGCAGTACTTGAGTAGCTCAGCGGTTAGAGCAATAGGGCATGAGATCCTAGTATGGCGCGGGTTCAATCCCCGTATCGTCTCCGTTTCAGCTAGGTCAAAATTGCTTGGTTGTTCTCCTGTACAAATCGCATTACTCAACCGATTCTGGTGAAATTTTGTGAGCAGTTTCGATCATGATAGAGATTTATTTTCGTCGATTCAATATTTGATTTTTTTCAAAATCATCATCATCATCATCAGCCTGTATTCGTCCACTGCTGGACATAGGCCTCTCCCAATGCACGCCACTGAGCTCGATCTTCAGCTCTTCTCTTTCAACCGCTGCCAGCCACTTTACGTATGTCGTCGCTCCACCTAGCCAGAGGGCGTCCTCGCAAACGTTTGCCGAGACGCGGTCTCCACTCTAGAACACGTCTACCCCATCGGTTATCGGTTCTACGGCAAATATGACCAGCCCACTGCCACTTCAGCTTGCTAATCCTGTGGGCTATGTCTATAACTTTAGTTCTTTGTCGGATCACTTCGTTTCGAATTCGATCCTTCAAAGAAACTCCGAGCATAGCCCTCTCCATAGCTCGCTGAGTGACTTTAAACTGGTGGATTAGTCTTACCGTGAGTGTCCACGTCTCAGCCCCGTACGTCAATACTGGCAAGATACACTCATTAAAGACTTTTGTCTTTAGGCTTTGTGGTATTGGCGACGAGAAGACTCGACGAAGTTTTCCAAATGCCGCCCAGCCCAGCTGAATTCTCCTGCGGGCCTCTCTCTCGAAGTTGTTCCAACCAAATTGCAATGTTTGCCCCAGGTAAACATATTCCTGAACAACTTCGAGAGCAATTCCGTTGATAGCAATCGGTCCCGGTTTGATATGTTCATTGAACATAATTTTTGTTTTGTCCAAATTCATCCGAAGACCGATGCGTTGAGAAGAGTCAGCTAGGTCATTAAGCATTTGTTGTAGGTCTTGCAACGTTTCCGCCATAATAACTATGTCGTCCGCAAATCTCAAGTGTGAGATGTTCTCGCCATTTATGTTAATACCATATCCTTTCCAGTCCAACGTCTTAAACATATCCTCCAAAGCATTAGTAAACAATTTGGGGGAAATAACATCCCCTTGTCTTACTCCTCGATGCAAAAGAATAGGTTTAGACTGGTGGTTCTGGACTTGGACGGTCATGGTGGCTTCGTTATACAAACATCTCAACACTTGGATATATCGCCAATCGACTCGGCACCGTTGCAAAGACTCCAAAACAGACCAGGTTTCGATGGAGTCAAAGGCCTTTTCATAATCCACAAATGCTAGGCACAGGGGCTGATTATACTCTTCGGTCTTCTGTATAATCTGCCGCATAGTGTGGATGTGGTCTATAGTTCCGTAGCCTGCTCGAAACCCAGCCTGTTCCGGGGGTTGAAATTCGTCGAATCTACGCGTGAGACGATTCGTAATGACTCTCGAAAACAACTTATAGACATGGCTCAAGAGCGAAATGGGTCGGTAGTTTTTCAAAAGGGTTTTGTCACCCTTCTTAAAAAACATAATGACCACACTCTTATTCCATGCCCTTGGAGTTCTCCCGGAAAAGAGAACGGAATTAAAAATACGCTGAAATTGTAAAAGTACAGGCGTGCCTCCAGCTTTTAAAAGTTCTGTAGTAATTCCGTCCTCTCCCGGGGCTTTTCCATTTTTAAGCTGTCTGAGAGCCATCACAATTTCGTCTAGACTGACTTCTGGCAGTTCTTCTGTAAAGTGACGGCTTAAAGTGGCTCTCGGATCCTCGTTGTCAGTTTCGGGATGGGACGCATGTGATCTGTATAAGCAACCGTAGAAATCTTCAACTTCCGCAAGAATCTCCGGCTTTGAAGCAACTACTCTCCCGCTAGATGTTGTTAGCTTCGTCAGATGGCTTCGGCCGAGCTGCTGCACAAAGACTTTCGACCCCCGATTTTGCTCAATCGCGTCTTGTATAGAGCGTGTGTTAGAGCTTCGGAGGTCGCGTCGTACTAGTTTCGTGATCTTTTTGTTCAAAGCCCGCTGTTCTGACGAGGTGACTGCTTGGTCTGTGGGTCGCTTCTCAATAAGCTGCAGAAATATAGGCAATTGGCCCGTAGATAGGCATGCCTAGAAGATACTTTAGATATAGGTATGTTATTTATGAATGCCAAGAAAAACAGTTACAAACTCACGCGTTTTAGAAGACTTGTATCTCCCAGGCTAGACGCGAACCTATCCTGAACATAAACATGCTGCCAAAATATTCCATACTCCCAGATTAGAACATGAATATTTAAGTTCACTTTTAAATATTGGCTAAGGTCAGAGCATCGTTAGGGTAAGAGGTCTGAATTATTTAGTTTGCTAATGTAGCTGCAGATTTATAGCTCGTTAGGTGGGATACATGTGAAGGTTAGACGACCCTTGCGTGAGGAATTTGGAGGTCTGGAAGGTCTATTGAGCTTTGGAATCTTAGCACCTTATCTAGTGGCTTTTCTTTAAAATGTTCCAAAGTTGTTGTTTTTAAATGTATTGTTGAAGACCACATAACTTTTTAGAGTCATTTAAACTCAAGTCAAAAACTTTTACTTGTCCGATCTCTAAACTGTACTATATGTGAATTATATATGTTAAATAATATGTATTATAGGTACTTATATGTAATTATTTATTTTATGTAAGTTTATTTGATTATATAATTTGCTATTATTATTAGTAATATTGTTCATGTAGTTTTGTATAGTTTTTTTTTTAATTCAATTCACTTTATCGGTTCACCACCCCTACATTCACTTTACGTATCAAAGAAAAAAAAACCATCCAAAGGTTGTCTGGAGATCGCTCTTAGCGATAAGATCGCCCATTGTACCTATCTTCAAAATGTCTGTATTTATCTTTTGGTGTCAATAAAGAGTTATTGTATAACTGACTTAATCTTACATAAAAAAACCTTAATTGTATGAAAAGCATCACATATACTTCTAGATGTGCACCTAGCTTACACGTTCTTCATGTTCTTTAAGATGTCAGGGAAAATTTGTGATTCTGGTTCTGGTTGTATTTGTTTGTGTGTTGTAAATGTTACCGGCACCCACGACACAAGTCATTGAACTTAGTGTGACTGTGTGAGTGTGAAAGCGTTTATGTTTATGCACAGTTAGTACAAAGTTCTTTTTTAATACGATTAAGAGATAAGTAAGATTTAGATCGCACTCAGTTTCATGAATTGTGTCGTGGTTGCCGGAAACATTCACATCACACACACAATCACACCCAGAACTAGAAACATTTTCTCTTGGGGGAAAACTTGTATTTCCACCGGGTATCGATCCCGAGAGGCGAATGCGGACCCATTTAAGTCAGACGGCAGTTCACTAAGCCAGCGAGTCCATCGTTTGGTACCGTAGCGCGGTGCTGGACAGTTTACGCGCGTACGCGATTGACCGACTGTTTTGAAACTAGACCCGTAAGAGAGACAATAGCTTAAAAACAACTGGGAGTGAAATCGATAAATTCTTATTTATTGTTACCGACTTCAAAAAAGGAGGAGTTACTCAAATCGACTGTATTTTTTTTATGTGTTTTACCTCATAACTTCTCTTCACGTAAGCGGATTTCGAAATTTTTTTTTAGTTTGAAAGATGTTGCTTTCTAATTGGTCCCATTTAAATTTGATAAAGAACTGAATCAATCATGCGTGTTTAATACATTAAATCTGATCAAGGTTTCGAAGATAAAGCGGTGAATTCGGTTTTTTTAAGCTTTGCTTGCGTTTAATATTTTTTTTCTAAATTACACCCGTACGAGGCCAGGGCGGGTTGCTAATAACATTGTATAAAAAATCGCGGCTCTGAAGTTGTCCAAAGCCAAAGAGAGTACGTGCTCTATTAGAAATGTCCTTCGGATATGTCCGGTTCCTACCCTCCTTTGAATGTATTCCCTTTTGAACCGCACGGACGCGGGCGGTCGGGGACGATCGCTGTGACGGGTGCTAATCACGACCTTTTACTATGAGTTACGTGGTTACGTTGATTTATTTAATTTTATGCTTGATAGAGAAGCTTTAGATTACTATCCCACCTGAGGGAAAGTGAAGATTCAGCTGAAGAAGTAGCATGTTTGCCTATACTCACTTGAAGACTCTCAGATTATACCGTTCAGGAAACAAAGTCGCGGACAATGAGTTCCACTCCTTCACCGTACGGATAATGAACGTAGAAGCCAATCGCTTCGAGCAAAGTGGATGTCTGTCAGACTTAATTGGATGAAGTTCGTCTTGTTGTTAGGTGGTAAAACAGGCATGGGGGAATTAACTCATGTAATTCATGCGCACAATCTTCAAAATGTCTATCTTAATTAATTAATTAACTTCAATGCAATTTATTTATTGTTAAAAAATAACATAACATAAACGCTTTCACACACAGGCCCACCACGTTCGATGACTTGTTATGTGCAGGAAACATTCAAATCACACATATAATCACACCCAAAACCAGAAGCATGAATTACCCTTAGGGAGAAAACTCCTGATGAAGTACAAACAGAGAGAGAGGGACAGAGACTTACAGACAGACTGTCAGACAGGGAGACAAAGAGTGTACATTTTGTAAATTTTACTTCAAATTACAATTCATTCTCTCTCTGCAAAATGTTGTTGACTAGGCGAAATCGACTCGGTGAATACGACTCTAGTTTTACCTAGAGAACTGGCTAGGTAGTTGTATCTAGTCTAGTCCTTATTGATTCTATTTGGTGACTGACTAGCCTTTGTTTACTATTTATTTTATTTAATTAGCACGGTACAAACCCTTTACACTAATTTAAAGCATATTAACAATATAATGATAACTTAATGATATTTACACATGAATTATTAAATTGATACATAGAAAGTTAATAATGAATAAGTAGGATATAAATAAATTAAAATTACAATGAAACAAATCTTTCACAGTCTTCTCACAGTAATTCAAACACCATCCCAGAATGACCTTCCATATATCCGCTAAACTATCACCTTCAGGGTTTAAGTCCAGGAGAGCACTCAGCGCAGAGCGGGTACGTGGAATTGGTGACCAAAGGCGAGCTGCAGTTCTACAATGCGGTACCGAAAACAACTTGAGCTTTTGGGTACGATTTAATAATTATTGGCTTGATAATTACTAGGCTCATAGAAACGGAGTAGCATGTTATGTAAGTCTGGGGCTTCAATTTCCCCATACTTTACACATCGTAATCATTTGGTCGTTGCCTCTTCTAAGGAATTATACCCAGGCAGCCCAAAAGAAACTGCGTCGGGTACAAATATGGATAGTAGCCATAGATGCGTTTATAGAGAAAGCGTAGAAAGGCCTTTGATCACTTCAGACAGGCATTCGTGCAAGGAAACAGTATTGGAAAGGACGCCGAAGGATCTATTGAAAGATTTGGAAGTCGGGACACGTACTGATAGGAGCTTTGTCTTGGGAGAGCTCACTTGATGAGGCTACCGAATAGGCTTTGGAGATGTAGAGCTCAGTAATGGAACAAACAGGCTTGATGGTAAGTCGTACACCTGTTTACTAGCAAGGTTTGATATAAACAAGACAAAAAGGTTTGATAAAAAAAGTCCGTAAGTCTGACGAAATCCTCTTAAACTCCCGGCGAAACAGAGAGGTGTTAAAAGTTTGTGGTAATAATGATTTTTAAACAGTGTACATTTCAACTAATAACTACAATTATTTTTTTGGTCATTAAACGTCACATTAAAATGTATTTTTTTTTAGTATTTCTGTCATCATGCCGTTCCCAATAGAAGACCAGCGGTGGTTTTAAGAACCGGCAATATGCTGAGTTGAGGACGGTTTGTGTGAAAATTAAAAAAAAACCAAAATAATTTGTATCATGTTTTGGGATTATGTTATTTTCGGGGCTACAAATAAAAACACGTCTTTATCTATGTAATTTAAAAATGTCATCCTTTTTTTATTGAAATTGATTAACTAAACGAGCAAGTCATTATACTTCTCAAAAATACATGTATTTCAACAGTAAACGAGTCACCCGATGGGCACTCTTTTTGATAACCACTCCGTCGAGAGTGAGTGGCTATAAAAATGATATGAATATATGAATAAATAATATTATAAGTTTATGATGGACGTCCATCTCACTTAACAAAACATGTAGTAGTAGAATACGTGAAGTGGTTCCTTTATAGGATCTTGTTATAATTAAACGCAAGCAAAGCTTAAAAAAACCGACTTCACCGCTTTATCATCGGAACCTTGATCAGATTTAATGTATAAACACGCATTATTGACTATAACTCAAAAACTAGAGATCGGACCACATAAAAAGCACCAGCTTTCAAATAAAAAAAGAATCATCAAAATCGGCTCACAAGGAAAGAAGTTATGAGGTAACTTTTGAAGTCGGGTAAACCAGAACATCGTTAAAGTACGCATTAATCGTCACAAAATAGACATTATTGACGATATTTCAAGAACTACTGATCAGATCTTGATCAAATTTAAATGGGACTAATTAGAAAGCAACATCTTTAAAACTAAAAAAAAAAAAAATCTAAATCGGCTCACGTGGAGAGAAGTTATGAGGTAACACACATAAAAAAAAATACAATCGACTTGAGTACCTCCTCCTTTTTTGGTAAGTCGGTAAAAACGGTTAAAGCTTACGCCGAAAAGAGAGAATACAAAATCTATCTTTTTGGTTTGAACTTAAATATTTCAAAATCCTGCGCGACAAAAGACTGCGTACGTCACTCTGAGATATTAAGAATGTAATTTTTTTTTCTAGTAGCTAGAGTAAACGCGAGGTCTCAGTACAGGACGAATAACTCGTGTATGCCAGTGACAGTGCTCCAAATGGCACTCATGAATGTTAAATGATCGTATAGTAATAGTATCCCGCAATAGGCACAACCAACCGATAACTGATTGAATATGTATTTAACTTATTGGATGTAATTTTAGCTTACTACGATCCTGTAGTTACAAAGCGATTATGTAAATTATTGTTAAGTCTCCCTTTAAAGTTACAAGTATTTGCGTTCAACTAAGTTATACTTAAGTTCAGCCAATAAAGCTGCGTGGAAATTACGAAATGTCTATTATTGAAATAATAAAATAAAATAGGTGTTTAGGAAACCATTCATGACATTTTTTAGGCAAGCATTTGACCACAATCTCACCTAATGGAAAGCGATTTTTTTATGATCAGTATGTCAACATTTGACTGCAATCTCACCTGATGGAAAGCTTCTTCTAGACTTGAAGACTCCTAAATTATACCGTTCGGGGAATAAAGTTAAATGAAGTTGTTGAATAAATGCTTTCATAGAAACTCAAACAACTGTCTTGTCTTTACTTTATTGATGCCAATAAAACTAGAAAGTACCTTAGAACTTTGATGATCGGCCAGTGAATCGGATGCCTTTGACTGGCAGACGGACGTAATAGATTCATTAACTTTCATGAGTGCCTCTTTGGGGCCCATGTGAATAAACGATTTTGATTTTGATTTTGACGGACGGACAAAGTGCAGAACTACCCTAATAAACTAACGAGAACTCTCTTCGCTAGGTTAATAATAATAAAAATAAAATTACAAATTGTTTAGACATAATAATGGTTGGGGAAAAAGTTTCTTCGCATTTTTTAAGAAAATTCAAAACATTTTTTAATATAGTTTATTAACATTTAACTAAAGTATGTAGGTACCATTTTGTTCGATAACTTTTTGCCGTCTTGTAGGTAGGGACATGACCATTGCTATAGACATTTTGGGGCTTCTGGTTAAAATAACTCGACAAGTGGTTTTGGCAGCCCTCTCGTGATGTTAACCTGACACTGCCTAAAGAATCCCGAAGAGACCGAAACAGGTGGAAATCTGAAGGTGCAAGGTCTGGACTATACAGCGGATGCATTAACACCTCCCAGCCAAACTCTCTTAATTTTTGCTGAGTGGCTAAAGATGTGTGAGGTCTAGCGTTATCATGATGAAAACCATCTGTTGATTAATTCCGGCCGCTTTCTCTCAACTTCTTGCTTTAATCTCATCAGTTGTTCGCAGTTCAAGTTCAAAATCGATGGTCCTGCCTGGTGGTAACAGCTCATAATGAATAATGCCCTTCCAAATCCACCACACACACAGCATCGCCTTGTTGCGAGTTAACCCGGGTTTCGCCACAGTCTGTGAAGCCTGACCGGCCTTTGACCACGACCTTTTTCGCACCTTCTTGTCATACGTGATCCACTTTTCATCACCAGTTATCAGCTTCTTCAAAAATGGTTCGTATACATTACGTCGTAATAAAGAATCACAAATGAGTACACGGTTCATGAGGTTTCTTTCAGTAAACTCGTGAGGTACCCAAATATCGAGCTTTTTTGTGTACCCAGTTTTTTTTCAAATGCACCTAAACTGTTTTGTGGTCAATTCCCAGTTCTTCAGCTACGTCGTATCTACTGATATGCAGACCTTGCTCCACTTTTTCAAAAATGGCATCCATTTTATCCGTAATAGGGCGATCAGAGCGACGTGACATCAAAATTTCCGTATTGAAAACGCTTTAACCAAATTTGTGCTACTCTCACAGACACTGCACTAGGTCCATAAACATCTCTAATTTTTTTCGCGGCTTGATTTGCATTTTTACCCTTTTTGTAGTAAAATTTTAAAATGTATCAAATCTCTTCATTAGATTCACTCATCTTGACGGTACGAAAACTAAATAAAAATCACACATTTTCCTTATTTGAATTTGGAATTATCTTTTTTAAAATTTAAACTTTTAATGATACCAAAACCAGCCACATACAAATAGCCAAAGAGATTTTATTACAAGTTCATACATACTATAATGCGAAAAGACTTTTTCCCCAACGTAATATAACTACCATTTGGGCATAAAAATTCCGCCTAATTTTAAGACGCATTATGTTATAACCAAGGATGTTGTAGCTAAAGTAATCGTAGGTTTGTTTCCTATCTCGATGGTTATAACAATATGTATTCTTCTAACTGACTAGGATATTATAATACAAACAGATAACACAGAATATCAAAACCAGTAATTAAACGCAAGCAAATATTAAAAAAAACTTCACCGCTTTATCTTCGGAACTTTGATCAAATTAAATGTACTTAACACGCATTATGGGGTAATAGAGAACGGAAACAAAAATTAATGTATTCAAAGTATTGTAGCGAGATGCTAAAAGATAATATTTTAATGAATAAAAAGTACATAGATATGGAATGTGTTGAGGCGGGAGTTTTATGTAAATCTAAAGAGCATTTTAAATATATTGACGACCTGTATAGCGATATTGTGAAAACCTTGCAATCAGCAGCGGTAAGGACTTTTGAGTGTAATATTAGAAAGAGGGGGCAAAAAGTTATAGGATGGAATTTTCACGTCAGGCGCTTACATGTAAAAGCTAGAGAATTTTTTTCACTGTGGGTTCAATATGGTAGGCCGGGCTCGGGATGTCATTATGAAAACATGGCATCCTCACGTAGGGAATTTAAGGCTGCGCTTAAGTACGTGCAATGCAACCAAGATAAAATTAAAATGGATATGCTGGCCCGCCATCACTCCGCAGGTAACTTTACAGATTTTTGGAAAGAGACTAAAAAGTTAGATAGTAAAAGTTGCTTGCCTAATAATGTAGAAGGAGAAACTTGTAAGAAAAGTATAGCCATGTTATTCAGGGATCATTTTAATGTTTTAAAAATGAATCAAAATAATCGCTCAATTAGTTGTAGACATCCACCACATGACCCGGTGACTCATCACGTTACGATTACGTCAAAACAAATCGAGATGATTTTGAGAAGTATGAAGCGGGGTAAGTCTCCCGGTCATGACGGCCTTAGTCTGGAACATTTAGTGTATGGGGGTCAGCATATCTGTGAGGTGCTGGCGCGGCTTTTTAGTCTTTGTATGAGACACAGTTACTTACCCGATGAGCTTATTCGAACTATTGTGGTCCCTATAATTAAAAACAAAACCGGTGACATCTCGAGCTTGACCAATTATAGACCAATTTCACTGGCTACGGTAGTGGCCAAGGTACTTGAACGTGCTATTCAGTCCCATATCAGTAGCGCTAGAAATGACGACGGTCAATTCGGTTTTCGGCCAGAGGTATCGACTGATAGCGCAATTTTTTCGTTGAAACAGGTTGTCGGTTATTACAAGGAACATAACACCACAGTATACGCATGTTTTTTAGATTTAAGCCGCGCGTTTGACACGCTCAACCATGATCTCTTATGGCGAAAGCTGACGGACACCAGTGTTGCAGCTGAGATTGTTGATCTCCTTGCTTATTGGTATAGCAATCAGACCAACAACGTCAGATGGAGCTGCGAGGTTTCTGATAGCTACCGGCTTTCTTGCGGGGTAAGACAGGGGGGTGTTACCTCTCCCGATTTGTTCAACGCATATGTGAATGATCTAATCGTGGAACTGAGCAGCACACCAGTGGGGCTCCAGTTGGATGGCAGGTATGTCAACAACCTGAGCTACGCTGATGACATGGTGTTGCTCAGTCCTTCGATTAAAGGGTTGCGTAAGCTATTAAACATCTGCGAAAAATATGCGGCCGAACATGAGCTTGTATATAATGTGAAAAAGACAGAGCTGGTGATTTTCAAGTCGGGAAAGGGACCACAAAATGTACCCCCAGTTTATCTTAACGGGCAACCTGTCAAAACGGTAGAGAGTTTCAAGTATCTTGGCCATATCGTGACGTCCAATCTAAAAGATGACGCGGATATGGAACGACAGCGTAGGGCGCTATGTATTGTAGGCAATATGATTGCAAGAAAATTCTTTAGGGCGGCGCCTGACGTGAAAATAACCTTATTTAGGTCTTTCTGTCAGACGTTCTACACGTGCCAACTCTGGACTAACTATACTAAAAAGTCACATGACAGTATACGGGTGGCATACAATAACGTATTTAGGCACCTAATGGGCCTGAAACGGTATTGTAGTGCTTCTCAAATGTACGTGGATGCCCGGGTGGACTCATTCAACGCAATTCAGCGTAAAATAATTGCGAAATTTATGTCCAGAGTTGGCAGGAGTAAGAACCAGATCGTTAAGAGTCTGTCGGATCGACTTTGCCATTCAACAACGTACAGACGATGGCTGGAGATTGCCACCTAATTATTATTATTATTTTTTAGATGTACAAAGTTTTTCTTGTACACATCTTTTATTTAAGTCTATTTTAGTTTTTAATATAGTCTTTTTTTTTTTTTTACTCCTTATGTACGTTTTAAATATGGATCATGTGTCTGCAAAAAAGAATTATTATTATTATTATTATTATTATTATTGACGATATTTCAAGAACTACTGATCAGATCTTGATCAAATTTAAATGGGACGAATTGGAAAGCAACATCTTTCAAAATTTTTAAAATCGGTTTACGTGGAAAGAAGTTATGAGGACCTCTTCCTTTTTTGTGAAGTTGGTAGAAAAAATAAGCCTAAACCTTATGCAGAATAATATTATGCCTAACAATAATTAGGATAAGCATAATTATTTTACAGAACAATTTAATACTGAACCTACAAGCTCGATACCTGGTAGGTAACCTATATCTTTGCTGTATAGATGTATATAGTATTATCTATCTAATACCTTTAAACGAGCAATTCTTGTATATATGTAATATATATATAATATAATCTGAATCTCGGAAACCGCTCCAACGATTTTCATGAAATTTAGTATGCAGGGGGTTTCGGGGGCGATAAATCGATCTAAATTCATTTTACCCGGTACTTTTATTTAATCGCAAGCAAAGCTTAAAAAAACCTACTTCACCGCTTTGTTTTCGGAACCCTTGATCAGATTAAATTAATTAAATACGCATTAGTGAGGACAACTCAAAAACTAACCGTAGATCTTGATCAAATTTAAATGGGACCACATGGGAAGCACCTGCGTTCAAATAAAAATAGATCATCAAAATCGGTTCATCTAAAAAAAAGTTCTGTTACACACAAAATAAAAAAAACATACAGCCGAATTGAGAACCTCCTCTTTTTTTGAAGTCAGTTACTAAACTGGAGAGTAGCCTCTTGGCCAGGCATTTAGGTCTCAATGTAAACATTTACGTCTGAATGTAAGCTAGCTCAGATAATTACCGTACATATCTCGTTGATTGGCCATTTGAGGCTCTGAGACGGATGTCCCTTATCACTCTTATCAGCTTATCTGTGGAGCGCGGCTTACTTAGAACTTGCGTATCTGGTAGGACTGGAAGCTGCCTGAAGAAGGCTTTCATCTCGAGGTATTAAGTCCTATTTACAAAACATTTGTGCGTGAAATGCCAAGAAAAGGACTAAAGCATTTTACCTCTTTCACGTTTATGGATGCATGGTTATATTATCTTTGATGGTTGCCTAGTATAAACCATACTAAAAACATAGTGACTTAATTATTACCGTATATCGTATGATTCTGAATCAGGGGGCTGATTAAAAGTGAAGATGCGGCCGAAGATGTAACATGCCTGCCTAGAAGATACTTTAAGACTTTAAGACACCCAGATTGTCCCGTTCGGGAAACAAAGACGCAGGCAAAGAGTTCCATCCCTTCGCTGTGCGGATGATAAACGTAGAAGCGAATCGCTTCGAGCGAACTGGGGGTACGGCAACAATAAATGGATTACGTTTGCGTGTTTCATTCGGTTGTTAAAGTCGGTTTTTTTTAAGCTTGCGTTTAAATTATATAAAGTAATATTTTTAGACTTAAATCGCCGCTTCGATATCGATAACCTTTCGCTACAAAGATTATCAATTCATCCAAACATAATTATTACAAATTGAAGCTATTATTGTAGTTAGATAACCTAATAACCTATATGAATTATGGGACCAATTAAAAAGTAATGACGCAAATCGGCCCAAAAAATTCTGTCACTATCTTTACATACACATTTATGACTTTTTTATATAGCACTAGCTTTTGCCCGCGGCTTCGCTCGCGTTAAGAAGTATTATTTTAAAATTGACAAAGTTTCATACAAACTTTCATCCCCTATTTTATCCCCTTGGGGGTAGAATTAATCAAAACCCTTTCTTAACGGATGCCTACGTCATAACATCTACCTGCATGCTAAATTTCAGCCCGATCCGTCCAGTGGTTTGGGCTGTGCGTTGATAGATCACTATGTCAGTCAGTCAGTCACCTTTGAGTTATATAAATTTAGATAGATTAGAGACACAATTTAGAAAAATGTACGCAGAAATTATTTATATGAGATTTCAAAGTTTTCAACATTCATAATTGTTTATTCCTTTGGGCCCGATTGAGCCACTCATGAAAGTTTTCCCAGATCCGCAAAATTACAGCCATCTCGACTAGATATGTGACGGCACTCTTTTGCATTCAGAATAAAAACTTACTTCTCCAATACATGTTATACCTAGGTTTATCTTTTTTTTTTTATTACAGACCAAGCAAACGTTTGACCACAATCACACCTGATGAAAAGTGACGATGTAGTCTAAGGTGGAGCACGCTTGCTTAGTAAATACCTATTCACTTTACTTTTGAACACACCCAAATTGTACCGGGAAACACAGACGACGGCAAAGCGTTCCATTCTTTTGCTGTTCTATAAATGAACGAAGATCTTAATTTTCAACCGACTTCAAAAACTAAAATATAAATGATTATTATTTTGCTTCATCTTATTTTTGATTTATGACATTTTATTTTATTTCATCATGACTATTAAATATTTATTTCTAAAGCTTATGTTACACATATTAATTATGTATGAATTTTATTGATGACTAGCCGTGCCCCGCGGCTTCGCCTGCTATTATCAAGTTAAAAAGTAGCCTATGTGTTAACCCTAGGTATAATCTATGTACATTCCAAATTACATCCAAATCCGTTCAGCCGTTAAAGCGTGAAGAGGGAACAAACATACTTACACAAACTTTCGGATTTATAATATTAGTAGGATTTGTGTTTATTGTAATTTATGGATAACTAGCCGTGCCCCGCGGCTTCGCCCGCTATTATCAAAGTTAAAAAGTAGCCTATGTGTAAATCCTAGGTATAATCTATGTACATTCCAAATTTCATCCAAATCCGTTCAGCTGTTAAAGCGTGAAGAGGGAACAAACACACAAACTTTTGCATTTATAATATTAGTAGGATGACTGAAATAAATAGATTTATAGTAAAAAGAAAAAGGAGGTTTTAATTCGATTGTAGGTTTTTTTTGTATCTATGTTACGCGACAATTCTGCCAATTACGAATAGATTTCGTAATATTTTTTTTTGTTTATAAGATTATACTACAGAGGTGGTCCCATATTAATGTTAAGAATAAGAATCAGTATAGTCTTTATTGTATAACTATGTTTTAAACAAGTTGTAAAATATATAGCACACGACAACTTACGGCTGCGGGTTCAATGACCTTCTCAAGCAATATATTTTATTTTAAAATTACGACCATTATCTTATTTTCTGCTTTATTTACCCTCAACCAGTCCAGTTATAACCCTTAGCCATTTATAATTAATACAAATAAAGCTATCCTGGAGCGCCCGGTGATCGATCGAGCAGTTACCGCTGTATTACTACTATGGACCGCTTATAGCACGCATCCTGCGATTAGTCGGATATTAGCTGTGCACGTGACTTGAATGCCACATTTTTGATCTTATGTGGGCTAATGGTGCCGATTTAGTAAAGTACCTATAGTGCGTGCAGATATAGATTGAATTGTTATTTTATTATATACATAAGAACAAGTTTATGTTAAGAACTAAAAAAAAAAACTAAAAAAACCCACGACACAAGTCATCTAACTTAGTGTGGGGCTGTGAGTGTGAAAGCGTTTTCTGGCGACTGAATCGACTGAAGGCGAATTGAAAAGGCGAATTATAGATAAACCTAGGTTAGGATCAAAGATGGATATGCCTTCTGTTTGTATTAGTGGTGTAAGTATTATTTAAAAATAGAATGGGTAAAAAAAATGACAATATCGTGCGTTTTCCTATTTTGAATTCCATAGCATTTTTAACACTTTTTATTAATTACAATTCCCAATTAAAAAGCATTTTAATAAGAAAATAATATATAAGTTGTATAGCTATGTAAACGAGTTAAATATAGGTATCAATCTAATATCTTTAAACGAGTTCTTGTATATATATATATATATATATATATATGTGTGTGTGTGTGTGTGTAATCAGGATCTGAAACTGCTCCAACAATTTTCATGAAAGTTACAGATTAGGGGTTTTTCGGCCCAAGGAATCGATTTATCAACGTTCCAGGTCCGAGAAATGCTCGGTTCCCAAACTGCATTTGAAAAACCGGGTTTAAGAAACTATCGCCGTCTGTTACGCCATGACCGATGTACAAAACTGTTTCTACTCGACACTAGATGGAGCTTTCTGAGGCTACAAATTCAAACACATTCTACCAAAAACAAAAAACCGAGCAAAACTCGGTCATCCGGATATTAATACTTACCCTAGGTCTATTTAAATCTAGTACATATTATCAGTCCCGTTTGCATAAGCCCGACTTCTGATCTCCATTGGTTTGACAGATTTTTTTCGTTCAAAAAGAAGCAGTGTTTTGTTCCCACAATTATATATTCGTATATTCCTCTCAAAACACAAAGTCTGGCGACAGACTGTTGTAATAACAGCATTCGGAAGTTTTATTTTTTAATCGCTCGTAAAGGGCGCCCTTTCAACCCGTTTCCCGCCCGAATGCTGACAGGGTTGCCATGCAAAATTTGCTTCGATTTTTGACAGACTATGTAAGTAATAATTTAAGCGCAAGCAAAGCTTCAAAAACCATCTTCACCACTTTATCTTCGGAACTATTGATCAGAATATATGAATTTGATAACTCAAAAACTACTGATCAGATCTTGAACAAATTTAAATGGGATCACATCTGAAGCACATCATCAACGAAATCGATTCATCTAAAAAAAGGTATGAGGCAACACAAAATAAAAATTACCGTCATTCCCCTTAAACACCACAAAGACACTATTCTACTGCCTAATATCCTTGACGACCCAGTTGGCGGATTGAGCAAGTCTCTGCTTTCTGTGCCGTGGGTCCTGGTTTCGATTCCCGGCAGGAGCACATTTTCCTTCCCAGGGAGATTAGTGCTTCTGGTTCTGGGTGTAATTGTGCTTGTGATATGTTAATATTTCCGGCACCCACAATACAAGTCTTTGAACTTAGTTTAGGGTCGTGAATGTGAATGCATTTGTTATTTTTTATTATTATTGTTTCAGTATGCCGAAATGAAGTAAGAAACCCATAAAAAAAAATTTGGAATACTGAGAATCTACTCCATTTTAGAAGTCTACCAAAATGAGCAGCTTTTCGTATTGTTGCTGGCTTTAGATGAGGACGAGAAGTGGGATCTGCCCACGTCGCGCCTCTAGTCACAAATATTTATTTGTATCATTTAAGCAAGCGAGCTCCATTGTCGACCGCAAGCGTCCGTCTTACCATAAGATGTACAAATGTAAAAAAAAAAGGAGATTCATCTCTCCAGTCTACTATGATTGTTTTAACCTTAAACAAGCGCTTACACAGTCCCACACTAAGTTCGATGACTTATATCGTGGGTGCCCGAAACATTCAATCACAACCAGCACCAGAAACACAAATTTTCCTTGGGGAGAAAACTTGTACCCGAGAATCGAACCCTATACTTCTGTTAAGAAGGTTCACCCAACTAACCCAACGAGCAGTTAATTTTATTTTCCTCAAAGGTATCAAGATTCCTTTAATAATAAACATTTATAGATCACACTTTAAGATCATTGCCAACATTCTGGGGAGTCCCGTCTCGCGCATGGCAGCCCTGAATTTTGGCGGGAACGCACGCCATTAGCGCGAAACGGCGCCATTTTTATTCCTTATTCCCGTTCAGTATTGCGTTGCTTGATTGAATTTCGGATTCGAGTGGCTTTTGTTGAATTTTAGGTGTATATTATGCTCGGAGTAAAGGCAATGAAGTTACTAGACGTTCAAACTGATCACATCTTTGAGACGGTTCAAATACTAACTTGAGACTCTTGACGAGTTGTCACCGTTGAGCGAAAGTATAAAAGACACGGTTGTCTGATGCAAAGGTGCAAAGCTTAGGTCATCGTCTCAAGGAAACGAGTCTCTCGGTATTTTTAACCCTCGAAACAAAAGGGAGTTTAACGCATGTATTTTTGCGTCTGTCTATATCGTCGCTCCAAAACGGCTGTACCGATTTTGATTTAGTTCTTAGGTGTCTTGATCGAGTTCTTACCTATAGTTGTTTTTTCCTAGGTCGTCGTAGATATTTACAAAGTTTTGATTTTGCTTGTATTACAGATACATTTCGGATACTGTATCATGGAATTACACCGTCCAATCCTTTGCGTTTTTGTAGACCAAATGTAAATTGTGCATCAACATATTTGTATTTGATATATTTTATTTGACGACCCAGTTGGCGCAGTGGACATGTGTACGCCCTCTGCGTCGTGGATCCTGGGTTCGATTCCCGGCAGAAGCACAAATTCCTTCCCAAGGGATATTTGTGTTTCCGGCACCCACGATACAAGTATTAGAACTTAGTGTGGGGTTGTGAGTGTGAATGCGTTTGTTTGCTTATTTATGTTATTCAGAGACGAAACGAGCAGGTAGCTCGCATGGTTGTAATCGTCACGCTAGCCTATTATTCTACAGTGTATACCTACTTAGATATTTTCCTCTCGATTACCCACCACAGTCCTCAAAGCAACCCTAAACAAAGTAGATTCCACACTACGGCAAAAAACGTCACAGCTTTCGGCGGCTCGTGTAAATGCGGCCTATTGATCGTACTGTGATTAATGTTTACTACGTGACTGTGTGAAAGGTTGTTTGATTACCGAGGTATTCGATAATGTTAAAATATTTTTCATACACAGCCGTGATACAGAATGCTTATATCGTAAAACTAAAAAAAATAAAAATCTGGCCCAAATGTCGCACGCACCTTTTTTTTACCTCATGGTTTAGAAATTTCCGAAATATGAGCAAAAGAGCTTATCTTATAGTATTAGATATAGATCTAAATTTTATATCAGATAGGTAAGCATTTAGCAGCTATCTCACTTATAGTATTAGAAAGACCTTATCTTATAGAATTAGATAGATAGGATCAGGTGAGACAATGGCCAGGCATTTGGCCTCTCAACTGATGGAAAATGACGATGCGGCTGAAGATGTAACAGGCATGCCATGAAGATACCTATTCACTCTAGACTTGAAAACACCCAGAATATGCCGTTCCGGGAAAAGACGCGTTTCAGTTTCAGTCCTTCACTTTACGGATGATGAAAGTAGAAGCAAAACGATTCGAGCGTATTGGAGATATATCAACCATAAATGGATGACGTTTGCGTTTGTCTTGTTACATGGCATCGAGATAGGAAACAAACCTACGGTTATTACTTTAGCTACAAAATCCGTATTAGATGGTATAAGGGCATGATGGTGACCATTAAAATATGGCGTGGAATCGGGAATATATACTTCCAAAAAACAATACTTAGTTAATGTTCTTCATAATGTTTCAATGTTATTTACGGCTTAAAACACGTACACAATTTCGACTTACTTTCGTCGACTTGTTTCGGACAAATTAGTGGTTCTTCATCATTCATTCAGTAAATCGACATTTTAAACTAGTCGACACAAGTAAGTCGAATTTGAAGTGAAAACTTCTTTAGCGGCGTTGTGCACTTTTTTGGGATGGGTTAAAAATGTTAAATCGCGTAAGGACACGTGACCTGATCGAAAATTAGTAAGACGGAAAATTCGTAAGACGAAGGAGAGGAAGTAATATCCTGTCTTTCTACCGCGCGGCGAAAAATGTTCAAGTTTTCACTTCTGCCGGCACTCCCGCAGTGCAACCCGTTGTTTCTTTAAGTTTTTTAAGCCGAATATGACATTGAAACATTATGTTTATTCTCACGATAGTTTTCACTAAAAAAAACAAGTATCAAATAACTACAAACGCAAATATTAGTCGATAGATCCAAATCTCGGTACCCAGTCACCTAATTTACAACAAGAAATTAGTAATAACTACTAAAATACCAGATTCCTGGACAAGTTCCGAAAGCGTGTATTCTAATCTAATCAGCGACGGGCGCGTGTGGGTAGGATATTCCTCGTCCTACCTTTTAAGTCGGACATTTCTAATCATTTAGTGCTCATTGCCTTCTAGGTACTCCACTAGTATGGGAGAACTTACTTTTTTTAATTGGATCCGTAGAGAGATTCGATTTACATGTTGGAAATCAAGCGTATATTGTACGCTTTGATTAGGTCTGGTTTTGTATGTGAAACATAGTAAGAGAAGCGATAATTTTTCCTTTCTAATTTTATCTCTATAGTTCTGCCTAGCATGGCTAATGCTATAAACAAAATCAATTGATTTGGGTGGACGTTATCGACACAACGTGTAGCTAACTGCAATGTTAGACTCGTCGGCCGTAGTAGTTTCTAAAAACTGTATCGGTAGATGACGTCATACGTCAACGTAAGACGTTAATAATAATGAAAGGATAATTTCATCACTTCATGCAGGGCTTGAGTAGCTTAGCGGTTAGAGCAATAGGGCATGAAATATGGCCTCGGGTTAAATCCCCGCCTCAAGCGATAATTTTTCCTTTCTAAATTCAAACATCTTTAATTATGACTATAATTAAATATTTTTGAATTCTTCTATTCATTGAGTTTTAAAATCTTAACTACATACCTAAAAGTTATTGTTATTACATTATTATGTACAATTTTAATTTAGCAAAACCCTGCCGGGGTCTATGTTTTATAATGTGACGTTATATGAACAGAGTGTAAGAAATAAATAAATTGAAGCGAACGTATTGGGAGGTGGGTAATAAATAGTATCCACAAATAATAGAAGATGTCGCATTACCTATTTCTGCTGCTAAATAAAAAGATAATCAAGTCATTCGCCTGATGGACCTGCCTAAAAACAGTCCTGTGAGACACTACGCACTGCAATGCGTTCCTCTCCCTGAGACGTATACTCAGTAACGTCATACCAATACCCGGCAATTACTCTGACAACTTTTGCCTACAACCGAAACCAGTTTGAACGTCACCGTTCATTTGGCAAGGGACGCCGCGGACAAACCACGTCTTGCTTTATCTCTAAGTAGGTAGTTGACACACGACAGAATTAGGGCCTGTCTCCAGGGCTCCGCCGATCCCGGGCTTCATTAACATGCATGAGTTGTGTGTGAGGAGGAATTTAGATATTCGGTGTGCACGCGACTTATTAAAAGTTCACACGTTGGGCGGGTTCAACGCGTATCTTGAGAACTTCGAAAAATGAATACACTTGAATTAGCTGACTTGATAAGCAACTACGTACTTTTTATACATCGAATGCGATGTTCAAAGTAAAGATAGTCAAAGTTCGCGAATCGAAATACTTTTTTCTTTATACCAAAAAAACATGAGTTCCATTTTTTCGCCCTTAGGATGTTAAACGTAAAAGCGATCGCTGCGACCGAACTAAAGGCATATCAACCATAAATGGATGCTGTTTGACAGTTTGTCTTGGTTCAACAACATGCGGAACGACAAATTGAAGATCTATAGAAGAATCCAGAAAACACGGAAACGTACCTCGTGGTTCAAAACATTCGAAATGTGAGCAAAAGAGCTCTTTATTGACATTTCGAGCAAAACTATTAAATATATTTCTACGATGCTATTAATTTCCGAATAGCCTTAAATAGCCGATAGCCGAATTCCAGTATTATATAATATTCATAATATATTATTAATATATTATTCTTATTAGTATTATATTAGAGATGGCATCAGAAGAAGAAGATATTTTTTCATCAGATCACATTTAATCAGGTGTTCAAATGCTTCCCTATCTTGTATAAAAAATCTTAAGCCATTTTTTTGTCGGTTAGAAGTTGGTTTGTTTCTCCAAAAGGCACTCATGAAAGCTAATTTTACCCGGATAGGGAAAATTAAAAAGAAATAGGGAAAATTAAATTAATCTGAATGAACTTCAAAGAAATCCACAAGATAATTAGGCATTTCTGATGATAAATAACACTTAGCCGAAATTAGCTCACGTAGCTGCGATGACTTTTCATACTTTGGTTCACATCGCGAACTACAGAGCTAAGTTGAACTTATGAAATTTGGAATGTAGAATTAGCTTATATATAGGATTAACACATAGGCTACTTTTTAAATGGATAAACGCGGGCAAAGCCGCGCGTCACGGCTGGAGAAATCTCAAGTTCACTGCTGTCCGTAACTTACGATTTGCTAAACAGAATTTAATGTTATGTTCACCAAAATATAGCTAATTTCACCCGTAATACCTTACTCATATAAAAATAATTCCTAAAATTACCTAAATCATTAAAAAATCGAGGAACAGCGCACACATGTCCGCGTCCCTTGAGAGATCATTGTAAAAATATAAAACCTACACTACCATACTGGTCGGATCTACTTTTTAATCTTGCCAGGAAAAAGTAGACGCTCGAAGTATTTTAATGAACTACAGAATCTACTTAGCTAGTTATTAATTACGGTGGTGGTAATTCTGAGAGCGCTGGCAACATTCCAGGGGGAATGTTGCCGTTACTGCACCGATTGTGCCTAATTTTAGGGGAAAATTTGTGGAGATTTAGTGATTGAGGTTTTAATTAGAATTGTTTGTGTGTGAATTGATTTGTGTTAGCTATGCTTCGATTTATTTTGGGATGATCTTGTTTGTTTTCATTATGTCGTGAAATGAGATTTTGGAACTGAAACTTTAAAATGTTTAATACACAAGTTTAAATTCGTGTGCCTTTACGACACGCCCTGTTTTTTTTTTTTTTTTTATGATATATAGGCAAGCATTTGACCACTATCTCACCTGATGGGAAGTGAAGATGCGGCCGAAGATGTGACATGCTTGCCTAGAAGATACCTATTCACTCTAGACTTGAAGACACCCAGATTGTACTGTTCGGGAAACAAAGACGCAGGCAATGAGTTCCACTCCCTCGCTGTACGGATAACACGGGTCAACATGAAATTTGACTTTGATTGCAAAGCATTAAATTTCGGTAGTTTTGGTCGTAATAAGACGGAAAAAAAAAATATGGCATGAAAAACTTTGCTTTTGTGCTTAGAAGACTGACTTAACGAAATTTTTAAAAATCTCGGATTTTAATTTTTGATTGAAAATAAAACTATTGAAATAAAAATGTTTATTATTTTTATTAAGTTTTACTATCAAATTAGCTTACAGAAAAGTGGAAAATAACTTAAAAGTGCACACTTTTACTTTTTCTTTTATGTTCATAGCTACTTTCTCTCAATAAACCCCAAATATAGTCGCCCATCATGTTTTCATTGTATTGGCCTTGATAGCGTTGTTCAAAATTCATGATGTCCTGATGGAAACGTTCTCCTTGCTCTTCGGAATAGGCTCCCATATTGTTTTTAAATTTATCCAAATGAGCATGCAGCATATGTACTTTTAATGACATCCTGCAGCCCATGGCCTTAAAATTTGTAAGCATATCCTCAACCAACTTTTCGTAGTTTTCAGCTTTATTATTATTATTATAACTATCACAAAAGCAAACTTTATACCGAAAAAAGGTATTTTCTTTTCGTTTTTGTGCATAACTAACTGGAAAATAATAGTATAAACTTTAGGACAAAGAACGAAAATTTTTTTGTAGAGTCGTGTAATAAACGTAGAAGCAAAACGCTTCGAGCGAACCGGAGGTACGTCAACCATATAAGGATGACGTTTGATAGTCTGTCTTGTTGTTTGATGGTAAAAAGGGCAAGAGGGAATTAAATCATGCAATTCCTGCGCACACTCTCCAAAATGCAAACGGTAGAATACCGATAAGCTTGCGACCTTACGTAAGCATTTGACTCACATGATGAAAAGGTGGAAGCTGGAGCATGCTTGCCTCTTATGTTTCCTTAGCCACAGTAAAACCTGATCTCCCTCAACACTTTGATTGTCTCGTGGACGGTACCTATATACTTACTTAGGTAGGTATAGGACCTGCCTGGTTTACTCACAACTAACAAGTCCCCTGGTGAGTTAAAGAGTGACAACTCTTAACTGTTGGACCTCTCTGCCAACGTACCTGCCAACTTACCAACCTATATAAGTATCTAGGGTTCCACAAACAGCGGTAGTCTTATTGGTAGATACACACATAGCGTATTTACTT
The DNA here is from genome assembly GCA_948107665.1 of Lomographa bimaculata. Lineage (NCBI taxonomy): Eukaryota > Metazoa > Arthropoda > Insecta > Lepidoptera > Geometridae > Lomographa > Lomographa bimaculata. Next base: position 10,331,044 of record OX403612.1, on the reverse strand, counting down.
TCGACCTAGTTTCTTATCTTCAAGTAGAGTACCTGGGTACCTCGTCAAGCACCAAACAGTGTCTCGGCAGTTATCCTTTAAAGCACGTACGAAATAACTACAAGAAGGTAGACTATAGAAGGGTCTATACAGAACTGTACTCCTAAAAAACACCTGTATATTACTATTATTATAGATTGCAATATATAAATTAATATGAATAAAAAAGTAAGTTAAAGAAAAGTTTAACTCTACTATTAACTTTATTTGCTTTATCATCATAAATAAACAAACTCACAGACATGAAGAGTCGGTAATAAACCCGAAACAGAAGCCAAAACAAATAAATCCACCGATCAAACTGCAAATACGTAAAGAGAACAACAGAACTGGACATTTTACAAGCTACAATAAACCTACTAGTTTAGGGCTCTACAAACGCCGTAAATCTACCAGCGCAGCGCTTTCCCCGGCTATTTACTGCATTAACTTACACCGGACCATTAACGCTACGTAAATAAACTTCTAAATTCGTCACCACAACAATAAATTCGATACAAAACGACAGAACGCGATTAAACGATTTATCTGGCCAACGATCCTAACATAAAATACACAGAATTTGCATCAAATTAAAACGTTCCAATTTCAAAAGCAATTCCACTCCAACGATCGATAACTTATAGCGATATTTACAAGAAACGAGCTTACCTTGAGCGTATGTAAACAAATGAAGGGACACGAACAAGAAAATCCAGTTTTTGATCCCGAAACGGCATATCCCTGTCCGCCACATGGTTGCAATGCACTAAGTGAACACTGTACGGGATTTTTTAATTCATCGTTTTCACATTTTCACATAGAAAACACAATTTTGCGCGATTATTTCACACAGCATTCGACACCGATAATGGGTAAGCGGCCATTTTCAAGGCGAGAACCGGCGCGTTCAGAAACAACTCAATAATGATGAAAGGGCAATGCCCGGAGGAAGTATCGGATGAAGTTGCTGCGAGACAGATCGCATTTCTAATCGTACTGAAGTTAGCTTCGCACCAACTAGGGATGCTCTAGGCATTTTATGACTCAAATCGATCGATTTCACTAATTATTTGCAGTCGATGTGCTTTTGTTAAGCATTACATAAATATTTCGCTCTCTCTCACGCACTTGAACTGCGTATCTATTTTCTCTGTCTACTAACTTGTCAGTGTCAGGTGCCTTTAGTAAGTTAAATGTCAATGTCTATCCTTGGTTGAACGTTAAGAGTAGTGATTACATTATCTTTGGTTGCACAGTTGCACGTACAGTGGCGTCTTGTTATACATTATTATTTACTATTTACAACAACAAATTACAATTTTATCACGTAATACGGTATACTATTCAATATATTGTACAGTGATTAACTATCAAATATGGAATTAATTTATTCTATGAGGCGAAAACCTCTAAAATGTGAACCACCGCACTACGACAGGTACTCGCTTTTATTCCTCATTTCCAAGTGAAGTACAGTTCCAAACCTTATGAAAGCCTTGCAAAACACGTCTCACCTGTTCCTTCGAACCCGATAGTGTTTAAATGATTGATTTATATCTATTTGATGTTGTTTTTCAGTTCAAATGATACTGACGGAGTTCGACCCATTTGCACAATTTCGACGGCTAATATTATAGCATTTTCGTCAACGACAGAGCTGGACGATGTGGACGGAGACAGCTGGGGTGGTCACGTGTATGTGTGCGATCTGGATACGCCGTGGAACAGTTATAAAGTTACTAGTACTTCACGTCCTGTAAGTTTAAAACGTGGGTTGAAACTTGACCCTACCACAAACTATACATATTGTGTATTATGTCAATACAATCTACTTGTAAAACTTAGTTATCTACTCAAATCACAAAGTGTTAATAAACACTAAAACATAAATACTTTCACACTCAGCCTTACACTAAGTTACATACACATGTGTATCACATACACAATCAGAACCAGAAACGCCACCGCGTTCCGGAACCGGGAATAGAAAACGTTTATCCAAAACTTATTTTCTAATAATTTCACATACTGTCCGTACCGAGTTTTAGAAAGTGATTCTAAATTAATATGAAATATCTAAACTCCATAATAAACGGATCAGAGAAATTAGCTTGTAAGTTTATTGTCTGTATAGCAAAGGAGAACAATGCTTGACTAAGTCTTCTAATCCTAATTCTAAATAGGGGGCGATAAGGCCTGCACTGACATCCCGCTGGGGATGTATTGTGCATTTCCCCCTGCCAGCAGTTAGCCCAGCCACCACAACTCCTTTATATATCTGAGTGCGGCTTTGGGTCGCTGGCACAATTGTTTCAGTGGTGAGGATGTAGGTGTGCATGATGTCGACTCTAAGTCTACTAAGTCTTAATTCTGCTAATAGTACAATATGTATATCTGTAAGTCTAGAGAGGGAACAGATATCTTCTAAGCAAGCATGTTACGTCTTTGACCGCATCATCACTTTCCATGTTACATCTCTTACACAGTTGAGATATACCTCAATACTCTTCATGAAATAAGGCTCAGAGGCGATCTAATTGAATCTAATTGAAGTCAATAAACCTGCCAGACATCCAAAACATGTACAGACCAAAGGCAGACCAAAGATTTTCATGAAGACACCCGTCTACACATCAGTGCACCATCAAACACAAACACTGCTTTTAATTTTTGGGTGACAGTGGTGCACATTTAGAACAGATTACCGGAAGATGTTTCAGCTACCACAATAAATGGAATTAAAAACAAGCTTAACGACTGGTTGTGAATTAATAAACAAACTTTTTTAGAAAAGTGAAATGTTATAACTTATAACTCTGTTTGATATAGACATCAGCTTTCTGCTGCTTGTCTTTAAGTCTAAAATAAATATTAATATTTATTGAGATATATTCCACATACACATTGACTCATATACACATGTATAAAAGCAGTGCATCTTGATTCCAGGTGTCAGCATTAGAATGGGACATCGAAGGCAAGCAGCTGCTGGTAGCGACTACTGTTGGGGAGGTGACAGTTTACGAACAGAAAGACTTTGTACTTAACGAGTGGCAGAGTGTGTATACGGCTAACTTTGCAGGTGAGATTTTTTTTATGTCATTGAGAGACAAGACGAACACGTTGCTTATCTGATGGTAAATGTCGCGCTTGCCAATTACATGGCAGTGACACTCAGAGTCTAAACTTATATAGTTCAAACTACTGTGCGACAAAACTGCGCTTGTCACCCTGATATATTAGATGTTAAATCTAAGATACATTGCCCTTCAATCCGAAATACAGTATTGTTTGCACACTACTGTCCATACTAAGGTTGTCTGGAAGAAATTGCTATACGCGATAAGACCGCCGATTGTATTACCACTAAAAAATATATATATTCTAAGAATTGTTTAGTTGTACACTTTGTAAACTGGTTATACAATAAAGAGTTTTGTATTGTATTGTACTGCTTGGCAGTTTAATGCTTGCCAATTGTCCATATCATACTGCTCTAGACGGACTACTAGAATTACTATTATATTTTGTTTAATGACCAAGAGATGTTCTTGAAAGGGGGTGTAGCACCTGGGTGATCTCACTTGCACTTGGTGCAAGTCGATCAACAGATCAAGTTCAGGTGACTCACAACATTCCCAAGTGGGCTCAGCAGGCTGTCCATCATAAAAATTTGCATGTGCAATTTGCCTTTTGCCTCCTTGTCATTAATATAGTCATTTGTTTTGAAATAAACAAATTAGCCAGAAACATTTCCTGCTTAACATAGTTTCAGTCCTATGTCTAGAAAAATATTCGAAAGTCCAAAATTGATGTATATTTCTAGGTGAACACATAATAAAAGCAGCATTCTTCCACAATGGCCGGCGGGTAATAGCACTGGACAAAAAGGCAGAGGCACCCATCTCAGATAGAATACAGATGCTCAGGTCTACTCCTACGTTGAAGGGATTTGGGTGAGCATGCATGGTTCAGCTAAATACAAACTTGAGGCTTAAGACACCATTGAGTCATGTCAAGAGACTTTGATTTTGACTCATTAGATGTGATTGTTGCAAAGCTTCAGGGCTGAAAACACCATCAGAAGCACAATAGATGATCAAACGAACTTCTAAAGTGAAGTTCGATCACTATTATATGAGTCACTTCATTCGAAGATATACTTAGTTTATTATTAACAGGTAGTCCTTTAAACCTACAAGGCAGTTCGCGCATTTAAAAAGTCTTTTGATTCTGGAATCAATTGCATTTTTTTTTTTTTTTTTTGCGGGTATTTCTCCCTTCCTCGTCACCTGACGGGGCGCTCGACTTCATTCCTTCAGAGAGGAAATTACAATTTACGTGGGTTCGGGAATGGTACTCTTACTCTGGGAGGGTGATTTTATATCTTCGAATGAAGTGACTCATATAATAGTGATCGAACTTCACTTTAGAAGTTCGTTTGATCATCTATTAATATTTCGTCACTTCATTCTTCAGATATACTTAGTTTATTATTAACAGGTAGATGTTTAGAGTAAGTACCTTTTAATTACGTTTAATAAAAGTTTCATTTATAAAATCAAATAAATTTTAATTTCCATAAAGCAAAATAAACAAATTAAACATGAATTATCTTAATTATTTTAACTAGCTTAAAACAAAAAGTAAATTCTAAATTATATAATCGATTTTAAATTATACAGAAAGTCTCTTATTATTTATTAATCGATTACAACTTAACTTCGCTTTCATTAACTAACGAACAAACTGATTTAGCGAAGATTCCTTCATCTAGTATCGGACGATTGTAAAACCTAGCGAAGGTTTGAGATGTATTTGACCATCCAGCCGTCTTTCTAATGACATCAATAGAAACCCCGGCGGAGGCCGCTGCCGACGTGGAAGCGTGTCTAGTGCTATGGGCGCTAAACACACTCACGTCGACCCCGCCCTCCGCCAAGGTCTGTTTTATCCACCTGCTAATGGACTGGGATGAGGCTTTGGTATGTGGTTTCTTGAATGTGAGTAAAAGATTATCGACATTATTAGGCCTTATGGTTGAAGTCATAAATAGGTAATCATCCAACGTTAAGGCTGGGCAAATATTGGGCTTCTCTCTAAAATATGGTAGGATTAGCAACGGTTGATCTCTACCAGCAGCAGAAGTTTTGATAAGATCTGTAATATGAATTTGCAATGAGTCAATGCATCTATTTAGGTTTGACACTTTAATAAGAGATAGAGTTTGAACTCTGTGAGCAGTGCAGATGGCCAGTAAAACACAAAGCTTTTTGGTTAATTTTTCTAGTGTTAAGCTTCTGTTTGGGAACCAATTGGCAACTAGGTTTAGTACTATTTGAGGGTCCCAAGTACCAATATATTTTGGAATAGAGGGCTTCTGTTTGTAAATGCCTTTTAACAACCGCTTAATACTATCATCTGATCCTATATTACCACCCAGAAGCAATGAAAGTGCTGATCTGTGAGTATTTAACGTTCCATAGGATCCACCTCTATTGAACTGTTCTGCCAAGAAAGTCAATACATCGGCTAGTCGAGGAGTGAATCTATTAATGGCATGTGTATCACAAAACTGCCACCAAAGTTTGTATGTTGTGTTGTACTGCTTTAAGGTACTATTTGTGACTGAGGATAACATCAAGTCCAGCGCTACTGATGGGATGTCTCGTCGTGTGAAAGCAATCCTGAGAGCTTCGCGGCTCCCAGGGTAAGGCTCCTGTGTAATGGGTGTTGTGATCTGTAGATGAATTGCAAAAGATCTCTATTAGGTTTGAAAAACATAATTTCAGAAACTAATAACTTCTTGAGAAGTGGAAACCAAGGTTGACCAGTCCAATAAGGGAAAACTAGGATACCTGTAGCTTTATCACTTATTATTTTCCTTATGCATTTCAGTACGAGTGAAAATGGCGGAAAGGCGTAAAAACGACGAAAGCGCCAGTTGATTGTGAACGCGTCTACCGTTAAAGCGTCTGGATCTCGTTTCCAGGAAATATAAACTTCACATTGGCATTGGTGCGAGAAGCAAAAAGGTCTATATCTGGTTGGCCCAGTTTGTGAACTATCATTTGGAAAGCCCAAGGTGATAGTTTCCATTCTGTATCAACATTAATTTTGCGAGATTCTTCGTCCGCTTCGATATTTTCTTTTGTATTGATATATGATGCAAAAAGCCATATATTTCGCTTCTCACACCATTGCCAGATTGTCTTAGCCAGATCGTTGAGATGTGGGAATTGAATCCCACCCATGCGGTTTATATAGCTTATAGCCGTTGTATTATCGACGCGCAGTAAGATAGCACAGTTCGAGACTTTGCTAGCAAAACATTTTAGGCCCATTAATGTGGCCAAAAGCTCTAAGAAATTTATATGAAAGGAGAGTTCTACTTCCTTCCATCCGCCATTTACACGTTTACCATTACAGTACGCCCCCCAGCCCGTTCTAGAGGCGTCTGTAAATATTTCTAAAGCAAATTCTTCATCTGGTCTCATAGAGTTAGAGGTTGAAAAGATAATTTGTTTCCACCATAACAAGTCAGGTAAAATTATCTCGGACATTTTGATTTTAGTGTCAAAATTTCCATCCCTTTGAAGGGCCAAAAATTTTTGACGCTCTAGCGTCTTAGTGTAGAGCCAGCCATACTTTACTGCTGGGCATGCTGCAACTAGTACCCCGATTATTCGTGAGAGTTCCCTGATTGTACAAGTAGGTAGTAAACACAACTTATCTACTAGCTTCACAATATTACATCTTTTGTCCAAAGGCAGAGACAACGACAAATCGGCAGAATTAAGTACAAAGCCTAGAAATTTACATGTACTTTTAGGCGTCAATACACTTTTTTCGAAATTTATTATGAAACCTAGACATTTCAGTATTTCAATAGTTTTAATTACGTTGGCATGACATTCATTATATGAGTCTCCGATACATAAGATGTCATCAAGGTAAATTACCGATTTGTAATTTCTCTGCCTTAGGTAGCTTATAACTTCTCTCATAACTTTTGTGAATACTCTTGGGGCTGCACACAAACCATAGGGAAGAGCGTTAAATTGGTATACAACATCATTGAAAATAAAGCGTAAATATTTTTTATGTGGCTCACAAATTGGGACTAAGAAATAGGCTTCTTTGAGGTCTATTGTGGCTAGAAAACCGTCCTTAGGTATCAATTTAGCGGCGGTCCTATGGTCCTCCATCTTGAAGTGTGATTTCTGAATGAATTTATTGAGGGGTTTTAAATTTAATATAAAACGCTTTCCCCCATTTGGTTTTGAGGTCAAAAAAATGCTCGAAATGAAATCTCCATGAGAGCGATCACAAACGGAAATTGCCCCTAAGTCGATTAAATTATTAATCGCTACTACCATATCGGCCTCCTCGTGACAAGACAGTCTATTAGTGGGCAAACTATCTTGTCTAACACTACGGTTAAATGGGATGGAGTAACCGTCCTGAATCCAATTAAGTACTAGCTGATTATCAGTTACTTTAAGCCAACAGTTATAGAAATGTCGGATTCGACCGGCATGTACCTCTATTGTTGCGGTGCTGGAGCACGTGGTTTGTTGTGGTTCTGGGTCTGCGCTGAATTTTTTGTTGCTGACGTTGGGGGTCCCTTGCGGCCAGCTGGGGTTGTCTTCTTGAAACCACCTCGCCCCCCCCTGTTCGATGAGTACCGAGGAGGGCCGGTCCAGTTTCCCTGCATCCGAGGGCGACTGGTCGAAGGTTGGGCTGCGATCGCAGGCGTTTTTGCAGGTGCAGGCTTCTTTATCTGCATGCTCTGCTTTTCTATTGCTTTTGAAGCTTTGATTTTATCAGAAAGCTTCTGTCCGAACAGAGTTTCGTCTCTCTCTACGTCCTGGATCACATTAAGGAACGCTTTATCAAGACCCGGAGTCATAAACTTCTTTCTTACTTCAGTCTCGACCGAGTGCAGGTCGCAAAGGAGGCGGCAACTGTCGCTTAAAGACTTGATGGCCTTGACCTTGTCGGTATCATTACCGATAAGCAACGAGAGGCCTCTGTTAAGGGCAGTTATACCTAGGCCTAACTGCTGTTGAGCGGTCTCCACGCGCTTGTCTTTAGTCCTCGTGACATCCGAGATTGTAGCTGCAATTTCAGGGTTGAGCTTAGGAGCTTGCAAGAGGGCGCAGTTCTCCGGTATCAGATATTCCTTTAATAGTTTCTCTTTGGCTTCTTTATCCAGCCCTTTTCGGAGTATCGGAAGCCACAAACGTGCCAAGTTATCGTGAATGTTTTCTCCAAACTTGGGTGTGTCTTCTTTGACCTCACCAAGAGCTAGCAGAATATCCGGGTCTAAATCCGGTATCGGAGCTGCTTCCGGTGCAGTATCCTCTTGTGCAATCTCAGGAGCATCCAGGGTAGTTGACGATTCGTCGACATCACCAAGAGCTTGCGACTCGTTATCTAAAAAACCAAAAGAAAAACGAGGCTTTTATTACCGACTAAAACATTTTTCCCGAGATGAGGGTAGATTGCATTGAAATAAGTTTGAAAAAATTTCATGAGCAATATCTCATTAGGCGTGTACATTATCTAACTTTAGATATAATTTGACCAAGTGTTGTCCCACGGACAACCTCCAGGCAAAGAACTAGTGAAAAATAATCGGTATCAAAAAACTAATACTGGAACGAATTTTATCTAAAGATGGCTTTGTGATAACCCACGGTTACCCTCTAAGCAAAGAATTACCACCGTGTTAACCCTCGGTTAACCTCCAGGTTTCGTTTTAATTGTAGATAGATAGATAGATAGATAGATAGATAAACACTTTATTGAACACCTTAACAAATACATGACAAGGAATAATAATCTAGAAAATAAGTGTAACAACAGGCGGTCTTATCGCTAAGAGCGATCTCTTCCAGACAACCTTTGGATGGAGAGGAGTAAGCAGTTGTAAGTATCTAATTATTGTAATGATTGCTTTGTGATAACCCGCGGTTAACCTCTAAGCATAAAACTACCATCGTGTTGACCCACATCAACCTCCAGGTGAAATGTGTTGACACTTACTTTTTTAATCATCAAAGTAATTAAAAACAATTTACTAACCTGAGTGTTCATCTGATGACGAATCCGACGAATCCATGATGATTCGTTTACGCCTTTTCTTCACTTTTTCCTGGAGTCTTTTTATTTTGGCACTATATCTTTCCATCTGTTTTTCGTAATTTCTTTTAGGCATTTTTTTTTTTTTTATCTAATTATTTGAAGAGCGAGCAGTATACGTGCGCACTCTGCCTCGCGCGAAAAAAGAATGAAGTCGAGCGCCCCGTCAGGTGACGAGGAAGGGAGAAATACCCGCAAAAAAAAAAAAAAAAAATGCAATTGATTCCAGAATCAAAAGACTTTTTAAATGCGCGAACTGCCTTGTAGGTTTAAAGGACTACCTGTTAATAATAAACTAAGTATATCTGAAGAATGAAGTGACGAAATATTATTTTTTTTTTAAATGTGGTAAATTAATAATGTTAAATAAAAAAAAAATTTTAGAACATTTTTTTTTGAGTTTAGTTACTTTTTTTTTTTTTTCTTCGAACCTACGTGTTAATCCTGGGTATAAGCTATGCACATTTCAAATTTCATTCACATCCGTTTAGCCGTTTCGGCGTCAAGAGAAAACAAATTCAGTTACACACAAACTTTTGCATTTATAATGCTAGTGTGTTAACATTCGAAGAATCACAAGTTTTGGAAAACAATAAATAATATAAAGTCAACAACGCCAATTTTCACTGAGTCGCGAGAAAAATCCCATGTTGTTATTAACTTTCATGAGTGCCTCTTTTAGGCCCATGTGAATAGATGATTTTGAATTTGTGTTAGTGGCGTGGCGGTTCCCGGCGCCTGCGTGGTGACGGCGACGGGCCTGGTCGGAGTGGCGCTGCCGCGGCCGGACACCACCGTGGCCGCCACCGCCACCGAGCCGATCCGGTCGTCCAGGGAGCACGTCACCGCCGCCACCATCGCTTATAAAAGTCAGTATCACTACTTAATATATTAGTGGCTCTGTGGGCAGTGGCGGATTTACCAGCAGGCTGAGTAGGCTGGAGCCTAGTGCGGCAGATTTTAAGGGCGGCAATTCATGCTAATTACGGGCAAAAGGGGGTGAAATATAGTGCCCACACTATCGTCCTAGTTGCACCAACTTTTTTAATAAAATTGTAACTTTATGATACAGGAGTCATAATATTTCATTGACAATTTTTTTTTTAATAATGTGATTTTGCACCAAAGATTCGATTGTAGAGGTCGATAAGGGCGGCAAAACTTGAATAGAATAGCCTACTGGCGGCAAATGTGTAAATCCGCCACTGTCTGTGGGCTGAAAGCCATGAATGCCAATGAAATTAAATTGTTTTTTTAATGACGTAACAATTACGATAGGTATTAACATAGTAGAAACAGAGAAGATTCAAATGCTTCCTCTAAAAAAACTATCATAGCTGAGTAGGCTACACACCTACGACCCGGTAAATGATCAAAGTATTACTTAAATTACAAAAAAGAAATGCGGGGCAGTCTTTGGGGACTGCCGATAGAAGTGAAAACTATACATTATATATATATATATATATATATAAATATATATACAGTATACATTGTAAGTTGATCCCCGATCGTGAGTAATATGTATCGCGCGTGGAGCTCAACAAATATTGGCCGTTCTGTGACGATGATGCAATTTCCATGATTTTTGTTCACCCAAAAAGTGCTCAACGGGCCTAAAGAAATGTTCACTTCAAAAACATACATAGCTATTGAAATGAATAACCGCGTAAAGTAACACAACAATAGGTCCGATTGTTTGATGTAGACATAATTCGAAGCGAAACGCGGCACGCGGCAAGCGATATCTATCTGCGCTGAAAGGCACGTGGCGAATGGCGCGAACACGGCGAAACGACGGCTTCGCCGGCTAGGGCGCGGTCTGTAAGTTATCCTAGTGTGCGTGCTGAGGCACGTGCGTGTACACACATACAAGCCGCGTTTGGTACCACTTTAAACATACTTCTCTGTTTCTACTATGGTATTATGGTTTAGCCTTAAGACTAATAAGCAATTTATTTTTGACCTTAACTGCTAAGTAGAGTAGTAAGAATGTGTCCAATTACACTTTTCTTACTGTCTCTATTATCGGGAAGACACTTTGTTCTCGTGTTCTTTGTTAATAGCACTCACTATAATATACTGGTACATTATTACTACACTAACTCAAACATTTAGTTTTTTGAGTGTTCGATGTGTTTTTTTTTGTGACCGGCTTTGCAATCTTTTTCATTAGCCAGGGTCAAGTAAAAATATAGAACAAGTGTACGTTCATATTAAAAGTCCTGGGCCCAAGTCACAGTCAAAACCAAGGTTCAGTTATTATCAAGCCATGCTCTAAGAAAGTGGAATAAACTTTACGATACGTGATTTTCGCCATCGCTTCAAAAACTCCAATAAAAGTTCATTGAAGGTTTTTGAAGTAAATGCGAAAATCACGTTTTTCAAGTTTTCGAGATTTGCCTAAACTTGTACAAGTTAACTGAGTAATAACGGTCAATAATCAACCATTACTACAAAGGAACACTCGTAGAAGAATCTTGAGTTTTAATTGTTTTTCCAATATCAACGCCATTAGATATATAGATAGACTAGCTGACCCGCCCGGCGTCGCCCGGGTAAACAAAAGCTTACACATAAAAGCTTTCACACTCACAGCCCCATTCTAAAAGTACTATAAGTTGTGTCGTGGGGCCGTAGAAAATTAACACCACACACACAACATTCACGTCATACCCAGAACCAGAAACATAAACTTCCCGTGGGGAAAAAAAATTGTTATTGTGTTCCCACCGAGATTCGAGTCCGCTGCTTTGAAGACGAACGCGCACTCATCTACCCAGTGGGCAGTTCAAAGTTCAAAGATTCCCCACCCTGCGTCGTCGTCCGGTTAAAAAATCTACACATAAACACTTCCACATTCTCAACCCCACACTAAGTTCAATGACTTGTATCGTGGGGCTGTAAACATCCAAGATTCACACAACATTGACAAAATACTCACAACCAGAAACACAAATTCCCGTGGGAAATCACCTGTGTTCCCACCGGGAATCAAACCCGGTGCTTTAAAGGCAAACGCCCACCTAACTACTCCAGCGGGCAGTTCAAAGTTCAATGATAAGTTATAACCGACTAAAAAAAAAACAGTCGAATTTTTATCCTCCTTCTTATGTAAGTCGGTTCAAAACATAGAAGTATGCTGGATTACGCAGTAACTGTTACATTCTGTGATCCACCGTTTTCACCCTCAAATAAACTTAACGATTTCTCCTAGACTATAGGTCCAAATTATATGCAGTGAAGAGCAAGTGCATCTACGTGAACTACGTAAGCCGACGAAATAGGTTTTTTTGATAAGGATTAATATTAAATACTAAAAAAAAGGCAACGAAATAGAAGCCGCTATTTTTATGTGCAGGAATACGTAGTACGTGTCGATAAATTTCTGACCCGTCCCGTTCACGGGAGGACTCTCGTGAAACTAAATTCACGATTTCTCATAGACTATTTATCCAAATCACATGCAGTAAAAAGCAAATTGTATCTACATGAACTACGTAAGACGATAAAATAGTTTATTTTGATAAGGATTAATACTGAATGTCTCAAAAAGCCAACTAAACATAGGCCGCTTTTTTTTCAGATTTTTAACAAAGAAAAGTATTTTTTCTGAGCTATACATACATGTTAGATATATGCTGTCGCGGACTTTTTTGTAAAACTCATAAAGGCCAACATTTTTGCTAAACATTGTATTCACCTATGTCTAACTGTTTAGTCAGCGTACGCCGATAAAGCGGAAAGTTAGCAAATTTTTCTCCGACTTGTCTTACGAATATTATTATTTCGAACTGATAACTAACTTTTTTCCCAATAAAACATAGCCTATGACACTCAGTGATAGTGTAGCTATCTATCAGTGAAAGAATTTTCGGAATCGGATCAGTAGTTTCAGAGATTACCTTTTACATACAAACAAACAAACAAACAAACAAACTTTACCTCTTTATAATATTAGTATAGATAGATAAACTCTTTATTGAACACCATATTTATGACAAAACAGGTTAGGAAATAATAACTTACAAAATAAGTGTAACAATAGGCGGTCTTATCGCTAAAAGCGATCTCTGCCAGACAACCTTTGGATGCAGACGAATTTACAAAAAAAGTTATTTCGCTTTCGCGGCGAAACTCCTTGAGTGTTCTCAGTAAATTCCATAGTGATGTAATTGTCCGCCTCGCAGACGGCAGCCTGCTGGTGGCAGCCATCTGCTCGTGCGGCGTGTCGGGCGCGCGGCGCGTGCGCTGCGTGCGCGCCGCCGTGTCGCGCGTGCCGCACAACGTGCACGTGCAGCCGCTGCCCGCCGTCTACCTGCTCGACGGGGACGTGCCGGGTACGTACCGACACAGGGCCGTGTCGCGCGTGCCGCACAACGTGCACGTGCAGCCGCTGCCCGCCGTCTACCTGCTCGACGGGGACGTGCCGGGTACGTACCGACACAGGGCCGTGTCGCGCGTGCCGCACAACGTGCACGTGCAGCCGCTGCCCGCCGTCTACCTGCTCGACGGGGACGTGCCGGGTACGTACCGACACAGGGCCGTGTCGCGCGTGCCGCACAACGTGCACGTGCAGCCGCTGCCCGCCGTCTACCTGCTCGACGGGGACGTGCCGGGTACGTACCGACACAGGGCCGTGTCGCGCGTGCCGCACAACGTGCACGTGCAGCCGCTGCCCGCCGTCTACCTGCTCGACGGGGACGTGCCGGGTACGTACCGACACAGGGCCGTGTCGCGCGTGCCGCACAACGTGCACGTGCAGCCGCTGCCCGCCGTCTACCTGCTCGACGGGGACGTGCCGGGTACGTACCGACACAGGGCCGTGTCGCGCGTGCCGCACAACGTGCACGTGCAGCCGCTGCCCGCCGTCTACCTGCTCGACGGGGACGTGCCGGGTACGTACCGACACAGGGCCGTGTCGCGCGTGCCGCACAACGTGCACGTGCAGCCGCTGCCCGCCGTCTACCTGCTCGACGGGGACGTGCCGGGTACGTACCGACACAGGGCCGTGTCGCGCGTGCCGCACAACGTGCACGTGCAGCCGCTGCCCGCCGTCTACCTGCTCGACGGGGACGTGCCGGGTACGTACCGACACAGGACCGTGTCGCGCGTGCCGCACAACGTGCACGTGCAGCCGCTGCCCGCCGTCTACCTGCTCGACGGGGACGTGCCGGGTACGTACCGACACAGGGCCGTGTCGCGCGTGCCGCACAACGTGCACGTGCAGCCGCTGCCCGCCGTCTACCTGCTCGACGGGGACGTGCCGGGTACGTACCGACACAGGGTTGTGGGGACGTGCCGGGTACGTACCGACACAGGGCTGTGGGGACGTGCCGAACACATACCGCTAGAAATGAACTACGATAACATGGCGCGCCCCTCCAAAATGCATAACGTTACAATTTTATTTATTTATTTAAATACTTCATGCACAAATACTATGTACATAGGAGGACTTAATGCTGCAGCATTTTCTGCCAGGCATCCTGCTATTTCAGGACATATATCGGCGAGCAATAAATGAAGCTATACAATAAAGAAAAGATTTAGAAATCTAAAATTAATGTAATTGAACTGCTAGTAGTAGTTAGATGTGCGTTCGCCTTCTTACTTCATATCGGGTTCGAGTCCCGGCTGGAGCACAAGGTTTCTCCCCAAGGAAAATGTGTTGCAAGTTTTGGGTGTGATGTGATTTCCGGCACCCACGACACAAATCGTCGAACTCAGTTGGGGAGAAAGCGTTTATGTTATATATTTGTGAAAGTGTTTACAGAGCGCCACCGACACTCGCAACGCATGTGAGCGTGCTGAGACGTCTATCAAACATAAACAAATCCGAGGATTTGTTGGTCGACTAGCGACGTATAATCTATTATTATTAGTATAGAAGGGAGCGCCATGTTATCATAGTTTATTTCTACACACAGGAGCTATGGTGATGTACTAGGTACGTACGATGCTTTTATAGTGGTAAGACTCTTTTGTTGTGTCCGCGTGGAGCACCATCCCACACCATTCAACCGACAGATATTCAATCGCCAGCAGTCACAAGCGCTTTCTAGCGACTACATAATATAGATATACCTAGATGAATATAATTATGTATTAGTATTAAGAAACAATAAAAAAAAATAACGAAAAAAAAATGCGCCGCCGAGTTTCTTGCCAGGTTCTTCTCGAGATGGCTGTTATTTTGCGAATCTGGCAGTAGAATCACATTAACTTTCATGAGTGCCTCTTTGGTCGTCTCGCCTCTATAACTTAAATAAAAATTATAAGATAACAATTATTTAAATAAAGATAAATCACCTTCAAAATCAAAATCGTTTATTCACATGGGCTCCAAAGAGGCACTCATGAAAGTTAATGACTCTACTGCCAGATTCGCTAAATTACAGCCATCTCGAGAAGAACCTGCCAAGAAACTCGGCGGCGCATTTTTTTTCATAAATTGTTTTAAATCATTCCTCAACACTAATACATAATTATATAAACCTAGGTATATCTATATTATGTAGTCGCTAGAAAGCGCTTGTGCAGTTTGCCTCCATGCATCCTTGTCATTAATGTAATCGATCGTTTAGCTTTCTTAATTAATGCCCGTTTTATTACAGATTTGAACTTTCCCAGTGGTAATTCAGTTACAATTTTTGGAATTTGTTTCCAGTGTCCATAACGTGGTCTCTCCGAGAAGACACGGACTCTCTCCTGATCGCGGGCTCCACGCTGACACTCTGGAAATGCACCGAGAGGGCGCATCCTGTACACAAACTGCTTTCCAAAGGTACGTCTTGTCGACGTGGCAAAGCTGCCTTCATTTTTTAATCATTACCAATTAGGGTTTGTTGTGCAAAAAACTTAGACTTAGACCTAGTCTTTGTTTTACCACACCACTATCCCTGCTTATTAATTATTTATGTCCATCCATAAGTTGTCTGGAAGAGATCGCTCTTAGCGATAAAACTGCCCATTGTATCTAATCATTGGTTTTTGGTATTTATTGGGTAGCTTAGCGGTTAGAGAACTAGGGCATACCCTATAGCTGCGGGTTCAAATCCGAGCGATATTTTTCCTTTTTAAATTCATGGTCATGCTATAGAACAAATAATTAAATATTTTTAATCCCCTACGAAAACGAGGGGTGCTATAACTCTTTTTAGTGTATCTGCATCGTAGCTCCCAAACGGCCGGACCTATTTTGATTCAGTTTTATTGTTTGAAAAGTGACTTGATCTTCGTAGCTATGTTTAGTAAAAATAGATGTAGATGTTTTACTTTTCAGAAAGAGTGTCGTGGTTACTAAAATTTTGATTTACCTAAGATCATATACCACTTTTTAATTTGACATTGCCCGTGATTCTGATGTCACACACTAAATTAAATTTAAACTATTCCCGTCTTTTACAAAATAGGAAGACAAGACAGAGATAGCATACAGTTTAGTGCTGTCAAGTTAGTCAGAACTTAGATGTCTATACAAGCTTAGTCGAGTATGTAATTGGTGATGACTAAAAACACGCACCTTTCCTTCTGATGTTCATATTTTAATTGATAAACTAGCTTGACAGCACTAAAATGTATGCTATCTCTGTCTTGTGTTTCTATTTTGTAAGAGACAGGGATAGGTTAAATTTAATTTAGTGAGTGTACATCAGAATCGAGGCCAGGCTACTTTTTAAACTTGATAAAAGCGGGCGTAACCACGGAGCACTATTAGTTTATAATATGAATGTGATTGTGTTTCGCACAGGCCCGTTACAAGGCAGCACGACCCCCGGGGGTGGACAGAAGCCCGGCGCAGATAGCTTCAATACTGTTGTAAGTACCGACAAAGATGTGTTTATGGGAGTCTTATCTTCCAGGCAAGCTTGTTCCATCGTGGCTTACCTTCAGGTGAGACGGTCGTCAAAGTTTGCAGCATATGTTGTCGGGTCAAGTCAATAATGAATTTCTTGCCAGGCTCTTCTCGAGATGGCTGTAATTTTGCGAATCTGGCAATAGAATCATTAACTTTGAGTGTCTTTTTGGGGCCCATGTGAATAAACGATTTTGATTTTGAATGACGTCACTGATATTTTGTACGGTGCAAATTTATGCGTATTAAGAGCCATTTCGCACGTTCAGTGAATAATCGAAGATTTTGAGCGCCTAATTTACTATCTTGTGAAAAGATTTCATACTGTTATATATTCGTTAAATAAAGATCAATCTTTGGAATTTTCACATAATGTAACAGATTTATTAAAATATCTCCAATTATTTTATAATATTTAATCTTCAGAACTTAGTTTTAGTAAAAACAAAAACGGAGTAAAATTTAAGCTCCTTATACACTGATTAATATGCCTTAACATCAGGCACGTAATATTATTGACACATAATGTAGCGGAATTTTGATTTTTATTTACGTTGATTAATAAAAAAACAAAATAAAAACCCTACTTTACTTCAATTTTTTATTTAAAATAGTCACATTTCTGACACACAATTCATGCGTTTATGTGACTTTGGTCTTTATTGAATCTAAATCAAATGTTAAAAAAATAATCAATTCATTACATTACTCACAAAATAATATTTATCATCACTTGAAACTGCTATAAATTGCGATGTAAATGCAAGCGCCATAGATAGATAGATAGATAGAAAATTCTTTATTGCACAAACAATATTGTAGGTACATAGGCGAACTTAATGCTACAAAGCATTTTCTTCCAGTTAACCTGGGTGTATCGAGGATATTTTGATATCGCCATACATTAGGGCTCGAGCGCCCACATTTTGCGAAATGGCTCTTAAACAAAAGGATAGTGGCATCAGTCCTATAGCGGTAGGCACCACATATCGCTGCCTCGCGGCTAAAATCGGAAGTAAGAAATTGTTTGCTTTACGCTCAATCAAAATGTTTGGCTCAACGTATGAGCATTGCAATTCAAAGAGGCAATGCCGCTACCCACTGGTAGTGCTCAAGCCCACTACCAGTGGGTAGCGTTCCCGCCATGATGGGAACGCTACCCACTGGTGGTGGGCTTGAGCACTTGAGTTACCTATAAGCTCATTGTATTGTAGGTAACTTGGGTCTTTGCTGTATAGATATATATAATTTTATTTAGTTTTAGGAAATTGGCTCATAGATTGCGGAATAAATATCTATACTAAATTTTAAAAATTACAACAAAAAAAGTTTGCCTATCTAGAATTAAGAAAAAAGATAATTCAAAGTCACGTGTGTGTGTGACTTTGACATGTTCTTTTTTTTATTCAATCAATAATAACTGACTGAGCGACGAAAAGAGTCTTTGAGACGAAATTTGTAGTAAATTCAGTTTCTGGAAATTTTTCAAAATGGCGACGATGAAGGGGTTGAAAACGTAAAAAAACATATGAGTCAACCGGTGACATTGAACATATGATTGGGAATTTTAAAACACTCTTTATAACATGTGCTAAAATCGACAATATTATAAGACATTCTGCTGAGAACTGCTCGTTGGCTTAGTCGGGTGGGGTTCGCCTTCTAAGCAGGGGCATCGGGTTCGATTCCCGGCGGGAACACAAGTATTCTCCCCAAGGAAAATGTTGTGATTGTGTATGTGATATGAATTTTTCCGGCACCCGCGACACAAGTAATCGAACTTAGTGTGGGGCTGTGAGTGTGAAAATGTTTATTATTATTTTTATATTCTAATTCATAGGTATGTCATTTTTCGAGTGAGCAAGCAATACGAGCGAACATTTTGAAAAATTGATGTGACAGCCCTAATAAATACCTACTAACATATTTCAGCATTTCGAAACATTCGGGAGGTCTTCATCTTACTGGTTTTCGTTTTATTAAAAAAATCATCAAAATCGTTTATTCACATGGGCCCCAAAGAGCCACTCATGAAAGTTAATGACTTTACTGCCAGATTCGCAAAATTACAGCCATCTCGAGAAGAACCTGGAAGAAACTCGGCGGCGCATTTTTCAATTCATTTTTTTTAAAAACATTCTTAATCTCTAATACATAATTTTATTAACCTAGGTGTTATTATGGTAGTCGCCAGAAAGCGCTTGTGCAGTTTGCCTCCATGCATCCTAGTCATTAATGTAGTCGATCGTTTTAAAGTAAGCTTTCTTAATATTTCGTTGCAGATTTGGCAAAAAACAGCGGTGTGGCCTATCGAAGGCGAGGGAGCCGTTTGCATTGCCAGCACCAAACTGCCACTGGGCAGCGGGCACTGCGTGCTAGGCACCCACCGAGCATTGCACTTGCTAGCCAGAGACACGCATCACGTAGTAAGTGCGACTCATTTATGCCCCTGGCGTAGCTGGCAACGCGTGTGCTTACTAAGCAACGGCTATCGGGTTCGATTCCCGGTGGGAACAAAAGCTTTCTCCCCAAAGGTTGTGGTTCTGGGTGTGATTGTGTATGGGATGTGTACATCTCAAGAACCTTACAAGAAAATCAGTGGTGCATTTTTTATACCGAATTCACAAAAAAGGAGGAGGTACTCAAGTCGACTGTATTTTTTTTTATCTGTGTTATCTCATGACTTCGTTCCACGTGAACCGATTTTGAATTATTATTTTTTTGTTTGAAAGATGTTGCTTTCCGATTGGTCCCATTTAAATTTGATCAGGATCTGATCAGTAGTTCTCGATATATCGTCAATAATGCGTGTTTGGTACATCTAATCTGATTAAAGTTCCGATGATAAAGCGGTGAAGTCGGTTTTTTTAATTCATTTTTTTAAACACTCAAATCCAGGAATTATATTAACCTAGGTGTATTTATTATTATTAATCTGATCACCAAAAAGGTATATCTATATTATGTTTTTATGACCACTATCTCACCTGATGGAAAGTGATGATGCGATCGAAGATGTGACATTCTTGCCTAGAAGATAACTATTCTCTCGAGACTTGAAGACTCCCAGATTATACCGTTCGGGGAACAAAGACGCAGGCAATTAGTTCCACTCCTTCGCTGTACGGATGATGAACGTAGAAGCAAAACACTCAAATCAGTCATATGTATATCATTTATGTAGTCGCCTCCATGCATCGTTGTCATTAATGCAGTCATTCGGTTTGAAATAAGCATTCTTAATTAACGCCCGTTTAATTACTGATTTTAACTTCTTTCTAGTTTCAATTTTAGGAATTTTATTGTATAATCTGAGACGAAATGCTTGCGACCTTAAGTCGGTGACCAAGTCATGTGCGATAGTTATATGTGTGTGTGTGTGTTTCCAGCTGTGCAGCCGCGCCGTGGTGTCGTGCGGGGGGGCTCCCCCCGCCGCCCCCTCTCCCCCCAAGAAGCCCAACTACGGGCCCGCCGCCGGACGGACGGTCAGTATTATATAACTAGTTTTTTTTTACATAGACATAGATTTATTTGTGGCAATAATTTAAATTGATAAAAGGGTACAAATAGTTTTTTTTTAACATTTTTACCACAAACCGTCCTCAACTCAGCATAATGCTGGTTTAAAAAACCAGCGCTTGTCTTCCGTTGAGAACGGCAGGTGACGTCGCACACATTTTTTATGCATGCATTTGAGCACAATCTCGCCTGATGGAAAGTGATGATGCGCCCGAAGATGTGAGATAATTGATCTCAGTTGCTTATAACTTTTTCTCTTTATAATAATTGTTTGACTTTTGCATTTGTTGGTCAATTCCAAGATAATGTGATGCCGTTTTTGGGATGTATATCTGGACCCGAGACAAAATAGGTCTAAAAACAGGGGCTTTGGTGGTCTGCCAAATTATATTATTTTCCAACTCATATATAAAATACTGTTTCTTACGGTTTCGGTTCTTACTCCATTCGCAAAGTTTTTTTCTACACAATCCCACACGGGCAGATAGAAAAATAAATATTATTATGTTCTCCACTAAAGTCTTATAACTAAACCTATTAGTATTATTATTATTTTAATATATTTCACTCATTTCATCGCGCCACCATCCCTACTTTCACTTTTTGTTTATATTTCCATCCAAAGGTTGTCTGGAAGAGATCGCTCTTAGCGATAAGACCGCCCATTGTACCTATATTTTATAAGTTTCTCTGTAAGCCGTATTTATCTTTTGGTGTCAATAAAGAGTTATTGTATTGAATTGGGTCTGAGTCGGTGTCAATAATGATTTATTGTATTGTATTGTATAGGGTCTGAGAGTTGTTTGGTATTTAACAAATGATCTGTAATATTCCGAATCTGGCAATAGATTCATTAACTTTCATGAGTGCCTCTTTGGGGCCCATGTGAATAAACGATTTTGATTTTGATTGATCCTGTAATGTCGGTAGGGCGGGGCGTCGTGCGAGGTGGCGCACGTGGACATGTCGTACTTGGGCGGCGTGGTGGTGTGCGTGGACACACACGCACAGCTGCACGTGTACCGCCTGCCGCAGCCCTGGGCGGACATACGTGAGTATTTATATCTGTAGTGTGCGTGGACACACACGCACAGCTGCACGTGTACCGCCTGCCGCAGCCCTGGGCGGACATACGTGAGTATTTATATCTGTAGTGTGCGTGGACACACACGCACAGCTGCACGTGTACCGCCTGCCGCAGCCCTGGGCGGACATACGTGAGTATTTATATCTGTAGTGTGCGTGGACACACACGCACAGCTGCACGTGTACCGCCTGCCGCAGCCCTGGGCGGACATACGTGAGTATTTATATCTGTAGTGTGCGTGGACACACACGCACAGCTGCACGTGTACCGCCTGCCGCAGCCCTGGGCGGACATACGTGAGTATTTATATCTGTAGTGTGCGTGGACACACACGCACAGCTGCACGTGTACCGCCTGCCGCAGCCCTGGGCGGACATACGTGAGTATTTATATCTGTAGTGTGCGTGGACACACACGCACAGCTGCACGTGTACCGCCTGCCGCAGCCCTGGGCGGACATACGTGAGTATTTATATCTGTAGTGTGCGTGGACACACACGCACAGCTGCACGTGTACCGCCTGCCGCAGCCCTGGGCGGACATACGTGAGTATTTATATCTGTAGTGTGCGTGGACACACACGCACAGCTGCACGTGTACCGCCTGCCGCAGCCCTGGGCGGACATACGTGAGTATTTATATCTGTAGTGTGCGTGGACACACACGCACAGCTGCACGTGTACCGCCTGCCGCAGCCCTGGGCGGACATACGTGAGTATTTATATCTTTGTACACCGAGCGAGGGCAAAAATGACAAATCTAATGAGGTTTGCCCCCATGTCACGCGCCATTCGCATCGTCAATGAGGTCTCCAAAGAACTCGATATTTTTGCGTGTTCCCTGTCTAAGTTCACAGATGCAGCACAGAAATTTAGAGAATTAAATTAATTATTTATGGTAATAGAATTATATACATATATTAGTCAAGTTAAAAGTATTAGTAATTAACATTTTTTTTTGTAAATATAGCATCGCTTTGGTTTTTACTGTTATGGTGTTATATATAAGGAATAAATAAAAAATAAAATAAAATTGCTTTCGTCTGTCCGGATTTTCGTTTGTTCTCCTCTACAGGTCGCATTTCTCTACCGATTCTCGTGTAATTTTTTGAGCAGGTTCGATAATCATATAGAACTAGCTGCACCCCGCGGTAACTACGACGGAACTTACGCGGCAACCCGCGTAAGTTTCGTCCCGCGGGTATTTCGAGACAAAAAGAAGCCTATGTACTTTCCCAAGCTCTAGACTATCTGTTTACCAAATTTCATTTAAATCGGTTCAGTAGTTTTAGCGTGAAAACACGACAGACGGACAGAGTTACTTTCGCAGTTATAATAGTAAGCACTTATTTTTCGAATCCGTTTTTGAAACTTTTTCAAAATGGTAGAAGATCCGGGGGTAATTGAGGTTGAAAACGTAAAAAACATTTCAGCCATGTCTCCAGCTCACAATAACTACTATATTTCACTCATTGCCTAATGAAAAGGTATGGACTGAAAAGTTTAGATCGGTAATACAACTGTCATTAATCAAGAAAGCTTATTATAAAACGAATGCCTAAATTAATGACAAGGATGCATGGAGTTAAACTGCACAATCATATTAAGTGAGATTGTGGACAAATGCTTGCCTATCAGGCATAAAAAAAAGGGAGATTGGGCGCCCGAGATGGGTCTACTGTACTGACATTAGCTGCTATAAGATCTAACTAATTATCTCATCTTATCTAATCTTACAAGCGCTTTCTGGAGACTATATAAGAATGTTACAAAAAAGCACCGCCGTATATCTTATTAAAAATTGATGTAATTTTGCTTCTGGCTTAGTAGATCCATTAACTTACATGAGTGCCTCTTTGGGGCCCATGTCAATAAACAATTTTGAATTTGACTTCATCAGTCAACAGATGGTTATAAATGAAGGATTTATTGGAGCTGAACTTATAACACGACATCTAGCAACAATGGTTCCGGAGCAAGAGAGAGAGTAAGCGTAAGAAGGTGATAGCAACAGAATTGACATTTCATTTGACATATTGTATTGCGTTTACAAATAAAGTTACCGGCGTCCCATTCCCGCGCGCGCGGATTATATGACGTCGCCGCCGTCAAGGCTTCAAATATCCAATAATGTTATTGTCCTTATTCACAGCAACCCCCATTTCCGTGCAACACGCAGCTACTCTTCTGGAATACTCCATTGTCTCTGGTTACGACTGTCTCGACATTCTGTTGACGCTGAAACCTAACATCATCGAACCTATTTATGAGAGGTAAGCATTTTTACGACTAGCTCTTGAAGTGATAGGGGTGTCGCAAGGAACTCGCATCTAGATCCTGAGATCGCGGATCGATACGTGAGGAGAACGTGAAAACACGTGATGGAATGGAGAGTGCCTCTATGAAGCCCATGTGAATAAACATAAAGACTTTCACACTATCTTCGATGACTTTGTCTCGGTTGCCGGAAACATTCACATCACACACAGAAACACAACCAGAACCAGAAATACAAATTTTCCTTGGGGAGAAAACTTGTGTTCCCACCGGGAATTGCCAAACGCTCACACAACTAAGTCAACGGGCAATTTATATAAACAATTTTGAATAATTTTTTTTACCGACTTCCGACGAATAATGCGTACTTTGTCGATGTTCTCGTTTACCCGACTTCAAAAGTTACCTCATAACTTCTTTCGTTGTGAACCGATTTTGATGATTCTTTTTTTATTTGAAAGCTGGTGCTTTTTATGTAGTCCTATTGAAATTTGACCAAGGTCTGATCTCTACTTTTTGAGTTATAGTCAATAATGCTTGTTTCATACATTAAATCTGATCAAGGTTCCGATGATAAAGCGGGGAAGTCGGTTTTTTTATTCTTTGCTTGCGTTTAATTATTTACATATATACACTAATTTTATAAATCCAAAAGTAACTCTGTCTCTCTGTTTGTTGCCTTATCACGGCTTAAAAGCTGAACCAAATTTAATCAAATTTTTATGGAGGCAATTTGAAAGCTTTGAATTGTTGTTTCTATAGTATTAACCATGGTCGGCAGTAAATTGTAGAAAGGGAAATTATTACTTGATATTCTTGTTTCTTGGGTGTGATTGTGTGTGTGATATGAATGTTTCCGGCACCCATGACACAAGACTCAGAATGTAGTGTGGTGATGTGAGTGTGAAAATGTCATGTAGTTTTACTTGTATGTTAGAGTTCCAAAATATTCTCGTAAGTGGCGTCACACGTCCCCATAAGAGGTTAAAGATTTTTACGTTCTTTTTTAAACAAGCAATTGACCGCAGTCTCACATGTGCGTTATCTGTCTTGACGGTGAGATCGACGTTGGGACATGCTTCCCTAGAAGACGCCTGTTCACTCTTGACTTGAAGTGTCCTAATTTATACTGATCGGGAAACAAGAACGAAGGCAGGGTGTTCCATTCCTTTGCAGTTCGCATGATAAAACTTGTGGCGAATCGCTATCATAGGAATAACTACCATGTAAGGATGTCTTGTGTTAGTACGCCTTGTGGTCCGATGATGGAAGGGAGCTGGAGGAATCAAATCACGCAGTTCTGTCGCACTCCGAAATGTATCTTGTAAAACACGCACAAGCTTATCTAAAATGAATATACTACTACTTAAATATACTTGATAGTTGATTACTATTATTACTTATTTGAACATCGGCGTAAAGTTGCAAGCCTGTCAGTACTCTATAAAATACATTACGGTGAATGTGCTCAGGAACTACACAACCTTGTTCCCGCTTCACCTTTTTTCCACCTTACATCTAGAAGAACGGCGTCGCGTCACCCATTTATGGTTGAAATACTGTTCATTCGCACGAAACGTTTCGCGTCTTCGTTCATTTATAGAACAGCAAAGGAATGGAACGCTTTGCCGTCGTCTGTGTTTCCCGAAAGGTACAATTTGGGTGTGTTCAAAAGTAAAGTGAATAGGTATTTACTGAGCAAGCGTGCTCCAGACTACATCGTCACTTTCCATCAGGTGTGATTGTGGTCAAACGTTTGCTTAGTTACTGACATAAAAAAATACTTTTCTGACACACGGATGAAACGCTTGTGCAGTAGTGTAGGCACAGTTGTAACAAATGCATTTGATTTCCAGGTTATCAGAGACGTTCCAGAGGCAATCCCCTATTTTCCAGCAGTACTACTACCACAGTTGGCTGAAACTCAAAACAGCGTTGTGCAGGTAGAGAATCCTACTAATATTATAAATCTGAAAATGTGTGTGCAAGTGTGTAAGCATGTTTGGTTTCATTGGATTTCATAGCAGAATTATGTCGAAGGTATGTTTCTGTCGAAATAATTATCTGCCGAACAAATGCACGTCGAAGCAGGGTTTGTCGAAGTAGTGGTCTTTCTAACGCGTGCGTTGTCGAAGCTACATAGTTCCGTCGGACTATTCCTTGTCGAATATATGATCTGTCGAAGCAATGACTTGTCGAAATATATTTTTTCGAAGTAAGCAACTTGTCGAAGTAATGAACTGTCGATGTTTAGTATGACACCCAGTTCAATTATGAACTTTCATGAGTGCCTCTTTGGTGCCCATGTGAGTAAACGATTTTGATTTTTTTATTTCTCTGTGAGTATGAAACGTAGAAACGAATCGCTTCGAGCGAACTGAAGGTATGTCCGCCATGTGATAACGTACCAACGCTTAATGAAATGTTTACATGTTGTTGGTTTAGTTGAACCGCCCGTTGGTCTATTATCGGGTTCGATTTCCGACGGGAACACAGTCCTCGCCAACGACAATTTGTGTTTCTAATTCTGGTAGTGATTGTGTGTGTGGTGTGAACGTTTCCGGCACCCACGACACAAGTAATCGAGCTTAGTAATTTATTTAATTAATTATTTATGCAGAGACTTATTAACAAGGTATGAGATTGAGCAATAGATCCCAACTAGGATTCCCTGTTTTGGGGAGACTATTTCTCTTCCAAACATTCTTAAACTTATTTAAAAATATATTTACGTAGGGCATTTTTTTTTATTAATGTGTGTATTGCTAGTGGTGTATGTGTGTGTAGTGTGGGGCTGTGAGTGTGAAAGCGTTTACGTTGAATGTCGGCAGACGGTCCCCCAACCTGGCGTGCGTGTCGTCGTCCCTGACGTCGGTACAGATGTGCCACGCCGTGCTGGCCACGTGCGGCGCGGCCGTGCGGGACGACGACTCCGCGCCTATTGAGGATATTGATGATGAGAAGGTATTATTATTATTTAATTGTTTATTGCACAAAAAGTACAAAAGGTGGACTTAATGCTTGGGGCATTCTCCACGATACAAGTCTCTGAACTTAGTGTGGGGCTGTGATTGTGAATGCGTTTGTTTGTATTCACACTCACAGCCCACTGTTTGTATTCACACACACTAAGTCTGTTTTGTTGTGGAAGACTTGTGTCGTGGGTGCCGGAAACATTCACATCACACACACATTACACCCAGAACCAGAAGCACAAATATCCCTTGGGATGGAATTTGTGCTTCTGTCGGGAATCGAACCCAGGACCCATGGCCCAGATGGCGGTAATATAAAAAATGGTATATCCGCTGGGTGGATATTTGATAATCATATATAATAATCATTGCTTTAATCGGTCGGACATGCTCCACAGAGCGTGCTAGCGCTCGAGGCGAAGCCCGATGCAGCTTGCGATGTCTCGGCTCTCCAGGCGATGAGGCTCGGGCTCCAAAGGGCACTCGACGTCGCCGTCACTGCTATAGCGCAGCACGCACAACCCAACCAACACGGGTGAGATACACACAAACAAAAACAAGCGCATTCATACTCACAGCCCCACACTAAGTTCCTTTGAACTTAGTGTGGGGTTGTGAATGTGAGTGTTAACGATACAAGTCTTTACTTGTGTCGTGGGTACTGGAAACATTCGCAACACACACAATATAATTAAACGTAAGCAAAGCTTAAAAAAAACCGACTTCACCGCATTATCTTCGGAACTTTGATCACGCATTATTGACGATATTTATTGCCAATTTAAATATACCTACTTTTTTAAAACTTTTGAGGCTTTGTTTTAGTGCACAATAAATATTTTTTATAAATAGGTATCGGGTTCGATTCCCGGTGGAATGAAAAGTTTTCTCCCCAAGGGAAAGAGCTTCTGACCCTGGGTGTGTTTGTGTGTATGACGAGAATGTTATTCATTACATACGTCAAATATCTTATTCTTGAACATGTTATCCTACTAATATTATAAATCTGAAAGTTCCTGTGTAAGTATGTAAGTATGTTTGTTCGCTCTTCACGCTTCAACGGCTGAATCAAATGAAATTTGGAATATACATAGACTATACCTAGGATTAACACATAGGCTACTTTTTAACTTGATAACAGCGGGCGAAGCCGCGGGGCACGGCTAGTAAACTACGTACATTTTCATCCAAATCCGTTCTGCCGTTACAACGTGAAGACATACTTACAAACTTTCGGATTTATAGACCAGGGTCAATAATTTTTGAAACAAAAAATAATAATAGTAGGATGAAAACCATTGGAAAAGGAGGAGAATATTATAAAAATGAAAGGAAAATTAATTTACGGGCGATCTGAGGTATTATGATATAGAGGATTGTAGGTAATAAAATTGCAAAACAATCACAATTGTAGATCTTTTTATAACTTACAACTTTGCCATTTGACTTTTCTCCATAGGACTTGTAGTTTTGTCAAAAATCGAGATAAGCCTTTTTTACCCTTAAAAACTCTTCCCCTTCCCGACCTCAGATCGCCCGTAAATTATTTTTCCTTTCATTTTTATTATATTCTCCTTCTTATCCAATAGGTTTCACCACTGTTATGTTTTTCACTTTTTATCCTTACTAATATTATAAATCCGAAAGTAACTCTGTCTGTCTGTCTGTCTGTCTGTTACGCTTTCACGCTAAAACTACTGAACCGATTTAAACGAAATTTGGTACATAGATAGTCTAGAGCCTGAGAAAGGACATAGGCTACTTTTTAACCCCGAATTCTGGCTGGTCCGGGACTTACGCGGGCAAAGCCGCAGGGCGCATCTAGTTATATATAAATGCTTCTGCCCTGGTGTAATATGCATGTGTTGATTGTTGTCGTACGTGCAGATACGACGTGTGGTCGGATCCGTCGTGCCTGAACCTGGTCCGCAAGTTGTTGGTCCTGTGGCGCGCGGCCGGCCGCGGCGGGGACGCGCTGTCGAGACTGCTGGCCAGGCTCGCCCACCCCGCGCGACACGAGATATACGGTGAGAGAGTTTTGCCGCGAAAGTGAAAAAATGGCGTTGTTGATTTTGTGTAATTTTCCAAAACCTGCGATTCTTCTAGTGTTAATGTGTAATAATGGTGGATTATTAACCGTTAATACTTAGTAAATGTGCATAAGTGTAGGCAAGTCATACAAAGTTGAAAAACGTGATTTTCGCCTTCGCTCCAAAACTCCAATAGAAGTACTAGTAAAGTTTCTACCACTTTACTAGGGCATGACTTGACTATGACTGACTACTTGACTTTGACTGTGACTTGTGACTAAGACTTTTATTATGAAGAATAGAAATTGTTAATATTTGTTTAATATTTCGACTGAAGGAATATGCATCCATGGTCATGAAATTATTAAAAAAAAAAAGATATACGGTGACGTCACGCTTGCTACTAATCTATTACATTTTTCTTTTTTTGTGAAGTGATAACTTCTTTAGCGTTGTGCACTTTTTTTGGGATGGGTAAAAAATGTTAAACGCGTCAGGGCACGTGACCTGATCGATAATTCTTAAGACGGAGGGAGAGTAGACCGCCGACGTAGGAGAGGAAGTAATATCCCCCTCTCTATCTACCGCGCGGCGAAAATGTATGCCTGCTCCTGCTGTTTCCAACGTTAATGTTCAAGTTATCACTTCTGCCGGCATTCCCGTTGTTTTTTTTTCTTTTAATATTGGCTTCGCAATCGCATTTAGCCAGTGTCAAGTAACATAAATTTCAAGTGTTCTTTATATTAAAAGTAACAGTCAAAGTCAAGTAAAAGATTCAAGTTCCAGTCATAGTCAAGTCATGCCCTAGTAAAGTAGTAGAAACTTTACTAGAACTTCTATTAGAGTTTTGTAGCGGAAAAAGCGGCGGTTTTTCAACTTTTTATTAGTATTTACCTACACTTATGCACGTTTACCAAGTATTAAAGGTTAATAATCCACCATTATTTCACATTAACACTCGAAAAATCACAGGTTTTGGAAAATTATATAAAATCAACAAACGCCATTTTTCACTTTCGCGGCAAAACTCACTCAAAAGTTACCAGTGAAATTCCACAACGTTACCGAAGTGTGCGAAAGCGTTTATGTTATTTGAAATGTTTTGACATTTATATTTGTTCGTACAGAGGAATGCAGCGCGCTGGCCGCTCAGTCGAACTCCCCGCGCGTGTGGGAGGCGCTGCCACGGTGCGCCGTGTCCGCACCGCACGCGCGCCCCGCGCCGCTACTCGTGAGTACAATATAAGCCGATACACGTGAGTACACTATGTGCCGCTACACGTTACTACAATATATGCTGATACACGTGAGTACACTATGTGCCGCTACACGTTACTACAATATATGCTGATACACGTGAGTACACTATGTGCCGCTACACGAGAGTACAATATATGCCGATACACGTGAGTACAATACGTGCCGCTACATATGAGTACATTTTAGTACAAAGCGCGCCTCTAAACAAGAGTATCCCACGCACCGCTACACGTGAGTACGACCCGCGCCGTAACTCGTGAGTACAATACATGCCGCTACTCGAGAGCACAACACGCCTTTAACCTTTAATTATATGTTACAAGTCCAAAATTCTGCTGGATTTGTACTCATTGCAGAGTATTAGACCTGCACCCTCTTAGTTGCTCTCGCTGAAAATATGTTTATGTGCAAATAAAGGAAGTAGTTACAAAAGTACTAACTACCTACTTTCTTTAATTTTATTTCTTTTTTTTATTATTATTTGTTTTGCGTTATTGATCACATGACATTGGCGAAATTGTGGTGGCATTACCACAGCGAGCCACTTGTATTTGTAAAGCTATGGCTAATAAAATTAAGTTGTAATTATCATGTGAATTCTCACCTTCTCATTATTCACATTAATCTTGCTGAAATTTGTTTTATTTTGTAACCACTTCCTTTTTTTGTACTTATGTAAATATTTTGTTTTGTGTCCCATGGTCTCACATGACATTGGCGAAATTGTGGTGGCGTTACCACAGAAAGCCACAAAATTAAAAATGTAATTGAATTGAAGTTGATTTTGATCCTCCATATTGAATTCATGGAATTTAGTCATTTTGCATGCTTGAATATTTACAAAGCTCAATTTCTCTTGCTCAATCTGTCTTAAGTCTCGAAACAACACAAGCTTGTACACCATTTGTGATTCTGTTTCTCGTTGTGCTTGTGTTTCCAGCACCTGCACAAGTATTTGAACTCAGTGTTGGTCTGTGAATGTGAGAGAGAGCATTCGTATGTACAAAGGCCGGTGATATTGTAAAGAGACCTACTTATAAACTTGTATTATATATACTAAACTTTGTATGCAAGTATTTTAGCAACAATGTTAACAATAAGGCTCTACAACTAGACGGATTTTGATAAAAACGAACCATATTCGATAAATACGCGTAAAGCCCTGGGACACTGCTAGTTTGTACTAACATTATATCTACCAAAGTATACTACAAACTGTTGGAGCTGCGCTTGTTTTTTGCAAATCTAATCTTTCTGACGTACATTCTCAGTAGGTACTTCACCTTGCTGCTTGTGGTGTTTGAAAAATCCAGTGGAATACTGCTCATCTGCACATATGTTTGAGAATATAATATTTTATTGAAACGTACACAGCTAGTGCTCAAATATAACAGCCTATTTGAACCCATTACGTGCGATTATTATTTTCCAAACCAGAAAATGCCCAAAACAACAATTGTTCCTGAAATATGTTCATGTTTTCCCGCCTTCTAATTTGCCAATCTACCATGTTTCACTATGTTTCATCTCTTTTGCTCTTCTAGTAATTCAATGATGTTATCCCTTTCTATTGTTTCATAAACTTCAACATCTCAGAAATAAATGGAACGTAGTTTGGAACGCAAACGTCATTATTGTCTCATAGTGATGGGGTAGCGTGGCACGATAAATTAATAACCGGTAAAATCTTAAACTATGCTTTAATGCCTCGGCTCCACTTGCGTGAATAAAAATAAAAGTGCCGTGACACCGTGTGTACTTTGGCAGGTAACTATTTTCCTGCGAAGTTTTATGAACTATGGTTAGGCAATATCAAAAGGCAACAAACAGATATAATTAGAAATACAATATTTGCACACCAAATGAAATTTAAAATAATAAGTACTCAAAATTAGACAGTGATATTTGAGGTAGTACAATGGGCGGTCTCCTTTGTATGGACAAAATAAGAGCACATAATTACTTCTAGTATTCTCCTTTTTGTAATAATCCTTGGGCGAAATTATCTATAATTTTAATATGGACATTGTTTTTTGTATATTTTTGACAGCTGGAATACGATGTAGAACCGGAATCGCTGCGATACGTTCCAGAACCACCTGCATATGCGCAGTGTGAGAATGTACCTCCTCTAGCAATGGACTCAATACGGTATGTGGTTTATGTTTAAAATGCATTCAAATAATCACTCACAGCTACGTACGTACGCACCTCGACGGTTTGTATGGCGATGACGTGTTATTTTTAGAAATATTTGTTTCTTATACATTGTACTGTTAGAACGAGAAATCTTTAAATTGGCCGCAGAAAATATGTTCTATTAATTTATAACTACACATTTATAAATACACTTTTATAACACATTTATTAATTTAGTTTTTCTAAACTAAATTTATAAATATGTAGAACTTCTGTCTTGTACACAAGATGGGCAATTTAACCTGTAATAAAGAAAATTTGATTTGATTATATAACTAAAGTACATTTTTAAATGTATTTTGATTGAGTAATTTGACATAGTAGTTGTGACCCGCGGCTTCGCTCGCATAATTTTAGTTAATACGTAGCCTTGTGTTAATCATGGGTATAAGCTATGCATAACCTAAATGTCACCCAAATCGTAGCACCGTTACGGTGGGAAGAGAAAACAAACATACCTTCACACAAACTTACGCATTTTTAATATTATTAATGTATTTTTGTTTTTTGACATACATACATATAATATATTATTTCTTCTGCCAATTTATCTTTTAGGTATAGGTTTTTTTTACAATATTTCTATAAATGTAATGCACGGTACAATACTTAAACCTAGTGTGTCGCCAGCAGCGGGTCAAGGCTTAAGTCCAAGCTTTCGGTAAAAACATCAGATTAAAGAACCTCCTGACAATGTGTGCCGTGTCCAGGTGTAATGCTCTGAATTCTGATCTTTGATCCAACCGTCTAGTGAAAGCCTCTTCGCCGAAACGACTATCGGGACAATAGTCGTTGAATCTAAAGGCAGTAATTTTTTTGAATTTGGAAATTAGAGTCGTTACTTACTACAAATTAACTTTACATGAATACATTTACATTATAGCAAGGGAACACCCCCGACCACCGCTAGGGACAATTCCTTACCCAAGTCTGTGTTTTCCGATAAGGGAACTGCCCGCTGAGCATCCGCCGCTAAGTTCGATTCGGGTTCGATTCCCGGCGGGAAATCTAGTTTTCTCCCCAATAAAAATGTGTTTCTGGTGCTAGGTGTGTTCGGGTGAGTGATGTGAATGTTTCCGGCACCCACGGCAAGAGTCATCGAACTTAGTGTGAGAGCGTGTATGTTTTTTTGTGCTAAATAGGCAAGCATTTGACCTCTATCATACCTGATAGAAAATGGTGATGCGGCCGAAGATGTGACATGCTTGCCTAGACCTATTCACTCTTGATTTTAAGCGTCCCTGGCTATACCCCTCGGGGAACAATAACGCAGGCAACGAGTTCCACTCCCTCGCTGTACGGATGATGAACGTAGAACCAAAACACTTCGAACGAACTGGAGGTATGTCAACCATAAACGGATGACGTTAAACAGTTTGTCTGGTTGTTAGTTGGTAAACAAGTGATGTATAACCGAGTATGTCCCGCGGTCGGCAGCTACATGTACCTGGGCGGCGCGTCCCTGGTGCGCGCGTGCGGGCGGTGCGGCGCGCGCGCCCTGCCGCCCGCTCACACACAGCGCCACCCGCTGCAACGAGCGCACGACGCACGCTTCCTGCCGCACTGCAGGTACCTACAACTAAACACGAGCTTCTCAATTCGACTGTATTTCTTTTTGTTTATATGTCAGCTTTCAACCAAAAATCAGTTCACCCAGAAAGAAGTTAAGAGGAATTATTTCTGGGTGAAATGATTTTGAGCTCGTCCTTAAATTTGATCACGATCGAACAATTCGTTTTTGTGTTATCCTTAATATTGCGTATTTAATTCGTTTAATCTGATCGAGGGTTCCGAAATAAAGCGGTTTAGTCAGTTTTCTTAAGCTTTGCTTGCGTTTAAATGATTGAAAGTGAAACTTCTTATGGGAGGGCTTTAAAATTCTGATCCACATCCTTTTTGTGTGACGAACGGTGGTGGAGGCGAAACACAATGATGTATAATTAAATTGTTTCCCTGTAATACAGAAGTTTAAATTCTATCGTGTGTCTTTACAAAGCACCCTGTTATTTTTTAATTTTGGCTCCACAATCTTGTGCATATAGCCAGTGTCGAGTAATAAAATATTTATGGTACATATTTCATAGTAAAAGTTCTAGTCGCAAATCAAAGTCTAGTAGAAAGTCAAAATCGAGCCGTACGCGTAGTTTAGTCTTGCCCTAATCAAGTCCTATAAACTTTAGTAGAACGTCTATTGGAGTTTTAACACTCGAAGAATCACAAATTTTGGAAAATAATCCAAATGCAACAACGCCATTTTTCCACTTTCGCGGCAAAAGTATTCATATTGTTATTACAACTAACATACTTCGTCGCTGTCGTGCTCGTTACATGTTTTGACGTAATAACGTCTTATAAATCGATGAACACCGGCTGCACGCACGAAAAGTGTCTCGTTCCGCCTGAGCCTGAGCGTGCAAGCAAGAGCGCGGAACAAATGATAGAGAGGCACGATCGGCGTTTATTACGTAAAATTATCGTCCGTAAACCGACTTTACAGACAACTATTTTTTTTACTACAATATTATATATCTCCCATTGATGTGTTGTAGTTATTGTAAAGTTATTTATATTTTAAACAGGGTTCATTCAAACTGGCCTGTTAAAATAATTCATCCTAATGGAAATATGAATGGAATGAACTGATAGTTTGAATTTTTTTCAGATGCGGTGGAAAATGGTCTCTATGCAAGAATATCTAATAAATATAGATTGCACGAAATTAATATCTCGAATAAGTAATTGGGTTATTATATAAGTTACATTGATTGTAAATAAATAGGTATGATTTAAATTGTTTTTTAACTAGGAGATATGTAAATAAATATTTAATATGTGATGAATATATTTAAGATTTGTAATAATACGTGACATACTCGTCGATTGAGAACGAAATATTTTATTAATAAATTGGTGGAAATATGTGATCTACGAAATAAATAATTTTATGAAATATTTCTTTTATTTACCTATCACCCAATTGACGCTTAGTATCCTATAATAAATGCTATGAATAATTTACTTGAGGACTTGTTGTTGAGCGACAAACCGCACAGTCTAGGTAATGGGAGACGATAATGTACGACCCGATATTTCATGGCCCAATTTGTACAGCCAATAATGCACACATGAATAATTCATGTATATGGACCGAAATATCAGGCTGTGCATTCCCGGGTCGTCAATTATTGTCTGTACAAAATCGGACCGTAACGATAATGTACAGTAATTCATGTACATGGCTTCCAAATATGAGGATGTGCAATAATATGCGTGCAATATTGGCCGCGTAAAATCACACCGAGTCGATATTGTACGGGGGAGACGATAATGTACGAACCGATATATCACGGCCCGATTTTGTACAGCCAATAATGCACTCACTGATATTTTACGGCCCGATTTAGTACAGCCAATAATGCACACACTGATAATTCATGTACATAGATTCGACCATATTAAACCGTGCATTCCCGGGTCGCCAATTATTGTATGTACAATATTTCATGGATATGGCTTCCAAATATTAGGGAGTGCAATACTGGCTGCGTAAAATCACTCTGTATCGATTTTGCATGGCCAGAATGCACAGCCTATAATTGGAAGTCAACCATAACCAAACATATACTATCTAAGCGAAGCTTCGTTAGGCGAGTCGCTAGGAAGAGTTGGCACAGACAATTAAAATTTTCTAACCTAAAAACATTTGCTTCTCTGTGGTCTTTATAAAATTGGCTGCAAGTCTAGGTTAGGTTAGGTTCGAACTGCGACAAAACTAAGCGCGAGCCGAGCGAGCGAAGCGAGCGTGCCGCAGCGGCGGCCGGCTAAGCGCTCTAAACTAAGTCAAATCAAAATATATTTATTTGTCAGAGTATGGTAAGTAATTAATAGTAGGACATATTATTAGTTTACATACTCTACCGTTTCGGGTGTACAAATATTCAAATATAGACATTAAATAAGTAACATAAAAAATAATAGTATTAATTTTGGGTTTTTTAATGAAAATTAGTATATATAAGTCAGAATATCATGTCAATAGTTTTTTTTTTCTCTTTTTATGATGTACCAATTACGTTTTAAGACTAATAGGTAATTTAATTTTTACCTAAACTGCTAAGTAGAGACACTTTGTTCTTGTGTTCTTTGTTAATAGCATTCACTATATTACACTGCCACATCACTACACTAGCTCAAAAGGTTTAGTTCTTTTGAGTCTTCTCATTAAGCCTAATAGATAATATAATATAAATTATGGTGAGATGTCAAATGAGTAAATAAAATTATTAATTAAGAATGTCAGTTGAATGTAAAAATTTAAAAATTAGCATTTTATTCCAATTTGTCATTCATAAATTCTTTCACTGTATAATAACATTTGTGTATTAGTAATTTAAATAACATACATTTTAATTTAGTTAAGCATAATTCTTTGAATTGGTTAGGCAGTTTATTGTAGATATGAATCGCTTTATAATGGCCTCGATTCTGATGTACACTCACTAAATTAAATTTAAACTATCCCTGTCTCTTACAAAATAGAAACACAAGACAGCGATAGCATACATTTATTTATGATTAAAATATGAACAGCAGTAAGGCGCGTGTTTTTAGTCAACACCAATAACATACTCGACTAAGATTGCATAGACATCTAAGTTCTGACTAACTTGACAGCACAGCAGTATGCTATCTCTGTCTTGTGTTCCTATTTTGTAAAAGACAGGAATAGTTTAAATTTAATTTAGTGTGTGACATCAGAATCGAGGCCAATATACGTTTTCACTATATAATTTTATTCTATGCACAGGGACGTACAATTTGTACTTCTTTCGAATTTTACTACTGAACATTTCGTTGTGAAGCTTAAATAAACTGTGATTTTGGTGGACAAACATTATTTTTTCGAAAAGGTATAGGCAGGCCAAACATTACTGGATTATACAAACGAGGCTTTCATTGTGACATTTGTTTGTACGTAAATTATCGACCGTGCATTATTGGCTGTACATTATCAGCTCGTGCTAATATTTTCCGATCTGTATTGTACGGCCAGTACTGCACGACCTGATATTTCGTGTATATTGAATTCAAATATTGGATGCGTTTTTTTTTGCTGCGTATTATCGGCTGTACAAAATCGGTCCGTGTTGTTATTTCACATCGAATAATGTACGGCCCGTATTGCACAGACTGATAATTCGAAGCCATATCAGAAAAACTGGTTGCGAATTATTGGCCGTACATTATCAGGCCATGCATTATTGGTCGTACAATATACCCTCTAGGTAATAATTACACTAGCAACTTCGCTTTTTCAACTGGAATCATTGCATTTATTAAGAAGTGGGCGACTGGCAAGATGGTCGGATTAGATAATTTTAAGGAATTCCAAATATTTTTTTTAGTATACATTACAATTTTATTGTAATAATAATAAAATTGTAATATTGGTATGAGCGAAAACATTTTTATATTTTTTTATTATATATAACTTGAAAATCCTAACAGGTAGGCCAAGGATTTTTCACTGTTCAGTTTTTTATGAACAACTAAATTAAAAGGTTGCGTTTAATGCCTACTACTATTTATTATCTACGCTCGTAGGCTCCAAACGACATAGTAACATAGGGTAATTAATAGTTTAGTCATCTACACTTGACAGTAAATTTCATCTTCATCTTTCAGTTTGACTTCACGTACGGCTTTACGCGTGAATTCTGATAGGAATTCAGTCTTCAAGTCAAGAGTGAATAGGTATCTTCTAGGCAAGCATGCTATAATCGGTCGCATCATTTATCAGGTGAGATAGTGGTCAAATGCATTTTGAGCATTAAAAAAAACTGACGCCTCGAATCAGTCGAGCCAATTGCGTGCTTTTTAGTATTTTAAGTTCCTATGTATTTTAATCAGTGTATATTATATAGTGATAAATAGTGTTATTGGTACAATTCTATAGCTACATATATACAAAAAATATCCTAAATATATCCTATTCACGCTTTGACAGCTGAACGGATTTGGATGAAATTTGGAATGTACATAGCTTATAATAATAATTAGGATTAACACATAAGCTACTTTTCAATTTGATAATAGCGGGCGAAGCCGCGGGGCATGGCTAGTACCTAATATATAGATAAATCTTATGCATATTCAATCATTGCTTATGGAAAACCCTTAAAAAATCCTGTCATGAGACTATTTAGCGATACCCCGGCCGTATTCAAAAGTATACCTAAGCTTAATTTACTTCATGATAACACTGCTGATAGTAACTAAACAGACATTCATAATTTAACTGAATTTAATTTTAAGTGAAGTATGTTGAATCTCCGAATTTTTCTAGTGATTCAATATTATCTCCTTCTTAATATTTCCAATCGAAGTCCAATTATACACATAAAATAAAAAAACGGTAGTTTCCGTAAGACCGGTAACTTAACGTCAAATCAATGTCAATGCTTGGTCAATGCTGCTGCACTTTCCCAACACTAGTCCGCGAACGAAAATCGTTGCGAAGCGTTTTTTGCTGCGACTGCGTTGTTCAATTTCTTTGTGAAACACTCAATTCGTTACCAAGTTACTTGAATTTTAATCTTTTTAACACTAAAAGTTAACTAATTTACTAAATGGCTGACAAAAAAGGTATTTATGCAGTTCACTTGTACTATTTCCTTTGTTCCTTTTCAATTATTATTGACATGTGTAATGTCATTTTTGGTACTTGAAACGCGTAGTTTGCGTTGTTATTGCTAATTATTCGTATTAAAACTTGAATCCACCGTCGTGGAAGGTGCAAATCACGATTTTATTGATCTGGTGCATCTGGAATGTCCGTGGCTAAAAATCGATAACCATGTCTGATATATCCAAGATGGTTGCTTTGCTTCTAGCAATCGGAAGGCGGGACCGAAGCTTATTGTTTCTAATTTTAGCCCCATTCATCAGAATATCTGATGCACACTTCGTTTATTGAATTTCTACAATATTTGGCAATTGCCACTCCCTCAATATATCTCCGCATATGAGATTGCGCACTTTTGATAAAGTGGATTAATGGCCACGGAAACTGCTTTGATTCACATTAACTCCTCGGTACTCGACAATAATCTTTAAAATCAGCGATGTTAGATTTGTCTTTGGAATACACCTACCACTAATTCCTGCATCCTTATTACTTGATGTCTGAACAGCTACTATATTGAAATTACTGCTGTCTCTGGGTTTTACAAATGTTTCTTAGTAAATGAGATAACTTCTGAGAAGTCTGGACGAATAATTTTGCTGTACATAATTAGGTTGCAGCTGTGATGCCTATTAGCTTATGGTTATTATACATTCCAGCTTTGTCCCATCCTCTTTGGGGACTAAAAACTTTTTCGATCCAGAACCTTTGTTCTACATTGCCATTTCTTATTTGCAGTATTACTCTAAGCAACTTAAACGACCATGATCTCACCATTTTCATGAACAGGTCATTACTCAACTATAGATACCACTGAACAGTGAACAACTCCCATGCTTAGAAAACTAATGAGATTCAAAGTCATTTATTAAAATTCCACCTTGAAGACTTTACACATGTCAACTATTGTTATGCATAACCATTTACTTTTGTGAATTGTTAGACTTTGGCCGAGGATTCATCTGAAAACATGCAAAATATTTTTGAAACCATACTAGCATAGTAAAAGGAGACTTAGTAGCATAACTCTGGATAGTGAAATTACATCCATAAATCCAGATCAAACAAGTATTCGACCAAACTAGTCAATCTTGAATCAATGAGTTAAAACTCACTCGGAATTTAAGTGTTAATTATAATCAACAAAAAAAAAATCTACTCATTCCTTTTACTGTACAAGTATGGTCAAAATTTTGTAGTATATGGCCACTGTCTCCTTATTATAAGCTAAGGATGAAACTGATACAAATTTTATAATGTTGGCTACAATGTCGTGACCTTAGCAAATGAGCTGCACATGCAAAATGATAAAAAAATGCTCACATTGACAAATTTCGTAATTTCTTTTTGCCGGGCTAATTAAAATTTATTTATATTATAATTGTTTTAATAAATTATTTTATAATTTTGATAAATATTTGAGGGTTATGTTGATAATCTTGCGCAGTATTATTTAATTATCAAATTTTTTTCTGCATATTTTAGTATGTCAATTTTACGGAAACAACATAGCTACTAATCTCAATCGTAAGTTTTACACATTATTTGATTTAAATATTATGAGAATTAGCTTTGCTGATAATCTTGCTGCACACAATAAAAATTCTACATGTTTAAAATAAAAATGATCTATGTTTATATTATGAATTACTGTGAAAATATTAAAAGACGTGTCCTCATTAGAAAGACTTCACAGCAAAAATCGTCTAATTCGGTTCATATTACGCTAGACATAAAGGTAAGACTTTTCTACAAGTTCTCTGTCACTGCCCAATATTGTACTGTTTAGCAGAATCTTATAAGCAGTACTTTCTCATTTCTGTAGCAAAAAGTAAGTAAAGTACAAAAAATAAAACTAGTAATATTTAAGTAATGTACGAAATTGGTACTACTTTGTAAGAGCAGGTTCCTGATGTAGGTTTCGTGAGAAATCGATGGTCACCAGGACTCTGAAACGAATTGCGATTTAAATTATATCAAGCATCTTAAATTTACTAAAGCAGTATTGATGAATTGTGACAAAAATAATTATTAGTAAACTGCTGAACCAGATATAAACATTAGAGATATGCTATAACTAAAGAAAGACTGCCTAGCTTATTATACCATGGTGCGCTAGTCTCCAGAAGCTACGAACAACTGTATTGTGCATCTTTATTTGATCTACAATGATAGGCACACGTTTATTACCAGTTCACTCCAGTGTTAACTAGGCCGACAATTGTAGCCAATGCAGTTTCCCTCTGTGATGATAACATAACCGCCCCACTCCAGATCTGAGCCAGCGAGGGGCCACGGCGACGCTCCGGAGTCACATGTAATGCCACAATAGATACCGTTTACTTTTCCCTTAATTTTGATAGAAGACAGATATATGATATGTGCGTAAAGATGTGTGGAAGTGTTTGGAGATTGTAACGGTTTGATGAATTGATTGCTATATTTTAAATTACAGAACACCCATATTAAGAGTTTCTGAGTCATGTAATAATGTAATAAAAAAAAACCGGTCAAGTGCAACTCGCACTCGCGCACTGAGGGTTCCGTACAAACCTTTAGGTATATAAGCAAAAGTTGTGGTATATTTATTGCTTAATGAAATTATTATATGATGTAACTAAAAATTTATGCTTTTCGCAATTTTTCCTTTATCTGTGCTATAATACGTTGCTTCGTACCAGTTCATACCAAATTTCAAGATTCTGAGTTCACTGGAAGTACCATGTAGGTTTTGATTCCCTTGTGAGTGTCGAAAATTTGCAGCATATACCGCTGTATATTTTATTGGGTTGGCTTAGAAATTTGATTTTTTCACAGCTCCAAGGGACAGTAGACCTGAGTATTTGATATGAATTTCAGCTTGATACCTCCATGCGTTCCTTAGAAAAAGGGTCTAGACAGACGGACAACAAAGTGATCCTATAAGGGTTCCGTTTTTCCATTTGAGGTACAGAACCCTAAAACCTGGATGTATTGTATAGATACGATAGAAGTGAAACACTTGAATTACAGGGAAATACCCAACCACTTTCCACCATGTTTCAAAAACCTCCCATAAATAGTTTTACTAAAAAACACAAAGGTTTCAAAGGCTCTCAGCCCCACACTAAGCTCTTCTTTCAAAGAATACCGAGTTCTAACTCATACTTGCTTACCTTAATAACCACTGTTTTGACATTTCTGAGTGCAAATATGGACTCACAAACTATCTTTAAACGTAAACAGCTCTACACTAATTACTTGAATTGTGCTAGAAATATTCACATCACACATACAATCACAACCAGAATCAGACACACAAATTTCCCTTAGGGAGAAAACTTGTGTTGCCAAATATATACAAAATTCATGTTCTCTCAGATGTATTATTGCAGAATTCTCAAGAAAAAATAATATTGTAATCTAGTTAAAATTCAACATGGTTTCATTACAAAAATTTATAATGTGCTTGTTGGCTTAGTTAGGTGGTGTTCACCTTCTAAGCAGGGGTATCGGGTTCGATTCCCGGCT
Source organism: Lomographa bimaculata (assembly GCA_948107665.1). Lineage (NCBI taxonomy): Eukaryota > Metazoa > Arthropoda > Insecta > Lepidoptera > Geometridae > Lomographa > Lomographa bimaculata. The sequence continues at coordinate 10,288,477 of OX403612.1, read as the reverse complement.
GAAACACATGTTTTCTCCCCAAGGAAAATTTGTGGTTCTGGTTGTTGATGATTGAGGTTATGTGTGCACCCATGACACAAGTCATCAAACTTTTTGTGAGGCTGACAGTTTGAAGGAGTTTGTTTATATTTATTATTATCTAGTGTGGACCAAAAAAAAACTCAAATGTATGTGTACACAATTCTAGCCATAGAGTGCTTAGCACTCTAAATAACATAACTCACTCACAAAGCCACTTTCCATGAGGTGTGATTGTGGTCAAAATATGGCTTATACATAACTGTTAAATCTTTACTAAATACAGCAAGTACATCAATCATCAGAGATTATATATACAAATAATAGTGTAAAAAATATCTATTTACTGACACTTTTTATAAGCTTTACAGAACAATAAAATGTTTTTATTCATATCTATGCTATACATTTTATACAATCCATTATACTGTATGTGTGTATGTCACTGAACTCCTCCTAAACGGCTGGACAGATTTGAACGATTTTTTTGTATGCGTTTGGGTGGTGCCCTGGATTTGCAAATTAGCCCGGGAGATGGCGCTGCAGGGGTCGACTAGTTCTATATAAAACTCACTAAATAACTAGGGTGACAATGACGTCTGATTAATATCAGGACTATTGAAGTTAATGAACTTATAGCAATCAAATCATCAATTAAGTTTTGACACAATTCTGGCAAGGGTTTGTGTTTATGAATAATAAAAATCACTTATTTATTATTTTTAATTATTATTTATTATATTATTTGTCTACAGCAACAGTTTAACAAAGCTATATGGTTGGCTGTACAGTAGATGTATTTAGCTTAAAAATGTATAGTGTGATAAAAAAAAACTTGTAGACAAATAAATTATTTTCCAAAAATATTAAAACATGAACACTTGTTAGATAATTAGTTAAACACTTAAAAATAAGTTGTTCTAAGTATTAAAGTTCTGTATCTTACAAAAAAAAACTTTTTAAAATGATTGGCTTGCAATGAGATACAAAACTTTTTTGTCAGTGTTTCATATGCTACTTTTTCGGTTATTATTTTTTCTTTGATATTTAGTTCACAGCTTATTTTTTCATACATTTTTTATACTTTTAACACATTTTTTTACTAAGTGAAAAATAATTACTGATCAATAGAGTTAAAAATAATAATTTTATTTGCTTAAATTGTTTGGTCAGTAATTATTTTTATATATGCTAGTTTTTACTGCACATTTTATTTCAATGAGATACTGACAGTGCACAGAAAAAAAATTGCACAATTATTTAATAATATTTATAAAAAAATATATATCTCATTGAAAATCAAGTGTCTCTATTACGAGTTCTCAATAGGGATGCTTAACAGTTTTCAGTTATTTGATTTTTTATATAATATTAAGCTAACTATTTAGTATAATTTTATATTAATACAATGATAAAGGACAAAAAATTATCGTAAAATTTGAATGTAATTTTCTACTTATCTTCTAATGTCATTTCAACTTTGATTATAAAAAAATTAATGAAAATTTTAATTTCATGTCCTTTATTTATAAACCGGCACAAAATAACATAGATTTAATGTTTTGTGTCAAATGTTATAAAGCGGTGATTTCAAACACTTTATCATATATAAGTAATTTGAAATATCGCTCATAGTTTAATACTGTGTGTTAAATACTAACAATACAAACAAAACAGTTAATACTAAAAACTCATTGAAATAATTTTCAATAACGAAATATTTTTATACTGTTTTGTTTTTATACTGTCCACGTTTAATTTTCAGTGGATATTGTTATGTAAGGTGAAGGAAAGATTGGCATTGATGTATTTTTATAAAATATTTTTTGTAAATAAAATTATTTGTACAAAAATGCCAATTTTCTAAATGTATGTTTAATTATACGATAAGATTTAACATAATAAGTTTTTATAAGACTTGCAAATTAGTCATGATTATGAAAACTTCAGTTTAGTAAAAACAGCTCTTTTATTACGTAAAAAGTTATCCATTTTATTAATTAAATTAATTTTCTCTATCGGTTTAACATAGACGTATGCCGCGTTGTAATCGAATAAGTTTATCATATTCGAAATAGATAAAAGAGCTATTTAAGGATGTTTGAGAGATGAACATAACAGGAATGACACTGTTAGTGAGTGTGTAATAGAAATAAGGAAACAAATACAGATCATATGTACATGTATATTAACAACTATTTTACATCAATATTTGCATCTATAAGATATGATATATATAGAGAGATATAATTATTATTTTAACTAATGCCTCGTACATGGGATCTGCATATGTAACGCATTATCTCCTGGTTTAATTTTGGCCACAGATAATGTTGCATGCAATTAAGCTTAATTGAAGGACAGGGATGTATGCTAGATGTGCGGTTGTTGGGTTTCAGGCTATTCGAATCACTTTTACACCACTTCTAGGGCCCACGTTTTAACATCCAGTACTTATGTATCTTGTAAACATATATTTTGTTATTTTTTCGTCTCGCTCCAATCTTTTTCAGGGATCCAGGATGTTGCGTCTCCTTGAAAGTTTAAGTGTTTTCCAATTTTACGTTGGTTTATTGTTGTATTAAAGTTTTTTATTATAGCAATAAACATGCGACTGATTAAAATTGCTTATCGTATTTAATGAAAATTGATGACTTTTGAAATGGAAACAAAGATACTCATGGTTATATGACTATCTTTCGTAGATATATACAAATTTAGATATAATGTGTTACGGGAGCTACCAGGATTTTTGTGATATTAATTTATCTATACACATTTTGCTGTTTAAAACAGCTATTATATTATAATTTTTCTTTCTAACAACTGGCATGTTAAATTAAGTGTCAAAAGTTGATTTGCTAGCTCGAACCTAGCTTGTTAATGTAGCAAGTTTTGTTAAATCATTTTAGTTTAGCATTAGAAATGAGCATGTGATGTTTATTTTGATGTTTTGTTTGTCGCACTGGTATGTTTCTGTGTCCTTCAAAATGCACTCATATCATAGTTTTTCTTCTTTTTTTTCGCTTACAACGCATACTTGAACGCTTTTTAGTTTTTGAACAGCAAAATATCATTTTACCAAATGTTTATGAAGATTTCGGACAGAAAATCTTGGTACACGTGTTGTTAGCTGTCATTTGGACATAGATTACGAATTTTTACCATTTTAAAGGAATGTTCGTTCACATGTTTACACGTTGGCTGCGACCGCCTTTCGGTGGTTGTGTACTTATTTGAGGTTATGTACTTGGGATTCATAATACAACTATCTAATTACATTTTAAGATCAAGAAAGGATATTAACGGTTCATAAAATTTATTTATATCCGATTTAAGAATTTTACTTTTTAAGAACGCTTAAATTTTATTTTGTTCTTTTATTGTAATTTTTTATCCCAATTTCAAAGCCGAGATAAAAATAATTAATACATTAATGTTTTTTCAGGAAGTTATAATCGTGTGATGTTTTGTTACTTAAGATTTTTTACAAATACAAATGGTCATGCTAACTTAGGTCACTGTGCACAAAGCTTTTACTAAAATCTGCTGATTTTACTAAAACCATTTTTTTTCGTAAAGTCAGCAACGTTAGTGTGGCCATTTGATTGAATGCCTTGTAAATAATATTTGGTAGGTTTTCAGCACCCACCATAATGTGTTGAATTTTTATATACCTACCGATCGACGTTTTTTGTCCTCGATCCTGCAAAAGGACTTGACATATCCAAATTGGAAATATCATCATCAAGGAGTGCCTATTTCCAGCATTAAAAAAAACAAATGTGATTAAATCACGGGTTGCTCCAATTTTCATGTCCTATTGCTGGTTCGATGTATGGTCACCACACTTAGGGTTGCCCAAACGCGTTTTGGGTGACTCGGTGATGCATTGTATGAATCGCTTGTCGTTAACCCTGACACTGTGCAATATGAACGAAAGAGGATTAATCAATCAATCATAATTATTTTTCGGCCAGTTTTGGCTGCCATTTTGAATATTAAATGTGATTGGTGAATGAACCAGGAATCACAATGTCGCCGTAATATAATGAACTTATTAATAATTTCCCAGTTGTAAACGCTACTAAGCACTAAGTCAACAATTCTACTTATTATTTATAATTAGTTTCAATATATAATTATGTACTTTATGGAAAACATTTTATACTACAAAAGTTTTGAAGTAAAGATGCTCTCTTTCATTCATTCACAAATACAGACTAAATCGGAGTTGCCGGAGCCTTGTTGTTTCGGTTTTATTCACGAGTGGAATAAAATCCAAACAAGTTGATAGTTATCATCAGTTAGTTTTTAGAGTGATTTTAGTCTCAAAACTTATTGCACGGCGCAGTTCTGTATTGCACGATGTGATTTTGTAATACGTTTTGATAAATTACCTAAAAATAAATTTTATTAAATTGACCCTAAAGTTTCAATTACTATTAGTTAATGTCTACCAGTTATATTTTTATAAGCTTATTTTGACTCTGGCAACACCACATTTGGTCTGGCAACACAGCGTCAAGCGTGAATGCTCGGGCTTGGGTTGCGGTCTCGCTCGACTGATGTGGCGACGTGGTGCTAATATTGAGTTGTGGGGTGATGACGCAGCTATTTTGAAATATTTAATTCAAAACTTAAAAATTTACTCGAATTCTGTCTCGTAATTTCATTATAAAGGTTTGCTGATATGTTAGATTGTTTAGTAAATTCTGGTCCATTCTTTAATTGCTTGTCAATTTATTAATTTCTTGCTGAATAACAAAACTTTGATACTGATCACGTAACGATGTAATCGTAGTTCATTTCAACTATAATCAATCAATTAAGTCATTGATGAATAAACCTTCATCTGAAAACTCTTTCTATAAACATTGTCCATACATACATGTGAATCAAACATGGACGCAAGGAGAATGACTGTTGCCAGATTTGATAATTATGATCCTTAGAAGAAAATAAATAGAAAACAAAGAGACACAATATTTGTATGTAACGTAGTGAGTATCGTCATCACGCCACACCACCACACGTCACCCCGCCGCCGGCCGCCGCTCACAACCCAGTTGTTACAGTGACGCCACCTCTCGGCGCGTACCCGCAGCCGCAGCCGCCGCAGGGGCCGTTCCTACCTGCCCCGCCTCACCCTCCTGCGCCGCAGTATGGAGGTCAGTCTAAAATACCATCACAAACATACTAGGCTAACATACAGGCTCTGTGAGCTGAATACGTATTTTTCGAAATGGCTTAAATTTTACGTTTTCAACACTCATATCTCCGCCATTTTGAAATTTTTTTAAAAACAGAATAGAAAAAAAAACTATGCTATTATCGAACCCGCTCACAAAATTTCAAGAAAATCGGTTGATAAATGCGACCTGTAGAGGAGAACGACCGGAAATCCGGACAGACGAAAGCAGTTTTACCCAAGCTTCGCGTTCGCTCGGTCTACTATCAGCTTAGTCAGCGACCCAGAGCCGTCCTACGCTACGTAAAGGAACTGGGATGGCTTGAGTAGTTGCCGACAGGGGGAAATGCAAACACTCTAAGCGGGACCTGAGCGTCGCGGGCAGATCGCTTCCCTATCACAAATTAGAATTAGATAAACCAAGCCTTCGATACTTATTTTTTAGTGTTCTTTTACAGTATCTAGCCTACACTGGCCGTAGGAGGCAACCGAACATTTAGAGCTTTTTTATACAATAATCTTAACAATGAACATTTTCATGCACAAATGAAAATTCGACGAAAAACTCATCTCTATTAGACTTAAAACACAAATTCAGCTAACGTGCGCATGTTTGTTTGTGTGGCTGTGTGCGAGAAGACGAACTTTACGAGGGTCAGTGATGTATCTGTGTTAGTTGAATTTTATTTTTTGCTAGCTGAAAGAAACCTCAGCAAAATTTCCTTATTATTCCTTAGAAAATTGTTTCTAGTTCTGGGTGAGATTTTATGTATCGTGTGAGTTTTTGGGCACCCACGGCACACGTCATCGAACTTAGTGTGTTTCATAAACTCTTTCACACTCACAGCGAGTGTGAATGGGAGTTGTTAAAGCGTTTGGCTAGTGGAATCACTGATAATATCCGACATAACAAACTTGAATCTCAGAGAAATCGTCGACGTAAGGCTTGGCAAAGCTTGTCGGTGTTCTATCGCTTGCATTTCGCAGAGTGTGCATTCGAATGATCAGTAGATTCCCCCTTGCCCTTTCTATAATCGGACCACAAGACAAACAAACCAACGTCATCCATATATGGTTGACATACCTCATATCCGCTCGAAGCGTTTTTCCTTCAACATTTGTTGTCCGTACAGCGAAGGAGTGGAACTCACTGCCCGAATTCTTGTCCTCGAACAGTATTATCTGGGAGTTTTCAAATCTAGAGTGAATAGGTATTTTCTAGTTAAGCATGCTTCATCTTAGCCGCATCCGTCACTTCCCATCATCATTCCTATTTAGCATTAAAAAAAAACACACGCTTTCACACTAACTTCGATCACTTGTGCCGTGGGTGCCGGAAACATTCACATCACACACATGAAACACACCCAGCACCACAAACACATTTTTACTGGGGAGAACACTAGATTTCCCGCCGGGAATCGAACCCGAATCGAAATTAGCGGCGAATGCTGTCATAAAAAAAAATAGAAGCATAACAGTCCCGTGCAGAACATCGCCATTCAACATTCTGTGTGGCACAGCAGATTTGTATAGGCAGGCGTGTAGCTTACAATCAGGGGAGCATTTAGCTTGTCAAAAAGTCTTGTTATGGTTTGAGAAGAGCGAAGCCCCTATGTCGCGATCCAAGAGAGTGTGTCCGTTGCAGTGGCCGGCGGGTCGCCGTACGGGGTGACGTTCGGGGGCGCGGGCGCGGGCGCCGGCGGCGTGTACGCGCCTCCGCCCTATGAACAGCTGCAGCACCACCAGGCCATCCCGGCGCTGAGCCAGCAACTACCGGTAACTTACTATCCTACTTATATTATAAATGTGAAAGATTGTGTGTGTGTGTGTGTGTGTGTGTGTGTGTGTGTGAATGATTGTTACGACGTATCTCCGTAACTACTTAACCGATTTTAATGACATTTAAAATTTAGGTAGCTTATACTCTGGATTAGGACATTGGCTAATCATCATCATTATCAACGGGCAAAGCCGCGGGGCTCAACTAGTATAATAAATGCGAAAGTTTGTGTGTGTTTGAATGTTTGTTACCACGAATCTCCGTAACGAATTAACAGATTTTGATGAAATTTAGAATGTAGATAGTTTAGGTTCCGGAATAACACATAGGCTACTTTTTAACTTCATTAACGCGGACGAAGCCACGGGGCACTGCTAGTATACACTAAATGTTACACGTCAAATAGTTTAGCTTAGTTGTGTGTCCTGTATTGTGTGTTACTTGATAAATAAGAGCAATTTAAAAATATCTATGGCCATCACATGGTCAAACTATAAAAGTACTTGCAGAAATCCAATAATGTAAACTTACTATTGACAAATAATTAAACGCAAGCAAAGCTTAAAAAAACCGACTTCACCGCTTTATCTTCGGAACCTTGATCAGTTTCAACGTATTAAACACGCATTATTGTCAATAACTCAAAAACGAGTGATCAGATCTTGATCAAATTTAAATGGGATTAATTGGAAAGCAACATCTATCAAACAAAAAAAAAATCAAAATCACGTAGAATTAAGTTATGAGGTATAACACACATTAAAAATACAATCGACTTGAGTACCTCTACTTTTTTTTTGTGAAGTCGGTAAAAAATCCCATGTCATGTGTCAGTTTGTATATTAGATTAAAAACTTATTTAATGGAATGTTATTATCTGACAAACCGTTTCGTATAAAAACCAAATTTATTTCCAAAGAGGGATAGTAAAATAACCCGTACCACCAACAGTATCATCAGGTGAGATAGTGGTCAAATGCTTGCCTATCAAGCATAAAAAAACACAGTAATTTTTAAATGGAAAACAAAGAAGAGATTTCGTGTTTCGGTTGTCCGACATAAATTGTGTACGATAAGGTTACATAGTTCATCCTAATCCAAAATATATATTATTTCAGTATGCTCTCTTGTCCAACTTACGCGGAATTCTGTGTTGAATTTCTAAATCCTTTGCTGTGTATTTACTATAAGTTCTAAGCTGACATTATAATCCACACGCTAAAAATATGACTTCGTCAGAACATGACGTCTCTTTCGCAGATGTATAGCCCGGCGGCGGCCATGTATGCCGCGGCGGCGGGCTACCCGGGCTACATCGGCTACCCGGTGCAGTACTACCCGTACTACCCCACGGCCATGCAGCCTTCCATACAGCCCCTGCGGCCCACTATCATGATCCCGGTGAGTTGGACACTAGGACCTAGAACGAACATCACTTTCACTTAGCTTAGTAACTTAAAACATTCACGTTTCTTATCACTTAAATATGTATATATACTCGGAACAAGGTTACACATTATCGAACTGCGCGTTGGCTTAGGGGCCTTCTTCTAAGCAAGGGTATCGGGTTCGATTCCCGGCCGAAATACAACTTACTCAAAAGGGAAATTGAGGAAAATTTGTGTTCCCGGTTCTGGTTGTGATCGTGTGTGTGAATGTTTCCGGCACCCACGACACAAGTCATTGAACTTAGTGTGGGGCTGTGGGTGTGATAGCATTTATGTTTATGTTATTAAAACGATGTAACCCCCACCCTACAGAACGGTTTCGAGGCGGGCGGTCGGTTCGAGGGGCTGGCGCAGACTCTGCTGCCCCCCGCGCCCCCCGGCGTGCCCCCCTCCCCCGCGCACCTCGCCGCCCTGCAGCCGCACCAAGTGCTGTGAGTACCCTGCTACATCACACATTCTGTACTATGTGATACTTAGAGATGCGGTGATTGTTCTGGTCCTTCGAGCCGGATGTATACTAATAATACATGATTTGGGTTGTGACTGGCTCAGCGCCTGGTGTTACACTTGGCAGAAATGCTGTGTCACGACCCTTTTTGTTTATAGTGCCAAATAAACATATTTCATTTATTCATCTGAGCTTTTTCGTCATCTTTTTTTATGTTTATCCAAAGAAGTCAAACGTACAAATCTTCAGTGACGTTTTGAATAATCAATACGTGCGATCATTGACTTCTATAAATGTTGTGTTGTCTAACTTATTTTATGCGAGAAATTGCTGGTCTAATTACTCGTATTGATTATGTTCAACTCGAACATTATGAACTTTGAGCTAGCTCGATCGATGTACAAGCTTTTATTTAGTCTCACCTGTCCCGTTGTATGTCGGTCAGTAATCAAATCTTGCAAGCTAAATTACACCCACTTCCCGATGTCCGATTGGACTCTAACTTGATTTACTTATTATATCTTCGGTGATTAGAGAGTCAGATATAGTACCATGGAGCTGTTCTGATGATGGAGACGGAAGACGGCCATAGGAACTTCTAAACTAGATAAACACATCGAGTTAGGGCTCGTTAGATTCGTCTTGACAAATTCTCTAGTTTAAGTCCTTTTTTAGGGTTCCGTACCCAAAGGGTAAAAACGGGACCCTATTACTGATACTTCGCTGTCCGTCCGTCCGTCGTGTCACCAGGCTGTATCTCAAGAACGGTGATAGCTAGACAGTTGAAATTTTCACAGATGTATTTCTATTGCACAAACAAATACTAAAAATAAAATAAAATAAATATTTAAGGGGGGCTCCCATACAACAAACTTGATTTTTTATAGATAATGGTAAGGAACCCTTCGTGCGCGAGTCCGACTCGCACTTGGCCGGTTTTTTTATTTACAAATGGTAAAAGCCTGATTTTAAAAAACTTTTTTAAGTATCACTTGTTTTTATTTTACTAGTTGTACTTTGTCCTTGCGTTACTTGGAAAAATTACTATGAAATCCATGATACTTTAGTTTTGACAAGTAATTTATCGCTTACAGGTGGCGTTAACAACGCGCTAGAGAATGGCAGACGACACCGACGCGCACTCCTGACACCTCGGTCAGATATTATTATTATCTATATAGGTAGAGGAGCTTGTCTGTCCGTCTGAGAGTTACTCCATACATCTTGCACAACAAGTTATTTTTATGTAGATTATTCGAAAATTCTGAACACTTTAGAAGCATCAGAATCCTTACTCATTTGTTGTGACAAAACTGTTTCACTAAAACTACAATTTAAATAACTACTGATTTGTTCCAATGTGTCACATGTGTTTTAAAGTTACATTCATTTAAAAAAAAATGTCTAGCATAGATATAACTGTTGTTTTTTTAACGGGGTAACTTCTCTAGAAAGGCAAAGTATCCTCTGAATGTTTGAAATAAGTTTTAAAATGCTACACGCCTTATTCATGTGGAAAGTCGCGTCGCGAATGTAATTTATTTTTACAATTATTTTCAATGTATTTGCCGCGACTTTCTCAAATGTGATTCAGCATTGTTTATAATCTTACATTTTAAGGAAACGTAGATTAAAATATAAGAAATAATAAATTAATTTTAAAATACGTTTAGTGACGCGTTCGCTCCGAACGACTAACATTTATTATGATAAAGTTTTATCATGATGAATATTTTTTCGGGATGTAAGCAAACTTTCTAGAAAGATACTTCATGAATTCATTCAATTGAAGAACTGTAAAATGTAACTTAAATTAAGGTCATATGATTGTCCGCCATTCGACAACTAAGATAAATATATAAAAAAAAAACACCAAAACCTATATTTAAGATGAACATTTCAGCAACAGTTAGTTTTTAATCAGAAAATAAACAAATGAAATTTTCATATAGGTGAAAAAAAAATGCTGAATCCGCATGAAAAGTATATATATAATGTAGAAGTGGTGTCGTCGGTGTGTATCACCTAGCCGTGAATTGTCTGTGATGTCGTTATTATGCGCTGGTGAAGTGCTTACCACAATGTTTCATACTGACAACGTAACGTCAGCTAATCTTGCCGTCAAATGACCCAAAAGTTGGTATTTTTAAAAATGTTTTAAATATGTGAAAACTAAACAGCTTATCTAAGAGTGGGGGGGGGGGGGGGGGGGTTAAAGCACTGAGCCAGCGGTCGCGCTGCGCGTGATTTTCTCAACGCATAGTATTATAATCAGGAAGAAGTAAAACTAGGGGGGCGCATGCGCTTCTACTGATTGATTTTGATTAAATTAAATGAAATTTAAAACGATTTTATAAATGAAATGTGTTTTAAAACGAGTTTTTTGTTCAGCGAAATAAGATTTAAGGCCATGTGAGGTTTTAATTTGGTATTAAGATTTAATTGGTATTATATAAATTAAATGTAAGAGCAGTTCTTTAAATCGGTCATATGTTGTGAAAGTACCAAATAACCGGAATAAAAATTAAAGTAGAAATTAAAATTTATCTAATATACATACATATTAATATAAATCATATTATTTTATTTTTTTTTCATATAAAATATTCTTCACTTTTCAACAAAAAAAAAAACAGTAAAAGCACTCGCCAAAAAAGAAAATTAATTTAACCCAAACAGTAAAAGCGCATCGCTGGCAGTTAGTTATAAAAAAATATAATAAAATAAAAAAATATATATGATAATGTGGTTGTGCGTGACAATTTATTGAGCGGTGTGAGCGAAAGGTCGAGCGAAAAGAGTGAATGGTTGGATTTTTTTTTTCTCGTTTTTTGTTATAAACGCGATGTTATTTGTATATGCGTATACTCTAGGACAGCTTTACAACGGTTATTGTTTATTTATGTATTTATAATTCAGATATTATACAATTAAAATTAATAAAAATGAAATTAAAGAGGATGACCAAGGGCAGATGAAAAAAAATACTGCTCGTAGAAAATATAAACGATTGGATATTTTTAAATAAAATAAATAAATGAGGAGATAAAAATATCTGACTTATAAAAATATAAAAGTGTGTTATAGAATTTCAAGTATGGCAACACAAATCATATCGTCTTGCCAGTGAAAAATATGAAAGGAATCTCTTTTCAGCAATGAAAAGCAATTAAAAATATATCACACATTAGTGTTGCTATAGTTTAAGAATATTTCCCATTTTGATGGGTAATTATGTCTTATAGAAGGCAGAATCTCAGTTTTTTAACGTAATGTAATGGTTGTAATGTGTAATAAAATATCTTGAAATGATATTTTCAATAAATTCATATTTCTTAAACTTTCCAGTGTATATGACTGAGTGTAATGTTTCCAAAAATAAAAATAAATATTATTTTTTTGTAGTCTAATGACATATCTCCATGAATAGAAAGCGAAATTCTACGAAAACTTGTATACTTAGATATATAAGGCAAGGTTTACTCAGAAATAAATTTATAATAATAATTAATAAAATATTAAGTTGTAGCAAAATCTCTTTTATAAGTTTTTTCTGTTTTAAGTAAACGCCATCTATTGAAAAAATATGTATCTAAGTCAAAACAAGAGAACACTTATTGGTCTTGTAATATCTATTAGATATTCAAACACTTATCGTCTTTAAAAAAAAATACAAATTTATCCGAAAATTTTTTGTATCAAGAAAGATTCAAAAGTTATTGTTTTTTTTCGTCTCTCAGTGTATAATTTTAAATAGACGATAATAAAACTAATGCTTACACCGCATACGAGCAAATTATATCCAAAAAAGAATTGGTCCTAATTTTAAAATCACAAACCAATAAAGATCATATTTTTTGGACCCGTACCAAATAACGTTTATCAATATATGTAAAGCAACGAAACTCATGAGAATTCCATTAATGTTCATATTACAGCAATAATATTAGTTAAACTTCGTTTAAAAAGAGCCTGGGAATAAAAAAAATTAAACACTTGATGTTTTTATTTTTCACCGAGTTAATTCTTATTGCTTAAGAGGCCTGCGAAGGTTGATTTGCCCATACAATCGTAATACTGAAATTATTTATAATTCAAGCATATTACCACCATACTGTGCTGTTATTCAGATTAAATACATATTAATCTAGGTTCCTGGATAGTTTTTATTCCAAAATAATTACTTAATACGAAATATAAACCAATTGATTTTTACTCATTATTACGACATAAATGTCGCATCTTTAACTTATTCGTTTTGTATTAAAAACTAACACATTTCTTTTGTCATTACAACAGGAACATAGATTATCATTTTAAGGTACTATTAATGCAAAAAACAATGGATAAACATTACATTTTCATTCATAATTTTTGGTATCATGGCACCTATCATAATTTGTTCGGTCGGTAGTGCTATCGCATCAAGCATGGGCACAGTTTGCCAGTTAAACAGAGACAGCCTATTGACTCGTTCAAAGCTCCCCCGGCCTCTTAAGCGCAGGTTGTACACACGTTTTGTTTGATTTAATTAAGAAACTTGACCGGTGTTCTTTGTTAAAATTAATTAAGAAACTCGACCGGCGTTCGAGCTATATAGACCCTTACTTATACTTTGGAGTATTCGCGGTAGCGGCAGTAAGAGCCTACGCGTCTCAACTGATACTTAATCATTATAAATATGAATAACATCATAATCCTTTTTTGTTCGGATTTCTCAGTAATACCGTTAAACAATGTATAACTCATATAATCTCTGTAATCTATAGATTTTAATGTACAAGTCAAAATAAGTTTTATCATAAGTATGTACGTGTTGGTTCCATCTTCTACACAAAAAAAGTATCACTTAAAATTATTTGACAATTAATAAAAACATAGATATTGTCGTCGGTGCGGTGTAAGCGAAGACTATTTTTAATGTAGTTTTTCTACTAGTTGTATATTCGTTTTTGATTATATTGCATTTTTGTTGTTGAATGAAATCATGTTGGATTTTGGAAATGGAATAATAAAGTTATTGAAACTAATACACCATAGACTTGTCCCCCAGATTCATAGACAAATTAAGCATAGCCCAGATCTAAAATAGAACAGCTGCCGAATACTTCGTTTGGCGAACATTTTCGTACATTACATAACTAAAACAGTGTGGTAGCTAGCCTACTTTAAAAAATGGCATACCACCTTAAAAAAGCATTTGACGTAATTATACATTGTTTGTTTTCCTTATTTTAAGATTAGTTCTGGTCTGCAATATTGAAGAATTGTAGTACCGTAATAAAAGTTGAAGTTGAAAATGAATTGTCTTATTTTGACGCATGAGTCCCCCCATTTTAAGATCGCTTTATTTTTCTATGAATTTGTGAGGGAAATGTTGATATCAGATCATGTATAGACTGAAAAACACAAAACAATTAAGAAATAAAAATAACATTACTTGCTTATGCTATATTTATAGATCTTATGGATTTCTTGTATTTAAATAATATAGAGTATTTAAACAGGTTTAATTGTATCTAATTATACGTATCTTTGTTGTGAGCTGTTTCAATATGAATTAAGCAAAAATTAACCTTATTTCTTAGGTCATTCGTTTTAGAATTGAAAGCGTTCGCAACAGAGATAGAAGATCTGTATGATTCTTAGGATTTATACTTTTGATCAGTACTTCTTTAAGTACTTGTGTAAAAAGTCAGTCTAAAACATGATTTGTTTATCCACATTGAGCTTTATTCCATGTATTGAACACCGAACGGTATAGGGACCATAGATTAAGAGCGACAGATATTTCATTGTAACTGTTCAAAACCCATCGCTTAGTAAAATATGGTAATTAAATACTCGCAATTATAAAAAAAACAGGGCGTGTCGGTAAAGACATATATTAGAAGTGAAAATTTTGTATTACAGGGAAATACTTTAAGTATTCACAGTGTTTACCTTTACTTTTCGTCATACAAAAAGGTTAGAATTTCAAAGCCCATAAAAAGTTTCAATTTAAAAAAGGACAATGGGACGTGTCTTGGAAGCCAATAAATGCAAACAAATTCTTATTGCAGTTTATCAATAAATAAATAAAATTTGAATACAATTATCGTCATATATTCAGCTGTTTCCAAGTTTTCAAAAGTACACAGACTTTTTTCAAAGCAATAGAATGACTAAATTGTTACCAGTGTAAAATGTAAAGACTCTGTTCTGAAGTTCCTTAGAGGTGATATGCTTCAGTATTTGTTAGTTTACATCGTACAAGAAACTACGTGTTATATATGTTGCGTGATTATTCAAGATGGACACTACCCGTTGTCTTTTGTGCAGCACACACACAATCTTTCACATAAATAAGATACAATACTATCTTATTGTACAACGAAAAGTATTCGCCGAATCTCACGACTTGTTTTCCCTTTCGTCGAAAGCTTCGTCGAATCCTTCGCGTGGAGAAAAACTATCAGTCGGTTTATGTGAATACAGTGTTGTTTTCTCGTAAGGTAACGTTATAAAAGCGAAAGTCTTATTTTATCTTAAACTTGAAAATGTATCCAAAAAATAACAGGTGTAAGCATTTATGTATTAATCTCAATACAATAAGAATCTCGACAAAGTTAGGTAGTTCCAATGTTCTATATACCGAACGATCGAGATAGCTTCAGGTTGCTACCACGCTGATATTATGGACTTAATCATAAACCTTTTTTAAACAATCTAGTCGATCGATTAAATAATTCCAGTTGATCGTTTGAAATTGAACTTTAAAATGTTCTCTCGATCAGCTTTAAGTTTCCGCAACGGACAGGGCAACCAATTTTCCGACATCGGCCGCTAAAATATGGCTATTTGAGGACTTTGTCAGTTACTTATTATTGCTTAAGGTAAAATTTGACCTATTTATCTCATCCAATAGATGTATTGAATTCGTTGCTGTTTGCCAGTTGATCGACACAGTTGCTCATTTAATCGATCAACTAGATTTAAGTTAATCGATCGATTCGATTGAATCTAAACAAAAACAAGCTATATCTCTCGATTAGTATATTGAATGAAGGTTGATTACTTCTAAATTGTGTTTCTATTATAAGAAATCCTGGTATATAAACATTTAGTTTATTATGTGTAGCTTTACTGAATCGTGTCAAACGTAGCAACCAGTGGTTGACAAAGATTGTAAGAGTTCTCTCACGCATCCGAAACAATCAACTTTAGACATTTTAATTGGGGGTAGTTGACTACATCAAGAATACTTGAACGCTTATTATTTTCTTAAAAGTTATGATAAAATCACTAAAATCCACAATCTTTCATCATTTAATATATTTTGAAACTCTATATATAATTTCGCATTTTATTCAATATCTATTATGTATTTGGTACTTTTAATATCTAGGGCCAAATATTTATTACGGGCGAATTGTGTACCTTGCACTTAATTTATCTACGTCCTAGTTACTCGTTACATCGTATCTTGCCTCATTTTAATAACACGAATTATCAATCATGTAAATTTTGCCATGATACCTCATGGCAAAAGTTTTTTTTAAATCGTTGACTAACTTTTTCAAATATAATTATGTAAGTTAACGCTCAAGTCATTTTATTGAGGTTTTATAATATTTTATTATTGCAAAAATTTAGTGCAAAATAGTTACTACTTAGTTAAATTCAAAATTATTATTTGTTGCCTATAGTGTAACAATCTGTTCTGGTTATTCAAAATTAGTCAACTATCCTCATGCTTATAAATGCGATCTTTAAATGTTTTTTAAGTTAGTCAAATGTCGGTACATCACGCTCTCGGACTGATTTCGGTTTGATGAGTAACTTGAAAGTTGATTTAACAATATGGCAGGTCCAACCGAGAAAAGCTCAGCGTCCGTGGTTTTGCTTCTCACTTGCACTTACCATCAAGTGAACGACTTGCTTGTTTCCATGTGGCGTGTGAGAGGACTCTATAAGGCATTTTATCTGATATTACTATAAGTGTAAGTGGGTTTTGCTCAAGTGTGAATGCAAACTTGGTCACGTGCAATATATAGCATAATTATTATTTTGTTTCCAATAAAATTAATAAAATCTGTTTTTGTCTTTCATTTTGTTTCCTGGTATTACTTAAACGTTGTCATACTCACATCCCCACGCTCAGTTCGATGACTTGTGTCGTGGGTGCCGGAGTCAGCCACATCCTTGTGTTTCACATACAACTTCTATAGCGATTATTTCTACGGGACGCGCGTGTACTGTACTAAATTTGCATGGGACGTGCTAAGAGGATTATAACAATGCTACCTACTTCCGGTTATATTATTTTTTTATTTGCCTACGTGTTCTTCTGACAACATAACAGTATTTTGCAAAAAGTCTGTTGGACTTTAAAAACGCCACCAGCCAGAAAGCTCTGTTTATTCAGCCAAAGCTCGCCAGAGGTCTCTGTATTGGGGAAAGACTAGAAAATGCTCCGCCAGAGGGCTCGTGTTGTGTAAAGATAAGCCGATGCTCCGCCAGAGGGCTCTGGGTATTGGGGAAAGAGTACCCGAGTCACCGCCACATAGGCCAGTCCAGTCAATATCGACACAAAAAAGAACACCGCAAACGCGCATGCAACAAAAAAATGTGTATATGTTGTTAGGTCTCGTGATAGCAGTTTATACCTAAGTTTGCAAACCCTGTGCTACACACGGGGTGCTCGCAATACCGTGAAACACTGGCACTTATTTCAGTTTTTTCAAACAAACTATCTTAATTAATCGTTCTTTCTTATGTATGATTGTATACTGTTGTAAAGCAAACTAGATTTACTGCAATTTGAGTCCAACCCAAGCACTCTTGGTCCATTGGTTGTGCAGATACAGTTAGTCAAAGATTGCACATTTTCCCAAAAAGTAAAAAATATCAGTAGCATTATTTGCCAAGACACGTATCGGCTGAACTCGTGGTCCTAGAGAAAAGTAATGAGAAAATAATTTGTAGTTAATTTGGTAGAATCATTAATGGTACCCATGAGTTTGTGTCCCCAGGGAAAACTAGCCACAGCTCCACCAGTAGCCTATGTGTGGTTGTGCATGGCAAAAAGAATGTAACTAAACAAATGCTTTCACAATCACAGCCCCACACTAAGTTCAATGACTTGTGTCGTGGGTGTCGTAAAGTCGTAAACATTGACATCACACACACAATCACAACCCGAACCAGAAACCCAAATTTTCTTTGGGGAGAAAATGTGAGTTCCCGCCACCGTGCACCGGCCGAATCGAACCCGACACCTGCTTAGAAGGGGAACGCTCATCCAACTAAGCCAACGGGCAGTTTACTGGATATATTTTTATTATTACCTAAACTGAATAATAACGAACTGTACTACAATAAAACAGTGACAAACTAACAACAATACCATTTATTTGGTTATAGGTTTTGACATATAGCAACAATATAGGGTTAAATTTGGCTAATTCACATACAGGTGAAACGACGAACAGTACATATTGCTTCTAAAGTCTCGAAACGCTAAT
This sequence comes from Lomographa bimaculata, assembly GCA_948107665.1. NCBI lineage: Eukaryota > Metazoa > Arthropoda > Insecta > Lepidoptera > Geometridae > Lomographa > Lomographa bimaculata. The sequence goes on along the minus strand of OX403612.1, from coordinate 10,270,083 downwards.
AGATATTATATTAATACATACATATTTAAACATTAACACAATATATTATAAATATATATACTAAAGGACGACTTTTGGAAGACTTTATTAGTGAGCTCGATATTATATATTTGACACTGAAAATATACTTTATTGAACATATATTTTAAAGCTAACACTATAACATTTCTATTTATGGAAGCACACTGATTCTTAAGGCTTCGCCTTAATTGATTACACCGCCATCTATTATCCATTAGCTAAAACTAAAGTTTAATTCCACGAAGCATTGCCTCTTTCAAATCACATGGAATGAATATAAACACTTGTTATCTTTACAAGTAATACATAAAGAAATAATTTACGAACATTTTGCATAAATTAATTAATTGTGTTTTGTGTAGATGACATTTTTGCCTGTCCTACAAGCTTAGAATCAGATAATATAAACATTTTAAAAAGAAAACATACTATACAGAATTGTATTTCCACCATTTGCTCTCAGCTTATACATTCTCTTTTTTCCAAACATTTAACGCTTTTCGCCACTAGATGGCGTTAATCTAAATTAGCATAACAATACAAGACTACACTTACACACACAGAAGACTTTTCCACAAAATCTTATTCTAAGTTCTATTGTCATGTCACACGTTTGTATTTACATTAACTTATGCCTATGTGCTTATGTTTACCTACAAAGGAAAATAATACATTTGTAATTTAAAATTATGAAAACTAAATAGAATTTCATCATAATCATCATAATTAAAACGAAAGCGACTTCAACTGACTTTCAAACAAATATATATTCCATAAATAGGAAATTTTTACAATATTTATAAATCAAAAGAAATGCTTTTTATACAAAGATTATCGACATACTAAAAAAATCTAAAGACTTAATTATATTAATAAAGAGAACTCAATACATTACACTAATAAAATAGCATAATAATTATATCTACACTATATTATCTAATAATTAAACACCTATCGGCGAGTGAAGACCTTCAAATTAATTATTATTGCGTTAATACACACAAATTCAACATTATCTAAATATACGCCGCGCGCCATCTGTTGATCAAATCTTCAACCATTTAAAAACGTAAGTTATCTGCTTGAAAAAACTTTCTAAACAAATGCAAACTCAATATAATAATATCATTTAGTAACACTGCAATCGAAATAATGCACTTGTATTACCAAAATATAACGTTTTATTTATATCGCAATCTAAAGCTTGGCTTAAATGACATTTTATGTTAGTAACTGCCTGCCTTAAAGACATTTACCCGACTACGGCATAGCCAGACGGTTTTGTTTTTCTAAAAAGCACCGCGACTACGTTCCACAACATATAATAAAATACTTTTTAATTGGCAACACGGGAGATATGTTTTATATAATGTGAATAATTACTCTTATAATTAATTGTCTTATTTGTATAATTTATCTTAATTATTAGACATTTATAATATAAACTCATAAATTGTCAAGAAAATATCTATAGAAAAAGTCATTATACAAATAAATTCAACAACTTAATGTGTTTTATTCCAGTTTTAAAAATAGCGTTTATTTAATTTAGAGGAGGATGTTTAAATAAACTTCAACTTCTTACAATTTTAAACACTAATTTTGTATACGTATAATTATTATTAATAATACCTATTACTTCCACACACACATTAGAACATTTACTACAATAATCAACATTCACTTCACTGCCCAACAAAAGAAAACGACTTGCATGTTCAATCATACATACAATCATAACATCATACATTATTGAAACGCACATTAGTTCATACACTCAATCACATTCAGTTATTTTTTAATTAATAACATTATTAGACATCACATGAAGCAGGAAAAAAAAAATCGCTATTACAACATTTACAAGCAAATTCATTAATTTCATTCGTATAATTTAAAAATATATTCTCACTGTCAAATAGAGCCTTATAAATATACCAACATACATGATTAAGATTCAATTAAATATGTATGAATGAAATTAATTGTATCATATATATTTATATACTTTAATTTTAAATAAACAACCATACATACGCCGATGTATCAACGCACACATGAGAATATAACTATAATATATATAATACATAATTATATGATTTAGACGGCTTAGTAATCATTTGGAAACTGATTATGAGAAGACATAGTGGACTTCTAATTATTATTTTGATAAAAGCACGTTTATATATTATGCGTGCTTATGATCTTTAATTGTCTAAAAAATATATCGTTGTAATTAGTCTTAGATAACATAAATTTAATTGGTAAAAATTAACCATAATTCACCTCACATTAAAAACTTAACGGTACTCGTGATAAGAAAACAAAATATGCAATGAATTTCATAAAAATATAAATAATTATAAAAATAGTCAGGAATTTCTTCGTGAAATACTTTACCTAGTGTAATAGTCAAATATGTAACTACAAAAAACAAAGAATTTATAAAAAACTAGTTCAGCTACTTCATCAATAGATGGCGTAAGTGAAGCGTTTATAAAAGTGTTTCATACATGTCATAAATACCTAATAACGAAAAGACCTAACTTCTAATACTACTGTGAAACAAGTATAGTTAGTCAAACAGCGAAGTTACAGCCACATAATTCAACTGGTAAATTATCATTTTAAGTTGATACATAAACTACAGAATATATACAGTTAATACGTTCGACAGTTTCAAAGCACATCATTATACTCAACCTTTTTGGTTGAAATTTACATTCCTGTATAATAATTATATATAACTATATTAATAAGTATACCTATGTATGTATGGAAGAACGCATGTACGTGTAATAATTACTGCCGCACCACTGATAGATATATAACTCTTTATTGTACAGAAGAAATAAGGGAAAATACATAAAACACCTTATAACTAACTTAAGCTAGTACAACGGGCGGTCTTATCGCTTAAAGCTATCTCTTCCAGACTACCTCACTGATTTCTTTTTATTAAACTTTTTTATCCTCTTCATCCTAAGGTTGACTGGAAGAGATGGAGGCATAGCGATAAGGCCGCTGATTATACTGCGATATTGTTAATTTGTTCTGCGGTTGATAATTATTTTCTTGGTGTGCAATAAAGAGTATTTGTATTGTATTCTTGGTATTAAAAACAGTCCCTATTAATGATACGGTGTTAAAAGTTTTTTATCGATTCCTTGAATAGCTGATCAATAAATATCATTCCTCATACTATATTGTAAAATTAAGCAATTATGTTAAGAGACAACGCTTACTCCATTTAAAAACCAATTTGTCCAAAAACGCATGAATTAATTTCGAACATAATTCGACTTCTTTTTACTTGCATTTTAAGGTTTCCTCAAAATATTGGTCTTATAATAAAGTGTGCTTGATTATGCGGATTTTATATATAGAATGTATTCCTTGAGAGCGACCTTGTTCGAGCGATCTTTGTAAAAACTTTCATTTTCACGCCATCTACCGTCAAAAACATTCAACTTTAAGTAACACGTGGCACTTGAAGATGGAATGTCTACCTTTTTTCTTTTGTCGAACGTATTAAGAGTACTGTAGTAGCAAGACATCCAAAGTTTATTCCACTACGATGTCATGGCCGAGGCGATCCATTTCCGCGAGCAAGAAATCTACGTCCTTCTCAGTCACAGCCGCTGAAGAGATGATGTTCCTGGAATTACAATAAGCCTTGGTTAAATGATACTGTAACGGGATTTATTCAATACTTTTCATACACGCTTTCACACTTGTGTCGTGGTTGCCAAAAACATTAACATCACACACACAATTACACCTAGAACCAGAAACACAAGTGAGGAGAAAACTTGTTTTCCGACCCGGAATTGAACCCGATACCCGCTGGTTATTTATTTATTTATGTTTACATGTGGCATTTGATTGTGGGGTCGCGCTGCCAATGTGAGATATCGGCTAAATTAAAATAAATATTGTGACCAAGTTAACATAAAGGAATTGTTATATGGTGGTCGGATAGATCCTCACCTGAAGAAGTTAGGACGGCGGTCGTCGGGCTGGTAGCCGACCATGATGGTCCCCGCCTGCATCATGCGGCCCTTCAGCTTGGCACATACCTGACGGACATTGTATTATTATTTATGCAATTATAGTATTATATCATCATATATTATACAAACAATTATTAGTACAAACAAGTTATCAGTTCACTGCTATTATTTTCTCTCCACGTACATAAAACATAACATAACGCTCACAGCCCTAGACTAAGTTCGATGACTTGTGTCGTGTTAAATATAAAGTGTGATGTATAATTACTATAAATACCTATTAGTCAAAATATCTGATATAATGTATTACATTGATATTATAAATCCGAAAGTTTGTATGTAAACGAGTAAGTGTGTAACTCACGCTGTAACGGCTGAACGGATATGGATGAAACTTGGTACGTACATAGCTTATACCTAGGATAACACATAGGTTACTTTTTAAATTGATAAACGCGGTCGGAGGTTGTGCCGCGAAAGTGAAAAATGGCGTTGTTGATTTTGTGTAATTTTCCAAAACCTGTGATTCTTCTTCTTCGAGTGTCAATGTGTAATAATGGTGGATTATTAACTGTTAATACTTAGTAAATGTGCATAAGTGTAGGCAAATCATACAAAGTTGGATAACGTGACATTCCCCTTGGCCCCAAAACTCCAATAGAAGTTCTAGAAAAGTTTCTACGACTTTGCGCGACTTGATTATGACTGGACCTTGACAGTTTTACTTGACTTTGACTGTGATTTGCGACTAGGACTTTTAATATGAAATACACTTGAAATTATTACTTGGCACTGGCTAAATGCACAAGATTGCGAAGCCAATAGTCAAAGAAAAAAAAACGCGGACGAAGCCCCAAGCTAGACGTCAGTGCAGGCCTTACCGCCCCCACATTGAATAAGAATAAGAATAGCAGCCGAAGAAGCGGGGAACTGCAAGTTTTCAATGAAATTTTGTGTAATACATTTAAATCGCCAGCTTACTCACCTTTCCCAGCAGCACCTCCTTGTTGGCGTCGTGCGGCACGTCCCGCAGCTGTGCGGGCAGGTACCAGAAGGACACGTTGACCATCTCGGGCTGCAGCACCAGCCGGTACTTGTCGGGCTGCTCCTTGATGCGCCGCACCATGTACTCCGACAACTCCATCAGGCGGTCCATCAGCCGCTCGAAGCCAGATGTCCCCTGAACACCCAATTACATTTTAGCTAAGAGGGTCGTTTTCATTAATATTGTTATTTGAAATTTAAAATGTCAAACTTTCACGAACTTCAATATTTTTTTTAAGAGAAAAATTCGTCCACCTCGGTCTCTCGTGACCCCGGCCGGTGCAACCCAGCGAAACGTCGAGATTGGTCAAAATAAAAATAAAAAATCTATTTTGTCATTTTATCCTTGACATTATTAATAAATAAGATATACCTATATTCTGACACTGGCTAATTGCGAACACAAGATTGCGAAGCCATAACTAAGAAGAAGAAGAAGTTGTGATAAGTAAAGATTGTATAATGTATTGGTAATTAATTAGGTAATTGTCAAATTTATTTAAATTGTATATAATTAATTTAATAATTAATCGTTAAGTTATTGCATGCCAGTCTATGATGAAACATGCTGTTCCAACGTTATTCAAACGCCCAATTGTATCATGTTTCAAGCAAATACATTTTTTCGTTTCATTTCATATTTTCATTTTCATTCATAATGTTATTATGCGCGTAAGGACTCGGTTTTCTCATAAAAACATGATTGAAAATTTAAAAAGTATTATATACCTTGCCACGCCACTGCAGCCACAACTTGAAGATGTCATTGTGTCGCCCGCACTGGATCACCTTGTCTCCGGTGTCGTACCGGGGGTCGTAGATCTTGTCCGTCATGAAGAGGTACTCCGCTGCCATCTCGTTGCAGCTCAGGAGGATGCCCTGGAGGAAAATGGACGAGGTTGGTAACTAAAACACGTAATAGACGGTTGTAGAGGTTGGACTCTTTTAGAACTTTGTGAATTTCTATGTCTTTGCCTGTCAGAACTGTTGGTTAGTTGGGAGCGTGCTCATGGAACATGTAAAACTATGGCCCAACGCCAGAAATGGCAATTTAAATTAAAATATTAAGACCCAAATATGTAAGTGGGGAGAAAATATTTTTATTTTTTTATGTACCCTTGTGGGGCATCGTTGAAAAGGGCTTGGCATGTAGAGTAAGAACCTGGTTTTTAAAAAAAAATATGTTGCAAAATAACAATTTGGTAGGCCACCAAAATCATCGTTTTTAGACCTATTTTTACCCGGAGTCTAACTTAAAAACGGCTACACATTTGAAGCTGAAACTTACGTGTAATATCCGTTATATCTTGCACTTGAATTACACATACAGAAATCAAACAATTATTACAAAAAAATATTATAAGCAATTAACCGTAAAAGTTTTTCCCTATTAGACAAAATGTAGGCGCGAGATCTCAGTCCGGTGCGAACGACTAGTATATTATAAACATTATCATATATTATTTTTTGAAAAGGAATATATTTTTTTTCTTTTCATTTTGGCTTCCCAATTTTGTGCATTTAGCCCACTGGCTTAATGCACAAAATTGCGAAGCCTAACTTGACACTTCAAGTAATAATATGTTTCAAGTGTATTTCATATTAAATATCACAAGTCACAGTCAAAGTCAAGCAAAAGAGTCAAGGTTCAGACATAGTCAAGTCATGCCCTAGTAAAGCGTAGAAACTTTACTAGAACTTCTATTGGAGTTTTAGAGCGAAGGCCAAAATCGCGTTTTTCAACTTTTTTCACGTTTTTACTTTATTATATTCTCCATCTGATATCTTTACGGTACACAGCCCGGTACTGCACACAATAATATGCTAAGTAGTAAAGGGTGGCGCTATCTATCACGTGCAGTGTTTGCTTTCGGATGATAGTCGGTGCGTGTTGATTTTTGTGGCAAAAGCTTTTTAATGCATGTTGTATATTCAATACTTTAAATGCTTTCAAATTCACAGTGCCACACTAAGTTCGAAGACTTGTGTCGCTTAGAAGGCTGATCCGCTGGTGTAGTTGATAACTACTCCAGAATTTCGGTACCTAGATTTTGAGGAGCTTTTTTAGCCATTACTTGACTTTGATTGTGACTTGTGACTAAGACTTTTAATATGAAATGCACTTGAAATATATTGTTACTTGACACTGGCTAAATGTCTAGAGTGAATAGGTATCTTCTAGGTAAGCATGCTTCATCTTCGGCCGCATCATCACTTACCGTCAGGTGAGATAGCGGCCAAATGCTTAACTATCTGGCATAAAAAAAAAATTCTAGATTGCGAAGCCAAAATTAAAAGAAAGGCACAAATGTTTTACATACATGTTTATTTTCTTGAACTGTGTTTTTTTGTCTTCAACCAACGCACAATGTAGCTATTTTAGCAATGTAAAAGTAATAAATGCAACGGACGCGCGTAATTGAATTTCCGAGCGCAAATATTTTGTTTATTCATTCACTCAACATTCCATCACAAATACCCTCATTTTGCAACCATCGTACTTCTGAAATTAATTTAAAATCAAACCTATTACTAATATGTTAAAGTCGGTTTTCACCTTTTCGAAATAACAGCAGCAATTTTGCTGAACAAAAAGAAACCGCACATTCCACGATCTGCAGTCGATTTTTCAGTGCATAGTATTCCCTATACTTTCTAGCGATTTACATCCTTATTTCAAGGCAGTAAGAAAGATATAATAGTGAGGGTAGATAGATAATATCTTGTAAATGTCAGTACAATATGGTTCGTAATAAATTCGAGGCAGATCCGCCCCCTTTGTCAAGTTTTGGGACAATAGTGATGGGACTTGTCGATAACCCCTGTCATACTTCGTGATAGTAATTTATCGACAGCAATATGTGCTACATGAGAATCGAAACACTACAATGGTGCTAATTCTGTTGGGCACCGAACTAACCTAAACTAAACTAAAAATAAACCGAACTAACCTAAACTAAACTAACTTTAAGCACCGAACTAACCTAAACTAAACTAAAAATGAACTAATTTTAGTCAAAGAATACCTAAACGCTATTCTTTCAAGTATAAGATCACATAAAAAATAATCCAGATCCTTTTCATGCAGACTAATTTGAGTTAATTTTTTTTATTTTTGGTCTTAATTTGACGTAAAACATGTACATCAGAATAAGAATTTGGTCATTTTCACTAAATAGAGTAACTAAACTAACTTAGTCCTGTCAAACCTAATTTTAGTCTAATCTTGCATTTTCTGAATAGGTTTTGGACTAAAGCAGGACTAAAACTAATTTTAGGCTAGTTTAGTCTAATTCTGGACAACAGAATCGGCTCCAATGTTAATCTTAGCATAAAAAGAAAAATCGCATTATTGTCTACTAGCCGTGCTCCGCGGCTTCGCCCGCTATTTTCAAGTTAAAAGGTAGTCTGTGTTAAGTATAAGTTATGCACATTTCATATTACATCCATATCCGTTCAGCCGTTAAAGCGTGAAGAGGGATGAAATATACTTACGTGCAAACTGTCACATTTATAATATTAGTAGGGTACAATAATTTTATCGTCATTCTTCTCACTGATATGATGCGTGCGTTTTATTTATTTATTTAATTCTTTATTGCACAAAAAGTGAACTTAATGTTAGGGCCATTCTCTACCAGTCAACCACACTTGGTAGGCGAAAAGAGGGGTGTAGGCGTGAACCAAAATGCTACAGAAAGGGAAACAAAAGAAAGTAGGGAGATTAATTTAAAGTATAAATGTTCATAAAATACATATATACCAATAAATATTATAAACAAATATTATATATATCGGTACTTATAATTCAATATAATATACAAATAAAATATAAAGTAGCGAGGAAATAGTGAACAGAAAATGCAAAAAAAAAATGGCAAAACAGATTGCGTCATCGCATGGTGGACCGCCGAGCTTCTATAAAATATTTTTCATTTCATGCATTTCATTTCATTTTCAACAAATAATCGATGTAATAGCTGAACGGATATTCATATTTTTGCATGTAGACAGTATTACAGACAACAAAAAAGATAATGTTTAGTAAATATTGTAATAATTTTATCGATAATTTTATTACCCCATCCCTACCTTCAGCCGCAGCACGCGTCTCTTTTAATTAAACTCCTCTTGCCGACACTTGGAAACATATGTTGCCAATCTACCCCTATTCATTACCACCCCAAAGCAAAACCACCGTTCAATCAACACAATAAGAGCTAAAATGCTTTGAACAGATCAAAACTGATATTTCCTTCATCGCCTAAAAGAGAAATGGACCTTGTGCAATAGTCATAAGGCTTGTAATAGAATGATAAAGTACCAAAATGATTTCGCTAGTATCAAGATTGTTCGTAAATTTGTATCTTATAAATCGAGTCTTACTGCTTCAGACATAAAGTTGATATTTGGATGTTATTAGAAGTCGTAAATTGCAGATGACATTGTTTCTTGATGGTGTTTTTATGGTGGATTAGAGTGCTAATTTTATTTGGAGTAGATATTGTTCAAGCTACTGGAAAATGAGTTATTGTTATCAATTATAGGAATGAAATGTTTATACGGTTGTTGTCGAAAGTTTTGACTTTAACATTGACTTAGAATTTCTTATTGACGCAGTATGATAGTTCTGATATTGTTTTCGTACACCAATTTAAATTACTAGTAGAGCGTAAAAGCGAGGGTAATTGCAAAATTAAAAATTTACAAATACAGAGGGTATTTGTAAAATTTTAATTTGCTCTTGCCTACGCTCTGTTTGGAAAACTGCTGCACCGATTTTCATCAAACATAACAAAAACACTCGATCAAGTTACATTAAAAATAAAATAAATCCTACCAAAATCAATATAGCAGTTTGTGAGCTACGACAGATACATGCTGTAACTTTTGTCACCCTTTCTTTTTCGTCGGGGGATACAAATTAACATTTTGTGTTATAAGTTATCCGCAATTATCAGAATTTTAAAAAGACCTTTTTAATAATTCAAAATTTTAAAATCTGACTGATATTTCAGCACATTATCAGTATAAGTAAATATAATAATAATAACCTTACCTCATACTTGAAGTGCACAGTGGAGCACTGCAGGAGGGTTCCCATCAGCTTATGAGGATTCCACGTGACCGAGTCAGCCCTGGAACAAACACAAAAACGTAGAAATCCGGAAAGATTTTTTTCATCGACTTCGACAAAGGAGGTTTTCAATTCGACTGTATGTTGTTACGCGACGGCGTCCGGACCTAAACATTCTTATGTTATTTGAATTGGTGGGTGAATTATGAAAATCTCTAATAAGCCAGCCCTTGATTATTATCTTACATATTGGTAAGTGCAGATGTGGTCGAGGGTGGTAAACGCGTCCTTGAACGAAACGAGCTCTCAAGAAGTTTCCGCAACACCAATTCTCTGATGATTTTTCTTTCGGTCAGTTTACATTTTACATTCTAGATCTAGCGAGCTTACCACCCTCAACCACATCACCAATTAATAATTGGTGAAATGGCGCCTATAAATTAAATGCAATGCAAATCTAGTCAAGCAGTCTAGTGCGATTCTGACTATGTTACTTTGAATTTAGTCTCTTATTGACGACCAAATTGGCGCAGTGGACAAGTTCTTTGAATTCCCTTTGTCCATTCCCGGCAGGAGCACTATTTTTATTACCAAGTGACATTTGTTCATCTGGTTCTGGGTGTAATTGTGTGTGATGTGAATGTTTCCAGCACCCACGATACAAGTCTTTGAACTTACTATGGGGCTGTGAGTGGGAATGCGTTTCTTTGTTATTACATTGATTGCGAATAAGACTCGTTTAAATCTTTTGCTCGTCGTAGCGTTTCGTAGCGATTTGCTACGAGATTCTACGAAATATAATGTGTATATATTATTTTACGTAATTTCATTTTGATTATATTACTATTGTCTACGCAGTTGTCGCAGTTAGCTAGTCGTTTTCTACGCAACTGGGCTTGGGTTCTATTCCCGGCAGGAGGTCTATTTTCCTCTCCTTTCAGGGTTCCATATACAATGATTTTAAATAGATTTTTAAAGATTCCAAGCTGCCTACAACTTCCATCAATTTTAAAATACTTTCACACAAACAACCCCCAACCCCTATAATCACATTAAAAAGTGTTAAAAACTGCATTAATCACCCCTCGACAAACAGAGGGAATGATTGTTGACGTAATTATGGCAACACACCGTCTCGTCGGGCGAAATTCAGGGTTGCCACTTGTATTTAGTAATTTTGGAGGAGCAAGTTGCTTGCTTGATGGTAATAGGCAAGCATAGCGCTTCACATCTAATTCGCAGTAAAGATCTTGTACAAGGATAACTTGTACATAGAATATGTACTACTGCTACGTTCATTACCACGTATCAGTAGTACTACGTAACCAAATAAGTCATTTTTTGACGACCCAGTTGGCGCAGTTGACAGGTGTACGCCCTCTGCGCCGTGGGGCCTGGGTTCGATTCCCGGCAGGAGCACAAATTCCTTCCCAAGGGATATTTGTGCTTCTGGTTCTGGGTGTAATGTGTGTGTGATGTGAATGTTTCCGGCACCCACGATACAAGTCTTTGAACTTAGTGTGGGGCTGTGAATGCGTTTTTTATTTATGAAAATAGCTATTTTATCACACTAAGTTAGATATCAATGTAATTTTTTTATTTTGGTTGTAACTACGGTCCAATTGCCTATATTTCCTAAGACTAAACCAAAATGATATACAGCAAAGATCTATGTTACGTACAAGACATCGAGCTTATAGGTAACTCAAGTGCTCAATACCAGTGGGTAGTGTTCCCATCATGCTGGCGGCATTGACTCTCTGAATTGCAATGCTAATACGTTGAGCCAAATAAGTACCAGCATTTTGTTCACGCGTCGCCTCATCCAGGCGCTCTGATAGATTTTTGAAAATAGAATGAGCTCCCGGTTCCCACGGGCCCAGTGTCTCAATACCAAACGGTTCAAATATGTAACCACTGTCGAGGTTTACAGATATTCGCCGTTAGCGAAAACAAAAGAAAAAAAATGACTTGTGTCGTGGGTACCGGATACATTCACACCACACCCAGAACCAAAAACACAAATTTTCCTTGGGGAGAAAACTTCTGTTTCCACAACCGCTGCTTAAAGGCAAACGCGCACACACAACTAAGCTAATGGGCAGTTAATTATCCTTTGAAATTGGCGAAAAAAATTGCAATTAACATAAGTGAGATCAAAGCCTTTTCACTGTAAAGCGATGTTATTTTCGCAAATACCGCTGAACCGATTTTGATGGCATTTGTCAGAGTTAAATATATAAAGGATAAAGGTTACTATTATCCCGATATAAAAAGCGTGTGAGTGCGGTCTGTTGCAAGCTCAACCCTATTTGGGTACACAATAGATTCACCAACATAATTATGGTAATCCACGCGGTTGACTCTCGCCTGCGGTTGATTGATTCAATTCTGCGCCACTGGGAGGAATAAATATGAGGATAGTAGTAAAGGAGTGTGCGTGTACAGATATAACAAACTAAAGGCACAGCCAGTTCTTCGGACTTAGCGTGTTCACCACCCTTCAACTCATCATTTATCAGGTGAGATTGTGTTCAATCGATTACCTATCAGTTATATTAGACTATTACTCATACATAAATTTTGATGAGGGTAAATTTGATGCTACATAAATGAATAACAATATTAATCTGTATGCGTTTGAGTATGTGTGTGTGGGACGGGGTGTGTGTAAATTTTATTTTACAATAAATTTAGATTTAAAACTATAAATAAATAAATATATAACTGGGATTCCAAACCCAAAATATTGCCAAATAGGTCGACTGTTTTATAAAATTTGTTATTATAAGATTTTTGCAATCTACAGACGACAGAATTTTGGGCATAATTAAGGCTACTGTGAGGGTGAGATAGTGGTCAAATACTAGCCTGTCAAAAAAAATAAAAAAGAGGAACAGCGAACAAATTTGTGTGTCGCGTGCGCGTCTGAGGACAACAGAAACGAATGATTTTGTGGGAAGTTCCGAGCAATCAATACATCCGTTACATATGCCGTGTAAAAATGCCATGTCAGCGAGAAAATAATCAGAGATATAAAAAAAAATAGTGTGTGTTATTGCTGCTACGATCTTTCCTATTATTATATATGCCCTAGCTATGATAATGAAATATCGTCGCAATTAACAGTTAAAATATTTACACCAATAAAGTATAAGACAATATTTGGAACACGTAATCTCATGGTTCCAGGAGGAAAATCAATCAACCCTTTTAATATATTTAAATACTAAACTTAAAGTTAAACACAGAGCTATCTCCTGTTGACTCAGTTGTCGGCTCCCGTGTTAAATCCTCTGTTTTAGAGCCAGAGGGTGTGAGATCCTCGTTTACACCGTGACAATGGCAATAAATGAACATTTGATTATGTTGAAAATAATAATCGGTTACATCAAATCTAATGTACACTATCTATTAGTATGCTTGAAGTTAATAAGTCTCTGGGTTAAATGTAGATCATTGATATTATCTATGCGTTTTGTTAGTGCCTTAATGTTGAATTAAACGGTTGGTTGTTGGCTGTCGCCTATGCAACGTTGTTTCATTTTATAATAGATTATATTAAAACTTTTATTTAAATGTTACAATTTGATTCAAGTAATTTGGTCGCATGTTTTAACACGGAACGGAATTAATTAATATTAATTTATGTCATAATCAGCTCATCAATTATTATCTCAATAATTAGGAATAAATACAAGACGAAATTAAACTAAAAACAAAACTAAATCTAACCAAAAATTATAATTAGAATATACATATATGCACAAAACTTAAACTAATTGACCGCCGCGCGCCGCCGCCAGTTGGCAAAGTGCCCAAAATACTGGCAGCATTGCCACGTTGAATGGCAATATTCAATCTCTGTCCAAAATATTGTTTTATAAAAATTGGCCATCATTGTTTATAATTTTATTAATAGTATACAACAGCAGTATTTACAATAGCTCGAATAAAATATTCCGTAGGTACGACAAAATCCGATTGTTACAATAGGGATGATTCCTGAGTAAAAATAATATAATTAGACCGTCACTTAGATTATCTAAAAGGCCAAAAAAATCGATTTAATCCGTCATTATCAAAAAATATTGTTTTTTTTTTATTCAACAAATCAATAGAAATTGACAAAGATAAAGAGCGTCAAAGCTCGGGAGTGGGGGCTCGTGACGTCACGCCTATACTGTATACAGAGGCGTGACGTCACGCGGAATTTCAACGCACTATATTTAATTTTTTCAAATTTTTTTTGTTTAATTTATAAAAGAAAAAATACGTGTCCAATATTTTTTGATAATGTATATTACGGACTAAATAGAATTTTCAGCCTGTTTTTTATTATTTCATTCGGTGTGAGTGTTTGTCAGGTTTGAATACTAGCACTGGTGAACTTCGAGGGAATGATGGATGGCAGTCAGCGCGATGTGACAGCGCCAGCGGCTTGGAATGACGCAGGGAACCGTGCTGTACGTAGGGTGCTATACCAGTAGGGAGACTTTACCGAAATACTAGATAGCTAGCCAAATATTAAATCTTCTTTTACTAAATGGGAATCTTGGAAAATAGGAGGCAAAAAAGGTCAATACGCAATATTCAGTCTAATCCACAATCTTTTTTTTTTTTAAATAAAACTTTTATCTTTGAAATTGTGATCCGCAACCTTTTTGTGTGATGAAAATTGGTAGGTATAAACACTGTGATGAATAGTTAAAATGTTTCCCTTTAATACAAAAAATTCACTTCTATCGTGTGCCTTTACGACACACCCTATTTTTTAAGTTCTCAATATACCACATTATTATATCGGGTTCGATTCGCTGTGGAAGTTTTCTTCCAATTAAAATGGTTCTGATTCTGGGTGTGATGTGAATGTTTCCAGTACCCACGACACGAGTCATTGAACTATGTGTGGGGCTGTGAGTGCGAAAGCGTTTCAGCGTTTTATCCAAGCCACTTTATGTATAATTTGACTTTGTATTGTTGTATAGCAACGCTAAAACGTTCTTACATGTTTGAGACAACATTAAAGCAAGAAATAAATATATTTATTGCTACTACAAATAGAAAATAAGTTTAAAACCATTTTTAACGTAATTACTATTATTAATTTATTATGCGCTTAAAATATAATTAAACACGTACAAACTAAGTGCCGCATAAACGAAGAATCAAACATTACACCTCTTTTTTGAAGCAGTTTGTAAAAAAGAGTTCCAGTTAACCTTCTGTCTTATTTATGCTCTGTGTCCAAAGTGCAAAGGGATGTTGCATTTTTGCGTTTTTTGTTTCGAGGGTAGTTTTAATTCCTCGGCTCTCTTTGGCTGGGATAAGGGATGAAGTTTAGAGACTTTTAAGGTTTTAGGGGGTTCGTATGAGGGGTGAAGAGTGTAATTAATTGTGGATAGGTTCATGAATTCATTATAATGAAAAAAAACAGAACAAGAAACTCACTCGAAGGCTCATTGCAATAATTACAAGCAAAGCTATTTATAATCATGTGTAAGTAAATTTATTTAAATAAGTGTTGAGGTACACCAGCTCCCCTGTTTGTAATATTTTTATTCCTTTGGTTGTCTGGAAGAAATAATTTTGAGCGTTAAGACCGCCCTTTGTGCTCCTATGTTATGTTAACGATTTCTTTGTAAGTGCTCTCTTTTGGTGTGCAAATATAGAATGTATCTATCAATCTATCTATCAAAGCTTCAGTAATAAATACGAGTTTAAACAACTAATAGTCCACCCCAATCGCAAACATCTCCGATACTCTTCATCTGATCTTTATCAAATTTTAATGAGACCAACTAGAACGTTATACGTTTTCGAACAAAACAATATTTTTTTAAATCGGTTAACAAATGCCGAAGAGTCGGTAACGTACATAAAAAAAAAGATTCTGACTAATTGAGACCTCCTCCTTTTTTTAAGTTGGTTAAAGAACTGACTTCACCGCTTTATATCCGGAAAACTTAATCAAATTTTGACATTTGGAAATGGAACTAACTTGACATTAATATTAAAAACAAAAAAGAATGTTCCCAATCGGTCCAGCCGTCTTCAAAAAAATTTTTTTTTATAGTGAAACATTTTATTTTGACGTGTGACGAAGTGGGGTAAACATGTGATGAATAATTTAAAAAAAGTTTCACTTCTGTCGTGTCTTTATGACACACCCTGTTTTTTAACATTGACACCCACAGTCCCGCTCTAATTTTAAATACTTGTATCTTGGGTGTCGGAAACATTTACATCACACACACAATCACACCCAGATTCAGGTTATTCATCATCAAGTATCAGTACTTCCTTACACTAATCCTCTACCATTAGCTGCGATCGATCATAGCTAAATACACACCGTGGGGAGAGCGGGGGAATGCGGGCGTGTGCTGTAAACCGTGTGACAAGCCGGTAGGGCTGGCCTTTGACGAAATTTTATTCAGAACTAGCGAACCCGTTAATGAAATAAATTGATTGAAAAAACATTATTTATCGAATCGAATTCAGAATCTAAATCATTCTTGAATCCACCTTAAATTTTATCAAAATAAGTCCAGCCGTTTAGGAAGAGTTCAGTCACATACACACGTACACAAGAATTATTTATTTATTGATATATTAAACGCAAGCATGGCTTAAAAAACCGACTTCACCGACGTTAATTAGAGCGAAAGTAAAAAAGTGGTACTGTTGATTTTGTATTATTTTGCATCACAAGTGATTCTTCGAGTGTTAACGTGTAATAATGGTAGATTATCAATTGTTAACAGTTGAACGTGCATGAATGTAGGCAAACCATACAAGTTATAAAACGTGATTTTTGGTTGCGCTCCAAAACTACAATAGAAGTTCTAGTAAAATTTCTAACTCTTTGCCAAGGCACGACTATGATTGGACCATCACTCTTTTACTTGACTTAGAATGTGACTGGGGACTAGCATTCGTTTTATGAACTGCTTACTTAAATTAAATTTTAATATATAGAATTTGCGGAGCCGAAACAATAAAAAATTGCGAGATTTTCATTATATCCCAAACAGCCATATCACATATAGCCAAACACTTTTTCGTGTCGTTGTTAATGTTACGCACTAAAAAATATTCCTATATTTATGTAAATGCAACATTTACAAGTAAGACGGTACCAGGTGGGATTTGATGCGAAGAAACTGAAAACTGACAATAACTTAGTTATTAAAACCTACTCACATACGTGATATCATTAAACAAGCACAAAAAGCGATTATTCTTTTTTATATTTATGCTATATATACTAAATTCTTCCACGTGCCAACCCTACTCAACCGTTCAGAGACGTCAAGGATTACTCGTAGCACTTTGCTACGCCGTAGCTCGTAGCAGCCGAGAGTTCACACGTCAATCCCGAATGTCGGGCAAATGGGCAAATCGGGATGCCAGATTACCCAGACTTACTCTACGAGGGTCGTTAGGAGTGTTTTTGGAAATACAATTTATATTTACTCAATTTATACCGACCTAGTTGGCGCAGTGGACAGGTGTTCGCCCTCTGCGCCGTGGGTCCTGGGTTCGATTCCTGGCAGGAGCACAAATTCCTTCCCAAGCGATATTTGTGCTTCTGGTTCTGGGTGTAATGTGTGTGTGATGTGAATGTTTCCGGCACCCGCGATACAAGTCTTTGAACGTAGTGTGGGGCTGTGAGTGTGAATGCGTTTGTATACATACTACTGCCCGAGTCTTCGCTTCCTGAACGGTGTAATGTGGGAGTATTCAAGTCTAGAGTGAATATTTATCTTCTTGGGAATCATGCTACTTTTCGGCTAAGTCTTCACTGTCCATCAGGGGAGGTGACATTTGACCATCACCTCCCCTTATCTACCTAACAAAAAAAATTGTAAATAGATTATTTTGATTACTTAGATTTTCGGAGTTGTTACTCATTTAATTAAACAACTTTAAACGGGGCTTAACACGTATATTTTACACTAACTATATTGTATCTAACGATTCGTCAATAAACATTACGTAAAATATGCATGATTAAAAAACTCACAGCCCCACACTACGTATGAAGAATTGTATCGTAGTTGCCGGCAACATTCCACATCACATTCAAGGCGACAAGGTACCAACACCTTCAAATTAAAACAATGGAAAACAACTGACGACAATTTAAACGCAAGCAAAGTGGTTTAAAATACCATCTTCACCGCTTATATATTGGTTTTGGCTTGATCTTTTTAATAACTAATACTTCAAAAAGGTTTTAGTAATCAAGCTTCTACCAGTTGTACATAAAAAAGGACTAAAAGTTATATATCCAGAGTACTTGTCAAGATGAACCAAACGAGCCCAAACTCGATGGGGCTATCTTGTTTAGTTCAGAAGTTCCTACGGCCATCTTCCGTCTCCATCAGACCACATGATACCATATCATTGTATTGTCACCGAAGATACTAAAGTACACCAAATTTGAGTCCAATCGGACATCGGGAAGTGAGTTTGATATAGCTTGCAAGATTTGATTACTGACCGATAGACAACGGGACAGATGAAACTACATAAAAGCTTATAATATATTTATAAAGTGCATACCTTTCAATTCCAGTGAGGCGAGGGTGGCGGTATTTCTTGGAGAACAGCAGACCACCTCCCCAAGCAGCCTGAAGAGATTTAATTTTTAGAATAATCTTACCTACCATCTAATGTTAACCCAGTCATCTAATTGACAACTCAGTTGGCGCAGTGGACAGGTCTCTGCCCTCTGCGCCGTGGCTCCTGAGTTCGATTCAGCAAAAGAGCAAAAATTCCTTCCCAGGGGATATTTGTGCTTCTGGTTCTGGGTGTAATGTGTGTTTGATGTGGGGCACCCACGATACAAGTCTTTGAACTTAGTGTGGGGCTGTGAATGTGAATGCGTTTGTTTGTTTTGTTTGTTAAATTTATGGTGAATGGTATTACAGAAATGTTATAAAGCTGAAAGGTTTTTATTTCTATTATTTGATACCCATTTATTTATATATTTGCTACTCAGTGCACCCGCTCTATAATAGTATAGGTAACACGTAACAACATTTATAAATAACAAGTTAAAAAGTTTTTTAAATTCAAGCTTTTACAAGTTGTAAATAAAGAGGACTAAAAGTCATATAACTAGAGAACTTGTCAAGAAGAATCAAACGAGCCGAAACTCGATGGGGTTGCGTCGTTTCATTACAGAGTTCCTATGACTACCTTTTAGCTCCATCGTCGAACCCTGGTTACCATTTAAACACAAACTAATCGTCAAGACGATTCAAATGAACCCAAACTCGTTGAGGTTGTGTCGTTTCATTGCGAAGTTCCTTTGGCCACCTTCCAGCTCCATCATCAGATCAGCACCATGTCATCATAATGTTGCATTGTCACGCGATTTACACATGTAAGCAAAATTTCAGCTCAATCGGTAACCGGGAAGTGGGTCAGATATAATTTGCAAGATTTGATGACAAACTTCGGGACAGGTGAAACTAATTAAAAGCTTGTAATAAAATTATTGATTATTAACTACTGATAATCAATTATATTTTTTAGTGTAACATTAAAATAATAAAAAAATAGTTTTAATGTATATATTCTTATGTTGCTGATGTGATAGTGTATGTAGTACTACTAGAGAACACATGAACAAAGTTTCTTCCTATTTGTTATTTATGACTCTAGCAATGTTTTGTATGCCCTATAATAATCAAAATTACTCGTTAGCCTAATTCATGCAAGATAGTAATGAAGATAGGAAACATATGTATGTGTCCTACATAATAATTAAACGCAAGCAAAGCTTATTAATGCCGACTTCACCGCTTTATCTTCGGCACCTTCATCAAATTCGATGTATTAAACACGCATTATTGACGATAACTCAAAAACCATTGAAATTTGATCAAGATCTGATAGATCTTGATCAAATTTCAATGGAACCACATAAAAAGCACCAGCTTTTAAATAAAAAAAGAATCATCAAAATCGGCTCACAACGAAAGAAGTTATGAGGTAACTTTTGAAGTCGGGTTAACGAAAACATCGTCAAAGTACGCATTAGTCGTTACAAAATATACATTATTGACTACTACGAATGACTACTATGAATTCAAGAACAACTGATCAGATATTGATCAAATTTAAATGGGACCAATAAAAAACACAAAAAAAAAAATTAAAAAATACAGTCAACTTGAGTACCGCCTCCTTTTTTGGGAAGTCGGTAAAAAATCTATATAAACGGTTCACGTAGAAAGAAGTTATGAGGTAACACAAATAAAAATAATACAGTCTTATTAAATAGGTATCTCCTTCCTTTTTTGTGGTACTCAAGTCGACTGTATTTTTTTTTGTGTGTTACCTCATATTTTCTTTCCACGTGAACCGATATTGAATTTTTTTTGTTTGCAATATGTTACTTTCCGATTGGTCTCATTTCAATTTGATCAAGACCTGATCAGAAGTTCTTGAAATATCGTCAATAGTGCTAAGTACATCTAATCTGATCATAGTTCCGAAGAAAAAAAAATAATTTTTATATTCAAGATAGGCAAAGTTTTGACCACTATCTCACCTGATGGTAAGCGACGAAGTGGTCGAGATGGAAAAAAAAAATAAAAGAAAAAGACAAAGAGATAAAGCGGCGAAGTCGGTTGTTTTAAGCTATGCTTGCGTTTAATTATCCTATGTATGTATATACACACATATTGTATATACTTACATCGACGTGCATCCACATGTTGTACTTCTGGCAGATATCTGCTATCTCGACGAGCGGGTCGAATGCGCCCAGCACCGTCGTCCCAGACGTGGCGTTCACGAAGAATGGAACCTGGGTACGAAAACCGACTTACTAAGTATTGAAAATGTAAGTGAATAATTATTATATTAGCGACCGCTAGCGTAGTTACCATACTTATACGTTAATGTCATATTGATTTAAATATTTTTGACGTGATAACGTCTTATACCCCGGCTGCACGCACGAAAAAGTGTCACGTTCCGCCTGAGCCTGAGCGTGCATGCGAGAGCGCGAGAGAGGCACGATCGGCCAAGCGTTCGTCTTATGACGTTATCACGCAAAATTATCGTCCGTAAACGGACTTTACAGTCAACTATTTTTTTATTTATCAAGCGAAGTTCTCTAAGTTGACTCAGGACCGGATGTCCAACGGATTTTGTGGTACTCCACTGCGGTACTCACGTTTCCCCTGTCCTTGTGTTGTTTGACGAGCCGCTCGAGCTGCGCGGGGATCATTTTCCCGTGCTCGTCGGACGGCACGGCGATACAGTAGTCCGTGCCCAGCCCGCATACACTCGCGCACGACTTCACGGAGTAGTGGCACTGGGGACAACTTACACTTGAACACAGTGTAACGCAGTGTATCTCTTAACAAGTGTATCTCCTAAGCTCGAACTGCCCGTTGGCTTAGTTGAGTGATCGCCTTCTAATTAGGGGTATAGGGTTCGGTTCCCGGCGGAAACATAAGTTTTCTTCCGAAGGAACATTTGTGTTTCTGGTTCTGGTTGTGATTGTGTGTGTGTGATGTAAATGTTTCCGGCACCCACGACACAAGTCAAAGAACTAAGTGTGGCGCTGTGAGTGTGTATGGCGTCTGGTGGTCGCCCTATTTAATTTAAATTACTGTCTTTAGTGACACTCGGACAATAAAGACACATTGATTGACATAAAAATCATCGAAATCGGCCCACGCTTTTGGTCTCTGGAATCCTACAAAGAAACAAACATACTTACATAGGCTGACAAACACATGTGATAAATACAAATGCAAAGCATTGAGAATGAAGCGCGTACTAGCGGACGGTCTACGAGCGTACTCGACTGATGAAGAAGCACCGAATACTCCGAAACTAGCCTCGCAACAATGTGAGAAACCAACTGTGAGTGAAACTGTTCAATCCTATATGTCTAATACTTACGGATCTTTGATCAAACAAACATAAGTCAAAATTCATATAAAAAATATTTTTGAAATCGGTCTGGCCGTTTGTGAGTAATCGCGTGACAAACATAACCTTCATTTTTGAAGTCGGTTAAAAAATCATTAAGAAAAAGATATTTTTCAAAGAATTACCTAAAGGTACATATAATGTCGATTGAATTACACTCATATTATAAATCCGAAAATTTTGAGTGAAAGTATGTTTGTTTTCTTTTTACGCTCTAACGGCTGAACGTAGTTGTATGAAATTTGGAAGGTACATAGCTTATACCTAGGATTAACACATAGATTACTTTTTTACTTGATAAACACGGCTAGTTATTGTATAAAACCCAAATATCCGGATGACCGAGCTTTGCTCGGTTTTTATTTTTGGTAGAATGTGTTTGAATTTGTAGCCTCAGATAGCTCCATCTAGTCTCGAGTAGAAACAGTTTTTTACATCGGTCATGGCGTAATAGATGGCGCTGATAGTTTCCTAAACCCAGTTTGGGAACCGAGCATTTCTCGGACCTGGAACGTTGATAAATCGATTTCTTGGGCCGAAAAACCCCTAATCTGTAACTTTCATGAAAATCTTTGGAGCGTTTTCCGAGATCCTGATTACACACACAAATATATATATATATATATATATATATATATATATATATATACATACAAGAATTGCTCGCTTAAAGATATTAGATAGATAGATACACACTAAGTCATATCTTCTCGAGGTATTCCGCAAGGATGTATTCTAGATCCAAAGCTTTTTCATGTGGAAATACCTGATCGGAAGTGAACATGACGAGATGTCCGGAGATGCTGGTAAGGCCCTTCTCCTTGTACTGGGGGAACTTGTGGTGACGAGCCGCCAGGAACGCGTACAGGTTGGATACCGAACCACCTGGTGTAAGAAACAGTAGTTTGAAGAAAAACCGAAGACAATAATTTATGTACCGTAGCGGGCCCTTTCAATGCTCTTCAGAGGAAGAAAAATATAGAAATAAATAGAAAAAATAAAAAGTACATACAGTCAAACCTCCTCCTTTTTGTAGTTTAAAAAGGGAACTGAAAACCATCTACTTATACACATACAGTGTACTGATCTTAAGTTGAGATGTTTTATTTCTTGTATTAAGAAAAACATACCTTTAAGTATGATTTTAAACCAAAACAGTAAAATAACAAAAATAGATTAAGCCGAAAGCCATAATAATACCAAAATAGGTGACTTATTAGGTCCAAAAACTTTGGTGGTCTACCATATTGTTATTTTCCAACATAGCTTTTTATTAAAAACGGTTTCGTACTCTACTTGCCAAGCTCTTGTCAAAGATACCCCATAGGTGCAGAAAAAAAAATTTGCTCCCTACACACACAAGTAGGGAGCAAATTTTTATTTTCTGCTCCAATGGGTTAATATTTTCCTTTATTTCAATTAATCGTCATTTCTAGCTATCTATTTATTTCGCTTGTATGGTTTAGACGCTAGATGCCTCTGACAGACGGACGGAAAGACAAAATCACACAAGTCAACTTAGAGATCTCGCTACGCTTGATCAATAAAGTGCAATAAACAAATAAATGAATAATTATACTCGTACTTTTAAGGCAGACAGCGCTGTGAGAGCTAAATTGCACTATATTGTGCCGTCAGAGAGTCGTTATTTATTTAAATGCCTTTACGAAGAGAAACTTCTCTTCTTGTACAATTATGCTGTGCTTATGCAATTGAGAGATGAAACGAGCAAGTCTCTCGCCTGATAGTAAACGTCACGCCCATTACAATTCATTGCTACTATTTGCCACCCAAAGTTTCAAACATAAATACGCATTCACATTCACACTGATAGCCCCACACTTCAAAGACTTGTTCAAAGACTAGAATAGTGGGTTCCGGAAACATTTACATATCACACACACAATCACACCCAGAACTAGAAGCACAAATATCTTGTCCAGTGCGCAACTGGGTTGCGGAATTTTTTTAAACTCCTGCGCGGCAAAGCAATGCGCTCATGACCCTGAGATATTAGATCATCTTTAAGCCCTGATTGAGTGAAAACATTGCCGTACAATCTCGCATACAGTAATGTTTGCATAGGTACTTCTACTAGCGTTTGAATGTTTTTTTTTATGCCTGATAATGAATGTCTGGCAGGTGCTACCACTACCACTAGTGAACTAGGTGCGTGGTGCTTCCCATGTGGTCCCATTTAAATTTGATCAAAATCTGACTAGTAGTTTTTGAGTTATCCTCAATAAAGCGTTTTTCATTTATAGAATCTGATAATAGGTTCCAAAGATAACGTTGTGAAGTTGGTTTTTTAATGTTTGTTTGCGTTTAAATTATTTAGAGAGTTTCGACTGAAGATCTTCACCTGGAGCCAGGATAGAGTCCCCAGTAGACCAGCCAATCATGTCCCTCATCTTATGAAGCACCACGTTCTCCATGAGTATGAAGACCGGAGCTATCTCGTAGGTGAACATATTGGTGTTGGCAGCTGCCGTCAGCCATTCTCCTGCGAGGGAGATGATATCCAGACCCGTTGACAGCTGGTTGAAGAAGTGGGGGTGGCCTGGGGACAAAACAAGAATGAGATTGTTTGTTTATTTATTCAACTCATCAACAGTCTAATTTATCTGACTTTAAATTTAAGCTAAAGAGATTGCTTTTAGACAAATTTTATTATAACATCATTGAATTCCTAAATGATAAAACTTTAAACACATTACTATAATTATCTTGACATAATAATTTATTTTTGTAACTCAGTAATTATAATGTAAATGATGAATTTCTAGTTAAATATTATTTCTGTAATGCATGACGTGTTATATTAATTATTCTTTTTTTTAATTGAAATTACATATTTGTAAGCCTAATAAGGGCGAGAATGTAAATGTTAACCACTATTGTTTTATTCAATATCTTATATTGATTTATTCATATACAAAAAGCAAAGCGTTCTGGTCCCTGGCTAAGTCGGTTGAATCGAACTTCTGCCGCCCCTCACTACCTCCACTGCTAAAACCTGACGGTGCACTGGCCCATACTGCCAAAGAGAAAGCAAACTTATTTGCCAACCTCTTCGCAGAATCTTCACGTTTAGATACTGCAGGCGCAAAACCTCCGAGTGCGTCAGCATACGAAACATTTATGTCGGAAATTTGCATTCGACAAACCGAGGTTCGTAAAACGCTGCTAAATCTAGACGTGAACAAAGCCAGTGGTCCTGACGGTATTCCAGCAATAGTGCTGAAGACATGTGGTCCTGAGCTTGCTCCTATTTTAACACGTCTGTTCCGCCTCTCTTTTAAAACTGGAAAAGTGCCAAAATCTTGGAAGCAAGCTAACGTGCAACCCGTGCCTAAAAAAGGCAGTCGTGCCGACCCTGCCAACTACAGGCCAATATCAGTCACGTCCATACTTTGCAAGAGTATGGAGCGTGTTCTGAACAACAGGCTCCTGGCATACCTAGAAGCGAACGACCTCCTTAGCGACCGACAACACGGATTCCGTCAAAACCGGTCAACAGGAGATCTTCTAGCGTATGCCACACACATCTGTAGTGAAGCCATCGAGAAACATGGAGAAGCGCTAGCCGTTTCTCTTGACATCTCGAAGGCTTTTGACAGGGTTTGGCATGATAGCCTTATAAGTAAGCTTCCGTCATACGGCCTGCCTACTAGTCTCTCTGTGTGGATTTCGGACTTCTTGAGGGATCGATCTATTCGTGTGGTCATTGATGGCTGCGCGTCAGATCAATTGGCTATAAATGCCGGGGTTCCTCAAGGTTCGGTTCTCTCCGCAACGCTATTCCTGCTGCATATTAACGATCTGCTGAAACCCGGTGTTTTTGGGTATGCAGATGACAGCACGGTTGTAGAGAGTTACGTTTCCGACGGACGAGCTAGTGGAGCACAAATCCAGTCCCAAAGAGAGTCAATGGTTGAGCGTCTAAACTTGTCCTTAAAGGCAGTCTCCGATTGGGGCGACGCCAACCTGGTCAAGTTTAACGCCACTAAGACACAGGCGTGTTCATTCTCCGCTAAACGGAGTCAATTTGAACTTACTCCAACTTTCCGAAATGTATCCCTACCAGTAACTGACCACCTCGACCAACTTCAAAGCTCAATTTTGGTACTTTCATTGAGTCAAAAGCCCAACTAGCTGCAAAAAAGCTGGGAATCCTTGCAAAGGTGAGACGATACTTCACACCGGGACAGTTGCTCAATTTGTATCAAGCACAAGTCCGATCATGTATGGAGTACTGTTCTCATCTTTGGGACGGTTCAGCTAAGTACCAGCTTGAGGCTCTTGACACCATTGAGCGTAGAGCGAAGAGACTTATTGGTAGCGAGCAGCTGACTAATTCAAAGCTTCAGAGCTTGGGTCATCGCCGCATGGTAGCCAGTCTCTCGGTTTTTTATCGGATACATTTCGGAGAGTGTGCTAAGGAACTGTACGATCTAGTTCCCCATCCCCGTTCTATCATCGGACAAGCAGACAAACTGCTAAGCGACACCGCTATATGGTGGACATTCCACAGATGCGCACTAAGCGTTTTGCCTCCACATTCATTGTGCGAACCGCAAAGGAATGGAACTCGGTGTCCGGTGTCTCGGTGAAACCGAGTCGGTGTTTCCTGATGAGTACAATATGGGAGTCTTCAAGTCACGAGTGAATAGGTATCTTCTAGGCAAACTTGCTCCATCGTCGACCACATCGTCGCTTACCAACTTAGTGATCAAAAGTTTGCCTATCACGAATAAAAAAAATAAATAAAAAAATATACATCTGCATTCTGACGTATAAATGATTTGATTTGATTTGAACTCTTTATTGCCAAAAAAAGGTACAAAGGGTTAACTTAACGCTAAAAGCATTTTCTACCAATCAACCACTCATGGTTGAAAAGTTTATTATATGAAACATATTAGCATACGTTATTATCTAAACAAGTCAACGAACTAAAAAATAAAAACCCAACTGCGAAATATGTGAACCTACTTTTTTATGTAATTTTATGAATTCCCTCAATAAGTTTAGTTTTTTTTTCCTACTTCGAGCCGAAAATCCGCGATTTTTTTACAGACACTTCAGTTTTTAAAACGAAAATAACGATACCTTAGCCGTCGAAATCCATCCAGCCGTTTGGAAGATACGAGGTATTAAAGCAATTTACAAATATACATACATACGACTCATACGAGTACAAGATAATAATATGTAACAGTAATTGGCCTTCAGTTTTGGCTTTGCAAGAGTACCAACCTACCTCTGAAGCGATATATCCGACCTCCTTGGTATATTAAGCTAACACAATATATACTTGCTTCATTATGATATTCTTATTTTACAATACAAATCAATACTTTTGAAGTTAAAGCTCATCCTACACCGGTCTATACGACAACTAAAGTATCTGCATCAAATTGATGACATCATATCCCTTCAATCCCCGCCAAGATCCCTATTTATGACGTCATTAGGCTATAAACCGCCATCTTGGTCGTTTTGGTGGGAAACTGCCGCAGCCTGCCGCCATATTGAAAATATCGTATTTTTTTTAAACGACGTAGTAAAAAGGATGAGTCGTTCGTAATGTTTTGTTATGTTTGCATATATTTTAAACATAATAATATCTTAATTTATAATATTTTTTGTTCAAACGGCTATACTATCTAGGTAGACCGATAGTCTACCAAAAATATGGGCGATTGAGGTTTTTTTTCTTCTAATTTTGTCTCCGCAATCCGCATTTAGCCTGGGTCAAGTAATAAAATGTATTAATGTCAGATCAAGTGTATTCACATGTTTCATATTGGAAGTCCGAGTCACAAGTCACATTCTAAGTCAAGTTAAATAGTCAAGGTCCAGTTATAGTCAAGTTTTGCCCTAATAAAGTGGTAGAAACTTAACTAGAACTTATATTGGAGTTTTGAGCGAAGGCGAAAATCGCGTTTTTCTACATTGTATGATTTGCCTACACTTATATATGTTCACTAAGTTTTAACGGATAATAGTATTACACATACACATTAACAATCGAAGAATCACAATGTCTGGAAAATAAAACAAAACCATCAAAGCCATTTTTTCACTTTAGCGGCAATACTCCAGTTGATGTTTTTATAAAAAAATATAGTTATTTTAGTGATGATCCCAACCTAATCATCTTAGTAAGCCGCTAGCCGGACCGTTTGCCGGATGCAATAGCACGCTCCACCACAGCTATCGTTTCCGTCGCGTTAATGGCGGAAGTGGCGCGAAAATGCCGGAAGCACGGCTATCTGTGGCCGATAAAAAAGATTGCGTCGAAAGGTTTTATGTTGTTGATCTCATTTCGTGGTTGGCCGGACTTCAGTGAAAATGTTAATGTTTGCATTGGAAAGGGAATCAATTTTGCGGGCGGAAAAATTCGTTAGCGTTTCTGTGGTAGCTACGAGGAATATATTTTTGGCTAAAGGAAATGTAAAAGTCAGAAACAGGAAAGTATGGGTAAAGTTATAAAAAATATTTTACGAATGAATACCATACAATGATGCCGCATTTTAATTACAGTTAAATCATTATATTTATACCGACTTCCCAAAAAAGGAGGTACTCAAGTCGACTGTATTTTTTTCCAATTGGTTCCATTTAAATTTGATCAAGATCTGATCAGTAGTTCTTGAAATATCGTCAATAATGCGTATTCTGTGGACTACATTGACGATGTTCTCGTTTTCAACCGACTTCAAAAGTTACCTCATAACTTCTTTCGTTGTGAGCCGATTTTGTTGATTATTTTTTTTCTTTGAAAGCTGATGTTTTTCATGTGGCTCCATTGAAATTTGATCAAGATCTGATAAGTAGTTCTTGAAATATATCAATAATGCGTGTTTAGTACATCTAATCTGATCAAAGTTCCGAAGATAAAGCGGTGAAGTCGGTTTTTTAAGCTTTGCTTGCGTTTAATTATCAAGGGATTTTGTAAATGTGGCTATAAATAAATTTTTTTTTTCTATGTTTCTGAGCCAGCTAATTTCATCCAACTGTTGCAACGTTTAGCAAAGTACGCACTCTCACGCTTCAATATATTCGCATTTATAACACTAGCTAGTTGTCGCTTATCAAGTAACTACGTAAACCCCGATCCCTATCGTATCACAGAATTTTACTGTTTAAAACACTTAATAAATTAGACACACATTCACAAACTTCCCTAATGTGAATCAAGATGAAAAATACTTATCCGTTCATTTGTAATTCATGTTTATATGACAACTACTATCTTCTAAGGATAGAAAAAATAATTGACAAGTTTTTAATTTTGGCTTCGCAATCTTGTGCATTTAGCCAGTGTCAAGTAATAATATATTTTAAGTGTATTTCATATTAAAAGTCCTAGTCACAAGTCACAGTCAAAGTCAAGTACAAGAGTCAAGGTCCAGTCATAGTCAAGTCATGCCCTAAGTGGTAGAAATTTTACTAAAACTTCTATTGGACTTTTGGAGCGAAGGCGAAAATAACGTTTTTCATCTTTGTATGATTTGCCTACACTTATGCACATTTATTTACTAAGTATGAACGGGTAATAATTCACCATTGTTACTCTTAGAATCACAGGTTTTGGAAAATTATACAAAAACAAACGCAAACGCATTCACACTCACAGCCCCACACTAAGTTCAAAGACTTGTATAGTGGGTGCCGGAAACATTCACATAACACACAACCAGAAGCACAAATATCCCTTGGGAAGGAATTTGTGCTCCTGCCGGGAATCGAACCCAGGACCCACGGCGCAGAGGGCAGACACCTGTCCACTGCGCCAACTGGGTCGTCAATAACAAAATCAACAACGCCATTTTTTCACTTTCGCGGCAAAACTCCAATTGGCAAGTTATGTCATGGAAGTATATGACCATATTTCGTTTTGGAAATACAATTTATTTAACTAAACGCAAAAGTAATTGAGATAAACAAACACTACACACACACTATTAAACTGCATAACAAACAGACAAATTCATTTCTCATTATCAAAATAGAGTCCCCCAGTATTGCCAGTAATATCAATACGTCAAAAGGAGCTTTAATATAATCCGCACAGATGGGGCAGGTCTGGCAGGTGTGCTGCAATGTGGAATTAGTTGCACGGGGTCAGTCGAGAGGGGGAGCTAAGAGGAATTTATGGAAAAATCTTAAAATAAAATGAAGTTGGTAGGACTTTTTTTGAATTGAATTTGAATTTGGAAATTAAAACCTTTAGGCAATTGTTTGAAATTACTAACATTTCCAAATAAAATTTTAGATTGCAGCCTTTATTAACCTAAGAAAGATTTAGTTGAAATACAATATATTTATTTGCTTGAATATGGGTCGGTACAAATTAGCTAGGGAGCTAGCTAGGGAGTGATGACAAAAGTGCTCAATATTTCGCCATTGCGGCATGCAAAAAAATGTATCCTTCGTTTTATTACATTAAAAATAAGTACGGTTACGGCACTCATGACACGAGTGATCGAACTAAGTGTGTGCTGAGAGTGTGAAAACGTTTATGTTATTTTTTATAAAAACGTGTCTGTTTTCCTTTCATTGTAACTTAATTTACCTTATCTATATAAGGTATTTTCCTGTTTTTCCATATTATTATGTGATATTGGGGCAAGGCTAGAGTAATTATTGTATAAAATTGTTACTTAATGACCATTTTTCGTCTCAACAGTACAGTTGAGAAAACCAGATTTATTAATAAAACTATATTTTTGAGCTGCTAGCGTTTGCTTATTGTCATTGCCGCTCAGTTGGGTGAGCGTTCGCCTTTAAAACAGGAGTTCGATTCCCGGCGGAAACACAAGTTTTCTCACCAAGAAAAAATTGTGTTTCTGGTTCTGGTTTTGATTGTGTGTGTGATGTGAATGTTTCCTGCACCCATGACTCAAGTTATCGTTTTCAGTGTGGGCTGTGAGCGTGAAAGCGTATGTTTTTAGCTTAAGTGATGATTAGGTCGAGGGTGGTAATTAAGTTAAACCTTTAATGAGAACAACCTGTCAAAAATGCTGTTAGAACAATGGTTTTAATTTAAATTTAATAAATTTTCACAGTTAAGCTATACAAAGCAATCTAAACATATGCAAAATGGTTACATACACCCGATTTTTTTTCTTTAACAAACATTTTGAGTAGTGTTTGAGAAAAAATATTTCAGAGTAATAAAATAATGTACCAGACAAACCCACTTCCAATTCACTTAAAACCAACTCCCGCCACATTACAATGACAAAAAGTGCTAATTTGCATCCCCCGGGCAGATTTGATTTAATTTTGTTTACTCGCCCCCGCGAAACATCTGCGGAGTGAGATAAACCGCCCCTTGGGATGATAGGGGATTTTGTGAGGGAGTAATATAGTTTTCCGGAAATATGCCGAATGTTGTGTTTAGTTTCCGATTATTGCCGGCATGCTATAGTTAGCACTTTCTATGCAAAGATCGCATAGAAAATATTGAAATTTAAATGACCGCATCCTAAATTGTGCGTTCTTAGATTGTTCTATGCCTGCTAATCACAGGTAAATAAAATATTTTCCACGTATAAGTATTTAATGTACTTTTTTTTATTAAAAAAATTAACAAAAATATAAATCCAATTATCTTTTTTGTATATAGAAAGAATAACTCCTGAAATATTACCTACAACTTTTTACTCATCTAAATGTTGTAAATCAACTATCAACAGCGATTAGCAAAATTTAAAATTATGGTGCATAAACTAAAAAAATACTTAAACAAATTGTTTTTGAACATTAAACACTAACCGCTGCATAATATTTTTTCCCCCCACCCCGCTCATTACCTTGGACATCATAAATATTCTAATCTAATAATTATATGATTTTTTTAAAGTCTCGACGCGTGCAAGTGATCTTCTGTACATTATCCGTCCAAATTATGGCAAATAGGGTTAGATTTTACAATAGAATTCCTAAAATGGTAACTGAATTACCACTAGGAAAGTTCAAATCTGTAATAAAACGGGCAATAATTAAGAAAGCTTACTATACAACGATCGACTATATTAATGACAGGGATGCATGGAGGCAAACTGCACAAGCGCTTTATAGTGACGACATAATATATATATACCTAGGTTAATATAATTGTATATTAGTGTTAAGGATTGATTAAAAAAATGTATGAAAAAAAATGCGCCACCCAATTTCTTGTTAGGTTCTTCTCAAGATGGCTATAATTTTGCGAATCTGGCAGTAGAATCATTAACTTTCATGAGTGCCTCTTTGGGCCCATGTGATTAAACGATTTTGATTTGATTTGATATGAAATGAATCCGGCATAAACAAAATCGTCCCCTTCTACCAGCTAAAGTATCCCAGGGGTATAGAGTGCCAGACTCATGGGGTACATCATTGACACTTTTTATCTTGGAGTGTTACTTTTTATACTGACAGGCCGTATCTGGTAGATATAGGAGTGAAATACTGCTACTGCTTTTTGTTTTGGAAAAAGTCGGACGACTTATTTTTCAATATGTATTTCACTTAAACTTGATGCTACTTGATTATGCTGGATAGGCAAGCATTTACCACTATCTCACCTGATGGAAAGTGACGACGCGGCCGAAGATGAGACAAGCTTGTTTAGAAGGTACTTATTCACTTTAGACTTGAAGACACCCAGATTCTACCGTTCAGGGAACAAAGGCGCAGGCTATGAGTTGCACTCCTTCACTGTACGGATGATACATGTAGTATCGAAATACTTCACTAGAAGGTATGTCAACCATAAATGGATGACTTTTGATAGTTTGTCTTGTTATTAGATGGTAATAATTAAACGCAAGCAAGGCTTAAAAAACCGACTTCAACGTTTTATCTTCGGAACCTTGATCAGATTTAATGTATTAAACACGCATTATTGACGATAACTCAAAAACTAGTGATCAGATTTTAACCAAATTTAAATGGGACCACATGGAAAGCTTTCAAATAAAATAATCATCAAAATCGGCTCACAAAGAAATAAGTTATGAGGTAACTTTTGAAGTCGGTTAAAAAAGAGAACATCGTTAATGTAGTCCACAGAATACGCATTATTGAGGATAACTCAAAAACTACTAATCAGATCTTGATCAAATTTAAATACCGATACTGATAGGCTTGCTACCTTGCGTCGATGCCCGAGATTTTGCAGTTTTGACTCAACTAGCTCACTATCACCAATGAGTCTTATTATTATTATTAACCTTAGGCAAAATTAGAGTAGTTGGGGTGTTTGTGAGTTGAATATGATATAATCTATAAACACTTCCACACTCACAGCCCCACACTCAGTTCGATTACTTGTGTAGTGGATGCCGGAAACATTCACATCACGAGAAAACTTGCGATATCGTCGGGAATCGAACGAGATCTCCTTGATTAAAAAGCCAACGCGCTTTCAACTAAGCAAACGGGCAATTCCAATCTATTAAGAGTTTTTATAACTAGATGCCTCCAATTCCAGAGTGAACGGCTTCTTATTAAGTAGACATGGTTCATTGCGTAATAATTTAATTTATTTAATCAAGGGTTCCTAAGATTAAGCGGTAAAGTTGGTTTTTATAAGCTATGAATATTCAATACTAGCCGTGCCCCGCGACTTCGCCCTTGTTAATGAAGTTAAAAAGTAGCCTATGTGTTAATCCGGCACCTAAACATTCTAAGTTTCATCAAAATCGATTTATTCGTTACGGAAATACGTGGTAACAAATATTCACTCACACACACACAATCTTACACATTTATAATATTATTATGATGAAAATGATTCCGCTTATCTGTTACCAAAAAAATCATAATATCCCTTAAGACTCCTTCACACTCGACTCTCGACAGTAGATACCATTGCTCCTGACACCCATTGTGTAGCACCACTAGATAGCACTCCCAAAGGACGAGGGTAGATAAGTGTGCCCACTGTAGGGCCTTTTGGAGATAAACAGCTCATGATGTTTACGACATGACGATAAATAAGTTTTTTTTTTTGATAAAGATGAGCGCTCATTTTCCATTATTTTTAATAGGCGAAGCTTTAAAAAGCCGACTTCAGAACCCTTTATCAGATTAAATGAATTACATACGCATTATAGAGGATAACTCAAAAACTACTGGTAAGATCTTAGTCAAATCTAAATGGGACCACATGTGAAGCACCAGCTTTCAAATAAAGATAATTAAACGCAAGCAAAGGTTAAAAATCCGACTTCACCACTTTATCTTCGGAACTTTGATCAAATTAGATGTACTAAACACGCAATATTGGCGATATTTCAAGAACTACTGATCAGATCTTGATCAAATTTTTAAATGAGACCAATTGGAAAGCAAAATCTTTTAAATAAAAAAAAAATCAAAATCGGTTCACGAGGAAAGAAGTTATGAGGTAGCACACATAAAAAAAGATATGATCGCCTTGAGTACCTCCTCCTTTTTTGTGAAGTCTGTTAAAAAGCATAAAATGTTGCCAATGAGAATTTGCAAGCCCTGCCATAAAAAAAAATCACTTCAAAAGTAGTATGTGTATTTACGTACCCCAGTATCACGTACAAAATAATCAACTCACTCCACCCAACGATGTATTTCAATACCGCAAACTAAGTTATAACTTGAATCCCGCAATCAAGCGGGCGGGGTATCTAATATGTAGCTATTGTCGACGAAATTCACTCTATGAATGGAGTCGTCGGTGGAAATTAAACGGGCCCGGACGTGTCTCGAATACTGTATTGCGGTCGCAGTGATATCATGATTGTCTTTTTAACCAACTTCACAAACAAAGAAGAGGTTCTCAATGTTTCTGTTTTCTATAATTTTATTATGTGTGTTACCTCATAACTTCTTTCTGGGAGAACCAATTTCGAACCGTAATGTTTTTCTATAATTTGAAATAGGCGAATAGGCACCCAATTAAGCCAACGGGCAGTTCAGTGGAAGTTAGGCTTTTTTACCTTTATAGCTATAGAATTACACCTATAATATTATTATGTTATTAATTATAAATTGCGGGTGTCAGCTAACACAGCAAAACGTCGAGGTAAATAAAAATCGTTTTTTAGCGATTAAGTCCCGAGATATACCTAAACTATGTGTTCGAATCGCGAAAGTTTAAAAGTTATAACTATGGTCGCGGGTTCAATCCCCGCCTCAAGCGATAATTTTGAAATTACATGAGAAGTTGAAAATAGCCAAACCCGCCAATTTATAATAGTAGTGTTATAGTGTAATTCTCATACAGAATTTTGCACACCATTTTCATGATAGTAGGTATGATTCGATAGTATTGTTCTTCTCGAGATGGCTGTAATATTGCGATACTGGTAGTCATTACTTTCATGAGTGCCTCTTTGGGGCCCATGTGTATAAACAATTTTGAATTTAAATTGTTACCACCTTGATAATGCACTACATTCGTGCAATAAATTATTTATGATTTAACTAAAAACCTCAAACTTTTAAAATTAATCCAGTATTTTCTTTCCATCCCCTATCTCCCCCTAGAATCCCTACTATCTCCCATAATCCCCACTCTATAAAATCAATCCATAACAGTTTTGAATGGGGGATGATCTATCAAACTATGTTAATACGGGATTGAATAGTAGTAATATAAATAGGGATGCACGAGGGTGCGGTCGTTTTAGTTGTTTTGAAGGATGTTTTGGACTTATTTGCCGACTTCCAAATAGGAGAAGGTTCTAATTCTACCGAGTAACTTACTAAATTAAATATAGGTATAATTATAAAATCTTTACAGGTATAAAATGACACTCATACAAATATAACCTATACAATGAAACCTGTAACTAATATTTCCCAATTTGGGTGCTTTTTAATAATGTACAAAAAGTATATGTATATGTATGTATAAAAAGTATAAAAATCAACTGGAAATCATCAGACATAGAAAAACGCACGCTATTGGCTAGTCAGTGTCCGCGTTTTCAATGTCAAAGACCTGTCCCCATTCCTACAGTGGTTCATGGCAGTCATTGGTTCGTGGACTCTGACATCACGAAAAGATTTAAAAATTGTCAAGTTTAAAATAGCCCCA
Source organism: Lomographa bimaculata (assembly GCA_948107665.1). NCBI lineage: Eukaryota > Metazoa > Arthropoda > Insecta > Lepidoptera > Geometridae > Lomographa > Lomographa bimaculata. The sequence goes on along the minus strand of OX403612.1, from coordinate 10,233,881 downwards.
ACCTGACGGATTTTCTTTAGACTGATCATATATTTATTTAGAAAATCAAAATATCATCACTTTTTTTGTTTATCGGCATGTTATTAAATTAAAAAATCGATAAAAAGCGTAAAAAATAAATAATGTTTGTCCTTTATTTTCTGCGTCATGGTCACCCCACCCATTGTGGTAGTAATCCCACAATTTGCGTGTTACTCGGGCCACTGCCTCTTGTAAATCAACCGGGCTTACGCACTTTGCATTTTATTTATTGTTTTTTTATAGTTTTAGGGGGAAGAGCGCGTGGATTTTGACTAAGATTGGAATTTGATGAGTTTTTTTACGGTAATAAGAGGAGAAATGGGGTAAATTGCTTGAGGGTAAGCGTCACGCTTTAATCACCAACAATATAACAATTTTAAATTACTGAGATATCTGCATAGTATAACTGCTTATTATCTCTTATTGTGGTTTTGATTCACAATTCGATTCGATAAATAAAGTTAGAAATTACGCCCGTGCGAAGCCGATGCCGGGGCGGATCACTAGTATAATAGGTACCTATATATCTATGTATGTATGATCGTGTAAGTATGAATGTAAATGACGTTGTTCGGAAGTCATTGGCCTCGATTCTCATGTACACTCACTAAATTAAATTTAAACTATCCCTGTCTCTTACAAAATAGAAACACAAGACAGAGATAGCATACATTTTAGTACTGTCACGCTAGTTTATCAATTAAAATATAAACAGCAGAAGCAGAGAGGCGCGTGTTTTTAGTCAACACCAATAACATACTCGTATAAGCTTGCATAGACATCTAATCAAGTTCTGACTAACTTGACAGCACAGCAGTATGCTATCTCTTTCTTGTGTTCCTATTTTGTAAAAGACAGGAATAGTTTAAATTTAATTTAGTATGAGACATCAGAATCGAGGCCAATGACTGGGTTTTTTAAAACTACAAAATCTTTGAATCTCATAATACTTTTTGAGAGTAGGGAGATATGCTATCAAACGCAGGCGGGACGATTATTACGCTACGACGAGCGAGAGGTGATTAAATGTCATGGAAAATTGTAGCAACCCTTACACATCCCTCTATTTAAGTGCAAGGCTGCAAGGGTTGTCTCTCTACACTTCAGTATCTTTTCCCCTGTGACTTATCATGATAGAGTTCGAATCTCAGCAGAAGCATTATTTTAAAAGTGTTTTTTGATCCGTGAACTGCTCGTTGGCTGAGTAAGGTGCACGTTCGACTTCTAAGCAGTGGGTATCGGGTTCGATTTCCGGTGAAAACACATATGTTCTCTTCGAGGAAAATTTGTGTTTATGTGTGTGATGAACGACACAAGTCATCGAACTTAGTTTGGTGCTATGTTAATGTGCATGTGATATATCTACATACATATCTTTGAAAAGACTGCGAGTTTAAAAGTGTAAGATTAAAATTGTAAATAGATTGATATCCGGTTTAAAGTTCTATTCTAAATTAAAAACTGTCCTCCTGAGATTTGCTAGAAATTTCTATGTCTTATTTCGTGGGTGCCGGAAACATTCACATCATACACACAATCACAACCAGAACCAGAAACACAAATTTTCCTTGGGGAGAAAACTTGTGTTCCCGGGATTCGAACCCGATGCTTAGAAGGCTCACCCAACTAAACCAACGAAGCAAGTTAATAGACATTCCTATGGTAGATCAACGTAGGTGTATCGAAAGAACAATCCGCTGTCCTCCCTCACATTCCGCTCTGTGGAGTGTAACTACAGGCATCATTCCGACCCATTGCTACATGTAATTGAATTGTTTGATGCGCGGACGAGACGAGACGATTCTCTCTCGAGCGTTTACACGACCTTTTGGGGTGGTCGAGATAAATATGGCTATTATCTTTTTAAAAGCGACAAAAGAACAAAATCCCGTCGAATAATTGGGTGTGCGTTCGCCTACAGAAAGAAAGATAGATAGAAAAAAAATGGGTTATATGCCACTGCGCTCCACGAGCAGTTTTTCTGTCTTTTAATTAAAACTAGCTGCGCCCCGCGGCTTTGCCCGCGTAAGTCCCGGACCAGCCAGAATTCGGGGTTAAAAAGTAGCCTATGTCCTTTCTCAGGCTCTAGACTATCTGTGTACCAAATTTTGTTTAAATCGGTTCAGTAGTTTTAGCGTGAAAGCGTAACAGACAGACAGAGTTAATTTCGCATTTATAATATTAAGTAAGGATAATATAAGTCAGTACATTAATTCCACTGCGCTCTACGAGTAAACTATTAAGTACAGACAGCAAGTTAAGCTGAAAAATATTTGTAAATATATGTGGTTATTACGTTTGGCTTCTTTTAGGCATCTCTAAGTTAAGAGACCAACAAAATTGCACGAACAGTATTGTAGGTACATAGGCGAACTTAATGCTACAAAGCATTTTCTTCCAGTTAACCTGGGTGTATCGAGGATATTTCGATATGGTCACATCTTCGGTAAAAAGTAGTTTTATTTTACAAAATCTTTAATTTGTATATAGTATTATATAAAAAATACTATTTTAAGATACCAAGTATTTATACATTTATATATTTGCCTATAGTGTATCGAGTTCGATTCCCGGTAGAAACGTAAGTTTTCTCGCCAAGAGAAATTTGTGTTTCTCATTCTGGGTGTGTGATGTGATAGTTCCCGGCACCCACGACACATGTCATCGAACTTAGTGTGGGGATGTTAGTGTGAAAGCGGTTTATATATATATATTTTATATAGTACATAATACAAAGCCTTTTTTTCTAACATAGGCTTCGCAAATTATGTGCATTTAGCCAGTTTATTCCACTATGATAACCATAGCGTCAAGTAGTAAATATTTTTTATGATAAGTGTGTTGTTCATAAAACTAGTCCTAGCCACCAGTTACAGTCAAAGTCAAGTTATAGATTCAAGATCCAGTCATAGTCAAGCCATGCCCTAATAGTAAAAAAAAATTTTTATTTTGTAGAACTTCGAAAACGAAAATTACGTAAATAACGCACAGTTGTAGTGGATCCATCGTAGCTAACCATCAGGTGAGATGGTGGTCAAAAGGTTAGTTGCCTATCCTAAATATAAATAAAAAAAATATATATATTTTTTGTACGCACTAAATATGCAAAAAAAAATGTACTATTTATCGAATGTATTTGTTTAGTATGTAATTTTTTTTCTGTAAATACCAACATGTTTGACGAGTCCATGCACTGTTACATAACATTCTTTAATGTTATTTTCGATATGACAATAAATGAATTCTATTCTATTCTATGTATATAGACGCTCGGCCAAATCATTTTCATCATATAAGTAGTTTGATAAAAATTCACGCACATTTTGAACTATTAAATTAAAAATAAAACGGGAATTAGCGTGACTTACACGTTGTCGATGTCTAAATCGACAATTGTTTCGGCTTCATTCGGAAGCCTTCTTCAGGATGAGTGCGGAGCGCTCGCCGTCGCACTGCGAGCAGCAGCACGAAGAGCGCGGGAGGACGGCGGGGGTGGTTGTGGTGGTGGGGGTTGAGACGGCATACACCGTATAGCACGATCCTGCTCCGAAGTAAGTAAATAAAAACTGGTACTTACCAGTTTTGACCTGGTACTTGAGCGTGGTCTTGCAGTCTTCCAGGAGTTGTTTGAGAGGCAGGGGCTCGTCACGCAGCTCCAGGTCAAGGATCTTCTGCATGTCCTCCGGCATTTTGAAGTCGAGGATCTGGCAGGGAGGGACATTTGAAAATCAACGTAGCATTTTTAAATAAACATTGTCAAAATTAACAAAATCATTCTTTTTTATTCTATTACTCATAGTTTTAACATTAACGTTGGCTAAATATATTAGTATCATAAATTTAGGTGAATTCATTTTATATTTTTCAATAATTAATAGGTACTACTACCAGATTTTTATTGTCATCATTTGCATATATATGTATATATTTGGGGGTTGAAATGCCTTGCATTTTTTTCTTCCCAGGGGAGAAGGAAAGGGGTATGTGGGGCTCGAACTAAATGGCAGTTTCCAGGGGCACCACGTGGAGGTTCTCTGCGCTTATTGGGAGCCCCCATCATTGGCATATATAGCTGAAACCATCCCAACCACCACCAATTTGTACGCCTCTTCAGACAAAACGTGTTCCATCACAAACTATTACCAACCTGCATGCATGTTGTATGATGCGTCTGTAAGCGCATGTTTTGACTAATAAATAGATCACCATCTTTAAAAAGCAAGACGGTCTGCAGATGGTAAGCACCATATACCTGAAGCTCTGGAACTATGAATAACCATAATGCCGCGTGGCACTGCGATGCGCTCGTCTCTCAAGATAAACATAATTACACTGCCCACTTGTCCAATCTGCCGGAACCAGTACCGCTCGTGGCAAAAAATTTCGCGTATTCAACTGGTACCAGTTCTGCTCGTCGCTTTTATTTTTATTCAAGATAGGCAAACGTTTGACCGCTATCTCACTTGATAGTAAGCGACGACGCGGTTGACGATGGCGCAAGTTTGCTTAGTAGATGCCTATTAACTCGCGACTTATTCTACCAGTCCTGCTCGCACAGTGCTGCTATCAAGTAGATAATGGTGTACGTACTTTTTCGTTGCGGTCGTTGACCTGCTGGACGAAGTCGAGTAGTACGTCCACGACTCGGGAGAGGAACTCCCGGGTTTGAGGGTTAGCATCCTCGCGGTAGGGGAGGATCGCTGTAACAAACCAAGTATTCATTCATTGACCGAACGAATGCGTAGTGCGAGCGAAGCGTCTCCGGTTCAGCTTGGGCAAAATTGCCTTCGTTCGACAACTGAGCAGAAAAACCAATGTGAAAAAAAAATGTTTTTTAAATTTGTTTTTTTTATTCTTCCTTGTAACTGTGGCGCAGACTGTTTAGTAGTAACTGTCATGTAAACTATGGCAGCCCGTAGACAGCTGCTGTTATTATAGCTGTTATATTGTAGACTAGCCGTGCCCCGCGGCTTCACCCGCTATTAACTAGCCTATGTGTTAACCCTTTATTTTATTCATCACTAGCTATCCACCCAGGCTTCGCCCGGGTGTGATCAATGAAGAACCACTCGACTGATTTTTTGCAATATAATCCATTTACTAAATAGTCCGTAAGCCTAAACGGTTTGGATATGTGAGCCCGTTCTTGAGTTATAAAATAACAACGAAAAGTGGCATTGATTTTTATATATATAGATAGATATAAATATTTCTTATATAATATAAATATTTCTTGGTCTATTTAATGTCCCTATACCCCGACTGCCAGACGCAAAGGAGGGTATTGAAGTCGATCAAAATGAAAATATCAGACCCGTCCAAATACGTCAGATATTTCACAAAACATTTCTAATAACAACATCCCCAATATTCCTCCCCCGCGTTCATACACATTCCTGAGCACTAAGGGTTGGGTAACATCTGTGAGGAACGACGCAACTTTTAATCAGTGGCCATTTAGACCCCGCACGGTTAGCTGAGGGTTAGATATAAAAATTATGTCAAAAATGACAATGTTAAGACGATTCTTTAGGCGCTTTTTTTTATTTTGTCTTCTGAATCTATTTGGATTTAGCCAGTATCACAATGCCATCGACAATGCCATCTCGTCTAGATAATCATGTCACATCTTTGGCCGCATCATCACTTTCTATCAGGTGAGATAATAGTCAAATGTTTGTCTACACTTTCCTGGCAATACTCTTCTCCTATTCCTCGGTTTGAGGATTTTTTTATAAATAGTAGCTAGTATTTTTTTTAACATTTACGATCTCACACTCTCTGTGTGTGTCGGAAACATTCACATCACACACACACAATTACACCCAGAACCAAAAACACAAATCCATTAGGGAGAAAACTTGTGTTTCTTCGGGAATCAAACCTACGAGTAGAGAGCAGAGACTTACGTTAATTACTGGGTCGTGTTTAAAAAAGAAGAAAATATGGAAAACCAAAAAAAGACGCATATTTTTCTGTTTTCTACCGTATGTAAATACAAATAAGATTGAAATCCATTATTCAGACGCTAAAAGTTGAGCTTTTCTGATATCACCATGTGTTTTTCCTTTGTTAGAAATGAACCATTGTGTGTTGATCAGACAGTTTTTGTTTTCTTGAAGGATTGCTTGCCCTTTGACATTGTTTTGAATGAGTTTCGAGTCCGCTGCTTGCGAGTAACAATGGTGGAAATTGAAAAGAAATGTTTGAAAGGTAAAATGAAAATCTGTGAAATGTAAGGAGTTGTCTTCATTACGTTTGATTAATTTAATTTATTTATCGAGTGAAGCGAGATCTCTAAGTTGATTTGGGTCGTTCGTCACTTTGTCCGTCCGTCCGTCCGTCTGTCACAGGCATCTAGCGTCTAAACCATATAAGCGAATGACTTCAAATTCTGATAGAATATGTAAAACTACGGCCCAAAGCCAAACAAAGATTTCATACGTTGCTTTAAATAATCTTTCAAAGAAAGGAGTTGAACTGCTCATTGGCTTAGATGGGTGGCGTTCGCCTTCTAAGCAGAGGTATCGGGTTCGGTTCCCGACTGAAACACTAGTTTTCTCCCCAAGGAAAATTTGTGTTTCTGGTTCTGGTTGTGATTGTATGTGTGATGTAAATGTTTCCGGGACCCACGACATAAGTCATTGAACTTAGTGTGGGGCTGTGAGTGTGAAAGCGTTTATGTTTAAAGAGTCGCATAATTTTACGCGCCTTACGTTGTATTGAAAACTTTATACATTGGAAGTTGGTTTGAAAGAGAAATAAATTATCCAAATCTATAGGAACAAAATAGACAAGAATATTACCAGCATACCCTCCGGTATTAGTGATGGTCTCTCAGGCCCGGTCAACCGGGTGACGTTCACACGACGATCACATTCAAAATCACTATCTGTCTCCTGTCAGATGCAGACTTAACACGAGTTGTGAATTCGAATAAATAATATAGCAGTTGATATAGAAAATGGTTTGGAATATAATTAAATAACAGAAAAACTATATATTATATTTGATATTCTATAAATTATATTTGATTGAATACTAACTTTTTTATTTTAACTAGCTGTGTCCCGCTTGTTGCTCACTTCAACATGTATAATAAAACCGGCCATGTGCGAGTCAGACTCGTTCACGAAGGGTTCCATACCATTATCTAAAAAATCAAGTTTGTTGTATGGGAGCCCCCTTAAATATTTATTTTATTTTATTTTTAGTATTTGTTGTTATAGCGGCAATAGAAATACACAATCTGTGAAAATTTCAACTGTCTAGATAGCTAGCTTAAGAACGGTGATAGCACCGTTCTTGAAATACAGCCTGGTGACAGACGGACGGACGGAAGGACAGCGAAGTCTCAGTAATAGAGTCCCGTTTTTACTCTTTGGGTACGGAACCCTAAACATGAGCATATCAATCAGTCAATCAATCAATCAAAATTTTATTTTCCTATTCCGGGCCCTAAAAGTCTAAACTAACTACGAATACATTTTTGTCAGCCAAATTCACCCAGTCGTTGAAATGTACCTAGTTTCGATGTTCAAAATTCATACATAGGAGTATTGTCAGTCTCTAATATGTTTAAAATGTTAGCTTAGTTTATTAAGTAAGTATTGTTTTAAAATGTTAGCTTAGTTAAATTTTTCGTTTAAAAATTGCATGAGGTGTTTACCTTTAATTGGTTATGCATTTAGTATTAAAAATGTAAGCAAGTTTTCATGTACACATGTGGTGAAGCGTCTTTGCCTTTTATAATATAAAAAATAAGTATAAATTATACATCTGTGAATAAATACTTCACTTTATATACCTAATATTCATATTGGCAAGAATCTTTGGATATTTGTGTACATTTGCAGTGTATTAGGCTCTCTGCTGACCACTGTTAGAGATCGTTCAAAGAAAATCCTAGAGATGGCGCTATTTTTGCTGTTGTATCGAGTGACATTTTTGCGCTCGCGACTTCTTCGTGTGTGTCTTCTCTGTGTGGTTGACAAAAACGTTCCGCTATTGAATTTTGTGACGTAGAAAACTAATTAAATAATTATCATCTAATTAACCAGGACTTAAAATAAAAACTTCGTCGTGTATCTTGTGATCGACCGCTTCATCTGTGATGTGATTTAGTGTTCAGTGCCTCGTATATTTTCGGATGTTTTCGGATTCAAACTCGCCGGCCGGCGCGACGTGGAGTTGTGTGTGTGCGCTTAGGCATACATACAGTTTGCTGTAGTTCCTTTCTTGGGGAGCTCCGGAGGCGGTTTCGACGCAGTCTAGGTACGTGGGCTTAAATAAACACTGTAAATTGATTCGTGTATCCCTACTGATTTTTGCCAATGTTCAAAATAATTTACCGCTATCATTAAAAATATTAATACGTAAATGGTGGGCTATTTACACGCCAGCGATTTTACTCGCGCCACCAACATGTAATTAATGTATTAATCGTTGGTAAACCATAAAATAAATAAAATAAATACACACATATGTCAAACAAACCCACTTTAAGGTCTATAACATCAATGTAGGTAATTTGATTCGATTATTATGGATTGTAAACTATGATATTACGTGATGTACTAACGTTACACTTAAAGTAAAACAATCTGATAGGTATCTTAACTCTTACTTTTTTATGTAGTTGTTCCTCTTTTCTCTAAAATAATTATTTAAAAATATAGCAAACAAACATACTTTTTGTTAGCAAACTTCGTTAAATTTCACTCAGCAAAATCCCAAACACATTTGAAGTATCTAAGCCCCCTAGCAAATAGCATAAGAGCCCTTATTTATATTCGGCATTACGTTACATTCTTATCCAGAATTATTTGACCCTCCGCTACTCAGCTGTTTTAGTAATACAGAGGTCTTCGACTTTGGTCATTTTGACCAAACCATAATAACTTGCCCTCAGATTTATTAGAAGAAGCAATAATGCAGAGTGTCTTTTAAAACTGGTCAAGTGTTTAGAAGAATTTTCATCCTTATGAGCTATGAGATAAAGTTCTATATATTTGTTGTGGTGTTGGACAGACAGACAGTGGGAAACCATGGTGTGAACTTATGTTTTTGATGTCATAAGCCGATTGTCAATGAATTGTACATTTTTGGGGTGTTTCCCTTTTGAAGAGGATTTGGATGTTTAGTTTGAGATTACTTAACATTATGTTAAGATGTACAGTTAGGTTAACGTGACTCCTGAAAAGGAGGATCTAATTTCATGGTTTATATTCCTTTTTGCTTACTTTTTTCGCCCATATCTGTGTAATGAGTGAACTAATTTCGTTATATATTTTTTGTTTAAATAATTCATAACATGATTGCTATTTATTCTTATCTAATTGCACATTAACTTCTTGATGGGCCAATAGCAATAGATAGGTAACTCATTATTGTACACCATACAAGTAAAATACATTAAAAAAATCTTAATATTAACACAGGCTGGTACAATGGGTTGTTTTATCGCTTAAAGCGATCTTTTCCAGACGACCTTTGGATAGAAAAAAGTAAGCAAATTATAGTTTGGGATCGATATGCACAACATAGTTACGCAAACTTTATAATAGCATAAAAATATGTTTTGTTAGTTTTTTATAAATATATGAAAAATAAAATAGTTGTAAATAATACCAAACTATCCAATATTATGCAATTGAATCATTTGTTATTGCTCACTATATAAACAATATTTGGTAAAATATATTTTACGTCATCTCCAATATTTTAATAGTAGACAGGGCGGCACATGTCAATTTTCCTAGCCGTTTGCTATCACCCCAAAATCGGGTCACATATTAAAAAACTCAAGGGAAAATTAAAACCAACTCAACATTGAAGCTCGCGAGCCGCGACCATTTATAACCCTCCGCCGTTCCCCTCTGGAATTTCACTTACAGACGCTCTCGGGACGATTTGTTACACATCGCTGGGCAGGGATTAATGCAGGGTTGTTACTTGAGCCATTGTTTGTATTGGAAAATTTGACTATAAAATGTTATTTAGATATGATTTTAAACAAACAAACGCATTTAAACTCACAGCCCCACACTAAGTTCAAAGACTTGTATCGTGGGTGCCGGAAACATTCACATCACACACACATTACACCCAGAAGCACAAATATCCCTTGGGAAGGAATTCGTGCTCCTGCCGGGAAACACCGGGACCCACGGCGCATAGGGCGGAGACCTGTCCACTGCGCCAACTGAGTTGTCAAAAAACAAAATTAAACGTATAACATTTTACAAACCTAAGTAGTTATTTCTATTTTCTAGTTAAAACAGTACTACGTAGGTAGAGTAACTTTCATTTTAATAAAATGTATAAGGATATATTATTTTCAGTGAATAAATAAAGTTGCAATACGAAATATTGTAGGCAAAGGTATATGTGAAGTAAGGGTGACCTTTTAACCACAAAGACATGAAAAAACAATAGTGTCTTGGCTTCCAAATCAGTTTATTATTTGTTTACGAATATCAGTCATATTAATAACTATGTGCCAACCCTATGCTCAGCTTCCGTACAACAAACAAACAAATAACGCAGCTGCAGTTTAGGGTTAGCGCGTGTCGGGATTTTAATTAAAAATTCCTCGCAACTGCAGATAATGTGCAGTTGTACGGGGTCTGTTTGACCCTCCGTTGACTTGTATTGTGTTTTCTTGGTATTGTGATGGAAAACTGATATTACTAAGGCGGAAGTCGGTTTGTTTGTGCAGATTAAAAAACCAAATTGTTATGTGAAAAACACAAACCTGTTTAATATTTTTAGTGCAGCCTGTACTTTATATCTAGGGCTACAAATACAACATTAAAGTAATTTAAATAGGCGAAAATTAAAAAGTGAAATTACTAAGAAGAAAAAAAGTGAAATTACATTTGATACAAATAAAATTCTGAAGTTTTTAAAACAAGTCAAAAAGTATATCTATAAAAATATCTAAAATAAAATCTATTATTATGTTTCTTGATTCACGATTCTCAATAATACGTAGATATATTTTTTACAACAATCGAAAAAACATTGAAAAGTTCTTGTCCATATTTCCTTCGTCTAATTTCGATTACCCAAAATCGACTCATAAAACGAGAGACAGTCCCGCCCCGTCCCCTATTACAGTATTTTTCGACTCACTGTCAGTCCATTTTTCCATGCATTACTCAGGACATATGGAGCAGGATTGATAGAGTGCCGGATTAAAGGATTTCTGAATGGAATTGAATGGTTTTTGTCTGTTTTGATGTGGGGAGATTCCGTTTTTACTATTACGACAGAGGTGTTTGTTTTAAATTTGAAACATCATAAACTATATTTTGTCACAGTTTCTGTATAGAACCTATTACATTTCTATATGTGTAACTAGTAACTGTTTATTAACAGCAACAAGACGAAAATAATATTTATATATTAAACATCACCGATTTCTAACTAAAAAGATATTTTTTATTTCATGAATGGTCGTAGAATTTAACTTATTTTTTATTTTATCACTCACATTTCTGTTGATGTAAACTGACAAATTATTACTAGATAGTTATTTTATACTGTGCCTAGATACCTATGTTACTAGATACTCGTATATGGTTTCACTATTTAGTAAATAATTAAAAAAACACATAATTGTAATGGATTTTTTATGTTTAAAGTAAACAATCACCCTTAACAATTAGCAATTTATCAAACTCGTAGTCCATCCAAAGCCAAGAGATACATCCTCACAAATAAGGGATCCTCAGTCCCTCAGTAACCGTCAGTCATTATGTGGGATCAACTTGTCCCTTCTATGGGTATTTACGGCCGACCAGACTAGCAGAGGGTTACCGCTACAGTATTTATTTGTTATTTTGTAATTGAAAAATGGAATTAAACATTTAAAGCCATTTCTATGAAATTCCCAAAAAGAAGATGTTCTAAATTCGAATGAATACTAATTAAAAAATATATATACACACCTACCTATGTTCGCAGTATTTATTGCAATTTATGATACCATAAATATATAATTTTCCACATTTTTGACGGCATTTTTATTAATCTACTCGTTCATTAATCGACCATATAATGCGAATAATTAAAAACATTATTGAAAGTAGTAGGACCTATAATTATATGAAAAGGCAATTACATCAAGGTTAAAAACAAAAGGCTAACAATCTATATATGTTTGTGTGAGAGTACGTTGAATATGAGGAATCTCTGTAACGGCTGATCAGATTTTGATTAAATTTTAAGTATACAGTCTAGACTCAGGCTTCTTTCTATCCTGAATACGTGTGCAAAGCCAGCGCGGCGGCGCACATTGAGTAGGTACAATCTATAAGTAGGAATGATTAAATCATGCTATAATTCTTTGAGAGAAAATATTAAAATTTGTCCCTAATAATTTACAAAAACACAATCACTAAATGAACAAATAAATCAGTATACTCAGCGAAATAGATTTTTAAGCCGCAACTCATTACGAGCTGGCTTACGCTGGGGCTTGACTTAAGACTATGGGTATTTATGACCCACCGCTGTGTTTGGAGGGTTACCACGTAACAGTTGGTATTTTTTGTGGAAGTGAGCCAAGAGACTCATTGACAGCGAGTTATTAAGAAAATATCTTAATACTATTCTTTATATCTTGTTAAAAAAATTGTTAAACATTTGTGACATGTATTTTTTTATTTAACAAATCAACTGAAAATAACAAAGACAAAGAGAGACAAAGAGGCATGGGGGATCGTGACGTCATACCTCAGTAAAACGTGTACTGGAGCGTGACGTCGTCGTCGCACGGAATTTCAACGCACTATATCTTCGTAATGTCTTGTTTAATTGACAAAAGAAAAAAAGACGTGTCCAATGTTTTTTGATAATGTATATTACGGACTAAATATAAACTTTCAAGCATCTAGCCCAGGGGTCAGCAACCTGCGGCTCGCGAGCCACATGTGGCTCTTTGGATGTAAAGCTGGGGCTCTTTAGTTCCATACGCAAATATTTAATTTATTAAGAGGCCGGGGTGGCTTTGAACGAGTCTATAGGCTGTCTCTGTTTAACTTGCAAACTGTTTCCATGCTTGATGCGATAGCACTACCGAACGAACAATTATAATAGGTGCCGTAATACCAAAAATTATGAATGAAAATGTGATGTTTAGCTATTGTTTTTTGTATTAATAGTACCTTGAAATGATAGTCTATGTTCCTGTTGTAATGACAAAGAAATGTGTTCGTTTTTAATACAAAACGAATAAGTTAAAGATGCGACATTTACGTCGTAATAATGTGTAAAAATCAATTGGTTTATATTTCGTTTTAGGTAATTATTTTGGAATAAAAACTATCCAGGAACCTAGATTAATACGTTTTTAATCTGAATAACAGCACAGTACGGTGGTTATATGCTTGAATTATAAATCATTTCGGTATTACGATTGTATGGGCAAATCAACCACTACCCGGCGCCTTAAAAAATATAAAACATTTAAAAATCGTTTTGAATCGATAAACGAGGATTAGGCACCATTTATATCTCTCAGCCACTTGTGCTTTTCAGCGCACCCCTCCCCCGTGCCAATTTTTTTTGTGGCTATTTAAATACTTTGAAATTTTGTAAATTGTATTTTTTTACTCTTCCGACTCAAAAGGTTGGCGATCCCTGATCTAGACTATTATGTTCTTTGTATTGTAGTAAAACTCTACCTCCTTTAGCAGTCGGTAAATGCAAAAACGAGCAGCGTCAGAACATGAGCTATCAATTAGCTAAAACACGGAACGCCACTTCCTGCTACTAATCCGTAGGGGTGGGATTACATCCCCTTTTAATGATCGTGCTTAGGGGTAGTCTGATTGATTTTAGATGTTCGGTTCAAAGTTTTTAGAGATTGCAGAGTATGAACATTTTACAAACTCTTTCACAGTATCGCATTAAAGCCAGTTTTAAAAGTGAAAATAGTGGAAAAAATTGTCGAATTTGTATTATTTTTCAAAACTTGTAATTCTTCTTTTTTGTGATAGAGCATTTGACCGGCGTGGGTGCCGGAAACATTCACATCACATTTACAATAACAACCAGAACCAGAAACACAAATTTTCCTTAGGAAGAAAACTTGTGTTGGGAATCGAACCCCTGCTTAGAAGACAAACCAGAAACACAAATGTTCTGGGGCTGTGAGTGAAAGCGTTTATTAATTAATTATTATTATTATTTAGGGACCAGAGAACTGTTAAATCTTTTATCATAAAAGTGTAAGAGAATAAAAAGGAATATTCAGTCAACATCCAAAATGAAGGTTTTCATTTTGGAAGTTTGGTTAAAAATTGTCGCCATGCAATATGCGTAGCTTATCATAAATTCCGGTGGGTAACACATCCGCCGGAAATGAAGCGTGTGCGCCGGAAAATGAGGGTAGATTAGAATAACTGCAAAAGTTGAAGAAGTATTGGATTACAGATGATATAATATTACCAATTATATATACAGAATTTTTTTTTTTGACGTAATAAGATACAACATTATTATCATGAACCTGAACTAGTCTTATTTTACAGGGTTGTTTGTAAACCCTCAAATGCGCACTAAGCGTTTTGCCTCCACATTCACTGTGCGAACCGCAAAGGAATGGAACTCCTTACCCGAGTCGGTGTTTCCTGATGAGTACAATATGGGAGTCTTCAAGTCACGAGTGAATAGGTATCTTCTAGGCAAGCTTGCTCCATCGTCGACCACATCGTCGCTTACCATCAGGTGAGATAGTGGTCAAAAGTTTGCCTATCTCGAATAAAAAAAAAAAAAAAAAAAAACCCTATTTCTTATTATTCTTCTTATATCTTCTAACCCTCGTAACTCGTTTTGTTCTACGACTCTCTTCTGAATGCTAAATTTTCTGTAATAATTTGATGATGTATTCTATACATCATATATATATATAACAATTTAAATTACACTCTCCCGTCAAGGCTCGTAATGCACAATAAAGTTAACACTTATAGACCTAACCTTTCTATGGATGTTTGTTACTCTTTCACGCAAAAACTACTGAATGGATTTTAATGAAACTTTACAATAATATAGCTTACACATCAGAATAACACATAGGTCATAATTTGTAAAGATATTGTGCGTAATATAAGTGTCAAGTCAGTAGGAAAAATGTCTACTAGCTATTCCGGCGTGCGCTGTAATACATAAAACCGTTAAATAAAATGTTTATTTTATATAGTCCTATAAAAAACCCGCGACAGAAAATACCTATCTTTTATGTGTAAGCCATTATCACCAAAATGAACGTGAGACGTTGGGCTACCCCGAGGGGTGTCTGGTATTATACAAACTACGTATGAGCTGATTGATACGAGTCTACAGACTAAAGCAAGCTACTCACACACCTGCCACTGGGGTGACCTAGGGTGTAAAAGTGGGGATGACCCTGTATAGAAGTCAGGACAATTTCATAGATTGGCCCGCGGTAGGGCAGCAGCGGCGCGAGATGATGGACCACGTTTTATCAGGCCTATGTTTTATGCAGCGGAATCGGCTTCGATTCCCGGCGGAAACACAAGTTTTCTCCCCATGGATAATGTGTGTTTCTTGTTCTGGTTGTAATTGTGTGTGCGATGTTTTTTGTTATACGTTTTACGTTAACTTAGTGTTTTTTGTTATACGTTTTACGTAAACGTTTAGATTGTCCCTGCCACCCTTTGCCGCGTGTGTAGCGCGATCGAGGCAATTTCTCAATCATCTTTTGCTACATATATAGTCACGCCTCTTTCCCATTGGGGTAGGCGAAGACCACATCTCTACACCTGCTACGATCCTGACGTGCATCTTTCGCTTCTCCTACATTCAGGAATCTTTTTAAATGCTCGCTAGTTGCGGGTACTATCGTCTATCCCCTCTACATGTCCAAACCATCTAAGCACCCCTGTCGCAATATTTGTCACTACATCTTAACCGTCACTACATCTACCACGCCGCAATCTTCTCTAATCACAATGTTCCTCACTTTGTCCATCAGAGTTACTTCTTAGTCCTCTTATTTCCACGGCATTTTTACTTTCATGCTTGTTCAGCCAAACCAACACTTACTACCATACCTAAGTCTTGGCACCAGCACCGCTCTATGGACAGCCAGTCTTGCCTTTTTAGACACTTACTGACAATTCTTTAAGGTATGTAGGGCGCCATTTGCTCGGTTCCCTGCCAATCTTTTGATTTTTCGATAATATTAGGACCATTCTCAACAATTGAGCTAAACACACGCGTTTAGCTCAACTTATACCCGAACACTGAATAAGAGGCATGTGTGTAAAGACGATTCCTACCGCGACCGCCGCGCCGTGTGCCCCAAATCACCAAATGTGTGAGCCTGCTCTACAAAAAGGTCTGAGAAAGAAGGTACTCACAGTCATAGTACAAGTTGCCGACAGCAGACGTCAGCTTAGGGGTGCCTTGGCCAGAAAGAGACGCCATCCTCTCTCCCTGTAAACAAAGTTATGACTGAAATCTGATTGCTTCATTAGTGATGTCACATAAATAATAGTAGGTACAAGTAGTGATGTATGTACAAAACAGACACTTTTCTGTTGCAGCAATTGTCACCAAACACACGGATAAATGTAAGCGGACTATGTTTGTACTTGAAGATGAATACTTCTTCTTATCTTCAATTAAATTATCATGCGTTTAGCAAAAAATGTAAAGCCACTGATTTAAAAAAATCCTATTCGTTAAAACAATAGATATTTTTTTATGCTTCCAAGCTTAGGGGTGTCGGGTTCGATTTCCGGCGAGAACACAAGGTGTCTCCCAAGGTAAATTTGTGTTTCTGGTTCTGGCTGTGATTGTGTGTGAGATATATATGTGTCATTGTCCTCGTCTTTGTTCCCCGAACGGTATAATCTGGGAGTCTTCAAGTCAAGGTTGACTTGCCTATCTAGAAAAAAAAAAAGACTTCAATCTCACCTGATTCGATAGATACTCTTCGATATCGTGCCCCTCCCTAGTGAACAGTGTATTGTAGAGTAATGTAATGGAAATCCCTGTTATCTTAAAATTACTTCTTTATCGTCTAGATTAATTACGGCATGTATAGTCAAACGAAATTATGTTCTTAACGACTTCCAAAACGGTGAAGGCTACTTACAGATCTACATAGTAGAACTGACCCCCTATTACGTATCTCTGTTGGGATCGGTTTCAATACTACATCGACAAAACTCTATTGAATTGAAACAATGTTCGGGGGGAGCTGATCTGCCGTCATAAGGGAAAAAGAAGTATCAGCTTTTTTGTCAAAATTAAGTAATATGTATCATCAGAATCTAGAAAAATAGACGCCTCTTAGTACTAGTATTTATTTATTTTAATATTCAAACGCAACCTACTAAATCTTACTTTTAATTAAGACGTATCTGCTACATGTACTATGTACTAAATATAACATATAATAATAATAACATGTACTAAATAGTAATTTAGTTTAGTTTTAGGAAATATGTATGCCTATACATATTGGCCCGTAGTTTTAGAAGGACACTAACAAATAGTAATGACATTTCTGATGTACCTATGTAACTAAATTTTAACAAAAATGACAGTTACGGCTTTTTTCCTTATAATGGCAGTGATGGTATATAGGTAGCCTCAGAAAAGGCTAATATATTTATTTATTTACAATTTATGTAACTAACTAATGAATGTGATTACCCGTTTTAAACACATCCACACACACAGCCCCTTGCTAGGTTCAAAGACTTGTTTCGTGGAGACCAGAAATATTTTACATCACCAAACTCAGGAACCAGAAAAACACTCTCTTGGATAAAACTTCTGTTCTTACTGGGAATCGAACACGGTACTCGCTGCTTAGAAGGTGAAAGCGCACTCAACTAAGCCAACGGGCAGTTCAAATTATAATAATTTTCTTTTATAAAAAAAAGAAGGAAATTAATCATAAAAAATTAAAACAAAAAATGTTGTCCAGAAAATAAAAAAGTTTTTAGGTTGGACCATCCTTAACATTTAGGGGTATGAAAAATAGATGTTGACCGATTCTCAAACCTACCCGATATGTATGTAGTTTGGTAACAAACACCGCGACACGAGAAATTTATATATTAGAAGAAGTAAGCCTAACCAATTAGATACGCCGCAGTAAAAACGCATTCTCACACTCACAGTTCAAAGACTAACTCCTAAAGATCGAAGACTTGTATCGTGGGTGACGGATATCCCACATCACACACGTAACTTCACCCAAAACTATAAATGTCCCTTGGGCAGCTAAATTGCGTTCCTGCCGGGAATATACTGACCCGCGGCATACAGAGTAAATACTTTCGCACTGCGCTAACTGGGTCATCAACGAACAATACAACTGATAGAAACACCAACAAACTTAGTCATAGCGTCTACATTTGTTCGTCAAGGTATTAATTAAATCATTTAATTAATTCCTTGACAAATTAAATGTAAAAAGTAATTTATACTAGTCGTTCGCGCCGAACTGAGATCTCGCGCCTACCTTGCCTCATAGAGAAAAACTTTTGAGGTTACTTGCTTGTAACTTTTTTTCTATATAATATTTATTTGATTTCTGTATTTGTTGTTCGAGTACAGGATATAACGGATATTATACGCAAGTTTCAGCGTCCAGTGTGAGTCGTTTTTGAGATAGACCCGGGACAAAATAGGTCTAAAAACAGTGTCTTTGGTGGCCTACCAAATCGTTATTTTACAACATGGGTTTTTTTTTAAACCGGGCTCGTACTTTACTTGTCAATCCCTTTTCAACGATACCCCACAAGGGTAGATAAAAAAATTAAGAATATATTGCTCCCCACTTACATGTATGGGAGCCCCCTTTATATTTGAATTTATATAAATATAAAAGTCTTTTCTCGACGTAGTTTTATATATTCTATGAAAATTTGAAGTCATTTGCTTATATGGTGTAGACGCTTAATGCCTCTGACAGGCGGACGGACGGACGGACGACGATCTTGATTCGTTCAATAAATAAAAAAACTTGAACTGCTTGTTGGCTCAGCTGTGTGCGCATTCTAGGCAGAGTTATCGCGTTTGATTCCCGCCGGAAACACAAGTTTTCTCCCCATGGAGAATTTGCGTTTCTGGTTCTGGTTGTGGTTGTGCGTGTGATATGAATGTTTCCGGCACCCACGAATAAAGTCTGAGTGTGGGGCTGTGAATGTGAGAACGTTATATATATTTTTTTATAAGGGGTTTTATAAGAGCAACCTAATAGGTATTTACTAAGTAAGCTTCATCTTCGACCACATCGTCGCTTTTCATGAGATGAAATTTTGATGAGAAGCATGTATAGTCACGTAAAAAAGCCCGTGGCTATATCCCCAAGAAGAGTAAAGTTTATAAATATAAGTATTATACATTATCGGCCGCATTGTCTATTTGAAACATGTTCCTCACAAATGGTTAATGTTTCTATATAGTTGCGTGTGTAAATGGTTCCGTGGACCGCGATAAAAATCTTCGAATTTGTTCATGCTGTGATCGTGAAAGCGTTTTGTTGTTATAGCTTAACTAGCGGACCCTTTTATTTAATTAATTAATTTAAAAAACATTATATATTGAATAGAATCGTGAATCTGAATTCTATTTATTAATTTGGTAGATTTAGCTATGTTAATATAATATATATTACATTACACAGTTATACAAGGAATTTTGGAAGATACAGTTAATACATCTAGCGGTAATAAATTCCTGAACTAAGTATGATACTTAATATCCAATAAACAAATGATACTTTTTAAAGTTTTTGAAAATCAATCTGGATTATAAACTTATATAACCAGAGAACTTGTCAAGACGAATCAAACGAGTCAAACTCGATGGGTTTATCTTGTTTAGTTCAGAAGTTCCTATGGACGTCTTCCGTAGCTTCAGACCAGCTCCATGGTGCCATATCATAGTATTGTCACCGAAGATACATAAGTACACCAAATTTGAGCCCAATCGGACATCAGGAAGTGGGTCTACTTTAGCTTGCAAGATTTGATTACTGACCGACTGATAACGGGACATATGAAACTAAATAAAAGGTTGTATATTAACAAAGTATTTCTAAAAACTAATTTAAATTAAAGGATATATTCTATATTTTTATAAAAGTTACAGTAATGTAGATATAAATAAACTAGATGAACTGTAGAACATATAGATGAATTTATGAACATGCCAAACAAGAGAGAGAAATAACAGCAACGAAACATTTAGATTTTTTATTTAAAATATATTAATAGCGGAAGCCGTATTCGTAAAAGGTAGCTATATATTAAGATACAATGAGAACAAAGCATGCTGTTAACAAGATGGCGTCAAAGCGAAAAATCAATATGGCCGACAAGATGGCGGCGTTATGGATTGAAAGTGAACGAACCAACTGGATATGTTCTGCTATTTGCTTGCAGTACGAAAAAAAGCCGTCCAGTGTTAGCTTTGACATTTAGCTAACTATTAAAACTCTGTGGACAGAAAAAATAATATGTTAATGACAGTGACTGTCAGGTCAGGTTTGACAGATTAAAAAATAATCAATTCAAATATATCGAAGGGTTTTAAATTTTAATTAATTAATTCAATACATTAAGAACGGCTGATTTTTTTTCTCAATTACAATTTATATTCTTAGTGAATAGATGTATAGATCTAAACGATAAGATAGAGTTAAGAAGATTCGTAATATCTATTTCAATTCCATACTATATGAAAAATGAAATAACCCAAAATGAAAATACTACATATAAAACTCTAACAATACTCATATATATTCACATACCTGATGAAATCGCTGGGCAGAACAAAAAACTTGAGCTATACTATAATATATATCTCTCACTACTTGTAAGATATATTTTTGGTTGAAAAACAGATTAATATATGCCGGAGAGGGTCGGAGATACAGTTATATATGTAGAGGGTGTGACTTCGTAATTTTGAAATTTTATATATGTTTTTCATATATGAGGAGATTTTTAGTTTTTTCTATAGAGAAAGGCCGGGTGACTCCCAGCTGGGTTCGAGATCGACTGAAATTTCAGGGGTGGTTTTCAGGAGCTGTGTTCGCGCCTGCGTGTTTAAAAGGTCGAAGGTATAAGTGGGGGGGAAACTAGGGCGTGGGCGTTGGTCAATAGATGGAATCAGGTCACCCCCTACCATCCCTCCACTACGGCGCATCGATTTTGGGTACGGTTTTGTGGTAGGTTGGGCGCTTTGATGGAAGATGCGGCTTGGATAGCTTTATAGGTTATATATTTTATATATATATTTATATATATATACTAAATGTTATTTGGAAATTCATCAAATACCGTTTCATTTATTGATTAACTTGATTTATACGGCAAATGTAAAGAATCTTACATAACACAATAACATGCCTAGCATGTTTACTATCCTCGCCTACAAAATTAAGTTAATCCGGTCCGCTCGAAGCGTTTCGCTTCTACGTTTAGTATCCGGACAGTGTGGAACTCATTACCCGCGTCCTTGTTCCCTGATCGGTATAATCTGAGAGCCTTCAAGTCAAGAGTGATAGGTATCTTCTAGGCAAGCACGCTACATATTCGGCCGCATCTTAACTTTCCATGAGATGATATTCATTTGCTTATCTATCTAGCATAAAAAAGTGAGATAGTGGTCCAATCCAAGCCTATCAGATAAAAAAAAAACTGTTGTTTGTAGATCTATACCCAATGTACAATAACCAATCACATTTACTATTCTTCCTACATGTAGATAACATATTTTATACGTACGTAGTTATCTTCTAGGCAAGCATGTTACATCTTCGGCCGCAACTTAACCTTGCATCAGGTAAGATAGTGATAAAACGCTTGTCTGTCAGGCACATTAATGTGAATGATGTTTTTTTACCGACTTCACAAAAAAGGAGGAGGTACTCAAGTCGACTGTAATTTTTTTTTTATGTGTATTACCTCATAAATTCGTTCCACGTGAACTGATTTTGATTTTTTTTTGTTTGATAGATTTTTCTTTCCAATTGGTCCCATTTAAATTTGATCAAGATCTGACTAGTAGTTTTTGAGTTATCCTCAATAATGCGTATTCTGAGGACTACATTGACGATGTTCTCGTTTTTAACCGACTTCAAAAGTTACCTCATAATTTCTTTCTTTGTCTTTTTGATGATTATATTTACATTTGAAAGCTGGTGCTTCCTATGAGGTCACATTTAAATTTAGTCACAATCTGATGACTAGTTTTTGAGTTATTGTCAATAATGCGTGTTTAATACGTTGAATCTGATCAAGGTTCCGAAGATAAAGCGGTGAGGTCGGTTTTTTAAGCTTTGCTTGCGTTTAATTTATTATAAACCATTAAGACCTGTGTGTGAATGTTTTCGGTACCCTCGATACAAGTCTTTGTACTTAGTAAGTGTGAGTGTGAATACGTTTA
The DNA here is from genome assembly GCA_948107665.1 of Lomographa bimaculata. Lineage (NCBI taxonomy): Eukaryota > Metazoa > Arthropoda > Insecta > Lepidoptera > Geometridae > Lomographa > Lomographa bimaculata. The sequence continues at coordinate 10,211,411 of OX403612.1, read as the reverse complement.
AAATCTACGGAACCTACAAACGGAAACTACCCTAATAAGCTCTAATTAAAATGCCTCCCTTCACAATCATTTCGCACACAAAGGTCAGAGTTATGCCACGTCTCCCACGCTCGAGGTCAAACTATTCACCACATCCACTGCAAGCGAAGATATTTTCACAGAAACTAAAGAGTACATAATCCCTGCTAATATTATAAATGCGAAAGTACAATACAATACAATACAAATACTCTTTATTGCACACCAAGAAAAATATTAATTAACATTAGAAAAAATAACAATATAGCAGTACAATCGGCGGCCTTATCGCTTAGCAGCGATCTCTTCCAGGCAACCTTAGGATGGAGAGGATAAAAAAAGTTTTAAAAAAAGTGATCGGTGGTGCGGCAAGTCATTATACATGCAATATTTTAAACATACATATAATTATTAATGTAATTAAACAAATCATATACATATAGTTACAAACATAAATATATTAAAGATAAATACAAAATATATAAATAATATACAATATATATATAAATATACACATACTTAATATAACCTAAAAATAAATAAATATGAGTGATGAAACATGATAATGATTTCATGTAAGCTGTGATATATAATGTTTTTTACACTTTTTTTTTTTTTTTTTATCTACGGGCCAATTGCCTTTATTTCCTAAAACTAAACTAAAACTATGTACAGCAAAGAACTAAGTTACCTACAAGACATCGAGCTTATAGGTAACTCAAGTGCTCAAGCCCACTACCAGTGGGTAGCGTTCCCATCATGCTGGCGGCATTGCCTCTCTGAATTACAATGCTAATACGTTAAGCCAAATAAGTGCCAGCATTTTGATCACTCGTCTCTTCAACCAGGCGCTCTGATAGAATTTTGTAAATAGAATGTGCTCCCGGTCCCCACGGACCCAGTGTCTCAACACCAAACGGCTCAAATATGTAACCACTGCCGAGGTTTCCATATTTGCGCCGTTTACGTTATTATTATTATTTTTTTCTCTTATTTTAAATGTCTCCAGTGTTTGCGTAACTCGACTGTCCGTTAAACCACACTTAAAAACTACTTGGGACTTACGCGGGTAAAATGTAAAATTGCGGATCTGGTGTTAGAGTCGTTAACTTTCATGAGTGCCTCTTTGGGGCCCATGTAAATAAACGATTTTTTATTTTGAAAACCGCGGGGCTGTAATTTGCGAATCTGGCATCTCTTTGGGGCCCATGTGAATAAACGATTTTTGATTTTGACTTGGGCGCAGCTTGTGGGCGATAATTTTAACATCAATTAATATACAGTAATAGTTAAAGTATACATATTGATACATATTAACTGGCCTGCATGAATGAAATATAAATAAAAATAAAAATAATTTTCGAATTAAGATAATTGCATACATTATACTTTGTATAATAATTGACATAATTTGCTATGATTGTAAAAGGTGGCTAAGTTAAACATTTTTTTATTTATTTTTATAATTAATGCAATGATTAATATTTTACTAATAATTATGAATTTATAATTTCAATTTCATTTCATTATTTAACTACTGACATTTTTACTATTTTTATATAAATGGACTATCTACGGGCCAATTGCCTATATTTCCTAAAACAATATACAGCAAAGAACTAAGTTGCCTACAAGACATCGAGCTTATAGGTAACTCAAGTGCTCAAGCCCACTACCAGTGGGTAGCGTTCCCATCATGCTGGCGGCATTGCCTCTCTGAATTGCAATGCTAATACGTTGAGCCAAATAAGTGCCAGCATTTTGATCACGCGTCGCCTCAACCAGGCGCTCTGATTTTTCCGTAAGTCGAAATGAATATATTTTATTATTTATCCAAGATAAGCAGACGTTTGACTACTATCTGACCTTGATTTTATTTATATAGCATTAGCCATGCTAGGCAGAACTATAGTGATAAATTTAGAAAGGAAAAATTATCGCTTGAGGCGGGATTTGAACCCGCGGCCATAGGGTCTCATGCCCTATTGCTCTAACCGCTGAGCTACTCATTTTTCCTTTCTAAATTTATCACTATAGTTCTGCCTAGCATGGCTAATGATATATAAATAAAATCAATTGATTTGGGTAGACGTTATCAACACAACGTGTAGCTAACTGCAATGTTAGACTCGTTGGCCGTAGTAGTTTCTATAAACTGTTTCGGTAGATGACGTCACACGTCCCCGTAAGACGTTAATAATAAGGAAAGGTTAATTTCGTCGCTTCAGGCGGGGCTTGAGTAGCTCAGCGGTTAGAGCAATAGGGCATGAGACCCTATGGCCGCGGGTTCAAATCCCGCCTCAAGCGATAATTTTTCCTTTCTAAATTTATCACTATACTATCTGACCTGATGGTAAGCGACCATGCAGAGTTCTGTCTCCATAATTATTATGAGTATGAAAGTGCAGTTTGTTATTTTATCTGTGACTAGCAGTGCCCGCGACTTCACCCGCGTGATTATTGGACTTTTAGTATTAATTCCCTAATTTTTTGAAAATATAATATAGTCTATAGCCTTTCTCGATAAATGTACTACCCAACACTGAAATAATTTTTCAAATCGGACCAGCGGTTCCTGATATTAGCGCGTTCAAACAAACAAACAAACTCTTCAGCTTTATAATATTATATAATAATAATTATTATTATTATTATAGTATAGATTTTTGTAACGCGATATAAGCAAGCATTTACCACTATCTTACGTGCTGGAAAGCGATGATGCGGCTAAAGGTGTAGCATGCTTGCCTAAGTAATTTCTATTGAGTTTAGACTTGAAGACATCCAGCTTATTGAAGATACATACTTGAAAGAACAAAGACGCGGACAATGAGTACCACATCTCGCCGTACGGATGATAAACGTAGAAGCGAAATGCTTAGAGCGAACTAGAGCTATGTCAATAGAATGCTTGCCTAGTTGTGATTCCTATTGACTTTAGACTTGAAGACATCCAGATTAAGTCGTGGCATTCAATTTACGAACTCCACCACGAAGTTTCAATTTTCGTTACTGATTTCTCGGAACGTTACCCGAACTTTTAATTCCGTGAATTTCGATAGACCCCGTGGTAGTGGCCTACTAGGGTAATATAGGCTTGCAAGTCTCCGAATCTGCCAAAAATAACATTCACATTATAAATCTGAAAGTTTATGTGTATGTTTTTTTCTCTTCACGCTGTAAAGGCTGAACGGATTTGTATGAAATTATAAACGCACTCCCTCCTTCACACTCACAGCCCTGCACTAAGTTCGCTGACTGGTGTTGTGAGTTCCGGAAGCATTCACATCACAGACAATCACACCCAGAATAGACACAAATTTCCCTTGGGGAGAAAACTTGTTTTTCCACCGCCAACTTAGCCAACGCGCAGTTCAAATTTATAATACACATAGCTTATACCCAGGATATGCCATAGGCTACTTTTTAACTTGATAAACGCGGGCAAAGCCGCAGGGCACGGGTATTCATAAATAAAAAAAATTAAAATAAACGCTTTCACACTCACAGCCCACAATAAGTTCGATGACTTGTGTCGTGGGTACCGAAAATGTTCACATCATTCCTACAATCTTAACCAGAACTAGAATCACAAAATTTTCCTTGGATACAATCTTGTATTCCCGCCGGGAATCGAATGCCTTCTGTTCATAAGGCGAACGCACAACAAGCCAAGGGGCAGTTTATGGTAGTACATTATCGCTTCGATAGCTGTGGATACCCAGCTTCAGCCTGACGCCCACTTCCATAGGTCATTATGTAGGAGTAGGCGGTATGCTGCAGCTTGTAAATGTAGGGGGCAGGTTGAGGGGGGACATTAGCTCTTTGGCGGTAAATTCTAATGTAATTATGAAAGGAAACAAGCAACTTGTTCGTCTGTTGGTGATAATGCAGGCATTATCACCAACAGACGAACAAGTTGCTTGTTACCAAATAACTCGTCTGGGAATTAAGACAGGTCTTAATCCCCAGACGAGTTATTTGGTCTCATAAATTATATTAAACTAGTCGTTCGGGAGAACGACTAGTTTAATATAATTTATGAGAGTCATAATGTAGGCGCGAGATCTCAGTTCAGGGATGAACTGAGATCTCGCGCCTACATTATGACTATTAAAGAAAAACTTTTGAGGTTAATCGCTTGTAACCTTTTTCTTTATGATGTTTGTTTGATTTTTGTATTTGTTGTTTAAATAAATGTTCACCAAGTTTCAGCTCTAAATATGCAGCAGTTTTTGAGTTGGTTTTTTTTTTAATGACGACATGACATGATAACAGTTACGATTTGTACATCATTGGAATTACGATCTAGCCTTAAGACTTATAAGTAACTAGCTTTTGCCCGCGGCTTCGCTCGCGTTAAGATGTATTATTATTAATTAGGTATAGATCCCCTATTTTATCCCCTTGGGGGTAGAATTAATCAAAATCCTTTCTTAGCGGATGCCTACGTCATAACATCTACCTGCATGCCAAATTTCAGCCCGATCCGTCCAGTGGTTTGGGCTGTGCGTTGATAGATCACTATGTCAGTCAGTCAGTCAGTCACCTTTGAGTTATATATATTTATATATATATTTATTTATATATATATATATATATAAGAAGATTAAATGTTGACCTAATCTGCTGAGTATAGTAGTATACTAAGAATGTGACAAAATAGGTCTAAAACATTGACTTTGGTGGCCAAAGATAATTTGGTGGCCTACCAAATTTTCCAACATTGTTTTTTTTTTAACAAGTTTTCTCCCCAAAGAAAATTTGTGTTTCTGGTTCTGGATGTGATTGTGTGTGATGTGAATGTTTCCGGCACCTACGACACAAGTCATCGAACTTAGTGTGGGGCTGTGAATGTGAAAGCGTTTATGTTATGTTTATGCGTTTATGTTTTAAACGGTTTCGTACTCTACTTGCAAAGCTCTATTCGACGATACCCCACAACGGTAGAAAAAAAAAATTTTGATTCCCATTTTGTACGTGTATGCCCCCATATTTTTATATTTTTATTTATATCGTTTTGATTGCCATTTTTGCCTAAGGGTCATATCTTTACATATTCTCTGAGAGTAAAAAGTTATTCGCTAGTGTGCTTTAAACGCTAGATGTCTCTGACAGACGGGCGGACGGGTGGACAAAGTGCTAAACTACCTAAGTCAACTTAGAGATCTCGCTTCGCTCGATTAACAAGTAGTACTTTAAAAGGCTTTTTAAGATCAAGCTTTCACCAGTTGTAAATAAAAAAAGGACTAATAACTTGTCAAGACGAATCAAACGAGCCCAAACTCGATATGTTTATCTCGTTTAGTTCAGAAGTTCAGAAGCCATCTTCCGTCTCCATCATCAGACCAGCTCCATGGTAGCATATCACTATATTGTCACCGAAGATACATACATAGTACTTACACAAAATTTAAGTACATTCAGACATCGGGAAGTGGGTCTAATTTAGTTTGCAAGATTTGATTACTGACAGACAGACAGACGACGTGACAGTTGAAACTAAATGCTTATAAAAATCAGTTCCAATGGGTAAAATAAGTTAAAGCTTTCCGCTAAAGGACAGTTGAGAAATGTAATTTGAGTTTTTACTCTAAAATTCCAATAGAAGTCCTAGTAAAATTTCTACCACTTTATTAAGTAGTACTTCGATCATAGTATCAGATTTTCACATTAACCGATCATAGCTGTTGTTCCAATCTGATATCAAGATCAATTGCTTTTTTTTTTATTTTATTTTTTTATGTTTGATAGGATAGCTTTTGACCATAATCTCACCTGATGGAAAGCGATGATGCGGCCGAAGATGCAGCACGCTTGCCTAGAATGTACCTATTCACTCTTGACTTGAAGACTCCCAGATTATACTGTTCGGAGAACAAAGACGAGGGCAATGAGTTCCGCTCCTTCGCTGTACGGATAATAAACGTAGTAGCGAAAAGCTTCGAGCGAACTGGAGGTATGTCAACCATATATGGATGACGTTTGACAATTTGTCTTGTTCTTAGATCGTAAAACGGGTATCGGGGAATTAGCTCATGTAATTCCTGCGCACACTCTCCAAAGTGTAAACGGTAGAATACCGATAGACTTCCGACCTTACGTCGGTGACCGAGACTGTGCAATTTGGACTCGACTAGCTTATCATCGCCAATGCTACTTAAATAAATTATATATTATATTTCTCAAGTGGTCTTAAGATCCGTTGGAACTAAAATAGATACATGTTTTACGTTCTCAACGGATTAAAGAAAAGTGTAAGTATTTAAAACTGCAACAATAAAAGGTTGTTATTTTTACTTTACACAGTGCACCTGAAACGATGCAAAAGCTTTAAATATCAATGCAGCAGCACCAGTACCGCATGATTTGACTATGACTGGACCGTGACTCTATTACTTGACTTTGACTGTGACTGGTGACTAACACTGGTTTTATTATCACACTTAAATAACATGAAAAATATTGATTACATGACAGCAGCTAAATGCACATAGTTTGCGGAGCCAAAACTAAAAAAAGGTAACTAACAGGTCCTATTTTAAGCCTAGGGTATTTTCCAGCTTCCAAACTGTCAAATCTGTGACCTGAGCTAACCTGAATTTCTGCAAACTACTTATTTAAACGTCAAGAACTTTAAGCTCAGATTTAACTTGAGTGACAAATGATAAGGCCTGTTTTACCATCCCCTGATAAGTTCCTGCAATTTTTTTATTCGGCAGATAACTGCGTTTAATTCATATAGAAACAAGAAAAGAGCGTTTACCTCCACTTCATCACTTATTAACAGATGAGATAGTGGTCTATCGCTAGCCTATCTTCGATATATGAATAAAAACATTAACATACACACCTTCACACTCACAACCACATACCAAGTTCGAAGACATTAATCGCGGCAATATTCACATCATACACACAATCACACCAACCAGAAACACAAATATCTTAAGAGAAAACTTGTGTCCTCGGGAACCGAACCCGATACCCGGTGTTTACAAGAAGGCAGACGTGTACAACGCCAGCGAGTAGTTCTAGTTATAAAAAAATCTAGTGGGCTTGAGCACTTAAGTTACCTGTAAGCTTGCAAGTAACATGAGTTTTTGCTGTATATAGATATATATAATTTTAGTTTATATTAGAAAATATGTATAAGCATAAATGGCTCGACCGATTGCTTAGTTCGCCTTCTAAAGAACGGGCATCAGGTTTAAAACATCGGTGGTCGGTGGAAACACAAGTTTTCTACCCGAGGGAAATAGTGTTTAGTTTCTCGTTCAAATACTCAAATACTCATTTATTCATAAACATATGTTTACACGGCATATTATAAGGTCTTAAATGAGATTCTTAATTAAAAATACAATTATAAAATGAAAAATGACAAAATGAAAAATTACGAAATAAAAATTAAAAATAATAATAATACATATTTCCATAAAGAACATGTCAATATATTTTATGTCAATGTATAAAATTATTTAATTTTCATAAAGTCATCTGTGCTATAGAATGTTTGCTCGATAAGTTCTGGGTGTGTTTGTGTGCGAGATGTGAATGTTTCAAGCATGACCGACCACATCGTCCTTCCCATTGTAACGTTATACGTTACATATATATACATTAAATAATTAATTTATAAATCAATCGAAATTCATCAACACGCTAACACGTTTAGTATTGGAACGCAATACCGTCGCGGGCGGCGATTGTTCTTGGCACCGGTCGTAGCGCGCGTACTCTGCGGCTCTGCGAGCTATAGGCCCCCGCCACCGCGGCGGCCGGCGGCCGGCTCGTCATTCGCAGGACTGATATCAGGTCGACCGCACGTCGCTTTGCCGCCCGATCTTTAGCTCGAACGCCATCTTGTTGGTCGGTTCGAGAATCGGTGCGTGAAGGCAAGCACATGTAACGTGTTTTTAAGTAAACTATATTTAAAGTGAAATATTACCCCAGAATTGGGGTCCTAGAATAGGAGATCAATACTGCGCCATTTTAGCGCTCCGCACCGCCTGAGCTCCGCGCTTACTTGCGAGTCGGCCTACTTCTTGAGCACCGCTACTCCTGCGACGCGAACACTAGGGGAGTGCTATTATGGAAGAAAATACCTAGTACTTACATTTAAAACCAGCGTATTGCTCGTTCCCCCCCCCCCCCACAAACTGAGAGATTGTTATAATTATTAATTAAAATATAAATTTGTTAACATCTTCAATATTTTATTTTTTCCCTATTGCCGTTTACTGCAACCCCTTCTGGGCTGTGAACCCGCAGCAGACGTGACATTGGCGCCCCTATCGTGGTTAAAGTACAGCTGGTTTTATATGTATTTTCTTCCAGGTGGTGGTTTTTGTATGTTTGTGGTTGTATTTCTGTAGAACGTAATCATAATGTGGTTTTTCAGCTACTAAAGTGTACGTAAGTACTTTATTTACAAATAATACTTTATATAACACACAACTAAGAATATTGTGAATTAAATTAATTTATTTTAACATGTACCTAGACCAGATTTAATGCTTTACACTTTTAAGTAAATCTATGTCTTATTTGGAAAACTATTTAGTAATTTGTATAAAAGTTCGAACAAGGTATCTAAAATGGCGCTTTACAAAAATGTATTTTGTTAGTATATATTATTTTTTTCTTTGAATAATATTTTGTATTGTTAGAAAGCAGTACACATTAGTAGCACAATATAAGTGTATTTTGCCTGTTTGGACCATTATTATTTAAAAAAAAAAAAAAAAAAACCTTACGTTCGCTTATTTAACTTTAATTTGTAACAGACCGGAGTATTTGTTATTTTCTTTGTTATTGTCACCACTTATCCGTTCGGGTCGTCCTCTCTTTAAGTGTTTATCATTCATAATGCTGCCCATTAAGTTTCTGTCTCTCCAGAAATCGGAGCTGGAATATGAGGTCCGAATCAGAGGTGTTACTCCCGCGTCCAATGTGGAGGACTTGCGGAAGCAAATTGTAAAACTATCTACTGATTATCCTTCGGAGCATATTCTGGAATCACCACTTGAAGTGAGACAGGACCTTAGGGGATGCTTAGAAGTTTTGACTAAAATTCAATCGAATCTGGATGGAAGTGACATTAGCGAGTCAGCAATATCGAGAACGCAAAATATGTTAAATCATCTATATAATCGGATAGAACGAATAACTTGTACTGATGATATTAAAAAAGAATTTGATGAGATGGTCAAAGGTTATAAACTGCTTTCAAAACGACTTACAGCTCTTCAAGCTGAAAAGCCAGCGTCTAGTGCTTCTACTAATGCTAGCGTCGCTTCCACGCCAACAATACCAGAAGTGCGGAACTTGATATCAGTTACTTGCGATAGAACATCTGCTGATTTAGCGAGGTTGAAGTATACCGGTAAAACGTGCGTCCGATCATTTATACAGCGTGTTGATGAGTTTATCGAAGCGCGGAATATTCCTTCAACAAAAATTTTAAGCTTTGCTCCTGAAATCTTTCAAGATGATGCTCTTCATTGGTACCGTGCAATAAAAGATAAAGTCAGCTCTTGGCCTGAGCTTTCGGCCCTATTGAAGGAAGATTTCAGTCAATCAGATTACGACTATAGGCTTATCTCCGAAATTCGTTCTCGTACACAAGGAGATCGTGAGAACATTACCGTTTATCTTTCAATCATGAACGGAATGTTCTCGCGTCTAACCAAATCTCTCTCCGAACCAGACCAACTTGAAATCCTTCTTCACAATATTAGGCCGTGCTACGCTAGCACATTGGCTTCCGCTGGTCAGATTCTGACAATAGACTCGTTGCGCTTACTATGCAAAAATTATGAGGCTGTTCAGGCTCGTCTGTCACATTTCCAGGAGCCGCCTAAAGTCACTTCAGAAACACTTGCACCAGAATTTGCTTATGCTAAAGATACATATTATAAAACAATGAATAAACCTACCACTACTTTTAATCATAATAAATACAATAATAACAGCAACCATTACAAAAACAACTATAGTCAAAACAATAAAACACATAATCATAATAGTTATAACATACACGCAGTACAAGAAACAAAAAAGGAACCTTATTGTCCCAGGTGTCGAAATAACACTCACCATATTCGTCAATGTCCGGCGTCACGCGATATTGTTTGCTTTAAGTGTGGAATGAAGGATGTCAAAACACCTGACTGCCCCAAATGCAGTAGCAGTAATAAAAACTCAAAAAACTGATTATGCAGAATTGTAGCAATGTTGACAAGCAAGATTGGCAAACTTGGCTTGACTTTATTAGAACCTTTTCTTCCACATACAGAGTTTCTACAATTCTGCAAACTAAACCTAGTAATGATTTTAGGCCATACGTTAACATTAAAGTGAACGATATTGATGCTTGTGGGCTGCTTGATTCTGGAGCTGCAGTCTCTATTATAGGTAACAATTGTCACAAGTACTTAGTTGACTGCACATTGCACCAGGATGAAGAAATACAAATGGTAGCTGCTGGTGGTCAATCTCTTAAAAGTATTGGCTACATAAATCTACCCATAACATTTGAAGGTCAATTTCACATCGTTCAAGCCCATGTTGTTCCAGAAGTTGAAACATCTATTATTTTAGGCGTAAATTTTTGGCGCGCTTTTCAGTTATGCCCTAAATATTTAGGTAGCGTCAAATTATCATGCACTTCTTTGGCAGAGATAAAAGCAAGCGACAATGATACTTTCATTCACTCATATAACAATTTGAAAGAGACACAAAAGGTTATTGCCGATAATATAATTGAGCAGTTTAAAACTATATCTACTGAACGAAAAGGATTAGGTAGAACAAATCTAATAACTCACCATATAGATACGGGCAACGCTCAACCTATTAGACAAAGATATTACAGAATGTCTCCAGAAAAACAAAGAATTTTGACTCAACAGGTAGACGAAATGTTAGCGCTTGACGTAATTGAACCTTGCGAGAGCAGCTGGTCATCTCCAGTGCTAATTGTTAATAAACGGAACGGAGAGCCTAGGTTCTGTTTGGACAGTCGGAAGTTAAACGCGGTCACTAAGCGTGACGCTTATAATTTGCCATACGTTTCTGAAATATTGGATAACCTTCGTGACGCTAAATATCTGTCGAGCGTCGATTTATCTAAGGCCTTTTGGCAGCTGCCTATTGCTTCAGAAGACCGCGATAAGACCGCCTTTTATGTGCCAGGAAGAGGAACACTAAGATTTAAAACTACCCCGTTCGGTTTGACTAATGCCCCCGCAACACAACAGCGTCTTGTTGACTTGTTGTTTAATGACATGGAACTCAAAACCTTTGCATATCTTGATGACATCATCATCATCAGCTCATCATTTGAGGAACATGTGACGCTTTTGCTGCGAGTTTTAGACAAACTGAGACGGGCTAATTTAACCGTAAACTTCGATAAATGTAAGTTCTTCCGTAGTGAGCTCAAATATCTCGGATATGTTGTAGATGCTTGTGGTCTCCGCACAGACCCAGATAAGGTAGAGGCTATAGTTAATTTTCCAACCCCTACCACCAGAAAAGAGTTAAAACGCTTCCTAGGTACTGCTACATGGTATAGACGTTTTGTCCCTAATTTTAGTACCGTCGCTGGTCCTCTTAACAAACTCATTTCCAATGGTAAAAAGGCATGTCCCTTTCAATGGACACCAGAAGCAGATATAGCTTTTAACGCTCTAAAGGAATGTCTAGTCTCTGCGCCTGTTCTCTCTTGTCCAGACTATACTAGGCCGTTCGAAGTGCATACAGACGCGAGCAGTTATGGTGTAGGAGCAATGTTGACCCAGACTTTAAACGGTAAAGAGCACCCTGTCGCCTATATGAGTAGGTCTTTCACTAATGCCGAAAAAAACTATAGCATTACTGAAAGAGAGACCCTCGCTGTGTTAACTGCATTCGAGCACTGGCGCTGTTACCTCGAAAATGGGCAGACATTTACGGTTTACACTGATCATTCGGCGTTGAAGTGGTTCTTATCGTTAGACAATCCGACGGGACGATTAGCACGCTGGGGAGTACGCTTGTCATCATTTAATTTTGATATAAAACACCGTCGTGGTGTCGACCATGTGATCCCTGATGCTCTATCACGAGCTTTTCCAACCGCCGCTATATCTCTTTCTAACTCTTTTATCAACTCAAACGATATTTGGTATAAAAAAATTTACAATGGTTGTCTCAATACACCTAGTAATTATCCAAATTTCTTGATCAAAAACAACTCTCTCTTTCGGCTTTCAAAAACAAAATCTCACTTATCTTCAGAATTTGCTTGGAAAGAAGTTGTGCCCTGTGAATTTCGTCAAAATATTATAGCTGAGAACCATTCTGAACCTACAGCTGGACACCTAGGCATTTTCAAGACATACAGGCGTCTGTCTCTGACATATTATTGGCCAGGCATGCACCTAGATGTAGTCAAATTTATAGGCTCGTGTTCTGTTTGCTTGTCTTATAAGGCACAAAATCACGCTACTTTAGGAGAGATGGGTCGACCTAAACAGTGTTCTAGGCCTTTCCAAATAATATCGATTGATTTTGTGGGCCCTCTGCCTGTCACTCGCAAGCAAAATAGCTATATACTAGTAATTACGTGTTGTTTTTCAAAATATTGTCACATTTTTCCATTACGTCGCGCAACTTCTGACGCTGTAGTTAAGATTTTGGAGGATTCCATTTTTCTGGTACACGGTGTACCACAGTCCATTTTTTTAGACAATGGGTCTCAATTTATCAGTTCTACAACTGACACCTTATTCAAGAAATATAAAGTACCTAACGTTTACTTTACACCCAAATATACACCACAAGTTAACACGGTAGAACGTTATAACAAAACAATAGTAACGAGCTTATCCACCTTTGTAGAAAACGACCATCGCACATGGGACACCTTTGTTCCCAAAATTCAATTTGCCATCAATAATTCCGTTAACGAGTCTACTGGATATACTCCATCCTTTCTTGTGCATGGCAGGGAGCTTGTCTTGTGTGGGTCGCATTACACTGACCATGATTTAGGTGAAGAAGTTTTGTTTCTACCGCGCGACTTATATGCCGAAAACTTAGGATGTTTATCGTCTGTATTTGATGATGTGCAAGCTTCGTTGTGGCGTGCACATGAGAAGAATACTGCACATTATAATTTGCGTAGGAAAGCTGCAGAATTTGAAGTAGGCGATGTAGTCTTTAAACGCGCTTTTGTTTTGAGCGATAAAGACAAATATTTCAGCAAAAAGTTAGCGCCAAAATTCATAAAATGTCGAATCAAAGAAAAACGATCTCCTCTCGTCTATGTCTTAGAGGATATGACTGGTAAAGACATAGGTGCCTGGCATATAAAAGACATAAAACTCAACTAGTCGTTAGCTCCTGAACTGAGATTTCGCGTCTTCATTTTGCCCATTACTGTAATTACATATTATACAAGTTAATCGCTTATAATTTATTTTTTTTCCTAATAAAACTATTAGATTAATGTATTTGTTGTTCAAGAACAGGATACAACAGATATAATTATTATGGAAGTGTCAGCCTTCAGCGAAGATCTCGCTTTGCTGGATCAATTAAAAAAAGATTATATTATCCCGTTTGTCATTTTCGTTCAACATCATGCTGCTGGCATTGGTCATTGGTGCAATAAAATCACAAATGTCCTCTCTTTGTACGGATGCGTCGATATATGTAATAAATTATTATCGTTGCTATAATGTAAGGTGAATTATGTTTGGTTGTATGAAAGGAATTGGTATGGAAGTGTAATGCTTGTAAGTATACTCAACGTGTTTTGTTCAAGAACAAAACCCGTTCCGAGACGGGCGGGGTAATGTAACGTTATACGTTACATATATATACATTAAATAATTAATTTATAAATCAATCGAAATTCATCAACACGCTAACACGTTTAGTATTGGAACGCAATACCGTCGCGGGCGGCGATTGTTCTTGGCACCGGTCGTAGCGCGCGTACTCTGCGGCTCTGCGAGCTATAGGCCCCCGCCACCGCGGCGGCCGGCGGCCGGCTCGTCATTCGCAGGACTGATATCAGGTCGACCGCACGTCGCTTTGCCGCCCGATCTTTAGCTCGAACGCCATCTTGTTGGTCGGTTCGAGAATCGGTGCGTGAAGGCAAGCACATGTAACGTGTTTTTAAGTAAACTATATTTAAAGTGAAATATTACCCCAGAATTGGGGTCCTAGAATAGGAGATCAATACTGCGCCATTTTAGCGCTCCGCACCGCCTGAGCTCCGCGCTTACTTGCGAGTCGGCCTACTTCTTGAGCACCGCTACTCCTGCGACGCGAACACTAGGGGAGTGCTATTATGGAAGAAAATACCTAGTACTTACATTTAAAACCAGCGTATTGCTCGTTCCCCCCCCCCCCACAAACTGAGAGATTGTTATAATTATTAATTAAAATATAAATTTGTTAACATCTTCAATATTTTATTTTTTCCCTATTGCCGTTTACTGCAACCCCTTCTGGGCTGTGAACCCGCAGCAGACGTGACACCATCAAGTGAAAGGTCAAACGATAGCTTAGTTGCAAATACAAAATACTTGTAGGCAACGCTTTTATAGATATTGTGACACTGACCCTAGGTTAATAGGTACCTAAGTAAGCACTTTGCTCTTCGTTATTATCTTGAACTCTCAAAGATAACTTATTTTTAACGAGAAAACTATTGGAGCTTATAAAGCGCTGAACAAAAAACTTTCAAAGCCTTTTCTAAGCAGATAAGAGAGATGTTCAGATTATATGCTAGGGTTCCGTAGATTACAGTCATCTCCCTGAAACTTGAAGTTTATATCGTAGATGGGCAAGCATTTGACCACTAGAGGGTGTAACCTGAAGCAACATCGAATGAATGAAACGCATAAAAATTTTCTAACTTAAGAGGCCTGCGGAGGTTGATTTGCCCATACAATCGTAATACCGAAATTATTTATAATTCAAGCATATTACCACCATACTGTGCTGTTATTCAGATTAAAAGCATATTAATCTAGGTTTCTGGATAGTTTTTATTCCAAAATAATTACCTAAACCGAAATATAAACCAATTGATTTTCACACATTATTACGACTTAAATGTCGCATCTTTAACTTATTCGTTTTGTATTAAAAACTAACACATTTCTTTTGTCATTACAACAGGAACATAGATTATCATTCCAAGGTACTATTAATGCAAAAAACAATGGCTAAGCATCACATTTTAATTCATAATTTTTGGTATTACGGCACCTATCATAATTTGTTCGGTCGGTAGTGCTATCGCATTAAGCATGGGCACAATTTATCAGTTAAACAGAGACAGCCTATAGATCGTTTCACCGGCCTCTTAAATTTAGTAGCATTTTGGGTACTTTTCCAACTGGTAGCGGTCTTTTAGATTAAGTTTTGTACATAAATATGTACAAAACTTAATCTAAAAGACCGCTACCAGTAACTGAGATATAAATATATCTCAGTTATTCGACTTGTGAATATTGTAACAACATTTTTCGGAGGATGGCGTTGGCAGCTACGACACAGTTTTATACAACTGCAGGTGTCATCGTTTTACCAATATTTTGTATGTACAACTTTGTTTTTATCCTAAAATAAACGATTTTTTCATATTTTTCATTTATTGTTATTTTTAATTTAGTGTAATGTAACATAATTATGTGATAAAAGTTCTCCAGAGAAAAAAATCAATTTTAGTAACCTGTAATTTGTTTTTTTTATAGTGTTTCATTTCATTTTGTGCTAGCTATCTAGGTAAACTATCTATGTGCTAGGTTTCATCTAAATCAGTTCTGTAGCTTTAGCGTGATCATGAAACATACACCCATCCAGACTTTCACATTTATTATAGTATATATTGAGTATAATCTTCTGTAGTAGTTTCTACAGACCGTGAGATTCGGGCAATATTAAATTTCAAACAGTGGGACAATATCTTATACATTTTCCTGCGGTAAGATGGAGTCTACATTATGAGATAGTAATAATACATCGGTGAATACTGCATTCCCTTCCATGTAGTAGCTTTTGCGTGATGCTAGTACAAACATACAGACAGACAGACAAAGGAGTGGAACTCATTGCCTGAGTCTTTGTTCCCTGAACAGTACAATCTGAGAGTCTTTAAGTCTAGAGTGAATAGGTACCTTCTAGGTATGTATATAGACATCGACCTGTTACCATTTTATTATCTGCATGAATTTGTTTTTAAACAGTCAAACGTTAGCCATGTATAAAATATATTATAGACACCTATACCTATTTATAATAACTTATTATGCTGCCATTTTAAGACAAATTGATTATTTTAATAATTTTTATTAATCCATGTATTTTTACCGACTTCGCAAAAAAGGAGGAGGTACTCAAGGCGACTGTATTTTAGTTATATTTTTATGTGTGTTACCTCATAACTTCTCTCCACGAGAGCTGATTTCGATTTTTTTTTAGTTTTAATGATGTTTCTTTCTAATTAATCCCGTTTAAATTTGATTAAGATCAGTAGTTCTTGAAATATCACCAATAATGCATACTTTGACGATGTTCTCGTTTAACCGACTTCAAAAGTTACCTCATAACTTCTTTGGTTGTAAGCCGACTTTGATGATTATTTTTTATCTGAAAGCTGGTGCTTTTTATGTGGTCCCATTAAAATTTGATTATGACCTGATCTCTAGTTTTTGATTTATCGTCAATAATGCGTGTTAAATACATTAAATCTGATCAAGGTTCCGAAGATAAAGCGGTGAAGTCGGTTTTTTTAAACTTTGCTTGCGTTTAATTATTTGATTACTTAAATAAGTATTCAGTGAAAAAGTTGACGTGTCAACAAATTATTAATAATTGATTATTAATATTATTATTACATCATCATTTACCATCGGGTACGATAGTATTAGATACGTTAGCATTTCAGAAAAAAAAATACAATTCATGATGCACAGACCTCTAAACTAGTCTCTAGTCTACGATCTCTAAATAAATCTGAAATCCCTTGCACCCCAACGCATTCAATCTCACCCCCTTTGTTAATCTACCACCCTAGACCCCCTGGGCGGATGACGTCAGAGGCACGCCCTTTGCACCTCCCAGTCTCCTCACAGTTGTGTGGGTGTTTGTAACTTAAAAGGGGTTTTTTTACCTAATTCGTTCTCCTGCTGGGACATTTTCTCCCAGAGGCAGAGATTGGGCAATCAGAGGTAACTACACTCTCACGAAAAAAAAACATTGTAAGATTGTGGTCAAGCGCTTGCCTATCGAGCATAAAATTGTTTTTAATAAACTCTTTCACACTCACAGCACCATACTGAGTTTGAAGACTTGAGTCGTGTGTGCTGGAAACATTCACACCCAGAACCAGAAACACAAACTGCTCTCAGGAGAAATCGTGTGTTCCCATCGGGAATCGAACCCGTTACCCGCTGCGTAGAATGTATACTTTGTCGTTTATATTAATCGAAATCGATCCGTATGAATTAAGAATCTTCTGCCTTTTTTGAAGTCGTTTATACAAAAAAAGTACAACGAAGAAGTGGAACTCATTGCTTGTCAAGCCCTTCAAGTTGTCTTCAAGTCTAGAGTGAATAGGTACCTTCTAAGCAAGCTTGTTTCATCTTCGGCCGCATCTTCACTTTTCATCAGGTGAGATAGTGATCAAAACATGCTTATCTAGCTTAAAAAAACCATAACAATAACAGATGTCACTATGTACCTAGATATAACATAAAAGTGTATCGATAATTGTAAACGTAGCGTCAGATAGTAACGCTATCGGATAAATGTTTCGACAAAAAGCTTTTATGAAGATAGTGAAATTATTAAGTGGAGGTATAGAGTATAGAAGTCGTAGAGACATCATATTTGTAGCGGTAGGACTGTTTTGCAGTCCGCCAGGAGCAGTTCTACACCAGTACTACACTCGATTTTATTTATATAGCATTAGCCATGCTCGGCAGAACTATAGTGATAAATCCCGCCTCAAGCGATAATTTTTCCATTCTAAATTTATCACTATAGTTCTGCCTAGAATGGCTAATGCTATATAAATAAAATCAATTGATTTGGGTAGACGTTATCAACACAACGTGTAGCTAACTGCAATGTTAGACTCGTTGGCCGTAGTAGTTTTGATAAACTATTTCGGTAAATGACGTCACACGTCCCCGTAAGACGTTAATAATAAGGAAAGGTTAATTTCGTCGCTTCAGGCGGGACTTGAGTAGCTCAGCGGGTTCAAATCCCGTCTCAAGCGATAATTTTTCCTTTTTAAAATTATCACTATAGTACTACACTCCATTCAACTGCCAGAAGTAGAGTGCAGACATTACTGTATGCTGGATCAAAAGGGAGTTTTTGCATTAATTACAGGTCATAAAGAGATTTAGCATCTCAGTGCGACGAGTACAGTACTTTGCTCCGCCGGAATGTCAAATCAAATCAAATATTATTTCCGCAAATATGGGTGATTACATTAAAATGAGATGATGTGTTATAAAAAGCTCTCCACACTTTAGCCTTCAAACATGCAAATAAAAGCAAGTTGCGTTAAATAAAAGAACATAATTAAAAATAGTTAATGATGAACTTACATTTTGAACGATTTAAGTTCGTTTTACAATTTGAAACTGTGGTTGGCATAGATAACGTCTTATAAATCGATGAATACCGGCTGCACGCACGAAAAAGTGTCACGTTCCGCCTGAGCCTGAGCGTGCAAGCGAGAGCGCGGAACAAGCGATAGAGAGGCACGATCGGCCAAGCGTTCGTCTTAAGACGTTATCACGTAAAATTATCGTTCGTAAACTTTACAGACAACCATTTTTTTATAGCCAGCTGGTTCGTCTGCATTTATGATTATTACAAATTACGCCAGGAATTTTATAGATATGAAATTCCTTTAAACTAATTCAAATAAAATTCCAGACGCCTGATTGAACTGGCTAAGTTGGATTCGCCTATTAAGCAACGGATCGATTCGATTCCCGGTGGGAAAACAAGGTTTCTCCCCAAAGGAAATTTACTTCTGGTTCTGGTGTGATTGTGTATGTGATGTAAATGTTTCCGGACTCTCATCGAACTTAGTGTGAGTGTGAAAGTAAAAACGTTTATGCTATGTTCTGAAATAAAAATCATACCATTCTAAAACGCAGCCAACGTATGATTAAAGTAGTATTACTAGTAGAGTAGTAGTTACCTTCCTTGGTACTTTTTATACAATAAGCTGAAATGCAGACTGAATATTCATCCACTTCACAAATATAGCTGCAAATAATCAAAATACTTCATAACAATTAAATACCAACCACCAATCGCTTTGAGCGATAATATATAGCCTTTGTGCTCCTATGTTATATTTAAGATTTCTGGCAATGCCGCCAGCATGATGGGAACGCCTCCCACTGGTAGTGGGCTTGAGCACTTGAGTTACCTATAAGCTCGATGTCTTGTAGGTAACTTAGTACTTTGCTGTACATAGTTTTAGTTTAGTTTTAGGAAATATAGGCAATTGGCCCGTAGATTTAGAAGGATGAAAAAAAAAAGATTTCCTTGTAAGTGTTATTTTTTTGTGTGCAAATAAAGAATTTATCTATATATCTACCAAGACACTGAAACTATTTTAAAATAAATTTTCTTAAACCATGGGGTAAATTAGTTAAATTCATTGGATAGTTTTTTCGTGAAAGTAACTTTTCGTGAGTGACTGAGGATATTTTATGCAAGCATTTTACCACTATCTCACCTGGTGGATAGTGATGATGCGATCGCAGATAGATAAATAGATAGACAGATAAACTCTTTATTGATCACCTCAATTGTAAAAAAAAACAACAAAACATAATGACCTAAAAAAAAGTGTCTCGGCGGACTCTTCCAGACAACCTTTGGATGGAGAGGTATTACGCAATAAAGTTCGATGTCGGTGTTTTAAGAAAACAAAATTTTGAAAAGTACAGAAATATAATATTTTTTAATATACTTAATTATAAATAATGATAAATAACAAATAAAATACATTATAATGTAAATACCTATATACAATTATGACCTAATATAAATACATATTAATACACATAACGATACAATACATATACTATACACAATATATAACCATAAATAATGCTTGCCTAGAAGATACCTATTCACTCTTGATTTGGTGAAGATGACATGCAGTGCGCTATAATACCCTACCATTTCACGAGAGAACAGGTATTTTCTAAGCAAACGTGCTCCATCGTCGGCCGCATCTTCAATTTTCATCAGGTGAGATAGGAGTCAAACGTTTACATACCATGAAAAAAAAATGGCAGTCTGATAAAAATAAACTTTGTAATCTCTAATTTCCCCTACTCTACATCTAAGTGAATCCCGCCAATGTCAACAGTAGTGGTCGATAAGGCGTGATAGCGATAAACCCGCCCTTCAGATCCATACTACGTAGACATGTCGTCCTCTGCAGACTCCGATGTTATCGTGAGTAAGCTTTTATTATACACCATTTTCTTTTTAGTTAGTTTTATTTTGACAACCACACTTGTGATTTCGGTCTAACTTACTGCAACTATCCCATAGTTCAAAGAACTGACAACATCAAGTACTTTAGAGTTACTATAGACCAGACACATACTTTGATGCTCACATAGATACCCTTGTAGTCTGACTCCGCAAACTTATATAAGTATATTTAAATTATTACGTCCCGTTGCAGACCGCCAAATCATAAAAATGGTGTATAACTCACTCAGTCAGTCACTTCTTGACTACTGCATCATTTCATGGGGTAGTTCCGCCAAATCTTACTTAGTCAATGAGGATCGAGCTCAGCGGGAAATATTAAAAGTTGTTAGCTTTTCGCGCATTAAAAAGTAGCCTATGTACTTTCTCATGGCATTGGCTCTAGACTATCTTTATACCAAATTTCATTTAAATCAGTTCAGTAGTTTTGGCGTGAAAGCGCGACAGACAGAGTTACTTTCGCATTTATAATATTAGTAAGAAAATAAGGATTACAGGCCTTATTGGGCACAGCAACAGTTTAAAGAGAGAAATCTTGTATAGTATTTATCAATATTTACAAAGTTTAATTTATATTTCAATTTAAATGAGAACAATTAATAATAATAATATTGTCTCATTGTTGCCAGCACCCACGACACAAGTCATCTAACTCAGTGTAGGGTTGTGAGTGTAAAACCGCTTATGTTATGTACATATTTCTGTCAAAACTGAATCCAAAATAGCTCTTCAAATAGTTAATTAGGCAGGAATGGGTTGCATTTACTGCGCACGGAGCGGCCATCGTGTCAGTATTGCAGGAACGCCGCCAATACATAGTTTCGTATAATTGTAGTATAGGTACATAGGTACAGCAGCGCTGCCTGTAATAGTCGAGGAGGCAACGGTCATTCTATGTGTAGTTTTTAAACAACTTAAAAAAGGAAGTTTCTTTGTTCGACTGTATGTTTTTTTTATGTACCTATATTCACTGATTTCTCGCCCATATGTGGATCGATTCTCAAAATACTATTTTGTTTGGTAGATTATTTTTTATAGGTGGTCCCATATAAATTTTATCAAAATCGATCGAGCCAAAACTAAAACATAAGCGGAGAATTCGGTATTTAATTCATTTAATCTGATCAAGGGTTCCGATGATAAAGCGATAAAGTCGGTTTTATTAAAGCTTTAGTTGCGTTTAAATTATATTTGTTTTATTTTTTATTAATTATGTATTTATATTATTGTGTACTAGCCGTGCCCCGCGGCTTCGCCCGCTATTATCAAATTAAAAAGTAGCCTATGTGTTAATCCTAGGTATAATCTATGTACATTCCAAATTTCATCTAAGTCCGTTCAGCCGTTAAAGCGTGAAGAGGGAACAAACATACTTACATACTTACACACAAACTTTCGGATTTATTATATTGGTAGGATTTTATTTTGCTGTTAGTTTTTGAAGTGTAATTGAAATAAATTGTGTGTTATTAAAATAAAATGTATTTTGTTTCTTCTTTTATATTAAACTCGCTGAGAATGGTCAGAATCCACTTAAAACAAAACTCTTTGCCTTCTTTGTCTTGTTAACATCTTTCACAAAACCGACGCCACCTCCTAGCTTATATTACATAACTTTACATAAAGGTCAGCGGATCAATACTAGACGTTCCGTCTCCCTCGCCCATCTTTCTTCTCTTTCTAATACAGCCTTCGGGGGTGGTGATCACGTCAAACAGTTCGTGTAGGTTTGTACATCTTATAGTTATTTAGGGGTGTACTAGGAGACCAGCGTCTGTGCTAGAGACTAGCAGTCTTACTTATAAAAATGTCACTAAGTAATGGTTAGCCACCTCTTAGTTAAGCAGCTCTTAAGCCCATAATCAATGATTAACTTTTTTTCCTTCATAAACATTAGTTAGGCGCCGCTTAGCTGAGAAACAAACTACAAATCGCGTTTATGAGTGAATTTTTAGTTAAACTGTAGCTAAGCATTTGATTAAAAATTAAGAGGGGTTTATAAGTAAGACTTTGGATGCTATCTAATTTTAAGATTAATATTTTAATAGCCGTGCCCCGTGGCTACGCCCGCGTTGG
This sequence comes from Lomographa bimaculata, assembly GCA_948107665.1. Classification (NCBI taxonomy): domain Eukaryota; kingdom Metazoa; phylum Arthropoda; class Insecta; order Lepidoptera; family Geometridae; genus Lomographa; species Lomographa bimaculata. The sequence continues at coordinate 10,188,767 of OX403612.1, read as the reverse complement.
TCAAGTTAAAAATTAGCCTGTATTAATCCTAAGTATAAGCTGTTTATTCCAAATTAAAAAAGCCAACAAAACAGAAACTGCTATTTTTTCAGATATTTAACAAAGAAAAGTATTTTTTTCTGAGCTATGCATGCTAGATATATGCTGTCGCAGACTTTTTTTACCGACTTCACAAAAAAGGAGAAGGTACTCAAGTCGACTTTACTTTTTCTTTTTATGTTTGTTACCCCATAGCTTCTTTTCACGTAAACCGATTTCGAAATTTTTGGGGTTGCTTTCCAATTGGTCCCATTTAAATTTGATCAAGATCTGATTAGTAGTTCTTGAAATATCGTCAATAATGCGTATTCTGTGGACTACATTGACGATGTTCTCGTTTTTAACCGACTTCAAAAGTTACCTCATAACTTCTTTCTTTGTGCGCCAATTGTGATGATTATTTTTTTATTTTCGCTGTACCCATTTCAATTTATATCTCCTGATAATTAAAATGTGATTTTCATATACCTACTAATGACTGGATAGATAGATAAATTCTTTTTTTGCACACCAAAAAATAACACTTACAAAGAAATCTTAAATAGAACATAGGAGCACAAAGGGCGGTCTTATCGCTCAAAGCGATTTCTTCCAGACAACCAAAGGGAGATGGTAAAAATATTACAAACAGGGACGGTGGTGGTACACCACCGTCCCTGTTTGTAATATTTTTACGACGTAAGATTTTGTCGACACGTATTTAAATTAATAAATGTAGTTACACATACTTATTAACATTGATACATAATATACATACAAAAACCTACACAAATAATAATAATATATTATAAACATACACAAACTAATATATATTATTATAAATATATATATAGGTATATGACTAATACAGGACATTCATAGCTTTAACTTAATTGAGAGTGCTAAATTTTTTTTATTTGTTCTTTAAAAGTGTGGAGTGATTGAGAGCGACGTATAGAGACCGGTAAACCGTTCCAGAGGCGAATAGCTTGTACAGTAAAAGATTTGTCATAATATGTAGAACTATGGCTTGGCATTCTTAATTCTAAAGATTCGGATGACCTCAGTGAGAGTGAGTGCCCAAGGTGAAGAAATTCAAACTGATCTTTGAGATAGCGTAGGGAGGAGGGATTAGGTTCTCTGGAAATGATCGCTCTAAACGCTATAAGACCGCCTTGTACACATGTCTATGTTTCCTGTTTTAATGTCACTATTTTCATTTAACATAACCCACTGGTGTTCTTGGTAACGCGTTTACTTTCTATGCAGCGGGTATCGGGTTCGATTCCCTGTGCAAACACAAGTTTTCTCCAAGCAAAATATTATGTGTTTCGGGTTCTAGGTGTGATTTTGTGTGTGATGTCAATGTTTCCGGAACCCACTATACAAGTCTTTGAATTTGGTGAGAGGCTGTGAGTGTGCTAGCGTTATTTTTAATTTGATACTTATAGTGTGATATATATACATTTGTTTTTGCTGGATATCCAAGCATTTGTGCACCTGCTAGAAAGTGACGATGCGGCCGAAGATGGAAAAGCTTGCCTATATAGAAGGTACCTATTCACTCTAGACTTCGACACCCAGTTTGTTTCTGGTTCTGGTTGTGATTATGTGTGTGATGCACGACACAAGTAATCGAACTTAGTGTGGGGCTGTGAGTGTGAAAGCGTTTATGTTTAATTACCTTTTCGTTCACTTGTCTACTGAATCTCTCTCTGTACTTACAAAGAGAGATTGTTGTTTTAGAACTTCCACAGAGATGTATGAAACTTAGAACTTTGTCGAACTACATGTTCTTGTACCTAGATGTGCTAAGTTTCAAAGTTTGCGGGCAAAGTTTTGAATATCTTACTATCACATGTGTCAAGAATTCATTAACACTATAGGTATATACCTAATAACTTCTACCCCAACAAAACATAGCCTATGACACTCAGAGATAGTATAGCTATCTACGAGTGAAAGAATTTTTGGGATCGGATCAGTAGTTTCAGAGATTACCTTTTACATACAAACAAATAAACAAACTTGACCTCTTTATAATATTCATATAGATAGTATAGATTTCATCTTAATCCGTTCAGCCGTTACAACCTGAAGAAGTAAAAAAGTAAAAGTAAAGTAAAAATTCGTTTATTTACAGATGAATTAACACTTAAGTACAGTTGATTTAGCATACAAAATATAGGTATTGTGAATCTTATATGTGTGCCCCAAACTAGGCAAAGCCTGTATCTTGGGCGCCCGTTATCTAGCAATAACTTATTAAGATTGACCATTCGCTACTTAACATCTGTACGTGATCACCATGGTATCTTAAATTAAATTATATTAATGACTTTATTATTTATATTACTAATGATATGGAATTAGTAAACATTTAAGAAAATATATTAGGTATATGCATTCTAAAAAGAAAGAGAAACCTAACATACTAACACATTTATACACTTCCACATAGACTTTCGTATTTATAACATTATATAATCTGAAACCTTAGTCTGAAGAGATCTCTAAGTTGACTTAGGTGGTTCAGAACGTTGACAAAATCCAGAATCAATGGTTCAGAATGTTACCCTGGGGAGTGTTACCTCCCTCTCAGAGCAGGAAACTCACTCACATTGTAGAAGAGCGAGCGAGTTCCATGCTCCCACGGACGTTCCCGTCTCCGTAACCGCGTACAAATTGTTTAAACTCAAATTCAAAATTCCAAAATAGTTTATTCACATGGGCCCCAAAGAGGCCCTCATGAAAGTTAATGACTATTGCCAGATTCGCAAAATTACAGCCATCTCGAGAAAAACCGGGCAAGAATCATAACGGTGATATTTTCATTCATTTTAAAAAAATATTTTTAATGACTAATACATGAATTATATTAACCTAGGTAAATCTATATTATGTAGTCCCCAGAAATGTCTGTCAAGAGGAATTTAGCGTCTAAATCAAACAATTAAGCGAATAGCTTAAATTTCTCGAAGAATATGCAAAACCAAAAAGGTCAGTATTTCCTGATGAGTACAATATGGGAGTCTTCAAGTCACGAGTGAATAGGTATCTTCTAGGCAAGCTTGCTCCATCGTCGACCACATCGTCGCTTACCATCGGGTGAGGTAGTGGTCAAAAGTTTGACCACTACCTCACCTGTCAAGAATAAAAAAAAAAAAACAAAAATAGAAAATAAAATTTCGTAATTGAAAATAGTAAGGGTTACCCCTTATTATTTCATTCATACACGTAAGTAGGGAACAAAATAATCGTATTGATTTTATTTATATAGATTAACCATGCTCGGCAGAACTATAGTGATAAATTTAGAAAGGAAAAATTATCGCTTGAGGCGGGATTCGACGGGCGAGTGACGTCCCCGTAAGACGTTAATAATAAGGAAAGGTTAATTTCGTCACTTCAGGCGGGACTTGAGTAGCTCAGCGGTTAGAGCAATAGGGCATGACACCCTATGGCCGCGGGTTCAAATCCTGCCTCAAGCGATAATTTTTCCTTTCTAAATTTATCATAATAATCGTAATTTTTCTGTCCGTGTGGGGTGCAAGTGAAGTACGAAACAGTTCTTAAAAAAATCTATGTTGGCAAATAACAATCCGATAGGACATCAATGTCACTGATTTTAGACCTATTTTGTCACGTGGTCTATTTCAAAAACAGCTAAATGAATAAAGCTGAAACTTGTATAAAATATCAGTATATATATATCCATTTATAGAGAGTACTGGTCATCTCTGGAGGCCTTTATCTTTCATTGAGAGGGTTCTTGCCAACAAAATACAAAAACTGACTATATCTAATTAATTAAATCAATATTTATTAATATTTTCATTTTAATTATTTAATCACGTTGTGTTAAGAATCTTATTAATATTTTTTCATCATATTTCTTCTACATATGAAAATATTATTAATTATACTACTTAACTTTATTATTTTTTCACTAAAATTAGCAACATAAATTTGGAATTGTGAATAATTTTGCATGCACGTTGTTATTGAAATTGTACTTTAAGCTAGAAATAAAAGGCTTTTATTTAATTTAAATTATTTATTATATCCTTTTATTAAACAAATTCTTAATAGTCCTTTGTGTGTAAGATAGATAGATAGATAAACTCTTTATTGAACACCATATTTGTGACAAAACAGAATAGAAAATAATGACTTACAAAATAAGTGTAACAATAGGCGGTCTTATCGCTAAAAGCGATCTCTTCCAGACAACCTTTGGATGAAGAAAAATTACGCAACAAAGTTGGACGTCGGTGTTTTAGCATAACGAAAATTCAGAGATGAGCAAAATTTGAAAAAAAATTACATTAAAATAAAATAAACATTAATTAAAGTATACCTACTTAATGATTATATATACCTTTGCACAATTATGAACTAATATAATATAATATTACACATAATAATATAATACGTAAATCATACACATAATATCCTACTCATATTATAAATCCAAAAGTTTGTGTGTAAGTGTGTAAGTATGTTTGTTCCCTCTTCACGCTTTAACGGCTGAACGGATTTAGATACAATTTGGAATGTACATAGATTATACCTAGGATTAACACATAGGCTACTTTTAAACTTGATAATAGCGGGCGAAGGCTCGGGGCATGGCTAGTATCATATAAAGTTGAGAAATGTGTTTTTTTCTTTAATGCCAAAATCACTATTTCTCCCATTCTAATAAGGTATGACTTAACTCCTGGACCATGACTCTCTTACTTGACATTGACTGTAACTGGTTATGAAATACAAAACTTACTGAAAATATTTTTTCTTGGCACTGGCTAAATGCACAAGATTGCGAACCCAAAATTAAATAGAAAAAAATGACTGAATAAGAAATTTCAGTTCTTATTTTTTGAATAATAAAATAAATACTACTATTTAATTGTTAGTTACCTATTCTCTGAGAGTTCTTAAAAAAGGTTTTAAGGTACATCAAGAATTCAATAAAAACTACTTAGTGATTACAAAAAATACTCCAAAAGAATTCTCCTTTGTTTCAGAAGATGAAAATTCTCGCTACCCTTTTAATAGGCGTAGCTATTTTAGGGGCTGCGTCTGGAGAAAACGACCAATCGGAGCTTACGATCCCGGACGAAGAACCAATGAAAGACCAGGGGCGAGAGGGAAAGAGACAAGAAACGCCGGAGGTGGTTTTACAGTTGAAATATGATGGGGGAGAGCTGAATAGGATATATTTGACGCAGTTCAGGAAGCCGAAAAAAACTTGGAGTCCGTCAGTTGGCGTGCAGACGAACCTTTGCGCGGACCTCTGTCACGCAGGTTTTATTTAATTTATTTGTTTTTCTTTTCAGTTGTTATAAGTTTTGTTGTTTTTGTGAAAGTGTTATTTATATTTAGCCTGTTAGCGATTTGAGTTTTGTTTTTGTGCGGGAGTGTATATCACAGTCATATGCTTTCACGTAAGTAAGTAGTTTTGATGAATTTTCTGTCAATTTAAAGTATTGTAATTGAGAATTCTTGTTAGCGATCTTCTAAAAACGGAGGAGGTTCTTAATTGTACTGAATATAACTTATTTATTTACTACTTTTTAACCAACTTCACAAAACGAAGAAGGTTCTCAATTCGAGTGTATATTTTTTTTTATTCAATTTATAATAGGATTCCTTTTAATAGGATTCATATTTATTTATATATTACCTTAGAACTTTTTTCAATATGAACCTTTTTGTTTTTTTTTATTTGAAAGCTGGTGTCTACCATGTGGTCCAATTTAAATTTAATCTAGATTTGACTTACTTACTTACTTATAGTTTTTGAGTTTTGCTCAATAATGCGTACTTAATTGGTTTAATCTGAACAAGGGTTCCGTAGATAAAGCGGTGAAGTCGATATTTTTAAGCTTGCGTTTAAATTATTTATTAAATAGGTATTAATTTATTATTATAAGTATAATTTTTGTAATAATTGCTAAATCATTGTTGATTGTTAAAATACGATTTTGTTATTATAATCTTAAAACTCAAGAATTAAATAAACTAATTTATCAAAATAGATAGTAACGGGTCGTTTTTCTAGATTTTTGTTTTTTTTTAACCAAAGTACTGAACCGATGTTTTTATGATTTTTTTATAGGGTTAATCTGAAATTATAACCTTAACAATGCAAAATAATTTTCCAAATCGGATTATACAGAGTCCCGAGATAACAAACATAGATAATAATTAAACGCAAGCAAAGCTTAAAAAAACCGAATTCACCGCTATATCTTCGGAACCTTAATTCACCAAATTTAACGTATTAAACACGCATTATTGACTATAACCCAAAAACTAGAGATCAGATCTTGATCAAATTTCAATGGGACCAATTAGAAAGCAACATCTTTCATACTAATAACAAATTTTTGAAATTGGCTCACATGGAGAGAAGATATGAGGTAACAAACATAAAAAAAAAAATACAGTCGACTTGAGTACCTCCTCCTTTTTTGGGAAGTCGGTAAAAAATACAACTGAATTAGGAACCTCCACCTTTTTTAAAAACGTGGTAAATAGTTAATTGAGTCTGTCTATTTTGTACTAAATATACTGTCTATAGACAGAGACGAAGATATTGTGGTATCGTGAACCAAGATAAAACTGATTCACTTCAATGGTTCACAATAATAATTGCTACCCACTGGTAGTGGGCTTGAGCACTTGAGTTACCTATAAGCACGATGTTTTGTAGGTAACTTAGTTCATTGCTGTATATTGTTTTAGTTTCGTTTTAGGAAATATAGTCAATTGGCCCGTAGATACCATGGTTCACATATTTCACCGCATCATCGCTTACCATCAGGTGAGATAGTGGTCAAACGTTTGCCTATACCGTATTAAAAAAAAATTTAACAGAATTGATGGTGCATGTTTGTGTGCGTGTATTATTTCATAAACAGGTAAAATTATCATCATCTTACATCTATGTACTAGTCGTTCGCCCGAACAGAGATACTCGCATTTTTTGTATCATAGGGAGAATCTTTTGAGGAATAGCTTATAACTTTTTTTCGACTTCTGTATTTGTAATTGTAATTAAACAACAATAATTAGAGAATATAACGGATATTATATGCAAGTCTCAGCTTTATATATGTAGCAGTTTTTTAAATAGACCCTGGATCAAAATAGATCTAGAACCATTATTATTATTATTATTCGTATTCCAGGTCTAGTGTGTTTACCAGCTTCGATCACATCGTCACTTACCATCAGGTGAGATAGTGGTCAAACATTAGCCTGTCACAAATAAAAAAAAGAAAAAAAAAGAACCATTTTATTTTTGGGTGGGTATTTATATTTGGGTGGCCATTACAAAACTGTGATTTCCAACATAGATTGTTTTTATAACGGTTTCGTACTCGACTAGCAAATTTCTTTTCAACGATATCCCACAGGGGCAGGAAAAAAAAATATTTTGCCTCCCTTTTAGTGTATGGGTGGCCCCTTAAGATTTTCATTTACATCATTTTAATTATCATTTTTAGCTTTGGGCCACAGCTTTATTTATTCTCTTTGAAGTTATTTTTTGAGACTTCGAAGTTTTGCGCTTGGATAGTTTAGGCGTTGGATACCTCTGACAGACTGACGGTCGGACAACGTGCTGAACCATCCAAGTCAACTAAGAGATCTCGACCCAATTGGCGCTGTGGACAGGTGTCCGCCCTCTGCGCCGTGGGTCCTGGGTTCGATTCCCGGCAGGAGCACAAATTCCTACCCAAGGGATATTTGTGCTTCTGGTTCTGGGTGTAATGTGTGTGTGATGTTAATGTTTCAGGCAAACACGATACAAGTCTTTGAACTTAGTGTGGGGCTGTGAGTGTGAAAGCGTTTGATTGTTTGTTTGTTTGTCGTTTCGCTCGAATATAAGGGCTAAAGAATCAAGTTATTAAAATTAACAATATATCAAGATCGACATTTTTCACTTTCGTTGTGAAACCGCATATATATTACTACAATTATTTATTTATGTATAATCATTTATTTTATTTTCTATTTTATTGTTGTTATGTGTTTATTGTCACAAATAAATATATTTTCTTTCAAAGATTAAGTTATTATTTTTATACAGCCGTCTGATATTAGTAAAACAATTGTATAAATAACGTTAAAATTCGATTGTCACGGCACACGGCTGTAATATTGCGATACTGGTAATTTCATTACCTTCATGAGTGCCTTTTTGGAGCCCGTGTGAATAAACTATTTTGGAATTTGAGTTTAAACAATTTGGGGGCCGTTTAAGTATTACGTAAACAGATTTATTACATTTACTTACCCCCCCCCCCCCCCCCATCCCCCTTGACAGCAAAAGAACCAGAAAAATAATATACCTCCCACGGACACAACTGCAACGAAGAAGGAGATAAGCTCTGTCAAATTCAAATTAAAATCTTTATTGAGTTCTCTAAATGTAGATAGGTGGTAGAAATAAATGACAGTAACTAGGTACTTACGAAATATATATTTATAATAATCATTGTTTAGTTGTGATTGTGTGAACATGCATAATATTTTCAAAGATGTACAGGGTAAGTATGTCTATTTCTTTAAAGAATTCCCTGAGAGTTTCGCGCGGTCCCATATCATAGATTGCACGAACCGCTCTCTTTTGTAGGATAAAAATTGTTTCAACATCGGCAGCAGATCCCCATAGCAAGATTCCGTAACTCATCAAACTATGGAAATATGCAACGTAAACCATCCTTGCCGTCGCTACATCAGTCAGTTGTCTAATTTTAAGTATCGCAAACGCAGCGGAACTTATGCGACCTGCAAGCTCATCAATATGAGGACCCCACTTCAGTTTTGAGTCCATAGTCAGACCTAAGAAACCAGTTTTCTTTACAAGACCTAATTTATTGTTTTTAAGTGTAACATTTGCATCTACCAAAGGAACATTAGGAAGAGAAAACTTGATACATTTGGTTTTCCTAGCATTTAACAATAAGTTATTAACAGCAAACCATTTCGAGATTAGATCTAATTCATAATTTACTTCATTTAATTCCACATCTTTCCTATTAGTTTTAAAAATAAGTGACATGTTTGCAAATAAGACAATATCTAATGCTAGTGTAGTTGTCATAAAAGGTAAATAATTAATATATACTTAAAATAGGAAAGATCCCAATATTGAACCTTGAGGCACGCCCATTTTAATTGTAGACCCGTCAAATGTCATACCATTATTGCCTACCTTTTTTTGCTTACCCGATAAATATGAATCTAATAAATCAAGAGAAGTCGCACGTATACCGTAATTTATTTGCTAATAAGTGTTTTATGGTCCACGCAGTCGAACGCGTTGGAGAGGTCACAAAATACTCCAATTGCATCCTGCGATCCCTCCCAAGCCCCGAGAATGTGTGACACTAACTTAGCACCGGCATCTATTGTTGATCGACATTTGGTAAATCCAAACTGTTGATCATTGTAATATGTTCATTAAAATGGGAGAGTTGAGAGAGAGCTGTTCCAGTATATTTTTTCAAATATTTTACTGAGGGCAGGTAGGACAAAACTGGTAGAGAGTAGAGGGAGTATCTGATTTGAAAATTTTGAGTAATTTTGCTGTGCTTCATGAGATCAGGAAATACTCCTTGATCGACGCAGAGATTAAATATAATGACAAGGTAAGGCAAGGTATCTAGTAAGGAATCAATAACTTTAGCTGAAATACCCCACAAATCTACAGTGTTTTTTATAGTTATCATTTTGAATGCCTTTTTTATGGTAGTAGCCGTTCTGTGATGGAAACAATAATTTGGAATTACTTGTGTGAAAATTTGTTGCAACAGTTTTGCAGCTCATAATTAAAATCAAAATCCTTTATTCACATGGGCCCCAAAGAGGCACCCATGGAAGTTAATGACTCTACTGCCAGATTCGCAAAATTCAGCCATCTCGAGAAGTATATGGCAAGAAACTCGGCGGCGCATTTTTTTTAAGTCATTCCTTATCACTAATACGTAAATATATAGCTAATCCGGGAGATGAATCTAGGGATTCTGTTACTTAAGGAGAATATATGTGATTGGCTGTGTGTGAAAGCGTTTATATTTTATAATAAAGAAAATAGTAATAAGTAAGCAGTTAAACCTTTTTCCTCTAAGCAAAATGGGTCCACTAGACGCGAGGTTAAGTTCGCGGGGGACTAGATAAGTAGGTATAAACCTTACTTTTTTTTGTGCAGGTTTGGGTGGAGATGTCTGCGGCTATTCCTGCCCCCAACTGTTACCCGTCGGCCTGAAGACAGCTCTTAGAGATAGCAACACCACGGAGGTGGCGTACGGACAGCCGAGGGTCGGTGTGTGCCCAGCTTTGTGTGATAACTACCTAGGTACAGTACACACACAGACTTGACAAAACACGGTTGATTAAGTTTATTTAGATATAAAATCCTAGCACATATTAGCAACCAAAGTGTCGACGGTAAGTAATCATTATTTGAACCGCCCATTGGCTTAGTTGGTAAGCGTTAACACAAGTTTTCTCACCAAGGAAAATGTGTGATTCTGATTCTGGTTGTGGTTGTGTGTGTGATGTTAATGTTTCCGGCACCCACGACACAAGTCATCGAACTTAGTGTGGGGCTGTGAGTGTGAAAGCGTTTATGTTTTCGTTTATGTGTATTGTAGTTAACAGACAACTTAGCCCAGTGAGATCTTTATATTAATGTCGATATGTATTAGCAACAAAACTCATGATGAGATGGCGCTGCAGTTGCGTCACCGAGTGGTTTTTAGCAATTTTATTGATTAAACATTATTAATGTTGATAAAGTGATAAATTTCTGATAAAACTAAAGATTGATACATGATTTTTAAATAACAGTATTGGTAACAACAAGTGATTCAACAAGTAGAATCTTAGCAAAATGGACAAAACAAAAAGTGGCATCAGTAGGGTCACTCTTAGCCGTCACCTAGGTAAAAGGTTACCTTAGGTCCTAAAGAAAAACAAAAACCTTACCCCTGTAAAAAGGTATTAAATAACCTCACGTAAATAGATACACGCACTGTGAGTACAACTTTTACGCAGAGAGCCTGAAAACATGTGAAAAATTGCTTTTGTTTACATCCAATAAGTGAAATAACCATTACACAATATTCAATTTATTATAAGGACTCTGCTATTATTTGGAACCGCAGAACTGGAATGTGGAGCAGTATATTATTATCCTCTTTAATCTAGAGTTACAAAGTCTATTTAACATTCACTTTGGCAAGTTTGACATTTATAATAAAGTAATACCATATTGAAAATAATTAGATATATTTGTTAAAGCGACATCTGTTATCTGTCGTATGCAACTTTAAGGATCAAGCCACGGCTCATTACAAAGAAACTCACCTAACCAGGTCAAGGCATTTTTCGACATTAACAAATAATTATCTGTTGCCTAGTTGGAGTACCTCAAGGCTTACGAGCACGGGATCTAGGTTCGATTTTTCGCGTATCGAAAAGTTTTTGTACCGAAATCCAGCAAATATTTAATAATTTAATCAATTTGTGATAAAATTATTAAATACTATACGATATCAGCCGCATCTTTACGTTTGGGTGCATATTGCCAAGTCCCTCACCGTTGTCACTGCGGTGATTTGGTAGATCGATTGGGTCACCACGGACTATCCTGCAGCAAAAGTGCAGGTCGCTTTTCTCGTCACGCCAGCTTGAATGATATTATCCGTAGGGCTTTTGTTAGTGCTGGCTTACCGTCAGTTCTAGAACCAAACGGTTTGATAGATAGATAGATAACTCTTTATTGTACACCAGAAATAGAGAAAAATACATTAAAGACATTAAAACGAACTTAGGCTAGTACAATGGGCGGTCTTATCGCTTAAAGCGATCTCTTCCAGACAACCTTTGGATGGAGAGGAGATAGCAAAATGTATTGGGACTCAGGTGTACTACATAGTTACGCAAACTTTATAATAATGGATTAAGATACTAAACAAAACAATTACTATTGATATATTAAAATAAATAAGTACATACATAAGATATCATATACATTCTATACATATTATAACAACAATAGAATAAATACATCAACAAAAATATAAATACAATACATATAACATACATACATACAATACATATAACATACATACATACAATACATATAAACTTGCTTAATGAGCTGATATTTATATTTGAATACCGCTTTGAGCTAAGTAATGTTTCTTGACTCTCTCTTTGAAAACAGATAGTGATGTCGAGTGCCGGATACTGACTGGTAAACTGTTCCAAAGGCGAACAGCCTGCACCGTGAACGATTCATCGTAAAAAGAAGTAGTGTGAGAAGGCATTTTTAACTGCAAAGTATCATTGGATCTCAATGAAAGAGAATTTTGTGTAGAAAGAAAAATAAAGCGTTCTTTAAGATAGAACGGAAATGAAGGATTAAAAAGTATACCGTATAGCATGGAAAGAATGTGAGTATTTCGACGAAGACGAATTGGAAGCCACTTGAGCTTATGACGAAAACTGGAAACGTGGTCATATTTACGAAGACCGAAGATGAACCTAATAGAAAAATTTTGAAGACGCTCAAGTTTGTTCAATAGTTCTTCAGGGAGATCGAGGTAGCAAGCATCAGCATAATCCAAAATAGGTAATAATAAAGATTGTGCCAGCGTAATTTTAGTAGCCGTTGGAAGGAAATTTCGGAGACGTCTTAAAGAACCTGCGGAAGCGAACATTTTGCGGCTTACTGCTGTAATTTGAGGGCGCCATGATAAAGACTGGTCAATTATTACACCAAGGTTTTTTACTTCCTTACTGTAGGGTATTATGACACCATCAAAGACAATAGGCGGTAAGTTACTCCAATCTATTCTAGATATTAATCGAGAGCTACCGACTATGATAACCTGAGTTTTTACCGGGTTGACAGCAAGACCAAATGCTTTACTCCATTTCAATATATGGTTCAAATCAGTGTTGATTGTTTCAATGCATTCTTTGAGTTGAGAAAGGGAAGATTGGGCATAAATTTGAAGATCATCCGCATATAAGTGATAAGAAGAAGTGAATTTGTCAGAGATAGAATTAATAAAAGTAGCAAAGAGAAGAGGGGATAGTACACCACCCTGTGGTACACCAGCTGAAGTATTACACCAAGAGGAAAACGAATCTCCAAAGCGGATTCTTTGCCGGCGACCAAACAGGTAATTTTGGAACCATTCAATTACAGCTGGAGAGGTTTTGATAGAGCGTAAGAGTCCTAAAAGTATATTAAAATCGACGGTATTAAACGCATTACTAAAATCAAGGAGGGTAAGCACAGTTAACTGACCTTTCTCCATACCAAAACGGATATCATCAGTTATCTTTACCAAGGCCGTAACTGTGCTGTGGGAAGGACGAAAACCAGATTGATAAGGGTTTAGAAGATTGTTTTTTGTTAAAAATGTGCTCAACTGATTATGAACGAGTCGTTCAAGAACTTTGGATAGAAACGGAAGGATGGATATGGGACGATACTCAGTGAAGGATTTAGGGTTCATTTTTTTGGGCAAGGGAATAATCTGGGCATCTTTCCACACAGATGGAAATGCACCAGATTCTATGGAGAAGTTTAGGATGTGACATATGACAGGAAGAATGATGTCGAGGATAGGGATTATCATATTGCGGCTAATACCGTCAATGCCGACTGCATTGGACAAAATAGACGTTACGCTCTTCTTGACACTACTATCTGAAAATGTACTAAAAGTAAAAGAAGGATAGTTAGGGGTTGGTAAACAGGAAAGTTCCTGAAGGGTTTCCAATTTTATAGGTCCATCTATATTGGATGACGAGCAAAAATGTTTATTAAGTGATTCGAGGTCCAGATCGTGTGGTATAGTGTCTTGTCTAGATTTTCCAACTCCAAGTGATCGAAGAATTTTCCATACCTTAGCCGGATCTTCGTTATCAACGGATTCGTGAATGTGGCGACGCTGAGCATCCCTACATACTCTGTTGCAAAGATTTCGGGCACGAAAATATGAGGCTTTATTGTGTTCACTTGGACGAAACTTGTATTTTGCCTTTGCGGAATCTTTTTTATTCATTAAAAGCTTAATTTCCGATGTCAACCACGGAGCAGGCAAATGCTTTATTTTTATTGGTCTCATTGGAGCATGGACATCATAAAGATGAGTTAAAGTCGAATTGAATAGATTGATTTTGTCATCAATTAAATCAAAATCAAACACAGGAGTCCAATCTATCGCTTCGGCATCCATACGTAAATTTTCAAGTTTCATGCTACCAAAATTACGCTGCAGAAATATTTTAGGTTTAGGTTTGGGAGGTCGGACTTTATAAGAGAGAAAAATTAAATCATGGTATGAAAACGCATCAGCTGAACACTGTCCAAATTTTACAACATGGTTAAGAGAGGATACTAAAATTAAGTCGAGAAGTGAAGGTGTGGAGTTCGGGAAATGGTGTGTGGCATTGAGAGGAAGGACATGTAAGTTGTTGGAATTTGTAATAGATAGAAAGGTCAGAAACACGAAAATCGCTTTTAAGAAGACATGTATTGAAGTCACCCATAATAATGGTATGACTATAAGAAGGAATCAGATCTCCTAGAATCTTATCGAAAGAAGAGAAAAAATTTACACGTAAAGAAGAACTGTAATTTATTTATTTATTTATTTATTTATTTATTAAAGAAAACATGCCGAGGGTGGGCATTACAGATTTCCAATTCACCCACCCAAGGTTATTCACAAAAAACTTATTAATTTAGAAAATTTGCAACTTAAATTACTTTAACTACATAAAACAAAACACTTATTTATAATTTTATTTCAAAACGAAACAAACATAGTGCTATATCCATAGCCGCACTGTGTAGTTCGTTAAGCGAGCAGTTAAATAAATCAAGGGCTTGGTTCCGGTCGAGCATAGCATTGAGCAGGCGCAACGCTCGCGATATTGGTGCAAGCTTGCCTAGTTCACTCCGACATACGGGGTGACTTAACAGTTTGTGCCGACGAGCCCTCAAATATTTATCAGGCACAACCAAAGATATTCGCTCCAAGACTAGCGGGTTGCACAAGCTACCACGTAGAATTTTAGCCACATACTCGATAAGAGAAGCAGTCCGCCTTACTTCAAGAGCGTTGTAGCCTACCATCCCCAGTATGAACTCACTTGGGTATAAATATGGATACCCTACGTAGTACCCATACTGCTTGTGATACAACCACCTCAAAAATTTTTTTTGGATTTTCTCTACCATTTGTACGTATTTAGCCTCGTACGGATTCCAGATAAGTGCATTACTCTCCAATTTACTTCGAACAAAAGCGTTGTATATAGACTTAATTGCTGGAATACTGTCCAAATGTCTCGACTGCCGCAGAACAAAGCCAAGGGTACGGAATGCCTGGGAGCAGATTTTGTTTATATGTTCACTAAATGTAATAGACACCAAGAAGAACTTTTGAGTGAGAGAGAAGCACCTCGATAAAGAGGTGTTCACCTGCATGGGAGGGAGGTGGCTGTGCAGACATATTAACTATAGAGAACGGAATATGGGCACGAAGATAAATGGCCACACCGCCACCGCCACTACCAGTTCGATCATTTCGAATAAGGTGAAAACCAGGTAAAGGATAACATATAGAAGGTAGGCAAGGCTTAAGCCACGATTCGGATATCAATATTGCGTCTATGTGTTTTTGTTGCTCAAAAGTTGCCAGCAAATCAGGAAAGTGGGCCGGGATACTCTGTGCATTAATATGAATAACATTCAAATTAGTTGGCACATCTGAGAAATGAGAAAAAATGGTTTGATGCGTGACGACGGCAAGAGGCCTGATGGAATGACGCTAATTCTCTAGAAGATGGGACGACCATTAGTGTGGGATGCAACTTGTGTCGATACACTGGCGCCGTCTCATCTTCCAGAGACTAGTGTTCAAGCTGGCGGGGCTGCAAACAAAGCAGAAAACCTCAAACGGCGTAAATATTCCAACCTTGATAGAGGTTATATGTTTGTACCGTTTGGGGTAGAAACTTTGGGTCCGTGGGGACCGGGTGCACACACAACTTTTAAATATTTATCCAAACGTTTAGTCGAGGCGACAAGTGACCAGAATGCCGGCTCTTATTTAGCACAAAAAATTAGCATCGCTATTCAACGTGGAAACTTAGCCAGTATTCTGGGCACTTTTCCTTTGGCAAGCGGTTTACAACATTTGTTTTAATCCCCTTTTCTAATCTTATCTTGTGACTAGTACTTTTAATTTAAATAAAGATAATTTCATTGCATTAAACTATGAAATGTATTATAATAATAATAATAATTTGTGATCAAAACTAATCCAAAATGATTTTTCTAAATATATTGGAAATTTCGTCGTAAGCGCAAAAACTACGAATTCTGCAAGTGATGTTATTATCGGAAATTTTACTGATATATCCGAGGATTGAATAAACGAGGAAGATGCTGCTAAACTGAAAATACAATTAAAAAGTTCTCATGTGGAGATCGAGTCTATATTATTAGAAAACAATGAATTAAAGCAAACAAATGAAGAGCTAATAATGAAAAGTGAGTTACTTATACGTATAGCAAGGAGCCCAGCCAAATCCAGAATGACACTTAAGAAGAAATTGCCTAAACCCATCAACCTCAATATGGAACATTGTTATTATTATTTAAAGAATAAATATATATATGGAACTACCAAACTTTCAAACATATGCCGACGCTACCAAAGATAAAAGTCAACCGCAGCAACCGACTACTTCACTCGTATCTCCAGATACAGCAGAACATAAACAAACAACTCATTCACAAAAATCTAGAGAAAAACCACAACTACTGATCAGATCTTGATGGATGATCACAATCTGATCAGTAGTTCTTGAAATATCGTTAATAATGCGTATTCTGTGGACTACATTGACGATGTTCTCGTTTACCGGCTTGAAAAGTTACCTTGTAACTTCTTTCGTTGTGAGCCGATTTTGATTATTATTTTTTTATTTGAATGCTGGTGCTTTTCACGTTGTCTCCTTTAAATTTGATTAAGATCTGATCTCTAGTTTTTGAGTTATCGTCAATAATGCGTGGTTAATACAAAAATTTTGATCAAGGTTCCGAAGATAAAGCGGTGAAGTCGGTTTTTTAAAGCATTGCACAACAACTCAAAAACTAGTGATCAGATCTTTACCAAATTTAAACGGGACCACATGGAAAGCACCAGCTTTCAAATAAAAAAATAATCATCAAAATCGGTGCACCAAGAAAGAAGTTATGAGGTAACTTTTGAAGTCGGTTAAAAACGAGAACATTATCAATGTAGTCCACAGAATACGCATTATTGAGGATAACTCAAAAACTACTAGTCAGATCTTGATTACATTTAAATGAGACCAATCGAAAAGCAACATCTACCAAGCAAAAAAAATTTTCAAAATCGGTTCACGTGGAACGAAGAATGAGATACTAAACATTAAAAAAAAATACAGTCGACTTGAGTACCTCCTCCTTTTTTGTGAAGTCGGTAAAAAAGTGACGGATGGCAAAGCAAATCTATTAAGTAATACTGATAAATAATGAGCTAGGTGTTAGTGGAGTACCTTTCTCAGCTTCAGCCCCATCTTCCGTACTATCTATATTATTTACTAGATCGTTGGCAAGGTAGTAATTATTTATCATTCTTCTCCACCAGGCTCACCCCTTTGCCAATGCACCGAAGATAAAGCAGAAGACGAGCCTCACGCTGTGAACTGGGCCGAGGTGTGCAAGGCCTTCTGCTCAGATGGATACGCACTAGCCGGTAAGCGACAAAAAACGCGCCAAGAGCGAGTAGGACTCGCGCCTTTGAGGTTCCGTACAGTTTATCCGTACCGGGACTCGAGAGTTATTTATTTTAAGTATTTATATCAAACCAGCTGCGAACCGCGGTTTTTTAAGTCCCAGACTTACGGAAATACCGGGATAAATGTTGTGTTAATCTAGGGTGTCAGCTACCTCCATACCAATTTCATCAAAATTGGTCCAGCCGTTGAAGCGTGAAGAAGAAACAAATATACACACACACTCACAAAGTTTCGCTTTTATAATCCTACTAATATTATAATATCCTACTTCCTACTAATATTATAAATCCGAAAGTTTGTGTGTAAGTAAGTGTGTGTGTGTAAATTCGAAGTGTGTAAGTATGTTTGTTCCCTCTTCACGCTTTAACGGCTGAACGGATTTGGATGTAATTTAGAATATACATAAATTAACACATAGGATACTTTTTAACTTGATAATAACGGGCGAAGCCGCGGGGCACAGTTAGTATTAGTATGATTGCACTGTTACGTTCTTGACATTGTATGTTTGTTCCCTCTTCACGCTTTAACAGCTAAACGGATTTGGATGAAATTTGGAATGAGCATAGCTTATACCTCGGATTAACACATAGGTATTTTAACTGGATCAACGTGAGCGAAGCCGCGGGGCACGGCTAGTGTGTCATATACCGACCCCAATTTTGTTTCTATAGAGATATGGAACCCTAATATCTAGTGTATTGATAGTCTACACTCACCGAAATATATCCTATAAAATACCGAGAGGCTACCTTGCGACGATGTCCTGATCTGTGAAGCCTTACATCAGCCAACTGCTCGTCGTCACCTGTGCCAATGGGCCTAGAAAATTAATATTTTGTAGGTCTTTACAATTAAGTATTTTCCACAGGTTGTCTACCCTGCGATGCCACAGAATCTCAAACTGTGGCCACCTTTGCCTCCTTCAGGGCACTCTCCACAGCCAATGGCTGGCAATCCTGGTGCAACGTGCAATGTCCCCAGGGGAACGGTGGACTAGCTTGCAACTGCGATCGGAGTCCTTTCCAATAACACTAAAACCTTAAAAGGCAGCTTAAACCTGTCAACAGATCTTAAAAATAAATCAACGAAACTTTAAAAAAACAATCAACGGATATAACCAATCAACAACAACAAACTGAAGTTAAAAATAATCAACAGAAGTTACATACGGTAATCAACTAACAACTTATTAAAATCTAGCAGTTAGAGATAAACTACGATAACATGGCACGTATTTCCAAACTAATAATAATAGATTTTTAATGACGTCACTAGTCGACCAACAAATCCTCGGTATTGTTTATGTTTAACAGCCGTCTCAGCATGCACACATGCGTTGCGAGTCTCGGTGGCGCTTTCTAAATAGGTTTTTCACAAATTAATTCAAACGTTTTTCTATTTATCGTAGTTTATCTCTACATGAAAATAAATGGCAAAATTTACGGCTTCATAACCTGTAAACCGTTGATTAGAAGCAACGTGAATTAATACAAATCTGTGTTGATCAATTTATAGGCATATTTAGAATCAACAGAGTACCGGTTAAATATACTATTATAAAATTCCATAGTCGACCAGAGAATTTGTATTGTAAAAATATCATCAATAATTATATCAACCCATAGTCTTTCATCACGACAACTGTGTAGTTCACACATATCTATACATTTTGATCAACAAATAAACATATCAACGATGAAGTATCAACGGATTGTTTGATGGGCTTGTTGTTTAAAAAATGATTAAATAACGTGAAAGCAACGTACGACTGCAAAGTTTCAGTTTTAGTTTTTATTTTAGTTAATCATACTTATTATTATTTGCTTGTCATAATTAATATTTAATATTACCACTTGCAATCAATATATTTTTTTAATATCCATAGGGTATTAAATTGTTATTTTTAATATTTAGTGTAGTAGGTATATATACCTAAGTATATAAAGTATATGGCTCTAGTAGATTTAGGAATAATAATATTTAATCGAAATTATTATATTAGGATAGTACCCGTTGTATTTAATCGTTTAATCTAAGTAAAATAATTAATAATAATAATATACTGCGTGAGAAAGACAATAATATCATAATAACGTGTAGATTTTTTGTTTTTCATTTAATTAAATTTATTTCCGTTCATTTTTATTTTGTTTTATTTTCAACCTTTTTATTTGAACCTACCAGTCAATTATGAATTGATTTCGACTCCCTAAATTTTTCAATTTTAGTGAAAACATGTTTGTACCTATTATTGTATGTGTAGAGTAAATATTAGTTAAAATATATAGATTAATTAACAAAAAAACATTGAAATTAAATACGAGTGACGATACTTACTAAGATATTAAATAAGAAAAATTCTAATTGTGTGTGTTCATTAAAATAAATATGTGATTGTGAGTTCACGTATTAGTGTGTGTGTGTAGAGACAGTAGTGTGTTGAGAATTGTTGAAAGGAAATTTTGACTTTTATTTTTGAAGTGAAAACTTCTTTAGCGGCGTTGTGCACTTTTTTGGGATGGGTAAAAAATGTTAAACTTGCGTCAGGACACGTGACCTGATCGAAAATTCGTAAGACGAAGGAGAGGAAGTAATATCCCCCTCTCTTTCTGCGCGCGGCGAAAATGTATTCCAGCTCCTGCTGTTTACAACGTTAATGTTCAAGTTATCACTTCTGCCGGCACTCCCGGAGTACCCGTTGTTTTTTTTTATCTACTAAACATTATATGTATCTACTACCATCTGAAGATAATAAAATCAACTTACCATATAAATTATGAAGTTATACAAAATACACACTTCACAATAATAGTTAATTATAAAATTAAACTTTAGAAATCACTTGGAACTAACACTACACATATATAATAGTATAGACTCACTGACAGCGATAATCAACATATACATTGATTTTATTTATATAGCATTAATAGCCATGCTAGGCAGAACTATAGTGATAAATTTAGAAAGGAGAATTATCGCTTGAGGCGGGATTTGAACCCGCGGCCATAGGGTGTCATGCCCTATTGCTCTAACCGCTGAGCTACTCAAGCCCTGCCAGAAGCGACGAAATTAACCTTTCCTTATTATTAACGTCTTACGGGGACGTGTGACGTCATCTACCGAAACATGTCCCCGTAAGACGTTAATAATAAGGAAAGGTTAATTTCGTCGCTTCAGGCAGGGCTTGAGTAGCTCAGCGGTTAGAGCAATACGGCATACAACACATAATATTTGTCACATGTCAAATTATTGTAGGTATACGTTACACAGTTTCCATAATATTGTAATAAATAATAAAATTAATTGAATACGTTGAATATGAAAATTAATTGTGAATGTTTAATACATCAAATATGCTTAAACGTAGAAGTTCAATTAAAACCAGTTAATATTTTCTCCTCTATATGTGATTTAAATGTTATACTAGCTGTGACCCGCGGCTTCAAATTGATTTTAATCAATCACAATTAAAAATTAAAAAAAAAATTATGTTAATTCTGGATCTAAGCTATACACATTGCAAATTTGTCCATCCACTATGGCGTCAAGAGAAAACAAACATAACTAAAAAAAACTATATTTTTTATTATTCTAAGTGACTTGTGATAAAGAAACATTAATATACAAACTACACCAGTGGCGGATTTATCAGCAGGCTGAGTAGGCTGGAGCCTAGAGCGGCAGATTTTAAGGGCGGCAAATTTGGGACCATCTTTTTTTTACCTAGTACACATTCATGCTAATTGAGGCAAAGGTGGTGTAATATAGAGCCCTTACTATCGTCCTAATTACACCAACTTTCTTAATGAAATTGTAACTTTATGACTTGGGAATCGTAATATTTAATTGACAAAAATATTGTAATTTATATGATTTTGAACTAGGATTGTACAGGTCGGAAAGGGCGGTAAAATTTTAGTAGCCTACTTGCGGCAAATGTGTAAATCCGCCACTGAACTACACTTACTTAATATTTCATGTTCACTTCTCACTTAACAACGTTCACAATGTACTTAACCTATAGTTTTTATTATTCAAAATGACTTATGATAAAGAAACATCAATATAAAATAAACGCACACTACACCAAACACTTAATATTTCATGTTCACTTCTCACTTAACAACGTTCACAATGTATTTAACACTATTATTTGCTAAAGCTTTGTCAATTCTAAACATTTCAAAGTTTATCATGATTTTCCATCACACGCGGGTGAAACCGCGGGGCGCAGCTAGTACTTCTTATCTAATACCTTTAAACGAGCAATTCTTGTATATATAATATATATATATATATATATGTGTAATCTGGATCTCGGAAACGGCTACAACGATTTTCATGAAAGTTACAGATTAGGGGTTTTTCGGCCCAAAGAATCGATTTATCAACGTTCCAGATCCGAGAAATGCTCGGTTCCCAAACTGGGTTTAAGAAACTATCAGCGCCATCTATTACGCCATGACCGATGTACAAAACTGTTTCTACTCGACACTAGATGGAGCTTTCTGAGGATAAAAATTCAAACACATTCTACCAAAAACAAAAAACCGAGCACGGTCATACGGATATTATATTATATTAAATAAACTGTACCCGGGCTTGGAACTTGGCTTCGCTCGGTAAAATGTAGCAAATTTTCTTCCATGCAAACCTAGTCGAGATCGCTATTAGTGATAAGGCCGGTGTGATTGAGGTTTCACAATAGGCGGTCTTATCGCATAAAGCAATCTCTTCCAGACAACCTTAGCATGGATATACATGTTATAGTCTATATATATTCATTTATAATATTTAGTCATTATATATCTAGTGCGTAATAATTTTAATTAAATTCAATTTAATATAATGATGTCTATAACCTTTTCTACTTAATATGTGCGTGCCCCACTTAATTATATTTATATTATAGTAATTAAGATTTAAATAATCTAGATTTAATACAACCAAGAAATATCGTTAACAAACAATATCACAAAGGTCTTCCATTAGATAAGTGAAAAGTAGTTGTAAATAAAGTAATATTTAATTATTATTTAAGATAAATAAATATATACATAACATACATAACTCTTATATACATAGCTATGTATTTTAGAATAGAATTCTTCTTCAAAATATCTTTAAAATAATTATTATATTGTAATAATAATTGTATATAATATATTTATATTGTTGATATTATCGTTTTATTAATATATTAAAAATGTATATCTAAGATTTTTTAATTTACATAATTGTTATGAAAATAAATGTCAAAAATAATGCGCGCTTTGAGTACATTCAATTGAGAAAAAAACGCACAATTACCTACGGGATTTAATTATTATGATTGTTATTATTGTACCTGCTTATGTAATAATGAATAATATGATTGTTATAGTAAATGAGAACGAATGAATTATTTGTAATCTGTAATAATAATACCAAGTAGTTACGAGTGAATGTAATTACATTATTTTACATCTCATTAAATAAATCCACGCATTACACTCACAGCCCCACTAAGTGCAAGGACTTGTATGGTGGGAATCGGAAACAGTTATATGTCACACATAATCACCAGAAGAAAACTAAGAAACAGAAGCACAAATGTCTCTTGGAAAGGAAGATTGGGCTCTTGTCGGGAATCGAACCCAGGACCCACGGCGCAGAGGGTCGAGGCAAACAATCAACTTTATAAGACATTCAATATTAACCTTATCAAAATAAACTATTTCATCGCCTAACGTAGTTCATGCAGATACAATTTACTGCATATAATATGAACAAATAATTTATTTGGGGATAAAAGAGGTGAGTCACAGAATGAGTAACAGTTACTGCGTAATCCGGCATACTACGTTTTGAACTGACTTACATAAGGAGGACATAAATTCTGTTTTTTTTGCCGTTTGTAACTTATCTTTGAACTAGTTAGATGCGCGTTTGCCTTTAAAGCACCGGGTTCGATTCCCTGTGCGAATACAAGGTTTCTCCCCACCGGAAATTTGTGTTTCTGGTTCTGGGTTTGGTGTGAATGTTGTGTGTATGATGTGAATGTTTATGGACCCACGACACAATTCATTGAACTCAGTGTGAGGCTTTGAATGTGAAAGCATTTATGTGTTCAGCTAGTAACTAATAAACGTAAATTAGAAAAGCGTGTAAATTCTTACAATTATTCACTATCGTGGTTGTCATTTAAATAATCATAAATGTTTTTCGGAAAATTAAATATTAAAATTTTCGAATGGGACTGGAAATATGTAACAATACTAACAATTAGGCTTTTTGATATAGTAATCTAATAATTAAATTAAAATTGAAACGGGAATTAGCGTTAGGTACGCGTTGTCGATGTCTAAATCGACAATTGTTTCGGCTTCATTCGGAAGCCTTCTTTAGGATGAGTGCGGAGCACTCGTCGTCGCGTCCCACCTCGAAAAGCAATTGTCGATTTAGACATCGACAACGCGTAAGTCACGCTAATTCCCGTTTTAATTTTAATTGAATAGTTCAAAATGTTCATGATTTTTCATCAAATTAGAAATCAAATTCTTTTTTTAATTTATTGCACACGTATTAGGACACTAAGGAATAGATTCAAAATGTCAGCAACAGTAAATATATATAGTGCCTACTGTATTTCACGCTAGGTAACCCTGTGCTGTGTTTCTTCCAATTATAATTAATATGGTTAAAAAGTAGGCAGTATATATTACTTATAATACGTAACATTGATTTATATTTTATATAAAAAAAAAATTTTGTTAAAATGTACCCAAGTAAATTGTTTAAATAAGTACTTGCTGTTATTATATAAGTATTTCTTCTTAATAATATTTCACAAAAATAATTATAAATAATATAAGTAAATATAATTACTTAGATACATTGCGTTTATCGATACCATATCAATCAAAAATGTATTTAAGACACAAACATTTAATTTATTCATAGTTTTAAATAATTAAGCGTTCAAATAAAGTAGATGATATCCTAACTTTATTAAGATTATTTGAAATGTTAGTGAACGTGAATAATAATATTATAATAAAACCGAAAAATCTAAGTTGGCTGTAAACATCACCTAATGCTTTAATTTACTAGTAAAGAAGCAAAATTATTCTCGTTGACTAATGTAGCAAAAATTAACTTAACATAAAATAGTTATAAAAATGTAAATAAAACTGCTGAGGCGACAATAATAAAGATAACTGACATTAATGTCAAAATAACTTGTAGTACACTAATGTCAAAATAACTTGTATCTATATACTAATGTAAATATAGACATAAATAAGACTAATAAGAAGTATTTATGTAATACTGTTCACCAATAATGACTAACTGACACGGCGGACTTAGTACCGCAACTTATATGTCACATATGTCTGTGGTCAAATATTTATAGTGCGTTCACAAATTAATGTTTTGCATTGACGTATATATACTGAAAAAAAACATTGATATTATGTCCAAGGATTTTGTTTTACAAAAAAAAGGTTTGTTTCCTATCTCGATGGTTTTGTCTAATCTTTAACAGGTACGAACAGTTCGTATGGGAATATAAAATAGTTGTTTTTACTACTGTCCTTGCAATTTCTTTATATTTTCTCACCTTTGAAACCTTTCTTGGACCTACAAATATTTCAAAACCAAAATTAGGCAAATAGGTTCAGCCGTTCTCGAGTTTTCGTGAGACTAACAAAGAACAATTGATTTTTTGATTGATATATATATATATATATATATATATATATATATATATATATATATATGTATATATCTAATATATATATATTAAGCTTTGTTTATATTGTTGGTTATAAAGAAAATAAACAGTTCGAAATGTTAAATTAGCAATTGTTGTTAAAATATAACTATTATTATAATTAAATACTTCATTTTACTACTTAGTATTGATTAAAGTATTAAAATATCTGAACAACTAGACTAACAGCAAAAGTGCGTATGAAGAGTTTTGTTTTGACATATATTATACATACTACTAATTACCACAGAAATTAAAGAAAAAATATTAGTTTCACATATTTATTTTTATTTATTTATTACATTAGTATATCACAACGCGGGTATTGGTACGTACTTACCTACGAGTATGTGGGGAGTGGCGACTGCTTTTTATACTTCAAGCCCGTTCGGTGCGTATCTACCGGTGTCAATAATTCCAGTATCTATATCTATATTTTTACATGCAAATATCTCCAAATTTTCAAATCTATAATACTAAAAATCTAAACGGAATTTGTGCATTTCAGCTGATTCCTAAACATCACAACAATAAAAGTTGTAGAAATCAAACTGTTTAGATTAGTCTTAAGATACATTTAAAGGTTTGAAAATGTTTACATGTTATGACAGCAGACTGTACCTATCTATATCTTTTAATATATATGTGTATTGACATATAGCTAGGTGTTTTATTGTAAATAATCTATCTACGTGTCCATAGAGCAATTAATTTATAAATAAAATTATAAAATAACACTTACTTATATAAATTACATTTAGCTTAGTAATGTTAAATTATTAGTGTATAATAATTACCAATTTCTCCAATTTGGTCGTGTATTCGTTAATTTATCAAATTATGTTTTATAGAAATGTAACTGTGATAGATTCAATATATTTTTACGTAGGCGTTATTTGTATCGTAATTGATTTTTGTGGTCTTTAATTTTTAGGCATCGATCTACTAAAAAAGCAGATAAATCACACAGAATATGGGAGTGAAGCTAAAAGCGGATATCACTACTAAGTAGTAATCATATTATTAAATATTATCTTGAGTTAACGGCTTTCCTTTAAACTTGCTATTTTTTGTCATATTTTGTGTAAAGTTTTTCAAGACTAATACATTTCACTGCAAAATCAGTTATCAATTATCAGTGGAGAGGAAGGTATATCAATTTTATTATGTTTCACTCCCATGTATAGTATTTTAGAAAGGAAAAATAACGCATGGAGCGCAATTTCATCCCGCGGCGTCGTGACTTATTTCTCTAACCACCGAGCTATCCAAGCCCTGCTACAAGCGACGAATTTATCCTTTCCATATAAGGGACACGTGACGCCATCTATCGAAATAAAATGGCCGCAGATTGAAATAACGCACCAAGCGGTATTTCATTTATTAACACAAATATTTGATATTTGTAACTTCTTTACTTTCATAAACTAATTTATTTTTTTAATATTAAATAAATACTATTATTTTAAAAAAAACATACAGTTGTTGTTGTTGATGATTTTGTCCGTCAAACTTAATTATAATTATGTATAAATGCTTCCTTAACAAAATAATATTATTTCATAAAAATATTTTTGGGTTATTTATTCGTATTTGAATGTTCGTTGTAGGAAATTAAATACATGTGTTTAGTTGTTCCATTGTTTTATTTAAGTACTAGCCGTGCCCCGCGGCTTCGCCCGCTATTATCAAGTTAAAAAGTAGCCTATGTGTTAATCCTACGTATAATCTATGTACATTCCAAATTTCTTCCAAATCCGTTCAGCCGTTAAAGCGTGAAGAGGGAACAAACATACTTACACAATTACACACAAACTTTCGGATTTATAATATTAGTAGGATTAGTAGGATAGATGTTTGCCGAAACTTAATTGCCCATAGGCGTAATTGGTCAGCGTTCGCCTTCTATTATATCAGCGGGTATCGGGTTCGATTCCCGGCCCACAAGTTATTTCCTCGAACGTTATCGGCACCCACGGTCCAAGTCATTGAACTTAGTGTAGGGCTGTGAGTGTGAAAGCGTTGTCTGACCACTATCTCACCTGATGGTAACCTACGATGCAGTCGACGATAGAGCATGTTAGCCTAAAAGATAACTAATCACTCGCGACTTAAATAAGTAAATACTCTCATAGTTTTTTTAT
Organism: Lomographa bimaculata; assembly: GCA_948107665.1. NCBI lineage: Eukaryota > Metazoa > Arthropoda > Insecta > Lepidoptera > Geometridae > Lomographa > Lomographa bimaculata. The sequence goes on along the minus strand of OX403612.1, from coordinate 10,160,966 downwards.
CATTGTATAATAAAAACTCCGTTTCACTTACCAATACACAATTTATTATTTATTATTATTACAATATGCACAAGATATACTTAAGAAGACGTGTTCTCTCTAAGACGGTTGTCCAACATCTGCCCGTCTATCCCTCCATTCTACCACCGCCATGTATTTCAACCCCACCCAACAAACTAGAATCAATTGACAGTCTCATACTGTATCTAATCAAATGAAGTACTTAACAGTCAAAAGACTTTCCAATAAATTAAAATTTATATTGATAGTGTAGTAAAATAAAGTACTGGAAAGCCCCAATAAATTAAAACCTAACAATTGATAGGCAAGCACTTGACCACTATCTCACCTGATGGCAAGCGATGATGCGGCCGAAGATGTAGCATGCCTACCTAGAAGACACCAATTCACTCTTGACTTGAAGAGTGTCAGATATTACCGTTCAGGAAACAAAGACGCGGGCAATTCGTTCCACTCCCTCGCAGTACGTGTGATAAAAAACTGTACTTATCGAGAAAAAGATTAAGACAAGGGATTCATATAAACATAAATGCATAAAACATAAACGCTTTCACACTCACAGCCCCACACTAAGTTCGATGACTTGTGTCGTGAGTGCCTGAAACATTCACATCACACACACAATCACAACCAGAACCAGAAACAAAAATTTTCCTTGGAGAGAATACTTGTGCTCCCGCCGGGAATCCAACCCGATACCCCAGCTTAGAAGGCGAACGCCAGTATATAGTATCATTTATCATAATGTGGAAGCAAAACGCTTCATTTAATCCTTGATCATCATTTACTAGAATAGTAGTACCGTAGAGAGTAGGTTTTTGTTAGTTAGTCACTAACGTCAGATTTCCTCTTTTAATATTAGGTACGCTCCTCCAACATATTCATACATTTGATTCGGAATCCATTGACGAGTATAACGATATCCCGCTAAGCTTTAATGGCTGCTCCGACAACTACCCTTGAGAGCCAAGATCATATTCTAGGCCTCTATGTCACATAAATAAAACTGGCCAAATGCGAGTCGGTCTCGAGCACGAAGGGTTCCGTACCATTATCTACGAGTATAAAAACGGCAAAAAAATCAAGTCTGTTGTATGGGAGCCCCCTTACATATTTGTTTTATTTTAATTTCATTATTTATTTTGAAAGTGAATATATAACTTAATATTCTGTGAATATTTAAGCGATATTGGTAACGGCAACAGGTAGACCTGTTGCCATTATCAATATCGAGCAAAAAAATCACGTTTGTTGTATGGGAGCCCCTTTAAATATCAATTTAATTTTGTTTTTTAGTATTTGTTGTTATAGCGGCAGAACAGAAATACATCATCTTTGAAAATGTATTAACAGAAATACAACATCTGTAAAAATTTCAACTAACTATCACGGTTCATAAGCTACAGCCTCGTGACCGACAGTCAGACGGACAGCGGAGTCTTAGTAAAAAGGTCTCTTTTTACCCTTTGGGTACGGAACCCTAAAAATAAATGTTTGGAAAAAGTCTATTTACTACTGTCTTTAAGTCTATAATCTATTTACCCTAAATGGAGAGTAGAGGTAAGGAGAACCGTCTCATATGGGAGAAAAGTTGATAAATATCCAGTTGTAGAGCTGTATATAATTTAAAAAACCGGACAGAATGGCGCTCATGAAGACAAAGGGTATGGTATGAATAAGTGAGTAGTTGATATAGACAAATTGAAGTTTAATTTCGTAAACTTTGAATAATTTGCTTAGTGTTTTTTTTTAATTTAATAATTAGTTATTAAATAAAAAAAAAACACTAAGCAAATTATTCAGAAGTTTTTTTATCTTCCTTTATTTCTCGATCCTATCTCATAACTTTTGGCGCTATTTTTTTAATTTACCGTGATGCTAATGTGGCCTAATTTTATGCATTTCGATGGACACATTTTCATATACAGGGATGGTTCTACCCTCCATAAATTTTTAGCATACACCATAAATATACACTTTTTTCCATTTGACATTAATCGTTATTCAATTTAATACGTTTCAATCAAGAGAAAAAAACCAAACACAGACAAATTAAAAATTTTATTTTACGTCAATTTCACCAGCGGTTTTCAAACTTTTCCTCTAAAAAATGTTTACATGTTATGACAGCAGACTGTACCTATCTATATCTTTTAATATATATGTGTATTGACATATAGCTAGGTGTTTTATTGTAAATAATCTATCTACGTGTCCATAGAGCAATTAATTTATAAATAAAATTATAAAATAACACTTACTTATATAAATTACATTTAGCTTAGTAATGTTAAATTATTAGTGTATAATAATTACCAATTTCTCCAATTTGGTCGTGTATTCGTTAATTTATCAAATTATGTTTTATAGAAATGTAACTGTGATAGATTCAATATATTTTTACGTAGGCGTTATTTGTATCGTAATTGATTTTTGTGGTCTTTAATTTTTAGGCATCGATCTACTAAAAAAGCAGATAAATCACACAGAATATGGGAGTGAAGCTAAAAGCGGATATCACTACTAAGTAGTAATCATATTATTAAATATTATCTTGAGTTAACGGCTTTCCTTTAAACTTGCTATTTTTTGTCATATTTTGTGTAAAGTTTTTCAAGACTAATACATTTCACTGCAAAATCAGTTATCAATTATCAGTGGAGAGGAAGGTATATCAATTTTATTATGTTTCACTCCCATGTATAGTATTTTAGAAAGGAAAAATAACGCATGGAGCGCAATTTCATCCCGCGGCGTCGTGACTTATTTCTCTAACCACCGAGCTATCCAAGCCCTGCTACAAGCGACGAATTTATCCTTTCCATATAAGGGACACGTGACGCCATCTATCGAAATAAAATGGCCGCAGATTGAAATAACGCACCAAGCGGTATTTCATTTATTAACACAAATATTTGATATTTGTAACTTCTTTACTTTCATAAACTAATTTATTTTTTTAATATTAAATAAATACTATTATTTTAAAAAAAACATACAGTTGTTGTTGTTGATGATTTTGTCCGTCAAACTTAATTATAATTATGTATAAATGCTTCCTTAACAAAATAATATTATTTCATAAAAATATTTTTGGGTTATTTATTCGTATTTGAATGTTCGTTGTAGGAAATTAAATACATGTGTTTAGTTGTTCCATTGTTTTATTTAAGTACTAGCCGTGCCCCGCGGCTTCGCCCGCTATTATCAAGTTAAAAAGTAGCCTATGTGTTAATCCTACGTATAATCTATGTACATTCCAAATTTCTTCCAAATCCGTTCAGCCGTTAAAGCGTGAAGAGGGAACAAACATACTTACACAATTACACACAAACTTTCGGATTTATAATATTAGTAGGATTAGTAGGATAGATGTTTGCCGAAACTTAATTGCCCATAGGCGTAATTGGTCAGCGTTCGCCTTCTATTATATCAGCGGGTATCGGGTTCGATTCCCGGCCCACAAGTTATTTCCTCGAACGTTATCGGCACCCACGGTCCAAGTCATTGAACTTAGTGTAGGGCTGTGAGTGTGAAAGCGTTGTCTGACCACTATCTCACCTGATGGTAACCTACGATGCAGTCGACGATAGAGCATGTTAGCCTAAAAGATAACTAATCACTCGCGACTTAAATAAGTAAATACTCTCATAGTTTTTTTATCATTGTATAATAAAAACTCCGTTTCACTTACCAATACACAATTTATTATTTATTATTATTACAATATGCACAAGATATACTTAAGAAGACGTGTTCTCTCTAAGACGGTTGTCCAACATCTGCCCGTCTATCCCTCCATTCTACCACCGCCATGTATTTCAACCCCACCCAACAAACTAGAATCAATTGACAGTCTCATACTGTATCTAATCAAATGAAGTACTTAACAGTCAAAAGACTTTCCAATAAATTAAAATTTATATTGATAGTGTAGTAAAATAAAGTACTGGAAAGCCCCAATAAATTAAAACCTAACAATTGATAGGCAAGCACTTGACCACTATCTCACCTGATGGCAAGCGATGATGCGGCCGAAGATGTAGCATGCCTACCTAGAAGACACCAATTCACTCTTGACTTGAAGAGTGTCAGATATTACCGTTCAGGAAACAAAGACGCGGGCAATTCGTTCCACTCCCTCGCAGTACGTGTGATAAAAAACTGTACTTATCGAGAAAAAGATTAAGACAAGGGATTCATATAAACATAAATGCATAAAACATAAACGCTTTCACACTCACAGCCCCACACTAAGTTCGATGACTTGTGTCGTGAGTGCCTGAAACATTCACATCACACACACAATCACAACCAGAACCAGAAACAAAAATTTTCCTTGGAGAGAATACTTGTGCTCCCGCCGGGAATCCAACCCGATACCCCAGCTTAGAAGGCGAACGCCAGTATATAGTATCATTTATCATAATGTGGAAGCAAAACGCTTCATTTAATCCTTGATCATCATTTACTAGAATAGTAGTACCGTAGAGAGTAGGTTTTTGTTAGTTAGTCACTAACGTCAGATTTCCTCTTTTAATATTAGGTACGCTCCTCCAACATATTCATACATTTGATTCGGAATCCATTGACGAGTATAACGATATCCCGCTAAGCTTTAATGGCTGCTCCGACAACTACCCTTGAGAGCCAAGATCATATTCTAGGCCTCTATGTCACATAAATAAAACTGGCCAAATGCGAGTCGGTCTCGAGCACGAAGGGTTCCGTACCATTATCTACGAGTATAAAAACGGCAAAAAAATCAAGTCTGTTGTATGGGAGCCCCCTTACATATTTGTTTTATTTTAATTTCATTATTTATTTTGAAAGTGAATATATAACTTAATATTCTGTGAATATTTAAGCGATATTGGTAACGGCAACAGGTAGACCTGTTGCCATTATCAATATCGAGCAAAAAAATCACGTTTGTTGTATGGGAGCCCCTTTAAATATCAATTTAATTTTGTTTTTTAGTATTTGTTGTTATAGCGGCAGAACAGAAATACATCATCTTTGAAAATGTATTAACAGAAATACAACATCTGTAAAAATTTCAACTAACTATCACGGTTCATAAGCTACAGCCTCGTGACCGACAGTCAGACGGACAGCGGAGTCTTAGTAAAAAGGTCTCTTTTTACCCTTTGGGTACGGAACCCTAAAAATAAATGTTTGGAAAAAGTCTATTTACTACTGTCTTTAAGTCTATAATCTATTTACCCTAAATGGAGAGTAGAGGTAAGGAGAACCGTCTCATATGGGAGAAAAGTTGATAAATATCCAGTTGTAGAGCTGTATATAATTTAAAAAACCGGACAGAATGGCGCTCATGAAGACAAAGGGTATGGTATGAATAAGTGAGTAGTTGATATAGACAAATTGAAGTTTAATTTCGTAAACTTTGAATAATTTGCTTAGTGTTTTTTTTTAATTTAATAATTAGTTATTAAATAAAAAAAAAACACTAAGCAAATTATTCAGAAGTTTTTTTATCTTCCTTTATTTCTCGATCCTATCTCATAACTTTTGGCGCTATTTTTTTAATTTACCGTGATGCTAATGTGGCCTAATTTTATGCATTTCGATGGACACATTTTCATATACAGGGATGGTTCTACCCTCCATAAATTTTTAGCATACACCATAAATATACACTTTTTTCCATTTGACATTAATCGTTATTCAATTTAATACGTTTCAATCAAGAGAAAAAAACCAAACACAGACAAATTAAAAATTTTATTTTACGTCAATTTCACCAGCGGTTTTCAAACTTTTCCTCCTACCTCCCCTCGCAGACTTCTCCAAGAGATTCCGACCCCACTCCTTTACTACGCTCGTCATGCTAACCTTACTCGGCTTACCAGTCTCTGGATCAATAGCGATCTTCCCATGAGGAGTCTTGACGGTTTTAGCTAACGGAGTCCCGTGAATCCGCCTCATATGTTTATCACAATTCGACCAACAAGCAAAGTTTAAACAACAAATGTCACAACTGTAAGGCCTCGCTCCAGTATGTTGATTTTCATGAGTTTTCATAACATGTTTATGTCTGAACCTTTTTAAACAATACATACATTCGTAAGGCTTTATATCTAAATGCACGGAGACATGAGCACGTAAGGAGTCTTTGGAATTGAAAAACTTTTTACAATCATCGCATTGAAAAGGCAATTTGAGGTTATGCGTTTTGACATGTCTCCTTAGCCTTTGTATTGTTGCGAATTCTTTGCTGCAAATTTGACAAGTTTCTTTCGTTTTTTCGTGCAGCTTTCTGTGTCCTTCTAGAGTGTCCTTAGTGTAGAATGCCTTTCCACATCTGTCACAGGTGTGGTCACGTTTGCGTACTGTGTGTGTGATTTTATGACAGCGCAAGGAAAGGGGGGTCTTCAATCTTTTCCCGCATACGTCACAAGTTATATCTTTATCTGTGATGGGACCCCTTCGACGAATTCGAGATATGTTAATAGGGTTGCCGACTTTGATGTCATGTCTACGCAAGTCCCGCATTTTAGGGAATACTTGACTACACTTTGAGCATTGGTGGCGCGTTTTGTGAGTCTCTAGGTGGTCGGTGTCGATTACATTTCTCATGTCGCAGTATGGACACATGTTTCTGGAATAATAAGTTGTATGAGATCGTTGGTAATTTCTTCTTTGGTTTTTAGATTTTTATTTTTATTACTGTTAGTAGAGCCAATATAATTATGGCGTGTTATTAAAGAATAATAAAAGATCTCAATGAAACAAGAATGCTTATGTATGATACTAAGTGTTATCCAAACCGAATGAGCAGTTATGCCGAGAAGAAGCATCAAAAGAACATTTGTTTAAGGTTTTTTTTATAGGATCATATTAAACAAATTAATTTAATTAATCAATTCAACATATAAACACCAACCATAAAGGAAAAAAAATTTATAATAAAATATGGTTTGGACGATATTTCATATTTATCTTTTGACTTATTTATCAAATATCTCATAAACGGAAATATAAACAATAATTTTTTTTTGTTTATGAATATTACAAAATACTACATACTACATACTAATACACTGTATATCAATAATTTCTCCATCTCTTACTGATAAAACTAAACAAATAATTATATTAACTTAGCAATTGGATAACCATAATAGATTAATTTAAGTATGTAGTATCATTTGTACTTTTTATTCTGTAATTTTTGTGACAACGTAAACACTGTTAATAGCAATGTATTAACAGTGTTTACGTTGTCACAAAAATTAGCTTGTAATAGCAATGTTTCAATAGTTACTTACTTCAAATACGGCCTATGTTCTAGCACATGTTGTACAAATTGTTCAAAAGTATTGGACAAATCTAAATTACAATCAATACATTTATTTCCAAAGCATTTCTTATGTGTCACAATGCAATGTTTACTTAGCACGTCTTTATACGCAACCTTGATGTTACAGTACTTGCATATGTGTGGGTAATCACTCCACGATTCTATGTTTGTGTCTACTTTGTTTACTGCTGTTCTGTATATTGTAACATCTGTAACTGTATTCATTTTATCGTTAAATTTATTCAACTTTTCTTTCGATTCATCATTTGTTTTATTCAGATTTTGTTTTCTTTTATTGAATATTTTTTTTGTATCGATATCTTTGATAAATTTTTCTTCTTTCAGTTTGTGTACCGCTTTATTTATTTCTTTATTCAGCCTATATTTTATTTTATTCGTTATATGTTTAGATTTGTTGGATGTTTTATTGTTATTCAGCATTTGTGTATAATTCTGTAAAAATGCATTGTCACAGGTTGTATCATTTGTTTTGAATAAAGTGTTATTCATTAAATCTGTTGCTTTGCTTTCATCGTATTGTGTATCATTTAAAGTATACATTTTATCATCATCATTGACTACATCATGTTGATATTCTGAATCATATATTGAATGATCATCTATATAAATGTTACTTGAGTTATTAACTGTGTTGCTATAACTTGTTAATTCATTATCAACAGTTGCTGTATCAATTTTGATATTCTGAACATGCATATTATCATATACGCTGGTTACAGATATAGAGGTATTTCTATTGAGATGATCATCTAGAAGTGATTTGCTCGTAAATATTTGTCCACATAAAACACAATTATGGTCAGATTTGTGTGCTTCTTTGTGTAATGTATTTTCCATCTTGAGGTTACAGTATTCACAATATATTCTGGAAAATAAATAACAAATATTACTTACTATCTGGTTGGGTTGTTTGCATTTCATGTCAGTGTTAACATAGTTTGACGACAATCTCATCTGATGCTACATTCAAAGTTGAACAGCTGTTAGTTGGGTGCGTTCGCCTTCTAAGAAGCAGGTATCAGGTTAGATTCCCGATGCTAAATTAATAATAAAATATTTGATGTGCCTTTCTTTTCAACCGACTTCAAAAAAGGAGGTTCTCAATTCGACTTTTCCTCTTCGACAATTGTAATTCGATTTTGATGATATTTTTTTGTTAAGTATACTTTCAGCGGAGGTCCTCGGTCAAGAGAGGAAATCGGTCAAGCCAAAACCGAAATATAAGCGATGAAGTCAGTTTTTTAAGCTTTGCTTGCGTTTCATTTATACTAGAAACCATTTGTCATTTGATATGAGATACAATTTTAATAAACAACGTTCAGTTGGTCGGATTCCTGGTTGAAACACATTTCTCTATTAGGAAAATTTAATTGTTTCTGGTTCTGCAATGTAAGTAATGTGAGTGTTCCCCGCACTCACAATACAAGTCTTCAAACATAGTATGGAACTATGAGTGTGAAAGCACCAAGATACAGGCCTAGCCTAGTTTGGGCCACTGCCAACTATTTTATGAATTAAACAAGTTATAATGCAGAAAGTCATGTGATCAATGTAATGTAAATAAAATGTTCGAAATAGACATTATTTTATATTTCAACTGCCCTTGGCTATGTTTGGTGCGTGTTCCCCTTCTAAGCAGGGGTTAGCGGGTTCGATTCCCATAGGGAACACAAGATTTTCAACATGAAAACTGGTGTTTTTGGTTCTGGTTGTGATTGTGTATTTAATGGGATAGTTTTCGGCACCCACTACACAAGTATTTTAACTTAGTGAGGGCTTTGAGTGTGAAAGCATTTATGTTTATATTATATTATATTGTATATTTAAATTTTTATGTTTACATTCAACTATGAAAAACTCACTCCATTATAGACCTCTCTCGCTGCACATGCTCAACAAAACCTTCGAATTGTTCCACCCTTTCCCCGCAATCAGCACAACGGAATCCGCTGCAAGTTCCATGGAACTCCTGGTTGTGTTCAATCAGGTCCTCCTTGGATGGTAGCGCTGTGGTGCAGTGAGCACAATGCCAAGGGTATGAAGACCAGTTGGATGAGTCTTTGTTGCTGAATTTTGAGAGTTTTAGACCTGAGATTAAGGTTAAAATTATTATTTTAGGTCTTTTGATAAAGAGCCTAATACATAGATTGCTTATTAGAACAGCTCTCCAACGTACTTGGTTGTACGCCTACCTTATAGTTATAAACATAAACACTTTCACACTCACAGCCCCACACTAAGTTCGATTACTTGTGTCGTGGGTGCCGGGAACAATCACATCACATGCACAATCACAACCAAAACCAGACACACAAATTTTCCATGGGGAGAAAACTTGTGTTTCAGCCGGGAATCAAACCCAATATGCTGCTTAGAAGGCGAATGCCACCCAACTAAGCCAACAAGCAGTTCAATTATTTACCCTTTTAAGGAGTAGGTATCAGGTTTGATTGGGAACACAAGTTATCTCCCTAAGGTAAATTTATGTTGCTGGTTCTGGGTGTGCTTGTGGGTGTTTCTGGCAACCATGACACAATTAATTATGGTTTGAATTTATTTAGGTACTTCAACTAATTAAAGAATTCAGTTTTTTCTGCATAAAATAAATCATCCAAACCTTGAAAAATTATTCTGTTGAATAAACTTTCACCAATAATTTTTCTGGCTTACATTATTTATACAATAATAAAACAGAAAAATTTTTACTAAATATATACTGATAACTAAATCAAATGCAGCTATAACAACAACTTGGTTTAACAACCTTGGAACAGCGCAGACAAAGGGGTGACCTAATAGAGACATACAAGATTTTAACCGAGCATTATAACATAGACCTCTCCAGTAAACTCTTTCAGTTGGATACAAACAAGGTACTGAGAGGGCATTCCAGGAAACTGATCAAACATGCAAGTGCAAGCAATCCCCGAAAACACTTCCTGCCGAACCGCATAGCTAGAGTGTGGAATATGCTACCAGAGACAGTGATAAGTGCTCCCTCAATAAACTCTTTCAAAAATAGATTGGACAAACATTTAAAAAAAAAAAGTGCACAAAAGTGGTATACACGTATCAGCTTAATAAGCTGCTCAGTGTATCAACAATAATAATAATAATAATAACAACTCCTCCATAAAACCATCTAAAATATATCTTAATATAATGGATCGATGGCAGTAGATAACATATTGACGACCCAGTTGGCGCAGTGGACAGGTGTCTGCCCTCTGCGCTGTGGGTCCTGGGTTCGATTCCCAGCAGCAGCACAAATTCCTTCCCAAGGGTTCTGGTTCTGGGCGTAATGTGTGTGTGATGTGAATGATTCCGGCACCCACGATACAAGTCTTTGAACTTAGTGTGGGGCTGTGATTGTGAATGCATTTGTTTGTTGTTGTTATTTAAAATGCTCTCTGCATTGCCACGATGGATACCAATGCTTATCTGCTGCACCAGAAAGCCAGAAATTTCATCCCTTGTTGTCACAATGAGACCTACCGATAACTCTTTATATATACTGGTCTCCATAGTTGCAATGTCTCAACCCCAAAAGGTACAAAATAATATAATAATGTACCTGGTGTTACCATATATGCTCCCTTTGGATTTTCTACTAATTCTGCCAACACACCGGCTTTATTACAAGCTCCCAAATGAGACGGAGCGATGGTGTCTACACAGATAGCATACCACAGCAAAGGCTTACTAACTGTAAGTGTTTATCTATTTCTTGCAGTCCCCAGAAAGCGCTTCCTTTATGCATCTGTGATCATTAGTGTTTAGAATTAACTTTCTTAAGGAATGCCATTTCTTGATTCAGAAACCTTTTTTTTTTGTTGGGGGGAAAATGCCTTGCACTTCCCTTCCTTGCCAGGGGTGAAGGAAAGGGGTATGTGGTATCTGACTGATGGATCAAGACCTGCTTATGCAGACCTTGGCGCAGTGGCACATAGACGTAGTTCTGGCTATTGATTTATAAACCTACCTCTGTCATCGCTATCATAGGCCAATTGCATAGATTCCTCCTTGACGTCTGTGGAAAGGTTCACTTCAACATTATAGAGTCTGTTTAGAGCTGCTTGGGACTTTCGAACTTGCTTATAGAACTCGTAGCACGTACTCAGGATATTTCGGCATTCATTGCAAACCGTTTCAGGTAAATATTTACAGCTGAAATCTACAAACTGGTTTCGGAATATTGACAACATTTTTAAGATAGAACGCCGATATCTTTCATCCGTTTTTAGATCCCTAACACTCTGCTGAGATTGTTCTTTAGCGCAAAAACGACAGAACAATGGGATACCAGACATTATGTTAAATATTTGTTTTGCTTTCATAAAGCTAATACTACAGCTAATACCAAATCAATTGATTAAACTTAGATACAACTTAAACAAACTATCTCAAACAAAACAATCACCAAATTGAGTCCCTATATTGTACGACCAATAATGCACGGCCTGATAATTCGTAACAAGTATTACGTGCCATGGCTACTAATTATCAAGTAGTGCAATACGGGCCGTACATTATTGGATGTGAAATAACAACACGGGCTGATTTTGTACAGCCTATAATACGCAGCCATAAAAACGCAACAAATATTAGAATTTAGTGTACACGAAATATCAGGTCGTACAATACTGGCCGTACAATACAGGTCGGAAAATATTAATGATAATGTACAACCAATAATGCAGGGCCGATAATTCGTGTACATGCATATTTCAAAGTCAAAGTCTCGTATGGATGATCCAGTAATTTCAAGAGGGCATGAATATTTAAAGTTTTTATACAAACTGTTTATATTCGAAAGAAAAGCGTAAGAATTTCTTGTTTATTTTATTTCATATTTTTTTCTTTTAATAACTTAGTTTTGATCGCTTCACCGGCCTTTGCCGCGGCACGCTCGCTCAGCTCGCGCTTTGTTTTGTCGCAGTTCAAACCTAGCCTGACCTAGAATTGCAGCCACTTTAATAAAGACCACAAGGAAGCAAATGTTTTTAATATTCTTAGGTTAGAACTTTTTAATAGTCTGAGCCAACTCTTCCTAGCTACTCGCCTAAACAAACGAGGCATCGCATAGAGAGTGTGTGTTCAATTATTGGCCGAGCAATACTGGCCGTACAATATCCACACAGAGTGATTTTACACAGCCAGTATTGCATGTACAGTATTGCACATCCTGTTATTTGGATGCCATGTACATTAATTATTGGCTGTTATTAGAGGCATTATCGATACTGACAGATTTTGTACAGGCAATAATTGCCGTCCCGGGAATGCACGGCCTGATATTTCGGCCTGATGTACACGAATTATCAGTATGAGCATTATTGCCTGTACAAAATCGAGCCGTGAAATATCGTACTCACCCACCAAATTAACGGCTACCTTTTTACACTACGTGACAAAAAAGAATACCAGTACAAAAAACATGTCCTCACAAAATAATCTTAAATTAACATGCTTACGTTTAAATATATTTGAATGTGTTTCAACTTTTTGTCTATGTTGGACTGAGTTTCAGTTTGTTTACCTTGTTCTTACTATGTAACAGTATATTATCATGAGCCTTCCTACCGGTCTTTTTCTCTACGATAAGGGTCTTAGCAACTGGTCATGACGTAACTTTGTGATATACGTACACAAGCCCCTGTATATTATATGATAGTAGATATTAATTAATTTTTTTTTTATTTTGTCACTTTCTATGGTAACGCCACCACAATTTCGCCAATATCATGTGAGACCATAGGACGCAAAACTAAATATTTACATAAGTACAAAAAAAGGAAGTGGTTACAAAACAAAACAAATTTCAGCGAGATTAATGTGAATAATGAGAAGGTGAGAATTCACATGATAATTACAATTTCATTTTATAAGCCATTATATATTTATAAAATAAAACAGTAAAGGATAGTAGACTAGTACTAGTACTAATTTATGTCATTGCCAATGACCAATGACTTATTGGTCATTGGCAATGACATAAATTACTGAATTTGAATAAGAAATACGCAAATTAATTTGTATATATTTTTTTAATTTTGGCTTCGCAATTTTGTGCATGTAGCCAGTAAATAAAAAAACAAAAAGAAAAAACACGTTTTCCAATATTGTATAATTTGCCTACGCTTATGCACGTCCACTAAGTATTGACGTTTAATAATCCGCCATTATTAGGTACACATAGTGGGAGACGATAATGTACGACCAAATTGTGTGCAGCCAATAATGCACTCCCTGATAATTTAATTCATGTACATGGATTTGAAATGTGGCAGCGGCCGGCGAGGCGCTCAAAACTAAGTTATAATTCGTCTTATCTCCGTAGGGGGGAGATTTTTAACCCCCCTTCCCCTTTCTTACGCTTTTCTTTCGGATATAAACAGTTTGTATGAAAACTTTAAAGAGGAAGGTCCTTGTCATCCTGAAATTACTGGATCATCCAAATCCATCAGCTCGTGCCAGTATTTCACGACCTGATATTTCGTGTACATTGAATTCAAATATTGGTTGCGTTTTCCTGGTTGTGTATTATTGGCTGTACAAAATCGGTCCGTGTAGTTATTTCACATCCAATTATATACGGCCCGTATTGAACAACCTGATATTTGGGAGTCATGCCACGGGACACTAGTTGCGAATTATTGGCCGCCCATTATCAGGCTGTATATTATTGGTCGTACAATATAGGGACTCCACATAGGAACTTTTTTGTATTTTTTCACTTCGCGCCAAAAACTCTGCAAATATTTATAAGGTTCAAAGTTTTCGTGAGTTTGACACATTATACTTTAAATAAATGAAACTGCTTGAAACCGTTTCATTTATATAAACTATCTACCTACATTCAAACTTTCAGCCAAATCAATTCAGTACTTTCGGCGTGATTAATTATGTACTCCTGTAGGACTCCTTTGCAGTATCTGCTTGGGGCAGTACCACACCATTGACAGACATTCAATCGCCAAAATGTAATGAGCTAACGTTATTTTATTTCGGAGTGAAGGGCAATGATTCCACTGAAACAGGGCTTAAGAGATTTAACATCTAATATCTCAGGGTGACGAGCGCAGTGATGAGCCGCGCTGGATTTTAACCTACATAAGTTCAAAGCTCTAGGAACTGTATTATTCAAGTGTAACGCTTACCATTAGGCGAGTGACTTGCTAGTCTCATCATTCAACACCATAAAATTAGATATATACTATTATATGTAGATTTTCAAGTTTTATCTAAAGACTAGCTTTTGCCCGCGGCTTCGCTCGCGTTAAGAAGTATTAATTTAAAATTGACTAAGTTTCATACAAACTTTCATCCCCTATTTTATCCCCTTGGGGGTAGAATTAATCAAAATCCTTTCTTAGCGGATGCCTACGTCATAACATCTATCTGCATGCCAAATTTCAGCCCGATTCGTCCAGTGGTTTGGGCTATGCGTTGATAGATCACTATGTCAGTCAGTCAGTCGGTCACCTTTGAGTTATATATATTTAATAAAGATTTTCAAGTTTTAATGTAATCACTCTATCTATACGAGTAAATTTTATTACTATTAGTTAGTTAATAATAGGAGTAAGACGTTATGAAATACATAACATAATTGATTTCGCATTTGAAGGTGATAATGTGGCTGGAGATGCCTGCCTAGAAGAAACCTATTCACTCTTGACACTTTTAGGTCAAATCAAAGACATGGATTTGTATTTTCTTTTAATTAAAAAAATTATAGGGTGAAACACTTTTTTAATCGACATAACAAAAAAGGAGATTCTCTCAATTCGTCAGAACCTTTTTTTGAATGTATGTTCTCAGAAGTTCCCAAATTAATTAATTGATTTGTTCGAAAGGATTATGGTTAATATTCGGTCCCATTATTTGATCTAGCTCTGATGAAGAGAGAGTTTTGGCAATATTAGTGATTGAAGTCGGATATTACTGTATTTCAAAATACACTTGGTATTTTGAACATCTTTTTTCGAATTACTGTTCCAGGTCTTTAACTTTACTCCTTTTATGTTTGACGTAAGCTCACATCTATAACTTTATTCCTTTTATGTTTAACGTTAGCTTTCAGCACAGCTTGTCTAGGTCGCTTCTTTTTAGCAATATCAATGTTGTGCATATTTCTCATATGTTTATTGTAATTCGACCAACCACAGAAATCTCTTGGGCAAATTTTACAGGAATATGGCATGTCGCCTGAGTGGACCCTCGCATGATCAGTAAGCTTACCCTTAAATCGGAACCGTCTTGGACATATTGGGCATCCATACGGATACATATCTGTATGTACAATCATATGGGTTTTAAGCTGGGTTCGCAACCGGAAAGATCTGTCACATTCGCTACACTTGAAAGGTTTTTCATTTTTATGTAGAGATGAATGATTAATAAGCGAATCATGGCGCTTGAATGTGGAGTTGCAGATATCGCATTTAAATGCTCGCTTGTCAGAATGTGTGACCATATGAGCATCTAGATGACCTTTCCGTGAGAATCCTTTACCGCAAACTTCACAAACACATTCCTTTCTATCGATATGGGTCATTACATGAGATTTGAGGAGGTGCTTTGTTCTGAACTTCTTTTGGCATATTAAGCAAGTAGTTCCGTCCATTTGAAGCTCCACAGGGATTTTTCTCGTTCGCTTCACTCGACAAGCATCTTTTATATGATTTTGTAACTCATCGTTAGAAGTAAAAGAGTTCTTACACCCAAAGCAAACAAATGAAGTACTTATGTGTGTTGATTTATGTTTTTTTAAAGTGGAAGATTTTTCAAAATGTTTAAAGCATTTGTAACACGATAATTTCAGTTGTTCGTGATGTTTTTCGATATGGCGAAGGAACATATCTAGTTTAGATGATCTGTAATTGCAGTCAGTACAACGATAAGGATTACATGTATTGTGAGTTACCATAGAATGTTTCTGCAGTTCCTCAACAGAGTCAAACAGGCTTTCACAGACAGTGCAGTACCATCTATAGTCTATCCATGATTTTAATTCTGATATAGCAGACTTATATTCTTGTTTTATTAATTTCTTGGGAACTAATTTTATCTCTCGAGTTTCTGGACTACATGTCGTCTCTCGCCTTTCATGATCAAACTCTGCGCTGAAATCTTCGTCAGATTCTTTTTTACCACTTAAAATTAAGTCACAATTCGGTACAGAACCGACTTCAACTTCAACAGTGTATTCAATTAATGGTGAAAGTGAAATTTGGTAACCTGCAACATAGACTTCTGGCTCTGCCGTCGATTGATTTAATTGTGTCTGAGCCCATTCTACGGCTACTACGAAATCGTACGCTTTCTCCAATGCGTGAATACAATCGAAACAAACAGTCTTTGGTAATAAATCGACGTCGAAATCAACAGCGGCGTTAACGCGAGTCAACTTTTCTTTAATTTCATCTTTTCTATCGACATTCGCTTGTAAGTCAACTTGATTGTTGTTAAACTTGGACATGGCACAAAGGCGGCAGCAACTTTCTTCTGAATCCATTAATGTAACAGTCAATTAACAAAATTCTTTAAGGTTTTATTATTGCTTGTTTATCGTAGACAACGAGTATTCAATACCTACTAAGAATGAGCGCACAGACAATGAGTGACAATAAGAGCAGCAGTGCAGTTAAACTTCAACTTCTGTTTTTTCTTTTTTTTTCTTTTAATTTTGACTTCATAATCTTGTGCATTTAGCCAGTGTCAAATTATAATTTATTTCTAGTGTACTCAATATTAAAAGTCCTAGTCACAAGACCCAGTCAAAGTCAAGTAAAAGAGTCAAGGTCCAGTCATAGTCAAGTCATGCCCTAGTAAAGTGGTAAAAACTTTACTAGAACTTCTATTCTCTATTGAAGTTTAACAACGGACGCCTTGCGATTCTTACGGATGAGTTAGCGTGCGTGCAAAAGAGTGTTATACACAGCGCGGTGTAATAGCGAGCTTGAATAATTACTAATTAGTCAGTCTAATTAGTAATTAGACTCTATGACAGTCTGAATATCGCGTGGTTTAATAGGCCCTTAAACATGACATATGCGACATTGTGGTGCTAAAATAACCGCAGAGCTTAAAAATAGCTGAAGTTGAATAATATACAATTAACAATTTTTGTTGAACTTTGGCTAAGAAATTAAGAATTAAATTAAAAAATCACAAATTTTTGGGCTTTTCTAATGGATTTGGAAGATTCTTACTGCCGGCTTTGTGCCGAGTCTAAGTTGAGCAACAAACAAGTGGACCTGCAGGCTAATGTTATGATAAAAGGCGAAATAATCGAAAAGTTAGTCCGCGTTAATGCGACTGCTGATTTCGACAATGATTTACTACCAAAAACTGTTTGTTTCGAGTGCATACAGGCATTAAATAACGCTTACGACTTCGTGCTAGCTGTAGAAAATTCTCAATTTGCTTTAAATCAAATTATTGTGGCGCCAGCTGTCAAAAAAGAGAGCTTAGAGTTCGACGTTTCACCATTAAATGAAAGCACTTCTGAACCGAATAACGACGTCAAATTCACCGTCAAAAAGGAATCTGACGATGAAGACAGCGGCGGAGAGTCCGACCGCGGCAGTCAAGAGTCTATATACAGTACGAAAACTTCCCAACAAGTAAGAAAATCGGTTCATATAAAACATAAAAGATATGTCCATAAGAAACAGCTTGATGTAGATTCTATACCATTATCCCAGTTATCTCAACTTATAACCACATGGAAAAGCTACAGCTGGCTTTGCACAATATGCGAAGGCGTATTCAATTCTGTTGATGAACTACAGACCCATTCCATGAACAAACATAACATGTGTAATCCGTACCGATGCACAGACTGTAAAATTAGAAAAATGAAACTTGATAAGTTCATCATTCATGTTCAAAAGCACCATAACTACCTTAGATTCTCATGTTTTAAGTGTAATATACAATTCAAAACGGCAGCGGCTACTAGAAAACACAAATTGACACATCTGGATTCTAAAATCACATGTCCTGGATGTAACACCTCTTTTAAAAGTAATGAGGAATTTAAAAAACATCTCGACGATTTTTATCAAGTGAAGCGGGCTAGAAGAATCCCTAAGGTACTTCAAATGGATGGAACAACATGCAATATTTGTCACAAGACGTTTAAAACGAAAAGCAGCTTGAACACTCATGTTATAGTTCACACGGAAAGAAAGAACGAATTTACATGCGATGTATGCGGACGAGGATTTTTCTTAAAAAACAATTTAGAAGCGCACATGATCATACACACAGATGAACGACCATACAAATGCGAAATCTGCAACTTTGCCTTCAAATCTCCGAGATTGTTGAAAAATCATGTTGGCGTACATACATCTGAGAAACCATACACATGTAGCAATTGTGGTAGATCTTTCCGTCTCCGAAAGCAGCTTGAATCCCACAAGATTATACATACAGATATACATCCTTATTCGTGCCCACACTGCCAGAAATGTTTTAGATTCAAAGGGATACTTAATTCGCATGTGCGACTGCATACTGGCGTAAGACCTTACTCGTGTCAGCCCTGTCAGAGAGACTTCACAAATTGGTCAAATTACAACAAACATATGAAACGTAAGCACAACACTGATACTGCTAAAAAGAAACATACGCCAGAGGGTTTGTATCCAATTGACCCGAACACGGGAGAAGTCTTAATACAGCCAGAGACTAGTGAAATTAAAGAGTGGAAGGAGAAAATGCTAGCTAACAAAGCATTTGGTAGGCCTCCGAAGGATGCCCAAAATACATAACGTTTTATGACTTGTGTAGGTGGCGGAAACATTCATATCACAACACACAATCACACCCAGTACCAAAAACACAAATTTCCCTTGGGGAGAAAACTTGTGTTCCCACCGGAAATCAAACCCTTAGAGAGTAAGCACACAAAACTAGGCAAATGGCAGTTCTAGCAACTAATAGTTACAAAATGTTCTGTCAAATTAACCATAAGACAATTTAAATAATTTGGCATAGTAAGTGTAGATTTTTTAAAGTCTTAACTGGAACAGCCCTAACTAATCCTTTTTTTACAACCTTTTATTTAGTTTTACCTGTCCTATTGTCTATCTGTCGGTCTGTAATCAGAACTTGTAAGCTAAATTAGACCCACTTCCCGAAGTTCGATTGGACTCAAATTTGGTGTTTTTATGTATCTTGTGTGACAATACAATGAGTTGCATAGTTGGTCTGATAATGGAAACAGAAGATGTCATAGAACCTTCTGAACTAAACAATATAAATCCATTGAGTTAGGCTCGTTTGTTTCGTTTTGACAAATTCTCTGGTTAAACTTTTTAGTCCTATTTATTTACAACCAGTAAAACCTTGATGTTGTTGAAAGTTTAATGAAGAAACTTAATGTTTATTTAAAAAAAATTTTTTAAAGTATTACTTTTCACTTATTAAATACACAGATGTTCTACTACATTTGTTTTGTTGCAGTCAACAATTCAATTGCTAGACTTATGGATTAGAAAAAAAAAATATGATCATAGATTACAATTATTATGTTTGTATTATTTTTGGTGTAATTTACCATTATACATATGTTGTATATAGTAAATATCTCGTATAAAAAAATTAGTATTATTTCATGGACTTCTTTCTATGTATTTTATGTTAAATTTAAAAGAAAAATATTTATTAATTATATTACTTGTTAAACTTTGTATGTTAGCATAGTGTGATGTTATGTGAAATCATATCTAAAGCATAGATATATGAGAAAATATATACTTTTTACATAAACGCACTTGATTTTATTTTTTACAGATTCCATATGGAAGTACTTGTTGCTTCGCCCTTCCAGGATGCATGTAAATAATTATAATTAAGTTTTATTGTAATTTTTACATATGTGCAATAAATAAAATAAATTAAGTACTTAGGAATCGACCACCTGGATGCAATTTTTTTTCAAGTGATTACATGCTTCTTGTAGGTCTCGCGTTGACGACGTCGTATCGTGGTGATAGGGACAAGCCCTAATTCGTGGTAGGGGAGATATGGTCTGCACTGACGTCCCACTTGGGGTGTATATAAATCCGAAAGTTTGTAAGTATGTTTGTTCACCTTCACGCTTTAACCGCTGAAAGTATTTGGATGAAATTTAGAATGTACATAGCTTATACCTAGGATTACCACATGGGCTACTTTTCAACTTGATAATAGCAGGCGAAGCCGCGGCACGGCTAGTTGCTAAAAATACTGTTGCTCTAATAACCTGTCGACAAACTTAGGAACCTATTTAAAAAAAGTGTAAATATAGACAATTATATGTTGCATTATATTTATTACTATGTACGTACAAATATTCCACAAATATGCTATCTTAACTATGATACTTCTGTTAAGCTCTAGATATTTAAAATCGGGTAATTCCCTAACTTCCCATCAGTTATGTCCCAGCGCAGTCAAGGGCAGTGAGGTGAAATCACACTAATATTACAAATCACAAAGTTGACTATGTGTGTTTGTTCTCTTTTCACAACGCAATGGATAAACGGATTTGGATGAAAGTGCGAATACACATAGCTTATATCAATTATTAACACTCAGGCTACTTTTTAACACATTAATAAATTATTAAAATTCATACATTCACGCGAGCGAAACAGCAATTGTAAAAATAATCTTCGCTCTTTCATCCCGCTACGGAATAGACTTGACAGTGAGGATAAGTGGGGATCTTCTAATGTAGTATATAATAACAATTCTTTTAAGTGCTAGTGCAGTAAACTTTAACTTTTAGGCACTAGAATAGACTTGACAGTGAGGATAAGTGGGGATCTTCTAATGTATATAATATTAATTCTTTTAAGTGCTAGTGCAGTAAACTTTAACTTGCACTATTCTTTTTGTCAGGACACGTGACCTGATCGAAAATTCGTAAGACGAAGGGAGAGTAGACCGCCGGCGCGGCGTAGGAGAGAAATTAATATCCCTCTCTCTTTCCACCGCGATTCTTAGGTGACGATGGTATTATAATTTCAAAAATGCACAACGTTCAAGTTTTCACTTCTGCCGGCACTCTCGGAATGCAACCCGTTTATTTTTATTGTATCTAAAGAACATGTATGTATGTATATATTTTTACTGTATAATTTCAAGTACATTATCCAAATCCACACCACGGCAGAGTAGAACAAACGCTACAGATATAAGAACACTTTCCTATTTCGTGGGGAGAAAGAAATACCTATTTCTATTTTTTCTCTATACTGGTGGTACAAAGCTGATGGGAAGAAAGGGTAGAACCATAAAACACATAACTTAAACACTAAATATTGCTTCTTATAAATGTATATCTCTATAAACACATGTTAACAAATTAGTGCTAGTGTTTTCGGTATTCTTTAAAACCTCATTAACAGAAATCTCATTTGCAGTTAAATTAATAAATATTAGCTTATTCTTTAAAATATTTAATCTAAAAAGAAAATATTGTATTTTGTGTATATCATTTAGTCTTACTGGCCGAATATAAAAAAAATATCCCTCATAGGAGTTATGGACCAAAATTTCGGCACAGGCAAGCGGCATGATCTCAAAGAAACAAGTACAGAAAGCATCAGTGCCAAAATAATAGAAAATCCAACCTAAATCACTGTAAATAATAAATATTCCTATTGTAAAACAACAAGAGTTAAAATACTGAAAGTAACTTAATCTAGCGACAATAAACTAGCCAAGGCATTTGATTCCTACAATCATCTATGTCTAATGAATAAAGTTTCGTTTTCGCTACGATGCATTTTCTTCCTTTATAACTTTCTTTTTCCCACGTTTACTAGGTATCATAATTTTACTCTTCCATTCTTCTGTGCCGACAGGATCGATATCTTGTATAATCTGACCTGTCTCCGGGTTGATGGGAAATGTACCTTCTGGTGTGATTTTCTTTTTAGATGTATCAGTATTGTGCCTTCTCTTCATATGTTTGTTATAATTTGACCAATTAGTGAATTCCATTCCACAATTTTGACACGAATAAGGCTTCGCTCCGGTATGTTGGCGTTCGTGATTCTTGAGAATCTGTTTAAATCTAAATGCTTTATTGCAATACTGGCAGACGTAGGGCATTGAATCTGTGTGGACGATTTTGTGGGCGTTGAGTTGATACTGTAATCGAAAGCATCGACCGCATTGCTCACAAGAAAACGGCTTGACACCCGAATGCATTTCCACATGTCTACGTAACATGTTGGGGAAAAGAAATGACTTATTGCAGATTCTACACAGATGTGGGCGGATTTTATCGTGGGACATTATATGGGAGGTCAGCGTGCCTTTGTTGTAAAACATTTTTCCACAACGATCGCATGTGTAGTCTCGCTTTCTACCAATCTTATGCAGTTTCATATGGTCTCGTAAGCTATTTGGGTTTTTGTAGACCTTTTTGCAAAGTTCACAGGTTAGTTCTGCGATTGTAATGGGTGTGCCGGGTTTGCGTCTCTGTCGTCGTTTCTTTTTGATCAAGCAGTATTGGCTGATGTGAAGGCTGAGTGATTCATCATTCTTCTGTACCTCTCCGCACTGGGAGCAGGCAGCTTGTGGCCTCGGAAAGTGTTGTATGATGTGTATTTTTAAGTCGGAGAAGTTTTCCATTTCTTCATTGCAGTAATAACAGCAGTTCCTGGAATTTTACAGTTGATAAATTATAGACAAGCTTAGCTCAGGGAAATCTAAATATTCATGACATTTGCTTGCGAACTCTTGTAATGTATGACAGTATGTATGTAACAGTATGACAGTAAGAATGTCAAAAAAGCCAAATTCAAAATTGCACAAACCTAAATACATTTTCAAATATTTAACTTGATAAGAAATGTATTAAAGCGAAACTTTTTAAGGGACAGCTTTAAAATTCTGATCCACAACCTTTTTGTGTGACGAATACTGGTGGTAAACACTGTGATGAATAATTAAAATGTTTCCCTGTAATACAAAAGTTTCACTTCTATCGTGTGTCTTTACGACACACCCTGTTTTTTTGATGAAATAACATCTTTATATGCAATGTATTGACTTAATCAATTTAGTGAAGTTTTTTTTTTATTCAGGATAGGCAAACTTTTGACCACTGTCTCCATGAGGGTAAGCGACGATGTGGTAAACGATTGGAGCAAGCTTGCTTAGAAGATACCTATTCACTCGCGACTTGAAGACTCCTCTCCGACTATATTGTACTCATCAGGAAACACAGACTCAGGTAAGGAGTTCCAATCCTTTGCGGTTCGCACAATGAATGTGGAGGCAAAACGCTTAGTGCGCATTTGTGGAATGACCATCATATAGCGGTGTCCCTTAGCAGTTTGTCTGCTTGTCCGATAATAGAACGGGGTTCGGTTACAAGATCGTGCAGTTCATTAGAACACTCTCCGAAATGTATCCGATAAAAAAACTGAGAGACTAACTACCATGTGGCAATGACCCAAGCTCTGTAGCTTTGAAGCTTTGAATTAGTCAGCCCCTCGCTACCAAGTCTCTTGAAAAAAAATGATGCCCATCTCCAATTATTCTTAGTAATAGCAATGTAGCGGTTTAAGTTAAAGTTAAATTACTAATTAGCCATAGTTTGGTTGGATTGTAATTATAATAATCTAGAAATAAAAAAAAACTTCAATAATAACCATTTGTTTTATATAGAATTACCTAATAAAATTTAAACAAATACAACTCACCTCAAAGCTTTCCGATGTTTCCTGACATGCTTGACAAAGGCGCTGAATTTTGCCTTCCGCTCCGTCTTACAGTCAATACAGAACCAAGCCGAACACCGTTTATGAACAAGCTTAGCGTGCGAGCGAAGCATTTCAATATCCATAAACTCTATACTGCAGAACCTGCAAATCCATGGATACTCTGCCCATTTCGTCACCTGCCTCTTAGCTGCATCAGTCACGTCCTTAGCGTAAATAGTCATTGAGGAATTCACAGACACATCGCGCATAGCAGCATCAAACAGCTCTTGAACATTAAGTATGTTACATGAAATATCTTCAACATCTTTTTCTTCTTTCGGCTCTTTTTTCACATCTAAATCGCTCAATTCAGACTTAGACTCTTTCGTGACCTCAATTTTAATATCACTGCAGTCTTCTTCAGGGTCTGGCGATAATAAATCATCAAGAATTTCATCGTCGGTGAAGTCGCATTTAGTTACGTCGCTAGGCGTAAAAATACTTGATAGCGTCTCCTGGGCGCGCTTGACACCTTCCAAAAACTCGTAGGCCTTGTTAAGAGAGTCGAAGCAGACAAAACATACCGTTTTAGGCAGGGAATCAGGGCTACAAACATCCACATAGATTGCATTTAGAAAGGCCAATTTGTTAATCACTTCATCTTGTAATTTACAGTCGCTCGGTAAATTCAGTAGCTTATCTGCGCTCCTGGGCTCCGCGCAAAGTCGGCAATACGAATTTACGGGAATTTCCATAGCGAATAACGCATTTCTTTCAAAAATCCATGGAAAAATATGAATAATTAATTTAGTAGAATCTTACGAATCTCGTCAATCATACGTCATGCGTCCGTCAGATAGACAAACAACAAAATCATAGAATATAGAATAAACCATAGATAAATAAGCTATATACCTAAGGGAATAAAGCAATAAAATGATCCTTATACAGACAGAACACTAAAATGACATGCGAGTGCATGTCCCTTAGATAATGCATGTCCTACAAATATCGATGCAATTTAGGTAGAGAACTACACCAGTTTTTCTGCAAGTAAATGTGTACTTTGTGTAAGAGAACATGCTTTAACTATCCAAAACTAAGTTCCTAATGTTGTAAATAACTCACTGACAAGGCTCACTCACCCGCCCCCTCAAGGCGGAGGCACCGATGTATGGGAATGAATTAATAATGAATGTAATATTAAATGAATTATCTAGCTGCGTGTCCTTCAAACGCAGTGAAACCAGAATAAACCGGCATTTTCCATCGCGGTGCTAAAAATATATTTATTATTAACTTTTTTTATCTCACATAAAATTTGACCTCCCTTTATAAATTAGGTTACCCCGAGATTCAAAGTAAATTTGATTTATTAAGTTTTTTATTTGTATGCCAACAAAGCCAAGCATCTCGGTGACAAATTTTCATCAATAATACGCTTACATCGACAGTTCACAATTCCGTTTTCTCTTAAATATATTAGTCTATCGAGTAATATCACATTTTCAATTACTGGTTGCATGTAGTTTTGCATCAGAATATAAATGCCCGCCTTTTTCTCCGTCATTTTATCAATTTGGCGCCAAAGCGACATCATTTCATGAATATCAGCTGTATCACTATGGGCCCTGATAGGTTCAAGTTTAATTATTGCGAATCCACCATTAGCCGCTTCATGTATATATTTTTCGAAACTGTTGTCAGTTGTCTTTGTTTTCACCGCTTTCCTTTTTTGCCTTTGTATTTTGCAGTTATCTAAAAAAAAATGTGGTTTAATGACATGACTGCGGATTTTGCCACGGAAACAGTCTTTACCGCTCCGCTTTTCACCATGTGTTGCTAACCTTAGTTGTGCATGCAAGATTCCTAATTTTTTTCTTTTAATTTTGGCTTCACGATCTTGTGCATTTAGCCAGTGTCACGTAATAATATATTTCATATTAAAAGTACTAGTCACAAGTCAAGGTCCAGTCATATTCAAGTCATGCCCTAATAAAGTGGTAGAAACTTTACTAAAACTTCTAGTTTAGGAGTGAAGGCGATAATCACGATTTTCTAATTTGTATGATTTGCCTATACTTATACACGTTTACTGAGTATTCATGGTTAATAATCCACCATTATTACACATTAACACTCGAAGAATCACAGGTTTTATAAAATAGTCATACAAAATCAACAACGCCATTTCTTCACTTTCACGGAAAAACTAAAATTTTCTTATTAAGAATCCGTAGTGCATGCTTTATATCATGTTTTACCCAACTGCGTGTAAAGATGTTTACGAAGATTTACCTAAAATAACCTGAAATTTGCAAGCTTTTTTGAAAATCAAGTTAGGTCTCTAATATTTTGAGGGATCAAAACTAAACGAAACTGTTTAGAAATACACACATAAGAGCACAAGGCAGGCAGCCTGCTATACTGTCTTGGGCTCTGTTTAGATTATTATGATAAACGTAATCCATTTATGGTTGATGTACTTTCAGTTGGCTCGAAGCGTTTCGCTTCTACGTTTATCACCCGTACTGTGAAGTGGAACTCATTGCTTTCGTCTTTGTTCCCCGAACGGTATTATCCGAGTCTTCAAGTCAAGAGTTAACAGGTATCTTCTAGACAAACATGCTACATCTTCGGCTACATGAACGCTTTCAGCATGATCGTGAGATTGTGGTCAAATGCTTGCCAATCGAAAATTAAAAAAAAATATCGTGTGCCCTTCGATTATCGTCATTCCAAAATAATCGTGTAGATCGGTACTTATAACTTTATATAGCAGTAGGGTAAATAATTACTATATTTACTTACGTATAACTGCATACTGCTCTAACACACCCCTCGCTAACAAATTAAAAACGGAATCTTTCAACAATTCCGATAAATTCGGGGGATGCGTTCCGAGTCTCAAAAAAGGCACTGTCATATAATCAACCCCTTTATGTTTCTCAAATATATTCTTCATACTCTTACTGAGTGGAAAGTTCTTGAAGCCTTTTTCTTTTGGCGCCATAAGGTGGTAGCAACACGGCATCAAAACTAACGACTTCGCGTCCGCCATTTTGAGAAATATATTTATGGCGTCTATGGTCAAATCGGCGCAAGCATGAAGTCCTGTAATACAAAAACCTCCAGGTTCCACAAATTTGTCTTTCAGAAACAATTGTATATTTGCATTTGAGTCTTCATTTATTGTATGTCTGATGTATTTAACGTTTTCTAGAGAGTTCTCGTGGTATTTTCTCTGGCGTACTTTAGCGCCCACATAGTTGTCTTCTTTGCATTCAAGTCCTAATACTTTGTATCTTGTTCTTTCGAAGAGAAGTTGATCCAGGTAACCCTATGTAGATATAATAATATAGGTATTATTAATATTACCATTAAAATAATTCTAATACTTTTTTTAAATTCTAGTAATAGAAGCATTTGACCACCATCTCACCTGATGGAAAGTGAAGATGCGGTTGACGATGTAGCATGCTTGCCTAGAAGATACCTATTCACTACAGACTTCCGAAGATTATACAAGGAAACAAAGACGCGGGCTATAAGTTTCACTCCTTCGCTGTACGGATGATAAGCGAAGAAACGAATCGCTTCTAGCGAACTGGAGGTATTTCAACCATAAATGGATGGAGTTTGACAGTTTATCTTGTTTTTAGAGTAGGTATTAGACCTTTAAACGAGCAATTCTTGTATATATACATAATCAGGACCTTGGAAACGGCTCCAACGATTTTCATGAAATTTTGTATGCAGGGGGGGTTTCGGGGGCCATAAATCGATCTAGCTAGGTTTCAATTTTAGGAAACGTCATTTTATCCGTGTTTTCAGCCGAGCAAAGCTCGGTCATCCCGGTACTTAGATGATAAAACGGGTATGTATGGGGGAATGAACTCGTGTAATTCATACGCACATGAAGACATGTAGACATTACACACTAAAATGTAGACGATAGAATACCTTACGTAGTTGGTGACAAAATACGAGTGACTAAATAAAATGTAGACGATAGAATACCTTACGTCGGTGTCAAAATACGAGTGACTAAATAAAATGTAGACGATAGAATACCTTACGTCGGTGACAAAATACGAGTGACTAAATAAAATGTAAGCGATAGAATACCTTACGTCGTCGGTGACAAAATACGAGTGACTAAATAAAATGTAGACGATAGAATACCTTACGTCGCGTCGGTGACCAAATACGAGTGACTAAATAAAATGTAGACGATAGAATACCTTACGTCGGTGACAAAATACGAGTGACTAAATAAAATGTAAGCGATAGAATACCTTACGTCGTCGGTGACAAAATACGAGTGACTAAATAAAATGTAGACGATAGAATACCTTACGTCGCGTCGGTGACCAAATACGAGTGACTAAATAAAATGTAGACGATAGAATACCTTACGTCGGTGACAAAATACGAGTGACTAAATAATATGTAGACGATAGAATACCTTACGTCGGTGACAAAAGACGAGTGACTAAATAAAATGTAGACGATAGAATACCTTACGTCGGTGACAAAAGACGAGTGACTAAATAAAATGTAGACGATAGAATACCTTACGTCGGTGACAAAAGACGAGTGACTAAATAAAAGCCTAAGTAACCAAAACGAGCAAGTCGCTCGCCTGATAGTAAGCGTCATGCACTTCACGCTTGCTCACTTCGATCAAAATCCTACTCA
This sequence comes from Lomographa bimaculata, assembly GCA_948107665.1. Lineage (NCBI taxonomy): Eukaryota > Metazoa > Arthropoda > Insecta > Lepidoptera > Geometridae > Lomographa > Lomographa bimaculata. The sequence goes on along the minus strand of OX403612.1, from coordinate 10,132,178 downwards.
GCAAAACACTGCGCTCGTCACCCTGAGATATTAGATATTTAATATCTGTAAGTCCTGTAATTTCACCGGAAACATTGCCCTTCAATACGAAATTTGACGACCCAGTTGGCGCAGTGGACAGGTCTCCGCCCTCTGCGCCGTGGGTCCTGGGTTCGATTCCCGGCAGGAGCACAAATTCCTTCCCAAGGGATATTTGTGCTTCTGGTTCTGGGTGTATTTGTGTGTGTGATATGTAAATGTTTCCAGCCCCAAGATACAAGTATTTGAACTTAGTGTGGGGCTGTGAGTGTGAATGCGTTTGTTAAAAAAAAAAACAGCGGTAAGCGTTTGTGGAAATAACATCGTTATGAAATTCAATAGCTCCACACCAAGTTAGTCTTCCGTCGTGGGTGCCGGAAACATTCACATCACACACACAATCACAACCAGAACCAGAAACACAAGTTTTCCTGGGAAAACTTATGTTCCCACTGGGAATCGAACCCAATACCCCTGTAAAGAAGGCAAAGGAGCACCTAACTAAACCAACGGGCAGTTTCCATCGTAGTTTACCACTCAGCTCAGAAGTACGTAGAGAAAAATAGCCGAGCACCAAATGTTGCCCCCTATCCTTGATCCCAGGGTCTTATATAACAGGCAAACTGCACAAGCTCTAGCTCTTTCTAGCGACTACCATAATAACACCTAAGGTTAATAAAATTATGTATTAGAGATTAAGAATGTTTGAAAAAAAATGAATGAAAATAAATGCGCCGCCGAGTTTCTTGCCAGGTTCTTCTCGAGATGGCTGTAATTTTGCGAATCTGGCAATAGAATCATTAACTTTCATGAGTGCCTCTTTGGGGCCCATGTGAATAAACGATTTTGATTTTGAACACAAAAAGAGTTCCCATCGTTTGATTCACCAAACCGTACCAGTATGATAGATTAACGCCAAATCTTAGGGTCTTCCTCTCACAGTTACGTCTGTGAGAGGAAGACCCTAAGACTCCTAGAATGGAAATAGGCTAATGATAGTATACTTACTAAGCCTGAGCCAAAATCTACAACGGTATCACATCCGGTATTCTCACAAGCCTCCTTGATTTCTCTCGCCAAGTACGTAATTTCGTGTTTCTTCTTATTACTGGTAGGCCTCTTTCCCAAGGTTTCTAAATTTTCCCACACTTTGTCTTCAACAAAATCATCGAATGTCACTTGCAGTCTTTTTAATTTCCCAAAAAATGCATTCAAATAATCATCGTTGACATTCTCCAGGTTGAAATCTTCATCGTCAATGTTGAGATTTTCTAAATTATTCACGTTTACAAGGTTTAGAACATTGTGGACTAAGATTTCTGTATTAGCGTATTTGTAAAACTCTTGGTACTCTTGGAAAAATTGTTGGCATTCTTCTAAATATTGTTCGGCCGTTGCAAAATGGCTAGGCAAAGTCATATCTCTGTAAAGAACGAAATATATATATTTAGTTTCTTTTATCGCAAACGGATAACTAATTCACATTCTTTTACAACAACATTTTTAATACTACTATATTACATCTACTTTTTTTAAATTACGTACTAAAATTTCAGTATTACTTTTAACCTTTACTAAAGTCTTATTATTAAAACCTATTTGATGCTTTACAGTATAATATACTCGTATATACAGTCCAAGTGTGATCTGAGCACATGTCTAAGCTTTAAAATAAAAGCATTTCTAAGTACATTATCTACAAATACAACATAGGAGCTGGAGGAAGAAGCGCATTTGAGCACGTTGTCAAATGCTTGCCTATCAGACATAAAAAAAAAAAAAAAGTTATAACCGGTGTTCCTCAAGGACTTGTTCTGGGTCCAATATTGTTCACTCTGGTTTCTTGATTTCATCAATAGTGCCATCCTTTGGAAGATAAATAAAACAATACGTACAGGTAAAATATATTCGTTTTATTGACTTGTCTCAACAATGAAACTAAGACTTGTCTCAACAGTGATAGAGGTACATGATATAAGCATGGATTCCTCTGAGGTTTCAGTAATTTTAACAATAACACGTTTTGGATGGATACTTATTTACCATGAGAAGGGCACATTTTCAGCATCAGTAACTGACACACCGCACTCTGAGTATTTAAATGCAGCAACATCAATGATAACAAAAATTTTATACCTAACATTATTGAGGTGATGTAAATGCTCCACAATATTATATCGATCACTTGTCTCATTCTCGAGAAAGAAAGTAATTAGCTGTTATTTTTTATTTTACACTTATCGCTTTCACACCCACACTAAGTTCGAAGACTTGTGCCATTGGTGCCGGAAACCACTCACACCCAGATCAAGAAACACAAATTTCTCTTGGAGAGGAAACTTGTGTTCTAATTGGAATTCATACACCTGCTATAGGCAGATGCGAACCAACAATACTAGTAGGGAGTTTTGAGCACAGCACAACGTAATTTGTTCAAATATTATAAATGCACTGAATAATTTGCCTCTCTGAAAATAGGAACACACCATTGAAATAGCGTGAGAGAGCTAAAGCTCATCAGTTTTGGTTGTACAATTTAAATTGCCAGTCAAAAATTAGAAAAATTAATTTGTATGTTTTGACTCGCTTTATATAACTACATAATATAATGTTCAAAACAACTGCATTGTTCACTTCCTAGTGTAATTCAACATTAATATTTAAAAAAAAAATATGTGGAATCAACATAAAACTCTGTAACTAAATAATAATTTAAATGAACTTATACATAGTAATAAATATTCATATAACATTTCAAAACAGATTTTAGAATGGTGGTAGTTTTAAACAATGTTAACATAAATAGTAGAGACCAACAAAAAATTAACATCCCCCTGTTAAACTTTTTATACTGCTGATACTTGTTGACAAAATTGTGGAGGCTGTTCAGTTTCAGTTTAAAAGATCTCTGGCTATTTATATCACATTGAAATATCTACATAAGTCTAGTAAATGTACTAGAGCAGCATGATGTAGCATCATAGCCAGCATGCGTAAACAGATTAAAGTCCCATAATCTTTACGCATTACTCGCAGCCTTCTTTAGCTACTTATCACTGCTGCGGTCCACTAATTCTCTCCCAAAATTCGTTTTCTTTGGCCAAATCCTGAGACGCCCCTTCGCCAATAACGCATTTCCCCGCCCACTTTCCTTTCACCAAATACTTTTCGCTCATTTCCATAAGGTCCTCTTTCTTTACGGCCAATACTCGCTCGCGTTGCGTCTTCCAAATGTCATATGAGAGTCCATACAGAAACAGATCAATGCCTTTCATATATTCGGCAATAGGTTGGTCCATTTGCTGCAAGATAGACAGCTTCGCCTCGAAAAGATTTTGTTGGTCAACTAGATTTGCATTCTTGGTTAGCCAGGCAGCGGTGTTGTCGAAAACGTCTAAAGTAATACGGGAATTAGGATCTCTATATGAATAGAAGTTGAAAACTCCATCTAAAGTTAGCATAGTACCGCCACCGTATGCCCCATTTTGCTCTCTGACTACCGGATGCAAATATTTTGACGTTATGAAGCGCGATAAGACTCTCAATTTCGGATAATCAGGATCCGTGTATGGCACTGTAGGTATAACTTTTGCGCAGAAATTTACAGGTATATTCATGGCAATTTGCAACCCACGATTTGTCTTCGGCATCTCCTTGTTATCAATCCAGTTAATACGATTCACGTCCTTACTGTCACCTGCAGGGCAAATGTTTCTGCTGAATTCATCGATGACTGCATGTATGTCTTTGTTTGTGTTGCAGTAATGGAAGGCAGCTCGTAAATTGAGACCGAAAAGGATCTCCTTACTGATGCTGTCAATTATAGACACTATGTCATCTATAACTAAGTTCTTTTGCACATTTTGCATGTTTATAACGTGGTGAAGGCCTACTAGATTCTCTTTGCATTCATCTACAGATGTTACTAAGGATCTTGCAGCTTGCATAGCGTAAGTGTGTCCACTATCGATGACTCCACTAGTCAGTGATGAGCAATAGTTATTCAGAAGCATGGTCATTCTAGCATTGTTACTAAATTTGGGTTTTTGGAATATTTCAGACCAAATTTCCATCATTTTTGGTAGATTTTCATCCAGACAATGGCTGGATAACAAAATGCCCTCTTCGTATTGGCCGTGCTGATCAATATGCTCAGTTACATGGCTGAGAAAACCCAATCCAGATGAAGATTTACTGACATGTTTATCGAAATCCCTGAAGTTGTAATTTGTTGTGTCAAATTTGTCGAGGACATAGTTGAAGAATGGCAGCAACACTCTTTGTTTAGCATTCAAGGTTTCAGTGCCCAAAATTCCTTTGAAGTATGTTACGCCATTGGTGTTAGCTTCGCACAGCTGAAGAGGTATCGTCATAGAGACTGTATGTTTTAAAGGTGGTGCAGTTTTGTTCGCTGTTATTTCTTCTAACTTCAAACACGGTAGTGCATCAAGGTTTTCTACTTTCTTCTGAGCCTTGGATAACTCAAGACCGTCTTTGTAGATATCCTCCCTCTGTTTGGGACTTAATGCATTTACTCTATCTTTCAGGAGCTTGGCTTCGAGGCCACTGAAGACTTCCTCGAATTTAGGGTCTGGTTTCATGGTCATGATTAATTTGTGTTTGTTTTTTACGAAATATCTATCAATAGCGCTTTTAACATATACTGGCTGCATAAGATTAGTCTTAAGCTTCGCCATAAGATCATTCACTTTTAAAGCACTTATAACTGGGCCGTTGTGGTTCCACAGAGGCATGAGGTTGAAAAGCATATTGAGTCCAAATTTCGGGGACTGATGTTTAATTGACAACTCAAATCCATGTAAAACACTCTCAATATGATCATTCTCAAATCCTTTCGTGAGTATATCTTCAATAGTTTGATTGACAATATTTTCTACCATCTCAAACTGCGATGCCTCAATATCCCTTAGTCCAACAACGAACAGCGTGTCTCTGATTTGGTTGTCGTAACCCGTCAGTGCATTATAGCCTCCCGATATGTTTTTTTCTATCAGGCTTTTGTAAAACGCCGAGTTTGGTCCAACGATCATCAATTCGGCTAAAGCTAGCATCAGAAATGTTTCATAAACATTTGTTATATCTGACATAACATAGCCTATAGCTATTTGGTTCTGTTTTTCAACAGAACCTCCATATTGGTCAATTCGGCATGTTATATTAGCTCGCTGTGGCTCTATCCATCTCGGTTGCGGAGTTACAATAGTATGCTTAGGGTTTAAGTATGAGTACTGGCTTAAATAAGCTTCATTGACAAACTTTAAGTTAGCTTCAAGAGGGAAATTGCCATACGAGTAGATCCGAGCATTGCTCGGGTGGTAGTACTTAGCATGGAAGTTCCGTAAGTTGGCATGCGTTAAATCCGGAATATTAATAGGGTCGCCACCTGACACGTAACCATATGTACCTTCAGGTAATATCTTGTTTATGAACTTTTGACCAAAGAGTGAGCTGGTTTCAGAGAAGGCTCCTTTCATCTCATTGTATACAACTCCTTTAAATACCATATCAGATTTTTTATCATTTAAATTCACATGTTCCAATCTCCAACCTTCTTGGAGAAAATCTAGCCTCGTCAAATTAGGTTTAAAGACTGCATCAAGGTAAACTTTTTGAAGATTCCTGTAATCAACCTCATTTTGGGATGAGAATGGGTAGAATGTGTAGTCGGGCCCAGTTAAAGCATTCATGAAGGTGGCTAATGACCGGTTCAGCATTTTGAAAAATGGATCCCTTACTGGATACTTCTCGGAGCCACACAAAACTGTATGTTCAAGAATATGTGGAGTGCCTGTAGAGTCTAAGGGTGTAGTTCGAAATCCAACTGAAAACACGTTATTTGAATCATCCCTGTCTACATGTAAGTACTCTGTCTTGGTTTTTTCATGCGTAAGGAAGTATGCAGTCAAGTTATACTCTTTAATATGTTCAACATCTGTGCACAGGAATCCATGAATAGTTTTGCCGGGATTGATGTGTTTCGATTGGCTTTCTTTCTTTTTCAATATACCAGTGCTGTAGGTTCTTTGATCGAGGCGGTGGTGGAGCCGTGTTCTTACACAACTGCGTAATCTTGCGTACATTTTTGAATTTCCGAAATAAATGGTCCAATTTAGTCCTGAAATAAAACACCACTTCACTAGTACACAATCTCAAAAAAAGATGGTGAATTGTTGAGAAAATTGTGGGAAATCGCGAATTAAATAGTCGGGTGAAGTAAAAACAAATGAAAATCAATCGAAAATTGTGCAATGTGTGATTGATAAACTGAATTTACTTACGCAATATTCCTCAATTACCTATGAAATCCTTATAGGAAATTGTTTTTGAAATAAGGTCTTGGCTTATTATGTACTATTGAATTATTCAGGTAGCTAACATTTCAGCAAGAAAATAATTTTATAACCTTCACAACAAGACAGCCGGCGGCCATTGACGCATTTGACGTATTTCATTTTTTTTTTTTTTTTTCCTTCGTTTTGGCTTCGCAATCTTATGCATTTAGCCAGTGTCAAGTGATAATATATTTCAAGTGTATTTCATATTATAGGTCCTAGTCACAAGTCACAGTCAAAGTCAAGTAAAAGAGTCAAGGTCCAGTCGTAGTCAAGTCATGCCCTAGTAAAGTGGTAGAAACTTTACTAGAACTTCTATTGGAGTTTTGGAGCGAAGGTGAAAATCACATTTTTCAACTTTGTATGATTTGCCTACACTTATGCACGTTCACTAAGTATTAACGGTTAATAATCCACCATTATTACACATTAACACTCGAAGAATCACAGGTTTTGGAAAATTTTACAAAATCAACAACGCCATTTTTTCACTTTCGCGGCAAAACTCCGTATTTCATTTTCTAACGTGTAGGTACGTTCATTGTTTTTTTTTTCCACATTGATTTTTCCGCTTCTTTCATTGGAGGGGCTGGGATTGGGATAGTCGTAGAAAGGAATCGTGGATGGATTATCCGGCTTCAACTTGCGGAGGCTGCAGTATCTCGATAACTTACTAAGAAACAATTATATTATGTATACATTTTCATGTATTTTCAGCCGCATTTTTACATTACTTTTTTAAAATTTCTCAAATGGAAACTGTCTTACTAGGTAGTACTAGTAGGGTGGAACTAATACTAATGGATACTAGAAGGAATTAACTGTACCTATAGCTATATTATGTAGTCGCCAGAAAGCACTTGAGCAGGCATTAGTATTACCGTTCTATCGTTCCGAATTTTAGAATTTGATACATACAAAGTCGCAATTACTTACGAACTAATATTCTTTGTAGGGGGGATTCTTGTTGTTACGTTCTAATTTGACAATGTCAAAAAGAATGGAAACATCAATGTCAAATTTTATTTCTATTTCTTTTTCAACACGTGTTTACGTGATGTGCTCGTCACGAGCTAGATTTCAAATAAAATAACAAATAAATAGTGCAAAATGAGTTTGTACAACTTCAAAAAAATCGCCGTAGTGCCTACGGCTAAGGTAAAAAGCTGTGATCTATACAATCTATGAATAATCCATTACATTCAAAATCTAACCTTCAATTATGTTATTTTTCGCATATTTCAGGACTTTATTGATATTATACTGTCCAAAACACAACGGAAGACACCGACGGTGGTCCACAAACACTATAAAATCTCTAGGATTCGTGCGTTTTACATGAGAAAAGTTAAATATACACAACAGAACTTCCACGATCGTTTGTCCAGGATAATACAGGTATTTTTGACACATTCATTACTATATCTATAAGTAATATTGTTTTTAATTAGACAAGTACCTGCTGTAGACCCCAACTATCATGCTTTACTCATATAGTTATGAATAAAGCTTTTACACACTTGTTAAGCTTATTTCATATTGTGCAATGTTTATCAACCATAAGGTTAATAAACATGAAAAAAACGGGGAAGATTATATCTCAATAATAACATTGAGATATAAGCTGGAATTTTGCTGCAAAAGTGAAAAAATGGCATTGTTGATTTTGTATACATTTTCAAAACCAGTGTATTTTCGTGTGTTAATGTGTAATAATGTTGGATCATTAACCGTTAATACTTAGAAAACGTGCGTAAGTGTAGGCAAATCGTACAAAGTTGATAAACGTGATTTTCGCATTCGCTCCAAAAATCTTATAAAAGTTCTAGTAAAATCTCTACCACTTTACTAGAGCATGTTTAACTATGACTTAACCTTGACTCTTTTATTTGACTTTGACTGTGACTTGTGACTAGGACTTCTATTATGAAATATAGAATTTGTTTGTTCTGTTTAATATTTCGAATGAAGGACTATGCATCCATGATCATGAAATAATTTAAAAAAAGATAATAATATAAGCTCCTCCATTTTATATCTTGATATAAAAAAAAAAAAATATTGATATTAAATTAATTGTATCTATATTAAGAGTAATTCTTTTTTCTACTGTGTATGTTTCATGGACATAATGACTTCAAGTTCAGAGTGAATATACATCTTCCAAGCGTATATCTTCGATGGCACGGCAGCTTTCCATCAAGCGAGATAGGTCAAGTGCTTACTTATCCAGCATTAAATAAAATCGCCTTTCAGGAATTCCCCAAATTAGATGACGTACATCCATTCTATGCGGATCTCATGAACGTGTTGTATGATAAAGACCATTACAAGCTGGGTCTTGGCCAGCTGAATACTGCCCGCCATCTTATTGACAAGTAAGTGTAGTTTTAGATATCTTCTGAACTAACGAATCTAAGACTGAATCGAACTAGATCTGAACTAGTGCTTCTGGTCTGGGTGTAATGTGTGTGTGATGTGAATGTTTCCGGCACCCACGATACATGTCTTTGAACTTAGTGTGGGGCTGTAAGTGCGAATGCGCTTGTTTGATATAAAAAAAAAAAAGAATACCTAGTCCTTTCCAACTGAATACCTATCTTTATATTAATATTAGTCGTGCCCAGTAACTTTACCTGAGTTTATTAAGTTAAAAAGTAACTTATGTGTTGTCCTAGGTATAAGTTATGTACTTTCAAAATTTCATCCAAATCTGTTCAGCTATTACAGCATAAAAAGAAAACAAACATACATACACAAACTTGGATAAATCATGTTTTTTGGTTATGGTTATTGAGAGTAACTGAAGAAAAACAAGCAAGTTGCTCATCTGATATAAACTGCCCGTAAGCTTAGTTGGGTGTGTCTACCAGTCAGCCTTATAAGCATGGGTATCAGGTAAAATTGTAATAAAACAACAACAATATTTCTCCCTATATGAAAATTGAGTCCTATATTTGTGTTGTTGGTTCTGTATTCAAAATTCCGAATATTTCTTATTGTTATCGTATTCTATTCACATGGGCCCCTGCAGACAAGTCCTGAAAGTTAATGACTCGATGCCAGATTTAAAAATTTACAGCCATCTCAAAAACCTGGCAAGAAACATGGCCCCCTTTTTTTTTTTGCAGTGAAAACTTCTTTAGCTGCGTTGTGCACTTTTTTGGGATGGGTAAAAAATATTTAACTCGCGTTAGGACACGTGACCTGATCGAAAATTCGTAAGACGAAAGAGAGGAAGTAATAACCCCCTCTTTTTCTACTGCGCGGCAAAAATGTATGTCTGCTCCTGCCGATTACAACGTTAATGTTCAAGTTTTCACTTCTGCCGGCACTCCCGGAGTGCAAACCGTTGTTTTTTTTTTTCAAATTGAATCTACTAATACATAACTCATCTTGGATTGTCTGGAAGAGATCGCTCTGAGTGATAAGTACTCATAGTTTAAGTTTTCTTCCTTATGTTTCTGTTGTAATTTGGTGTTGATTATATATAGTGCTATTTATCTATATTCTACTCACACTCACAACCCCACCCTAAGTCTAAGTTTTAGATTTATATCTCTATGGACCTGAAGATTTTCTGATTGATTATGTATAAAATTGTACTATTTATTTGTTCTGTGGTTTGATTTAAATATTATTCTTTTCAGTGTAGCGAAGGACTACGTCCGCTTGCTTAAGTATGGAGATTCACTGTACCGCTGCAAGCAGCTCAAGAAAGCAGCCCTCGGTAGAATGGCGACCATCATGAAACGTCAAGCAGCCAACTTGACGTACCTGGAGCAGGTACATTAGTTTTTGTGAACTAATAACTGAATTGCCAATTTGCATAGTTGCTTTTATGTCTGCCTTCTAAGCCAAGGTTGTTCGACACTTGCAGTATGGCTGAGTTATCATAATTTCATTCCCGATCCAAAAAGTATGTATCTATATGCAGGGATTTTGAGATAGATAGATAGATAAATTCTTTATTTGCACACCAGAAGAGAGCACTTACAAAGAAATCTTTAATGTAACATGGGAGCACAAAGGAAGGTCATATCAGACAACCAAAGGGAGATGATTAAAATATTACGAATAGGGATGGTGGTGTACCTCAACACTTATTTAAATATATGTACTTGATTTTTTAAATTTGTTTAATACTTATATATGACTAATAAAAGATATTTGGGATCTTTATTTTAATCGTGAATTGAAATCAAACAAATTTTTTACAATAATAGTAGTTTATTATAATAACAATGTCAGATAAGATTACAAAAGGGAATTAAAACAAATAGTACTCAAAAATTTTGTAAACCGCTTGCCAAAGAAAAAATTCCCAGAATAATAATAAATGGTTATTATAATTATTTAAACTTAAGAAACAATTAATAGTTATATCAGAGACGTACAAGATAAGTAAAAGTTCCAAGACAAGGTATACAGAACAAAATAAATATGTATAATAAATAAACTACCCATAAGTTGGACCGAACTACATTTGCCTCTATTTAAACGGAAAATTAAACATTTTTCAATGAATTTATGACGATGCGTCTGACAGAATCATTTTCATGTGACTTCATCATTTCAATTTCATTATAAAATGAAATTGAAATGATGAAATTTACAATTTGTTTTGACAATTTTTATCGTAAATTTATCAATAATAATAACATCTCTCATAATAAATCATGTCTGTACATGTTTAATAATATCAATGTTATCATTTAGTAATCTTTAAGGCTGCTTGATTAATTCTATTTTCTACCGACTTCACAAAAAGGGAGGAGGTGCTCAAGTCGAATGTAATTTTTTTTATGTGTGTTTTTTATGTGTGTCATGACTTATTTCCACATGAACCAATTATGAATTTTTTTTTGTTTGAATGATGTTGCTTTCCAATTGGTCCCATTGAAATTGATCATGATCTGATCAGTAGTTCTTGAAATATCGTCAATAATGCGTGTTTAGTACATCTAATCTGATCAAAGTTCCGTGTTTAATTATTTATAATTATATCAATATTATAATTTTACATAACATGCAAAAAATTCTGTAACATTGACTTGCCTTGTGTAACAGTCTCATCTCAGTTATAATCCTACTATCCTATTAATATTATAAATCCGAAAGTTTGTGTGTAAGTGTGGTTTCAAGTGTGTAAGTATGTTAGTTCCTCTTCACGTTTTAACCGCTGAACGGATTTGGATGAAATTTGGAATGTACATAGCTTATACCTAGGATTAACACATAGGCTACTTTTAACTTGATAATAGCGGGCGAAGCCGCGAGGTACGGCTAGTGTCCAATAAATACATTTAATTTCATATTATTAATGTTTAATCATTCGTCTTGGTAGTGGTTTAAAACATTATTCGCTGTACAAAATGGACTTTGATTTTATTTGTAGGTCCGGCAACATCTGGCGCGTCTCCCGTCCATCGACCCGTACACCCGCACCATCATCATCTGCGGGTTCCCTAATGTTGGCAAGTCCAGCTTCATCAACAAGGTATGGTAATTTATATGAGGTTAGGCACGAGTACCTCGTTTGTTGATTGGCAGGGGCATCAAGTGTGACCTGCAGGTTGGCTTAGGCAGTTTTATAAAATACTGATATTTATTAGTACTTCGCCCCTAACTGAGATCTAGCGCCTACATCTATAGGTATTTTCAGGTATCTTATCGTCTAACACGTATCTCCTCGGCAAGCATGCTCCATATTCGACCACATCGTCACTTTCCATCTGGTGAGATAGTGATCAAATTATTGCCTAAATATATTATTGGGTGTTCTTCCGAAAAGCGCATACCGCCCGATCGATCTAAAATTTAGTATAATAACGTATTTTGACCTCCTCATCACAAATATCACAACGAAAATTGGCGCAAACGCTATTTTGAATATGAAAATCGAAGAAGAACCTCTTCGTTCGCCGTACAGCAGTTTATGCTGCGAATTTTCGACACTCGCAAAGGAATCAAAACCTACAGGGTACTTCCCGTGAACTCAGAAACTTGAAATTTGGTACGAAGCAACGTCTTATAGGAACAATTGCGAAAAGCATACATTTTTAGTGACATCATATAATAATTTCATTTAGCAATAAATATACCATAACTTTTACTTATATGCCTACAGCTTTGTACGGGACCCTCGGTGCGCGAGTCCGTCTCGCACTTGGCCGGTTTTTTTTAAATTATAATCAGTATTTATATTTCAGATCACGCGCGCAGATGTGGAGGTGCAGCCCTACGCGTTCACTACAAAGAGTTTGTATGTCGGACACACGGACTACAAATACCTCAGGTGGCAGGTGATTTTACACCACTTATTTACCAAACAAGAGTTTTTTGTCTGGTTCTTCTCGAGATTGCTGTAATTTTGCGACTCTGGCAGTGCAGTCATTAACTTTCATGAGTGCCTCTTTGGGGCCCATATGAATGATTTCTAATTTGAATTGATTGGCGCCAATTGCCGGATTTTGCTATATTGATGAATATCTTTCGACAGGTGATAGATACGCCTGGAATTCTGGACCATCCTCTAGAAGAGCGGAACGTGATTGAAATGCAAGCCGTCACTGCGCTTGCGCATCTGCGCGCCGCTGTACTATACTTTATTGACCCTTCCGAACAATGCGGACACAGCATTGAAGAACAGGTGGGTAACAAATAGATCGTAGGCACCGAAACATCACATACACAATCACACCGAAAACCAGACGCCCAAATTTAACACGAAGAACGGAAGAAAACTGTGCTCCTTCTGGGAATCGAACTGAGGACCCACAGCGTAGAAACCAAGCCTTGTCCACTGCGCTAACACGGCCTTCGATATATAAAACATCTATTGCAATATAACCAAAACTCATTTACTGCATTACAATTAAAACTTTATTTAATAACTAGCCGTGCCCCGCGGCTTCGCCCCCTATTATCAAGTTATAAAGTTGCCTATTTGCTAATCCTAGGTGTAATCTATGTATATTCCAAATTTCATACAAATCCGTTCAGCCGTTAAAGCGTGAAGAGGGAATAAACATACTTACTCACTCATACGCTTACAAACTTTCGGATCTATAATATTAGCAGGATAATAGGCTGCACCAGCGTAAATAAAAAAAAAAAATCTATCGGATCGAATTGTGATTTTAAACCATCCTTGATTCCACCTGAACACACAAAATTTAATCAAAATCGGTCCAGCCGTTTGGAGGAGATCAGTTACATACACACATACAGAAGAATTATATATATAAAGATATCTATATCAATTTGTTATGTGTGTGTTGTGTGTGATTTGAATGTTTCTGGCAACCACGACACAAGTCTACGAACTTAGTGTGGGGCTGTGAATATGATAGCGTTTGTGTTTATTTATTTTATATATTTTTTTTTTAATACAAAATAGGCAAGCATTTCACCACTATCTCACCTGATGGAAAGTGATGATGCGGTCAAAGATGGGACATGCTTGCCTAGAAGATACCTATTCACTCGAGACTTGAAGACTCCCAGATTATATCGTTCGGGGAATAAAGACGCATGCAATGAGTTCCACTCCTTCGCTGTACGGATGATGAACGTAGTACGAAACGCTTCGAGCGAACTGGAGGTATGTCAACCATAAATGGATGAAGTTTGATTGGTAATAAGCGATTTCGTTTCCCAGATATCTCTGTTCGAGAGCATCAAGCCGTTGTTCTCCAATAAGCCGTTGATTGTAGTTCTAAACAAGATGGACGTCATCACGCCAGAAGACCTGCCTCCCAACAAAAAAGCGCTTATCGAAGAGTTGGAGAGAGAGTGTGCCAAGGGAAACGTTGTCAAGTGAGTATAATTAAATGTCGGTATTAATTTTATTTTTCATTCGACTTCAAAAAAGAAGGACCTCTGAAGTATAATCTACCAAACAAAAAAAATCATCAAAATCGATTCATAATTGGCGGAGATATCGCGTAACATACATACACAAAAAAAACTGTTGAATTGAGAACCTCCTTATTTGAAGTTGTTGGTTAATCTAGCAGAAAGTTCTGAGGTAACACGGACGCACATAAAGAAAAATTAGTAAAGTTGAAAACCTTCTTTTGAAGTCGGTTAAAATAGACTGTATATGGTGTATATTTTTTTGTGGGGAAATAAATAAATTATAATCTATATAAAAAATATTTTCCAGTGCTGACGGCAACTCTGAGCTGTCTACAGTGCCGATAATGCGCACCTCCACTGTGACCGAGGCGGGAGTCCAGGAGGTGAAGATAGAAGCATGTGAGCGCCTGTTGGGGCACAGGGTCACTGAGAAGATGAGGACCAAGAAGGTAACATAATGTGATGTGAATGTTTCCGGCACTCACGACACAAGTCATCGAACTTAGGGTGAGGCTGTGAGTGTGAAAGCGTTTATGTGTGTGTGATGTGAAGTTTGAAGCGACGATGTCTTCAAGTCATGAGTGAATAGGTACCTTCTAGGCAAGCATGCTACATCTTCGGCCGCATCATCGCTTGTCATGGTGAGATTGAGGTCAAAAGCTTGCGTAACGTTCATAAAAAAAAATACATCATCATCATCATCATCATCACCATGGTTTTTATCGTCAGGTGGACGGCATCCTGAACCGTCTCCACGTGGCACTCCCTGCTCCGCGGGACGGAAAGTCCCGCCCGCCCTGCGTGCCGCCCGCCGTACTCGCCAAGAAACAAGCGCAGGCAGAAAGGGAGAGCCGGAAACGGAAACTAGAGAGAGAGATCGAACTGGAGGAGGGAGACGATTATGTACTCGGTGAGAATGTTATAGTTGTGTAATCATAATAATAATCATTTATTTGCTTTTTTTTTTTGAGTCACATGTTATGCTGATAAATATGTAGCATGCAAGTAGGTACATATTTATCATTTGAATTTCTATTGTAATTTAATTACCATGTTTTTTATGCTACAAAAATAAAAATTCTTAAAAACATTTCGTAAAATTTGAAAATGCCAGCGTGTTCGATTAATTTTAAACGCGGCCATTTTGACGTTCTCTTTGTGACGTCTACGAAACAAACATGGCTGCCGTGAAGGGAAGTTGACCAATCACATTTATGTGGGACTAGCTGCGCCTCGCGGCTTTACCCGCGAAGTCCGCGGGTAAATTCCGGGATAAAAAGTAACCTATGTGTTAATCCAGGATGACAGCCTCCGTATCAAATTTCATCAATATTGGTCTAGCCGTTTGAGTGTAAATAAGTAACAAACATACAGACACACTCCCACTCACAAACTTTTGCATTTATAATATTAGTAAAATACATAAATCGACATGACGTTTGACAGTGTTTTTAATGTTTTTTGTTTTATTTTCAGATCTAAAGAAGAACTACGCTGAGATCCCAGAGGAGGAACGTCACGATCCCATTCCAGAATTCTGGGAGGGACATAACATCGCCGACTATATAGACCCGGACATATTCGAGGTAACCACACACACACACACACACACACCTACTTCGATATAGTCATTGAACGTAGTGTGGGGCTGTGAGTGTGAAAGCGTTTATTTACTATGTAATTCTCACGCATATTCTCAGTAAAAGATTTGTTTCACAGAAATTGGCAGAGTTGGAGCAAGACGAAGACTTGCGAGAACAAGGCGGCATGTACGCAGTGCCCAAGATAGAACTTGACGAAACCATGAAGGAGATACGAGAACTGGCCAAACAGATACGGTAAATACATTTTCTTTGGTCTTGCATCTACGGGCTTAAACTCAAACTATTATTTGCCAGAATACATGTCAAAAAGGTCTTATAAATAACTAGCGATCCGCCCCGGCTTCGCCCGGGTGTGATAAATGAAGAACCGCTCGACCGATTTTGTGCAAACTTCACATAAACCATCTACTAAATAGTCCGAACGAAGCCTAAACATTTGGTTTGGATAGGTGAGCCCGTTCTTGAGTTATAAAATAACAACGAAAAGTGGCATTGATTTTTATATATATAGATATTATGTACAATGTATTCAGCCTGCATGCAGACGTGCAAATATAAAAAAATATTGCATATATTTCCTAAAACTAAAAACATCTATACAGCAAACACCTAAGCTTCCTGCTAGGCACCGAGTTTATAGGTAACACAAGTGCTCAAGCTCACTACCAGTGGGTAGCGTTCCCATCAAGCTATCGGCATTGCCTCTCTGAATAGCAATTCACTTCGAAATAAGTACCAGCGTTTTGATCACGCGTCATTAAATATATTGAACACTAGCCGTGCCCCGCGGCTTCGCTCGCGTTACTTGAGTTAAAAAGTAGCCTGTATGTGTTATTCCGATACCTAAACTATCTGCATTTTAAATTTCATCGACATGTGTTTATTCGTTACGGATATACGTGGTAACAAACATTGAAATAACAATTGATTAAAGCAAAATTTTTAAAAAGAATACTCAAAAATACCCGCGTCGGCTACGCTCTATTTAGCAACGGCTGCACCGATTTTCACCAAACATAGATAAGAACACACTCGATCAAGTCATCTTTCAAATAAAAAAAAACATATATAAATCGGTTAAACCGCTTTGAAGATAAACTTTGAACCCAAATGTTATACCTTTAAACGAGCAATTCTTGTGTATATATCTTATATCTATATATATATAAAAGAAAGTCGTGTTAGTTACACTATTTATAAGTCAAGAACGACTGAACAGATTTGGCTGAAAATTGGTGGGGAGGTAGCTTAGATCCAGGAGACGGACATAGGATACTTTTAGGAACCTCATATTTTTTTATAGGTGTATAAAAATCATTTTCTCATATAGTCCAGTTAAATTAGTCAAATTAGGGCAAGAATCTCTGAATGAGAGATAGTCAGCTATAAAGTTGTATAGACCTTTATTTTGGCACCCTAAAACTTGTCTCAAAACCTAATTATCGCATGGTGGCCGCGACTGCAGATTTTTCAAGGTCAAAGGTCAAAAAAACGATTTTTTACACATTTATTGCAAATATCTCGTTTCCAATGGGTTTTATGCTATTTGTATTTGTAATAAATATTGTAGAGGATTAAATTCTCTACAACTTTTGTATAATTTTTTTTTTAATATCTTGAACCATTTTCGAGATAGAGGGCAGAGCGCGCGCAGTGTTTAACTATTTAGAGTATCATTCGATTAGTATTTGTTGTTCTTATTATCAAAACGAATCAAAGGGACCCAAAACTCGATGGGTTTTATCTTGTTTAGACCAGAAGTTCATATGGCCGTCCGTCTCCAATACTACTCCAAAGACCAGCTCCATGGTACCATATCATTGTATTGTCACTGAAGATACAAAAGTACACCAAATTTGAGTCCAATCGGACATCGGGTAGTGGGTCTAATTTAGCTTGCAAGATTTAATTACTGATCGACAAATAGACAGACAACGAGATAGGTCACTAAAAAAAGCTTGTAAAAAAAACTAGTTTTACAAGTTCTTTTTTAATTTTCAACCGACTTCAAAAAAGGAGGTCTTCAATTCGAGTGCATGTTTTTTTTGTTAGTATTTTACGCGATTTCCCCGCCAATTCTGAATCGATTTTGATGATTATTTTTTTGTTTGGTAGAGTATACTTCAGACATCGTCTTCGTCCCATATAAATTTTATCGAAATCGGTCTAGCCAAAACCGAAATATAAGTTATATAAGTTTTTTTAAACTTCGCTTGCGTTTCAATTATGTGATGTTTACATTGCAGCAACAAGAAGGCGATCCTAAAGGACGAGTCTCGTCTCACGAAACAATCCACCAAGCCCGTGATGCCGCGCACGTCCCGCGCGCGGGCCCGCGACCGATCCACCGGGAAACTCAGGGACGAGATGGAAAAACTCGGTGCGTACTGTACTGTAGCCTCGGTACATTAATCAACTGTACTGTATGATCGGTAGATTTCTTATTCAATATGGGGGCGTTAAAGCCTGCGCTGACGTCCAGCTCGGGGTGTATTGTGCATTTCCCCCTGCCAGGAACTACCTCATCCACCCCAGCTCCTTAAGATAGCGGAGTGTGGTTTTGGGGTGCTGACATAACTGTTCCGGTGGTGCAGTTGTTGTATTTGATTTCTGTGAGTCTTTATGTTTTGTGTAATGTTGCTCTAGCATTCCAGTGTTGACTGTAATTTCTTCAGTGACAGCACACTGAGCTATTACGTGTTCTACGGTTTCGTTTTCCTCCATACATCCCCTACACAAAGGGCTACCTGTGACTCCTATTTTGTGTAGGTGGTAGTTGAGGTTACAGTGACCTGTTATAAGGCCTACCATTAGACGGTACTATACGGTCAGTAGATAATTTGAACTGTGTGGTCGGTAGACGAACTGTACTTTATGATCGGTAGATATGTTGTATGGTCGGTAGATAACCTGTATTTTTTTATGCTGCATAGACAAACATTGACCACTATCTCACCTGATGGAAGTAATGATGCGGCCAAATATGTGACATGTTTGTCTAGAAGATACCTACGATGAATGTATGATCGCGAGACAATCTGTATTTCTTGGTCGTTATATGAACTGCACTGTATGCACGGTAGACGAACTGCGTTTTATAGTCGATAGATGAACTGTATTTAATTATCGTTAAATGATTTGTGCTATTATAGACAGATAAACTGATTTTTATGATCAATATTTAAATGAATACATGATCGATACTCGATATTGTATGACCACTAGATGATAAATATTAGCCGTGCCCTGCGGCATTATCTATTATATATATAAGCTATGTACATTCTAAATTTCATCCTTAAGGTGCCATCGGTGGTTAATTTGCCCATACAATCGTAATACCGAAATAATTTATAATTCAAGCACATTAAAAACATATTAATCTAGGTTCCTGGATAGTTTTTATTCCAAAATAATTACCTAAAACGAAATATAAACCAATTGATTTTCAAACATTATTACGACGTAAATGTCGCATCTTTAACTTATTCGTTTTGTATTAAAAACTGACACATTTCTTTTGTCATTACAACAGGAACATAGATTATCATTTCAAGGTACTATTAATGTAAAAAACAATGGCTAAACATTACATTTTCATTCATAATTTTTGGTATTACGGCACCTATCGTAATTTGTTCGGTCGGTAGTGCAGTCGGTATCGCATCAAGCATGGGCTCAGTTTGCCAGTTAAACAGAGACAGCATATATAGCGACGGAGTTTTGCAATCGACTCGTTACACAAAGTCCCCGTCCTCTAAACCGTACAGGCCGTTACAGCGGGAAGAGAAAACAAGCATACTTACAAACTTTCGGATTTACAATATGAGTGTGATGATAGACAGACGATGTGTACTGTAAGATCGTTAGTATAACCGTGTCCGTGTCGGCAGGCGTGGACATGTCGGACACGAAGGAGGCTCACTTCACGCGCACGCCGTCCCGCTCCCGCTCGCAGTCTGCGGTGGCGAGCAAGCGCGCCAGGCTCGACGTGTCGCGCGGCCGGTCCGTGAGCCGGCCCGCCAGGGACGAAGTGGGGGTCAAGGATGTCGCCGTGAGTACACACATTATAGTTTACATGTACATTTAAAGTGGCCGAACGCTAGCTTATCTTTGTTTTTTTTTTTCATTTTCGGCCGCATCGTCACTTTCCATCAGGTGAGATTGTGGTCAAATGGATATCAGGCATAAAAAAAGTGACAAATGTTTTTTTTTCTTTAAGTATATTATTTCAATTATATAATATAATATTTTTTACATAATATAAATTCAAGTGAATTTCATATTAAAAGTCCTAGTCACAGTCAAAGTCGAGTAAAACAGTCAAGGTCCAGTCATAGTCAAGTCATGCCCTAGTAAAGTGGTAGAAACTTACTAGAACTTCTATTGAAGTTTTGGAGCGAAGAAGAAAATCACGAAATGGGGTCCAATTATCCTCATATAGAAAGTAGATTACTATCATGACCTTTAGTGACATACGCAAGATTAAGACGAATCGGTCTAGAGCGCCACAAACAAACAAACATACATATATAATTAGGCAAACAGACATTACCCTCTGCATCACGCAGTTAGATGACAAACGGGAAATGAAACTGAAAGAAATGTTCTCACTCACATAAATGCTTTAACACACACTAAGTTTGATGACTTGTGTCGTGGGTGCCACAATCACAACCAGAACTAGAAACAATTTTTCCTTAGGAAGAAAACTTGTGTTCGGGAATCGAATCCGATACCCCTGATTGAAAGGCGCACGCTCACCCAACCAAGCCAACAGGCAGTTCAAAAAGATCAAAAAAATTCAAGTTAAATGTTTATTTCAGATGCAAAAGCGAGCCAAGAACATGGCGCACGTGGCGATCGCGAAAAAAACAAAGAAGATGGGACTCAAGGGAGAAGCGGATCGGTTCATCGGAACCAAGATGCCCAAACATCTGTTCGCAGGCAAACGGGGCGTCGGCAAAACGGACCGGAGATAGTGTCGCGTGCCACCGTTTGTGTACGTTGTATATTAAAACTTGGACACATTATAACCTTGCAAGAAACTTGGTGTTTCATTTATATCTAGAATTAGAATTTTAATTGATAACTAGCAATCCCCAAATCTTGCCCTTACAATTACGAACACAACTAAAAATATATCAACTAAATCGGTCGAGCCGTTCTCGAGTTTTAGTGAGACTAACAAACGTCAATTGATTTATATATATGTCATGTAATATATATAAATATAATAAACAAAGATTAATATTACAAAAACGAATAGTACGAGAATAAAAAAGAATAACCGACTTCAATCGCAAATATCTTCGAAACTTGACCAGATCTTTATCAAATTAAAACGGAATCAACTAGAACGTCAACCTTTCGAAAAAAAACATATTTTTTCTAATCTTTTATTTATTCAAGATAGGAAAACTTTTGACCACAGTCTCACCTGATGGTAATCGACGACGTGGTCGACGATGGAGCACGTTTGCCTAGAGATGGCCAATTAACTTGCGACTTAAATACTCTCCCATATATAAATACAATTATTTATCAGTAAAAATAGACACAGGTAAGGATTTCCGTTCCTTTACGGTTCGCATAACGAATGTGGAGGCACTTCGTCCGCTTTTGTGGAATGTCTACCGTGTAGCGGTGTCGCTTAGGAGTATATCTTGATGTCTGATAATAGAATGGGAATGAGTGAATAAAATTATGAATTGTATAATGTGCCGGTACTGCAGCGCCTCCGCGATTTTAGCTCAAGCCCGCCTGCCGGCTCTCGATGCACTGATTAGACATCTCATTGATTTAAAGACTCCCCCTTAAATTGTTTATTTATAAGGATTAACTATTTCGATGACACCCGATAGTAGTGCGAAGTAAGCTGAGGCGGCAATGGCCATGCTAGCCGGAGAACCGATAACCGATTAAACGTGTTCTTGAGTGGAGACCGCGAATCGGCAAACGTAGTACAGGACGCCCTCAGGCTCGGTGGAGCGACTATCTTCGTGAGGTTAGAGCTGGATGAGGGAACCCGAGGATCATGTTCAAGCGAGCTATTGGAGATGCCTATGTTCAGCTGTGGACTTCCTTAGGCTTTTTTATTCTGAATAAACAATCATTTAACCACTGTCTCATCTGATGGAAAGTGACGATGCGGCCGAAATTATGTCATGCTTGCCTGGAATGTACCTATTCACTCTAGACTTGAAGACATTGTACCGTTCGGGGAACACACAGGCTATGAGTTCCAATCCTTCGCTGTACGGATGATAAACGTAGAAACGAAACGCTTCGAGCGTACTGGAGTTAAGTCAACCGTAAATGGATGACGTTTGACAGTTATTCTTGTTGTTTGATGGTAAAAAGGCATGGAGGAATTATATCATGTAACTCCTAAGAGTCCTAAGCACACTCCAAAATATAAGCGATAGAATACCAATAGGCTGAAGATGATGATAGAGATTAACAGTAGGTGGGGACACCAAAACATAATTCAACCCATCCATCTCTATTCTTATATATCTTCAGCCGTGTAGTCACTTTTTTTTTTAATTAGCTTAGCAACTAGACAAGTCTTTAAAAAAAATGAAGAAAATAAACTGCAACACAACAGCCCCCCGATTACCTAACTTTGTTGCAAACGGTTTCAATACTTAATTGACAAAACTCCTAAGAAATAAGGTTCATTTTTGCTTCATTTTAATTGAAACCGCGTGCAACAAAGATACGTAATAGGGGGTCAGGTCTAATTCGTTTTAAAACCCAACAAGATGGATGCGAACCAAACGATACCGCGATGTATTTTTACTACTAACGCCATCTATACACTGCATTGAGAATCACGTTGTATTTTATGTACAAGAACCGAATCGGAGACTATTTGCCGCGAAAGTGAATAATAATATGTCGTTGATGACTGATAATTAAAATTATTTTCCATATCTAGTGGTTCTGCTAGTGTTAAAGTGAATTTGAGGTGGATTATTTACCGTTAATTGTTCTCGAACGTGCAGGAATGTAGGCAAGTCATACGAAGTTTAAATACATGATTCTCTATTAAACTACTGTACCGTGATTCGAAACCCAATTATACATGAGAGTAGCGTACTTGACTTCCTCCGAAATTGCCGTGCTGCGATTGGTCCGCCCGATCCGTTCGTCCAATCACCGTCGACTCCGCCCTTTCCGTTTCCCGTCAACGTCACCCGTCACCCCAGGTGGTGCGCTGAGCGCGATATAGCTTCATTGGCGTTTGTATTTTCATCCGGAGCGGTCGTAAGGTCGTACCAACACTTAACGAACTGCATCGTGCTTGTGAAATACTTACTTATTATAATTTTAAGGGTAAATATTTCAATAACGGGTAAGCTGAAGCTCATAACGCATTCTATAACATTGTATATAAAAATTGTACCTACTTATTGGTAATTGTTATATTATAAGTAAGAATTATTAATATCTAATAAATTTCTTTTTAACGGTGTTACCGTTCGTTTTAGATATTTAAAATGGATAATAATACAGGTCTAGCCCCAACGTTGGATTGCAGGAACGAGACGTTTGCGCATTGAATCTAGTACTGATTCTTTATCAAGCATTAGCAAATAACTAATTTGCAGATTACCAGTGACAAATAAGGATACAAAACACAGGAATGAGGAACATAAAAAGTTATTTTAATTATTTTACAAATAGCGGAAAACAAATCCCGGTTAAACGGTAACAATTAAAGTTACCACAAGTGAATCATCCTACTTACCCCTCGGGATCCAAACATTATGGTAATATACGGAAGAAGAGGGCAGCTTCACTTAATTATTACCGAACCTCACGAGCAATAATTTAGTTTTTTCTGTAAAAACTACAACATGCAGCCTCACGCTCCACACCTAACCTGGTTTGAGTAGCGCGCTACTTTACACAGAAACTTTTTATTTTCCTTCCAGTTTATAATATTCGTTCCACAGAGAACATCGAGCGCAACGATATTTTTTTTTTTTGTAAATACGAATACTAGCAAGGTAAGATATATATAAATATAAAGCCAGTATTTAATATCGACGAACATATTCGAAAATAATTGAAAGTGTGACCATTGGCTTAAAAAGCTAGTGGTGTTACTACCCTCTTTATGGCCGAATGGAAAGTATTTCTCGAAACTCGAAACGCTTCTAGTCTTTTACGGTTAACAACCAACAAAATGACTAACTTATAACCTGCAACTTGTAAACTGTATCTTATATAAATGATGAGGAAGTAACGAAAAGTAACAAAGAAAACTATGTACAAGCCCTACAAAAGGCGCAATTCCCCCTACTCCCATCGGGATAGGAGAGGGAAGTATTCACATTGAATGTCTGAAGATTTCATGCTGAACAAATATTCTGACTAAAGAATGCTCGGGGCAACGCCCTACATTCTAAACATTCATAACTGTCTCTCGTGTACAGCTGTTACTATCAAAAGGAATTATTTACATTAATGGATATTTTATGCTGAACTAATATTCTGACTTAAGAATGCTCGGGGCTCCGCCCTACATTCTGAACATTCATAACTGTCTCTCGTGTACAGTTGTTACAATCAAAAGGAATTATTCACATTTATGGACTGAAGCCGATGCCAGATGGGCTGGTCCTATCAAATCCACACCACACTCGACAACAAAGTGCAAAATTATATACACGCATCTGAGAATATGAACAAGTGGCACAACATTGTCAGAGACAGTGATCCGCGGAGGGGGTCACGACCCTTGGCACTGAGGATATCAACGCAGAGAGAAGTCGGATCGAAGATGAATGGACGCAAAGAGATGACGGACTGAGATGGATGGACGCAAAGAGAAGACGGACTGAAAATGGATGGACGCAGAACAAAATACTATGATGAGAATGCTTGGGGCTCCACCCTTCATTCTAAATATTCATAACTGGCTCTCGTATGCTGTTCTAACTACATCGAGAAAAAATATTCACATTTGCTGACTAAAGATGCTATGCTGAACTAATACCTGATCGGAGAATGCTTGGGGCTCCATCCTACATTCTAAAACTGTATAACTGTCTCATGTACATGAGACGTTCTTACTATTGAGACGAATTATTCATATTTATTGACTGAACGTTGCATTCTGTATAAAAACACTAATTGGAGATTGATTTAAACATAAAGTCTTTCGTATACAGCTCTTGCTATCGAGATTAATCATTGAAGTTTATTGACGGATCGTTTCACGCTGAACCACAATACTGATTAGAGAATGCTCGGGGCCCGCCCTACATTTTACACATGAAATGGTCTCCGGTATACAGTTCTTACTATCGAGATTAATTATTCACGGTTATTGATGGAACATTTTACGTTGAACCAAAATACTGATTGCAAAATTCTCGGAGCTTCGCTATTCTAAACTTTCATAATTGTCTCTCGTACTATTTTTATCATCGAGATGGTTGTCAATTTGCGATTCTGGCAATTAACTACTCATTGGAGAATATATAGGGTTCGTCTGCCCTATGTATTATATCTACTGGCTATTGCATACTACTCTTCCTATCGATATGGCTGTAAGCTTGCGAATCTGACGCATAAAGCACTAACTGAATAATACTAATCGGCCCGTGTGAATGAAATCGTGAATTAAAAGCCACGATTACACTTGTTGAGCAACTGCAAAATAAGTACACTCCACTCCAATCACTTGGCAGGAAAGTCGAAAGTTTCTTGGGATAATTCTATGCTTGATTCCACTTGCTGGTAAAAGCACACGGAGATGATTATGCAAAATCATGTTACATCATATTTCTAGCCAGTCCGCACCATCAATGTCATCAATTTCATTATGACCGAAAGGCAACGGAACTATAAGACTTCAAGTTTTCTATAGCATTAACAAGTATTAGCATCTGCGATTCACATTGAGCCATCAAGGTTCCCTTGAGTTCAATTACTACGACACATTGTTTAACAGAACCCACTAGCACTGCAAAAGGTACGTCACAAAACATTTGACCTGAGCCTGCTCTCAAACTCTTTGAGAGGTAAACGAACAAAAATTTATCAATTGGAATATAAGGCGAAACAAAGAAATTTGATAAAACTTTAGAAGTAATTACAGACAAGGTTGGACCAAAATCGACACAGCTTTCTTGCTTGTCGCTTGGTTTTTATTGTCAAGGTTTTGTAGACGCCTAAAGTCATCCAACTAACTTTACCACTGCCGTTTTATGATATACAAGTTTGGTTAATAACTTGACAGACCTTCTTAACTCAGTTGAAAATTCACACCAAACGGTCACTATACTCATAACCTTGACGGCAACTCCGTTGAAAACGGAACCCTACCCCATATGGACTCGTGGTTTAGTCCTGGCAATCGATTATGATACCAAAAGGTGGACAAGGTTCGTGTGCTATTTAATCTTAGGAAAACGCTGTTTTCTAAGAGCATTACTGGACTATAAAGCCTTACATGTGCAAGCAAATACTTGAATGAAGTCCTAGGCCCGAGCTGTTTTGGATAATCAGAAGTATACTACGATAACAAGAGAATTACAAAACCTATTGAAATGGACAAATATACGTGCAGAATATACTTTGCAACTTCAACACAGCATTATGAAAACCGACCGTGATTCTCGTGATAGTTCACGACGAAAACGTCATTAGGTCTATTTATTACAATATAGATGCAGACCATTTATCACGTCAGAAAGCACATGCCGAATATGTCTTTTTAGGACGTCCGTGGCGCATAATTGTAACTGCAGGCTAACTTCGGTAATAGCAATGATGAATGTTTAACTTGATCTCTCTTGAACCAGAGCACTGGACTCTCTGATCACTCGCAATCAGAGACCTTCAAGTTTTTGTAGAGAAATGTACTGGAAGATTCGAGATACCTATGAACTATGTATATTTTTTTATTTCACAAATTTATCACCTTCTTATTTTAATTTGTGATGGAGTAACCTTACCTTCCCTTATTGGCTGGAGTATTGTCGTGGCGCGTTGGCATAACTACTTCAGTGGGATATTGTGTAACAAACATGATTATGTTGCAATTGGTTTGCGATATGTTTAAGTTTGATGCTATGCCAACAATCGGCAACATAAATTATCGCAATAAAGTAAGCTAGACTAGCATACACTCGTGAAATAATTGTGTCAGTATAGTAATGAACCGCCTAATCAAATCGATATTGTTATTTGGCCCACCTACGTTTACAAATCGTGGGATTATTGTGAAAAGCAATTAACTGCATGTGTAGTCATTTCGAGTAAATCGCATTTGAAAGTTTAAGCTATGAATTGATCTGTTTAAAACTTCAGAACTCGAAAATTGCTTATCCAAAATAGTGTAATATTTATCTATGTTTAATATTGCATTATTATTTTATATCTCTTTTAAACAAAAACTCTATAAAATTTAATTAATTTCGTGAGGGGTGTGCAGTTAATTGGTTTTACCTGTATATAAAAATAGTGCTGTAACTTCTGTTTTATTGACTTTAGGAAGATGATTTCAGAATGTAGACAATTGTTTGGTAAATATCAGTCAAAATCTGAATAAACAATTATAATTTTTACGATACTTATTTCAAAAAACCCTATTTTGTTACAGTTAATTGGTTATACCTGAAGAATTTGTTGCGAGTCAGTGTCATTTATTACACTACCAACATACATAAAAATATTAAGTTTACTTCTGTTTATTCCATTAAACTATTAATAAATAAGATATTATATTTTTTTAACAAGAATTATTCAGATATTAGAAGCTCCATTACACATTATTAATAAATTTTATTTTAAGAGGTATAATACCCTTAGAAAACTATTAGTAGGTAATACGGTTTTGTAGCTAAGTAATTCAAATTTAAAAAGTATTTTTTTATTGCGTAAACCGAGCAAATCCTTTTTTTTTGGCATCGCTGATCGGCAAGGGCTTGGAATAAAGTTGTTTAAGTATCGGAACAGGAGGGCCAGCTTGAGAAACACAATTTTTTACGTGTTTTTTTCCTTTTCTTGTGTTGATACGTCCATTAGCCTCAATATTTTGGGAGACATTCAATTGAGCTCCTTGAACATCCATGCATAACAAGCTGTCAGACATGTCATAACTGAAATAGATTTTCCTGTAGGTATAGCATTTTTTAATTTTCAACCACTTTACTTGATTTTGTTCACAATCTTTAGAACGATTGAAAATGTCTCGTCAGCAAGTTTTATCAAATTCTTTACATTTATAAGGTGTTTTTCGGTATGATTCTCTTAACAGTTAGGTTCTTCTTTGATCTGGCTCTTTTGAAAACTGACATGTAGTCAGGCATGCAGTAAATCTCGCAATTTTTTTTGCAGTCTCTATACTACTGTGCATGCTGTCCCCCTCCATGTAGGAATGCCCAGATTCGAGAAACTTGTGCTCAGTTTTCTGTATGTGGGGAATGTTTTGGACAGCATACAATAGCAATGCAGCCACGTATTGGTTTCGGTTCTGCCCTCCACAGGTATCAGAATACAAACACACTTCAGTGACATGGGTAGGCACACATGTAGAAATATAGTGAAAGAATACTGCCAATTTCAAAGGTACATCTTTTTCCATTGACTTCAGACCAAGCATAGCAATACGCGTCGTTTGGTAATGCAGCTCCGTAAATGCATAGATTGTACACACACAGCTTTCGACAATAGTAAAGCTGTCCTACTAATCCAGAAGGTATCTGCAATACTGCCTGCAAATCGAATGTGACACAGCAAAAATCTTTATTTCTGGCTGCTTTTTTCTTGTCCTTTGCTTTCTTCAAATTACAGCTTTCTTTTCTAGCCAAATGTTTTTTTTTTCATGCTTCCCGCTTAGTTCAGGTTTAACTGAAAATCAGTGTCGAGTTATCTGCTCGGCAAAAAGCTGAGTTAAACCTTTTTGGCATACAAAAACTCTCAATAATAATTAAAAAACTGTATTTTTAATGTTAGTTTTTTAAGTTAATTGTTATTTTTATAGTGCCAAATAAATGTGTTTTCTTTCTTTCTTTCTTTCTTTCATCAAATTCAGTTTTCATTGCTGATTTTTCGTGTGCATCGCTTTTATTATAGTTGGAGCATGTTATTATTTTTTATTCTTCTTCACGCCAATTTAACGATTTTGCGTGAAGAAGATTCTGGTAGTTCTAGTTCTACCATTACCTGAGCCGGAACAGTTCATCAAGTATATTATTATCAATAATATCGTCTCCATAGAACCGCAAATTATCGTTTTCGTTGTTATTCGTGCAAAATTCTTCGCCAAATAAATTCTCTGGTTGAATCAATGAGTCAGGATCGTTGTGAATAGGATCTTGAACAGAATCATTGCTGTCATCGAACAGGCATTAATGCATTTATTACGTTTTTGCCGTTGAAAAAGACTCTGTTTTTTTGAGCTTTCGGAGCAACAAATACAAGCAATACAATAAAATAAATACCTTTATAATATTGTACCTGTAGAAGTGAGTTTTAAAAGTTTAGATAAATACGCTTACTACTTTTTTTCTGAAAATATTTCATTGTATTCTATTAAACTTACTATTTGTTAAAACGGATAATGATACCTATTATTATTTAGCTGTACCATCCTAATTATAGTCTGGGGATAAGTATGACTTATGCTGTTTTGCTTGTTAAATTTTATTATTTTTAGTGAATTTATTACTTATTTAAACCGGCTATCTCGGCAACCGTAGGTCGCAGTATTTA
The DNA here is from genome assembly GCA_948107665.1 of Lomographa bimaculata. Classification (NCBI taxonomy): domain Eukaryota; kingdom Metazoa; phylum Arthropoda; class Insecta; order Lepidoptera; family Geometridae; genus Lomographa; species Lomographa bimaculata. The sequence goes on along the minus strand of OX403612.1, from coordinate 10,102,603 downwards.
TTCTGTTTTACCAGACGATAGAGGGGAAAAAATTACATAGAACTACATTTTTAAGTCAAATTGGCCAAAAAGTGCAGATAATTGGTTTTACCAGTAAAGCAACGAAATAAAACCATACATATAGTTTTACAACACATACCATGACCGCAGACTGTATTGTATTGTATACATAGAATGACTGTTGTCTCAGTAGCATCATGAAGTGCGTAAATAAATCATCCTCTTGACTATATATTGGCTCAAGGAAACTGGGATATTATAGAACACAACGTGAGAAATCGCACCCTCTAATTTGTCACCAAATTCACATGAAGCCTAGAATGAACCTCGAACTAAAATAAATGTATATTAAAGCTATTTTAATCAGTGGAATTTACTAAAACCATTACGATATTAAGATAATTATGATGAGCACATATATAAATACCTACTCATTAATAATAGAAATACAGTGTTCTGGGCATATTGTATCATTTGTTCTTGATACCAAAAGTTATAACTTCTCTTAGTATGACAAAAATTATATACAGATCACATTGGCGTCCCCGTCACCACCAGGCGAAAACAAACACGTCTCTCATGTATAATTGGGTTTCGAATCACGGTACAGTAGTTTAATAGTGATGTTTTACCTGCAATTAAAACATTTATTAAACATACTTACCTGATTCGAAACCCAATAGTTTCTAATTCTGCCTGGTGTCATAACATGAGAAATCCAATGAAGCTATATCGCGCTCAGCGCACCACCTGGGGTGACGGGTGACGTTGACGGGAAACGGAAAGGGCGGAGTCGACGGTGATTGGACGAATGGATCGGGCGGACCAATCGCAGCACGGCAATTTCGGAGGAAGTCAAGTACGCTACTCTCATGTATAATTGGGTTTCGAATCAGGTAAGTATGTTTAATAAATGTTTTAATTGCAGGTAAAACATCACTATTAAATATAAAATAATTAAAACGGGAATTAGCGTGACTTACGCGTTGTCGATGTCTAAATCGTCAATTGTAATGACACGCTGATTCCCGTTTTAGTTAATTTTAATTTAATAGTTCAATTTTTTAAATGAATAGTGTGTTTTTATCAAATTATTACATGATTCTCTTTACAGTTTTTGGTATTTAAATGTTTAATTTATCGTTTGTCTATTCGTCATAACTTATTGTGTGTTACCTTTAATCATGTTACACTACGATGTTTTGGTATTATACATATATAAATAAATACAGTATATAATAGTATATATCAATGTACTAGGACATGAATTGCTAATAACTAGACCGTGACTTTGACTTGACTGTTGACTAAGACTTGAAGTAATGAACTTTAATATTTATTTATTACACTGGCTAATAATGCACATAGATTGCAGAGCCAATAAAAATTGAATTGCAACTTTCTTTTGATAAACCCAGTCCACTCATTTTATCGTAGTTCATCAAAAGATCAAAGATCACAGAAGAACGATACTGCCGTCATAAGGAAAAAAACCTAGGTACATTTTTGTCTACATTGAGTTATATACATCAGAAATGTCTGCTATTTGGTACATTTTATGACTTGTAGCAGATGCGTCTAAAGTAAAAGTAAGATTGAATAGGTTGCGTTTGAATATTTTAAAATAAAAATATAATAGAGTAGTTTTCCTAATTCCAATGATGTATGTAACACACTTATGACAAAAATGCAGTTAGAGATTTACTACGATAACATGGCCCGCCCCTCCAAATTACTGTTTTAATGTGTGTAGTCACATCCTTACGAAAGAGTTTGTATGTAGTCGTAATTATTCGATTAATGAACGCCACTAGTCGAGCTAACAAATCCATAGATTTGTTAGCTCGACCGGGTGTTTGACGGCAGTAGCAGTACGCACACATGCGTGGTGGTGCGTTGTAAATACTTTCACAAATACTTTCAAACGTTTTGAATTTTGGAGGGGCGGGTCATGTTATCGTAGTAAATCTCTACGTCTTTTTAAGGTTCCGTACGCAGAGGGCAAAAACGGGACCCTATTACTGAGACTTCGCTGTCCGTCCGTCCGTCTGTCATCAGACTGTATCTCAAGAACGGTGATAGCTAGACAGTTGAAATTTTCACAGATGATGTATTTCTATTGCCGCTATAACAACAAATACTAAAAATAAATAAGGGGGGCTCCCATACAACAAACTTGATATTTTTACCGTTTCTTGCTCGATACTAATAACGGTGACAGGTAGACGCTTTAACTATTCACAGAATATTTAGTTTTATGATCTCTTTAAATATAATTAATTAAAATAAAATAATAATGATAATGACAATGGTACGGAACCCTTCGTGCGCGAGTCGCACTTGGCCGGTTTTATTTCATTGTGACGGCAGAATATACAGCTATTGACGAAGTTATTCTCCGTTTTTCTATGTTGAACTAAGTTTAACCAACGGAACATCTCGCTCATCCTTGGCAAAGACAGTGCTAAAGAGAGAATGAGAGATCAGATAGAAGACCGTATATCTCAATCTTAACGTCGGCGTCTTGATACGAAGGACACAAATAAAACACAAAATATAGCAAAATGAATGGCACATTTATATTTAATTAATATTATTCATTTTTATAATTAGACCTTTCTTGTAATTATATCATTTTAATCTATGCATTTGAACAGTAAAGAAAAAATAATCAAATGCTCTATGATACAGTGTTGCCATACGGCCGATGGTGTCGCCATAAAGAAATAAAAAACAAAGAAAAAATAACAAAAAAGCCTCATTTCGTACACAATCTCCGGGATCTATGTAACATTAAGTGCCTATTTTGGACCATTCATAGAAATATGAGCTTTGACAGTGTGAAAATAAATTACAGAATCGCGTACCGTGATACAGTTACTTAATAATACACGTACGCATAGACAACAAAACTATAGATAATAATTAAAAAAAAACTTAATCTTAACTAAATGGAAGAGAAGTCAACTAAACTATAAGGGGCTTGAAGTGGCTTATGTCTAGATATAGATTATACAAGTTGTTTTGAACATTTGCTGCAATGTATAGTTGAAGATCATTTGGCTCGCCGCGCCCACGGGGACGACTATACAACTACTCCAGTGCTACCAGTGCTACGTACATAATAATAACAAAAACCAGCTATCTCTAATGCAAAAAAATAATAACTATAGACTTTTTTTAAACATTTTTAAGTCTTACGCAAAATATTGTTATTTAAAAAAAACTTAATTTTTTTATTTATAATATTTTTTAGTAATATAATAACATCACGTGGCAGTGTTGTTTACAATGCGATTCGTTCACTAATGTAAATTTACTTTTATATTTGCACGTCACACTGGCAACACCAATTTGACATAAGATGACTTATCTGGCATAATTTGACATTTTTCCGATTGAAAACATGTCAACGGTACAAATAAAATTCCACAGTCTAGGTTCAACCGACGTAAACGCCATCAAAATCGGTTCATGCGTTGTGCAAAATCAATACAGCATTGTAAAGGATTTCGTAGCTTATAAAAATCAATGTCAATTGAACCCAAACTGTGGCGAATTTACATTTAAATTATATTAAAATCAAAAGAAACTTAACTCTATATAATACAGGGATTTTAAAATTAAAATCTAAAATTAGAGCGATTTAAATTGTTGAAAATTCTCACAAAATTTAAATTTAAATTCCCGATTTTTAATTTAAAAATTTCATGAGACTTTTCAGCATTACACGAGTGCTAGCTCAGACAAAAAAGTGATTAAAATTTTATAAAGAATCATATAAATCGATAATATAACAGAAATTGCTGGAAAATACTACAAATATCATACTTTACTCATTGTAAAACACAACTGATCTAGTACAATACGTAGTAATTTCAACAAAAAAAAAGTACAATTTGTACTTACTATCATTAAACGCTGTCATGAATCAAAAAAATAATTTAAATAATCATAAAATCAGCCAAAAATTATATGCAAAAACGTAAAAAAACCATTGAGCTATCAAAATTTAAATATCATTTTATATTTACAAAAAAATAATCGATTATGCAATTCATATACTTTTGATATTAATTAAAAATATTATGTTATTCATTAATATGGCGTGTCATGATTTTTAGCGAACGATCACTGCATTGAGAAATATAAAATTATATATCGAACAATGTCAAAATTTCGAAACTCACGATATTTTTTTCGAAATAAAATTAACATTATTAAAGCGTTCGAAAAATTCATAGTCGACTAGCTACCGGCTATCGAGTAGCTACCGAAACAAAATAAACATATATAAAAAATAATACTAAAGTGCTTGGACCTAAAAAAAAACATATTTGTCATATAATTTTAAAACATTTAGGTCGTCGATCATGTTCACTGGAGTTTTGGTAAATAAAACTTATGACAAAAATAATCTTAAGTACTTCCTTAAGTTAGCAGCCACTTAGAGCACGTGTGCAAGTGATATTTGTACATTTGTAAAATAAAAAATAACAAAAAAACAATAATTTTGTAATAAAACATAAACATACACTATATAGTAAGGTTATAAGATGATTGTGTAAAAAATATTCAATAGACAAATTACATTTAAAAAGAAACACTTTGACAGATAGACATGACGCAATGTCATTGAAAAGTGTAAAAAAATAGGCGTTTTTTTGTAAGAAATCATATTGTTTTTGACTTAAAAATCATAAACATATATAATAATAAAATAGAAACAAGAAACTCACCCGCTCACTTATAAAAACACAAAACATTCCATAAAACTTAAATAGTTCAAATACGTTTCTTATTTTGACTTACGTTAAACGTCACGCGTTAAAAAATTAAAAACATATTGTAACGAGAGAAGGTTTATCGAACGTATTATATATAAGGGGTTAATTTTATTTTACAAAGTTACAAATAATCACTGACACAATTAAAATCATCCGTACATATTCACCACGTACCATCTATCTCCAACCAAAATCACATTCTCATACTTTCATCAAACCCGGAGTCCATTTTCGAGATATATCAATATTATTGTCAAGCTTTGAGTGATGAGAGAACATTGAAAAAAAGTCCGGTGAACATGTGGCACAAAAAAAAGAACTCTTAAAAATGGACTCCAAATTACGCACTTAGTCTACGCTTATGGCAGCGATAAAGAAAAAAATTAAAAAAACATTGTAATTAAAAATATCTTCTTTCGTAATATACCTATACATAATGTATCTCTAAGCTAATATTTTACACTTTCTGGATTTTTAACTGTCTCTGGAAAGATGATCTTGATTTTTTTTACATTGAAAAAATCTCGATATTTTCTCCACGTAGTCATGTTTCAATGAATAGTTATAGAAAACTATTTCCTAATCTAATAATATACACACTTACTCTATTAGTCCGAATTTTTTGACACAACGCACTGCTTATTTTGTAAATCCTTTTTTAACCGTCTTCAAAAAAGATGGTTATCACCTGGTATAGCTTTTTGGACGTCCGAAAATCAGCAAGATTTTTATCGTTAAATATATGTTCATTTTATAATAACGCAATTTTACAAATACGATAGCAATAATGGATATATTCAACCATAAACATTCTTGTATTTTTGAAAGTCCAAAAATAAGTAGATTCACACTGGGTACATATAATAAAAACAAATTAAAAATATAAGCTAGCTATGTACTACAATGTAATATAAAGGTGGTCAAAAATACACACAAAAATCATATGAAATAAAACGTAAGTCGAAACAATTTCGACGTTTATTTTTAATGGGAAGAAAATAGTCATAGGTCCCATTCTCCCGATCAACAGGTTTAAATAATATACCACCTTTTTTTAAAGTCGACATAATAAAAAATGAGGGTACTCTCGAAATAATAAAAAAATCTACATACCCTCTAAAATGAACATAGCTAGCTATGCGATGACGAATCTATATATAGGATTTTATTATATTATTTGTATAACAAATAGTATAGAAATATACAGTTTTCGTGATCAATATATATTAAACGATACCATCTTCGAGAACAGAACTAGTTTAAAGAATATTTTCACAAGAAACTTTAACATTTTTGAATAAATTTAATTGTTTATATGACATTACTGACAAGGATGCATGGACTACATCATATATCAATTAAGATGAATCTTGTATAAGTCATTTATGGAAGTTAAATTTTAGGTGAAACACAAGAAAAAAAAAATGGAAAATATCTTGCTAGGTTCTTCTCGAGATAGCTCATGAATGCCTCTTTGGGGCCCATGTGAACGAATGATTTTGAATTTTTGAAACTTTACACAATTCAGACTATCCACGGTAATCGATAAAATATTTAGTACGGATCTCGAAGACCAAACGCTAGAATATACGAAAAAACAAAGATAATAAAACTCATACAATCAACCAATACAGATACGAAGGCAGGTTCTCGATTCAATGAATCCAATGGCGAAACATTCGTACCCAGTGTAAGTCCACAGTTAAAACTCCTGTGGTGTGTAGTCCTAGGGCCCCCTAGTAGTTCCTAGGGTAGCTAGTAGTGCGCGGCGTCGCGGACGGTGCTTCGCTATTGTGGCGGAGGCCCCGTCGGGGGCTGCCCTGGGAGCTGGCCCATGCCCTGCACACAAATTATACTTATTACAATGACTCATCCAACATCTAGACTCTAAACATAATGACCAGCTCGGATAAATCTTTCATTGCAAATGGGGTTAGATTTTACAATAAATTTCCTAAAATTGTTACTGAATTGAACACTGGGAAAGTTTCAATTGACCACTGGGAAAGTTTCAATTGACCACTGGGAAAGTTTAAATCAGTAATAAAACGGGCATTAATTAAAATTCCTAAATGAATTGACCACTGGGAAAGATTCAATCGACCACTGGGAAAGTTTCAATCAGTAATGTAACGGGCATTAATTAAAATTCCTAACTGGATTGACCACTGGGTAAATTTCAATTGATCACTGGGAAAGTTTGAATCAGTAGTAAAACGGGCATTAATTAAAATTCCTAAATGAATTGACCACTGGGAAAGATTCAATCGACCACTGGGAAAGTTTCAATCAGTAATGTAACGGGCATTAATTAAAATTCCTAACTGGATTGACCACTGGGAAAGTTTAAATCAGCTATAAACGGGAATTAATTAAAATTCCTAATTGAATTGACCACTGGGTAAGTTTCAATTGATCACTGGGAAAGTTTGAATCAGTAGTAAAACGGGCATTAATTAAGAAAGCTTACTATAAAACGATCGACTATATTAATGACAAGGATACATGGAGACAAACTGCACAAGCGCTTTCTAGCGACTACCATAATAACACCTAGGTTAATAAAATTATGTATTAGAGATTAAGAATGTTTAAAAAAAAAATGAATAGCTGAGTTTCTTGCTCTTCTCGAGATGGCTGTAATTTTGCGAATCTGGCAATAGAATCATTAACTTTCACGAGTGCCTCTTTTGGGCCCATGTGAATAAACGATTTTGATTTTTGATTTTGAGCAGGTTCTTCAAGTCTAGAGTGAATAGGTATGTAGCATGTTAAATCTTCTGCTGCATCTTCACTTTCCATCAGGTGTGGACTCTGAGTGTACTGACCGGCATGGGCTGGTAGTGTTGCACGAGTAGTTTGGGCGCTTCTTCCGCCTTCTCCTCCTCGCGCCGTTTGAGGCACGCCGCCTTCGGGTTCAGGTTGCGTTCTGGAATTTACAATACACACAATATAATTAGGAGTACTAATCATATTGATGACCCAGTTGGTGCAAAAGACAGGTGTCCGCGCTCTGCGCTGTGGGTCTTGGGTTCGATTTCCGACAGGAGCACAAATTCCTTCCCAAGAGATATTAGTGCTTTTGGTTCTGGGTGTAATGTGTGTGTGATGTGAATGTTTTCGGCACCCACGATACAAGTCTTTGAACTTAGTCCACACTTTCACACTCATAGCCCCACGGCTATGAGTGTGAAAGCGTTTGTTTGTTTGTCTCTCTCTCTTCAGTAATACACTCTTGGAAGAGTGGTTGTGGTTTTATATTTCAGAATTAGGTACCATGATCTTCAGCTTATTCCAACCTATTAGAATGACAGAAGTTTACCGACAGTGGCCTCACCTCTGACTTGCTGTTCCAGCGTCATGATGACCTCGACAGCCATGTTGAGGATCCCCAGCTTGGTCTGAGGCTTGTCACTCTTGAGGTGAGTCATGCACATCCTGCCGAGCTCTTTGAGAGCTTCGTTTATATCTCTTATTCTTATCCTGGGGATTGGAGAGTGAGTTAGACGAAAAGTTTTTTTTATAACAAGGAGATGAAGCCACATTTAAATAAAACCTACGTGCATTTCGATATAAAATAATGTTTACAAAATATGAATACATGGCTTCAAATCCGAATTATTCGTTAGAACAAATCATAAACGCTTCTAAAATATGGATCACAGTGTATAAAAACTATCTAATTTAGCTTATACTTATTGTAATAATTGTAATATAAAAAACTTGAGAGGTGTCAAGGGACACCCGGTTTGAACGAAGTTCAATTTCCGTCTTGCCCCCTTTCGCAACGCGCGATAAGGAACTTTCGTTCCAAAATTTAAAAAAACATGCAAAACAACAACACCCGGTGTTCCCAGGCGGTCACCCATCCAAGTACTGACCGCGCCCGACGTTGCTTAACTTCGGTGATCGGACGAGAACGTGGTATGGCTTACAACTATAGCAAAAAGTGTCGTTACAACTTTTGGTCTTAATTTTTTCCGTCTAGCCCCCTTTCGCAACGCGTGATAAGGAACCTTCGTTCCAATAATTTAGGTGAGGGTGACATGTGCATTGGCATAATTTTACATGTCATAAAATCATCAGTCATAAAGTTATTTTGCATACTTATTTGTTAGCCTGGGTTAGCGATTCAGATAGTTGAGGTTTTATGAGCTTATAACAATATATGTTAAATTCTCCATGTACATCTTAATTTTGCAAAGTATATATAAATAATTAATTATTAAAAATATTCCTTATTACGTTTTTATCAAATATTTGGCCCAAAATTTTGAAACCAATAACATATCTCTGTGGATATCCCTTCATTAAATTTGTTCCATGTTTCTGTAGGTATTCCGACTCACCTCTCCCTGGCGTTGTTCGCCTGCCGCCTCTCCTTCTCTCGCATAGCTTTCGCCCGCGGGTCCACCTCGTCATCGCCCTCGTCAGCGGACGAACAACTGGCAACACCAGCGAGTTATGGGATATATAATCGCTACTTGTCTTAATGCTCGTTGTATTTAAAATATATGATGTGATCACAAAAAAAATAACGGACCTTCGTAAACGTAAAAAAATCTTTACTCAATGACTGGTCATTGGAAATTGTATTGTTAGGATTGAATCATCAACAAAATCAGCCATTTTATTTTACAGAGAGACGAGACGAGCAAGTCGCTCTCCTGATGGTAAGCGTCATGCTTGCTCATTAGAGTTCTGTGTTCAGTTTCGAACATAAGTTAGTACTTTATGTCACCATACAAAAATCAATGGACAAACATGATTTCCGTAAGTGTAAAAATGCCTGAACACGCCATGCAAAAAGTTGAGTAGATATGTGCACAGAACATATAAAATGTGTGATTTTCAATTTAGAAACAATAAATAAAAGCAAAATCACTTTTGTATGAGAAAACATGTTACTTATTTTTATGTATCGCTGATATGAATATCATACATTTTGGATATTTTGCGCACACATCTACCTGAAAATACTTGTATGGGATGTATTTAGACTATTTACACTTCGTAGACCTAGTATTTATCCATACATTTTTGTATGGGAGGTAATCTGACGGACTACCTTAAATAGTTCAAAATCCTGTTAAATCTCTTCATCATAAAAGATGCTCAATTTTGTGATCACACCACAAAATTGTAAATGTCGGATTCCTACAAGATGTACTAGAATATTCCGAAACATTCCATGTATTGGACATACCTCGACGACGAAGGCAGCGCGAGAGAGGGAGCCGCCGGCACCTGTTGTGAACAACTTAGGGGATAGTTACCGCACTTGAAACCGTTGTAAAATATAATTCATTTGTAAAACAAAAATATACTCTTAATATTAAATAAATAAATGCTTTCACACTCACAGCCATAACATTCACATCACACACACAATCACACCCAGTACCAGAAACATCTTGAGGCCGCATCTTCAATTTCCATTTGGTGAGAGTAACAAATGCTTGTCTATCTAATAATAAATAATTTAAGCGCAAGTAAAGCTTAAAAATAACCAAATTCACCGTTTTATACGCTTTATCTTCGTAACTTTGATCATTAGATGTACTAAACACGCACTATTGACAATATTTTAAGAACTACCGATCAGGTCTTGATCAAATTTAAATGGGACCAATTGGAAAGCAACATTTATCAAACAAGAAAAAAAAATCAAAATCGTTTCACTTGGAACGAACGGTAATGAGGTAACAAACAAAGAAAAATTCAGTCAACTTGAGTACCTCCTCCTTTTTTGTGAGGTCGGTAGAAAAACACACAAATTTCCTTTGTGGTATCTCCACACTTGGGTTTCCATCGGGAAAAATATCAAAATACTAGCCGTGCCCCGCAGCTTCGCCCGCTATTATCAAGTTAAAAAGTAGCCTATGTGTTAATCCTAGGTATAATCTATGTACATTCCAAATTTCATCCAAATTCGTTCAGCCGTTAAAGCGTGAAGAGGGAACAAACATACTTACACACAAACTTTCGGATTTATAATATTAGTTGGATGTTCTTTATTCACATGGGCCTCTTATGCCCATATATGTTACTCGTGAAAATAATAACTCTAATTTACATATTGTATCCCATTTATTACAAACAAACGCTTTCACACTCACAGCCCCGCACTTAGTTCGAACCTTGTATCGCGGGTACCAAAAACATTCACATACACGCACAATCACAACTAGCCCCAAAAAAAAGTTTCCCCTGAGGGACGGGGTTTTTTTTTGTGACTTTTTGATTTTGACACTTATGTGTTGACTATATAAATATTGTTATATTTCACAACGTTTACAAGTGATAGCCCAATGGTGTAGAAGCGAATGATATTGTCCACGTGAAGAATAGATGACTTATATGGTTTTTATTAATTTTTATTTTTATATGTATTTTTAACGTAATTTTTATTTTATAATTTATTTAAACATTAATTTTATTTTTAATTTAATTATTTATTATTTTTTAAATTATATTAAGTTTATTTTCTTTTAAAATGTAATTGAAATTATTCTTTATATATTTTTTAAATGATTTTATTTATAATTTTACACACATATATTTTTTTTATATATTCATATAAATTTGTTAATTTATAGCTTAAGAAAATAAACGAGAAACGCAATAAAAATAATCAATCCTAAAAGCAGTGCTTTAGACAAGTATGGAGACCGCTTCCTTCAATACAGTCAACGATTGGACTAACCAAATAGCCATGAAAGCTTTACCTAAAATTAAAAAAAACTATACAAATTCAAATGTTACACCTCAGAAGAGCATAAATTACACTTAATTATAGAAATAAAACCTATAAAAAACCTAAATATACACAAAATATACAGCTGAATTGGAAAAATCGTCTAAAATTAAAATGACACGAAATTAGAATTTATACACTGTGACCCATACTTTGTTAGCGTTTATGGTGAAAGCTGAAACTTATCAATACATATTAAAATGTATGTTAGTATGTATGTAATATTTACAATGAGGAGTTTCACAAGCACATAAGCAGAGTTATTACAATATTTATGATTTTATTTAGAGCTGTAAGTGAGAAAATTTTGATTACTATTTAATTGATTATTAAAATTACTAAATTACTTGATTACTATTAATTATTATTACTTGAGTTACCTATAGGCTCGATGTCTTGTAGGTAACTTTGTTCTTTGTTGTATATAGTTTTAGTTTAGTTTTAGGAAATATAGGCAATTGGCCCGTAGATAGATGTCATAAATTACTAAAATATGAATGTTGACTGATATTTGGTTTAATAAAAGAAATAAAAAATAAAAAATTTGATTAATCATGAATGTTACTGTATATATCAAGCTTTTAAAGTAATAAGAGTTTTTTTTATTATTATGACACGAAAGAAGCAAGACGCTGGCCTGATTTTATTTTTTTTATTTGTGACAGGGTAGTGTTTGATCACTATCTCACCTGATGGTAAGTGACGATGTGATCGAAGCTGGTAAACACACTAGACCTGGAATACGCAGGCTCTCAAGGATAACTGCCGGAACACCGTATTTGGCTTGGCGGCAGACTTTCAACTTGATGGTGGTAAGCTACTTTGGTTGTTATACCTCTTTAATTACACTAATACATTACCAGTCTATGAAACATTTTTGATTTTTAGGTTTTGAGTTTAGATTTGTGAAATTATTAAATTAATAATATGAAAAATACTATTCATTTAATATTATACGCATAATAAAAAATAATTTAAATCGGGTTATACATTTTTGAGATATGCGTTGAAAGTTTTTGGTACTCTGTCTCTTTCTCGCAAGCGAGGTTTATATATATAGATTGATAGATAATTAACTCTTTATTGAACACTTTAACAAATACATGACTATAGAAATAATAAAAAAATATTGTAACAATAGGCGGTCTTATCGCTAAAAGCGATATCTTCCAGACAACCTTTTAGTGTAGAATTTGTAGGGCCATAGCAGTCTCTGACGTAATAAGCCGTTAGAGCACTCTCTTTTGAAATTAAAATGCTTATAACTAACTACCGTCTTCTTTAACAGATTTTAATATTTTCTCTTTTAGATCTCTATTGATCGTATTTTATTTGAAGCTTTAAAATCAGTCATCATATATATTGTAAGTATACTACGTATGAGCTTGTAAATAATGAAAGGAACTCTTGCCAGCTCCGGACCCCGCTGGCTGATTTTCGCCAAACCAAATATACGCACTTGGCTAGTGTTGTATGATATGTCGTATGGGACACGACCGCGCCTGACCTAGTCGAGGTCCAGGGCTTTAGAGTGTGGTTGAATGTGTATTCGAGTGCATTTTACACTCTCTTGGTAATTTCAAAAGTATAGCAGAGTGAGTTTCGTTCAAGAGTGCATTTTAGAGTAACCTAACCAACTGTGTGCAGGATCCGAGCGTCCATAACACGTGATGTTTAGAATGTACTCAGTGTAATTGGAATGTAATTAGGGTGTAATTGGAGTGTAACTGGAGTGTATTAGTTAGTCAGCTTGTATTTAGAGTGTAATCAGATTGTAATCAGAGTGTTATCAGATTGTGGTAAGAGTGTAATTAGAGTGCATTAGAGTGAAACACGTGATGTTTAGAATGTATTTGAGTGCAGTAGAGTGTAATTGGAGTGTAATTAGAGTGTAATCAGAGTGTAATCAGAGTGTAATCAGAGTGTAATCAGACTGTTACCAGAGTGTGGTTAGAGTGTAATTAGAGTGTAATTAAAGTGAATAAGAGTGCATGCGTGTGGTACCTCTCTCGCACGTTGTTGGCCTGGCGGCGCTCCCTCTCGCGCGCGGCCTTCGTGTCGGGGTCGCCGTCGTCCTCGTCGGCGGACGAGCAGCTGAACCCGCCGTTACTTTACAACAACAACTTACGTTGGCCGAGGGTCGACAAATCATCACGGGTAAACACGGGTAAACACGGATAAACACGGATCAATACAACCCATTCACACGTATGGCGGAGTAACGATGATATACAATGGCCGATGTTCAGAGGCCGTTTTTGAGTTTTTACTCAAACTGCTGTCATAATTTAAGAGCGTTTTGGCTGCTCTCTCGCTCGCACAATTCGATATTTTTAATCTATGTGTTGTTGAGAATGTCTTCAACTAACTATATGGACATTAATACAAGGATGTTTCAAACTTTTTTCGCTTTCATATCCTTCAATAAGATGAGAAATAACACATTTCTCAAATTGAATAGAAGATTTTCAACTTAAACATATGAAACGAAAGGGAGATTAAAACATTCATTGTATTAATGTCCATATAGTCCAAAAACACACGTAAATAATGTATGTATGTTATGTAGTTGATATTCCACAAATACGCACGAAGCGATTTGCTTCTACATGGATGTACTCGTACATCCATGGGGAAGCAAATACCTTTGTGCGTATTTGTGGAATATCAAATACGTAAATAATTATATTTATAAAAAATATCAAATTGTGCGAGCGAGAGTGAAGTAAATAGGAATAAACGCTCTTAAACGCAAGCGAAGCTTAAAAGCCAGCTTCACTGTCCTTGTTCAAAACAATAGTTTTGTAGTGAGATAGTTTGAGTTTGAACTCAAAATCGTCTCTGAATACAGACCTTAAAAACGTGTGGCCTAGTAACTATTATTATAAAAATAAACATACTATGACTTTTGTAATTTTTTTTTTTATTTTGACTTATTTACGGGGATCTTTCTAGAGAATTTTAAAGCTTATACTCAAACTTTGCGATGTCGAAATAGTGGTTAATGAAATGAGATACTTTGAGGAAGAACTCAATGCTGTCCCTGAATATTGAATATGGGTATTTGTATGCCTTACGATGCATACACATACAAGGTAAATATGAAATGGTCTCAAATATTAGGAGTCCATTTAAAACATTCAACTTGTTAATTTCAAGACTACTATTCCATGAAGTTTGAGACTCATTATTAATTCTATCAAGTTTGTGACTCAATAAATAACTTGATATACAGATACCATTTTTAAGTCTATACTCAAACTTCACAACGTCAAAGCCGTTCAGTTTTTATACTAGGGCTCTTTGAATTAAAACTATGACTAAAAGCGGTTTCTGAATACGAAACTAATTGCTGTAATTCAGAAACCGTTATGAGTCTATTCTCTTAACTTTACAAATGTCAAGATCTACAAGGTTTTAAGTGAAGCAGTTTGAGTTTGAACTCAAAATGGTCTTTCTATATTAAACACGGAGTCAAGCATGACAATCAGAGTCCATGACTGAGTCTATACTCAAACTTAGCAACGTCAAAGGAGTACAGTTTTGGAGAGGAACTGATTAAGTTTAAAGTAGGATCAAAAATGGCATCTGAAAACGAAACTAAAGCAAAACAGATACTTTTTGAGTCTTTACTCAAACTCCGTAATAAAAACAGCACCTACAATTTTTGACGTGAGACAGTCACTAGTTACAACTCAAAGTTTCAACTGAATATGTTAGCTAAAGCCTGTTTCACCATCACTGTAGTTAGAAATTTCTTTAAGCGTATCACCACTATTTTAACATCGGTAAATAAGGCAAAATATTCTATTGCGTTTAAACCAACCTCTACCATATTATTAACCATCAGGTGAGAGATTGGTCAAACGCAGTATTAGAGAAGTAAAAAAAACACTGGTTACTTGTAATTTGATAAAAACACACACATTTTGAAACTATTACATTAAAATTGAAACTGGAATTAGCGTGACTTTACGCTTTGTCAGTGTCTAGATCGATAAATGTTTCGGCTTCATTCGGAAGCCTTCAGATTGAGTTCGAGCGCTCGGCGTCCTTCAGCACGAAGGGGAGGACCGGATAAAGGTAAGTCACGCTAATTCCGTTAATATTTAATATTTTTGGAAAGGGGGGGGGAGTTATCTTCGATATAGAACAAGCTACATAAGCGAGATATTTACCCGGAATTAGATTTTTGCTGTCCTGACATACCGGCGCTCTTCCAAGCGCCTTGATCACTGGATTGACAAATTAAAACTATGAATACAACATATCGAGTCCCACCGACTCACTTGTGACCCCATAGACTCACTTGTGGCCCCATAGACTCACTTGTGGCCCCATAGACTCACTTGTGGCCCCATAGACTCACATTTGACTCGGAAGTAGTGGGAATCGTGGGATTTAAAAGGTTATTATTGGGACACATAAAAAGTTACTTTGAATTAACTCTAGATATTCCACAGAAATAAAAAAATAACTAAAAATATTTTTTTTCTTTGTCGAGTAGGTACTAAGAAAAAAAAAAAAATTTTTTTTAGTATTTTTTTTTGTTGTTCACCTATAACAATTATAATAAAAAGATACATTCAAATAAGTCATAGCGCAGTTACAAGATACAGGCTCGCGAATTGATTTTGTCTTAAGTATATCTACGTATCCTTAAAAAAAAGTGAAATAAAAACATCGCCTGCGGATTAAAGAGAGATTATTCAAAGTAAATTTGTTTATAAATAGCACAAACATATTTGACGAATCTGTGGAAGCAAAATTGTTAAAACTGTTAAGTTATTATATTTGATAATAATTATATAAATATGATTAATTATAGTAAATATCCCGCTTATTTGTAAACAAATAGTCAAATAACGGTTTGATGTTAATTGAAATTTCAAATATAACCCCAAAGCACCGAGGACGCAGTCATTATAAGAAAATATTAATTTTGTTGTTTATTATTTACACATCTGTGCAAGTTGAGTGAAGATGCAGCCGACGATAAAGCATTTTAATGTGCTGCTAATATGTGCTTAAATCGCCATTAAATTTATATGAGAATTTCCAATTATTGATTGAAATCGAGATATACTCTTGGAAATAATTTAGACGCAAGCAAAGCTTCAAAAAACTGATTTCACCGCTTTATCTTCAAAACCTTTGATCAGATTAAATGCATTAAATACGCATTATTGAGGATAGCTCATAAAATACTGGTCAGATCTTGATCAAATTTAAATAGGACACGAGGTAAGCACCATCTTCCGAAAAAAAAAGGATCATCAAAATCGGTTCACCTACAGAACATTTCTGAGCTAACCACACATAAAAAATACACTCGAATTGAGCACAAGAAGGAGGAGTGCTTTTTTTGAAGTAGGTTAAAAACAATATTAAATGAGTTACAAATATTGTAATTTAATTTTCTCGGTCCTATGCTAACTATATAAAATAATATTTACAATTAGTTATGTTTAAGTACTCCTCGCCGTGTCCTCGGTACAAAGGTGGTTATTAGGTGGGCGGAACGTTTTATAAACCACATCGACACAATTTATCTATGAATTTTCTTCTAAGATAATTAATATACTATAAACATACAATGGCCTCGATTCTGATGTCACACACTAAATTAAATTTAAACTATTCCTGTCTTTTACAAAATAGGACCACAAGACAGAGATAGCATACTGCTGTGCTGTCAAGTTAGTCAGAACTTAAATGTCTATGCAAGCTTAGTCGGGTATGTTTATAATGTTTTAAGTCAACACCAATAATGGTGTTGACTAAAAACACGCGCCTTTCTGCTTCTGCTGTTCATATTTTAATTGATAAACTAGCGTGACAGCACTAAAATGTATGCTATCTCTGTCTTGTGTTCTATTTTGTAAGAGACAGGGATAGTTTAAATTTAATTTAGTGAGTGTACATCAGAATCGAGGCCAATATACTGTACATTCAAGGTGACATGCTATATAGTAAGGACTTTAAACTGTTCATGTCACCGGCAACTCAGTAACAAACTATAATTTTTTTTTTAACTCTATATTGCACAAAAAAGATCCAAAGGGTTAGGCTTAATGCTCATTTAATGTTCTACAATCGGAGGCTGTAGTAGGCATGAATAAAATTTTATTTTTTATTTTTATTATTTACATAAAATTTACTCACTTAAGGTCTAGCGTCCTTTTTTAACTACAAACAATTATTACAAGCTTTTATTTACTTTCACATGTCCCGTTGTCCGTCTGTCGGTCTGTAATCAAATCTAGCAAGCTAAATTACACCAACTTCCCGATGTCCGATTGGACTCAAGCGATGATGGAGGCGTAAGATGGCCATAGGAAATTCTGAACTAAACAAGATAAACCCATCGAGTTTGGGCTCGTTTGATTCGTCTTGACAAGTTCTCTGGTTATATAACTTTTTGTCCTTTTTTTATTTACAACTGGGAATTAAAAAAAAATTAAATAAGAAAGAAATTAATCTAATACAAGCTAATATTATTTATCAAAGTTTTAATTCGTCGCGAACAAATTGATTGAAATAATTGATAAATATTACAACAATGATTCTGAGTTGCCAGTAACTATTCAGCAAAATATATATACTAGGCAGTAAATATATTATTATAGATATACCACAATGGGAAAGAGATCATCTACACCAAAAATGATCGCCCTAATTACTCACAGACACTCTTTTCACAAATCAGCGATAATTTTTGAGATGAAGATCTCTAAAATATGTTGCAACAAAGTTGCGGAACTTACTATCTGCGCGAGCGTTTGCTCGCGGGGGCTTTCACGTTAAGTCCGTCGGCGGAGCCCGACGACGAGGGCTTCGAGTCCACGCCGGAGTCCGGGGGCTCCTTGCGTTTCTCTGAAACAACATCATTATCAGCCCATAACATTAACACTGACTCGGGGCCTTCTCTCACAGGGACTCTCCCTGTAGGAGGCGGTTCCCCAACCAGCTCTCTCCTCCTCTGTGGGGTCACTGTGGAGAGCCAGGGGACTCTCCATCGGCTTGCACGGCCCCGGGGGTGGCCTTGGCGAGCAAGGTCACCCCTCCAATGGCGCAGTGACTCGGTTTGCATCCGGGCTACCGCCGGGGCAAGATAGTGACGGCTGGAGCTACACTATATTGTCCCACCTTGGCGAGGGACTGATCACGGGGTGGTTTGGTGGGTTCGAGCCCCACACTTCCCCTTCCTTCACCCATGGGAAGAAAAACTCTGGGTGGCACTAAACTGTAACTATGTATGCAGGACGATTACCATCAGGCGAGCTTCGTGCTCGTCCCGTCTCTCATTCATATATAAAAAAAAATATTAGCATGCAAAATCGCAAGGCACTGTTGCATTGTAATAGAAAATACACTCACTGGTATTGGGCAGTAGTTGACGTTCCATTTTAACGGGCGGCTCCGTGTGGAGGTGGGGCAATGCCGCGCCTAGCCCGAGCCGTGGCACTGCCGCAATACAAATACGTTATTATTAAAACATTTCAAGTCTATCTTTCATATATGATACACTAGCTGAACCCGGCATGCGTTGCAATGCCAAGAATAAAAAAAAAATTACTTCTTTCATGTTTATGGTTGCCTTGTACTTTAACACGATACTTTAAACTTAATAGTCCAATCACTTTAGGATAAATAATTAAACGCAAGCAAAACTTAAAAAAACCGACTTCACCGCTTTTTCTTCGGAACTTTGATCAGATTAGATGTACTAAACACGCATTATTGACGATATCTCACACTACTGATCAGATCTCAGAACTACTGATCAGATCTTGATCAAACTTAAATGGGACCAATTGGAAAGCAAACTATTTAAAACAAAAAAAATATTTTAGAAATCGGTTCACGTGGAACAAAAATATGAGGTAATTATAATTAAAACACATAAAAAAAAATACAGTCAACTTGAGTACCTCCTCTTTTTTGTGAAGTCGGTAGAAAAGGGGTTATCCTCGAAATAAGATATATTAAGTTAATCTAGTATCTTAACTCAATAATATAAAAACAGAAAAAAAAAACGCATTCACACTCACATCCCCACACTAAGTTCAACGACTTATGTCACGGGTGCCGGAGACATTCACATCACACACACAATCACAACCAGAACCAGAAACACAAATTTTCCTTGGGGAGAAAACTTGTGTTTAAGCCGGGAATTGAACCCGATACCCCTGCTTAGAAGGCGAACGTCACCCAACTAAGCCAACAAGAATATATTGACCAATAGATATATAGATAGATAACTATAACGCTTTATTGTCTCACCTTACATAAATTATTTAAAATAATTAAAAAAAATACTTACATCGTACTGTACAATCGGTGGTCTTATCCCTAAAAGCGATCTCTTCCAATCGCAGCTACACTTCATAATATTTTTTTTGCTGCATAGTATATCAACTAGCGCTACATTCCTACCCACCACCCCTACATTTTTACCCATTCGCGCTACTTCTTAATACGAAATGTAGCGTGGTTTGGACCACGCTACATTTCGACATCCCATCATACTAGCACAATAAAATGCTTGCCTAGAAGAGATCGCTATTAATGATAAGGCCGCCTGTTGTGATACTTTACGTATAAGCTTGTTTGTTACCTTTGTTTTATCTCATTTTATAAAGTGGATCAATAAAGTATTATCTATCTATTTATCTATCTATATTCCCCAGTGTTTACCTGGAGGCGGTTGGTGCGGGTGGTGCATGTCCTGTGGGTACAACTCCGGTGCTTCTGCGTGATTGCGAAGGACATTGATCGCGTCGTCCAATCGTTCTTCCATTCTCGCTCCCTGTAATAAAATCACAGAATATATTTATATATATAATGGTTTACGAAGCAGTATTTTGACCTAAGTTCAAAGCTCTGGGTAACGCTTACCATCACGCGAGCGATTTGCTCGTTTCGTCACTTAATAACAATTAAAAAATATATATAATACTATGTTAAAAACGCACTTTCTTCGCCGCAATTCGTGTCTTTTACCCCCTCATCATAATCATCAAAAAAAAAAAGTTTATTCACATGGGCCCCAAAGAGGCACTCATGAAATTTAATAAAACATAATAAGATGGATTGTTTACGGCTTGTGTTTAAACAACGGCCAAGAAAGTACCTATTTAACTACCAAAAAAATTCTAAACGGTTACCAAACTGGATAAATAGTCACCAAATTACGTTTCCTAAAATGTTATAAAATAAATAAATTATTTCGTATTATAAATATTTTTGTATTAATAATAAAAAAAATAACTTTAACCTACTGTAACGATTCGTTTCTGTCACAGGAATTTTTATTTTAGGAAACGTAATTTGGTGACCATTTATCCATTTTGGTAACCGTTTAGAATGTTTGGTGGCCGTCTAAAATATACCCATTGTTTACTTCTCTCGACTTCATCGGAGAGATCAAATGCTAACTTATCTTATAGCTGCGATATGTGTGATTATAATAACTTCTATACATAAAAAAATATCTAAATATTTTCTCCTTAAATTTCCAATTTTTAAAGTTTTTTATATTTTGAAAAATCACAATTTTTTCTATATTTTACGCATATATTTACTTCAAAAGTATTTGTATAGCACTTATTTAAGCATTTTTACACTTCACAGACTAATCAGAAAATTCAGACTAATCCGAGAATTCAGAAAACCCATACATATGACAAACATAATTGTTTGTCATATTTTGTATGGGTTTTCTATTGTTAGCCACGGACGTAATGCCGCACCCAAAACGAGTGAAGCACACTAGGTCCTATAAAGTTCGCTTGTCATAACACGTGCTACACGCACACAAATACACCAAAGTTACAACAATCGGCGCCAATACACCTTGAATTATTTATTAATAATAAATAATATAATATTTTTATATTTTTTAACATTATAGTCTGGGAGTCTTCAAGTCAAGAGCGAATAGGTACCTTCTAGGCAAGCATGCTACATCTTCGGCCGCATCATCACTTTCCGTAGCTTGGGATTGTGGACAAATGATTGCCTATCAGGCATTAAAAAAAAGATGTATGTGACAGTTTGCAGCATGATGCACATACATACACGGACATTGGCATGCTCCGCCCATGATTGGATGAGGTTACGTCCGTTTTTATTTCAAGACCGTGCCTTTTGCATAATATTTTATAAGAAGCAATACCTATTTCATAACAAAACGCAAAAATAAGTTAAGCATAAAATCATGCCATACATTAAAGTTATTCACAAAGTAACTTAAGTAATATCGCATCCAAACATCATAATGGCAGGCACAGTACCACAGCGCAAGACCTACTCGCACTTAGCCAGTTTTTATTGTTGAGTTTACACTACAATCACTAGAATAGAACAGAATAGAATTCATTTATTGTTATACAGAAAAATAACATAAATTAAGAATGTCATGTCACAGTGCATGGAGTCGTCAAACATATTGACATTTAGAGAAAAACAAATTACATACTTAACAATTTTAGAGGTATAAACATTCGAAAATAATACAATTCTTTTATTATACATTTTTAATTTTTAATTATATTTTTTTTGCGTAATTTATATCTGTCTCACTTCAAGCATTTACTTGAATTCTGTCTTACTAGTTTAGAAAAAGGTCTGGAGCTTATTTCTTAATAATGTAACCTTTCAAAATAGAGAATAAAATTACTTTGAGAAAACAAACGATGCAATCTGGTCGTCTTCAAGTCTAGAGTATTAATTCTAGACTTCAAGACACCCAGGGATCTTCTAGGCAAGCATGTTGCATCTTCGGCCGCGTTCACTTTCCATCAGGTGAGATCTATCTATCTACCACTACTGTTTGGAAATGACTATACCAAGCTGTTAGCCAAAGCACAAAAAATACTATCTTTAGACACGCTCTTACATATATTTCTAATTATTTAAATATTAAAATGCACTCGTTTATAATTCGAATATATAAGGTCGTTTAAAATATCGATTCATGCAAAAACTTGAAGTGCCCGCTGCTCTGGTGTTATTGATAGCGTACCTGACTTCTAAACAGCGGGTATGGGGTTCGAAAACAAGTTTTCTGGCCAAGGCAAATTTGTGTGGCTTCTAGGAGTCAGTGAATGTGATGTGAATGCTTTTGACACCCACGACATAAGTCTTCGAACTTAGCGTGGGGCTGTGAGTGTGGAAGCGTTTATGTTTCGCGTTTGTGCTTATGTCATATTTTTTCCCCCAAGGTTAGTAAAGTGTTGAAGGTGATAAACGACTTTATACGATGGCGGCCATTTTAATATTTACATAATGTCTACAAAGTTATTAAAAGTAGTACTTACGACAACATCACTATGTTCCCGTAGAAACACCATCGCCTCGTCGAGTTGTCGCTGTTCGGCCGGCGCGCCCTATACGTAAGGGGCCGTCAGGGGAGTGGAGAGATTGTTGCCGGGGTGGGGAGGGTAGTTACCAAAATATTATCTGTTCGAATGTCAGCCATTGCCGTGGGGACGATATTTGAGGGTAGTTACGAATCATTCGAGTGCCGTTGTGATTGTACTGTCGCTAGGGGTACAAAGGGGAGGTTTGACAAAGATGGCGTAACGTGGGTAATATATGTACGGAATTGCGGGGTGAAGAGGGTATAAAACAGAATATTAGTGTCTCCCAATGTGAAATAATAGCATCTTTACCGAAGAAGGTAATCCCTTTATGATGTAGGCACTGACCCAGTTGAAGCGTAGCTGGGGTAAATGGGATGTAGATAGTTTTGATTTAGAAAGATATGGACTGAAGAGCATAAAACGTTAGAATATAAATGTATACGTTTCCAGACCATATACCAGTGTTATTTATTTTAACTCACTATTACAGATGTAAATAAGTCAATTTGTATGTAGTGAATTTTATTTATTTATGGTAAATGGTTGTTGGATTAATTAAGACAGGGGAAGAAAGGGGAAGTAACTATATTTTATTATAAGGAAAGCTTGAAAAATACTTGGACAAGAAGTTGATTCGTTTGACTATGGCAACATCCAGGCATTAAACTACCGGTAAATATAATCACTGCGAATAGTCGCAGTATGACTGAGAAATATAATACGGAATCATAGTTTATCTGCAAGGTATTTTTCTAAAATATTTCTACTTCAAAAAGCTACAAAATGTCAATAATTTAAATACATTACATGCTATATAAAGATACTTCTACCAAAATATCTATAGTCTAAGGAAATAAGATATACATACATGTATAATAATGGCAACAAACTCAACACTTATTAATAAAACACAAAGAAAAATAGCACAAACAAGTATTTACAAACTAAAATGTGATGCTAATTTAAAGTATAATAAACATATAATTTTAACTTTTACTAACTTTATTATTGGAGAAATCAGCATCACATTTCGCAAAACAAAAAATTCAAGAGTTTCAATAAATCAACACTAGAAAGAAAATTAAACACAAAAAGTCAAATTAGTTACATTTCATGCAAATAAAAATACATGCTTTCAGAACTCGAAGCCTCTTCAAATGTATATTTACAAATAACGGTGAGAACTATGCACCATATTTTAGTTAACATTACTACCCTGTCGACCTTAACCTACCAATGTATTCTCTAATGTAATATATCTTTGTATTCTTTTAAATATATCCTAAATCAATATCCATCTTGTTACATTCTCCAAAGACCCTTTGAAATAACAATTGTATTTCCTCCTATCTCAAGATATCCAATTTCTCATTGATATCTGTATAAGACTATGATATACATAGTAGAATAAATTCGATTAAAATAGAACCGTTGCCTGATATTGTTATATTGATTTTATTCCAACGCTTTCCTAACATTTCTACCCTACCTTCAGTTCTACCATAATATTTAAAATTATCTACCAATGCCTAGCTATACATACATATATATATATACCTACCCTGCACATCTTAATTCCCTTCCTGATCCATACTAAGTAACTAATGCTTCCCTTTCTAATCGTTCTACCCGAGTCGTGGTCTGAAAATACGTTTTTATTGTGCCTATGTTAAAATGTGTTAATTTATAAAATTATCTTCCCAACATCTCTCTACTTGAAACTTACCATAACTCCTTGTTGGAAGACAACGTGTTGGTGTCCGTTGGGTAGTACCGGGGGAGGTGCGGCACCGAGGGGAGCGCTGGGAGGTGATGATACTCCTGATGATACCCAACTTGATTGCTGTAACCGTAACACATAAATTAACTACTAGATTATAGCCGCTAGGGTTAACTAAGTTGATTTTATCGTAACTTCATGACATAAGCAAATTACAATGACATACTAAAAACGTCAAACCAATCTTTAAAATATGTGACTATAATTAGCGCAGCGAGTAAGTCTGCTTTCTTCGCCGTGGTTTAGGACCAAAGTTATCGATTATCGGGATCATAGATTAACAATATTAGTGTAATAGTAAGAACTAAGAACTATTGCCTTTGACAAAGACCGAAAATTCAGTTGGAAATAGTTTAAATACAAATAATTAAATAGTAAACATTAAAAGTTTCGGTATAATAGAGCCATTCGTTTTTACGAAATGCTCTAACTAACAGACTAACAACAGCTTTACAATACAGACCGACTCCGTAGAGCGAGAGTAACGTCTCTCCCACCAATAAACCAACAACCCGAGTCAAAAACACAAATCACAGAGTGCATTATAGTCCCTAAGTAGAGCGGCCATCACTGAGCAGGCAAAGCCCTCCGATGGGAAGCTAACGGGCCCAAGGACAGACGAATTAATATCATTTAAACGCAAGCAAAATTAAAACATCCAACCTAACCCTTATATTTTGGATTTTATTGCATCAAAAAGCGCTAAATCAATTTCGATAAAATGTATATGGGACCATCTCTGAAGGACTCATCTTTGATCTTACCAAACAAAAAAAGAATCATCAAAATCGATTCATAATTGGCGAAATGATCGCGGAACTTGCATACAAAAAAAACATACAATTGAATTGCGTAACCTCCTCCTTTTTTGAATTCGGTTAAGCAGAATTGACTGACCTGGTGTGGATGTTGGAGCTGATGGTGCGAGGCCGGCGAGTGCTTGAGCGGGGGGTAGAGGCGCGCGTGCAGCGGCGGGGGGGAGTGCACGGGGGTGGAGGGGGAGCTGCCGTACGACGAGAGGCTGCCCGCCTCCGCGCCGCCCACCGCGCCCGGCGCCGCCGCGCCGCCGTACATCTGTGGAGGGGAGCGCTCGCTATGGACAACGGCTGTGGAACCTCGGACGATATCGTTTAACCTCTATGGATAGAACACAAAGCAAAACATTTTTGGATCATTATTTTCATTTTTCTCCCTAGGTTATTGATGGATGTATGGGCTACAATAAATGTCACAAACTTACTACAAGGGATCGCCATCGGCTATCAAGGGTAGTAACATAATTTTACTTTTTTTATGCTCGATAGGCAAGCATATGACCACTATCTCACCTGATGGAAAGTGAACCGAAGATGGGACATGCTTGCCTAGAAGGTACCTATTTACTCTAGACTCGCAAGACACCCAGATAGTACCATACTTACTGGTTGTAAAGGAGGTTTCGCCACGAGCATTGCGTCTGTGGGCGAGTGGTGAGGCGCGGCGGCTCGGAAGGACGACATGGGCGGCAGCGGCAGCTCGGCGCCGCCGCCCGTCGATTCCGCCACCGGAGCACCCGCTATACCTGGAAAGGGAAGGGCCAAATTAGTGGTACAAACCTGAGTGTGTAACCTGAGTTCGATCTCTTATAAGAAAATTAATTTTGTTTATAATTAAGTAATAGATTTATTAATGTTTTTTTGTTAAAAACTGGCACAGACACTAGGTCTGTGGTGAACATAATAAAAAAAAACTAAGTTCGATTTCCAATAAATGCATAATTATAAGCACGAATATCGTTTCCAAAGGATATTTGTGCTTATAATTCGCTGGTATTATACCAGTGATACAAGTCTTTCAACAAAGTGTGGGCTATTGGTAGATGTACTATCCCACTTCGTAGATGAACTACCCCACTTCAAATAACTACTCTCCTATATTATCTGGACCTCATAAACACGATCACCTTACATACTGGGTATTTGGGGTAGTAAGACACTACCCATCACACCCCAATGTATGATCTAAATCCCTCATCCCGGTTCCATCATAGGGCATCTTTACGTCACGTGATAGCTTAACGTCACCATTCTAAGGCAGATATTCCTCAGTAGCGGTTTGCTTACGCATTAATTATGCGTACAGGAACTCGTTGCCAGGGTCTGTTTCCAGGCAAGAACATTCTTGAAGTTTTCACGTTAAGAGTGAATAGGAGACTTATAGGATATCGTGCTCCATCTTCGCTGAGAGATGGGAGGTAGTTTGTTTTATCTCTGATAAGCTAGCGTTCGACCACCTGATGGTAAGTGCTGATGATGTGAAGTGATGTGAACCGATTTTCTGATCTCACCTGGCGAAGTGGCATAGGGCTCGTGCTGGTACGGCGGCGGCGGCTGGTAGTAGCCCGCGCCCCACTCGCCCGCGGGGTAGTAGGGCTCCTGGTAGGACGCCCCCGCGCCTGCGCCCTTCGGCGACGCGTACCGGCTCGGCGAGTCGTGCCCGAACTCATCGCTGCCATACTGGAAAAGAGAGAGGGTTCTCGTTAGTCAAAGTTGATTGGACATTTACTAAGCGAATACCTACCTAGCCTACGTTGAATGGACATATAAAATCTTGGGAATCCCTACTAATATTATAAATGTGAATGTTAGTTTGTTGTTACGCTTTCACGCGAAAACTATTAAATCGATCATCATGAAATTTTGTACACATATTCAGAGAGGTATTAGAAGTAACATAGAATACTTTTTATTGCCTTTTTTTACGAAAGATAAAAAAAATTCAATAGGAGCGAAGCCGCGGGTAAAAGCTAGTAGAACATATATGTAATATTACGAATATTGCGATTTTCGACGTCCTGACTGAGTTGCATTGTTCATGTAACTGAGAAGACTTTAAAATGTTTATTTTTCAAATACATACATTCATTTTTTAAATACCCCTAACATTATTTCAGAGGTACGATAACGAAAAAACTGACTTCAATTGCTACAATTTTAGAGGAACCATCTTGAGGCTCTATATAATAAAAACATTAAGTAAATCGACACATCAATCTGTGATTAATCTGTGTACATATGCTATTTACACGTAAACAATACAATCGAAACTAAATAGAAACGATTCAATATAAAAAAAAATTACAATCTTTTTTTTTTACTATTACAGATCACGATAGCATGTTTCCTCCCTGTTTTTGTTACAATCTAGCCAAAATTAGGCTAATAAGTAACTTAAATTTAACTTATTCTTCTAGATTCAAAATATCTAAGAATGTGTCCAATAACACTTTTCTTATTGTCTCTATAAAGGCGAAGACACTTGGTTCATGTGTTCTATTTGAGCAGCACTTATAAAACACTACATTACACTAATACACTAACACTTAACAAGTTCAAACGGGTTTCTTTTGAGTCTTCTCACTAAATACGTGTGATCAAGGTGTAAATGCAATTTGCAATCCTGAAAAAAAATGAAAAAAATCACACGACACCCTAACACATACGTAATCAAAACAACAAAAACACCCTATTGTATCTGGTGATATTCCTGGTATTATGTTCGCAATTCTTCGATATGCAGTAACAGGAAAATAATGAGGGAAAACTGCATTATTTACAAACAAATACCGATTAAAAACTTAACCTACTCGATAGGTCTGGGAACACTATGTACATATATATATAGGTATATACTATACGAGTAAATTTTTAACATTAGTAGTAATAAAATAATACGTATACAGCAATAAAGCTATTACTTTGTACACCTTAAGGGTGTGTACAGACGATGCATCTTTGCTTGAAAGGGAAACTTCGCTGTCGACGTTCGGTCCTGTCTGTTGTGGTTATGATAGCTTCGGAACGTAAGTTTTGTGTGTAGGTAATTATTTAAAAAATCAAATACGAGAAAGATCAACAGGTGCGATTGTATAGAAATACAATAACAAGTAGCAACATCTTAACAAAGTTTTTGAAAATAGCCTTGACGCTTTATAGAAATAATAAATAAATAACGGCAGCACCGTTAGATCATCTTTTAATAAAAAATACTAAATTAAACTCGGTGCCGCCGTTCGGGACACACTTGAGGTTAATTGCTAATACAATAATTCTTTACAAATAATTGTTTGATTTCTATATTTGTTGTTTAACTACAGGATATAATGGATAACTATACGTAAGTTTCAGTTTTAATTGTGTATCCATTTTTTAGATAGACCCCGCGACGAAATAGGTCTAAAAACAGTGACTTCGGTGGCCTACCTGGTTGTTATTTTCCAACATAAATTTGGTTTGAAACCAATTTCGTACTACCTGTAAAAATCTTTTGAACGATACTTCACAAGGGTAGATGAATAAATGAAAAATATTTTATAATACGTAGGAAGTAGGATAAACATTTGCTAGCAAAAAGCAGCAGATTGGTGCTCGCAGCGCCATCGCCCGTCTGTAAGCCGCCTTATTCGCTCTACTCTCCAAAAGCGGCGAAATATGCTACAAAGGAGTATAAATAACGTTTATTACTGCATTACTATAGCGCTGCAATAACGCGCTAATGACTAATCGGTCGGTACTAGGTAACGCTCCTAAAATAGGCTAAACAATATATGCGGCCTCGTAATCGGCCGGCCGTTTCGCAATAACTGGACGATGGAATAAAACTCTGTTCTGACCTCTTAAGACGAAATGTATATAATAAATTATGCGCCTATATATATAGTTTATTATCCTATATCATTTGTCTCTCGAGCAGTGCATTTCAATGCCCGCGTCTTTCATAAGTACGATTTGGTTGAGCGTATTCTAGAAAAGGTTTAAATTTTCATCACACTCATATTATATACAAGTATACTGTTACAAATTGTAATATTTTTATCATCTCCCCTTGGTCGTCTGGAAGAAATCGCTTTAAGCGACAAGACCGCCCTTTGTGCTAATACGTTAAATTTAAGATTTCTTTGTAGTGATCTTTTTTTGTGTGCAAATAAATAATTTATCTTTGTATTATAAATCCGAAAGTTTGTGTGTAAATGTGTAAGTATGTTTGTTTTCTCTTCACGCGGTAACGGCTGAACGGATTTGGATAAATTTTGGAATGTACATAGCTTATACCTAGATATCCTAGGAGTAACACATTTGCTAATTTTTTACCTGATATTTAAACGCGGTCGAGGCTGATATACCATAAACAAACACAAACATGTTCACTTTCTCTGTAGAAGGGATGCAGCTGTAGAAGACCGCACTAAATATTTATTTTGAGTTGTTGCGAGTAATTTCTTTTTTAACCCCCGACGAAAAAGAGGGATCAATTTATAGTGTGTATGTGTGTCTGGGGCATCGTAACTCCTAAACAACTGAACCGATTTTTATTTAGTTGTTTGAAAGGTGACATGATCAAGAGTGTACTTAACTGTATTTGGTGAAAATTGGTGCATCCGTTTTCCAGCTAGAGCGCCAGGGATATTAAAAAAAAAAATTTGCTATGTGTTATTTATAATTCCCAATGTTTTTTGCACCTAGCCCAGACTAGCCCTCGAGTTGACAAAACAATTTGAACTGCCTGCTGGCACAGTTGGATGAACGTTCGAATTTTATGCAGCTATCGAGTTCGATATCCGGAGAAAAGCTGTATTCTACAACTTTTCTCCCTAAGGAAAATTTGTCATTCAAGTGAATATGTATAATGTGAATGTTTCGTCACCCACGATACAACTCATCGCACTTAGTGTGGGGCTGTAAATGTGAAATCATTAATATTTCGTTCATCATCCGTACAGCGAAGGAGTGATTGATGGTGATCCGTACACTCATTGCCTACGTCATTGTTCTCCGAGGGATATAATCTGGGAGTCTTCAAATCAACAGTGAATGTCTTATCTTCTAGGCATGCATGTCACTTCTTCGGCCGCATCATCACTTTCCATCAGACTAGGTGGTTAAATGCTTGTCTATTCATCAGAACAAAAAAGCCTTTTTGTCTTTATGAACTGCCCATTGGCTTAGTTAGGTGAAGGTTCGCCTTCTAACCTGTGGTATCAGGTTTGATTCCCGGCGGGAACACAAGTTTTCTCCCCAAGGAAAATTTGTGTTTCTGGTTCTGGTCGTGATTGCGTGTGTGACGTGAATGATTCCGACACCTACGACACAATCTGGGATCTCTTCAAACCAAGAGAAAATAGGTATTTTCTAGGCAAGCATGTCACATCTTCGGCTGCATCATCACTTTCCATCAGGTGAGATAGTGGTCGAATGCTTGCCTATTTAGCATAAAAAAAAGTCATCGAACTTAGTGTGGGGCTGTGGGTGTGAAAGCGTTTATGTTTGTGTTGCTAATTGTGTGCACAGTTCTTGCACTATTTACGTCTTCGGCAGCCTGTTCTAACACCTGGCAACACAGCCTAGTATATCCAACATTTGTCATCGCCGGTGGTCCGTTTCCCGGCTAATTGTACGACGGTGACCATTTGAGGAGTAGCATAGAACGGTAACGCCAAAACGGTCACCGCTCCACTGTTGCGACACGTTGCCGTGATTGGGCTATTGTGGAGTGTGTTCTGGAGTGTTTGTTGTCAGAAAACATAAACATAAACGCTTTCAAACTCAAAGCCCTATACTAAGTTTGATGACTTGTGTCATGGGTGTCGGATACATACACATTACACACACAATTACAACCAAATATACAGGTGGTTTTGTTGTAATAGCCCAATGCATTTTTAACCCACAGTGCAAAAAGAGGGGACGTTCTCTATATCAGAAAAGAAGTGGCGTTTTCCGACCTAAAAAAAATGGGCCGATTCGCTCGGGCAAGGCGCTCAGCTTGCTCCGTCTCGCTCAGTTAGGCTGTGACTGCTAAGATAAGACAAAGACAGAATAGAACAAGCCGAGGTGACGAGCTAAGAGACATCGGGATCTCTTCACGCTGACGCTAAGCTAAGAGACGAGCGGACTATCTTCACGCTGACGCTGACTTCTCTCGGCGAGCGTGAAGAGAACCATAATATTCCAATACAACAGAATTCTTTCACGCACAGTACATTCAGTATTTAAGGACCTAACTACACACAAATAATCCATGACCTGCTATTAACACAAAGAAACCTTTTTTCATCATCAATGAAGCACACAATACGGAGATAAGGCAAGGTGTAGATTGCTGGCCATTGTTCGACGCATATGGAGTCGTATAGTTGACGAAAACGGATCGGAGAAAACATAACATTGTCGCTAGATGGTTTTGAAATGTGTTGTTGGGCTGGTGAAAGATGCTGTTTACAACAGGAAAA
This sequence comes from Lomographa bimaculata, assembly GCA_948107665.1. Taxonomy (NCBI): domain Eukaryota; kingdom Metazoa; phylum Arthropoda; class Insecta; order Lepidoptera; family Geometridae; genus Lomographa; species Lomographa bimaculata. The sequence goes on along the minus strand of OX403612.1, from coordinate 10,070,640 downwards.
GACCGTAGAAAAATTTCATTCACATACCTTTACAATACTATTAACCAAATTCATACAATTTTAAAATGAGTTTTAATATTTTAGAATATTATAAACTAAACCTTCAATAGCCACAAAAATTGTTTGATACCAGTTTGCGGCTTGACTCCTTTAAATAAATATAAAAAAAACGCAAGCAAAGCTTAAAAAAACCGACTTCAACGCGTATACATTCGTTTTGTCTTGATCGATTTCGATAAAATTTACATAGGATCACCTCTGAAGTATAATCTACCAAACAAAAAAAAATCAAATTGATTCATAATTGACGGAGATATCGCGTATCATTTTTTGAAGTCGGTTGAAAAAACCTAAACCGGTCAACAGATCTCCGAGTATATAACATTTATAATTGCTACTACAAAAAGCTTCCCTTTTTCAAAACAGCATTAACATCACCACCCAGAACTAGAAATATCCGTCGCCAAAAGCACTAAAGGTGCCGATGTATTTAGTATAGCGTTGACTAAACGGCTGTTGAGCAGAGACTTTTCCGATAACTAAGCCAATAGAATATACCTACAAGTATAGGTATAGATAATAAGTAGTTTACATAGTTACAATATAACAATTATTTATTTAACTGTGTGTGTTAAGTTAATATCATTTTTCTAACCGCAATGACCTTAAATTGGCTCAATGTATTCTGCTAAACATTAATAGATTTGAAAGCTGTTAGTTTTCCTCAGAAATAAATTAAATGTAAATTAATTGCTGATGAGAAAATCATATATTTTGTATGTCTTAACCGTAAAACTGCTTGTACAGCACGTATTTATTCTTCACTTCACAAAAATAGAATTTTCATAATTTTTTGTCCTTATAATTAGGAGACGAGACGAGCAAGACTCTCTTCTGATGGCAAGCGTCACGCTTGCTCAGCAGAGTTCAGTGCCACCAGAGTTTTGAACTAATATAGTATAAAATCGGCAGAAAAGCTCTGCGCTCTTCACCCTGACATTTTTCATGTAATTTCAGTGAAAACATCACCCTTCAATCCTACATACAGTAATGTAAGCACACTTATTTTTTTACTCACGCACGCTACTGCTAGCGTTTGAATATCTAGCAATGATGACCGCTTCAGGCGGACTCTGCAAAAAAAGTCCTTCAGGGATTAACTGAACTGCCCGTTGGCTTAGTTGGGTGGCGTTCGCCTTCTTATCAGGGGTATCGGGGTCAATTCCCGGCGGGAACACAAGTTTTCTCTCCCATGGAAAATTTGTGTTTCTGGTTCTGGTTGTGATTGTGTGTGTGATGTGAATGTTTCCGGCACCCACGACACAAGTTATCGAGCGTTTACCTAACAGTTATATTTATAATAGAACTACTAACATTTTAGAGTGACGATGACGCCACATTTAAATCGATCAGTCTTTAAATCTTAATTCCTTGAAATGATCGAATTCGCATACTTCCTGGCTCGTCCCATAAAAGGCTAAATATACACCACAATGAGCTCGTACGTGAGTCACGGACGGACGCATTCCGAACTCATCTTGCTTTGATAACATACTTGGGTATATTAGAATCGCGAATGTGGAATACTTTTTGGGAATCAAAATCAAAAATGAGTGCCAAAAGCCCTTTTGGCGAAAAAGCACTTAGTATTTTTTTATTATTCTAATTGCTAGATTAATTTACAGCCGTCTCAGAAGTACGTTAGTGAAGTCCAAATTACAGTCTCGGTTTTTAAAATTTCATATATTCAGTATTCTATCATTTACATTTTGGAGAGTGCGCAGGAATTACATAGAGTTATTTCCTCCATAACCTCAAATGTCATCCATTACTTATTGACTTACTTTCAGTTCGCTTGAAGCGATTCACTTCTGCGTTTATCAGCCGTACGGCGAAGGAGTGGAACTCTGCATGCCTGCTATTTTGTTTACTGGTCTGTTTACCAGATCTTCTAGGCAAGCATTCTACGCGTTCGACTGTATCATTACAATTATCATCAGCTAAGAGGGTCGTGAAATGGCAAGCATTTCATCTTGTGTTGTATCTAGCATATGGACTGATGGTAAGCGTGACACCCGCCTATATACAGTGTCACCGTCAACTATGAATGTAGACTTTTTCCGCCTGGTCATGGCCTGGAACATCAGGCGATCATCTTGCGTGTCTGCTTTTTTGCTAGCACACAAATTAATCATCAGAGCCTTGATAAATTCCATCTCACGTTCCCAGGAAGTCGAGTCCGCTTTTTCTCGCCACAGGAAATGCCTTGTTGTACTGAACCCGATGATAAATTCATATCTTCAATTGCATTTATGCTTTAGATCAGGATTCATACGTTAAAAAAAGGATATAATTGTGCATCCCGTTAGGGTGGTGTAAGGGATAAGATTAGAGTGATAAAAACTGTAACATATTTTTTTGTGTCACAGTTTCAAAAAATCTTTTGTTAGATGTACAGTTAGAGTAGCAGTTAACAGCAGGTGTGCTATGATATTATGTTATGTTTAGTATGGGTTACGACTCAAAATCAGCTTCCATGGTTTAACCATAGTCGTATGCTGAGTCGTTACCGATATTCATGACACTCACAAGATCGCACTTCTTTTTCCATTACTTGTTTAATTTTTGATTATATAAATACTTATATTTTTGTGTATTTTATTTATTTTGCAGTTGGTATTGTAGTGTAATGTTGTGTGTATCATAAATAAATGTTTTTTCTTTCTTTATATTAAATTGGTCAATATAAAGTATTACTTCCCATCGTCTCGCTGCCCATATATTATGAATATGATAAGGTTAAGCACAAGAGAGCTCGGCACAACATTTTTTATTTCTCCTTATCTTCTTTGTTTTCATCTCCACACTCACTTCTTTTTACTCATGTCGTCTCTCTCCATCCATATTTTCTTTGACCTTCTTTACTTCTATATTTATCCATGTTCTTACATTAAAACCGTTTTAGTTACATGACTTTCAACCCCTTTTAAAAACCTTACTAGGCCGATTTACGATCAGCAAAATGATATATAGACAACTATTTCATTTGTAGTTGAGACAAAAAATTATGTCTAGTAAACACACACACACTACATATTATGAAGAGTTATTTTCAAGATGGCGGCCCAACAACAGAACTGTTGAGGTTCACAAATCACGAATATAGTATCGAAAATTAGGCCACGAACCACCAAACATCTAAAAATATTAGGTTTACTACTAAAACTAATCTCACCGTACCCGCTACCTCTCATGTCTTAATCCCCACAAATCCTGGTATTGTAACAGGAAGAACCGACGCGTCAAAGCTCACACTGGGAACGTTCCCGGATGATATGAGTCATATCAGACGTTCCGATTATTTAACAAGAAGGCGAAGTGGTTAAGGATTATCATCCACACATGGTTAAGAATTTCGGATACTTTTGGCTCCGTTCAAAATTGATGCATAAGGGTAAACCTTATGCATCAATTTTGAACGGAGCCACAAGGTTAAAAGCTAACTGATCATCGTATAGTTAACATCATATCCGTATTTCCTCATTACTTAGATTAAAATAGAGGTACGGACGTAATAACCTATATATTATTAAATTCAATAGATTGAGAGCATTGTTGTCCCTGGAGAACAGCTGAGCAGTTGTGTCTCAGGTAGGGCTGAAAAACAGTATTTGCTAGTAAACAAAACGCGAACGTGATTGTGTTAGCGTTTAATAGTTACTCAGGCTATAGCATTTATCATCTCTTGATGCCACGAGATAGTGTTCAAAACATTTGCCTATCATAAAAAACTACAGAAACACAATCACACGACACACAAATCTCTGAGACAGATACGGACTTAATTCTTGTAATTTTGCAGTGAAAAAACATTTTATAATCTAGATTCACTTATTTTGAGATAACATCACGATATATTTTTTTAAGTTTTTTGTATGCCTTTATATAGACAAGATAAAGAACTTCTGGTGTGGTTCCTCTGATCATATCCCACACAGCGATCCCAACGTCGTCACATTCAAAGCTTTAAAATACAGACATCCTCCACCATTAGTATAGAAAAGGGGCCGGGTTTAAGAGGCATCGAATTACGGATCCATTAGCCCTGACGAAAGGTAAACGTATCAAGTTGCAGTGTTCGAACATTGATTTCGACACAAAATTAAAATCATCAATTTTTATTTATTTGGATCGCAAGAAAATCGTAAGAGGTAGACTCGATTATCAAATTATCTTCAAGATTTTGGGTATGTACGAGTAATCTTACCGCTGAAATGCTATGTGTTAATTCTAGGTATAAGCTATGTACATTCCAAATCCATTCAGCCGTTAAAGCGTGAAGTATCAAACATACTTACACACTTGCAAACTTACACACAAACTTTCAGATTTATACAATTAATAGAATATGTTTTTTTTATAATTACTTTTCTATTTACATATATCAATAATAAACATTAAATCAGTTAAATCAATAAAATCCACATTCAGATATATAAGAAAAAACAATTCGAATATTTTACACAAATTCCTACAAATTCAATACAAGAACTATTGTAAACAAAACCAGAAGCCGCAGTGCCCAGGGAATACAAATACAGAAACGTATCAATACAAAAAAACTTCAAAGTTCAATACTTGGAACTGGTGGGGAATCATTTCCCATAAAACAAGAGCGAAATCGTCATTAAACATAATTATAAATAGCTCGGGATAGAGTATTGGAACGCTCCGCTGTGCGGTGCGATATTTTTAGAAATATATTTATGAGTGGAGAGAAATAGTGGGGACAGTTCGGTGTAGCTGAGGGGGAGAACGCATACACACACACACACATATTACATAAATGTGTAATAGCTGCTACACACTGAACGCATTGGTTTGAACGGATGGCGTGCGGGATTACGAGCGCCTCCTGTTAAGCGGTAACCGCGCCTGCGTCTTTCGCGCGATCCGTGTAATCCAAATGCGTCTAGTGTGTGGCAGCTTTATGCAATTCTATACTGGACTGCCCGTTGGCTTAGTTGGATGTGGTAGCCTTCTCAGCAGCGGGTATCAGGTTCAATTCCTGGGTGGAAGCACAACTTTTCTCCCCAAGAGATGCATTTCAGTATCACCTAGAGATTTTTAACTTATATCCAGTAAAAACATCCAGTAAACATCCAGTGCGGCAAAGCAGCTCGTTTTGAGGTACATATTACACTAATAAGTTTTTTTTACAGTTTAGTTTGGTTGTGTATTTGAAAACCTTGAATAAGTAGTTTACGTATGTGTCGAATACGAACAAACTTCTTCATAAATATTTTAAAACCAAAAGCAACTTAAAGAGGGTTTATTCCTTTTGTCTTCTCTCTCGCTCGCACATTTCAATATTTTTAATAAATACAATTAGCTACGTGTGTTTTTTAAAAATGTTTTCATCCAACTATATGGACATTAATACAATTAATGTTTTAATCTCCCTTTCGTTTTTCATATCTTTAAGTTAAACGAAGAAAGCGCGAAAAACACATTGAAATTTAGGAACTCTGTTTTTTCTCATCTTATTGAAGGATATGATAGCGAAAAGAATTTTGAAACATCCTTGTATTAATATCCATATAGTTAGTTAAAAACATTTTCAAAAACACATGTACATAATTGTATTTATTAAAAATATTGAATTGTGCGAGCGAGAGAGAAGACAAAAGGAATAAACCCTCTTTAACAACTTTTTAAACCTCAGTTGATAGGCTGGTTAGCAATGACAGCGTTGTTGTGTCCGGCTGTCGATCGGACAATCTCGGTTTCGAAGTTTCGAACCCTAATCAGTAGCTTCCGGTAAAGATAAAATTGCGGTTCGAATAATTAATATGGAATTGCTTAACTTTGCCTGGTTTTTTATAATATAGGCACATAAGTATCCGACACTTTGCCAAAGTCTGTGTTCCCAGATAAGTACAATCATGGAGTCTTCAAGTCGGGAGTGAATAGGTATTTTCTAGGCAAGCGTGCTCCATAGTCGTCCGCATCGTCACTTAACATCAGATAACATATTGGTAAAGCGTTTGCCTATAACAGATAAAAAATACTTTTGATCTGATCATCATCAATTTTAGCTTGATCGATTTCGATAAAATTTATATGGGACCACCTCAGAAGTATAATCTTCTAAACAAAAAAAAAACATCAAAATCGATTCATATTTCTTTTTATGCTAGTCTCTCTCTATCTCACCTGATGGGAAGTGACGATGCGGCCGAAGATTGGTCATGCTTGCCTAGAAAATACCTATTCACTCTAGACTTGAAGACACCCAGATTGTACCGTAATAATTAGCGGAGAAATCGCGTACCATACATACAAAAAGAAAAAAAAATACATACAGTCGAATTTATGAGAACCTCCTTTTTTGAAGTCGGTTGAAAAGTAGTTTTCCTACAGCAACCCTACGGTGTATTTGTATAGTAAAGTTATGAGTGTAATTGGTCATAGTAATTGTGGGCGGTGACACACGGTCACCATTATCTAATACAGTCTCGTAGGTATGATTAGAGCGCAGGTATGTGAAAGGTACACTTAGGTATTTGGCAAGGTACTTGTCAAACTGTGGCAACAGTTAGAGAACAGTAATAAAATATCATTGAAAATAGAAGGAAAAATTATTGGTTAGATCATATTATCTCGAGTATCAGTTGACACACATTTTTAACCCCACGCAAAAACGATGGGGTGTTATAAGTTTGACGTGTCTGTGTGTGACTGTGGTATCTTAGCTCCCGAACGGATGAACCGATTATTTTTATGTTTAAAAGGTGAATTAGTCGGGAGTGTTCTTATCTATGTTTGATGGAAATCGGTGCAATCGTTTTCCAGATAGAACGTGGTCGGGAGTATTTTCAAAATTTTGATTTTGTATCTTGTTGAATGTAGGATGAATAAGTTAACTAAGTGGAGAAACTAAGACATTTAGGAAGAAAATATAACGTCCTGCTACCCGGAGCTTAGCCAGGAGGGCAGAAATAGGGCAATACAAATCTTCTTTTAAAATTTACTATTGAGTTGTGAGTGTGTGAAAAAACATTGTTTTAAACGAGAACGAAGAAATATGTTTTGTAGAGAGTTAATCTATACCATGGTAAAGGACATAAAGGACATAGTTTTTCAAATTGTAATTTTAATATTTGTATGCCTAACAAGGGCGAGAATGTAAATGGCAACCAATATTGTTTTATTCAACATCTTATATTGATTTATTAATATACACCTGCATTCTGACGAATAAATGATTTGATTTGATTTTATTAACGGGCAAAGCCGCAGAACAAAATAATCTCTCTCTCACACTCTTCAGTTATAAAAAAGGACTCTTCCAAGGCAAAATCAAACTATTTTTTTTAAACTTCCACACTCACGCCACACTAATTTCGAACACATGTATCGCGGGTGCCGGAAACATTTAGATCACACACACAATCACCAGAACCAGAAACACAAATTTCCCTCGTTAAGACTTGCGTTCCCACCGGGTATCGAACCCTACGCTATCCGCTGCTTTGAATGCAGCAATGAAAGTTTTAGTTTTATGCAGTGAATTAACATTTATAAACGTTTATGATGTTGTTAAATGCGCATTTCGCATGTGCTTGGCATGAATTTCGATCGGAGCACAGCATCCGACTGAATGGCTGAATAGTTATCATTAAAGTTGTAAACTCGTACTAAATGCCCCATTAAATGCTTATAGTAGTCGTTTAACTGAACGCGAGATTATGTGGGACTTGAAGAAGAAAAACAGCGTTTGATATACAAAATATAACGAAGGTAAAGGCAAAGGTAATAAAATAAAAATGGACGGCCCAGTTGGCGCAGTGGGTAAGTATCTGCCCTCTTCAACGTGGGTTCGATTCCCGGGCAGAAGCACAAATTACCTTACCAAGCGACCATTGTGTTTCTGGTTCTGGATGTGGGTGTTTGTGTATATGATGTAAATGTTTCCGACATCCACGATACAAGTCTTTGTTCTAAGTGTAAGCTGTGACTGTGAATGCGTTTGCATTTGCTAGTTTTTTAATGCATTAAAAAGACGCTACCACACTCGTAACCTCGCACTCAAGTTCGAAAGTTTGTATCGTTGCCGGCAATCGAAACCATGACGACGGCGGCGCAGAGGGCAGAATAACTAAGCCTTTACAAGAATTTGTTAAAATATTGTAATAGAACTACCTTGTCTTATATAGTCAAGCTCGTCACTCATGTAAGGTTCATTAAAATTATTGTATAATTTATCTTTAACTACATATCATTATTTGTAATTTAACGATTTCAATGTACGTAATACCAACTGAACGTCAGAGAACATATCCGCATGAGCGAAGCATTGAGAACGTAAGATTCAAACGAGGGAAGATCTAAGAACGAAGGTTTATTGACGTTCAGGTGGTAAGCGTGAGGATTTTCTGGAGACATTCGATTGACGGCGACGAAGCTGGAAGGACGTTTACTTAGAGTGTCTATATTATGTTATTAATACATTAATACCTATGTTACCTTATAGTACAAATATAAGTCTGCAAGTGAAACGCGAGTAGTTTTTATTAAGTAGATTCGACTAAGCTTACACTCATATAAAATAACGTAAAAATATATACTGGGTCCAAAAAAGACGCGAGTGCTTTTCATTCGTGAAATATATTATTTGAAGTAAATAGGTGATAACAGTTATAGTATAAACAACTCTTACCCCACTCTCTTGACTGGTAGCTGGTGGCAGCTGAATTCCATGCTCCTCATTATATCTTCTCCTGGCTCTATGCCTCAACAGAGCTGACGCATCAGGCTGTCCAAACTGAAATATCTGTTCATCTTTCCCTAGAAACACTTTATCACTAAGTTCACTATATTCACTGTCCTTCACGAACACCTTCGGGTTGAAGTCCGTGCTCACATATTCTGACCGCACGCCGTCTAAGATCTCCGATGATAACCGAAGCGAGTCCGATGTTTGCCGGAGATGATCAGAGTCTCTATAGTTCTCGCATATTTGGTTGAAAGTATTGAAGTACTCGGAAGCTAAGTCAGTTTTAGGCTGATAGTCCATCGGCGGCGGATCCGCGGCTAAGAAATTCGAGTCCATGTTTAATTCGCTTCGCATAGCCATGGTGTTATTTGAATTTGAACTTTTTGCACTTGGTCGGAGGCATCACTTTTGGTTGTCACTGTGGATGGATTTCGGTTGAGTCTTGGACTGTGTTTACGTTTCGATTTTTATTTCGGTGTGAATAATATGTGGGGTTATTTTCCGTAGTCTTCATATAATAACTTATCTTAGTGCAAAAATACATTGTATTTATCACAATCACTACATTGCGATTGACGAACTAATGCAGTTGGGATCATGTAGTCCATTCCCAAGCTTTATGTGGGCCACTAAATAGGCGATATTAAAGGCTTAACATTTCAGCAATATAATTTAAGTGCTCTGACTGCTCATGATTTTAATGACAACCATCTTATATTTGGTGAAAGAAGTAGGCAAATATTCTTGTAAATCATTATCGTACATTTCCAATCTTCAAAATGGTGTAGATACTCGAAACGTGATTAAACAATTAATCCGTATTATCATCTACGTACTTGATATATTATGATATTTTTATTATATTATGAAACCGATATACATTTCATATTATTGATATATCTTAGAATCACGCTTTTATATTGTTTTTCTCTATCTTAAATATATAACGAAAGATTCAAAGAAGTGTGCTTGAAATAATAAGTTTAATAGACTACCACAAAAAATATAATTTTAAAATTGATATACATACAACGTATACTGTTGAAAAATACCTTATTAATAATAACATAATATATATTTTTACCAATCTATAAAAAAAGCTTAGAAAGTAATGGTTCTTTACAGGGGATTCAAGGATACTGAATAGATAATTAGAATAGAGTCGACTATGATCACCTAGGTGATTACATTCACAGTGATCAAAGGACACTAATGAGTAGCCTATGATTTACCCAGGTGATCATAGTCGAATGGACCGTCTCAAGACCGCCGAAAGAAGAAAGTAACCGACAAAACTATCTATCTATGACAATTTCATAAACAATAACATACCAGAAAAAGATGAAGAATTACGAAAACGATCCGAAAATTAAAGAAAAAAACAAACGGACCCGCCCCGTTCGCACAAAGTCCTTTAACTGTCAAATCATGCGCACAATCGAATAAAAACTACCAAAATCACCTTGCGTCCCATGGGAAAGGACCCCAACTCTTTATTTAGAGAAATTGTAAAAGGACAATGTTCAATGCAGGTAGAAATCGTAACATTACGTTGTACGATTTGGCTGCCCGTTGCACTTCGCTACAGATAAGGGGCTTAAGTTTTAAATTTGATCGATGTTTGTTAACATTTTACACTAGGAAACCAGTGTCAATTTAACAAATATATGTCAGTATGGTAGATAATAAAACGTATTTTGATTGGCATTTTCAATAAATACCATCACAGCGTGAGGTCGTTTTAATGGGGTTCGAAGTAAATTTAAGTTTCTATCAATACCTGATTTTTTATTGAAACTTATGATTGCATTTGTATGATTTAGATCGAATGTTGTAAAGTTATTTCCCTATGTGACACTTATAGCATTCCACCTTGAGATAATTGGTTATTTTTTTTTAATTCCGTTTTAATTTCTTTCAAATGTCAAAAGTTCTATAGCTTTTATCTTGCTCACCTTTTTTAAATTCAGAATAGGAAAACATTTGATAGACAACCTTTTCGCGACGACGAAGTTTCTCACATTAAAAAATAGTAATCTAAGTCCATCGATGTACTTACGCCGATATATATAAACCCGCGTAAGTGTACCGGATATTTATTTACTAATACGATGTTTCACAAAAACATACACAACAATGTACGTAGGAGGATCTAATGCTATCATTCTGCTATTTAAAGAAACCTATATTGCTTGCTATTTAGAGTTTATGTTCGGTTTGTGAGGCTGTGAGTTTGAAAGCGTTAATGTTTATGTTACAAAAACTTGTTGTGTAGATAATAATTTAAACACAAGCAAATTAAAAAAAACCGATTACACCGGTATATCTTCGGAACCCTTGATCAGATTAATTGAATTAGATACGCATTATTGAGGATAACTTAAATGTGACCATATGGGAAGCATCAGCTTTCAAAAAGAACCATAAAAATCGGTTCACCCAGAAATAAGTTTTGAGGTAACACACAAAACAAAATTTTTGAATTGAGAACCACCTCCTTTTTTTGAAGTCGGTTAAAACTGAACGGAAACTCCGGTGAAACATACGGGAAACACGGAAACACGTGCGTCGCTGCCACAAAATGCGCAGTAGTTTGTAAACATGGTCGGTGCCATCTGACAGGTGGTGTGATGGTGCAGATGTGGCGCCAAGGACGGTCGGGTTCGACACTCGCACTGGGAATTCGTGGGGGTGCTCCCATATCACCATTCTTACTACCGTTAATAAAAAACTAAGCTTGTGTTTGTGTGTATGTTTGACAATTTCGATTTCACTGTTAGTACAGATTAATCTAATTTCGAGATAGAATTAGATTTTTTTTTTTAATGTTTTGGGTTCGATTCCCGGCAGGAGCACAAATTCCTTTCCAAGGGATATTTGTGCTTCTGATTCTGGGTGTAATGTGTGTGTAATGTGAATGTTACCGGCGCCCACTATACAAGTTTTCGAACTTAGTGTGGGGCTGTGTGTGTAAATGCAATCGTCACTTTCCATCAGGTGAGATAGTAGTCAAATGCTTGCCTATTTTGCATAAAAAAATGCGTTTGTTGTTGTTTTTTTGTTATTGGTAATGAGAAATTACAAGTCAATTACAATATAGAATTACAAAAGAAAATAGTTTGAAAATTGCCTTGTTAATGAATTACCTTTTGTATAGTCGAGTAAGATTTACTCGATGTTCCGGCTGAGTTACAGACTGAGTTGTCAGCCGTGGTCACCGAAGACTTAGATCTATTAACGAACCAAGTACCAAGTTTTTAGGACACGCAAATCTTCACATTGGATCCCTACCGATACTGCTGTTCCAGTTCAGTGAGCTTGCCAATAGGCTTGTATCACAACTCACACCCAACAGCACCAAATAACCGACACCCGCGTGTTGTTGTACAACTGTGCAGTAGTTTGTAAACACAGGCGGTGTCACGCCATCTGACAGGTGGTGACGCAGATGTGGAGCCAAGGACGCGGGTTCGACATCCTCACGCAGAATTTCGTAGACAATGCGTGGATTTACCATAATCTTTTTATTTTCGATAGACCTATCGTCACGACTGTTGCTGAGTGATGATGGTCGAAGTTGGTAAGGCTTTCTTTTAACCCTATATTTTAACTTTGCTTAAAAGGAAGGCATTCTTATTTCTCGTTTGATTATTGATATCGTGATTTGCCCGCTAACGTACCTGGACGTCGGCCTTCTAAGTAGCGGGTATCCAATCGAATCCCTGTGGTTTTCGTAACAAGTTTTCTTCTCAAGGGAAATTAATGTCTCTGGTTCTGGTTATGTGTGAGTGTGATGTGATTTTTTCCGGCACCCTCGAAACAAATCTTTGAACTCAGTGTGGGACTGTGAGTGTGAAAACGTTTTGTTTGTATCGTGAACTGCCCGCTGGCGTAGTTGATTGGGCGAATGCCTTCGAGCAGCAAGTTAAACAGTTATCGGGTTCGATTCCCGGTGGAAAACAAGCGTTTATGTTTATTTCTGATACAGACATCGACAACACGTTTTTACAGCTGAAGAATGCGCGTGTTTTGTAATTTTATCCTAAGTTATATTCAAGGCAGGCATGGTACATCTTCGTACGAAATCCCTATGCTTTCGATTTCTCGGTAAACAATATCACCATCTCACGAGCCGAACACCCCTTTATCTCACCCCGGGGTGGTCGCCCACCAACGTAGTAACCTGACCCGGTCGGATCAGCTGATTCGCCGATTCACACGTACAACAGTGCCCGTATGCACGGTGTCCGGTGTCGCGAGGGAAGCCTTAGTTTCGTGGCATTTGGGAGATGAGTAACTTCGGAAAACTCAAGAGCAAGTGAAAACAGTGGTATGGATCTAGATGAGTACATATTTAGTGTTCAACTTAAGAAACTTGAACTCTCCGTTGGCTTATTTGGGAACTTCTAATCAAGGGAATCGAACCCCTACCTTTGCACCCAGCTCGCCTTCTAAGCAAGGGTATCAGATTCGATTCTCGGCGGGAACACTTTTTCTGATTGTGTGTGTCATCGAACTTAGTGTGGGGCTAACTAACATTCATGGGTGCTTCTAAGGGGCCCACAAGAATAAACGATTTTGATTTTAGTTAAAGTTGATTAGCAACCATTCCCACTTAAAATTGCAATACTTATAATAAAGCTGTGATAATGTTTTATATAATCGCATAATAGGTATTACTAACGAAACAGTGTCAAATGAAAAAAATAAGTTCACTTTTTACGCAGTCGGGTTTTTTGATTTTGTGTGATATTGTCTTATTATTTAACTGATACTCTCTCGCCTTATAGTAAACGTCACTCGTGCACTTTACAGTTCAGTGCCAACTTTTGAACTTTGACGGGTCAAAATTGAAATCCGGCACCGCAATGCACTGCACTCTTCACTCCGGGCTTTACATAAAATCTCTAGACATGTTTTGGAATCATTGCCCTTCAATACGAATGTTTCCACTCAACTTGGCGGTTGAATGATTGTGGCAAAGGTGTGGTGCTTCCAGGCGGATTCACTACAAGAGATCTACTACATTGAACTTCCTGAGATTCCACTTTAAGGACATTGGTCTTCCAACTTCTAAATTCTAACTGCCTGTTGGCTTAGTTGAGTGCGCGTGCGCCTTCAAAGCAGCGAGTATTTGAATGCTAATTATTCCACTATACAAAGCATTCAGGGTCACTTAATAAGCACATTCACCCACAAACATTAAGTTCAAAGCCTTGTATCGTTGGAGCAGCAAAGATTTAGATCACACACACAAGTTACACTCTGAACTAGAAGCACAACTTAATGCCCCTTAGAGAAGATAATTGTCTTGCCGGGAATTGAACCCACGCGTAAAAAGCAATCTTGTCCACTGCGGTCGCTGTTCAAATCGGCCAACAATTGAAGACATTCTTTAAACAAATCAAATCAAAATCGTTTATTCACATGGGCCCCAAAGAGGCACCCGTGAAAGTTAATGATTCTATTGCCAGATTCGCAAAATTACAGCCATCTCGAGAAGAACCTGGCAAGAAACTCGGCGGCGCATTTTTTTCATTCATTTTTAAAAAAACAATCTTAATCTCTAATACATAATTTTATTAACCTTGGTGTTATTATGGTAGTCGCAAGAAAGCGCTTGTGCAGTTTGCCTCCATGTATCCTTGTCATTAATATAGTCGATCGTTTTAAAGTAAGCTTTCTTAATTAATGCCCGTTTTATTACAGATTTGAACGTCTGGCAGGGGGCCGGTCTTAGAACTTTACGCCATATTTTTACAACATTAATTCCCGACGGTTTTTAATTATGTAGGTGTTTTACCACTCGCTGATAAAAATACAAAAAGACAATGTTAAATTGAAGCTATTTTAAAAACTTTTTTGGACAGGTTCGTATCAATATAGACATTTAATAATATCTCTATCAATGTCATAGAAATTTATCGAGTAATGTCATTCAAAGACGAAAGACAATTGTATAGATAATAAATGTGTAGAAACATGTATAGATTGTGCCCTAGTCTAAACATATCTTTAAATTTATTTATATACACTAGTATCCGCGCGGCGTGGGCCCTACGGGCCCACGGAAAGGCGACGCGGGGCTCCGGTAGCTAACGACTTTTGTCAGCGACTTGTGACTTTTGTGCCCAAGATCGACGTCCGAGGGTATTCGGCCGTGACGATGACGAATCTCGGTGACTCAACGGAGGGACACGCGGGCCTTCGGCCCGCGCGCCCCTCCATTTCGTCCCCGGATTCGTCATCGTCACACCCGAATACCCCCGGACGCCGACCTTGAGCCAAACGGGGGCGGGAGAGCGAGCCGCGCGGTTCCGTCCCGAAATCGACGTCCGACGGTATTCGCGGGCGCCGCTGACGATTCTCGGTGACTCGACGGAGCGGCACGCGGGCCTTCGGCCCGCGCGCCCCTCCGTCTCGTCCCCGGAATCGTCAGCGGCACCCGCGAATACCCCCGGACGTCGATTTCAGCACGGCGGGCGCCCGCGAGCGCGTCGATGTCGCGTTGTTCCGTCCCGAAATCGACGTCCGACGGTTTCCGGGGGCGCCGGTGACGATCCCGGTGACTCACGGAGGTGCACGCGGGCCTTCGGCCCGCGCGCACCTCCGTTTCGTCCCCGGGATCGTCACCGGCACCCCCGGAAACCCCCGGACGCCGATTTCGGGCCGGTCGGGTGACTTCGGAAAAAAAATTTGTATGGCGGCCGGGTCGAAAAATTTTTTCAGAATTTTTTCACTATTTTTGCCGGACTCTGGGGCCCCCCCCGCCCCCCTATACCGAATTTCACGCCGATCGAAAAAACTTTCGGTCAAGGTCACGTCGGAGGTCAACTTTGACCTTTTCTCCCGGAGCGCGTCCGGACTCTTAGCAACTTTAGTTCGAACAGCCCGTACCTATGTATGATAGTTTCCGAGCTATAGCGTTCCACATTTTGTATGGGAAAAAAGTTTTTTTGTATGGCAACCCTATTTTTTTCCAATTTCCCTAAAGAGGTCCCAGGGTGTACCTAAACTTTAGTTCGAGGACGGGTATTTTTAGGGGCGCCGTTTCCGAGATATTCCCCTCGACGTACCCTCGGAAGCCGAAAACTACCACTTTCGGACTTTTCCCATGGTCCCATGAAAATAACCTATATAACTCTAACACATCATTTTCACCTCCGGAACCTCCTTCTGGGAGAACAATTATGTCAATCAGTCAATAAGTGAGTGGTAATCTAACATTATATAATATAAACTAGTTTTCTTTGTAGCGCGGGCCCTCTCGGGCCCGCGTGGGGGTCCGCGTGGGTGTCGTCCCGAAACATAAAAAAAAAAAAAAAAAAAAAATCTAAATACTTCCGAACAACAAATCTTTACCCATACAAGCTATCAAACTTATCTATGTACACTACTCTTCCTATATTCTAACATACCTACCTTTATAATAATTTCAAACTAAACACTGTTCCAAACTAAACAGAAGAAAAATATTTTTCTCTATCCATAAATATATTCAAGACCGAGCTGCCGAAACAACACTTTACCCATACAAACTATCAACCTAATCTATGTACACCACTTTTCCTATATTTTTACATACCTAACTTTATAATAATGTCAAATCAATATACTCAGTAGGTATTACTACGATTAATTTCAAAGACAAGTAAAAAAACGCAAGTCAAGTTTCAACACATTAATTTAATCCAACTCATAATAGTTACTCACATTATACAAATAAAAATTATTAGACACGCTTTACAGTTAACCTTTTGGTAATCGTACAATATATCAGCCTTATGTACTATGTACACTCCCTTACTTATGTACCTACTACATATATAACGTCATAATAAATTAAATGATTAAGTCAACACACAAAACAAATATATGATTGAGCTACCAAAATAACACTCCCCCTTCACTAATTATCAAACATTATTTTCCTTTTACCTCTACTTGCAGTATAGTCGCCACAGTTAAAAATGACACATGGATTTAAAAACAATAAACAAATGTAATAATAATCACCAAACTGAGCAGAGTGAATATCTATTTACCATACAAACTATCAAATCTATGGACACCCACCCATACCATTTATTCTAAGATTGTATCCATAGTAAGTTAATGACTCGTGTTTTTATATATTTATTATAATTACCTATATTATATTTGATAGAGTTGTCGATATAACGCGGTACCCATACAAATGATCATGTTGACCTACATCCCTGTACTTAAGTAACACAGCGAACATTAAAATACAACGTACAATACAAAAACATTATGTATATTGAGTTATATATGTGAATGAATTACGTATTGAGTTGCTGAGAGTATACTTATCAAATTGAAGCTTCTTAATAACGGGTCCGCGCGGTGGCCGTACCCTCACACTATCCCAAACCAGAAAAGAAATTACTTCTACCAGATATGTACGACAGAGCTGCCGAAACATTAGGTACCCATACAAACTATCAACCTAATTTACGTACACCTCTTTTCCTATATTTATTCTTATATACCTACCTTTTTAATAATATCAAATCAATATACTCAGTAGGTAGTTACAATTTGGCTACACTCGTAATATGCCTAATTGTACATAGCACATACATCACTGTACTGCTATGAATAAAAAAGTAAAAAAAACTCAAGTCAAACAATAGTCAAGTTCATTTAATCCAACTCACAATGATCTAAAGAAAGCCCCTTAACTACTAAAATAGGTATATACAACAAATGAAACGCCGGGAATCGAACCCGATACCGTTGCTTAGAAGGCGAACGTTCAACCAACTAAGCCAACGGCCATAATACACTAAATATAAATATAAACGAAAATTTAACAAAGATTCTGAATTAATGTCACACACTCAAAATCCAACAATATTTAGTATTTTTAATATATAGTACATTATGTCATGGTTTCATGTAATCAAACTTGCAATAGTAATAAATGTACCTACATAATAATTATTGCACAATAACACATCCGCTTAAGGCCTTGGATTCGATCACAGCGGGTAGCGAGGCGGCAGCGGTAGCGACTAAGGATATTTTCGCAGAATAAATATTATACTGTATAGCCACCGCTCTCGCCCCGCTGTCCGCTGTTCGTCGGGGCCAGGCCTAATAGTACATTACGACGCATTTGGTTAGAATAGAACGGGTAGCGGTCGTACCCGCCATACCGCGTCAAATGTGTCAGGCGTTCAATTTAAGTGTAAACGATCTCTTATTAGAAGATCTATAAAAGATCGTTCAAACTAAAACTGAACGCCGCGCGCCGCCCCGTCGTCGTCAACAAAATGTATGAAACGGACAAATACCTAATAGAAAAATTGCTGATGCCGTAACAGAAGTCCAGAGGATTAACAATAAAAAAAAAATGTTATTAGAAGATCTATAAAAGATCGTTCACACTAAAACTAAAACTAAACGCCGCGCGCCGCCCCGTCGTCGTCAACAAAATGTATGAAACGGACAAATACCTAATAGAAAAATTGCTGATACCGTAACAGAAGTCCAGAGGATTAACAATAAAAAAAAAATGTTATTAGAAGATCTATAAAAGATCGTTCAAACTAAAACTAAACGCCGCGCGCCGCCCCGTCGTCGTCAACAAAATGTATGAAACGGACAAATACCTAATAGAAAAATTGCTGATGCCGTAACAGAAGTCCAGAGGATTAACAATAAAAAAAAAATGTTATTAGAAGATCTATAAAAGATCGTTCACACTAAAACTAAAACTAAACGCCGCGCGCCGCCCCGTCGTCGTCAACAAAATGTATGAAACGGACAAATACCTAATAGAAAAATTGCTGATGCCTTAGAACAGAAGTCCAGAGGATTACAAAAAAAAAATGTTATAAGTGTTGCGGTTTGTGCATGCTTGACCCACGCTCCAGGCTTCGTGGTCCGTTTATTGGTTGGAGTGAGGTGTTCAATTTTCAAAATGCAGATCCAATTTCGCTGCGGCTCGTGTCTCAGAATCTGCAAATATATAATGATATGATAAACAATGTACTTATAGGATTAGGTATGTTTGTCACCTAAATCCTATGGCTGAGCGGCTGGACCGATTTGAATGAAATGTTATGTGTATATTTCAATGGGTTAATAGATGGTTTGAATGAAAGCACAATTGGACCCGGTCGACGACCGTCCGCCGTAAGATCGAGAATAGTATGCGGAAGTTTGAGACAATCGTGTATTAACGTAGTAAGCACGAACACGAAGCATACATCGCACCTCATTCGCGAGCGAAGCGAGCGCGTTTTTTTTTTGTGACCTTTGACCTTTCGAAGACGCGACCTTGACCTTCTGCAAATGACCTTGACCCCGCAACTCTACGACATTCGTTAAGTTTATCCTATATTACCTTATTTATTCTTTTTTTGCAGCGTGCCAAATAATAGGATAAAATACAGACTTACATCTGAAATTCTACCTACTCACTCTTTTATTGTATAAGAAACTATAACATGAGCAAATTATTTCAATGTAATATATAAATAAGCATAATAGTTATCCGTGCTATTGATTGGCGCTATTATAAATCCGAAAGCTTATGTGTAATTGTGTAAGTATGCTTGTTCCCTCTTCACGCTTTAACGGCTGAACGGATTTGGATGAAATTTGGAATGTAAATAGATTATACATAGGATTAACACATTGGCTACTTTTTAACCTGATAACAGCGGGCGGAGCCGCGGAGCACGGCTAGTATGAAATTAATGAGAACCTCCTGGGTTCGCATAAAGCAGCGTCATTAAATTACGTCAACGATTTTTTATATATTTTTGGCGACAGATCGTAAAGACGCTTAGTGAAGCACGACTATAACATCTTAATATGTATACAATTCTTCCGTAGGTATGTTTGTCACATAATCCTCTGGCTGAGCGGCTGGACCGATTTGAATGAAATGTTGTGTGTATACATACTTCAATGGGTTAATAGATGGTTTGAATGAAAACACAATTGGACCCGGTCGACGACCGTCTGCCGTAAGATTCATAATAATAATTATCGAGAATAGTATGCGAAAGTTTGAGACAATCGTGTATACATAGTATGCACAAACACCGAGCACACATCGTACCACATTCGCGAGCGAAGCGAGCGCGGTTTTTTTTGTGACCAGGCGTTCAGTTTTAGTGTGAACGATCTCTTATATATTAGTAGGTCTATAAAAGATCGACGCCGCGCGCCGCCGCGTCCACAAAATTTATAAAATGGACAAATACCTAATAGAAAATTGGTGATGCCGTAACAGAAGTCCAGATGATTAACAATGAATAAATAAAGTATAAGAAGTATTGCGGTTTGTGCATGCTTGCACCACGCTCCAGGCTTCGTGGTCGGTTGGTTGGAGGTGTTCGATTTTCAAAATGCAAAGTGCGTTGTCTCAGCATCTGTAAACATAAAATGATAATGTACTAATATTGTTTTAATATTAGATTTAATATAATATAGGTGCCGCATCAAAAGCGGGCACAGCAAACATCTGTTACTGGGATACAGATCGTGGTAACTTAGTGAAGCACGACTATCATATAATATTCTTCTGTTGGTGTGTTTGTCAACTAACTCTTCCCGAAGCGGCTGGACCGATTTGGATGAAATGTTGTGTGTATATTTCATTGGGTTAATGGATGGTTTGAATGAAAACACAATTGGACCCGGTATGTGGCGCCGCTTTTCGCGTAAGACGCGACCTTGACCTTCTGCAAATGACTATGCATGCACCTCTACGATCCTGACCTCGTAGATATAAAGCAGGACTCATCCGCTGCGTCAATTAGTTTGTCAACATTTGATACAAAAGTGTTATTAATTTATTTGCCCGTCAACTTTACTGCCAATTATTGCAATGGGCAAAACATCAACACAAAATACACACTTGCAGCTGTGACATGAGCAAAGTATCACAAAAACACATATTCCCTACTTTTATGTACTTTAGAAAACACCCACATTACACAGACACAGATCACATTTAGAACCAGAATTACGAATATCCTATGAGAAGAAAAATTGTGCTCCTGCCGGGAATCGAACCCAGAACCCTAACGTGCGGGACCAACACTAATATACATATGACTATAGTATAACACTCGTAATATAAACAAACAACACAAACGCTCATACACTCACAGCCCCGCACTAAGTTCAAAAAACTTGGAAGGAAAAGTGTGCTCCTGCCGGGAGTCGAACCCGGGACCGGCAGACACAGCGCAGAGGGCATACACTTGACCACCGCGCCAACTGGGTCGTCAATACACAGGACGTATCTGGCTCGAACGGACGGCGTAGTCAAACTTCCCGTACAGCGGTACCCACGCCGATCTGTTCGAACCAAATAAACGCGCCCTTTGTGCCGGATTTTTTTCCGGCACAATGGGCGCATATACATCAAACACAACTACACCCAGAAACTAAAACGAAAAATGTTCATTGGAAAGATACTGTGCTCATGCCGGGAATCGAACCCAGTCCCCACGGCGCAGTGGGCAGGCTACAATTTATATATTTGACAAATGTTTTTGTGAAATAATTACGTATACGACGCGACGTGTATAGCCGTGTGTATATTCTTCAAACCCTCGTAAACGAACAGAACAAAAGCCACATTTCCACACTAAGATTAACTAATGTTAGTGACATAATATTTACAGTTATTTACATTATAGTGTACTCCGCTCGAGTTCCTGTGGTTGGTTAATTGGCGTCAGATTCGATGTTCAAAATGCAGGCACACAGCTGCAGTGCAGTGGAAAGTCAGCAGCATCTGTGAATGTCAAATAATAATTATATTGACGATTTTAGTCTATGATCGACAGCGAGTAAACAAATAGATATGGGAACATTCAACAACTATTTAATAGTCATTAAATGGTTACCTATCTAGCACAATAAACAACGGGTTACACTCCGGGAGTGCCGGCAGAAGTGAAAACTTGAACATTCAACGTTGTAAACAGCAGGAGCAGGTATACATTTTCGCCGCGCGTTAGAAAGGGAGGGCGAATATCTCTCCCTCCGTCTTAAGAATTTTCGATCCGGTCACGTGTCCTGATGCGAGTTAAACATTTTTTACCCATTCCAAAAAAGTGCACAACGCCGCTAAAGAAGTTTTCACTTAAAAAATCTGAAAAGCCACAGACAGATACACACTACAAACATTAAAATTAACGCTTTCACACTCATAGCCCCATACTAAGTTCGATGACTCTCCGTGTTGTGGGCGCCGGAAACATTCACATCACACACACACACACACACAATCAGAAACACACATTTTCCTTGGGGAGAAAACTTGTGTTCCCGGTGGGAATCGAACCTCTGCTTAGACAATGAACACACAAAAAAATAACAAAAACAGCTTATTTTTTCGTTGGGAAAATATACATATATAAAGCAATGTTTAATATAAACAAATGCAAAATTTTGCTACATTGATGTACTTAAACAAAAAATAAATGCATTCACACTCACAGGCCCCTCACTAAGTTCAAGACTTCTATCGTGGATGATGCCGGAAACATTCACATATCACACAATCACACCTAGAACCAGAAACAATAATCTCCCTTGGGAAGGAAAATTGTGCTTCCGCTTAGAATCGATCTCGTACACGCGGCGCAGTGGGCAGGCCTCTGCCCTCAAAATTATTACAAAATTGTCAACAAAATTAAATAATTGACAATAATGAGTGAAATTAATAAAATCATAAGAAGCATACCAGTGTATGTGGATTCTTCAAACTTGCGACTTCATGGAGGATTGGTTGGTTTGATGGTGTGAGTTTCTCCTCTTTACTGTCCATCAGGTGGTCAAATGCCAGCCTTAAAAAAAAAAACAATATTCGTAACTTGCGTGACAGAATTGCAATAGAACCAGATACACAATTTTTTCTTGTTGAGGAGAGAAAGACAAGTGGCAAAATTACAATGCAAGATTCTCAAACACCTCTCTTTTTTGACAGGGGTTAAGAATAAGAATACAGACTTGCAGTTGTAACATGAGCATACATTTATAACAATCACAAAATGTTGCTACATTAATGTAAACTAAATGCGGGGAAGACCGAACACTAAGCTTTTTAAATTTAAACACCTCAGGCTCAGTTGGGTGAGTGTACGCCGCCGGCGGAAATACGAGTTTTCTCCCCAAAGAAAACTTGTGTTTCTGGTTGTGGTTGTGATTGTGTGTGTGTGAAGTTTCCAGCATCCACGACACAAGACATCAAACTTAGTGTTGAGCTGTAAGTGTGAAAATGTTTATGTACTCTGCAAAAGAGCCCTACAGCATAATAACATTCGGCTTGTCACATTGAATGTAATTTAATCCAAATATAAATAAATCTTAAATTATTACAAAATAACTCACCATATTTCCCTTGCAGCATGTATGCATGCTGGGCTGTGAATTGCTACCAGCAACAATTTTCTTCAACATTTTCCAAACTTCATATCAGCACCCGATAACTTATGTTCATACTGAAAATGTATAAAACTTAGAATGAACACTCAGACATGTCGAACATGCAGTTTATCTAAACTAATACAGAATATTTATGGCTAACACAATAGGCATTTTTTTTTTTTTTTATTGTAGATAGGCAAGCATTTGACCACTATCTCACCTGATGGAAAGTGAAGATGCGGCCAAAGATGTGACATGCTTGCACTCTAGACTTGAAGACACCCAGATTGTACTGTTCGGGAAACAAAGACGCAGCCAATGAGTTCCACTCCCTCGCTGTACAGATGATAAACGTAGAAGCAAAACGCTTCGAGCGAACCGGCATGACAAATTTTAATGTTCTGCATTCCGTGTCCCTGATCTATTCAAACCAAATGCATCTGGTGTGGCAAAGCCTTGATAGTAAATCCATAAATGACCAACAAAACTTCTTCAAAGAAATTAACATAACACTCACACACAGGTCCAAAAGCACAAATGTGCATTGGGAAGGCATTGTGCTTCTGCCGATCGAATCCAGTACCCGCGACACAGTGTACAAGTCTCTGCCCTCCAAGTCACATCATACATACAAAACTAACTAAATCTGAACATTCAATGTAATAACACAACAAAAATCTGAATGATATCAGATTTTATAGGCTGATAGGCTTATATCTGAGTACCCAAGGAGTAAAAAGCAAGATTTTGCCCACTGCTATTAATCTATTCTATTTGGCAATGGTCAACCACCGTGCATCGGACATTCTTCTCACATTGAATAAAATTTAATTTAGCCAATCTTAGTTTGTTACAAAATATACCAGGTCAATACCTACATAAAGAAGCAGGATTTCTCTGATAAATTATAGCTAAGACATAAATCATCATATCAATATATCATCAAGATAAACCCATTTGACCCTCCCATAGTAGTAGAATCCTCAATTTCAGGCGACGCGTTTCAAGATCCAACCCCCTTTATAACATAATATACCAAATAATATAAGCAAAGTTTGCCCTATACTGTATATTAATGCAGCGGCCATCATAATCAATGAAAATATTATTTATATAACAATATAATGTTAATAAAAATCTTAGTAGCAGAAGCCTCAGCTCCTACAATGACTCATTTGTAGCCATGGAATGAAAATAACATTTAAAATGTACACACAACGGCACTGTAAGTTTAGAGAATGATAATATGCGTAAGTAGGTGGTATAATTTTGTCTTTGTGTTTCTGATTCAGGTTGTGATTGTGTGTGTGATGTGAATGTTTCCGGCACCCACGACAAAAGTCATCTAACTTAGTGTGGGGCTATGAGTGTGAAAGCATTAGTTTCATGAAGATTAATGCAATCATTACTCAACATTGTACGTCGCCGTCTGCAGTCTCCTCCGCGACCACCACACCTTCGTATGCCACAGTGGCACTTGCTCACCTTTACTTCTGCAAACTTTGCTAATTGAAAATGTCGGACACAGACGTCGTAACTTCACTTATGGAATGGAAAATTCAAAAAAATTCTTTCGGAAAAACATTTTTTACATCAATGAGTTAATATTTGGCTACTATATCACCTGCTGAAAAGTGATGATGCGATAAATATTGATGAAAATTGAATGCTTATCATATTCACGACTGATAATTTAATGGGTATGTTTTTCCACACCCAGTGAAATGTATCTCGAGCCATCAGTTGATAATATTATGCAAAGTAATACAATGCATACCTATAGACAGGCCTTAGCAACTAACATTGATAAAAATAAGCACTTACTGAGTTATGCTGTTCTGAAATATAGTCGACATGAGCTGTGCACAAACTGCAGTACTTTTTGAGTTAACTTTCCTCGCTGTAATGAGCCACTCGAACTGAAAATAAAATAAAAACATAATTACTTCAATAATAAACGTGTGCATACATACTTGAGACTATTATATTTTGCTGCTCCAGATAATAAATATTGTTTGCACACCCTATTCAGTCTGACAACCTCAGAACCTTTCAGGGAAGCCTCCAATGACACACAACATTCTGCTGCAAAATATATTATCTAAAACATCTTTTACCAAGGTGTGTCATAATATGTCCATATTGTGGGTATGTATTTTAATTAAATGGTACACAATATGATATAAGTAATTCAAATTAATTAAGTTATATATAAACATCAATCAACGATGCCAACTCTCTTTGTGCTTCTCATCATATAAGTATTTTTCTTACTTCTTCTGTATATCATACATAATAATATAATACTATCGGAGTAAGCCATATGGCTCCGTCCGTACTACGACCCTACTGATCGGAGTAAGCCATATGTCTTACTTTGACCATTTCATTTTTATCTAAGTACATTATCAACAGATTCGCGCGGCACTCTCTTTCGTACGCGACAGTGGAGGAGACCGTAAATGATGTCTATGTGAGCCTCCTTGCAAAACTGTCATGGTTATTTTCAATAAAGTACGTACGCACGTAACCTGCAGATACTGATTTAGCTCAAGAGGAAAACATTTCACGTAAAGTACCTTTCACATGCTCCGTAGACGCTCTCAGACTCGGGGCGAGCGCGCCTTGCCACGACGACACGGACGCCATGACGGCGCGCCCGCGCCACGCCACCAAACGGCTGTGTCACCTTCCAGCAGTTCCAGGAGAAAAGGGCGGCACCGGTGTCTCGTGCTTGTCGCTCACGGTGGCGAACTCTTTGTAGATTACGATGCTGTCGATCACAAAACGCCTCCAGCAATTTCCGTAAAGTCGATTGCACCGTAATCACAATCCTATAAATCACTTAAAAGGAATATAGTTCACATTTCACAAGAAGAAGTTAGTAACGCGAGTCGCGCGGGAGATAGCGTGGTCACGTGGTGGCGCTGGCGGCGCGGCGCACGATTCTTGCGACCCCCTCTCTCCTGTGGCGAGCCTGCATGTATGTGTGAGTGACGCCTACAACCGCGACACCGCGTGGCATTCGCACCATATATGGTCATGTAACTTGTAATTGAACGAATCCGAGTCTAAAATGAACCTTATTTATTATATGTTAAAGTAGAAAAGGAAAGCACGTCACGCCGCCGCGAGCCCAGGCCGTTGTCAAACGTACAATATGGTTCTTATTACTTAAAAAATAAGGTTTATTTCACTTTGTATAAAAGGAAAGCAAGTACATTGATCACGCCACCTGGCGCCGTTCGCCGAGGTCAAACCATTTTTTGTCTACGTACTTAGTTAGAATGTTATGTGTACGTTATATGGTTCTTATTCACAGAGAATAAGGTCTATTTCACTTTGATTTAACTGCGTCTGAACTTGTGTTGCTACACTGACTCGTTTTTAGATTCAAGCTCGCGTATTTGTAAACGTAAATAGCAACATGTATTTGAACGATGCCGAGTCTAAAATGAACCTTATCTCTTACGAAATAAAGTAGAAAAGGAAAGCACGTCACGCCGCCACGCGCCGGCCCGGAAGTTGTCAAACCTGTCGAACGTTTTTTATCTACGTACTATGGTGGCGTATGTTAGGTGGTTCTTATTGTTTAGATGTTAAGGTTTATTTCACTTTGAAATGAAGGAAAGAATGTCGTTGTCAGTCGATGATCACGCCACCACCGCGAGCCGTCAAACCGGTTTTTGTCTACGTACTTATCATGTTGTTATGTGTACGTTACGTACGATGGTTCTTATTTCACTGAGAATAAGGTCTATTTCACTTTGAATTAATTACGTCTGAACTCGCGTGGCTATACTGACTCGAGAATAGATAGTAGGTATG
The DNA here is from genome assembly GCA_948107665.1 of Lomographa bimaculata. Lineage (NCBI taxonomy): Eukaryota > Metazoa > Arthropoda > Insecta > Lepidoptera > Geometridae > Lomographa > Lomographa bimaculata. Next base: position 10,043,609 of record OX403612.1, on the reverse strand, counting down.
AAAATGGGCAATTTTAATTATATAGGACCTCAGAGTGATACCGGTTAGTGAGTCTCACGGTCTCCTCGGAGCTTAGAGCTTCGTAGCGTAAGGGAAATGAGTAAATTTGTATGAAAATAAAAAAAAATGTATGGCGGCCGGGTCTAAAACTGTTTTGCGATTTTTTTTTATATTTTTCCCCGAATCTAGGTTTCTCGAAACCCCCTCATACCGAATTTTACGCCGATCCGACGCACTTCATGGTCGAGGTCAAGGCCGAGGTCGAATTTGACCTTGCGCCTCGAAGCGCATCCGGACCCTCGGCAACTTTAGTTCGAACACGCCGTACCCATCTTCTGTGGTTTGCGAGTTATAACGTTGTACATTTTGTATGGGAAAAAAAGTTTTTTGTATGGCAACCCTATTTTTTTTCATTTTCCCCAAAGAGGTCCCAGGGTACCCTTCCAGGTTAGTTCTCGCACTTTTGTTCTGGGACTCACCGTTTCGGAGTAATTTCCCTCATCATACGTCGGGATGCTGAAAATGGCCAATGTCGGACTTTTCTCGAGGTCGCTCAGACGTCCCCTACACATTCCCCGAACATTGTCACTACGTCGCGACACTCCTTCCGGGAGAACAATAGCGTCGACCGGGCGAAACGAATTTTGTATGGCGGCCGGGTCGAAAAATTTTTTCAGAATTTTTTTACTATTTTTGCCGGACTCTGAGGCTCCCTTAACCCCCCCATGCCAAATTTCGAGCCGATCGGATAAACTTCGAGGTCGAGGTCACGTCGGAGGTCAATTTTGACATTCGACCTCGAAGCGCATCCGGACCCTCGGCGACTTTAGTTCGAACGCCCTATACCTATATATGATAGTTTCCGAGTTATAGCGTTCCACATTTTGTATGGGAAAAAAAGTTTTTTGTATGGCAACCCTATTTTTTTCCACTTTCCCTAGAGAGGTCCGAGGGTGTACAGTAACATTAGTTTGAGACCGAAATTTTTTCATCCAGCCGTTTCCGAGATATTCCCCTCGTCATGTGTCAGGAGTCGACTTTTCGAAGATCAGGGATTTTTCCCGGGGTCTCGGGATTTTTTCCTACACTTCTTCCGAACATTCTCCATACCCCCCGCGGCTCCTTCTGGGAGAACAATTCTGTCAGTCAGTGAATGAGTGAATGGTAATTTAACTTTATATAATAAGAACTAGTATCCGCGCGGCGTGGGCCCTACGGGCCCACGGAAAGGCGACGCGGGGCTCCGGTAGCTAACGACTTTTGTCAGCGACTTAGGACTTTTGTGCCCAAGATCGACGTCCGAGGGTATTCGGCCGTGACGATGACGAATCTCGGTGACTCAACGGAGGGACACGCGGGCCTTCGGCCCGCGCGCCCCTCCATTTCGTCCCCGGATTCGTCATCGTCACACCCGAATACCCCCGGACGCCGACCTTGAGCCAAACAGGAGCGGGAGAGCGAGCCGCGCGGTTCCGTCCCGAAATCGACGTCCGACGGTATTCGCGGGCGCCGCTGACGATTCTCGGTGACTCGACGGAGCGGCACGCGGGCCTTCGGCCCGCGCGCCCCTCCGTCTCGTCCCCGGAATCGTCAGCGGCACCCGCGAATACCCCCGGACGTCGATTTCAGCACGGCGGGCACCCGCGAGCGCGTCGATGTCGCGTTGTTCCGTCCCGAAATCGACGTCCGACGGTTTCCGGGGGCGCCGGTTACGATCCCGGTGACTCACGGAGGTGCACGCGGGCCTTCGGCCCGCGCGCACCTCCGTTTCGTCCCCGGGATCGTCACCGGCACCCCCGGAAACCCCCGGACGCCGATTTCGGGCCGGTCGGGTGACTTCGGAAAAAAAATTTGTATGGCGGCCGGGTCGAAAAATTTTTTCAGAATTTTTTCACTATTTTTGCCGGACTCTGGGACCCCCCCCGCCCCCCTATACCGAATTTCACGCCGATCGAAAAAACTTTCGGTCAAGGTCACGTCGGAGGTCAACTTTGACCTTTTCTCCCGGAGCGCGTCCGGACTCTTAGCAACTTTAGTTCGAACACCCCGTACCTATGTATGATAGTTTCCGAGTTATAGCGTTCCACATTTTGTATGGGAAAAAAGTTTTTTTGTATGGCAACCCTATTTTTTTCCAATTTCCCTAAAGAGGTCCCAGGGTGTACTACGACATTAGTTCGAGGTCGGGTATTTTTAGGGGCGCCGTTTCCGAGATATTCCCCTCGACGTACCCTCGGAAGCGGAAAACGTCCACTTTCGGACTTTTCCCATGGTCCCAGGAAAATAACCTATATAACTCTCATACATCATTTTCACCTCCGGAACCTCCTTCTGGGAGAACAATTATGTCAATCAGTCAATGAGTGAGTGGTAATCTAACATTATATAATATAAACTAGTATCCGCGCGGCGTGGGCCCTACGGGCCCACGGAAAGGCGACGCGGGGCTCCGGTAGCTAACGACTTTTGCGTTCGACTTTTGACTTTTGTGCCCAAGATCGACGTCCGAGGGTATTCGGCCGTGACGATGACGAATCTCGGTGACTCAACGGAGGGACACGCGGGCCTTCGGCCCGCGCGCCCCTCCATTTCGTCCCCGGATTCGTCATCGTCACACCCGAATACCCCCGGACGCCGACCTTGAGCCAAACGGGGGCGGGAGAGCGAGCCGCGCGGTTCCGTCCCGAAATCGACGTCCGACGGTATTCGCGGGCGCCGCTGACGATTCTCGGTGACTCGACGGAGCGGCACGCGGGCCTTCGGCCCGCGCGCCCCTCCGTCTCGTCCCCGGAATCGTCAGCGGCACCCGCGAATACCCCCGGACGTCGATTTCAGCACGGAGGGCGCCCGCGAGCGCGTCGATGTCGCGTTGTTCCGTCCCGAAATCGGCGTCCGACGGTTTCCGGGGGCGCCGGTGACGATCCCGGTGACTCACGGAGGTGCACGCGGGCCTTCGGCCCGCGCGCACCTCCGTTTCGTCCCCGGGATCGTCACCGGCACCCCCGGAAACCCCCGGACGCCGATTTCGGGCCGGTGGGGTGACTTCGGAAAAAAAATTTGTATGGCGGCCGGGTCGAAAAATTTTTTCTGAATTTTTTCACTATTTTTGCCGGACTCTGGGGCCCCCCCCGCCCCCCTATACCGAATTTCACGCCGATCGAAAAAACTTTCGGTCAAGGTCACGTCGTAGGTCAACTTTGACCTTTTCTCCCGGAGCGCGTCCGGACTCTTAGCAACTTTAGTTCGAACACCCCGTACCTATGTATGATAGTTTCCGAGTTATAGCGTTCCACATTTTGTATGGGAAAAAAGTTTTTTTGTATGGCAACCCTATTTTTTTCCAATTTCCCTAAAGAGGTCCCAGGGTGTACCGAAACTTTAGTTCGAGGTCGGGTATTTTTAGGGCCGCCGTTTCCGAGATATTCCCCTCGACGTACCCTCGGAAGCCGAAAACGTCCACTTTCGGACTTTTCCCATGGTCCCAGGAAAATAACCTACGAGACTCGCCTACATCATTTTCACCTCCGGAACCTCCTTCTGGGAGAACAATTATGTCAATCAGTCAATGAGTGAGTGGTAATCTAACATTATATAATATAGATAAATATAATATGTAATATGTAAAAAACTCGAAAGTGGCGCGACAGCTTTGAATATTTCTTTTTTGTTTTTGTTCTCCTCAATTCTGGGATGGTTTAGGAAAAAAGATAATGGGAATTGCCAATTCGGATTACTTTCAATAGATGGCGTGGTTCACCGGGTCATCTAGCCACACTTATATTACAAATCAAAAAGTTTGTGTGTAATTATGTTTGTTCCCTCGTCACACTGTAACGGCTGAACAGATTTAGATAAAATTTTGAACGCACAAAGATTATACCTAGGATTAACAAATAGGCTCATACTCATGTCTTTATTTGCAAACTAATTGTTACATGGGTCTTGTTGCAAGTAATCTACTACTTTTTAACTTGATAAACGCGGGCGAAGCAGGAAACGGCTACTATATTATTTTTATGCTGTGTCTGAGCACTGTTCTGTTCATGTACCATCGACAAAATGTACTGAACATTTCTATAAGATGCCAATGTCCTCAAAAGTCCTATCTAACCTACCAGTAACTGACCAGAACATCGTCGTACCAATCAGTTTAATTATAGCTATCAAATATTTAAGTAATTTAATTGATATACTTCAAGTGTAATCACTTTCCAAATTGTTATTAGCCTTTGATTTTATAAATAATTTTTGATAATATGCTCTTTCTTACGATAACTGGGTAATATTTTTGAGTCATTATTGAGTAGTAATTAGTTATTGAGAAATCCCGTTGAAATAGTGTTTTCGATGTGCTGGAATATTTTGGACTTATGTTTCTTTAAAAATAATGTACTTAATTTAATAAGAAAATAAGAAGGCGAGGATATGTTTAAAATAATCCCTCGAGTATAACAAGACAGATAAAATGATTGCAATAAATTATTGAAATTGATAAATAAGATGTCTAATTGCCTACGCCAGGAACAATTTGCGCTTATTTAGGCAAGTATTTGATATTTGTGCGATCCGGTGCGATCGAAAAGGAAGCATGTAGGCCTAGGCTTGAAGACTCCCAAATTAATAATGAAAACGCAAGCAAAGCTTAAAAAAACCGACTTCACCGCTTTAGCTTCTGAACCTTTGATCGGATTAAATTAATTAAATACGCATAATTGAGGATAACTCAAAAACTACTCGTCAAATCGATCAAATATAAATGGGACCACATGGAAAGCTCCAGCTTTCAAATAAAAATAATCATCAAAATCGATTCACCTAGAAAAGTTCTGCGGTTAAACAGATAAAAAAATAAGTCGAATTGCGAATACCTTTTTTTGAAGTCGGTTAATTAAAAGGAAATTCTTTGATGTTCAACCGGGTAGATCCTATTTTACGACTGGTCAAAACCCTCAAAAAGAAAGCCTCCCCAGTACCATCGACCAGTCCAGTCGCGTGGCTGTCCACCTGCCGAGCATCTGTCCCGACCGGTCCCCGCGCGTTGACCTGGATACCTCGGAAGGTGCTCCCATGCCTTCGGTGTTTTGGACGGTTTCTAAAATATGTGGCTCGATACTAGGTTAATAGATGTCTTGAGCCAGTTCATGATGACAAATGGTTAGTTGAAAAACTGTCTCTGATTCGGATAATGATTATTTATTGAAAAAGAAGATATTTACATTAATTCTATTATAACTCTAACTTCCACACTAGGCGAACTTGTGTTGTGGAAGATAGTTTCTTTCATAGCAAAACGTGTAGAAATGGAAACGGTTTGTTTTTAGATGAAATTGACTTATTTTTTACCACTTGATGGAAAGTGACGTGCATACTCGAAAATGAAGCATGTTTCATACCAATTTTAGCCAACTGTGACAAACGAAGCTCGTAGATAATTAAAAACGCAAACAAATCTTTCTCTCCAAGGAAACTTTGTGTTTCTGGTTCTGGATGTGATTGTGTATGTGATGTTTCCGACAGCCACGACATAAGTCATCGAAATTAGTGCAAGGCTGTGACTGTGAAAGTTATTTATATTTCCTAAGCATGAAAAGAAATAATCAGAGGCCAATTATGAGGAAAATTTTAATAACTTAGTATGTAAGTACTTATACGAGCTGAGGAAGCTGTCGTGAGCATTTGAAAAAAGGAAAAGAAAGTTAAAGTTTACGCTTAAAGCTTCAACCTGCGGGGGCCAGGTATCAATACAAAACTCACGCAACAGATGTGTTCACCACGTTAAAACGGAACACAACTACTCGATTTCGCGGAATCCGAACAAAGGCTTACGAAGGGAAAGGGTGCATGCGACTTCTCAACATATTGATTCGATAAATGCGATCGAAACTAGATGCTGTTCGAATCGCGGCAGGAGAACAATCTCCCTTCCAAAAGACACAAAGCTTCTGGTTGACGTGTTTTCGACATTCACGACATAAGTTTTGGACTGTCAGGTCAGTTTGTCAAATACCTCTAAAAACCTACTAAGATTATAAATCCGAAAGTGTGCAAGTGTGTAAGTATGTTTGTTCCCTCTTCACGCTTTAACCGCTGAACGGATTTGGATAAAATTTGGTATGTACATAACTTATACCTAGGATTAACACATATGCTACTTTTTTACTTTATAATAGCGGGCGAAGACGCGAGGCACGGCTAGCACCATATAAAACACATCACACTAATATTATAAATCCTGCATTTGGTCGCTATCTCGCCTCATAAAAAGCGACGATGCGGCCGAAGATGAAACATGCTTGCCTAGAAGATACCTATTCATTCTAGACTTGAAGATACAGATTATAAGTGTGTAAGTATGTTTGTTTTCCCTTCACGCTGCAACGGCTGATCGGATTTGGATGAAATTTGAAAAGTACAACATAGCTTATACCTAGAATTAAAACAGGCTACTTTTTATGATGACGCGGGGCACGTCACGTAATATAACGTGAATTCTATAAGAAACCGATTCGTATAGTTATATACTAGTAGTCGGGTTTAGTGTTTGAATATTCGTAGTTTTTTTAATCATCTTGTCACGAGTGGATATACAAAAGCATGAAATTTGAATATATAGTTAAATATACTGCAAACATTTAGATCCACTTACCGAGATCATGATACAGAGAAAAATGTTTAATAAAATTGGTACACGATTTGTATCTCTTGCCTACCGGACACGCCCAAGGCACACACACTTTCTCATACCTATGTTTCCTTACATTGTTTTCAATACACACACACCTACAGAACATCCGGAATGTCACGTATATGGCGACGAGCAGTCTACCGACTACCATCGATTGCATAACATGCTCTAAACCAACGAGATACGGTTTAAAATGTCTACTGACGCGAGTTAGGGCGTTGTGATTGTGAAGTTTATATTAGCTTCAATTATAATGATTGTAAGAAAATATTGATACACAGTATGATGATCTTTAAGTGTTCTATTGGCTTGATAGCGATGGCCTTAGTATAGTCATTCTACTGAATTAAAATGGATGTGACTTGATGTTACAGGAGAGCAGCTAACTAGGTCGATATGTTCTTGTACAGATTTTAGTACTTATTTTTTTTTTGAATATAGGCAAACGTTTCATCACTATCTGACCTGATAGATAATCTCCCATAATGTACCTATCAGGAAATAAGTACCGACTCAGGCGAGGTGGTTACATTTCTATGCGCACAATGAATGTGGAAGCATAACGCTTTGTGGAATATCTACCAGAGCAGTGTCGCTTAGCAATTTTGTCTGCTTACCCGATAATAGAAAGGGTAGAGGAGAATTAGATCGTGCAATTCATTAGCACAGTCACCTAAATGTATCCGATGAAATACCAAGAGACTCGCTATTCTTCGACGATGTCCTGCCCTCCAAAGCCTAGCATCAGTCAACTGTTCATTTTTAACGAGTCTTTTGGCTCATCAATGAACAAGTGCCTTAAGTCTAGCGGAGCCACCGCAATGGTGAGATCAATACACGAACGGACTTGTGCTTGATATAAGTTAAGCATCTGTCCTAAGTTAATAATAATCACGCACTAACAACTCTTCCAAGCAAACAAATGAGACATTTACTACGTATTTAAAAATCAGTATTCAACTATAGGTATGCTAAATCATATTACCATTATCCCATAAGGTATTTATCTACAAAGCAAGTTCTATATTATTATTCATGTACTGTGTAGCTCTGATTCACGAGACCTATCTTACGATCTCGAACTTTGAATGATCTTAAGGGCTCAGTCAATAAGGATCAAATTGATTTGTAGGTTATAGGAATGTACTGTACTTTGTTATAACACGTTGTATATAGAACATTTACCTCGGCTCTTAGGACTAAGACAATAAGGTTTAGATTTATTGGTAGCATATCTTGTTTAAAGCTTACTCCAGTATATGCGAATGGGGTATGTAAACTATGCATAACACACAAACGTGTGATGCATCTGTTTTTTGCAGATAATGATGTTATTTAATTGTGATTAATTAATTGATTTTAATACGTTACAAGCAATTGCTATTCACGCTATAAAGTAGATATATCTGAGTAAATATAGGATTATGTCAACATTATTATAGAGTGGTCAACAAAACTTGTATAATAGATATTTATAAGACATGATCATAACAAATACTGTTTGATTCCACTGAGATATTAATCAAATTAAATTTAAACAAAGTATTTTATTCAGTAAACATCGATCCACATAGTCAATATATTTTATTTACTATCGGACAACCAAACAGACAATCAACCATGACATCGGTTTGAGGATGATATTCCAAGAGCACGAAGGAAGCGGTAGAAGCTTTTATTATACGTACTGCTAAGAGAGGAACGTCATTATTTTTTTAATTCTGAGGAAATTTTTATTTCGATTGGTCCTCAAACTACGATTGTTCGAATTGATGCGACGTCGATCGGTTGAAAGTTTAATCGATTCGATCGTTGATAAGAAAATGAAATCGTTCGATTTCGATGTTAAATAATGGTCGGAGGATTTCGACATTAGAATAACGCGATTAACAGCCGGTTAGTACCATAACAATTAAATAATGGTTGCCCGGAATAGACCCCGCTAATTTATTGTTACGAAACATAATAGGATATATAATATCATATAACTATAAGTTCAAATCAAGACATAAGTAACGTAGGCACGTGGCCGCATGTGCGCCAGTTTCGCTGATTCGGTTTACTATCTCGGCACATAATTAATTAATATCTCATAGAACAGATATATCACTTACATAACAGCCTCTGACACAGGAATGTGCCACAATGGCTGCATTTTCCGATCGGCACCACGTAGGCCGATAAAATCTAAAGGCCGCAGCCTACTGATGAAATGCCTTACATATCTTGTACGTAGGTTTCTCGGAATGTACCTGCGCTGAATTGTAATTGATATCTTTGTAATTAATTAGCGCTTAGTGTATTTATGTGTGTGTTTCGAAAGAATCATTGGCTACTGCCCGTTAGTTTTATTGTGGGTGAGCCATCGGCTTCTAAGCGGGGTATCGAGTTCGGATCCTGATGGGAAATAAAGTTTTCTCCTCAAGGAATATTTGTGTCTCTGGTTCTGGTTGTGATTGTGTGTGTGATGTGAATGTTTCCGGCACCCACGATACAAGTCATCGCATTAAGTGTGGAGGTGTGAGTGTGAAAGCGTTGTGGTTTTTTACATTTAGAACCAAAAATACAGATTTCCCGTGGGAAGAAAACTTGTGTTCCCACCGGTAATCGAACCCGATACCTGCTGCTAATAAGGCGAACGCGCACCCAACTTAGCTATCAGGCAGTTCAACTTCATATCCCTTCTATACTGAAGGTTCCCGTATCCACCTAGAGACGCGTCCTCTAAGGAATTAGCTTACTTCAAGGCAAACTGCCAGAACACCGTTTGATGATTGATGTTCACATTATTCTACTCGTTATAAAACTATCGGCTAACTTCAGAAAGCCCTTCTTCCATGGAAAATGTACTATATACCACGTCATCATTTTTCACCCCCATTACTCAATTACACTTACCCCTGTTTTGATGGGGTTCGTAGTGATCAAATAGACATTTAACTACATTTAAGGGTTGCTTAATTGTACGGTATTTAAATAGAATTCCTATTTAAGGGTAAAATTACTACGGAACTATGATTCCAGGGTTGGGTTTTGTGAGGTTAGCGTGTTTTAGTTTAAGGGGTGATATTAGAAATATATCTTATATCTCCTAAAATAAGTGACTTTGTAACAGTTTTACTCGGCATTAATAACAGCCTGATAAATTAAGTTCGTCGGTATCTGTCTATAATTTAACGCAAGCAAAGCTTAAAAAATCCGATTTCATCGCTTTTTTTCTTTATCTTCGGAACTTTGATTAGATTAGATGTACTAAACACGCATTATGGAAGATATTTCAAGAATTGAAAAGCTACATATTTCGAACAAAAAAAATTTTCTAAATCGGTTCACGTGGAACGAAGTTATGAGATAACATATTTAAAAATAAACAAAAAAAAATACAGTCAACTTAAGTACCTCCTTCTTTTTTGTAAAGTAGGTAGAATAGAACTCTTTCTTCTTAGAATATCCAAAACATTTAAAGGATCCCAATATCAAAACAAGCAAATCACATATATAAAAGAACCGGTCAGAAGAACCGCTTCACCAATTTATCTTTGGAGCCCTTGATCAGATTAAATTAATTAAAACGATTTGACGAAGATAACTCAAGTCAGGTCAGATCTTGATCAAATTTAAATGGGACCACGTGGGAAGCACCAGCTTTCAAATAAAAAAAAACATCAAAATGGGTTCACCTAGAAAAAGTTATGGAGACAACCACATAAAAAAACCAGTCGAATTGAGAACCTCCTTAATTTTTTTAAGTCGGTTAAATATCTAGCTAAAGACAATCCATTGAACCCCGTACATATAAATCTCAATGTAATGTACGTATAAATATTCAGAGCGCGTGCGTTGCGCCGTCGTTCCGTCTACATTAGCCTGTCCGACTAGCTGATGTGTTTGTTTATCGCCGTAGGTTTTTGTCCCAGCAGTGGTATCCTCTTCCATAGAACTGCCAGTCTGAACTGCCCTTAGGCTTAATTGGGTGCGCATTCTCCTTCTAAGCATCGAGTATCGAGTTCGATTCCCGTCGGGAACACAAGTACCCGAAGAAAATTTGTGTTTCTGGTTCTGGCTATTTTTTATACAAGATAGGTAAGCATTTGGCCGCTATCTCACCTGATGGAAAGTGAAAATGTGGCCGAAGATGTAGCATGCTTACCTTGAAGATACTCTAGACTTGAAGACTCCCAGATTATACTGTTCGGGGAACAAGGACGCGGGCAGTGAGTTCCGGTTCTGGGTATGATTGTGAGTGCGATGTGAATGTTTCAGGCACTCACGACACAGGTCATCGAACTAAGTGTGGGGCTGTGAGTGTGAAAGCGTTTATTTATTTATTTCATCGTAAGATGATCTTAAGATTACCATTATCTGGTATATTATAGCTGAATAATCTCCTACTTCCCTTAATAGCAGTTTTAAGAGGCAGATAGCCTTGCATATATATGACAATGCAAGCCCACCACCATGATTTTTAAGAATGCATACACAGGGTACATCATGTGTGAAATGCCAGAAACCTCAAGAGACATGATTTAAAACCAACTTCTTTCTTGGTACAGCTATTGCCAATTTTGTTTTATGAATTTTGAAATAAAATTTAAAATATATTACTCATTTAGCTTCTATGTTTAGTTTAACACCTTATGTTAAGTGTCAACTGGCGTAGGCGTGCATATTATAGACAATGTAGTTTAAACAACTATTCATTATAGATAGTTTAGAACACATCATTTTAATTATAACGGAAAACATAGCAATCAGAAGAAAGAAGTAGAACTAAATGAACTAAGGGTTAGCACAAGTATCAGGGTTTGAGAGCTATCCGGTATTTTATAAATTACCCCTGTATACAATACCACCCCCATTCTTCTCCAATACACTTGCATCGAGTACCAATATTGAATGTTCACAAGACACCCCATAATAGTAACACTAGAGTCAGGTAAGGCACCCCATTATGGCACCATCGTGTCAGGTTCGTTATCAGAGGGTAGGTGGTGACTTCCGCTTATTGACTTCCGGCGGAGGGGATGTGGGTCACAATCGCAGGATGTTTGCGTAGCGGGACATCGTCAGATGAAGATCAGTGATTCATTTGTAGGAAATGTATGTTGTAAAAAGTATTCTGTACAAAACGAACGCACTAAGTTCAGGGATCGTCTTCGCTGAAAACATTTACATCACACACAATCACATCCAAAAGCAAAGTACAAAAATATCTTATGAGAAGGAATATAATATTTCTGCCGTGAAGAGATTAGAAGATTTTTGATTAGCCTTAGACATTATTAACACCACTCCACGAAAAGGCTTTCCACTGTATGCCGAGAACGTCAGCTTAGCTTTTTCGGACATGTAATGCGATCTCAAAAGCTTTACCTCGAAAAGCAACTGATTGAGGGCCATATGCAGGGGAAGCAACCCAGGGGACAGGGACCAGCGTGATGGTCGAGTATCATACTGTTATGATACTCGACCATCACGCTGGTCCCTGTCCCCTGTCGCCAATACTTCGTTGTAGTGTTTTCCCTGTTGACTCTGTAGTCAACAGGGAAAACACTACAACGAAGTATTGGCGCAAGACCGAGAAAAATGGAGATTGGTTACATATACAGTAATTTTGCGAATCTGACATTAGGGTCATTAATTTTCATAAATGCTTCTTTAGGTCCATGTAAATTAACGATTTTGATTTGATTTTATGGCTACGATCCTCATCAATGAGGTAACGATGAAGAAAAACAAGACATTATTAACAGGCTAGGGTTTCTGTCTCTACATTCGCTTTGCTATCTCCACGCGATTGTACCAGCATTAAACAATTTCCTCTATAAACGGTCCACTTTCCTCACTGTCGATGCGTTGAATAGTCTCTAATAAAGAGCTATTACGTACAAATTATAGGGCGGCTTCATCAAGCTGCCTCTGGCTAGTTAGCTTGAGCCACGTCAGTGCTAGCGACCTTTCGTGGCATACATATTGTACACTGAAATTAACCGTTTTTTGTACTATCACACTTACGACTACTTACTACTTCTTTTTGGTTTCAATCGGGCTCATAATAATTTCAATGAGTGTGAATAATTTCAGTGTATTTGCCACGACAATTTTCACATGTGTTGTTATTACTAACTACCCGTTGGCTTAGTTAAGTGAGCGTTTGCCTTCTAAGCAGTGGTATCGGATTCGATTCCCGGCTGGACCACAAGTTTTATTCTCAAGGAAAATTTGTGTTTCTGGTTCTGGTTGTGATTGTGTGTGTGTAATGTGAATGTTTTTATTTGTTATTTGCATGTTTCATAAGGCTAAATATTTAGCAGGATGGCCGAATTTGCATTTGGCCACTACTAATCGTCACAACTTTAATAAGTAGTAAAACATCGAGGATATCCAACGATATACTGTTTAAGCCATTATTTCCCCTATTATTCATACCGTGCACAATTAACTGCACGGTCCCCATCGATTTTTATTTGCAACGATGGAACATCTATTATTCAGGTACTGACGTGGAGCTTTCCGAGGCGCTCCCTTAGTGCCGCAACGTTCTTCGTTATAATTGAACTTCAATCGTAGATATTAACTTGAAGGTAACTTAGGGTTATTATTGTCTTAAATTGCTGATAATTATTGTTGTGTAGAAATTTGTTTTCTTTTTAAAACCCCGATACAAAATGAAGGTGAAGCTTTTGTAATACGTTTGAAGCTTTTGTTTGCCATATGGAATAGTGGGTTATCTAGAGTCAGGATTTTTTCTGTGAAATCGTTTGTCCCGAGGATGCTTAGAAGGCATACGCTCACCCAACTAAGCCAGCAGTCAGTTCTTTATTAATGTCTTGACAAATGCTGTAAACTTGTGAGAACTTGCACTTGCGAATGAACAATTTTGAACATTACATCGGTATTCTATCGGTTACATTTTGGCGAATGTGCACAGAAATTACACGAATAAATACCCCCATACCCGTTTTACCATCTAACAACAAGACAATCTGGCGTCATTCATTTATGGTTGACATACCTCCGGTTCGCTCGAAGCTTTTTGCTTCTACATTTGTCTTCCGTACTGCAAAGGAGTGGAATTCATTGCCCGCGTCTTTGTTCCCCGAACGGTACAATCTGGGAGTCTTCAAGTCAAGAGTGACTAGGTATCTTCGAGCCAAGCATGCTACATCTTCGGCCTCATCATCACTTTCCATCAGGTGAGATAGTGGTCAAATGCTTGCCAGTCAAGTATATTTTTCTTTTTATGAAAAGTTTCATTTTTAACCCCCGACACAAAAAGATGGGTGTTATAAGTAAGTTCGTAGCTCCAATACAGCCAACTGATTTTGATTTAGTTTGAAAGGTGACTTGATCGAGAATGTTCATCTTAGCTATGTTTGGTGATTATTGAGTATTATCAATTTTTTTTCTTTGGCTATCTGTTTTCTTATTCCCTGAAAAAAATTCTACCGAGTTCTTTATAAATATGGTAATTTTCATTGTCATTATTCATTACGCGTGCAAAGCCGCGGCGCAGTTGGTCATACATGTAAAACCATCAATGGTAATATTTCAGGACATTTTTTGTCTATTCCCATAAACATATGGAACAGGTATCTAGATGCTACCGACCGACAGATTTGCACAGCCAATGAAATATGTATTATGTGTGTTGTGACTGACGAAGACAAATGGACCTGTCGGAATGATAACACACCTGGAGCATCTGAACTATTGCCACGGTATCAACAGTAAGGACAGTATATGACCTTGATATTTTTTGCAATTCTCTAGCAGTATTTAAGCTCAAAATTTTGAGATATATGTCGCAATCACAAAGTACATTTGACCCTAAGTAAATTAAAGTTATTGTATTGTTAGTAATTTTAAGAATTCCTTCTATTTTTATTTTCATTATTTTAGTATTTCTTGCTTTTTGAGTACATTTGGCAAATGATAGGCACGCTGAAATTATCATGCATATCGGAAAATTCCCTTGTTAAGTTAAGTTTAATTTTAATATGTATGATGAAAAATACAGTTGAATTAAGAGCCTCCTCCTTTTTTGTGGAGTCGGTTAAAAACAGCGCTACGTGGACACGTAAATATTTAGCCTTGTGTTTGTAATGTGAATGTTTCCGGCACCCAAGATACAAGTAATTGAACCTAATGTGGGGCTGCGAGTGTGAAAGCGTTAACGTTTATATACGCTTTGTACACGCTGATTTGTAAATCATATTCAAAAGCTTTATGAGTTTCTCTGTAAGTTGTATTTATCTTTTGTTCTCAATAAAGAGTTATTGTATTGTGTTGTGAGAAGTTTATAAGCTATTTCCGCGTTTTGCCCATACTGTCGCAATACATTCGCGTAACATCCTGAACGCTCCATTTTTACATCTCCGCGGATTACAAAGTGAAATAGATTCAAATAAAACGAGTGATAGACACATTGCATAGGAAATAATGCGAATGCGATGCGTCAAATGAATATAATGAATCCGTTCGCTTCCTACAATAGTGCAGATGTTTTCTACAATTGCGAAAATGTATCGGAAAACGTGTTTTTTTATTTTATTTAATTATTGAAATAATCGTCACATTACATCACACTAATATTATAAAGGCGAAAGCTCGTATGTATGTTTGTTACTTCTTCACGCTCAAAAGTGTTAAGTCTGTTGTGTACTTAAGTTGTGTGTATGTATGTTTGTTACTTCTTCACGCTCAACAGCTTGACCAATTGTAATGAAATTAGGTATGAAAGTAGCCGACACCCTGGATTAACACATAGGCTACTATTTACACAGCGGGGCGCAACTAGTAAATAAATAAAGGCTTTCACACACACAGCCCCACACAAAGTTCGATGACTTGTGTCGTGGGTGCCGGAAACATTTACTTCTCACTCACAATCACATTCAGAACCAGAAACACAAATTTCCCTCTGGAAGAAAACTGATGTATCCACCGGGAATAGAATCGGTTACCCGATGCTTAGAAGGCGAACGAGTAACCACTTAAGCCAGCGGGCAGTTCACATCAATAATGATTCTTAAAAATTTAAAAAAAAAATCAGACGTATTTTTTTTCTATAAAATCACAATTTAACTCTTCAGTTAGACCAGTGCTTACATGGGTAGCCATTTAATGTGGTTTTAAATTGATTGATACCGTACTTCGAAGGGCAAGTTAAGCCCTCCTTCCCGGTTGTTAGTCGTAAGACACTGTCATGCCTTTAGTCACGACTTGAAAAATCCTGTCACTAGAACTCTAGTCCATACAAAAAGCAAAGAACGCGAAAAATTTTGTAAATGCTAATTTTTCAATTCATAGAAAAATGATTAGTTATAAAACATCTGTTGTGAGTACCTCTTTAAAGCCCATGTGAATAGACAATTTTGTTTTTTCTTTAAACCAAAAACTCATCTGGCTAAATTACCAGCGAATAAACTAAATTGTTCAATTCTATGTGAAAAGTTATCTGTAGTTTTTTGGTACTACCTTCACACTTAAGAGATGCATTTACACACAGTTGCAGATGTTAGAGAGAGAGAGAGAGAGAGCGATGATTTTCAGCCATTTGACAATTGACGTTGGTTTAGACACGTGGTTGCTTGACATAAGTGACATTTCGCTTCGAAATCTATTGAATATCGGCTTATCTAGCCGTGGAAGAAACAGATAAAGGTTTTCGTCTGGTAGTCTTAGCCAAACTAATATTACATTATCACACAAAAAATAAAATGAAATTAAAGTCAACTATAATATCACCGCCGTGATAATTTACCGGCGATAAAATTGCATAGTTAGCGCGAGCAAAAATAAAAAAAAAATTGCTATTACTAAACTAAGTAACTCGATTTTTTTCGAAAAAGAAATGTTAATTTTCAACCCTCGTGCAGATTACACTGTGTCTCAAGACGGTTCAGTTGTAAAAATCCTATAAATTTTATCCACATTTAGAAAAAAATAAGGAAGGCTTTCGTCAAAATAATTCAATAAAAAAGTTAACTTAACATAATTATAACAACAACCAAATGATGATTGATTTGAAGAACGTTCAGCTATGGAAACAATATATAAAAAAAAAAGATTTGCAACGAACGACAAAGCTTGCAACATAACAAAGGGGCTCGGTGCGCCCTTTTGTTGTTCAAATAAATGTGTACAAGTAAATGTTAATTACTTTTTTTACTATACATAATTGTTATAAAATCCAAACTTTGAAATATCCTGTAGAAGAAACAAAAATGAAAATAGTTCTTTGTCGCGCATAAAAGTAGTAATCATTGATTTAATATGTAATGTTTTCTTTAATATTATACTAAAACGATCTATAAAATAATGTTTTAACGAAAAAATATAAACATCGAGTAAAACCAATTTATATATTTTAAAGTCAAATACAAAAACTTGTTCCCCGAATATTTTCATCTGATTTTTCTATATTCAACTCTTAAAATAAAATAAAAATACGTAAGTGCGCCGCCGGTCTCTCTCCGCGCTATGTAGAAAACTAATATAAATATTTTTAAAATAGTTTTATACAATGCTAAACTTGAAATAAGCTAAAGAAAGTAGCAAAAATTTGGATCTAAAATATGAATTCAAAATTCAATGGCACCAAATTTTTTGAAAAGTTCCGAGTTCGGCTATATTAAAATCTCGCCTTATATATCGCCAAAATATTAAAAATATTAATATTAAAAAAAGATTTTGATAAAAAACCCACGAATATATACATATAGTACACATGTCCTTAATCTCACGGCGATATTTACGATTCATAAAATAAATATGTGGTATTTATTTATTCCAAGACCTAGTTTTATATATTAAAGTTATAAAAAAGGTTAAAGTTGGTTTAGACGATCTTTAATGTTCGGCAAAGTTCCCAAAATGCTTGCTGCATTACCACGCTTTATAGCAAGGCTTATCCTCTGCCCCAAATACAACCCAGCATTTTGATCATGTGCCGAATCAATCAGTCTCTTAGACAAATCAATAAATATTGAATAAATCAAAAACGTAACATTTAAATGTAAATCGAAAATTTTAAAACGAGACTAACCAATTGTAGATCAAGATGGATCTTACATACACGCGCACTATTAAATAATTCCATCTAAAAAAGATTTTAATTATTCACCAAAACTATTTTAGACGATTATTTCTTAATAAAACCTTTGAAAATGAAACTGAAAAACATAAAATAGGGAATCGCACCGAAAATATTTTCAAAAAATATACTGTATCGTTTTTAAATAATACGAAAATGTTACCATGACGCCAAAAAAAAATGTATATCCTGGATCCAAAATCCACGCGCACCACAAAGATTCTTCTGAAAAAGCTTTCGCTCAACACTCTTACCGATAAAAGTTATTTAGCTTGCAATAATTAATCGAAACGTAAACACATCGAGACAATGAATGATTCACAATGAAAATCCGAGATAACACGAGTGTTGTGTTCCACTATCACAAACTTTGCACGTAGGTTGTCGTGGCGCGATCCGGCACGACGATGCGCGCGCTGCCGCTGTGGGCGAACTACTGGCATCACGGCCGATTGCCGCTCACTGGCTGGGGAGTGTTGCTAGCATGCGCTGTTCTATTTGCCGAGAATCGGGAGATTTGTGACGTTTAAATTTTTTATTGCATTTATTAATATGAAGATAACATAGAAAATATATATAAAACAAGTCGAACGAAAGGATATTACAAAAATGAAAATCAACACAAACAAAAAAGCTTATAAAACTGTAGACGTTCTAAATAGATTCGAGAATCGGCAATTTATTAAATTAAATCGAGTTATATGTGTATTTTATTTATACATAGACAAGCGTCCCGCGATAGATACTAGATAGCGATTTCATTTCAATAATTGATCACTTATCAAATAATAATAATTGCAATGCAAAGATATTCCAAAGTGATAATAACTTTCAGAGATTTCAGAATTTAATTGGGATTTTTAGTAAGTTATACACAACGATAAATATTTTAATTATTTTTAAACCAAGTGCAATCAAAATGAAAATGTGTATACGAATGGAGAATTAGACTTTTTTAAGTAGAATAAAGTAAATCCTTAATTTTATCAGCTTAAATAATAATAATTGCCACATTGCTTATGTATATAAGTACTTCTTAAAGTGCGTCGTGTCAATCCGCCTGACTTCAAATCACCTTAAAACCAGGTAGAAAAAGCTTCTATCCCGCTGGTATCCCAGCAAACAAAACGCGACGTTGCCGCTCCGCCCGGGAGCGGGGAGCGCACCGACGAACGTAACAAATAATGAGGTTAAAGTTTCGAACGAAACTTTATTATTTATTTTTTAATTTCACGCCGAGGACTCGGGCAAAGGAGGTAATTAGTGGCCACGAGATAGAACTTTATGGAGTTTATGGATTTATTAAAAATTATGGTGCGGTTTAGGCAAGAGCTTTCCTTTGTTTACTGCACTAAAATATATTACAGAATTAATTAACGCTACCCACTGGTAGTGGGCTTGAGCACTTGAGTTACCTATAAGCTCGCGGTCTTGTAACTTAAGTACTTTGCTGTACATAGTTTTAGTTTAGTTTTAGGAAATATAGGCAATTGGCCCGTAGATTTAGAAGGAAAAAAAAAAAAAAGTAGCGGTAGTTATAAAGTTAATATCAAAAACGTTGTTTAAACTTTTGTAGCGTCAGGAATTGAAAAAATACATGTATATATTCGTTCGTGCCTCAACATGGAAGAGTCTGGTTGACAACAACACAGGGTATCCTAGTGTGGGAACTAGAGAGCTTATAAGTTCAACAACATATATTTATGTACCTATACTAATAAGTCATATTAATTAAGTTGTCTACGTTGTTGTAAGTGCCCACTTGTTATTTTGAATAAATAGATTTTTTTTATTATTATTATTATCTGTTACTCAAGGAAGAGAACATGTTGCGCGGACCAGTGGCATGCTTCATTACCATAGCAGAAACAGTCATTACCGAGGGAGAGGTCCCTAGGTAATGATGTATGCTTTAGAATCGCACTAATATTATAAAGTCGAAAGTTTGTGAGTGTGTTTGTTACTTGTTCACGCTCAAACGGCTGGACCTATTTTGATGAAATTAGCACCCTGACTACTTTTTAATCCGAAATTCCCGCGGTTCTGGGTAAAACCGCGGGGCGCAGATAGTTGAATAAAAACAGGTATAAGCATACAAAGTGTAAGATGATATAAGAAAAAAATCATAGAGGCTCTAGCTCTGGAGTGGAAAAAAGCCAAGATAATAAATAGTATAATTTTTTATTAAATTCCATAATAATATTATGTATGATAAATGTAGAAAGGAAAAATTATCGCTTAAGGCGAGGTTTGAGCTAACTGCAATGTTAGACTCGTTGGCCGTAGTAGTAACTATAAACTGTTACGGTAGATGACGTCACATGTCCCCGTAAGACGTTAATAATAAGGAAAGGTTAATTTCGTCGCTTCAGGCAGGGCTTGAGTAGCTCAGCGGTTAGAGCAATAGAGCATGACACCCTATGGTCGCGGGTTCAAACCCCGCCTCATGCGATAATTTTTCCTTTCTAAATTTATCACTATAGTTCTGCCTAGCATGGCTAATGCTATATAAATAAAATCAAATATTATGTATTAGTATCTCGTATCGTATTTAAAACACATACTTCATCATACATCAATCCTGAATACGACCTATTTGTGGATGGATGGAAGACGATATTGTCCGAGTGTTTGGAATTTTGCGAAAGATATAAATAAATTTAGTAATATTTATATTGTTTGTTTATTTAACCGTGTGTACTTGACATTATATTATTATTGACATTCTTAGCTTACATTAATTAATTATAATATGATTTGTATTATTATTATTTTGTGCATATCTGTCATTTTTTTTTTAAATAATTAACATTGAGTATTTGATTTTTTATGTATGATGAATGAAAAAAAAATCTTTTAATTATTGTAATTGGTGTAAGCATGTACCGTTTTAATTAAAGTAAATAAATAAATACTTGCTTGCTTCTCGTATATACTAGGCAGCAGTCCTACTGTCATAATTTAAAGCTAATATAAATTATATATAATTACTTAAAACTACCGACCGTTCGTATTCAAATTACATGAAATTAGTTACGGGCGTGCAATATATGAAAATACACAATAAAATAATTATTAACAACAATCAAACCGTGCACTTTCTTTTTATAAATATTTAGGTATTATTTAATTGATAACAATTTTATCTTTGGGATGGTTCAGCTAAGTACCAGCTTGAGGCTCTTGATACCATAGAGCGAAGAGCCAAGAGGCTCTTTAACAGCGAGCAGCTGGCCGATGAAAGGCTTCAAAGCTTGGGACATCGTCGCAAGGTTGCTAGTCTCTCGGTATTTTATCGGATACATTTCGGAGAATGTGCCAAGGAATTATACGATCTAGTTCCCCCATCCCCATTCTATCATCGAACAAGCAGACGAACTGCCAATCGACACCGGTATATGGTAGATATTCCACAAATCCGAACAAAGCGTTTTGCTTCTACATTTATTATGCGAACCGCAAAGGAATGGAACACCTTACCTGAGTCGGTGTTTCCTGATGACAATATGGGAGTCTTCAAGTCGCGAGTGAATAGGTATCTTCTAGGCAAGTTTGCTCCATCGTCGACCACATCATCGCTTACCATCAGTTGAGATAGTGGTCAAACGCTTGTCTACATTGAATAAAAAAAAATCAAAACGAAACGATAATTCTTTAATCTTAGATTATTAGCGTTATAATTTTTAAATGATGCAAGAAAAAAGATTTTTCAAGAAAAATTTAGCTTGAAATAAAAAAAAAAATTTTTTTAAGTTTTCTCATTTCTTTATTAACGTAATTGTATAATCGTATGTATGTAAGACGTTGTTGTATGAAAAGGAAACATTACGCAAACATGATAAAATGCAAAGGGCACTTGTTCTGCTCTCAAATTATGTAAGAGATCGCGGTTAAGAATTTAAAAAGCTTGTGCGTACAATATAAACTGTTACCGTGGGCTTTCTTAACGGAACAAAACGGTAAACTTCCAGACGGAATACCGACATTTACTCCAGTACTACTTTTTTCTGAAAATAACACTTACGTAAGTGTTATACACTTAGATCCTTTTCAAACGACTTCAAAAAAGGAGGTTCTCAATTCGACTATACGTTTTGTTTGTGTGTATGTAACGCGATATCTCCGCCAATTATGAATCGATTTTGGTGTTTTTTTTTGTTTGGTAGAGTATACTTCACAGGTAAATTTTATCGAAATCGGTCCACCCAAAACCGAAATATAAGCAATGAAGTCGGTTTTTTGTCGTTTCAATTATATAATCTGAACATTAGTAATGATGGGCATGATCAAAATGCTGGAATTGGTGGAATAGCTGTGTAATTTTTTTTTTTTTTAATTTCCATAGTTCAAACGAAAACAATAAGTATACATCGCGAGGTTTCAAATTCAAATTTGTTTATTCACATGGGCCCAAAGAGGCACTCATGAAAATTAATCATTTTAATTAATAATTATTAATTTATTTTACTGTGCCTCTTTGGGGCCAATGTGAATCTCAAGATGACGTCGACAAATACAAATAAAAAACTTTATTTCTTTACTATGTATAGACGTCATCTTGAAAAAAACCTGACAAGTAACTCGGCGTCGTATTTTTCGATCCTTTTTTTTTTTGATTGTTTGTTTCCAAAAAATTCACTGATTGGCTGACTAATCAGAAAATCTACTTGACATATGAAACTGATATTTGGTAGTTTATTCCCATAAACTACCAAAGTAGTAGACGTCAGCTAAGACACTATTTTCGTTTAGCCGTGTATAAGATCCACCCGAGTGAAGCCGGGGCGGATCAACTAATCACTAAATCACTTAATATTTATTATAAATCCGAAAGTTTGTGCTTAAATGTGTAAGTATGTTTGTTTTCTCTTCACGCTGTAACGGCTGAACGGATTACGATGAAATTTGTTTTTTTTAATGCTCGATAGGCAAGCATTAGATCACCTAATGGAAAACGATAATGCGGCCGAAGATGTTGCATGCTTGCCTAGAAGATACCTATTCACTCTTGACTTGAAGATTCCAAGATTATACCGTTCGGGGAACAAAGACGCGGATTTTTTAAATTGGAAACTCTCAATAAAAAATAATGAAAAGGATTTTATTGTCAGGTTCTTCGCAAGAAGGCATTTTTTTTTAAATCAATATAAGATCTTGAATAAAACAATATTGGTAAGTAAATAACTAAGTATATCTGCGGGCCAATTGCCTATATTTCCTAAACCGAGACCTAAAACTATATACAGCAAAGAACTAAGTCACCTACAAGACACCGAGCTTATAGATAACTCAAGTGCTTAAACCAGTGGGTAGCGTTTCCATCACACTTAGGCTTCTTTTTAACTTGATAAACGCTAACGAACTCTCAGGGCACGTCTAGTAAGATTTAAAATGAGACCAAAAGTACTTGAAACATTTGTTTCCTAATGCAAGTTCTCATCATCCAATGAAGTGACAACAATAACTACTACAATATTACATAAATTGTAACAAAAAACACGTTTATCCTGTGTTGCCATATCGAGATGTCCGACACACTGACAGGACAACATAATGTGCTGTATTATACGCGGCACATTGCGCAACCATAGTACCTACAAGCATGTGTGTGATGTGTATCTAGGAATTTCCATGATGTAAGGATTCTCAGCCTCGTAGCATGCAGATATGTTTACTATACATTGGCTTTTGTAATTAATTACAAATTGTAATAATCTATACACACACTGCGTTGGTTGCGCGGCTGTCTTCATAGGAATATAAGTTTTCTCCACAGTAGAAATTTGTGGTTCTGGGTGTGATGTGTCTATGGTGTCTATATTCCCGGCATCCACAAGAAGCAGTATTCCGTATCTTTGTTGCACGCGGTTTCTATTTGAATTAAGCAAAAATGAACCTTATTTCTTAGGAGTTTTGTCGATTTAGTATTGAAACCGTTTGCAACAGAGATGGGTAATAGGGGGTCCGAAGTCATAGCCCAATTTTAGAATTGTATACATGGTGTAATTTTAATGTCAAGATTGTTTGCATTTTTAGGGTTCGGTACCTCAAAAGGAAATAACGCAACCCTTACCATATGATTACTTTGTTGTCAGTCTGTCTGTCAAGACCCTTTTTCTCAGGACGGTTTACGGACAAGGCAAAGTTCAGTCTGACCAGGGCTTGGATGGGTGACCGTTTAGTGGGATTTTCAACTGGATGTCACCGTGCATCCGAGGGCACGCTAAGCTGTCGGTCGCGGTTGTTAGTCAAACAACAGTCGTTAAGCCATTTCGGATGCCTTTAGGCGGCGATGCGGCCGAAGATGGAACTTGCTTGTCTAGAAGGTAACTATTCACTCTAGACTTGAAGACACCCAGATTGTACCGTACAGGGAATAAAGACGCAGGCAATGAGTTCCACTCCTTTGCTGTACGGATGATAAACGTAGAAGCGAAAGGTTTCGAGAGAACTGAAGGTATGTCAACCATAAATGGATGACGTTTGATACTTGGGTTTAATTATGCAAAGATAGACTCGCGAGGAGTTAAGCTAACATAGTCACTAGTATAATAGTATGTGTCACTAATGTATTCACATAAATGTCGAGCTTAGTCAAAATAATGTTATATTGATAATTAAAGCGCAAAAGACCCGGTTTTCTCATAAAAACAAAACTTAAGCTTCGAAAATAATACAAAATAAGGTTTTCTGGGCAAAACCCCTAATTGTGTATATAAAAACTTCTTAAATCGTAAACGACGTCACGATACGCAAATATAACAAACTGAGTAATTGATAAAAATACGTTGTTTACATTATAGTTACAAGAGTGTTTATCAAAATGTGTATAAATCAAAATATTGTAGAAAACAATACAGTATCCGTCGGAAAGCAAGGTATTTCGTGGAATATTTATCGAAGAGTTACCGCTAACGGAGTGTTTTGACGATAAATCATGTGTAATAACCGAGGTGCCGGCTCTCTGTGTATCCTATGCGATAGTATATTATGTGTAGGTAAGTGTTATATATGAACGTGTATATAACATCTTCAACCTACAACAAAAAGGTGTAGCAATACTTGGTAGTGTGTATGTGTATCGTGCCAGGAATCGTCTGCCAGAGAACAAAAGTCGGAAATCGGAGATTTTTTTTCATACAAAAAATATATTTTTCAAATATTTTGACAACCTTACAGTTACATCTGTGGCGCTTGACCTTAACCTTTGTTATGGCCACCACTGCTAGACGTCTAGGTCCAAATACTATATGGTGTAAAACGGTAGCTGATGAAATAGGGTTGCAAATGACATATTTTTTTTAGAAACTTTAATTCTTAACTCAATTTTCATGGTGCTGCCGCGAATTCAGAAGTTCCTGTTAGACTCCACACATGTAGATGCGTGGCTTGAGTATTACTACACCTTTCTGTTACACATTGTTTATGCAAATAGAGAACGTTGGACCCGCTTATGCTATGCTCAGTTGAGTATTTATAGTGGTATCGCGTTAGATTCTCGGCGGGAACACAAGTTTTCTCCTCAAGGAAAATGTGAGTTTCCGGCACCCACGACACAAGTCATCGAACTTAGTGTGGGGCTGTGAGTTTGTAAGCGTTTATATTTCTAGTTTTAAAATATGTGTACATTTTAATAAAAGCGCGAAAAGACCCGGTTTTGTCTTAAAAATATGATTGCAGATCGCGATATTTAAAAAAATATGTTTCTTTACTGTCTAGAACAAGTTTTCTCCCCAAGGGAAATTTGTATTTCTGGTTGAAAAAAAAGGTTTAACTATACTTTGATCCGTTGGGAAGTACCCATATTTTGCCGTCGCGTCGCTAGAAAACGCTTGTGCGGTTTGCCTCCATGCATCCTTGTCATTAACATAATCATTGTTTTTGTTATAATCTTTCTTTATCAATAGACTATTAGTTTAAAAATTTATTAATATTTTTCCAAACATGCACTATATTTTCCAAGATGTACCTCTGTACCATTTCTCTGTGCCATCAAATCAATTTAAAACGATTCGTCAATACGGAAGAATCTATTTATTCCCTATAGCACATATAGTATGCGAACTAGTAAATCAAATACAAGCATATTCAGACTTATTAATAAATAGATATTTATATAGTTAAATGTATTGATCACACTAATATTATAAAGGGGAAAGTTTGTGAGTATGTTTGTTTGTTTGTTACTTCTTCACGCTCAAACAGCTGGACCAATTTTAATGAAATTAGGTATGAAGATAGCCGACACCCTGCATTAACACATAGGCTTTTTATATAGGCACTTTTTATCCTGAAATTCCCGCGGGTCCCGGACTTACGCCGGCGGGTAAAACCGCGAGCGCAGCTTTTTTTTTATTCAATTATATTTTAAGGACCTTTATTTAAAACTAGTTTGGAGCTAGTTTTATTTAAAACATAGCTCTTGTATTGTTGCCAATTTCGTATGCTTATTTCAACAACTACCTACATTTTTTATTTTGTTTTATGAATAAGAATGTAAATCTAATGGACACATTAATTGATTTGTTTAAAAAAAAACATGATCTATGATATACGCTAATCCTCTAGTCAAAAAGAAAAATAACAATATATCTCTACGTTTTTAATGACTTATTATTTTATATTGTTTTATATTATTAGCCATGCTAGGTGGCTTATGCTACAAAATTAAATAACAAAATTGATTTGAGTGCACGTTATAATCACGTGTATAGCTGTTAGACTCGTTGGCCTTAGTAGTTTCAAAATATTTCTGTAGATAGCGTCCCCATAAGACGGAGGATAATTTCGTCGATTGAGGCAGGGCTTGAGTAACTCAGTGGTTAGAGTGTCTTAAGACGAAAGGCTATATTGCCGCGAGTTCAATCCCCGCCTCAAGCGATTATCCTTTCTAAATTTACGATTTATTACTAGCCGTGCCCCGCGGCTTCGCTCGCGCTACGTACATCAGAAATTTCATCCAAATCCATGCAGAAGAGGGAACAAACATACTTACACACCAATTTTACGATTTATGATATTAGTATGATTCCCTAGATCACTTTACAATGTAATGTTAGACGTATTAATAGATTAGAGGATTAATTTAATCATTAATTTACTGATTAATCGTTACTATGTGGATTTATATCATAAACGTTATATCTGCTTTATAAACGCATGACGTGATCGATTTTGATAAATTGTCGACATTCGCGAATACATAAAAAAATATACAAAAGAAATTGAAGAACCTTTTCCTTTTTTTTACCTCTTCCTTTATATGAAATACTTCGCCCACTATTACCAAGTTAAAAAGTAGTCCATATTTTAATTCCAAATATCATCCAAATCCGTTCAGCCGTTAAAGCGTGAAGAGGGAACAAACATACTTACACACTTGCACACTTACACACAAACTTTCGGATTTATAATATTAGTAGGATAGTTAATTGATGAAATAGAGAAGACATCTCTAATTCGATAGTATACTAAATCAACAAATTATAAACAAACCACTTAAACACAACGCTTTCACCCCACACTAAATTCGAAGACTTGTGTCACATATACCTAAACAATTTTATTAGATCGTACTAGCCGTGCCCCGCGGCTTCGCCCGGAATTATCAAATTAAAAAGTAGCCTATGTGTTAATCCTAGGTATCATTTATGTACATTCCAAATTTCATCCAAATCCGTTCAGCCGTTAAAGCGTGAAGAGGGAACAACCATACTTACACACTTGCACTTAAAGTTTCGGATTAATTCATGAAATAAAAAAGCCATCTCTAATTCGATAGTATACTAAATCAACAAATAATAAACCATAAACACTTAAACACAACGCTTTCACCCCACACTAAATTCGAAGACTTGTGTCACATATACCTAAACAATTTTATTAAATCGTATATCTTATATATATACTAAATAATACTTAACATATTAATTATTGCTGTTAATGAAACCCTAATACGTACAAAACCGCTTGCAAACTGATTAACAATAAAAAAATTGAGGAAAAACTTTAACTAAACACATAACTAGAGATAACAGTTCTCCAATTTTTAC
Source organism: Lomographa bimaculata (assembly GCA_948107665.1). Taxonomy (NCBI): domain Eukaryota; kingdom Metazoa; phylum Arthropoda; class Insecta; order Lepidoptera; family Geometridae; genus Lomographa; species Lomographa bimaculata. The sequence goes on along the minus strand of OX403612.1, from coordinate 10,015,774 downwards.
AGTTGACTTAATGTATTCTGTGCCTTAGGCATAAACATTTTTTTTTTATTCAATATAGGCAAACTTTTGACCACTATCTCACCTGACGGTAAGCGACGATGTGGTCGACGATGGAGCAAGCATGTCCAGAAGACGATTACGAAAAAAATCATCACATTAATACAATAAATCTGAAAGTTTGTATGTTTGTTTTTTATGCTGTACGGATTGGATTCAATTTGGTTTGTACGAGGACATATCATACCCGCGATAACGAGGGACATATATATATACAGGCTACTTTTTTATTTAATTACCAAGGGCGAAGCCGCGGGGAACGGCTAGTGTATCTTCAATAATTTAAACACAAGCAAAGCTTTAAAAAACCGACTTCACCACTTTATCTTCGGAACTAATCAGATTTTAATTAAATACGCATTATTGAGGATAACTCAAAAACAACCGGTCAGATCATGATCAAATTTAAATGGGATCACATGGGGATTACCTGCTTTCAAATAAAAAAGAATGGTCAAAATCGGTTCACCTAAATTTTATTTAAAAAATTCTGAAACAAGAATTTTTGAAATTAAATTTATTATGGGCCGAACACGGCATACAATGCGGGACGAAAGCAGATTTTTTATATGGGCCGAACTTCCTCGGGACGAATATGGCATAAATCGAGAAAAATCTGGAGTAACACACATAAAAAAATACGGTCGAATTGAGAACCTCCTTTTTATAATGTCGGTTAAAAATAATGCGCATCGGCATAGCATAGAAATCGCAAATTAGTATATATATTATTATGACTTCTCAACCGTCCAGATTATACGTTGACTCGAGCGCGGCGTTGCCAGTTCGCTCCCCCCTTTGCAGAGCGAGACGGGCGAGCTGAAAGAGACGGGAGGCAAGGGAGCTTTGGCTTACTACATGAAGGAATGAATGAAAAAATATTTTACGAGTGCGGGAGCTTTTAAAGGAGATTATTTGGACAAAGGTCTTTTGAATCAATCCTACTATAATATTATAAATCCGAAAGTTTGTGTGTAAGTGTGTAAGTATGTTTGTTCCCTCTTCACGCTTTAAAGGCTGAACGGATTTGGATGAAATTTGGAATGTAAATAGATTATACCTAGGATTAACACATAGGCTACTTTTTAACTTGATAATAGCGGGCGAAGCCGCGGCGCACGGCTAGTAAACTATAAATGTTATTTCAGGTTCTAGCACTGCAATTGAGAGAGGCAATGCCGCCAGCATGATGGGAACACGACCCACTGGTAGTGGGCTTGAGCACTTCAGTTACCTGTGAGTTGTAGGTAACTTAGGTCTTTGCTGTATATAGTTTTAGTTTAGTTTTAGGAAATATAGGCAATAGGCCCGTAGTTTTTAGTATCAGGGGATAATGGTTCTAGCTAATGGTGGTGAATTTTCATCCTATTCATTAGTAAACATTTATAATCAAATCTATGTTGCTTTATCAAATGTGGAGTTAGATGGTAGAATAATATTACAGTACATTAGATACCCTGTTGGGCACAACAATTTAAAGCAGAGGAGGACGACATGCTGTATTAAAAATATATCAAATTAATTAATATTAAAATGTGCTAATAATCGAGCAGTATCCTGGGTACTTTTTACACATGTAGGTATTTCTGTTGTTATAGACAAATACGAAAACACAGAATGAAATAAATATTTAAGGGGGCTGCCATACAACAAACGTGATTTCTTTGCTGTTTTTATAGATAATGGTCGAGTCTTCGTGCGCGAGTCTGGTTTTTTATTTATTTCTCTTTTATTGTTTCGATTTTGATATTTTAAAACACTTTTTTAATAATGACATTATGTAAGAATACATTTTTCGCTTTTTGAATTTAATGTTAATTGACCATTGAATATTAGAGAAAACTATATTATTCCTTATTTATTAAAACAATAGTTGTTAATTTCATTTTAATAGGTACTTTTACAATCAAAGCTATGCTCGGCTTTTTTTTTGGTAAATGACGTTTTCTAGAAATGAAACCTAGCTAGATCGATTTATCGCCCCCGAAACCCTGCATACTAAATTTCATGAAAAACATTACAAAAGGTCTTCTTTGTTTATTATAAGACGACTCACAATACAACAAACGCAAACGCATTCACACTCACAGCCCCACACTTAAGTTCAAAGACTTGTATCGTGGGTGCCGGAAACATTCACATCCCACACACATTGCACCCAGAACCAGAAGCACAAATATCCCTTGGGAAGGAATTTTTGCTCCTGCCGGGAATCGAACCCATGACCCGCGGCGCAGAGGGCGGAGACCTGTCCACTGCGCCAACTGGGTCGCCATTGGACCCGTTTCCGAGATTCAGATTACATATATACAAGAATTAAATCATAAAACAAAAAAAAAATTTAGAGGTATTAGATTATAGAAATTCCGTTTAAAGTCAAGTTATAACCTAATAAAATATGCAGGGCAAGTCTGGCTGCATGTAAGTACTTTACAGTTTACGGAAGTTTGCCTTTGCCCGTTTCAAACTTTTCAAATGCCGCCCTAATGGTCCTATTACATGAACAATGTCTATTGCATTCAGTGTTCTTATTATTAAAAAACTGCCCGTTGGCTTAGTGGGCTGAGCGTTCGCCTTCTAGGGTACCGGGTTCGATTCCCGGCGGGAGCACAAGTTTTGTCCCCAAGGTAAAAATGTGTTTCTTAGCAATTTTGTGTGTGGTGTGACGTTCCGGCACCCACGTAACAAGTCATCGAAGTTAGTGCGGGGCTGTGATTGTGAATGCGGTATATTTTACTGTCCTGGGTTTGTCTCGATACTCGTATTCGCAATTTGAATCAATTATAAAACCTGATAATCTAGTGTGTGAGTTTCTTTGTCTAGAGGAGATAGCTTCTTGCTATAAGACCGCCAATTGTATCGTTATGTTGTTCCTATATATCTTCTGGTAAATATAATAATAACTGTGCCCCGCGTAAGTCCCGAATCCACGGGAATTCTAGGATAAAAAGTAGCAAATGTCCTTTCCTTAGCTCTAGTCTATCTCTGTACCACATTTCATCAAAATCGGTTCAGTGGTTTAGGATTGAAAGCGTGACAGACAGACAGAGTTACTCTAGCATTTATAATATTAGTAGGGATTCTTTCTTGGTGTGCAATAAAGAGTAGGTATTTGTATAATATTGTAAATTTCATTCTAATTATACCTAAATACGTGACAAAAAACGCTTTCACACTCACAGCCCTATACAAAGTTCGATGACTTTGGGTGCTGGAAACATGACATAACATAAAATGACTTTGGGTGCTGGAAACATGTCATAACACAAAATGACTTTGGGTGCTGGAAACATGACATAACATAAAATGACTTTGGGTGCTGGAAACATGTCATAACACAAAATGACTTTGGGTGCTGGAAACATGACATAACACAAAATGACTTTGGGTGCTGGAAACATGTCATAACACAAAATGACTTTGGGTGCTGGAAACATGACATAACACAAAATGACTTTGGATGCTGGAAACATGACATAACCCAGAAGCTGAAACACAAATTTCCCATAGAGAGAGAACTTGTCTTCCCATCTAGAATCTAAAGCACCCAATTTTGGTAAATAATTACATACCTACTTTAGCCGACTCCAGATAATTACAAATACCTTTTAAGTTTTACTATGTCAACGTACCTTTATTTCCGTCATGTATCCGTATTAAATAAACATACCATAAAAATAACGTCGTATATACGTAGCTAATAACTACATAGTACATATACACATACTTAACTAGTTTCCTTTGTGTCATTTAGCCAACATAATCTTGGTAGAAATAAATATATTTTTATATACATGTATTATACAGACGCGAGTGACTCTTCTCGCGTATCTGATTATTTAAATTTTATTACCTATAACTTATATATTAAATTAAATATTCAAGACAGATGTGTATTATAAATCGTACAAAAAGAAAAACTATGCTATTTTTATCAGTATCGCATCATTAGAATAAGATTGTCTCACCTGAAGGAAAACATACACCTGTCGAAATAATTTTAAATCTTTTCGTAAAAGGACGACTGATTCATTGGAATGATTCAAAGTCAGGTTGTGTAAAGTAAGGCTAGATAATAACAATACTGACATTTAAAGAACTCGTATTTGCATAGTGACTACAGGTCGACTACAACGTCACGCCTGACGGGTTCACGAGAGCCGGTCTTGCCTTTCGGAATAGTCTTCGACGGGTCGTGAAGATCGAGTCAGTGGGCGACTCCCCCACTGACTCGATCGTCCCACCCTCGACAACATTGCGCCGCTGTACGCCCGACCGCCCTAAAGACCTGGCGTGCACTCCCTCGCGACATCGTCCTCAAGGGTAACGACGAAGACGAAAGAGCAAGACCCGGCAACAAAGAAGACCGAAGATAGGAATGGAAGACTCAGAAGGGATCCAAGCCAAGATTGGACAAAAAGCTCTCGCCGAGATTTCCCAGGGGTAGTAGCTCTCGGCGCCCAGCCTAAGCAGCCATGTTCTTATTGAGGACTAGGTATGCCTGAATGCCCAGATAGAAGAGAATATAAGGATAGACTCCCATTTGCGTGCAGTCAAAGCGCCAAACAGCAACAAACTAATAACTAGTTACATTTTTGACAATGTTAATCAGCGAATTTTGGTCGATATAGGTTACGCTTAAGCTTATTTATTTATAATAAAACAATTCTACGGTGTGGCATATAGACATGATAATATATTAATGAGCTAAATGCGATTTTAACTGGAACAAAGCTAAAATGAATGTTATTTCTTAGTAGTTTTGTAGGTTACGATTTGAAACCGATAGCAACAGAGATAGGTAACATGGATCAGTTTTCCCTTAAATAGATTATGATATTTAAAAGTGCATCATATAATGTACAAGTGTTCATATATTAGAGCTGAGTTTGGAAGTGTTATCATGTTTCTTCGTCGTAAATTATATTTAGTTTGGGTATAATTCCGGCTGATGTAGCCTGAGTCTGATGTAGCCTTTGGGGTGTTTGTGGAGTTTACGTTCTAAAATGTAAATATACAATGCAGGGTGAGCAGTTCATATTTTTTAAAATAAGATTTGCATCTATAAGTCTGTTGATCAGTTCTATATTAACATATTGATTCTTAGTGTCTATGATACGTAATAAGGCCTCCAACGAAACGCTCAGCCTTCGATTTGAGCCCCGGAGGCCCACAACTTTTGTTCCGAACAACTTTTTCAAAAGTCACTCTTTTACTTTTCAGTGGGGTAGTTTTTAAACTGCTCCAATTGCGTCGTTATGTCTTAACTTTGTGATGTTCATATGGAAAGTTTGTTTATGATTGTTTGAAATTCGTTACGGAATTAGTTAAGAGTGTTTTAGTTTAGTACTAAACTGATCCACTCGTGGTACTCGACTGTAAGAGTTGAATATAAAACTTACAAGGAAACTAGTGATTTTATATCGATAATAAATCCATGAATATTATTTTATGTGGGTAAGTATGGATTACTCATGTCGCCACTGTCGGCCGATGATGCTAGCCAATCATTGAGCAGAATTTAAAAAGTAGCGGATAGGAAACGGGTTGTGATTGGTTGACGTCATCGAGCGGATAGTGGAGCTGTAAGAAGTAAGTCAGTGTTGGTCGAGAATTCGAATCGAAAAGGTGTGTGAATTAAGAGAAGAATATAAGTGTTTAAAAGCAAGTTTATTGTTTGATTCCTGATGACAAACCCTGATATGATGGTGTTCTAGTACACGAAATCATCATCATCAGATGATGATCAAACCAAAAAGTAGGCAGTTCATTGTGACTAGGTATTTTGCTCACATGTCTCAGTGTTTTAAATAAAAAGTAGTAGTGATTCAAATCTAGTCTAGTAATTGCCAAACAGTGCCAACACATACCTCTTTTGGTTAAATGGTATTGTATCTTCTGTAAAACTGTATGTAAAATTTTAATGAAATAAATAAAAAAGTTACCGAAAACACAACTGAAAAGTAAAAGGCAAACAAAATACGCAATTTCTTTTACTTGGATGACATGATTATTTTTTGCAGTTATCTTGATTTAAAAATCAAACTACTTTCACACTCACATCCCCACACTAAGCTCAATGACTTGTTTCGTGGGTGCCGGAAACATTCACATCACACGATCACAATCACAACCAGAACCACAAATTTCCCTTTGAGAGAAAACTTGTGTTCCGAGAATCTAATCCGATTCCTCTGCTTAGAAGGCGGACGCCACGAGCACAAGCCATGAGTATACTGTAGTAAACCAATTTTGATGAGATCTCTACGGGACCAATCTGGAAGTATATAATATCAAATGAAACAGAACAAACATACATATATATAGATAGGCTAAAGATGTTAAAGCCTAGTTTCCACCTCCAGTCCTTTTACACGATGACGTCATCCCCTGCGTCTGGTCGGGACGGGCACGGGGCGTCTCATTGTGTCCCGTGATCTACGGGACATTTCGCAGGGTTTATTGCCGGGATCGCAGATAACGTCACAGTTACTACGTCACCGGGGTGGGGGGGACTTATGATTATATGCATTAGGTATTATGTGCAAGGAATTGCCTGCTTGAACTGAATTGAACTGCCCGTTGGCTTAGTTGTAGCGTGTACCTTCTAAACAAGGGTAGCGGTTTCGATTCCCGGCGGGTACACAAGTTTTATCCCCAAGGAAAATGTGTGTTCCTGGTTCTGCTTCTAATTCTGTGTGTGATGTGAATGTTTCCGGCACCCACAAAACAAGTCATCGAACTTAGTGTGGGGCTGTGAGCGTGAGATCGTTTTTTTTAATTACTGGTATATTAAGTGTGGGCTAATTTACACGTGTCCTAGAAGTCTTTGCTTTATTGCTGTATTTATAGTTGCAATAAATCAAAAATATTAGATATTATTTTAATGCTTTATTAGGTATCTTTATTCTTGTTTCTATCAGGTGAGACAGGGGTCAAACGCTTGCTGTTCCTGCATATTGAAAAACCTTTTGAATGATACCGCCGAAAATGTCGACGCAGAAAAACACTGGATGGTCATGCATAATATGTACCAACAGCTTGTGTAAGATATCGTTAGCTTGCTACGGTTAGCATGTTTTTTTTAATACAGTTCAGCCCATGACAGTTCAGTGCCACCAAGAGCTTCGAGCTTAGATCAGAATCCTGGTCGGCAAAGCACTGCCTTTGTCACCCTGAGATTGAGTCTTTCTATGCCCTGTAACTTAACTGGAAACATGGCGTACAATCGTGTCTTACCGACTTTTAAAACAGGAGGAAGTTTCAATTAACTTGTATTTTTATGTCATAAACATATTCTCGTAACTTCGTCATTTATAAACCGATGGGGAAAGTTATTAAGTTCGAAACATCTAATTGGTCCTTTTATAATTGAAGAGTTTCTGATATATTTGCGATTGAAGTCGGTTTAATAACCAACTTCCGACAGTTTTTTATACTCGTATATATTAAATATTATTTTAATTTCCTCTTTGTTCCATAAAATCAAAATCAAAATCGTTTATTTACACGGGCTCCAAAGAGGCACTCATGAAAGTAAATGATTCTACTGCCAGATTCACAAAATTACAGCCATCTCGAGAAGAACCTTGTAAGAAACTCGGCGGCGCATTTTTTTCATTAATTTTTTTTAAACACATTCTTAATCTCTTATACATAATTTTATTAACCTAGGTGTTATTATGGTAGTCGCTAGAAAGCGCTTGTGCAGTATGCCTCCATGCATCCTTGTCATTAATATAGTCAATCGTTTTATAGTAAGCTTCAACAACATATATAAAAAAATCAAGTGAGAATGATCCCCTGAAACTAGGGCAAGAAACCCCTAGGTAGTGGTAGTGCAGACAGCGCCTCGATCAATGATTCAAGTAACTATTATCGAAGCCGTTCATTTACCGTATTTAGGTATTCCACGATATGCCTAGTGATGGGGTGTCAAACACGGATCGAATTTCCGGAACACATCGATATTTCCGGGAATTTCTTCTGAACAACACTATAGTTTCTTAAATAAGGCCGCGGTTAAAAAACAACTCTATTATTTTAAACTAACCCGCGTTTATAAGCCTAAGTAGCCTATGTGTTAATTTTAGGTATAAACTATGTACATTACAAATTTCATCCAAATCCGTTCAGCCGTTACAGCGTGAAAAGAAACAAACGACGCTAGAATCACGCTGATACTACTGTGATTCTAGCGTCACAATACCTTGCCTCGGCTAAATCTCTAATAATCAGTTGAAATGTATATCAATATAATATCATTTGTTAATTTTCAAGATCTATAACAGTAAATTTAGAACGGAACAAGTGGCAATATCGGCTGCAATGATTTTTACCAAACATAGATAGAACACTTTCGAACAAGTCGTCATTCAAACAAAATAAAAACGAAATCAAAATCAGTCTAGTCGCTTGGAAGCTACGATGATCAGACAGATTCTTTTTCGTCGGGGTTTCAAAATATCGCTTAAGGCGTCAAGCGCTACCCACTATAACCGGTAAGCTATCCAAGCCCCCCTTCAACGTGTGAATGTATCATTTCCTTATTATTAACGCAATATGAGAACGTGTTAATATCTATAATAGCTATAATATTTTGACGATTCTGTTGGCACAGCCATTGGATAAGTGTCTGCTTTCTACACTTCGGGTCCTGGGTTTGATTCTGACAAAGTAATTTTTTTTTCAGGTGTGATTGTGTGTATAATTTTGATGTTGCTGTCAACTATTCTCTCGTTTTGACGACACAATGAAATAAACGCTTTCAAATTCACAGCTCCGCACTAAGTTCAAAGCCTTGTATCATACCGGATACATTTACATATCACACCTAGAACCAGAAGCAGAAATGTCCCTTGGGAGCCCATGGCGCAGAGGGCAGAGATTTGCACACAGCGCCAACTATTTCAAAAACAAAGTTTAGATCTCAGTCCGGGGCTGTGAGTGAGGCGGTGTCATTTGGCCGCTATCTCAGATGATGCAAAGTGATGACGCGGCCGAAGATGTAGCATGCTTACCTAAAATATACTTATTCACTCTAGTCTTGAAGACTTCCAGATTATTATAGGGTTTATGTTATCGGATTTCATCCAACATTGTTCAACTCTACCATCCATAATATGTTCGTGATTGTTCATCGTACCCCATTAATGATATATCGTGATATTTAGCTCCTCCGTTTCTATATGTAAAGAACAATTGTATCCATCTTGGTTATTAGATATTCGATTAGTTTGTTAGAAAATGTATTTTCAATACATTTAATACTAATTCTAGAAGATTAATTATTGTCATAAGAAAAATAACATAATTTAAGAATGTTATGGACAGTGCATGGACTCGTCAAACATTTTCATTAATTGTAGAGAAAAAATCACAGAACATACCAAACAATTTTTTAGGTTAAAACAACCTATTATTCGGATACGAAATATCTATTTTTACCGACTTTAAAAAAAGAGCAGGTACTCAATTAGGCTGTATTTTTTAATTATTTTTTGTATGTGATTTTGATGATTCTATATATATCTTATTATCTCAAAGCTGGAGCTTTCTATGTGGTCCCATTTAAATTAGATCAAGACCTGAACAGTAAGTAGTTTTTGAGTTAATCTTAATTTTTTTTTTTTTATTCAAGATAGGCAAACGTTTGACCGCCATCTCACCTGATGGTAAGTGACGATGCGGTCGACGATGGAGCACGTTTGCCTAGAAGATGCCTATTCACTCGCGACTTAAAGACTCCCATATTGTATTTATCAGGGAACACAGACTCAGGTAAGGAATTGCATTCTTTTGCAGTATAATATATCACATATCAATAATGCATATTAGCAAATGTGCAATATCATTACTTGAGAACTGCTCGACCAATTTGGATGGATTATTTTTTCGTTGTGTTCGTATTGTCAGGACAAGGATCGTATTAACGATTTATTTGGAAAACCCATCGGAAATTCAACCCGTGCAATCGTCCCGTCCGTATGTGAGAGTCCCAGCAGTGGGAACGAAATGGACTGATGACTATATTAAATCTAATCCATTTACGATACCAGTTCCTTTTAAACACCACCCTTTGTCCAAAGGTCCGATCAAAGGCTTTCAAAAAGTTCCCGAAGTCCCCCGAAGAGTGCCGAAGACGGCCGAAGTGGAACATCTGTCGGGTCGGCGCGTGCGATGGTATTATTATAAAAACCTGTATGCGGATGGACGATAAGAAGACGGGGTAAGGCTTCGGATTCCTTTTTTTTTACGTAAATAAATTGTTAATTTTCTATCGACATCTTTGTGGTTGTGCTCGCGTTTCGTTAATGAAGCCGAGATGTACAAATTGAGTTCTTTACTTTTACTTTGTTTGAAGAACGTGTTGTTGTTAGTAAAATATCAATCGACATTGATTTAGCATTAATAAAAAAAAAAACATTCATCTATTTAACTCTTTCACATAATAATACATAACAAATAATAATCGATTTACGCGATTGCGTTATACCAAAGTAATTCTTACTGACTTTTAAAATAAAATCTGTAATAAGTTGTTTCTGTGTCCTATAATTTATTATTAAATTATTTACAAACACAGACATTCACACTCACAACCCCGCCCGTAGTTCAAATATTTGTATCGTGGGTACCGAATATATTTATATCACAATCACCCAGAATCAGCACAAATTATCCTCGTTAGAGAAAATTGTGCTTATGCCGGGAATTGAACATACAGCGTAGAAGGTAAAGCTTTCTTACGTTTAGTCGCGGAATGTCCAATTCGCTAAATGTCAAGTGGTCGCGGAACGTCCAATTCGCGGAATTTCAAATTCCTGGAATGTCCAATACGCGGAATGTCCAATCCGCGGAATGTCCAATACGCGGAATGTCCAATCCGCGGAATGTCCAATACGCGGAATGACCAATTCCTGGAATGTCCAATACCCGGATCCTCCGATTCGCAAATTGTCCAACATTCACGGTAACTTACAAAATGGTTTCGTTTAAGGTACGGAACCTTGTATAAAATACCTACCTATATTCTATTAAACATTCCTCGATAAAAGTAGTTCACCAGTTGTTTCTGCCTTTTTTTTAAACCTTACCTTACCCCACTTCGACCCTGGCAGTCGAGCTCGCGATATAAAGATTTGTACAGGTGGCCGTAGGGAGGTAATATAAGGGGGGTAGATAATGCTGGAACTCTTGTTTGTTTGTTTATTTGTGTGTCGATGACCTTATTTTGAACCGGAGGAGGTACAGCTATTTATAGATTATTAAATTTAAATCTTGTTACCAGGCATTACGTTTTCAAAGAGACAAAAAATATTTTACTTTATTAATAAAAGGTATTTAAGTTATTACTATGCTTTTTACAAGCTTTTATTTAGTTTTACCTGTCCCGTTGTCTATCTGTCGGTCTGTAATCAAATCTTGCAAGATAAATTAGACCCACTTTGGATTGGACTCAAATTTGGTGTAGTTACGTATCGGATTCGGAGACAATACAATGATATGGAACCATGGAGATGGTCTGATCATGGAGACGGAAGATGGCCATAGGAACTTCTGAACTAAACAATATAAACCCATCGAGTTTGGGTTCGTTTGATTCGTCTTGACAACTTCACTGGTTATATAACATTTTAGTCTTATTTTATTTAAAACTGTACAAAAGCTTAATTTTAAAAACGTTTTAAAGTATTACTTGTATCTAACAAACAATATATAAAGTAAATTTTAACCCACTTCTACCTACCTACAACCTACTTCCTACATTTGCCTTGCTTGAATTCAATACTTTAAACAATAATATTATGAAATAACAACGATACCACATTAGTATGATAATTGAAGAAAAGTAACCTCACCTCGCATGCCGCTCGAAAATGCATAGAAAATTATCTTCGACGTTTTGATTATAGAGTCGGGCAAGCTTTAAGTAGAGAGTAGTAGAGACCTAAATTAGGTCGGTAGGGCGGGACCTAGGTATCTACGACTGCATAGGTTCGATTTGTATGTACAGCGTAAAATTGACGAGCATTTGAGTTATTTAAACATGCGCAAACTGCGATCACGTCTTTGAAAAATACTCTCTAAATCTACAACGGAAAAAAACGCGACCTACACGTTGTCGAAGTCAAGAGCGCTCGCGGTCGCGTACTGCCTGGTGGGAAACGTCCCGCGATCTTGAAGAAGATAATACCAACTGAATAAGAAATCTTCGATCGATTTGTCTGAGGATGGGGGAACTAGATCATATAATTCGCTGGCTCACTCCGAAATGATTCTTCTTCGATAAAAAACCGAGAGACTAGCTAGCTACCTTGCGACGCTGTCTTATCTCTAAAGCTTTGAACCATTCAAATGCTCGCTATCAATTACTATTCTCCCAATGGTGTAAGAGCCTCCTAACCTAACTTATAATTAAAGCATACTACTCAATATATGACTATTTAAAAGATAAACTTAAAATTTTGTAAATAAAATTGCGTCATTTTCTCTTCTAAGTTGCAGCGCCCGACAGGGTATATATGGCACTTTATACCTACCTTTAGGAGTGTTTGTATCTTGTGCTGTTAAATATATAGAGGCAATAAACAATCTGAATCTGAAACCTTTACTAAACTGTCCCAAAGATGACAACAATACTCCAAGTCCATACAGAAGGGACTTGAGCTTGACTTATTCTCCGGCCTAGTGGTCCGCGACAGTTATTTTCACTTCTCTCCTACCTCAGTTTTACCTCCCAACAGGACTTCGTTTCACGATCTAGGGACGTGGTTTCTAGGGAATAAAGCTACCGAGGTATTGAATTTTATCGATTCTTACAAAGACACTACTTCAAAGGGTCTTTGAAATAGGTCGAATATATCCTCGATACGACGCGTGCGCAGCCCCCCTCCGTCTGGTGCCAAGGGCTCGCACAAAGGGGCGCTGGATTCGCTATTCAAATCCAAATGGTGGCTTGGCCTTTTTTTTAAAACGCGGTCGTTCAACTTGTTCTTTAGATGGATGGCTGTTTTAGGGGTCCGTGGATCGGATTCTGTTTGTTAAGAAAAAAAACATATCTAAAGAAGAAATAATTTTAAAGCGAATTTAGTTCTATAAATGTGTAATGTTTTGTATTATGTCTTAATCGAAATAATGTTGATATGGTTCCACGCATTCAATAGGTGCTTCATGAACCAGCTTAAGACTACGGTTGAGTTATCCCAAAGTACCCAGTCATAAAAAATCTATTAATCAAAAAACCATCACTTCGGTTCTTTCAACATTGATTATGTATTGTTAGTAAACCTTTCTCTCTCTCCTTCTTCCTCCAGGATAATATAATAAACTCTTTATTATGTAGGTAACCTCAAATTAAAAGTCATTATAGTTGATAGATCATAATGCAGATTATGAATGACCCTATAGAGTTGTATAGAGAATACGAATCAGAATCATTTATTTGCTTAAAATGTAAGTTAGTAAGATGGAAATGGTTAGTACAGAACCTATTAGTCACGGCGGCGGCGCGGCGTGCAAATATAAAAAATTTGGAACACATAATTATTTAAAAAATTACAATATTAAATTAAAATTCTATAATACAATATCAAAACATATTCCATGTCAAGATTATTTTAGAACATTTCAATATTCATTTAATATACTTTTTTTAAATAATTCTATACGGAACCTAGTTGTCCTCCATCATTTCATCAACATCTAGCGCGTCTTTTATAAAGATCACTTATACCGTTTCTATACTAAACGCAATATAAAGGGGTATGCGATGGATTAACAACACAATTTATGTGCAAATTAGAACTTTATATTTTAAGTAATAAAGGTTGTAATGTTCAATGTGTTTTTTTATTTATTTTTAGTTGATTTTAATATGAATGAGATAAATTAGCATTATACGGGTTTTGATGGTCGATGGTTATGTATTTCGCGTTTTTTATATGTTTTTTATTGAGTGCTGGTTGGGTACCACGGGTCCAACATGTTGTGGGGTTTATGTGGGTTTACATGGAAGTAATAGTTGGATAACCCTGAATAAAGCGGTGTTAGATCAGTGGTAGCAAAGGCGACTCCCGGTTGTACAGTCGCAGTTTCGAAACCTGCCACGCTTAAGTTTAAGGACATGGTTTGTGATTATCCGTATGGTGGTTTTTTTAAATGCTCATTTGGCCTGGCAAGTTATTACTGTACCGAAATATAGTAATAATTTACGGTTTAAGCAAAAAATCTATCGCCACGTTCCAAATGTAGACTGACAACTATCATTGAGAGTATAATTCTAGATCTAGCTTGCTTACCATAGTCAATCCACATGATCACTGTCTTACTAACGGGTGAGATAGTAGTATTTTTCACACTCACAACACCACTCTAAATTCAAAGACTTGTATCGTGGGTGCCAAAAACCTTTACAAATCACATACACAATCATACCCAAAACCAGAATTATCTGGAATGCTCTGCCTGTGAATGTCAAACATGGGCAAACTCAAGAGTCATTTAAAACTCAAGTCAAAAACTAGTATTTGTGTAATTTTATCGCACCACCATCCCTACATTATCTTTTCGTTTATATTTCCATCCAATGGTTGTCTGGAATAGATCGCTCTTAGCGATAAGACCGTCCATTGTAACTATCTTTATAAGCTTCTCTGTAAGCTGTATTTATATTTTGGTGTCAATAAAGAGTTATTGTATTGTAATAATGTACCTGGAAATTGAAACCAGGACCCACGGCGCGGCGCAGATGGCAGAGACTTGTCCACTGCATCAATTGGTTCGTCGAAATCTAGTCAATTTATTCTAGTCTTTCGTAGCTAGAAAAACATGGCGAGAGACAAATCCATTACCAATACACGGAGTTAGTTAATTGGGATCATATAATATTGAAGAAAACCAATGAAAGAAAACATTAGCTCCTAACGACCGGATGCTCCCAATATTAAAAAAGAAAAATATTGACTATGTCTTTCTTTTAAAGACTCTACCGGCACAAATCAAAAACTTTCACCTTTACTCGCATCGTGAATGTCCCCATTTGGTCTCCAGGGATATATAAAATCAATATGGAGATAAATAATTAAACACAATTCATCCTCCATATTCCGGTAAGAGCATTCCGTTAGAGGCAGGTGGCGCGAGCGCATCCCCTCACCCCGCGCGTTCCACCCCCGCGAACGTGTTCGGGATTGGAAGGATACGAGGGATGAGTAGGGGTAGTTCTAATGATTTAAATGGCTATGGATTTTAATCAGTTATATGTTTTCTGTCGCGCGTCGTCTAGTAATACTTAGTTTTTTTATTTCTGATAAGCTAGCGGTTGACCTGTATCACCTGTAGTCCGTCAGCGTCATCAATTTATTCTTGACAATTCGCTAGAAGCGTTTATCTACTGCGAAGGAGTGGATCATTGCCCGCATCTTTGTTCCCCGAACGGTATAATCTGGGAGTCTTTAAGTCTAGATTGAGTAAATCTTCTAAGGAAGCGTGCTAAATCTTCGGATTTATCTTTAGGTGAGTGGACAAATGCGTGCCTATCTAACATAAAATACCTTAAAAAGATGTTTCAACCCGAGACGGTATTAAAAACGCAGTAATTGCTACAAAGTAATTGTAACACACGGCCAGCTGTTAAACCAGTTGAATTGTGTTAAACTGAAGTCTGGACTAGTTTTGAAAAATAAATATAAACGGACAAGTGCGAGTCTTACTAGCGCATCGAGGGTTCCTTAAAAACTTGTATCTAGATAATTACTTATAATTACATCATGGGAAAAGAGTGGTCAAGATTTTTGCTCGTTTTTTTCCACATTTAACTACAAATCAACTACATTATATATTTTTTTACGTTATTTGAGCTGTGTGTGTGAGACGACGCTTCAAGCCAAACTTCAAGATCCTTGGTCTACGGGTAGTATCAGAACTGCCCGTTGGCTTGGATGGTTGCGCGATATCCATCTAAGCAACGGGTTAGATTCCCGTTTTGAACACAAGCTTTCGCCCCAAGGGATATTTGTATTTCTAGTTCTGTGTTTGATTATATGTGATGAGAATGTATCTGGCAAATAGAAAGGTGTAAAAGCGTTTAGATTTATCTATATGCCAGTGTCAAATATAAGTATGCGGCATTCATGATCGTAGTTTTTTGATTGTATTTATAATTAAAAAAGCTTCTAATGATGCTTGCATTATTTTCAGCTCCATGCGTTCCCGAAAAAAGGGGACCTTTTACTTTCATACAGAACCCTAAATATGTACTAGTTTAGTTAAAATCGATACAATTACTAGCTAAGAGTTTTTGCGGCACGTCTAATGATGTAGTGTGGCTGGAAGCGTATGACGAATAACTTGTTAGAAGACACCTGTCCGAAGACGAGTCTGTTAACATTATTGTTTAAAAACAAAATGAAAACGAATTCACCGCTGCTATCTGGTGGACCACTATGAGACCAAATCAAAACTGAACAACAGTCGTTAAGCCATGTCAGATACCTTCAGGCGTCCTGAAAAATCCTGACACCAGGACTGCCCACTAGTCTTTACGACAAGCAAGCAGCTATAGGACCAACTAGACACTGTGTCAAGTTACTAGACGCTATAAACTTTCAAAAATTATAACTAGACTTAGTTCTATGTATGTATAGCCGAGAAAAAAATGAGAATTACACATAAAACTGTCAGATTTGAAGGTTAACTTTATTGACTTGACGTCCCAAATGGATGGACAGGGCTCTGACCTCTGCCACGTGAATCCTGGGTTTAATTCCGGGCTGGAGCGCAACTTTCCTTCCCAAGGGACATTTAAACTTTTGGTTCTGCAAGTGATTGTGTTTGTGATATGTAATTGTTTCCGGCACCCACGATACAAGTATTTGAACTCTTTACCTGGGTGAGGTACTTTACATGGGTGAAGGAAAGAGGTGGGGCTCGAACCCAATAAAAAACCCACCTATGAGCAGCCTCTCGCCATTAGGAATAGGTCATAACCTATTCCAGATTCTAGACTAACTAGTGCATACCAAATATCCAACTCACTCCAGAGATACATCGTTACAAACATACTCACACACTTTCGGATTTATAATATAAGTGTGATTATAATGACCAAAGGAATGTAAAAGCAAGAATCTAGAATGGAGACAACTACAAGACGACAGGTGGTAACATCGACATAATTATTATTATATAAAAAACTCATAGCTGTCAAGCAAGCCAGTATTGTGTTCGGATGACTCAATTCTTGTATTTTTCACAGAATTGTATTATTATACCACCTTGATACCTATAATTATAACATATATATTGATGTAGACTACCTGTCCGTCTGTTAAATTTGTATTAGTTAATATTAGAGTCATTGAAAAATTACCGTGTGTGCTTTCAAACAACAAGAAACAATCACTTACACACTCTAAACCCCACAAAGTTAGAAAGCGGGTGCTCAAAATATTAGGCAACCTAACCAAGGTCAGGCCGGGGTAGCTTTGCAATTTGTATCATGCTTAAGTACGATCGTGTAAGGAGTGCATCGGGCACCTCTTGGATGGATCCATTAAGTCCTAACCTGATTTTCTAGACACCGACAAGCGAAAAGACTCATTTGCGATAGTAAGCGCTTGTCAAGTATAAATTAAAGAATCACGGCCACCGAAAGAAAAAGACTGTGCTTGCTGCCGAAGAAGTTAATTACACGGGTTAATTCCCCCATGTCCCCTTTTACCATCTGACAAGACTAACTTTCAAACGCCATCCGTTTGTGGTTGATATCCAATTCGCTCGAAGAATTTCTTTTCTACACTTATCATCAGCACGGAGAAGTGAATGTTAAGGTTATGGTCTACGTCTTCGATCCCTTAATAGTATAATCTGAAAGTCTTCAAGTCAGAGTGAATAGGTATCTTCTAGGCAAGCATGCTCGTCTGATGATTACCGTCACGACTGCCCATTTCAGTTTAGTGCCACCCAGAGCTTTGAACTTAAAATCATGCTCTTCAAAGCACTGCGCTCGTCCCCCTGAGATATTAGATGTTAAATCTCTTTAAGACCAGTAATTACACTGGAAACATGGTCCTTCAATCCGTAATGTTTGCACACTACGGCTTGGCTGAATGATTTAGTAGATGGAATGATAATGGAATGATTTTTAGCAGTTAAACACTTCATTATCCTCGTAATAATTTAAATTTGTAGAAATCAGACTGGACCGGGTGTTTGGCCTAGTACACCGGTAATATCGACAAGTCTAGGGGGCCTCGACAGGGGTCAGCTAAAAGTCAATATACCCGAACACCTGGACAAGTCATTTGCATACATCGGTGCTGTATGGTTCTAGACTACTTTCGGTTGTCGATTGCTAAATTGAGATTGATGGCGGTGATTTGAAATTTAGGTATTACTATTGGATCGTAAAAATATTAGAATTAACGATTTTTGTCATTGATATGCTAGCGTTTGGTTTGCTTATTATACTACGTATTCTCTGTTGTATCTTCGTTTACATCGTCGTACCATTAAGTGAGATTGTGGTCAAACGTTTGCCCGAATATAATTATGCACGACACACGATGTCCTGGATGTTTGAAGTTCTGAAACATAGTTGCCTTACGATATACACATCACTGTATCAAAAGTGTTCACAAAGCTTCAGAGCTTGGGACATCGCCGCAAGGTAGCTAGCCTCTCGGTTTTTCATGTGATACGTTTCGGAGAGTGTGTCAAGGAACTAGACGATCTAGTTCCCCCATCCCCATTCTATCATCGGACAAGCAGACAATTTGCTAAGCGACACCGCTATATGGCAAACCGCAAAAGAATGGAACTCCTTACCTTAGTCGGTGCTACCTGATGAGTACAATATGGGAGTCTTCAAGTCGCGAGTGAATAGGTATCTCCTAGGCAAGCTTGACCACATTTTCGCTTACCTACAGGTGAGATGGTGGTCAAAAGTTCGATTTTCTTGGATAAAAAAAACTATCGACTTACTTAAACTTGACGACCGTAACTATAGAGGAAGGTACGATCGCAATTAACACAGCGGTGTTAATATGACGATATTTCTTAGCTCATGACACAAACATTCGAGATCCCATCGTAGCAGCCATAGACGAAACTAAACCAATAATTTATTCTCCAATAGCGGTAATATGCTCGTTTGTATGCCGAGTCTGACCACTGGTAGTACAGCTAGTGTCGGGTTACTGAATAATCGGATGATCAGGGCTGACAGGACCTCAGATCATCAATCAATGTCCAGGGAAGGAAGGGATACAAGTCTCTGACGAATCCTTTATAATTATTTCAGGATGCATACGATCATATGATTGCTGCCTGTCTTGAGAACTGGTGTGAGGATGGGAAGAAGGCAGGGGTCTTGGTGAAGGAAAGGTGTGTGTGGGGCCCCTTTCCTTCACCCCCGGGAAGGAAGACCCCTTTCCTTCAACCCCGGGAAAGAAGCGAAGTGTCCATTATCCATCCAGCATTTTCCATCCCACAAGAAACTAAAAGGGCAGACTTGGTGCCAGGAATTTACAGTCTTTGGTGAATGTAGTATTTTTCAGTCCGCCTTAAGACAATATAGCTAAAAGGCTTAATCTTACCACGAAGCGCTCGGGCCGACGGCCTATTATCACATAACGCTATATGAATATGAATATGAGTAAACCTGTCAGATTCTGGTGGTTTAATATGATTCCCTATGTCAATTATATATAGCATGGCTATGATGTCATGGACATTCCTATACTAATGAATAAAATGAATGCGAAAGTTTGGATGATTGCTTTTCAATTTATCAAGCCAATACTGATTTTGATAAAAAAAACACAGGCAAATGGTTACCCTTTTTTCTGTCATAGGCAAACACGAGCACCTGATGTTGAGTGATGAAGCGGTCAAATATGGAACACGCTTGCCTAGAAAATACCTGTTCATTCTCAAATTGAAGTCACCAATAATGTACTGAACACAAACTCCGGCAAGAAGTTCCACTTTGCAGTGCGCATAATAAGCGACATACAAAACGCTTCGCGTTTTAATTGAGGCATCTCTATCAAATATCGGGTGTGTCTGGTGGTCCTATAATAAAAACACAAATTACACAGTTTACGCTTTATCATGATTAATTCAGCCTAATGCGGGCCAAACCACAGAGAAGATATAGAGGTGAGATAGTGGTCAAATGCTTGCCTATTCGGCATATGAAAAAAGCACAACTAATAACAAAAACAGAAGAAAACATTATAACATCATATTTTCCAATCATCCCTCCTACAAACATTACACGTGTATGACATCTCAGGGTAGACGCAATAAGCGTGACGTCATACCTGTCAAATACATACAAAAAGTGTTTCGATCGAGTATCGGCCATTTAACGAAAATAGAATATGTGCGGATGAGAGGTTCTTTAGTGAATATCAACAGTTGCAAGTGTGTTTTACATGTCTTTTTAGGGTTCCGTAAATGAAAAAGAGAATAGCAAAAATATTGATAATTATAAATTAAGAAGCGCGACGCACATTTTAATACCAGGTATAAGTATAAAATTACAGTGCGCGCATTTAGCTTGAGCAAAACGAATAAATCTTCTATGGCAAACGGGGTAAGATTTTACAATAAAATTCCTAAAATTTTAACTGAATTACCACTGGGAAAGTTTAAATCAGTAACAAAACAGACATTAATTAAGAAAGATTATTATAAAACGAATGACTACATACATTAACGTCACGGATGCATTGACGCAAACTACACGAGCGCTTTCTGGCGACTACATAATATAGATATACCTATAGGTTAATATAATTCCTTTATTAATGATTTTATTAATACAGGAAGGAATGAAGAGTGGTTAAAAAAATTATGGAAAAACCGCGATTTATTAAGTTTGTGTTTAAATGTGTAGTAAGTATGTTTGATTTCTCTTCACGCTGCAACAGCTGAACGAATTAGAATGAAATTTGGAATGTACAAAGATTTTACCTAGGATTAACACATAGATTTCTTTTTAAGTAGATAGTAAACAACTTAAGGTACATCCCATTGACACAATACTAATGATGAAATTTGGCATGAAACCTAGTCTCTTAACACACATTTTAATCGTGTGTACTTGAAAATGGAAAACCGATAAATCGGAACGGAAAAAACGGAAAAAGTCACTTTATTCGGTTTGGGGTAGTAAGCCTTAGCTTGAATGTCGTTATTAGAGCTCAACTTGAAGATGGGACGGCCTTGAGTGTGGGATGCAACTTGTGTCGACACTCGAACACAGGATCGCGGCAACTTCGGCAGACCACCGCTACACTTTGGCGTAAATATGGAAACCTCGGCAGTGGTTACATATTTGAACCGTTAGGTGTTGAGACACTGGGCCCGTGGAGACCGGGAGCTCATTCTATTTTACACTTTACACTGTGGGCTTGAGCACTTGAGTTACTAACTTAGTGTTTTCTGTATAGATGTAATTAGTTTAAGTTTAGCTATAGGAAATACAGGCAATTGTCCCGTAGACATAGTTACAGTATTTACACTTGGGGCTGACCACTGACAACCCTGCCCAAGAAGGTCCGAGAAATGCTTAATTAAAATCACATTAAACTCTATGACGTCTACCAAACGAGTCCATCAAAGGTCTCAGTTCAAGGTCAGTATAATTTGACCCCTGATTTGTTAGAGAACGCAATTATTACAATCGAGAGACATAAGGCCCGATAATTATCATTGAATTTTTTACCTTTTTTATTGGATTGTAAAGCTCGGTAGTGCCGTATTGCACATTTCTCCTGCCTACAGGATCCCCTATCTATACTATCTACATAGGATCCAGTATAGACCTCTAAGAGTGGAATGATTTGATTAGAGTTCGAGTGGTGTAATTCCATCATTTCCATCCCTTCTCCCGCTAAGTTTTGTAGACACATGTCATAGCATAATAATATGTACAAATTTAAAAACTTATAAACGACTTCAATCGCAAAAATATCTCCGAAACTCTTCATCAGATCTTTCGAACAAAACAATAATTTTCCAAATCGGTTAATATAACAAATACCCCGCCGACCTATCTGAAAAATGGCAGCGCCGATTTTTACCGAACGTAGGCAAAAACATCATCGGTCAAGTAAACTTTCAAATAAAAAAATCTTACCTAAATCGGTCAAACGGTTTTGGCGATTACTGGGAAAAAATCGTTTTGAACACGTACAACCCCGCTACCTAAACGCATATATTTCGAAGTAATTGTGTCGTGGGTGCCGGAAACATACACATATAATCATCATCACTATCTAACACGTGAGATAGTAGTGAAATGCTTGCCTATTCAGCATAAAAAAACACTCAAAATCACACCCAGAAGCAGAAACACAAATTTTCCTTGGGGATAACATGTGTTCCAGTCGGGAACCCGATATTATGATGCTTAGAAACTACGCCAACGGGCAGTTCTACTATATATTTTATAATTGAAATGCAAGCAAAGCTTAAAAAAACCGACTTCATCGCTTATATTTTGTTTTTGGCTAGACCGATTTCGATAAAATTTATATGGGACCACCTCTGAAGTATACTCTACCAAACAAAAATCATCAAAATCGATTCATAATTGGCGGAGATATCGCGTAACATACAAACAAAAAAACATATACGTACAGTCAAATTGAGAATCTCCTTTTTTGAAGTCGGCTGAAAATTAGATATTATATATTTCATTTTAAATTATTTCGGTTTATTTACAATCTATCGAAGAGACGATTACTGCTTTACGATACCAATAATAGTTTTATCGTTTTACATTCATCTTTCTTCTGACTCATCTTCTAATGAGTTAGGAACTTTTAATATTAATGAAAGTAACTGGCTATGTTAAGTGGCTATTAAAGCCTTAGGAAAAGTTTCGATTATTGTTAATTTGTTAGGGATAGCGGCATTTTTAGTACAAATACATTTTTAGAGAATATCAGTTGGTTGCGGAACCCTAATTTAAAATGTTTAACCACCGACGAAACAAAAGACAGAGGGCTGTTATAAGTTTGTAGTGTATATCCGGCGAGTAAAAACACTCATTGGCGATAATAAGCTACCCGAGTCCAAATTGCTGAGTCTTGGTCACTGACTGAAGGTCGCAAGCCTATCGGTATTTTACCGACATCAGCCGCATCGTCACTTTCCATCAGATGAGATAGCGATCAAATGCTTGCCTATCTAGCAAAAAAAAAGAGTATTTTCGAAATTTTGATAATAGTTCTTGTATATTATTCTTTACTATGTTTTTTCACTCTCACAGCCTCACACTATGTCCGATGACTTGTGTCGTGGAGCCGAAAACATTTACATATAAAAATAAATTGAACTGCCCCTTGGCTTAATTGAGTTAGCATGAGTATCGGGTTCGATTCCCGGCGGGAACACAAGTTTTCTCCCCGTGTGTGATGTTTCCGGCACCCACGACACAAGTCATCAAACTTAGTGCGGGGCAGTGAGTGTGAATGCGTTTAGGTTATGTTAAATAACATAAGACATTGGTTCCAGATTAAGGCGCACGCACGCTCGGTGCAAATTAGCGAATTCCTACCAATTTAAGTACCCGCACACATTCACAACATGACCTAACTTGAGGTGCACAGTTGCACACTCCGTGCGAATTCTCAAGGGTGCATGACCGGGCTATTTCCGACGACGGGAATCGAACGCGTTTTATCGCGGGGCGGAGATATCGACGAAGCGGTTTAAGTTATGACATTACCGATGTTTATGGCAAAGGACATTTTGAAATGTAAATAACTTACATTAGATTACGATTTTACACTCGAGAGCCCCGGACTAAGTAAGAAGATTTGTGTCGTGGGTACCGGAAATACACACAATCCCACCCAGGATCAGAGTCTTGGCTAAACGACGTAAAAGCTTGCTTTGACCACCGTTAAGGTATAGACAATAAGAGGGAATAGTTTTTTTTATTCTTATTCTGTGCTAAAAGCATAAATACTGTAGCGAGAGAAATTGTGCTTCTATCGGGAATCAAATAAAGAGCCCGCAGGCGTTATAGTTCAGGAGCTGATGCCATATACCAATTGAAAACGAAATTATTATCATCATAAGACGTTTCTTTATCTTTACTGCTTACTTACTTCACCTAACCGTGCCCTAAATTACATAGAGATATACCAATTATATCTAATAATAATAAAAAAATATCTATAAATAATATACAAAATTAATATATTAAAAAATATCGAAACCTCACACGTTTATATTTTTTTTTTATTAAAAACCATTCTTACCTAAATCGCTTCCGCCCCTACATTAGTCCTCATTCACCGGATGCACTAACACTGGAGCTCATTCCTTTATCCGCGAGGGCTCGTTATTAGCTTATATCTTGCACGCTATTATATAATTACCTCCTTAATTACACTTACCTGTGGAATAGAAAAGAAATAGGTTAGTAGAGTACGGCTTAAAATTATAGAAAACATAATGCCGCCAAGCCAAATACGGTGTTCCGGCAGTTATCCTTGAGAGCCTGCGTATGCCAGGTCTAGTGTGTTTACCAGCTTCGATCACATCGTCACTTACCATCAGGTGAGATAGTGGTCAAACACTAGCCTGTCACAAATAAAAAAAACATAATACAACTAGTAGAAAAACTGGGTGAAATTAATAGACAAAAACACACACAAACATACATTAACACTCACAGCCCACATAGTTCCAAGACTTGCATTGTGGGTGCAGTGGGAACCTTTGCATCACACACTTACAGCGAAAAACGTGTTAGAAATTTGCTTTAATTTTATTGAAGTAATAGTGTGAACAGAAAAGCAAGCCTTTCGCCTGATGGCAAGCGTCAAGCCCACTGTAACATCTACAGTGCCACTATAACTTTAAATAAAAAAAAAGATCTAAATCGTTTATTCACATGGGCCCCAAAGAAACACTCATAAAAGTTGTCTGACACTGTCAGGTTCGCAAATTTACAGCCATCTCGAGAAGAACGGCGAGTTTTTTTTTTTTTTTTTTTTTTCAAATTTTATTTTATGAATAATACAAGAATTATCTTAACCTAGGCATATCTATATTATGTAGTCGCCAGAGAGCGCCTGCGCAGTATTATATATTCATGGTTCTAAAATAATGGATAGTCACGCTGACACATCGCTAGACGACTCATACAAATTTAGCAAAACAGGTAAGACCATACAAAATTCGCACCCGCAACCGAAACTCCATACAAAAGTTCCATACCTGCTGGCCATATGTCTTCAACTCGGTTGGAATCACAAGCTCGCCTCCATTGTTATATCAGAACCGAATCTAAGCGAAAACGAAGAAAAAACCGAACATCTGCCGTACACCCTCTACCACCCCGACAGAGCGGGACAGAACACACAACTACGAGAAAAAGAGAGAGGGACAATACACCCTTGTGAAGAAAAAATTGAATGCGCTCGCGCATCGCTTCGTTCCGATTCGGAAATGAAAATCTTACGGATTTGGGATTTTAAATGTTTTTGTTTTGTTCGTTTGCATTTTAAATTGGTTTTTAGTTTGTACTTTGGCGGTAAGCTTTGAGACTTTAGTTGACTATTTATGGAACAAAGAAAGGAAGGAGTTTTGAGTCAATCGACCGTAGAGCGAAGGAATCATTGGCGATGATAATCTAGTCAAGTGCAAATTGCTAATTGGTAAGTGATGATGTGATCGTTGGTGGTGACCACGTTTGAACAATAATAGGAACTTATCTCAAAAATAGTGAGATAACATTCTCGGTGCATTGAAGTATTTCTCTACATCTCACACATTTTGCTTCGTATATATGTGATTTTCGAAACAACGTTTTCTAAATCGAATCTTACTTTTGTATGGTGTAGTGTTTGACCACTATCTCACCTGTTGGTAGATTGTGACATGGTCGAGGGATGTAAGTGCGTTTAGAAAATGTTCTAACACCAAGAACCTAAAATACAAGGTGTACCTATGGCGCGCCTGGCTCTGACTACATCTACTGCTGATGCCCTGGTAGGCTGGTGCCCTTGCTTATACTGACGGGGATGTGAATCCCGCGGGAAGTGAATGGATTACTAATACGCCAACAGTAACATGCAAAGCAAACGTTTAATTTCTTTTAACCCCTGACGAAACAGAGCGGTGTTATAAGTTTGTAATGTATATATGTATGTTTCTGTGGTATCGTAGCTCCCAAAGGGCTGGATTTATTTTACTTCAGGTTATTTTGTCTGAAAGGTAATTAGATCGAGAGTATTTTAGCTATGCTTGGTAAAAATCGGTTGCAGCCGTGTTTCAGATAAACTGTCGGGAATATTTTCAACATTTTGATTTTGCCACTTGTTATTACTCTGGATGACAATCATATCAAATATATAAAGTATCTCTCATTAATAGATTTCCGCAAAGATTCTATAAATTTTATTTACTTGAACTTCGTTATGTACACCGATTGTAATTGTCTCTATGGGTTTGTCTATTAACATTGCCGAACTTTAACAATTATATACAAATTAAACAAGAAAACGTTAATGCCATAGGCTCGCCGTCGAAACTGTTATCATTGTTCATTGTGACCGTTTGTAAGGTGCTAAATGACCAGCACAATAAACACCAACAATGGTGCACTGGTGTCTAAGTTTTTGTGCATGTAGGCCTTAAGCCGTAGATACCGTAAATGCAAGATCGTCGATTTAGGCATAGAAGATAATAGTCGTTCGCCCGCCCGGCGCCCTCGCGCTTATATTTTGACTAGATAGAGAAAGCTTTTCAGGTTAATTGCTTATTACATTTTACTGAATAATATTGTTTGATTTTTACATTTAATCATTTAAGACGATATAATTAAAATGATTTGCAAGTTTCAGCATTAAGTAGCTGTTTTAGATAGACCCTGGGACAGAATAGGTCTAAAAACAGTGACTTTTTGTCCTACCAAGTTGTTATTTTCCATATTGCCGAGTATAACGGTAAGTAGAGTCTTAAATTATCACCTTCCACCACATTGCTGTAATTTTGCGAATCTGGCAGTAGAATCATAAATTTTAATGAGTGCCTCTTTGGGGTCCATGTGAATAAACGATTTGAATTTTGAACTTTACTATCACGAATCAAACCCTGTACCCACAGCATAGAAAACATACACAAACTACGATATATATCAATCATTATACTCGTAGATAACTTACAATCGGTAGTTTTACCTAAAGAATAACCGACTTAAAGAAGTCTTTACACAAAATAGCTGTTAGGGACATGATGACATACAAAGCACACGAGGCGCGCGCCCCGGCCGCCGCTGTAAAGATAAAATGTATAGAGCCTAAGGGACCTTGATATACAACGCGTCGTGGGCGCGCGCCGTACGCGCGCCCACGTCGCCTCCTCCACGCTGCCGAAGTTTTGTATTGGCTCTAGTGTAACCAAATATACAATGAGCTCGAGGCGCGCGCCTCGGTCGCTTGATATATCAAGTCCCTTAGAGGTGCGAAAAATAAATAGATCAGAAGATAATAAACAAAGAGGTGACAATGCTTTGACCATTGTCTATGGACTTTCCCACGGAAGACAGGAAGTCGAGAGCGAGGCGCGGTCCTAGTGTCAGCGGCATGCTTATTACGGGTCTCACGATAAGATTGCGACAAGCGTAAAACACGCGTTTTTTTTCTTTATGACAGGTAAACATTTGCCCACTATCTCTAACATGGTTGTTTAGAAGATACCTATTCACTCTAGACTTGCAAGACACTCAGGTTGTATATATTGATGATATGTATATATGGACGAGAAGGTCACTCCTTCGCTGTACAGATGAGAAACGAAGAATTGAAACGCTTTGAGCGAACTGGAGTTATGTCAACCAAAAATGGATGACGTTAGTTGTCGCTAACGGCGTTGGTGTCTAAGCTCACAACAAGCGGGCAAAGGGCGGAGCGATCGACGTTCGTAATTTCTAGTGTCAATTTTCGACTGATTACTTACTGTAGCTCTGCTGTTGATAAATTAAACGTAATTAGCCAGCGGATAGCAATTCTAGCGATGAATATTGGCTAAGAAAAAAATCTGAAATCTCCATCGACAACATGGACAACGGACCGACGCGACGCGACTGCATAGACAGCTTGTTTAACTGCTGTTACCGTAGGAGTTCAACATTAGCCTTCAGCGTTCTTCTACGCCGCGGGTACCCGGTTCGATTCTTAGATACTGTATAAATAATTATGCGGTGTAATCGTTCTGATCATTGTCTATCTATGGACATTCCCACGGAAGACAGGAAGCGGGTCCAATTGGAAGTGGGTGCGGTGTGGGTGTAAGCGAGAAGCCATTTGGAGTCCAAATCAGCAAGAAAATGTAAGAAGCAAAACCATTAAAATGGTTTAAATAACGGTTGATGTAGTTGTCAACCTAAGATGCGACAATTTAAACTAAACCCATTATAATTAATTTGCAATTTTGAAGTACTTCATTAAATGTTACTTTTCATCATGTTCATAAAGAACAAGCTCTGCCCCGCAGTTTCGTCCGCGTTTATGCAAATAATATCTGACCTACGACCTTTTCAAGGTTCGAAACGAAACTTTCCGTTTGATGATAACAAATATTTATTAATCTTCCAGCATATCTGCTACATATTAACATCACTTATGCATTTATTAGCCACGTTTTTCATCACGTGCTTTATATCACTATTACGCCAAACAAACGTGACCGACGTTGAGGGTGTGACCGACTGACAAACGTTGGGAAATTGCGATTGTAACTTTGGGTATACGTGTTTAATTGCCAAATTGAGTTCCGGAATCAAGTAAAAAAAAATACAATTTGAAAAACAACATTTTATTATTGAAGTTGTATGTTCTGTGATATTTTTATACACTATTTTCACTGTGAGTGTGAAAGTAAGTTCAAAGAGTTGTATCTTATGTATCGGAAACATTCATCACATACAAAATCAGAAGCACAAATGTCCCTAGGAAGGAAAATTGTACTCCTGCTGGGAATCGAACTCTGGACTCGCTGGGTAGAGAAAAAAAACCTTACAACTGTGTCGTCAAATTATACTGAAAAATTAAAACGCATCCTTTGGTAGAAAAGTTATGTTAAATGGGAATCGAACCTACAGCATAGCTGGTTAAGATGTCTGTCTATAAAGGCTGCGGTGGAGTCAAATTCATCAATATTACAAGTACAACATACAATTATTGTCAATCTACTTTAGAGTAATTATGTCCGATATTTTATTTAACTAATTGTGTCATATTATATGGTATCTATCCTTTAAACTGATCATCAGTAACAAAACACCTATGTCATGATGAAGGTTAACAAGCGGAAGCGATTAACCCCTATCATCAAATCGCTCTCCGCTCGCACACCGCCCACACCTCACACAATAACGGTGCTAAAAAAACTCACCCGCATATAAAGGCGCCACATACTTTCCGAACATCTGTCCGTCTACGTATCTACAGTCTCTGTCTAGCAAATTCAATTTTAATACACCCGTCCCGCTCCCACGAAGTTGGCAGGTAGGATACTTGTTGGTTACAACCAGGGTTTTGCAAGTGTTGTTATTGTGTTGCATTATTGGGTGGATTTTAATAACTTTGGAATTAGGTTTAAAATTCAGTGGCAGATTGACGATGAGCAGGTTTCGGGACTTTCGGGGGTGGCAAGGGGATGAGAAAGTTTAGAATAATGTTCAATGATCATAATTCAAGGGCGAAATGTTTACGATTATTGTAATAATATTCTTGAGAGCCAAATCCTTAAATATTTGTCATAAAAAAAAATGTTTTTCACACATTTTCTTCGTTCCAAATACCGATACAAGTCGTTTAACTGATTGGAAGTATAATTACGAAGATTCGTAAAAAAAAAACTGACTTTTGATTATGAGGATATTAAAAAAGTCTATTCGATTTCTACACCAATTGATCGAATAATAATTTTATGCATTATTTGACTTTGAGGGCAGTAAAGTATATTTTGAAAACAAATATGAAATTTTCATTAAAAAAACAAATATTTTTGAACAAGGAGAGAGTGATATTGGTGACTAGCAGTGCCCGCGACTTCGTCCGCGTGATTATTGGACTTTTAGTTAGGATCCCTCATTTTATTTATAATATAATAAAGCCTTCCTCGATAAATGTACTATCCAACACTGAAAGAATTTTTCAAATCGGACCAGCGGTTCCTGAGATTAGCGCGTTCAAACAAACAAACAAACTCTTCAGCTTTATAATATTAGTATAGATTCAGTGAACAGCAAGAATTGATTACGAAGAGCTAACAAAAAACACCTGATAAAAAGAAAAAATCGTTTATTCACATGGGTTCAAAACTGGCACTCATGAAAGTTACTCTACTGTCAGATTCGCAAAATAACAGCCAATTAGAAAATTAGTATTGATCAATAAACTCGAGCATATTTAAACATTCAGCCCTACATTTACATCGATATTACAAAATTCTCTGTACATTACAAAATGACCATATTTAAATTTAAATTGTCTCAAAAATAAGTTCCAAACTTGTACCCACTAAACAAGTGAATTTTATTTTCGTACGAGCGAGACAAGTACAAACTTCGTGTAGGCGTAAAAGAGAGGGGTGCTACGTTGGGGTGCGCAGGAGTAACCCTAAGTTTCGCTCCGTGACCCCAAGTAATGCACGAGGGTGCTTGCAGGGGGTGCGTGGTCAATATTGCTTTATTTTTTGTTTTGGGAGAAATTTTTATCTTTTAGCTTTTGTATGAAAGTCATCGATAAGTTTACTTGTTACGTATTAAATGAGTTTTAAGTTTGAGAGAGTAGGAGAAGGAGGGGTTATGTTTTTCGTCAGTATGAAAGTATTAATGTATGCCATCAAAGTATTATATGCCGTGCTAATTTAAATAAATTTCCTCCGACTGTATTTCATATTGATAAATAATTAATAATAAATGGTATTTATCATAATTATTAAACATGTTAATAATATAGGTGTGTAAATGTGTAAGTATGTTTGTTCCCTTCACGCTTTAACGGCTAAACGGATTTGGATGAAATTTGGAATGTACTTATACCTAGGATTAACACATAGATTCTTTTTAACTTGATAATAACGGGCGAAGCCGCGGGGCACGGCTAGTGTGTAAATAATTTTATTGGTTGTAAATTTAAGTACCTATTAAAATGTAATTAATTTTCCAATTGAAATAATATGATTGAATCTGAAATATACTAAAAGGATTCGCCCTAATTCGGTTCCTATGATCCCGAAAAATCGGGTTCACTACACTCTCATGGTCGAAGGCCTAAGGCCCTACCAGCTGTTCAGGACAGTTAGGACGTCGGACGTGAATGAATTATACTTACTATGTGCAACGGCCGAGTTATGAAAGACGAGCGGGTTAAGTAGTGGCAAAGTGTACTAGGGAACATTAACCTGTAAGCTATGAGAGAACAGCTAGTTATATTATACCATTCGTCTCGTAGCCCGGTTTGGTGATGTTCCTGTACAAATTGTACAATGTTTATCAATCAGCCTGTTTGTGTGTGTGCTTCCGAAAAGTGCATACCGCCGATGAATCTGGAATGTTGTATAATACATATTTTTACCTTCTAATCACGAACATCATAATGAAAATTGGTGCGCAAACGCCATTATGAATATGAAAATCGAAAAGGACCATAATCACGCATTCCTAACCGGTTTACACTATTTAAGCTTTCTCCAGAAAGTTGTGTGTGTGTGCGTGTACAGCGGAGATTAGGAATTATGGCCATTTGCGGATCATTGTAATACTCAAACCGCCCAGCAACTCTAGCGCACACCGAACGAAAGGACGTTCAAAATGGTGTTTGCTTGCGCCAACTTTAATTCGTTATTATATCAAATTTCAGATCAATCGGCGGTATGCGCTTTTCGGAAGTACACCAGTTTGTTCCTCAGTGGCCTCCTAGATACCGAACGCGTGGGCATATTTATAATGATTCTCACGTCAACCAATTTGTCTTTAATCTTGTCGAGTGTCACTAAAGATATGAAAGTAATCCAAATGTTGTCTGGTAGTCGTCATATTGTGAAAATTATGTATTTCTCTCTTAAAAACACGTAAATAGTGCCTGTCAGCAATCACAGACTCAGGCAAGGAGTTTTATTGGAGGCAGCATTATAAATCTTCAGGTTATGTTTATAATAGGTGAGACAATTGGCAACCACTAGCCTTTCAGAGATAAAAATATTTTTTTAAATCAATAGGGATAACAAAAATAACAAGGAATTAACTTATTCGTCTCGGAATCCCACATAACACCATACTTTCCCCTCTGACTCTCGTAGAGGCGCGCGCGCACGCGATTGGCGTCCCGGGAGCCAGGTGCAAGCACCCCCGCCCGCGTCCCGCTGCACCCTCGCGGGCAGAGGTGGGACATGTCGATAATAATCGTCGATGGTTTATAAGCAATATCGATAAATGATAAATTAACTCAATCAAGTCGTTCGTCTCAGTCGACAATGTGTTTCATTGAAACGTTAAACGACTTCACTTCTTGATAACGGGATAAAAATTTAAAATTAGAGTAATAAATGTATTTAAGATTTTGTTTTCAGTAACATCACAATGGTAAATAGCTCTCTCCATCTACTGTAGAATAATCATAATCATAATCATCATTTATTCACCTTATAACAAAGTACGTTATAACAGGTATGTCAATTACAATTACAAATAAGCTTCCTTGTTTAGCATATAACTTCTAATAATATGGTCTAGACTCGAAAGAAGTCCAATACGTGACTTACGCGTTGTCGATGTCTAAATCGACAATTGTTTCGGCTTCATTAATTTTAATTTAATAATAATTTAAATAATTTAATTAATTTTAATTTAATAGTTCAAAATGTGCGTGAGTTTTTATCAAATTATAAGTCCAATACGGTAACCAGTAAACATTTTTTTTTCGAGGTAACATCTTCCTTAGCTAGTTTAACAATTTAAACTAAAACATCCCATTCTCTACATGCACGAGACTAAATTCAACTAACTAAACGCTCTCACGCTCATAGCCCCACACTAAGTTCGATGATTTATATGAGGGTGCCGAAAACATTGACATCACACACACAATTACAACCACTATCGAATTGGCGTTGATTACATTGCCGTTGTTCTAAGAAAAATATCGTTGACTAAAGATACAAACGCATTCACACTCACAGCCCCACACTAAGTTCAAAGACTTGTATCTGAGATAGCTCAAGTAGAAACCTAAATTAACATAATTCCAAAAATCTGAAAATATCTACGCTCCATTCAAAAGTCGCTGCCATCGACATCGCATAAAAAAATTATAATCACACTCGTGTGTGGCCTATAATTTTAATTTTTTATACTTGTTAAGAGAGTAATACTTATGAGCTATACTTACTATATAATTGTAGCAATCAAAGTATAATTTATACATTGTCGTCTGGTCTATTTCGAAAAGAAATCTATTTACTTCAAATTAGCTTCAAGAGAGATTCTTGCGTGGCCTCGAGGCTTTCAAGTCGTTACTAGTTGTTTTTTTGTCATTTGTCTCTAGCTTGCTGGAAGAAGTTACCGAATGGCCTCTCTCCGGATGCCATTAGATTCATAATTAAATCATGAGTTATCTGAATAATATAGTAAATGCCAAAGATTTGTGTGTTAGTGTATGTTTTTCTTTTCACGATGTGACGTCTAAACGAATTTGTCTGAAATTAAGAACGGGCAAAG
Source organism: Lomographa bimaculata (assembly GCA_948107665.1). Classification (NCBI taxonomy): domain Eukaryota; kingdom Metazoa; phylum Arthropoda; class Insecta; order Lepidoptera; family Geometridae; genus Lomographa; species Lomographa bimaculata. The sequence goes on along the minus strand of OX403612.1, from coordinate 9,981,960 downwards.
TTTAAACCCAGGATGAACACGAAGCCGTGGGGCGCTAGTTATTACTATAAAAAAGGTTTTTTTTTTTACTAGCTGTTCTGTGGCTTTGCTTTGCCCGCGTTAATTAGAAAACAAAGTAGCCCACTATGACCTATTCCAGGGCCTTCACTATTTTCATACCAATTGCATCTATCTATATATCTGACTATCAGATTTATAATATTAGTAAATGTTTCAAATATTCCAAATAATTCCGTTTGGTGGTGACCATTACTGTCTAAAAGTTTCCATTATTGCGTAATTAAATTTATTCATTTCATAACTCACAACTTTTTCTTCCACATACAATAGTAAATTATATTTAAATACATACACACACAAGAACGCGCACGCAACGTGTATTATTATATAACTTTATGATTTTATTACATAACAAAGGCAGAAGCGGACAGCAAAATAAAAAATAAACAATTAATAATTTGTTAATAATAACATTCTAGAACACACACTAATAAGGACTTAGCTTAAATTGGACTAGAAAATACAAACAATAAAAATAATCTTCACAAAATTAATGCTAAATTTTGTTCTATGTCTTTTATTGAGAAAATCTATCGACAACCGCCCATCTCTAGGCTTGCAAAAAAAAATGGTACGTGCCCCGCACAGGTATAAATGACAAGAGTACGTAGATTAACATCGCGTATAAAAAAAAACGAATAGGAGCAGGAAGATAGCACTCGAGGAATGTGTTATTTATTATATTTAAAAGCGCATAAAAGCACAGAGTGGGACCTTATGACTTTTGCTTGATATTTAATAATAAGGACGCAAAAAATAAGAAAATTCAATGTATAAGATCAGTTATTCGAGATATACGGCTAACAGAATAAGTAAGTTTTATACATTAATTTTGAAAAGTTTCAGAGCCTAAAACATCGTCGTCTCTCGGTATTTTATCGGATACATTTCAGAGAGAGTGCCAAGGTATTACATTATCTAGTACTTCCATTCCCTTTCTATCAACGAACATGCAAACAAAAGCGACACCGTTATATGGTAGATATTCCACTAATACTAACCAAGTGTTTTGCTTCTACATTAATAGTGCGAATCGCAAAGGAATGGAACTCTTTGTTTAAGTCGGTGTTTGTATAAGTACAGTATGCGAGTTTCAGTCGCGATGTCTTCTAGTGAAACGTGCTCCATCGTTGACCTCATCGAAGGTGAGATAGTGGTCAAACATTTCCCGCATTACATACTGCATTAAAAATAATGCTACTTATAACACTTAAAGCTCCAACGTCCGCTCCTGAATCACTCCACTATCACCATTTTGCAACAGCGCCTAATACGATTAAGCACGTACAAGTGATATAACAAAGACTCAGTTTTAATAGAATCATAACATTTGTATAAATATTGCACAATTTAATAACATTAACATTGATAGTTTCTTATTAATGCTTAGACAAGGATGGGATTTCTTTTTTATTCGAATATACGTTTTGAAGAATATAGCACTCGAAATTTATAAAGATTTGGTTGGGAGACTGAAGGAGTCGACACGTGAACAAAATGCTGGATTGTATTTTGTTCAGTAATTAAGTCTCGCTGTACAAGTATATATATATATATATATTTATTATATATATATATATATTTATACACAGTTATGTTTGTTATAATCTTAAATCATTTATAAATCTGAAAGTTTTTAGTGTATCCTCTCTACACGCCGCGGTGCGGAATTGGATAAAATTCTGAATGACCATAGCTCATACACAGGATTAAGCAAGTAATACTTTAAAAAGATTTTTTATAACAAACTTTTACCAATAGTAAATAAAAAAAGGACTAAAAAGTTATATAACCACAGAACTTGTCAAAACGAATCAAACGAGCCCAAACTCGATGGGTTTGTCTTGTTTAGTTCAGAAGTACCTATGGCCATATTCCGTCTCTACCATCAGACCAGCTCCAAGGTGCTATATCATTATTGACAACGAAGATACATAAGTGCACCAAATTTGAGGCCAATCGGACATCGGGAAGTGGGTCTAATTTAGCTTGCAAGATTTGATTACAGACCTACATATGACGGGACAGGTGAAAACTAAATAAAAGCTTGTAACAATAAGCTACATCTACCCTAATCAAATTATGAGCTCGGGTGACATCTAGCCGTCAATTGTCTCAAATACTAACTTACCTTTTTCTGTTGCTGTTGGATAACTGTTTCTTTTTAGCTAAGTCTAAAACTGTATAAATAAGAAGACACATAAACAATCACACTGTAACACAAAACACACAATAAGCGACGAATACTGTAAACGAACAATAGAAAAACATCGTAAGAATTCCTACTAATATTATAAATTAGAAAGTAGTGTATGTTGACACGAGGTACGACTGTAGCCGCTGAACGAATCTAGACGAAAAGAGTGTACAGAAAGCACAACCAGGCTAGTTTAAAAGTGAACAAAGCTGTGAGGCTCAGCTAGTCAATTCATAAGTAGACGGAGCATTTTTTTTAATGCTGGATAGGTAAGCATTTTACCACTTCCACACCTGATAGAAAGTGACGATACGGCCGTAGATGGAACATACTTGTCTAGGAGGTATTTGATAGTAGTGTGACTATCATGTTAATATTATCTTGTTTATAGCCGACATCAATAAGATGTATTACGATGAAAGATAATAATGAAGGGGTATCCGCAAAGTCTCCGCAAAGAAAAAAGAAGACTTTATGGAAATACTAAAAGCAATACGTTGAACAAGAAAAAAATATCACTTACATAAGGAAAGTAACGAAAAAACACGAAACATAGTGCGACGAAAACAAAACAGTGACAACGCTACATTGTTACAACAACAGCGCTACATTACTACAACAACAGCGCTACATTCTTAGAACAACGCTGCAATGAAGTGATGGTTGTTGTGGTGTAGTTTCTCCAACCTGTGAAAACCATTATGGTAACCGCACGACATTCTGTTGCAACTTGCAATCAACATGGACATAATATCCAACAATGGCGCAATAACACCCAACTTGTGATATATTCACCTAATTGTAAAAAACAAATGACACAATATTACTATAAATATCTAGTTACATTTTCAATAACATTAAGCAAAGAAACAAAACAACAACACAACACAAAATAGTGCGACAAACACAACACAGTGAAACAACAGCGCTACATCACTACAACAACCAACATGTTCAAACAACACGGCTACAACAGCGCTACCGCTCACCCATTGTGGCGGCACGTCCGCGTGCTGGTGGTGGTGATGGTGGTGGTGGTTGTGATGCCTTCTGTCGGGTTGGTGGTGACCGTTCGGCGCCGAACACGACGTCGCGGCGACGCCGTACTGGAGGAAACAGTGAGTTATGGACACAGACACAGTAACTAAAAATTTACTCAGTAATGAACCCTACCACTATTAAAAAAGTTACTCCACATCTTTAAAGCTTATTAATAGATAGTTGTGGACATTAAATTACCCTGTATACCAATACCATACCAATCTTTGTAGCTTTTTTTAGAGTTTGGATTTGGCCATCGTGAAGTTAATGAAATAATAAAAAAAAAATAAACAAACCTATCAAGGGTATCAAAATGAAGGAAATTAAAATAAGATTTAAGATTATAATAACCATTTACTCTTTGGTGACAATGCATGGTTAGCTAAGTGACGTCATTCTAAATCCAATATGGCGGACGGCCCGAGATGGCCGACTAGTTGTTTTTTGTGCACGATCATGATATAGGTATCAAAAGAAAGAGTTTTTTGAGAAGAATATGAATATACCAATAAATAAAACTTGTTTTTTAACAATGCTTTTTAGATAAGTATTTTTTCATTACTATCATACACACATAGAATTTAAAAAAATTGTTTTGGCTTTTGCCGGTCTAATAAAGACCTCCACATTCGTTTTTCTTCAATATCCTCAATGTACTGACATCGGCCTGTTATAATTTTATTATATATATATATATATATATAGATTATTTTATTTCATCCACGGATCATTCTGTTGTACAATAATTAGCGCTTTATACAAAAAAACATAATTCCGAGATTATATCTATCCACATCTTATTGCGTCTCCAAGACTCCGAAGTTATGTCCCCGTAAAACTAAGGTCCGACAAGGGCCACTCAAGTAAATGGCGGAGGAAATAAAAAAAGGGACGGCCGTTGACCTTCCATAACACAATTAGGGACTTTAGGCGAGTCGGGGAGTTGTGTAAGTGTATTAATTGGGGGTAGTGTTTTCCTCGTAGGGGGTTTATATTTCGGTTTTGTTGTGGAAGACTTTAGTAGCGTTTGACCACTATCTCACCTTTTGTTAACGACCCAGTTGGCGCAGTGCACAGGTGTCTGCCCTCTGCGCCGTGGGTCCTGGGTTTGATTCCCGGCAGGAGCACAAATTCCTTCCCATGGGATATTTGTGCTACTGGTTCTGGGTGTAATATGTGTGTGATGTGAATGTTTCCGGCACCCAAGATACAAATCTTTGAACTAAGTGTAGGGCCGTGAGTGTGAATGCGTTTGTTTGTTAAGTGAATATCACACTAGTATTATAAAAGCGAAAGTTTTTTATTGTGTTTGTATGTTTGTTACATCTCATAAACGGCCGTTTGAGTGTGAAGAAGTAAAATTAGTCCAGACTAATTTTGATCAAATTTGGTATGGAGGTAGCCGACACCCTAGATTAACACAAAGGCTACTTTATATCCCGGAATTCCTGCGGGTCTGTGGACTAATATGATGTAAATCAAGGCTTGAAACTTAGCTGCCATGAGGAAATTTTCTCGTGCTTGCCTGGATAGCTACCCTGTACAGACATATAGTCATAATTTACCACCCTTAAGTAAATGTGTCGCAAGGCTCTTAATGGTATTAAAGTATTTCAGAGATCATTCTATACTATCACATATAGTCATAATTTACCACCCTTAAGTAAATGTGTCGCAAGGCTCTTAATGGTATTAAAGTATTTCAGAGATCATTCTATACTATCACTAGATCATTCTAGATGTTATTAGTGGATGCGAACCACACACACCCCTATCTGGGAAAGAAACGAAGTGGAGGGCATTTTCCAACCCACAAACAAAAAAGTACCTATTCGAGAGAGCCAGTCATATTCACACTATCGCTAGCCTATCAGATATCTAAATCAATATCTTTTATGCACATGGGCCCCAAAGAGGCACTCGTGGAAGTTAATAACTCTACAGCCAGGTTCGCAAAATTACAGCCATCTCGAGTAGAAACCTGGCAAAAATCAACTGCGCATTTTTTCATAATTTTTTTAACATTCTTAAATGAGTAATATATACCGCCATGGGTAAGTAGTGCACAATACTGCAGGGGGTGGTTTGGAATCGACAACTGAGCAAATTAAAAAAAATTTTTTTTTTTTCTATTTTAAATCGACTGATCTGCAGGCAGTTCAGTAGTAATTGTCAAGTAAAGTATGGCCCTCCGTAGACAGCCGCTACAGCAATAGCTTCCAGAGTAGGTGAGTGCTACGAGTGCTACGGGGTCATTGAACTAACATGTGACGAGAGGTCACATTTCAGTGTGACCTCTCAGCGGTTCAGGAATTAATTAACTAAAAATAACTAGGACCGACTAAATAAATAACGATTATCATAACTGAAACGGAAGCTTTTTTATGCTAAATAATAAAAACAATAATAATTACTACTGAACTGCATGCAGATCAGTTGATAAAAATTTGAAAAAAAAAAATTTTTTTATTTTTTATTTGCTCAGTTGTCGATTCCGAACCACCCCCTGCAGTATTGTGCACTACTTACCCATGGCGGTATTTAATAATAATAATCCTACTCTAATCCTACTAATATTATAAATCCGAAAGGTGTTTGTGTAAGTGTGTAAGTATGTTTGTTCCCTCTTCACGCTTTAACGGCTGAACGGATTTGGATGAAATTTGGAATGTACATAGATTATACCTAGGATTAACACATAGGCTACTTTTTAACTTGATAATAGCGGGCGAAGCCGCGGGGCACGGCTAATATTATATTAATTAAAAAGCTGCCGTTCGGTGTCTATTCGATATGGTAAATTACGATTGAGTGCTAATTACTTGGCTAGACAGGCAAACATTGAATAAAGCCTTTCTACCATGGATTCCATCATGATGTTACTTTCACCGAAAGTAACCATCTTATAGTATATCTAATAACTGACAGCTATCCTTGAGAACAAGTCCGAAACACGCAAGACATATAGAATGGTCTAGCGTGTTTACTACATAACAAGATCACTAGGTGATAAAAAACGGATAAATGCCGCGGTAGGATTCCAACCACCGATCGGCAGTAGACCTATGACCTCATCAACCACTAAGCTATACACATAAGAACTTCGATATTTACCAAAGATAACAAACGCTACAATACTCGTAAAGACTCCTCCGTTGGGGGGTTTGGGGAGAAACTTGCTTTTAATTCGCATCCTTTGTTGCCTCTTAACTGAAACATGAGTACAGGCCGGAGGAAAAGTGCAATTGTTTCATCGATCTATTAACAAGTCAATGTACTAAAAACTAAAAAAATCTCGAAAGCGAAAAATGTGAACATAAATAGGATACATATATTTTTGAAATGGCACTTTCAGTAGCGTTGATTTGATGCCTATATTGCTACGGTAAGAAAATAAATAAACCACCACCTTTTTTTTTTCAATTGTGGGCGGCATTTTCAATTTTTATATAGCCTATGTCACTACCACAATTCTGACGAATTCACGACACCTCAAATGTCAAAAACCGTCCAGACGCTTGGGATGTAGGGCGTGCCAAAAAATGGACATACATACACTCGAAAAACATTACCCTCCTTCTGACGCAGTCAGGTTAGAGTCTTAGTATGAAACCTCAAAAAACTAAACCTTTTGAATTAGTGTAGTGATGTGATAGTGTAATATAGTGAGTGCTATTAACAAATAAAACAGGAACAAAGTGTCTTCCATTTTAATTGAGACAGTAAGAATTATACAGTAATAAGAATTATCTACTAGCAGTGCTGGTCGTGTAAGAAAGGTAGTGGGGCTTGCAGCTTGAAACAGCTATTTTAAATACTATCTATATTATATCATTAATATACCAATTTCAGGAACAGTTTCGCTTGAATAAAGACAAGACAAGCGTTTCCCAGTCCCACTCCAAAACTAAATAGATTATTTTACTAATTTTATTTTATTTATACTTTATTGCACAACAAAAACAATGTACAATTGGAGGACTTAATGCTAAGAGCATTTTCTACCAGTCATCTAGCAATGGTAGGAACTAAAGTAAAGCGTGCATCAGAACAGTGTATTGACAATAATTTAAACTATAATTATAATTTATAATATAGTATTTATTACATATAATATTATATGGCTTATATATATAATAATATATAATATATACATATAAAAATATTCAATAAGATATTGATATATACAATACATAAATAAATATAATATTTTCTTCTTAACTATTCTGTACGCGACTGTACAAAGTCAGGCGAATAGCCATAAAACTGGAGACAGGAGCCACCCGAGCGGCTAAAGCGTTGTCTACTCCTCTATACAGTTATGTGGGTGTTTAGGGGCGGAGATTTTATTTCTTTTCAAAAACTATGTATGGGAAGTTCGCTTGGAAAATACAAGAAGTCTACGCAAGCCAAAATGTTGACCGCATAGTCACTTATCATTATATCTCTTACAAGCTATTAACCGATAAAATGTTTTTATAATGTCAAAATGTTTTTATAATGTTAAAGATTATTTACAATTAAAATAAATTAATTAATGACATGTAATATAGTAAATAAATGTTTTGGCTCTAACTGTACATACTTATTTATAATTATAATTGACATTTACATATAATAATGTTTAATTTATCTTAAAATCATTAAAATGTATGTATTTTTTTATTGTTATAAATTTAATAAATTCTTTTAATATTGCACACCTCTGAATGAGGTAGATTGTATAGGGACTTTTATATTAATCTTAACAACTCTGTCTGTAAGCCTACCTACATTCTAAGCAATAAATGATTTGATTTGATTTGACTTCATTCTAGTGGACATCAATATACTTTTTTAGCGTCTACTTTATATAAACTATAGGTAAGTTATACCTTTTGTTTGTACTATGGTTATACGGATAAATGCAAAAAAATAAAAATTACCGATAGCTGAAAAATTTAGTTTTTATTTATTATGATAGGCAAGCATTTGATGGAAAGTAACGATGCGGTCAACGATGGAACATGCTTGCCAAGAAAATACCTGTTCACATAATTAAAGTTGAATAGGGTAACAAGAAAGGCAAGTAATTTTCAAGATATATATATAGTGATTTTATTTATTTTGTATATATGTAGAAAGATAGAGTTCCCACTCTAGTTCACAATAAATTCCAAATGGTTATTGATCACCAAATCGGATAACAGATTTTTAGGTTTATCATGGAGATAGCGGCATAGGACATCATAATATGCTTGAGCTTAATGCTTTCGCACTCTCAGCCCCACACTAAGATCGAAGATTTGTATCGCGGTTTCTTGAATACTTATATCCTACAAAAATACAACCTGGGCACCTGAATAAACACAGAAAATTTCTTTAAAATCGGTCCAGCCGTTTAAGAGGAGTTCAATCATATACACGCGTAACATACAATACATGAAAAACAAATACATGACAAGGAATAATAATCTACAAAATAAGTGTATTAACAGGCGGTGTTATGGCTAAGAGCGATCTTCCAGACAACCTTAGAGGAGTAAAGCAATGAAATCGGACTACTTTTACCATCTAACAACAAGACGAACAACTGTCTAACGTCATCCATATATTAACATACCCTCAGTTCACTCGGAGCGTTTCGCTTCTACGTTCATCATCCATACGGCGAAGGAGTGGCACTCATTACCTGCGTCTTTGTTCCCCGAGGGGTATAATTTGGGAGTCTTCAAGTCAAGAGTGAATAGGTCTTCAAGACAAGAGGAAAATGGTGACATGTTTGTCTTCGGCCGCATCATCACTTTCCATCAGGTGAGATGGTGGCCAAATGTGTCTCTATACAGCATAAAAATAAAAACAACAATCGCATTCACCCTCACAGTATATCCTCAATTTAAACTGTTCGTGTATGAGTTGTATGACGTGCATGGGTGAACGGACCAGCACAATTTCAGGATTGTCACCCCAACCTGTTAGCAACCAGTAAAACGTTTAGCTATTTAACGTATGGTAAACACTCCACGGAACATCTGCTTGTATAGTTGCATTCCTGCTGCGGACGTTGAGTACGGGTTTTGACAGGATGACAGAAGAATGGGAATCTTTTATCAACAGGTTATCGGTGAACGATACATTTCATCCTGATCTTTTAGCACGCTAGTAGTGCTAGTACGTTGTTGGTTGTGCGTCTGCTGAAGGAGCGGGTATCGGGTTCGATTCCCGGTGGGACAGCAAGTTTGGAGTCCAAAGGAAATTTCTGGATGTAATTGTGTGTTTGACGACCCAGTTGGCTGTTTTTTTTTTTGTGCTTTTATTTGTGCTTCTGGTTCTGGGTGTAATGTGTATGATGTGAATGTTTCCGGCACCCACGATACAAATATTTGAACTTAGTGTGGGGCTGTGAGTGTGAATGCGTTTGTTGTTGTTGATGTGAATGTTACGTGCACACAAGATAATACTATTACTAGTCGAACTTAGTGTGTATGTTAGTGTCAAACGGTTTGTGTCTAAAATTAAGACATATATATATATATATATATATATTATATATATTACTAGCTGACCCGGAAAACGTTTTATTACCATAATAGGGTTGTATGTATTTTTCAAAGCTTAATCATAAATTGTTATTTTTTAAATTGTCCAAAAAAATAAAATTTTGGTTTGGACCACCCTTAACATTTAGGGGTATGAAAAATAGATGTTGCCCTATTTTTCAGACCTACCCGATATGCACACAAAATTTCATATAAATCGGTCGAGCCGTTTCGGCGGAGTTTGGTAACAAACACCGCGACACGAGAATTTTATATATTTGAAGAAAGATTATTTATTTAGAGTATAACCTTCTGTCAGGAGCATTCAGACTCTAAATGCTCCTGACAGAAGGTTATACTAGTGACTCTGTGAGCTGAAGACCTTACGTATTTTTCGAAAGGGCTGCATTATGTTTTTTTACGTTTTCAACACCCATATGGAGATATGGGCATTTTGAAAAATTTCTAAAAACTGAATCGATAAAAAAAAAACATTACATATTATTTACATATTAGAGAGTGTGCGTAGGAATTATATGAGTTAATTGTCATGCCCTTTTCACCATCTAGCAACATGACAAACTTCATCCATTCATGGTTGACATACCTTCAGTTCGCTCAAAGCGTTTCACGTGTACATTTATCATCCGTACTGCGAAGGAGTGGAACTCATTACCTGCGTCTTTGTTCCCCAAACGGTACAATCTGGGTGTTTTCAAGTCTTGGATAAATAGGTATCTTCTAGGCAAGCATGTTATTTATCTTCGGCCGCATCTTCACTTTCAATCAGGTGAGATAGTGCTAGTTGGCAGACTTGATACTATTATCTGGACCAAGCGCTTAAAATTGTAAATATCTCAACTCAATGTATTTATATCTGTAAACACGATATATTTTTTTCCCCTTTTGTCAGGGTGTTACCATCCGGGAATGATCCTATGGTTAATACTACAGACTTGGTAAAATATGTAAAAAAAATTTGGACTTGCTAATATTACTTTTTAATTTATTTTCAACCGACTTCAAAAAAAGGAGGTTCTCAATTCGACTGTGTTTTTTATATGTATGTTACGCGATATCTCCGCCAATTTTTAATCGATTATGATGTTTTTTTTTTTGTTTGGCAGAGTATATTTCAGAGGTCCCATATAAAATTGATCGAAATCGATCAAGCCAAAACAAGTAATCTTATATGTATTTCGGTATGTTTTTAAGCTATGCTTGCGTTTCAATTACTTTAGATGCTATTGTTTCAATATTTGTTAAACATAGGATCGGTAAATTGTACAATTCAACTTATTATTTTGTTCTTATAAATGAACACTCCACAAAATGGTTTAAAAAATATCACACTCAATCATTTAACAAATTTGTTACAATTTACAACGTAGACGATCTCTATACACAAAATAAAACATGACAAGTTTAACAACATGGTCTCATCTAAAATTAAGTCAATATCGCGAGAGAAACACTATACAACAGTAATTGCCACACCTGTCTGTCAGTCGGTCACTATGCCCGATGAACAGGTTAGTAGAGATGGGTCAAAAATATCGGAGAACGTACCGAGTATCATCTACTTTAAACTGAGTATCTGAGTAACAGGTATTTTACGGGGCTACCTCTCGGTGAATAATTTTAACATAATATGCGCCACATGCGTTTTGGGAGTCGCTTTAGCAAGGTTCCGTTATAACAGAAACGCTGTGTCACACTCACAGCCCTATATTAAGTTCGATGACTTGTGTGGTGAAACATTCACAAAACACACACAATCACAACCAGATTCAGAAACACACATTATTCTTGAGGAGAAATCTTGTTTTCCAGCCGGGAATCGAACCCAATACCCGCTTAAAAAACCAACGCTGGATGCGGGTTCGCCTTTTAAGTAGGCTTCTAAGCTAACTGGCAGTATATAATAATTACCAATTAAGTTATTTGAGAAAGCCTTTGTTTATTTTGGTTTTAATTTACAAAGGGCTACAAACGATCGTCGGCATTGGTATCTCTAATAGGCTAGAATTTTACTACTACCTCCCTATATAACTAATACTATAATAATTTTTATCCTGACATACTGATTCACTGACTGACTGACTTAGAGACAACACACGCCTGAAGCGCTGGTCGTAGAGACTTAAAATTTGGAAGGCACATTTGTCTTAGTACTAAGAATGGATTTTTGGAAATTCTACACCGAAGAAGGTTAAATGGGGTGAACACGTCTGTATTTAATTGGTATTTGAGTAGTTCATTTAATATGAAAAATTAAGTTATCAACATTTTTTTTACATTAATGGGGGATAAAAGTTCATATTGAATGTTCTTTATTTATAAATTTACACGAATGGAAATTGGTATCTGAGAAGATCATAAAAAAATATAATATGATATCAATATTTTTGCCCGGGGTGCAATAAGGTGGTGCAATGTGGAATTAAAGTTCACATGAAAGGTTTTTTATCTATGAAGTCAAATTAATTTAAATTGTATCTGAGTAGTAAACTGAAATGAGTAATTTTTTTAACAAGTCATTATAGATAACTAGCAAACCTGGCGAACTCCGTTTCGCCACTATAAACCTCACGGAGCCCGAGACCTTTCCAACGAATGCAAAACCGTGGAAATCGGTTCGTGCGTTCTGGAGTTATAGCGTCAGGAAGGAAAACCCGACTTATTTTTATTATAGATAATAAGAAATAACTAGTAACGCATATTTAATTCTATTATAATCACTCTAATGTTATAAATCCGGAAGTTTGTGTTAGTATGTAAATATGTTTGGTTTATCTTTACGCTGTAACGGCTAAACTGATGTGACTGAAATGTCCAATGTACATAGCTTATACTCAGGATTAACACATTGGCTAATTTTTAACTTAAATAATGCGGGCGAAGCCGCGGAACACGGCTAGTTAGTAGTTAGTGTGGTGTAGTCAAGAGACTCAAATTACCTGCTAGTATTAACTTGGTTTGTAACAAATGTTGCAAATCTAAAAGGTTTCGGCGTTTAGGCCTCGAAAAAACTTTAAGAATTACAAAAAGTATTGTGCAACTTTAGATATAAACAAACAGAATAGCGAAGAGATCGGTTCTTTATTATTTCATTTTTTCAGTGTTAGTATTTTCAAGCACGGTTTTGATGTTTCAGGCGAAGTGATACTAAAATCACAAATACCGATATGTATAACGAGTATCAAACCAGTACCGATATGTGTATCGAGTATGAAACTAATACGTTATCTCATCCCAAGCTCTTATTAAAAACATTGACGCACATAAATGACATGTTTTACTGGTCGTTTACGTATGAATTAAACTCGTATGATTACGGATCGATGGGATGTATTCGCTAGATAAGATATCGTTATAATATAACGAACTGCCCGCTACGTACAATACAATACAATACAATATTTCTTTATTGAACACCAATAAGTACTTAAAAACAATAACAATAAATAACCGAAAAACAATAATTGTTGCACAATGGGCGGCCTTATCACATTAGGCAATTTCTTACAGGCACCCTTTGGATGGACAGGATGAACGTAGTTGGGTGCACGTTTGCGTTCCAAGCAGCGGGTATCGAGATCAATTCCTGGTGGAAACACAATATTTCTCCCTAATTCTGGGTGCGATTGTGTGTGTGTGTGTGTGTGTATCTAAGCCAAAGGACAGTTCATTTAGGCAATATAGGTCATATTTCCATATTCCAATGCAAAATTGTATCCTTTTGTACCGCGGTTACTCGCATATTCAAAGGCGGATAAATAATTCCGTACCGATGCATGATTTATGCGCCTCTATGAAAGGTTTTTGCTCGGAGGAGAAAAAAACTTGCCGATATCGCGTTATCCCTTTTCTCCTGTGCACGTTTTTGGTTGTTTCAGTGTATTTTCTGTTATGTGAACTTTTTCGTATTTAGCGTTCCGTGCCTCAAATGGTAGAAATGGAACGCTTACATGGATCACTTCGTTGTTTTTCGGTTTGCCTACCAAGACACTTTTTATAAGAAATATGTTCATCTGGCGTACTTATCGTATGGCCGCCTAAATGTCAGGATTTTTCTTACTTCACGACTGTTGTTTTACGACTAACAGCCGGGGCCGACAGTTTATCGTGCCCTCCGAAGTACGGCGACATTTAGATGAAAATCTTAAGGGTCATCCATCCCAAGCACTGTCCTGATTGACCATTGTGAATCGGTTACAATCGACCAGGCGGACCGCGCTACGTGTGTCACTTTCAAGTGCGATCAGTTTCATTGAAATGTACGACAAAAATAATGCATTTCAATACCTCTACAAAAAAGTCCGAAAACATCTTATACTATCTATGTTTACTATTACAGCAACAATTACGGTTTTTAACCGACTTCACAAAAAAGGAGGAGTTTCTCAATTCGACAGCATTTTTTTATTATTATTGAAATGTGCTTCCCATGTGGTCCCATTAAAATTCGATCAAGATCTGAGTAGTAGTTTTTGAGTTATCCTCAATAATGCGTATTTCATTAATTGAATTAGACCATGGGTTCTGAAGATTAAACGGTGAAATCGGTTTTTTTTTTTTCAAGTTTTGCTTGCATTAAAATTATTGTGTATATTCCTGAGACCACATTTGATCACCCGTTCGAGGCCGAGGCGGATCAATTAATGTCACATATAGGCTGGAAAACTCACTAAATCAAAACTTACAAAGTACGCAGGTAAAGCAATAACTCTCTAAATGTTTGGAATACAAATTATACCATGTTACTTTAAAAGTTTGATTCCGAACTCAGCTGCACGCAGTAGTGCTGCCGTAGCACTGCTGCATGCTGGTCCCCATATATTCTCTATAGGTTTACATGGATATTACATTCCGAGCTACGCAGCAATGCAGCTGCAAAAATGCCGCGCGGCAGTGTCGCCCCGTCGCCGCGACATACCAGTAGTAGACATGTGTCGTTCCGGATCGTAATAGTTCCAGGAACTATGTCACCGACCGGAATGATTGGAGTTCGTTCCGACATGTCCGCTAAACCAGGTTCAGCTAGTTCCGGAGATGGACATGCGGGACGGAGATGGGAAAGAGAACGAAATCGATCGCGAGCGCTTCGCGCGGTGCGGCGGCGGCGGTAGCTCCGGAACTTTGAACGATAGAGGTCCGCTAAAGCAGGTTCAGCTAGTTCCAATCCGGTCCGGAGCTGGAGATGCGAGATGGAGACGGGAAAGGTAACGAAATAGGTGCGGGCGGCCGCTCCGGAACTGGAACGAACTGAGATGCGAAATGCGAGTCACGCACGACTCGCACGAGTGGGAGCGAGATGGGGGATCGGTTGATTGGTTCCGCTCGGTAATATACAACGTGGGACATGGGTGCGCGATACGTGTATTATATTTAGGTTATGTTGATATTCGTAAATTCATATGTTCCAAAATATGCATGTGTATTTTCTTACAATCCGAATCCGAGGAACTGGTAAATCGATCCAGTTTAGAGAAATATATTCTCGAACAAGTCTATTAAATGCAAGTATTATAAAAAACATATTATATTCCCTGGAACTGGTGAGCTGTTTAGACTATACTCCGGCATGTCTATACTCAGACTGTGGAACTACCTAGTTCCGCGAACCTGGTTCCGAGAACCAGGTCCGGCAGGGCGAGGAGTCGTTCCAGGTTCAATCCGCTGTCGGACATGATTTGCGCATGTCTAACCAGTAGTGACGCGTCCGCCGCTTGCAGAGATTGTACATGTTGACAAATAAATTGGCAACAAAAAGATATTTTTTTAACACGAACAGCGCAACACTACCGAGTTGCTCGGAATCAGCGCGGCAAGCAGCACCACAGAAGCACTGCTGCGTGCTGCCGAGATCGGAATCATACTTCCACCGTCTGCGTAATGTCCATCTAATAAATAAAATAAAAGCAAATAAATGAAATCCACTCACCATTCCATTATCCATGCCTCCATATGGTGATTGGTATCCTGCCTTTTCTGTTACTGCAAAAGAAACATCAAAATGCAATTAGTACAAAGTATTTATACTTCAAATTATGACGTCACTACTTTACGTGTCACGTGATCGTGGGGTCCCGTAGCGCTCCTCGAACATACAAAGGTTTCATTGGAAAATCACTGGTTCACGTGTTATGCCATTTTGATCACTATTGAGTTTATTGTTGAGTTTTGATTGGTATAAGTTTTGTACACTTCAGATTTATATAAGTATAATAGATATGTAAATGTTTAAGGCTAAGTGTATTTAGTTAAAATTTTCGTACGTATATCAGTGTTTTAAAATATCTAGGTATTTATAAAAAGTTTATTTAAAATCTTACGTAATTTTAGTAACTTTTTAACTTGGACCTCTCAAACTTCACTAAAAATGAATTTAAAATAATTAATAGAAAGTACAAGCAAGTTATTCGAGTGATTGTTAAAGGCCTATTCAGTGCTAGCTGTCTCAACATAAGCGATTTTTCATATATGTATATAGTTTAAGTACACGGGTACTAACTATTTCAATAAGTTTCAACTACTACTACAGATACCATATTAACTACTTCTACATAAATATATATACATAAACATAACATAAAAGCTTTCACACTCACATCCCCACACTAAGTTCAATGACTTGTGTCGTGGGTGCCGGAAACATTCACATCACACACACAATCACACTTATCCTGGGTAGAAAACTTGTATTTCCGCCGGGAATCGAACCCGATACCTCTGCTTAGGAAGCGAACAAACTACATACAAACTAAATACTGACTAAATATTATTTTTTTAATTTCATTCCTTAACCAGTTTCGTCCACGAAGTTCAAGTACATATAAAAAATAATAAATAAAATAAAAACCCTCAAAAGTGATCCCTCAACATATCCCTTATATTTTTATGGACGCATTAAACCATCCAAGCATTCACTCATATTTCTATTCAAATCAATTGAAATACCATACACAGATATGATATTAATCCACTCTTTATTACCGACCCCTATTTTATACCAAACTAAGAATAATAAAGTGAATTAAAATTTTGGCGCCCAACGTGGTACAATGAATACAGACCGCAATAAAAAATAAGTATTGAAAATTAATTGAACGGAATGTTATTTAAATCATATGAGGATATTGTTGTTACGCTGTTGAATCTATTGACCGGCGAGCCGAAAGACTTATTGGTATATATGATAGTAAGCTAGTTGAGTCATTGCAAAGTCTTGGTCACCGACGTAAGGTAGTAAGCCTATCGGTACTCTATCGCTTACATTTTGGAGAGTGTGCTTAGGAAATACATGATATAATTCTTCCATGCTCTTTTTACCATCTAACAACAAGACTAACTGTCAAACGTTATCCATGTATGATTGATATACCTCCTGCTCGCTCGAACCGTTTCGCTTCTACGTTTATCATCCGTACAGCGACGGAGTGGAACTCATAGCCTGCGTCGTTGTTCCTTGAACGGTACAATCTGGGTGTCTTCAAGTCTAAAGTGAATAGGTAACTTTTAGGCAAGCATGTCACATCTTTGGCCGTATCGTCACTTTCAAATGCTTGCCTATCCAGCATAAAAAACGTATATCTCTAAGTAAGTACGTAAATGGACTACCATTTAGAAAACTGTTTTGAATATGGAAACTATTGGAAACTAAACATTAACTTTTTTCTTTAGTCCCATAAGTAATAGATTTATTTCCACGAAAACTTATGTACGCTCTAACCTACATTATATTAAATTATCTACAAAGCTTTGTTCCTGAAGCATTCCCAAAGGCGTGTGTCTAGAGGCTGATAATACTAATCCTTCTAACGCTATTGTTAGCGCTAGTGAATGCTAGGGACTCCCTAGCATTCACTAGCCTCCCTAGTAGGGAGGAGCACAAAATTCAAATAAGTTACTCAAGCTGTCAAAAAAATGTCACGTCCAGAAGCGGAACAAGATAAGTTGACGAGCCTGTCGGTACAGTTGGTAAGTACTTGCTTTATATGCTGTGGGTATAGAGTTCGATTGCCGTTAGGAGATCGATTTTTTCATGGAATGGGAATTGATGCTCCTTTTATGTGTAAGGTGTGAATGTTACCGTCACCTGCAAAAGATATATTTGAACAACACATAGAAAACACACAACAAACAGTCGATGCGACAAGTGACCAGAATGCTGGCTTTTATTTAGCACAAAAAATTAGCATCGCTATTCAACGTGGAAACGTAGCCAGTATTCTGGGCACTATTCTTTCGGCAAGCGGTTTACAAAATGTTTGAGTGCTATTTGTTTTATTCCCCTTTTTGTAGTCTAAACTTTATTGAACACCAAGTTACAATATTAACACAAGAGAACTTAAACCATGTGTGTAAAGGGCGATCCTATCGCTCAGAGCGATCTCTTTCAGACAACCCAATGATATGGAGATAAATGCAACAGTTTAAAAAAGTATGCCATAGGGGGCTGAGTCACCCAGGTCCGTAGGAGGATACCCCTTAAGTCTGACTCCCTACACGTGGTCCCCGGGTGGTGCTAATCAGGTGACATTTGAGAGGTGGTAGAGCCTTTTGTGAGTTGCTCGCCTGTATAATAACTGCCTGTATAATACTTCATCGGTAACTATCTATCTACCTCCTTCCAACCGCAATTTGAATGAGTGCTTATGACGATGGCCTCGAACTATTTCTATCCAAATGATCTGGGTGCCTACGTATCACCGTACCCAAACCCTTTAGCCTCTGTAATCAGTGTTGATTCTTACGACAGTAAGTATCAATACTCAGTACGCAACAAAAGTAAATAACTTTCCCATATAAAGAAAACTCGTTTTTCATTTTTTATTCAAGATAGGCAGTCTTTTGACCACCATCTCTCAACTGATGGTAAGCGACGATGTCGCCAGCTTGCCTAGAAGATACCTATTCACTCGCGACTTATTGTACTAATCAGGAAACATCGACAAGGCGTTCCATTCCTTAGCGGTTCGCAAAATGAATGTGGAAGCAAAACGCTTCGTCAGCATTTATGGAATGTCTACCATATAGCGGTGTCACTTTGCAGTTTATCTGCTTGTCCGATGACGGGATGGGGGAACTAGATCGTGCAGTTCTTTGGCACACTCTCTCGAAATGTATTCGATAAAAAACCGAGATTGGCGGCGATGACCCAAGCTCTGGAGCTTTGAATTTGTCAGCTGCTCGCTGCCAATGAGTATCTTGGCTCTTCGCTCAATGGTATATTTTAATATTAAGAAAATAAGGCACTTGAGTTACCTATAAGCTCGATGTCTAGTAGGCAACTTAGGTCTTTGCTGTATATAGTTTTAGTTTAGTTTTAGGAAATATAGGCAATTGACCCCTAATTTGAATACGGATAACAAAATAAGGTATATTGCATGTGCATTATATTATTAGATCGATATTGTTATACGCTTCCCAGCGCTACACCAGTTAAATAGCCCCCGTAGCACAGAACTGTCAAACAGACCCCAAGTTACAACATAGCGCTATGTCGACACGTCAGCATGTCAAACGAATGTTTAATCCAAATTATACAGTCGAGCGAAGGGGTGCGAAGCCGGTTTGTTATTTGGATGACTATTTTTCAACATCCCCACTCAAAAAGGGGTGTTATAAGTCAGCCTCAGCAGAGCCTTTGTCCGTCTGCGGCATCATGACAGTTCTCGGGAATACATTTTTGTTTTATTATCAAGTTAAAAAGTAGCATATGTGTTAATCCTAGGTAAAATCTATGTACATTCCAAATTTCATCCAAATTCGATCAGCCGTTAAAGCGTAAAGAGGGAACAAACATACTTACACACAAACTTTCAGATTTATACTATTAGTAGGACTAGCTGCACCCCGCGGTTTTACCTGCGTAAGTCCCGGACCCGCGAGAATAAAAAGTAGCCTATGTGTGTGGTTCCGGGATGTCAGCTACCCCCATACCAATTTTAATCAAAAGTGGTCCAGCGTGAAAAAGTAACAAACATACAAACACACTCACAAACTTTCGCTTTTATAACATTAGTGTGAAGTGTGATAGTTTTATTGATATTTTAAAATTCAAATACCATAAACACATCTAAAACCGAATGTATTAAAAAGCTTAGTATCACACTAATATCATAACTCGGAAAGTATATTTTGTTTTCTCTTCACGCTGTAACGGCTGATCGGATTTGGATGACATTTGGAATTTAAATTGCTTATACCTAGAATTAACTCACAGGATACTTTTTAACTCGATAAACGAGGGCGAAACCGCGGGGCAGGGCTAGTATTTATATAAAATAAGATTAACACTTTGATATGGCTGAATATTATTTACTTCCAGCTAAACGAATATTATTAATGACCCTTCAAACTGATTGCGCTTCAAGTAATCCAAATTATACGCTACCACTCACTCGAGTAAGTTGGGGTGCGTTTACCGACGCCGACGTGGCTTCGAGGGATTTTAAATTATAACAAATGTATTTTATGGTGGAAATAGATTTTTTTCGTCGTCTTACTTATTTACTAAGTAAAGCAGCACAATGATCAATAATAAGACTTAGGGCTCTGACATAACAGTTGATCCTGGGCCACGTATTGATAAGTCTCAGCATGGTTACTCAAGTCTTTTTCTCTAGTTCACGGCACCAGTCGGTACTCTTGGCGGACAGAGGGGACGTCGCGCGTATAACAGAGCAGCGCAATTCAAATACTCATCATATTGATAAACTTGGTTTACGCATCATAAAATTAACATAAAATATACTTTTTTTTTAATACTGAAATATATTTTTTTCCTTTCTAAATTTACCACTTTAATTCTGCCCAGCATGGCTAATGCTATAAAAATAAAATCAATTGTTTTGGGCGGACGTTATCAACACAACATGTAGCTAACCTTAGACTCGTTGGCTGCAGTAATTTTAAACTATTTCGGTAGATGTCATCACACATTCCCATAAAACGTTATTCATAAGGAAAGGATAATTTCGCCGCTTTAAGCAGGCCTTGATTAGCTCAGCGGTTAGAGCAATAGGGCATGACAACCTATGGCCTCGGCTTCATTCCCCGACTCAAGCGATATTTTTTCCTTTCTAAATTTAGTTATGCCTAGTATGGCTAATGCTACAAAAACAAAATTAATATGTAGCTAATATGACCAAAATCAAGTAATCCAAAGGCGATATTGAAGTATTGTTTTAGTTGACGTACAATACAAATTGAGACTAATAATGACATTCAAATTATATACAATCTATCTTCTTCTTCTGCTTAGCGTTTGTCCCGGCTTGTGCCAGGGTCCGTCGTCCAGGGTCAAATTATATACAATCTATAACCCTACTAATATAATAAACTAAAGGTTTGTGTGTAAGTGTGTAGTATGTTAGTTCCCTCTTCACGCTTTAACGGCTGAAAGGAATGTACATAGCTTATACCTAGGATTAACACATAGGCTACTTTTTAACTTGATAAGCGGGCGAAGCCGCGGGGCACGGCTAGTCTATAATAAATAATCCGTCCCAAAAACAGAAGCTTATCAAGGTATCACTCATCCACTGCGCAGCGAAGACATTAGGTAACCGGCTCGGCGTCAATCCCAAAAGCTTCATCTCATCTTATAGACAAAGATAATTATGTAAATGAATTAAACAATTATCACAGAATGAAACCCATTGTGCCACCGAATTACCTAAACTGTGGCAGTTTATAAAGTGAAATGGCCACGTCTGTCTTGCGAGGGTGTCTTTGTTTTGTTTATGACGATTTTAAGGAGTTAAGACTAATTTGGATGGTTTATTGTGATGAGAAATGTAGGAGCTGAGAGGGTTAGCTTGGAGGCGTGATAAGACGTTATTTTAGTCTAGAAAAGAAGTTAGAGACGCTGAATTGGCATCTCGACGAGTCCCAAATTAGCTAGTGTTAGTGAATTACATTAAAATTCGAATGAAAATTTCGTTGTAAGTTATTTAGCTTATTTCTTTAAATATAACCCAAAAAGAGGGGGTATTGTATGTTTAACAGAAACATCTGTGTCTCTGGTCTCGTAGCTCCCGACTAACTGGTTTTGATAGCATTTTTTGTTAAATCGAGTGTTCTTGGATATGTTTGGTGAAAATCGGTGCAGCAGTTTTTTTTTTTTTTTTTAATCCATGCGCTTTAACTGGATTTGTAATGTTAGTACTACTGCCGTCGTAAGGAAAATAGAAGTATCTGCATTTTTATCAAAATTTAGTATTATTTTTATTCCAAAATATACAAACGCAACCTACTTAATCACACTTTTAATTTAAACGCATCTGATCATAACATTTATTAAATAGTAAAGACATTTCTGATGTAATTACTAATAACTCAATTTTGTCAAAAATGACAATTACATCTTTTTTCCTATAACGGCAGACTAGCTAATCATAACTAGTTGTTGATATTTATAGAGATCTGAATCACAACTAAACACACCTAGTGTAACTCTTATCTCACTTTATACGCTATGATTTCCTAATTACTCAATAATAGTCCTTAGGAAACATCCGGAAATGTTAATGAGTTTAATTAAAACAACCGTAGCAATTTATTCACGAGACTATATGAAGAAGAACAAACTCCCAATTAAAAAAATATAATTGAGTACTAGACGCTTTATAAAAAATGGGTGGGGATAGGAGGGTGAAAAATATTTTACGACCTATTCTCATACCTACCGAAGAAACAAAAAATAAAACATTAAAATCGGTCGAGCCGCTTCGGAGGAGTTCGACCACTAACACCGAGACTCGACATTTTTATATATTAGAAGATTCATTGAAATAATATACACTTTGATTATTAGACTACAATTACATACTCAAAAAACACTTCAGAATAAAAATAGACTAGATGTAGAACGACCAGTATATTTATATTAAAAAAATCCGATGTATCACACTAATTATAAAGACAAAAGTTTGTGAATGTGTTTGTATGTTTGTTACTTCCTCACGCTTAAACGGCTAGACCAATTTTGATGAAATTTGGTATGAAGATAGCTGTCACCATGGATTAACACAAGCTACTTTTTATCCCGGAATTCGTGCAGGTCCGGGACTTACGCGTGAAAAACCGCGGGGCGCAGCTAGTTTTATATAAATACAGTTTACAAAGACATCGAATTAACTCAAAATCAATATAATTTCAAAGCGTATTAACTAATTAAATGCATTAATACGCTGAAGGACGATAGAATTGTTAAATTGATAACTATACAACAATAATAACAGAGCATCACAGACATGACTGACGACAAAGGGACGCAAGCGATAGGTGAAGCGGACTGAATATAATTCAAACGCAAGCAAAGCTTCAAAAAAGCGACTTCACCGCTTTATCTCCGGAACACTTTTGATCTTGACAATGTTTGTAGGTATTGGACTTGACACCGTACCTTTTCAAATTAACAATGTAGTCTTTGTCAAATATATACACTTTATTAAGAATGACTCTACTTGTAAGAAATACATACAAATTGAGAACCTCCTTCTTTTATAGAAGTCGGTTAAAATACAGTTTTTTTGTTTAAAGTTTCGTAGCGGTTGCCAATGTTAGCTGTGCACTGTTAGTTTTATTAATTCCTTTTAAAACTGATACATTCTTTACTCGATTTTGGGTATCCACATTTCAAAGGTCTCTAACCTTTTGCACATCACCAGGTTTCATCAATCATTAAAAAAATGTTTTTCTTTTTGCTTCAATGACAAATATGTCCAATTTTTCGTAACTAGCTAATAAGAACAGAAATTATAGTCATGTCAAAAAAAAAATAGTGGGCACTAATCCTAAAAAAAATGCGGGTAAACCTTTGGGGACTGCCGATAGAAGTGAAAAGTACATACATAGAGTATAGAACTAGAAAGAGACAGATGCCAGTAGCTAGTATACTATGCGTTCGGTGACGACGCGAGTTCCATGATTTAATTCACCCAAAAAGTGCTCAACGCGCCTAAAGAAGTTTTCATTTCAAAAATTACGTATATGTAGTAGAATTTTAAATGTGAACGCCCCTCTACCAAATTTGACAAACGATCAAGTGTCAAATGTATGAAATGTTTTGTGGAAAGACGTGCACATTTAGAATGGTTCTACTCTACCTAACTATCAAATCGCTATCTCTTCTAACTCAGGCCAACTCCAATTGTTCGTATTGTGAAGTCAATCATCGATACTGATAATATTAAACACATCGCCATAATTTCCATTTCATATCTTAGCTTGTCATTCTAATTGTGTAGATTAGAAATTAGAATACAAACAAAGAAGTCCATTTGTTAGGCAGCGCGCTCTTAATTATTCATTATTGGATGAATAAGCAATTATTTTTGTAGACATCTTCATTTAGGAGAGCTCGGAAGAAATTGTTGACTTGTTATAAAGGGCTCCATTGTTACAATAGGGATGATGCATTAAATTATCAAAAAAAATTGGACATGTGTTTTTTTATTTCACTAATCAATAGAAATTGACAGAAATAAAGACCGTTAATGATCGAACACATAACTAAGTATGATACTTATCGAGGCAAGCAAAACCGGATTTGTTTACTACAACTTTTTATTGTTTGACGGTCCGAGATTAAAGCTCATATTATTTAGTCAAAGCAATAAAAAATCATGACTATATACCATTAATTTACCCCCATTTAAGATACTGACAATAAAAATTACAACTCAACTACTAATAAAACCACCCCATTCCCAAATCCAATAATTAAAAACTTTCAATGAGCATTCAGTACTATCTGCCATCGAAAAATGCGCTACAAAAAGCACAAATCATCCCCCTAACGAATAACCGGGGGTGACTACCCCCTACGTAAGGACATCAATGCGATAGTAAGTCCATAAATCAAAGTACTTTCACGGCGGATTGATGGGATCAAAAGATTGGCGAGGGCTACCCGCGGGTTCTGTTCTTGGTCCTTTATTGTATTTGCTTGTTGTGAATTAGGTCGTGTGAGAAGTATTGAATTTTAAGAATTAATAAAGAACATTTAATTTCTTTAAATCAATGTTCGATGTAGACTGAAAATTATAGCATTGTCCCTACAAACATTAGTGGTCTCTAAATCCTATTACTGTTTGTTTGTACTTTTACTAAGAAAAATAGTTATGTAAGACTTAAGACCGCAGCAGCATGGCCGTATATCAACGAACGTCAGAAAAAAGATTTTGTACGACAATTTTCAAGGCAAGACTTACGCAACTCATTTTTGGAAATTTAGGCTTTAGCAATATAATTCAGAATTTGCCCATCGATCCTGAAGATTAAATATAAAAATCTGATAAGCCACTAATTATTTATAGGCCCTGAGTGTTTGATTGATTGAACTTAATATAATATCACAGATGTTGTGTGCTCATTATGAGAAAACTGTAGCATTTTTTTTTAATAATAATATTTACTACTACAGTTTTTTTTATGCTGTTTAGACAAACATTTGACCACCATCTCACCTAATGGAAAGTAACCATACGGGCGAAGGTGTGACATGTTTGTCTAGAAGATACCTATTCACTCTTGACTTGAAGAAATTATACCCCTCGGGGAACAAAGACGCTGTTAATGAGTTCCACTCCTTCGCCGCACGGGTGATGAACATAGAAGCGGAACGCTTCGAGCGAATAGGAGGTATGTCAACCATAAATGGATGTCGTTTGACTGTGTAGTTGTTAGATGGTAAAAGGGGTATGGTTATGTTATAGTTTTTACAGCTTTTTTTTCGTATTTGTAAGCTCTTGAAGTAAACGTGTAATGTGCCTAAACCTTACAGACATAAGTTTTGGTTTCGTAAATAATAATTTAATTTAAAAGCACTCCTTTCCCGACAATATTTCTTTCCTTCTTTTTTATTCCTACCCGATAATAGAGACAGCAAGAAAAGTGATATTGGACACATATACTATATACTCTACTTAGCAGTTTATGTAAATTACTTTTATGTTAACGCAAGATCGTAATTCCAATGGCGTACCAAAAGTAATTAGTAAAAAATATAAAAAGAATAAAATATATATTTAAAAGCCTTTGCGATAATTTGCGACACCATGTTTCCAAAAGCCTAAACTTACCACGCCACGTGGCGTCCACGCGCGTGGTCGAGTGTCCGTGGTGAATTTGGACAAATTGTTATTTTTTTTAATTGTTATCTTTGCTCATCTGTCTGATTATATTACCGTCTATTACCCTGTTTATTAGGGTGGTTAGTTTAATGGTTGAATAAATTTAGAGAACAATCCTAGTTAAATAGAATTTTGCCATATTGTTAAGTAATGAAAGGTCTTTGCCATGTTGTCGAGAGAATGTGTTTGTTGATCGGTTTTGAATATAGATGATTAAATGGTTAGTTGATTAGATGAAATGATAGTGGAATTAGTATATAGTAGGTAAAACTAATGATAAAAAATTGCTGATAAACTTGATGATAATCCAGAAGACAATAGAAACGTTTTGAGGGCTGAGTCACCCACGTCCGTAGGAGGATACCCCTTAAGTCTGACTCCCTACACGTGGTCCCCGGGTGGTGCTAATCAGGTGACATTTGAGAGGTGGTAGAGCATTTTGTGAGTCGCTCGCCTGGCTTGCTACCAAAGTAGCTTACCACCATCAAGTTGAAAGTCTGCCGCCAAGCCAAATACGGTGTTCCGGCAGTTATCCTTGAGAGCCTGCGTATTCCAGGTCTAGTGTGTTTACCAGCTTCGATCACATCGTCACTTACCATCAGGTGAGATAGTGGTCAAACACTAGCCTTTCACAAATAAAAAAAAAAAAAAACGTAAAGAAATTTAAGAAAATTACTTCTTTTGTAATTTTTACAAATAAAAAAACAAACGCTTTCACTCGCAGCCCCATAAAAAGTTCGATTACGCGTCGTGGTTGCTAAAAAACCATTCAACATCACACAATCACATCCAGAACCAGAATAACAAAGGATGATGTTACATTTTGGGCCAGCACTATGTACCATACATAGAAAAATAGGTAAAAAATATTGCATTTTCTTAAAAATACAAATCAATCTGAATAAATCAATCTGCAGAAGATTACAGCTGTACCCTCAAATTATTATTTAGTGAGTTTTTTAATATATTAACCCTATTTTTGGGGCAGTCATGACAAGAAGATACTGAATTCCTCTGTTTTGAGTTTCAATCGAGTAACATATTCTATAGTCCTATTATAATTATAACGAAACCCAAATATTTTAGAATTGGTATGTTGTTAACAATAAATTATCTATGACACGTCGAAATGACAGTTCAATATTGTCGCAATCCGCCATTTGTAACTGTGTTGTGTTGCTATCAATGTACCAATATATTTTTAATGTACATTAAAACGAAATAAAAGTAAAGAAAATAAACATCCAAAAACGGTTACTATATTGTATAGCTATATGTATGTATATGGTACATGGTGCTGGCCCAGGCTCCTTCAATTTTGAAACATCTCCTTTCCCTTGGGAAGAAAAATTGTTCTTGCCGGGAATCGAACTCAAAACCCACGGGCGCAGAGGACAGTAACTTGCCCACTGCGCCAACCATGTGTGCCAATAATAACATATAATTTCCTAAGTAACATTTAAGTTAAGTTTACTTCACTTATCGATCCACATCTGACCCTCAAAATAATATAAAAATATATATAACTTCATGCCAATCTTCATAATTACACGCTTCCCAGTTCTCATCTACCCGTCTCGCTCACACTTAATGTGACAGGGGCGGTGGGAAAGAGAGGGTTGCAAATAGGGGTGGATGTGGGACTCGAAACGGATTTGTCGTTAATGTAACAAATATTGTCTACCGTGAAGTGATTATGGTGGGTGGCGGTGTCGTATTCATAGAACGGGATTTGAATAAAAGAAAATACGGGTTTTATTTTATTTTCTCTCAATACGTTTTGATGTTATAACGTCTTATAAATCGATGAACACCGGATATATAAATAAAAAACTTTTCATATGAACTTTCATTCGTCATTGCACCTGTTAATGCACCCTTGGCAAAAAATATTGATAACGTAATTTTTATATTTTAAATGAACAAATCAAATACCAATTTACATCGCTATAAATTCAAAAACAAGGAACTTTCATACAAACGTTTTCACTCCATTTAACCATCTTCGGGGTAGTATTTCCAAGAATCCATGTACTAAGGCCCACCCCCACGTACTAAGACCTGTACCCTAAGAATGTACCCTCCAAATTTCAAGTCTCTACGACCAGCGGTTTAGGCTGTGCGTTGTCTCTAAGTTAGACAGTCAGTGTCTGGACAAAGATTCCTATAGTATTAGATAGAATCATGATCAAGTTATTAAATGCTTACTTAAACAACTCATGGTAAGCACATAAGTAAAGCCCCCTCTATAGATACGGCTGTACAGTCACGAGCATACACCGATTAATCGCGTAGAATTTTACGCCGCGGTGGAGGGTGTTTTGCGCTCGACTGTACCATGAAATAATGAGATCGGTGTCTAGATTATGTTCATTGAAAAGAATAATAAATAATATCGTTTTTCATGTTAGCGATTGGATAAGTCTTTTGCTTGATATGCCGCGGGTCCTGGATTCGATTCCCAGGCAAGGTTATAATTTTACTTTTATTTCCCTAGAGACGAAAAAAACACGAAGGTTTTCGTCTTTAGTTTTTCTTCTAGTTCTGGGTGTGATTGTGTGTGTGATGCAAATATATCCAGCAAGGCAGCAGCAATACATTAACAAACGCTTTCACACTCCCAGCCCCACACTGAGTTCTATGACACGTGTCGTTGGTGCAGGACACGTTCGAATCACACAGAGAATCACACCCAACACAAATTTCCCTTGGGGAGAAAACTTGTGTACCCACCGGGATTCGATCGAACCCGCTACCCGCTTAAAAGGTCAACGTGCAACCAACTACGCCAGCGGGAAGTTAAATTTAAAATATCTAGTCTTCGAAAGTATTGTAGGAATGTGATTTTGAATATGTTACTTTTTTATGAGCTGCGTAGCTAGTCTGAACCATTTTGTTAATAAATAATAATTTTACATTAAATACGAATTACGGACACGAGTAAGTGACTTTTTAAATAATTAATAAGTTTGCGTTTGACCTAGTTGTCACCTTGTAAGTGATGATGCGGTCGATAGTGGTAAGAACGCTAGATCTAGAAAGGGAATTAGGAAAAAGGGAAATAGGTCTCTCATAGTATATCTGCCGGGATAGCAGTAGGTACATGGCGACCGATTAAAACAAGTGGCATAATTGGCACAAATGGCACAAATGAAAACGACTGTACTGATTTTTACTGTGTCATAATTAAAATTTTGAAAATATCCCCGACACATCTGAAGCACGGCTACAAAACATACAGTCGAATTGAGAACCTCCTTTTTCGAAGTCGGTTAAAAAATAAAACAAAGTTAAATAAATGAAATCGTATCCTATCAACACAAATCAACATTTCAACCAATTAAAGCAACAGCCAGACCAAACAACCCCTAAAAAAGCACCGTTTGTTTGCACGCAAACAGCTTAGCGGTCATCAATGTTAGCTTTCCTAACTAAATAAAGGGGTTCGATGGAAACGTTTAGGCTACGTACCCCACCCTGTTGCTTCGGGGTTCGAATGGTTTGTTTTATTTATAGATCGGTACGCAAGTAGAGATAGATAGATAGATAGATATATTCTTTATTGAACATCTTAAAATAACAAAGAACCCAAATAGGAATGACAGTAAAAAATTATTTAAGTGTAACAATAGGCGGTCTTATCGCTGAGAGCGATCTCTTCCAGACAACCTTTGGAAGGAGAGGAATAACGCAATATAATAGGACGTCGTTCTACGTTCATAAAAGATTAGATAGAAGAACAGTGATTAAAAACAGAGGATATATAAATAATAAATTTACATACACGTAAACAGATGCTATATAATTATAAAATACTAAATATTTTTAAATATACAATACATACATATACCTATATATAGGAGAAAAAAAAAAGCAAAATAAAAAGGAATGAACTTGGGCAACACTAACACTAAAACTAACAAAAAGAAACAAGAAGATTTATGAAGAAATATAGTAAGCCTTGACATTATTTTTAAAAATATTAAGTGACTTTGCCCTTCTTATTTCTACTGGAAGAGCTTCTCTTCTTAGCGTTTCGATGGCGAACCGTTAAATAGCTGAGGCCCAGAACTCAGCCACCCGAACTGCATTTAGTGCAGCATCCATGAGCTCTTGTTGCAAGCAGGTAACAGGGCACGCAGGATGTAATAAGATGTGCCATAGTAATTAATGTTCACTCCGAGAGCAACAAACACTGCGTTACCGTGTTTCGGGTGGTAGATCTCGCAGATGAAATTGACTCCAGGTACGTGTATGGCCAGCTTTGAGTTTCATCTCGATTGGTTTCTTGGACACAGCGGACGTCACAGTGTGTCTTACAATGTAGTTCAGACAGAAGTTCTGTGAGAAACTCTCCTTATTCTGTGAGAAACTCTCGACCTGTCTTTAGTGCTGGAATTGTTTGGGTTGGTTTTTGGCCATTGTAGTGAAAGGATTTGCCAATCAGCAGGGGAATTTCGCTGATTGTTGCCCAGGGGAGGGCCCAATAGAGCTTACGAGTTACGATATGGAAAGTTGACGTTTCGAGAAGTTGGCGTTAGGAGAAGTTGCTTCCTTGCTTGTCGGTATGTCCTGATAAGTACAATATGGGGGTCTTCAAGTCGCGAATGAATTTGATGGTGTATTTGATTATGATTTCAGTACAGGGTAGCATGTCGGGTATTTTTACCCCACTGCGCTACGCAAAGGTGGATAAAGTGTTAACCATATATAATATGTTTATTCCTTTGTGGCTCTCTAACTCTATACTTTACGTACTCTCTAGCTCAATACTTTAATTTACAACTGTTATAAAATTCTATTATTATCACATAATAGGTCTTATTAACGAAATAGTGTAAAATAAATAAAAAGGAGATTCAGTTTTAGGTTATTTTGAATTTTCAGTGATTGTTGTTATAAATAAATCAATAATATTCATCTGCAATACATTGCCATGTTTTAGGTTATTTTGAATTTTCAGTAATTGTTGTTTGAAATAAATCAATAACATTCATCTGCAATACATTGCCATAGATTATACAACATCATTCGATCATGCCTTGTATCATATGACATGCAATGTATCAAGTGCGTAAACGCTCCTTACATTCATGTAAATGAAATAAAAAAGAGCATCCTTGTGCGTATAATAGCGCGAAAAACTACGTAGAATTTAATCAAGAATGTGATTTACAATTATGCGTCTTGTGGTGAGGTAATTAGGTAGGTATTTTGTTGTGATGAGGTGAGTTTGTTTCCATTGGTTCAGGAGATATTTCGATAAATACCTACTATGCACTGATAAATGCTGCTTATAATGATATGAATATATATGAGATTTAAATATAGATAGTGGTCAAACGTTTGCATATATGTATAAATCAATAGTTCTGCGTTAGTCTCATAAAAACTCGAGAACGGTTGGCTGATTCTTTTTAGTTGTGTTCGTAATTGACAGGGCAAGGTTTGTAAAAGTCGTTGTAGAAATTGCACCCGCGCTAAGCCGTGACAGACCGCCAGTCACGAATAAAAATAAAATATATTAAGTATAGATCAAAAATAAAATGCAGCTACAGCAGCTACCGAATTACACCTATGACATTATTTTCTTATTGAAAAGCCTTTGAATTATGAATTTAACGAATAAAAATTGTCAAAAAAGCCAGAAAAATGTGTGATGTCAATGACCTGTCGACTTTTCTTCACGGCAGCCATTGTGAGTCCTGTCTGTGACGTCACAAAAATAACGTCAAAATGCCAGCGACCAGAACCAGAAGCACATATTATATCTCTTGACTGGGAGACTGTAAGAGTCGACACGTGACCAAAATGCCGGTTTGTATTTTGCAAAGCAATTAAGTCTCGCTGTGCAACGAGGTAACGCAGCCAGCATTTTGGGCACACTGCCGAACAATGACTTTTTGTATTAGGTAAGTAGTTTAGATAAATCTGTATTTTGATGAATCCTGAATAAATTGTTATATTATTTTTATTATAATCTTAAAATAATATATAATAAGTTATTAAAATATATAAAAAAACTCATATAGTACTAAAGTAAAATTATGTAATTCCGTCATATCTAGAAAATGGTAGCACCGATTTTCTTTTGAATAGGTAAATACTCCTGCCGGGAATTAAACCCAGCACCCACGGCGCAGAAGGATTCATGGGTGAGGATGGTATATTATAGCGTACGAGTACATATTGATTCAGCGAGTTTGTCCATAGGCAGAGGCACCAACAGTAAGTGTACGTTAAACGGTAAAATGGAAACGCACTCTACCTCAAAAGGTATACAGTTAAATTTAAATCCATATAATTTTATGTGTGAAAATAGTATCCAAGTAAACGATATAACCCTTTTAAAGCGAGATAAAATCCGTTAAGTTTTAAACACATTAATTACGTATGTCACGATTCAATTATAATAAAAACTGGGTTTTGCCTCGTTAGCGGACCCCTGTAGGTTTATAGTGTTAAATGTGGAACTAGAGGAAACCCGCGGTTCCACCTGAACGATGATAATGATGATGAATATCTCATGTGTTATTCCAGATCAAAATCTACAGAGATTTATTCAGCAACATCGGTTCAGTAATTTCGGCGGGAAAGAGAAACAAACACCCAAACCATGTTTTAGCAAAAAAAAGATTTGATTTGAAACATCACATTGAGTATAGGATATACATATCGTAGTGGATGGGATTGGATGAGACTAAGCGTTCCCACCGTGGCTTTACTCGCGTAGAACTTTACTCTTCCAGGCAAGTTACATCTTCGGCCGTATCTTCACTTTCCATCAGATGATGTAATGGTCAAATGCTTACCTATCTAGCATAATAAAAGTAATCTTAAAAGTGGTGGCCTCTAAATTATATTCCAGGCTAGAGCCCTAGTCTATCTATACAACAAACATCCAAATCCATCAAGCTATTTTAGAGAACATTCGTACTCACGCATACACTTTTGGATTTATAATATTAGATTATTTTGATAAGGTGGTGAATCTATCATCATCATCTCTCCGCCTTTATCATTAATTAATAGTACTTATTTTTGCTTTATGGCATTACATTGTTGCTTATCATTGTATAATTTTAGGACATCGTACCCCAAAGGAAAAACGGAACCCTTATAGGATCACTTTGTTGTCCTTCTGTCTGTCAGGACCCTAGTTAACGTGTTTACCAGCCTATGTATGTATGTTTGTTCCGTTGTGGCTTTATAGAGGCCTAATGCGTGGGCCCATGTTGATGATTCATAAGTCAATTCAATCGATTTGTCTTAATCTCAGTCAGCAATCAAAATTCAATATGACGACAGTCACACGCCATAGTATGAAAAAATAAAAAATAATGTTTGCTTTACACGCAGTCTGTTTTTTTTTTTAATTATTGACCTGCTTCAGATACGTTCGCTAAACTATCAAATGACCATGATTTTCACAATAAAGGTTACATATGTTTTTGTGCAAATAAGTATGGGTTGATACTTCTCGTTGACCTCAAGGTCTCAAAACAAAACGAAAAAATTAAAAGTCATTTTTTTGTAAATAAAAGTAGCAAATCGAGCAAAAATCTTCACGACTCGATTCTTTAATCTACATATAAGTTTGTACGGAACCCTCAGCGCGTTTCCGACACGCACTTGTAGTTTTATTTCATAGTATTTCGACAATGACGCATGCTTTAATGATATCAAATGACGTCACAAGCGGTTTATCTCCAGGGGACGCCCTATGCGTGGTCAGGTTACGTTGTTATTGAACTGATATTATTATCTTTTATAACATTGAAATTTAATATTAATAGGTACTTGAAAATAGGGTAATTAATGTATGACAAGTTTATTGAAAACAGCTGGAATATTTTATGTGGAAAATTACGAGATTTTTTTGTAACTAAGTGACGATGAAGGCAACACTGCAGGCCGGCTCTGTTAGCACTACGCCATCATCGTTTCAAGGACATAAATAAATAAATAAACGCTTTCACACACATATTGCTACACTAAGTTTGATGACTTGTATTGTGGGTGCCGGAAACATTCACATCTCACTCACAGTCACAACCAGAATCAGAGATAAAATAAAATCCTTGGGGAGAAACTTGTGTTCTCGCCGGGAATCAAACCCCTGCTTAGAAAGCGAACGCTCACCTAAGCCAATAGGCAGTGTACATTTTTCTCAATTTTATTTATATATCTTTATTCAGCTATGATAACGGAGACTCATGTCTCGTGGATGTTTACTCTGAAACCGTTATTTCTAAGAAAGCGGAAGTCTCATTAGTGAAACATTCAAAAATGGCACAAATACATTTCGAAATTCAAACGCGGGTCGCGGATTGGCCGACGCACGGCGACCAATGGGGGTGCGGCGCGGGCGCAGCTGAGTAAATAACTCGTAGTCAATTGGCATGGAATTGGGTTTTAATAGTAAAGTTATTATGGAAAATAGCGGGCGAATTGTTTTACAAGTTGTTATTTGGATTTGGAAAACAGACGAGTTTCGAAATATAAATATTGAGAAGTAAATAGGTGAAATGGTGGTCAAACGTTTGACTATAAGGAATGATAGAGGAATAAGAAAAAATATTGTTTATTATTTCTTAATTTTGTCTCCGCAAGCTAAATGTAAACCTAGCCAGCGTCAAATTTGGCAAATAGGCAAGCATTTGACCACTATCTCATCTGATGGATAGTGATGTTGCGGCCGAAGATGACATACTTTCCTAGAAGATACCTATTCACTCGAGACTTGGAGACTCCCAGATTATACCATTCGGGGAACAAAGACGCAGGCAATGAGTTCCACTCCTTTGCTGTACGGATAATGAACGTAGAAGCAAAACGCTTTAAGCGAACTGGAGGTATGTCGACCATAAATGGATGACACTTATATTATAAAGAGATAATGTTTGTTTGTTTGTAAAAGGTAATCTCTGAAACTACTGATCCGATTCTAAAGTCTACTAATAGCTAGCGCTAGAGAAAACTTGGGTGTTCCCACCGGGAGTCGATGCCGATACTTAGAAGGCGGACGTGCAGCTAAGCTAACGGCAGTTCATAAAATCCCTCATATTGCGTTGTTTTTGAAAACCGTAATAAATTCTGCTATTTATCATTTCCAATCCAACTCGAAACTATCAAATGACCCAGATAACATAAAATGTAACTAATTGGGACCATAATTAATTGTAATTTATAATGTAATTGAAATCATTATCGACGACTCGTGTAGCCGTTATTGTTTTATCATTCGATTTTAATGCCATTTGACCCCTTTGAAAAAAGAACATTTTTATTTTATAATAAACTAGCCGTGCTCCGCGGCATCGCCCGCGTTTGTGTTATCCTAGGTATATGCTACTCGTATGTATCCAAATCTGTTCAGTCGTTACAGTGTGAAGAGAAAACAAACGTTTATTTTGTATGTATATGTCTGTGTATTTTATTTATTTTGTAGTGTAAATGTTGTGTGTGTCATTAATAATAAATGTATTTTCTTTCTTTCTTTTACATACACAATTCACATTTATACACTTACAAACTTTCAGATTTATGATTTAAATAATTATGTGATTCACTTATATGTAACTTGACAAACTAAGTATTGATTTTGTTTTATAGCAATAGCCATGCTTGGCAGAACTAAAGAACATTTAGAAAGCAACAATTATCGCTAGAGGCGGGGATTGAACCCGCATATGGTCTCATGTCCTATTGTTCTAACCGCTGAGCACCACAATCCCTGCCTGAAGCGACGAAATTATCCTTTCTTTTTTATTATTAATCTAAATAATATCGCCATCTAGATAAATAGTTTGAAACTACCCTGTAACCGCGGGCTCAATCCCCGCCTCAAGCGATAATTCTTCCTTTCTTAATTAACTATAAACTAAGTAAGTAAACAAATATTTCGAATCGAAATCCATTTTAACCTTCTATTCTAACTGTCGTATTCTATTTTAAACTTTGCAAATGTAACTCTGACGTCAATACCAGCAGTTCACCCCGAACTGAGAACTCGCACCTCAATTTTTAGACTTTAAAAAGGAGGAGGTACTATGTTCGACTATATGTATTTTTTTTTATGTATATTCACCGATTTCTTCCCCATTTGTGGACCGATTCTCCTAATTATTATTTGTTTGGTAGATTATACTTAAGAGGTGGTCCCATATGAATTTAATCGAAATCGATCAAGCCAAAATATAAGCGGTGAAGTCAGTTTTTTAACCTTTGCTTACGTTTAAATTATGCCTAAATAGAGACCAAACTTTAGTGTAGCGAAGCCATAGTAGTCACCGATGCCCACTAGAGTAGGTACTAGTGCCACATTGATAACCTAAGGTTACTACGTCTATAAAGACGTTAGGTCACAGTTCTCATCTAGTACATGTAATAAATATTGTAATTAATTGGTGTAATGCTCGTTATCGTGATTTGTGGCCAGTTATGATTGACAAGAGATATGATTGTGATTACTGGAAGAGGGCTGAGCAGTGGCCTAGTTATCGAAGTAGAGATCTTTTACACTAAAACTGGACGTCTCTTAGGCTTCTATTAAATTAATTTTGTTAGTCATGCCAAGCAGAACTATATGCCGGTTAAATAGTGGCAGCCGGCACCCAATATCTGTCATATTGATCATGTTTACATTCGCGGGTAGCCTACTTATCCACACTTTTTTTATTTTCATTAAAAAAAAAAATTGAATTGTTGTCGAAGCACTAAATTACTTACTTTTCGTTTAAAAATGTTCTCATTTAAGTGAAAATGTATTTCTTTATTAGCAATAAATGAATCTCTAACCGTAACTATAGTCGTAAATTTAAAAAAGTTAAAATATACTCACACGCCCCATAAGTCGTTAAAAATTGAACTGCCCGTTTACTTAGTTGGTAACAACGCGTTCGACTTCTAAGCAGAGGTATCGGGCTCGATACCCGGCGGGAACACAAGTTTTCTTCCCAAGAAAAATTTGTGTTTTCGATTGTGTGTGTATGAAGTAAATGTTGTTGTTAAAAAAAAAAACCGGCTCTCACGAAATATATAAGTCATCGAACTTAGTGTTGGGCTGTGAGTGTGAAACCGTTTAGCGTTTAATAAGGAAAGGATAATTTCGTCGCTTCAGACAGGACTTGAGTAGCTCAGCGGAAGGATGGGAGCATGGGACCCTTCAGCTGAGCTACCCTTCAGCAAGCTCTTACTAAATTTACTACTGTACTAAATTGGTACTAAACGTTTGAAGTGACGATAGCTCTATCGGAGTGAACGCGCCTCTCGATCGGGTGGTCGCGGTTCGCATCCTACGACAGGCTTGAGCTTCTGGTGAAGATAACATGGACACCTATAAAGGTAACTTGAAATAAATAATACTTTTAAAAGATTTTAAAATAAAGCTTTTACTTAAATAAATAATAAAAAGACTGAAATGTAATTTAACCAGAGAACTTGTCAAGACGAGTCAAACGAGCTCAAACTCAATGGATTTATCCTGTTTAGTTTCAATGGCCATCTTCCGTCTCTATCATCAGACCAGCTCCATGGTACCGAAGATACATAAGTGCACCGAATTTCCAAACGGACATCGGGAGGTGGGTCTAATTACTAATTAAGCTTGCAAGATTTGACTACCGACTGATAGATAGACAACGGGACAAGTGGGACTAAATAAAAGCTTGTAAAAGATGTAATCAATATAATCGGCACACATCAGCTTCTATTTATCAACACACAGATGAAGCATAGTGTACAATAATACTATGATAATGTCTAATAAATTACGCAGCATTGGCAACCCTACTGACAACATCAATAACACTGATAAGAGACGTAAACGTAACTTTTGACCCCGTTATAGCAAACGAAGAGCTGGTAGACATACTGTCGCTTGGAAAGTGAAGGAATCCATGGTCGTTTTCTTTTTTAATCTTGCCTATCAGTCATAAGCCTGATCATTTATAGCCATGAGCTGTAATTTTGCGAATCTGGCAGATTATTAACTTTCATGAGTGCCTCTTTGGGGTCCATATGAATATACTATTTTATTTCTTGATTTTGATGTCACATAAACATCTGTTAATCTAGACAAAGGCTTCAAAAGCCCCTATCTTTTCTACCGACTTCACAATAAAGGAGGAGGTACTCAAGTCGACTGAAGTTACCTTGAACCGATTTCGAAAATTTTTTTTTAGTTTGAAAGAAGTTGCTTTTTAATTGGTCCCATTTAAATTTGATCAAGATCTGATCAGTCGTTCTTGAAATATCGTCAATAATGCCTATTTTGTGGACTACTTTGACGATGTTCTCGTTTACCCGACTTCAAAAGTTACCTTATACCTTCTTTCGTTGTGAGCCAATTTTGATGATATTTTTTTTATTTGAGAGCTGGGTGGTGCTTTTCATGTGGTCCCATTGAAATTTGATAAAGATCTGATTTCTTGTTTTTGAGTTATAGTAAATAATGCGTGTTTAATACATTAAAACTGACCAAGGTTCCGAAGATAAAGCGGTAAAGTCGGTTTTTTTAAGCTTTGCTTGCGTTTAATTATTGTATGTGTGTTACTCATAACTTCTTTCCACGTAAATCGATTTTAAATTATTTTTTGTTTGAAAGTTGTTGCTTTCCAATTGCTCCCATTTAAATTTGAACAAGAACTGATCAGTAGTTCTTGAAATATCGTCAATAATGCGTGTTTAGTACATCAAATCTGACCAAAGTTCCGAAGATAAAGCGGTGAAGTCGGTTTTTTTAAGCTTTGCTTTCATTTTATTATTAGATTAGGGGTTAAAAAGAACAGATACGAAGATACTGATATTTATTTTAATTTGATCTATCCACCAATGTCTAAACCACTGTGATTCTCATCTTTCGAAAGCAGTAGTCGCAGGCCCTATTGTTGTCAAAACTTTAAACAAATTAGCGCAACACGAGAGCTTTTCGTAACTGACAACTTTGGTAATGCAACTTGTTGCCTTATCTGATAAGAACAGGTTACTAAGGTGTTGGCCAATAGAGTGCTTTCGCGCCTAATGTTAAACAAGATTGGGCTCGGCCAACTGTAAATCAGGGGACATAAATATATATATATATTATATATATATATATATAATATCTAACATATAACTAGTCGTTCGCGCCCAGCTGAGATCTCGCGGCTACATTTTACCTCATGGAGAAAAACTTTTGAGGTTACTTGCTTACAAATTTATTTCTATATAATAGTTGTTTGATTTCTGTATTTGTTGTTCAAGTACTAGATATAAAGGATATTACACGTAAGTTTCAGCGTTTAGTGTGAAGCCGTTTTTGAGATAGACCCCGTGACAAAATAGGTCTAAAAGCAGTTTGGTGGCCTACCAAATCGTTATTTTCCAACATAGATTTTTATAAAACCGATTTCGTATTATAATTGTCAAGACCTTTTCAACGATACCCCACAAGGGTAGATAAAAAAATAAAAAATATTTATTCCACAGACACATATTAAGGGGGCTCCAATACTACATGTATTGGAGCCCCCTTAATATTTGCATTTATATTATTTTAAAAGTCGTTTTTTGCTTTGGGCCGTAGTTTTACATATTCTATGAGAATTTGAAGTCATTTGCTCATATAGTTTAGACGCTTAGATGCCTCTGACAGACGGACGGACAAAGTGCTGAACAACCCGAGTCAAACTAGAAATCTCGCTTTGCTCGATCAAACATGTACGTTTGTTTGTATATAATGCGTTGCCATACCATTAGTCCGATTGTGATGAAACTTTGGCGAGTTGTTCAGCATAAGAATACAGAGGTTCCTTTTTGACCCAAAAAAAAAATGAAATTGTATTAAATAACTTGTTTCACTAAACACCCTGTATACTCAGTTCCACTACACACACGATGACATCCTTATCCCCACGAGATCGTATGATTAATAATCAACATTTCACGTATGAAATCGGACTGCCATATCCGTCGGACGGGACGGCGCGAGCTTGCACAACATCACGCGGATTTGTAAGCCTACTACGCCACCCGTTAAGCATATACGCTTTCACACTCACAGCGTCACACTAAGTTCGATGACTTCTGTCGTAGGTGCCGGAAACAAAACAAACGCATTCACACTCACAGCCCCACACTAAGTTCAAAGACTTGTATCGTGGGTGCCGGAAACATTCACATCACACACACATTACACCCAGAACCAGAAGCACAAATTTCCCTTGGGAAGGAATTAGTGCTCCTGCCGGGAATCGAATCCAGGACCCACGGCGCAGAGGGCGGACACCTGTCCACTGCGCCAACTGGGTCATCTTACATCTATATCTAAACATCCACATCACATACACAATTTTATTACAAACAGAACACAACATTTTCGTGGTATATACACTGTTCTGTAACCGCTGAGCTACTCAAGCCCCGCCTGAAGCGACGAAATTACCCTTTCCTTAATATTAACATCTTACGGGGACGTGTGACGTCATGTACCGAAACTACTACGGCCCACGAGTCTAACATTGCAGTTAGCTACACGTTGTGTTGATAACGTCTACCCAAATCAATTGATTTTATTAATAGCATTAGCCATGCTAGCCAGAACTATAGTGATAAATTTAGAAAGGATTTTTTTTTATTTTTTATCAGTGATCTCAAAAGTTTGGCGCTACCTATATCACTGCCGTGACTCTTTGAATCAAATTAAAACAGAACAAAAACAGACGCTTTCACACTCACAGCCCCACACTAAGATCAAAGACTTGTATCGTGGGTGCCGGAAACATTAACATCACACACACATTACACCCAGAACCAGAAGCACAAATATCCCTTGGGAAGGAATTTGTGCTCCTGCAGGGAATCGTACCCAGGACCCACGGCGCAGAGGGCGGACACCTGTCCACTGCGCCGACTGGGTCGTCATTGCAAATCAAAACATTTCAAAACTGTAAAATATATTACGTTAGTAAGTGCAACAACAAGGATTGTAATAGCTGTTTACTAATGTTCAAATAGGCACCTAAATTATGTATAATTACCACATTACATTTTATAGCTTTGACCACTGGATTCATTCTAGAAACTATATTTTCGTTATCAATAGCATACTGCAATATTTCTAGCTTACATTATACCTAAATACAATATTGTATATATATTATATTGTAGTGTAAAAGCGTTTATATGTCAGACGTTTTTTTTCTACCGACTTCACAAAAAAGGAGGAGGTACTCAAGTCGATTGTATTTTTTTATGTGTCCTCATAACTTTCCACGTGAACCGATTTTGACTTTTTTTGTTTGAAAGATGATGCTTTTCAATTGGTACCCTTATAAATTTGATCACGATCTGATCAGTAGTTCTTAAAATATCGTCAATAATGCGTGTTTAGTACATCTGATCTTGAAATGAAATGAAATACATTTATTAGGCACTAAGGACACAATCTGATCAAAGTTCCGAAAATAAAGCGGTGATGTCGGTTTTTAAGCTTTGCTTGCGTTTAATTATTTATCATCTATAGGCAAGCATTTGACCGCGATCTCATCTGATATGTTCTTGATTATATAGTATTTTATTGTAAACAAATTTCTAATTCACCTTTTTTTATTATTATTATTATTATTCATTTATTGATCAGACAATTTACAGTCCATTGTGTTAGTAGAATCATTATAATTATGTTATCTTAATATTTAATTTAATTTTTCAAATAAAAAATTGAAAAAACCATTAAGAGGTACCTGAGTGATGATGCGATCGAGAATGGTGAATTAAATAATATAGGTTTAGAATTACTAGTTGTCAAGGATAGCTCCCGGATCATAACTTTCAGTAATTTCGAGAGAAATTTTTTTTTGACTTATAATCGTGAACACATATTGTGATCACGATCACCTACCTAGATTTGGCGTGAGGTACGGTGTTCCGGCAGTTATCCTTGAGAGCCTGCGTATTCCAGGTCTAGTGTGTTTACCAGCTTCGATCACATCGTCACTTACCATCAGGTGAGATAGTGGTCAAACACTAGCCTGTCACAAATAAAAACAAAAAAAAAAAAAAGAGTTTTAATGACCGGCCACTTGCCTGACGTCGACCATGCTTTGAATTATCTTGACTTTCATAGAGATGTAAATGAATGAATGTGAATGATGTTAAGCCATGAAAAAGTAACAAAAAGAAAGAAAAAAAGCAGGCAGTTACTTTCGAATCAATAATATTACCATTGTGATGGGAACGCTACCCACTGGCAGTGGGCTTGAGCACTTGAGTTACTTATGAGCTCGGTGCCTTGTAACTTAGATGTTTGTTGTTAGGTGTATTTATTTATAGGAAATATAGGCAATTGGCCCGTAGATATAATTGATCGAGCGAAGCGAGATCTCTAAGTTGACTTGGGTCGTTCAGCACTTTGTCCGTCCGTCCGTCTGTCAGAGGCATCTAGCGTCTAAACCATAAAAGTGAATGACTTCAAATTCTAATAGAATATGTGAAACTACGGCTCAGACAGAAATTACATTTAAAATTATATAAATGAAAATATTAAGGGGGCTCCCATACATGTACGTGGGGAGGAAAATATTTTTTTTTTTTTTTATGAAAAGGGCTTGACAAGTAGAGTACGAAACCGGTTTAAAAAAACTGTTGGAAAATAACGATTTGGTAGGCCAGCAATAGTCACTGTTTTTAGACCTATTTTGTCCCGGGGTCTTTCTCAAAAACGGCTTCACACTGAACGCTGAAACTTACGCATAATATCCGTTATATGATGCTATCTATTGCCATATTTAAAACGTTGGTATTTAAATATTATTGGTCCATCTTTAAGAAGGTAATATTATTTTGTTAGCTGTTTATATAGGTATATATTATATGTATTATGGATATATTGTATTAGTATAGAACGACACACCAACCCCAATCATCCTGCACATTTTCTGTCCATCCAAAGGTTGTCTGGCAGAACTCGCTTAAAGCGATAAGACCGCCCATTGTACTACCTCATATAACTGTATTATTTTAAGTTCTACAATTTTACTTTTATTTGGTGTGAAATAAAGAATTATTGTATTGTATTGTATGATGTACTTGAACAACAATACAGAAATCAAACGTTACAAGAAAGTAACCCCAAAAGTTTTTCTCTATGAGGCAAAATGTAAGCGCGAGATCTCAGTTCGGCGCGAACGAATAGTATTACTTACGTTTAATGTAATGTTATAGGGTGTGAACTAGTGTTAACACTTTGTAGAAGGGCAAGGTTTTTAACCCTGCACACTGATACATACTGATTGAATATCACATTATTCAAGCCAGATTACAAAATATAACGAATCGCGTACAGCATTAAAATGATACAGGTCTAAATATGTCAGTCCATTGTAAAATGAATATGGTATTATTTATAAGCGACTAGCGATTTTCGTGGTTAAGTGACAAGCGAGTAGCAAATCTTAATGTTAATTCGTGCTTTTGTAATCATAGGCTACATTAATGGGAAAGTTTGATTGCATGTTACTGAATCAAAAAGATACTAAAGTCTGAACCGATCTGATTGGAATTTGATATTTACGTGGATCCTAATCCAATACAAATATAATATAATTCACTATATATATAAGGCTGGGTCAAATCAAATCTCATCAATATACTCCCTAAGTATATAAAAACAATGTCCTTTAGTTCTACTTTTAAAAGAAAAAAAAACAAATGTAGACTTTGTACAACATTCAGGAGTACCTAGCTAATGATTACAGCGAATTTCAATAATATTTTATTTTACCGCACAAAAATAAACTCTTTATTGAACAACTTAATTGTGAAAAAAAAAAAACAAAATGGAAAATAATTATTTATAAAAAAGTGTAACAATAGGCGATCTTATCTCTAAAAGCGATATAGATCTCTTCCAGACAATCTTTGGATGGAGAGGAGATAACGCTATAGATTTGGACGTCGGTGTTTAAGATAACATCATTTTAAAGAGTGCATGAATTTCACTTGCACCGCATATTATTTCACTTGTACGAGTTATAGTGTGGAGGGCAGAGAAAGTACCTCTGTCTTTCAAAGGCTGGGTAATTGGTTGCATGATTCTAAGACTAAAGGCTGATTCCAAGGCAAAGGTACGATATTACGGAGACGCCGTGGAAGACCACCCTTCACCTGGGTGACGACGGTCCATGGGAACCTAAAGGAAAGTGAAATAGACGTTGCCACTGAGCAGAACAGAGATAAATGGAGAAGACAGACAAGGAGAGCCGACCCCAGATAGTGAGAAACGGCTTAGGAGAAGAAGAAGACGAGTTATAGTGTCAATCAAATTGCAACTATTATTTTTAATGAATATGCTTTATTTGTCTTATTGTGTAACTAGATCAATAATCGCATGCAAAATTTCACTGTAAAGACATAAAACACTTATTGTCTGACATATGGTGTACATGATAAATTAACCCATAGGCTTCTCCCACTAATAATACTGCGGATTATGTCGTACGTAATGGTAATCCAGTAACAAAATTCATTTTATTTTTTGTTTTTTGCGTGCGTGTGTGTATGTGTATATGTGTGTGTGTATGAAGTGGGGGCGGCAGAATGTATGGTATGTTTAGAATTGCGCATTTCATGCTCTAGTTCAAAACAGGGTTGCCAGGAAAAGATGTTGAACGTAGCTTGCAATATAACTTTCCACAAATATTGGAATTGTGTGTTTTTATACGAATACAGAAAGTTTAGATGTTTGTTACTCACTCATGCCTAAACTACAGATCTGACTGAAATTTGGAATGAAGAGATATCTCATCAAGATATATATCACATACCTAGTGACCTTTTTTGTCGTTGGGTAAAATGCCGTGCACTTCTTTTCCTTCACAGGAGTGATAGAAATGGGTGTGGAAAAGTCGAAAACGCTAATGT
This sequence comes from Lomographa bimaculata, assembly GCA_948107665.1. Taxonomy (NCBI): domain Eukaryota; kingdom Metazoa; phylum Arthropoda; class Insecta; order Lepidoptera; family Geometridae; genus Lomographa; species Lomographa bimaculata. Next base: position 9,937,093 of record OX403612.1, on the reverse strand, counting down.
TATAAATGATGGATCTAGAATACGCTAGCCGCTCTCACTTGGACCGCACCCCAATACCGGGTAATCATATCGTTCCGAATACAGATAGTTCAATGACGACATACGTCAGCGTGTGAGTTGATTGATGGTATCGTGCGTTTTTACGATGGTTGCGACTAATAGGCTGTCTATGATATCGGTTGGTTATTTGTATTTTATAAATATATTTCGCTTTACATTAAATTTTAGACTATGACAAAACAAAAATAACATATCAAACATAAACACACTCACTCACACACAAATATACATAACACACACATGCAGGCTCATGACATCATCACATCAAATTCTCACACACACAAAAACACACAGATTCAATAGTAAATTAGGTTTACAGATATAAAAAAAACACAGATTGCAGATATAATTATGACATGTGTAAGTCCCCAAGATACTGGTTGTCACTGCCCGTTGGCGTAGTTGTGTGCGCGTTCGCCTTTATAGGGTTCGATTCCCGGCAGCAACAAAAGTTTTCTCCCCTTGAAAAATTTGTGTTTCTGGTTTGTGTGTGTATGATGTGAATGTTTCCGGCACCCACGAGACATCATCGAACTTAGTGTGGGGCTGAGAGTGTGAAAGCGTTTATGTTTCTCATCCATGATATCATGATACATTAATTATATCTAATATCTTTAATCTGGATCTCGGAAACGGCTCCAACAATTTTCATGAAAGTTACAGATTAGGGGTTTTTTGGCCCAAGGAATCGATTTATCAACGTTCCAGGTCCGAGAAATGCTCAGTTCCGAAACTGCATTTGAAAAAACCGGGTTTAAGAAACTATCAGCGCCATCTATTACGCCATGACCGATGTAAAAAACTGTTTCTACTCGACACTAGATGGAGCTTTCTGAGGCTACAAATTCAAACACATTCTACCAAAAACAAAAAACCGAGCACCGGTCATCCGGATATTACGCATTATTTAGCAAACTCAAAAACTACTTGTCAGATCTTGATAAATTTTATTTTTTATTTATTTCCAATATGAAAGTTTAACAAAACATTCAAATTTAAATGGGACCACATGGGCAGCATCAGCTTTCTAATTAAAAAAAAATCCAAATCGGTTCAGGCATCTTCGAGTAATCGGTGAACATACATACTCCTCCTCGAAGTAACGACTTTCTTTCATACATGTCTAGAGAGATGTATGACTTATACATAATCTGTCATTTACATACAAATAGGCACCCGAATCGCGTCCAAATCTGTCGGTAAGTACAAGCCAACCTAGTTTTTTTCTTGCCGTCGATTTTTACGCGCGCCGATCGCGTTAACTTGATTTACTACCCGCCGACGGCGATTCTATTTGGAGCTATAATTACCTACATACCTATATATATACTATATAGTAAGCTTTTTTTGTGGCTTGGCGACATTGACAGTGTAAGATGGACAGATCTGCTGATTGTGACGTCTGTAAATAATAACACCTTCATTTTTTCATTGATCTCGCTGAAGATATGTTTTATTTCGTAACTACTTCTTTTTTTGTACTTATGTATTTTGATTTGCGTCCTATGGTAAAACGCCGAATAGAGAACCTTGTTTTTGAAGTTGGAAAATATATTAAAATATGCGCCGGCACCGCCGAATTTCTTGCCTGGTTCTTCTCGGGGATGGATGTATGTCGGGGATGGCGAGGATTTTGCGAATCTGGCAGTAGAATCATTAATATAATAATAATAATTATTATTATTTGGTATTGTAATTTAATTTATTTGTTAATAATTATTTAGTATTGTAATTTAATTTATTTGTTATTCTATTGTAATTAGAATATTTTTTTTTTAATTTATTATTTGTATGTTCTATTGTAATTTTGTAGTTTTTTATGGGTTAATTGACCTGAAATTAAAAAAAAAAAAACAAAAAAAAAACTTTCATGAGTGCGTATTTAGGGCCCATGTGAATAAACGATATTGATTTATAAATATAGTATAATATAGTTGAAAAGCTCCTCACTATTTGAACCCCAGTTGAAAATTAGGAAGCCATGAGATGGAATTCTTCTCACTGAATGACTCAAGACATCACAAAAGCAATTTAAAATATCCCACAGTTTAACTAAAGACCACTAAGAACTAAACAAACGATATATCATTTCAGCCACTAGAAATAATTATGTCTAATGAATCATTCGGAACTAAAAATATTGTTTACGACTATTGCGACCGATCTGGCGGGATGTCATAGCTTTGCTTTATTGGATTACTATGGCTAAGTCTTGCGGTTTTACCCGCGTGGAAAAAGATGGTAAGCAGAGCTCGGAACCGGTTTGAAAAATACCGTTCGATAAAGCTTTTTTACCGACCAAAAAAGGAGGAGGTACTCAAGTCGATTGTATTTTTTTTTTTGTTACCTCATGACGTCTCTCCACGTGAGCCGATTTCGAAAATTTTCTTTTAGTTTAATAGATGTTGCTTTCTAATTGATCCCATTATAATTTGATCAAGATCTGATCAGTAGTTCTTGAAATATCGTCAATAATGCCTGTTATGGGGACTACTTTGACGATGTTCTCGTTTACCCGACATCAAAAGTTACCTCATAACTTTTCCGTTGTGAGCCGATATTGATGATTTTTTTTTTATTTGAAAGCTGGTGCTTTTAATGTGGTCCCATTGAAATTTGATCAAGATCTGATCTCTAGTTTTTGAGTTATAGTCAATAATGCGTGTTTATACATTAAATCTGATCAAGGTACCGAAGATAAAGCGGTGAAGTCGGTTTTTTTAAGCTTTGCTTGCGTTTAATTATTATAATATATCACGCTCCTAAGTTCGGAGAGTAAGCTTTTTAGGAGCGTGATCAAAAGCTTAAACTAGTGGCTTTGTCAGCTGAAGAGCTCGCGTATTTTTCGAAATGGTTAAAACATGTTTTTGTTACATTTTCAACCCCTATATCTCCGCCATTTTGAAAAAGTTCCAAAAACTGAATCGACAAAAAGAAATCTATACATAAGCTAGAAGTTTTAAGGTAAAATCTGCCATCTACGAGCTTTATGGCGTGCGCCGCAAAAACCGTTGGAGTTACACGTATATAATGTATAAAATGATTATCTTAAATAGTCCTACAAAAATCGCACGACTTTTATGTGGAAGCCATTATCGCCAAAATAGTGAACCATAAATGCAATAATTTCATGAATTTTAATTTGTTGGATTTCTCCGTCCCGAATAGCAGAATAATATAAAAACATTGAAAAATTGACGACCCAGTTGGCGCAGAGGACAGGTGTCCGCCCTCTGCGCCGTGGGTCCTGGGTATGATTCCCGGCAGGAGCACAAATTCCTTCCCAAGGGATATTTGTGCTTCTGGTTCTGGGTGTAATGTGTGTGTGATGTGAATGTTTCCGGCACCCACGATACAAGTCTTTGAACTTATTCATATACGTCTTTGTTTTTTTTAAGAAAATATAAAATACTTTCTATCATCATTATCACAATTTTCCATCACCGCGGGGCGCAGCTAGTATAGTACATATAGAAGTCCACCCTAAATACTTTTTTGCAATAATAATATACTGTTTAGATTGTATAAGAAAATCGAGTTTGCTTCAATCAAAGGAGCATAAAAAGAGGGTTTGAACTTTGAATTGAAGAACCGGATCAGGCAATGAAGAGCATTTAATGTAGCTCCGAAGCAATTAAGTTAATACATCATCTACATCTTCGGCCGCATCATCACTTTCCATCAGTTGATAGTGGTCAAAAGCTTGCCTATCGAGTTTAAAAAAAAAGTTTAATTCTCTAAGTATGCATGACGCAACTTAAGAAGAGATTGATATCTTAATAAACCTTAAAAGCAGTATTAAAAAGCTACAGGACCTGCTAGTCCTACTAATATTATTAATCTGAAAGTTTGTGTGTATGTTTGTTCGCTCTTCACGCTTTAACGGCTACCTAGGATTAATACACAGGCTACTTTTTAACTTGAGCCTTAAGCCGTGGGGAACGGATAGTATGTAATAATAATGCTATGCTATGCTGCCTCATCCTTCCCCGAATAGTACAATTAATAATGTATAATTACCAAACTCGACAACATTGAATAAAAATCCAACAGGTGTGGTAGGTGTCAATCACTAACAGCATGTACATAATTATATCAAAAATTTGTTTCAGTCCCAAAACGCTGGAACCCGATTTTACTTTTTGTGGGACCAACTAGACACTATACAACGAAATAACCATTCAAATCTATTAACACAAGCCAGGTAGCTGACCTACCGAAAGAAAACTATAATTAAAACACATGATTCAGTCAAATATATATATAATACTAGCTGCGCCCCGCGGTTTCACCCGCGTTGATAATGATGAAAAGTGATGATGATGATGATGATGAAAAATAGATGTTGGCCGATTCTCATAGATACCGGATAAGCACAAAAAATTTCATCAAAATCGGTCAAGCCGTTTCGGAGGAGTATGGCAACGAAAACTGTGACACGAGAATTTTATATATTAGATATAAATGACTAGCGATGACCTGCAGCTTCGTTCGTGTTTATTAATTTAAAAAGCAAACTATGAGTTAATCCTAGGTGTAAACTATGTTATTCCAAATTCCTCCAGTCATTACAGCGTGAAGAGAAAACAAACATTCCGGATTTATTATAGTTGTGTGATAACCTATTTTTAGCGGACTCCACAGTTATTTAAACATAAGCAAGGTTTAAAAAAACCGACTTCACCACTTATATTTTGGTTTCGATAAAATTTGTATGGGACCATCTCTGAACTATAATCTAAAATCCTAAAGTCTAAGCAAAAACAGAATATTGAGAATCGGTCCACAAATGAGTGAAAAATCGGTGAACATACATTAATAAAAAATACATACAGTCAAACATAGAACATCCTCCTTTTTTGGGGTCGGTTAAAAAGGAGCAGGTTCATAACTTCTTTCTACGTAAAATGTTTTTTTTTTTTTGGAAGCTGGTGCTTTCCCTTTGGTCCCATTTAGAATTGATCAAGATCTGACCAGTAGTTTTTGAGTTATCCTCAATAATGCATATTTAATTAATTTAATCTGATCAAGGATTCCGAAGATAAAGCTGTGAAGTGGTTATTTTTAAGCTTTGCTTGCGTTAAATTTATTTAGGATTTTGTTTTAAAACATATTTCACTATGGTTAATGGTAAACCGAGTTCAAAATAATATAATTATACCCTGCGTTGTACTAAAATTCCCTCATGCCTATATTTACATTTAGCCGTATTTACACAAGTGTCGAAGCTAATGTAACGTATACATAGATTTAGTCATGCCGTTGTTTGCTCGCTATGCTTAGTGTTTTTTTTATTTTTATAGGAGAACGGGATGACATACTTTCTACATGTTTTTGCTTTCATTTTTAATTTCATCTGTTTCACCAATAAAATTAAAAATAACGTAATATATTGAAGGGTAAATATCTATTGATATTATAAACCCACTGTTAAAGGTAGTCACACCCTATTGCTGCTAAACTACTCAAGGCCTCCTCCAAGTTCGAGCAAAATGGACTGACATACGGCCTTGCGGAAAATAGCCCACGCACTTAAGCCCCGATTCAAGTGACCAAATTATCCTTTTCTTATTATTAACAACTTTAGGGAACATATGACGCCATCTACCGGATAAGTTTAGAACTACTACGGCCAATAAGACTAAAATTGCAGTCGGGCAATACATACATATTATTATACTTATTGTTTTGATAAAATCTGCAAAGGAGTGGTCCTTGATGAGACTATGTTTACCGATAAGCACCATCTGGGAGTCCTCCAAGTCATGAGCAAACTTCTTCTAGTGAATATCTTCTAAGCAAGAGTGCTCCATCAAAAAATCAAAATCGTTTATTCACATGGGCCCCAAAGAGGCACTCATGAAAGTTAATGAATCTATTGCCAGATTCGCAAAATTACAGCCATCTCGAGAAGAACCTGGCAAGAAACTCGGCGGCGCATTTTTTTTTCATTCATTTTTTTTTTTAAAACTTTCTTAATTTCTAATACATAATTTTCTTAACCTAGGTGTTATTATGGTAGTCGCTAGAAAGAGCCTGTGCAGTTTGCCTCCATGCATCCTTGTCATTAATATAGTCTGTGGTCTTATAATAAGCTTTCTTAATTAATGCCCGTTTTATCATCGACCAGGTGGTCAAATGTTTGTCTATCATGAATAAAAACATCCAAAAAAAAAATTTATGTTTTGTTTCTACAGCATAAACAAGTCATGATAGGCGGAATGAAAATAGAGAATATATTGCCTGTGATTGCGTTTGAGTCATGTCCTAATGCTCCCCACTGAGCTACTCAAACTGTGTTGCAAGTGGCGAAATGATTGTTTCCTTATTATTTACATCTTATGGGGCTGTGAGTTAGCGTCATTTTAGTTCTGCCTAGCAAAGCTAATGCTATATATATAAACAAAATTCTATTTTAAATTGAAGAAAATTGAATTCTTTATTGTAACAAATAATACTTTACAATCAGTGATACAGCCAAAGCCTTAGCAAATCGAGTGCAACAATATAAGGCTGCCTGTTTGAGCATAAAACTGCGGAACACGTGATGTTGCACAAAAGTAATACGGAGCCAAAATCGATATACAAGAACATTCCAAAGCTACAGAGTCATCGTGTACATCTCTTCACCACTGTAACAATGGTGCCAGCTATCCAAAGCCACACTCCGATATATGAAGGAGTTGCTGGCAGGGGAAAATTGACAACATATCACAAGTGAATAGGTATCTTTTAGGCTAGCTTGCTCCATTGTCAACCATATTGTCGCTTACCATCAGGTGAAATGGTGGTCAAAAGTTTGCCAATCTTTAAAAAAAAATAACTCAAAGTGGTACATCAGTGCTGGCCTTATCACCCCCACTTGGAATAAGAATAGTACATGAGCAATGAAACATATTGCCGATATATCAAGTACTCTGATCATTGTCTGAACAGGTAACCTAAATGGTCATATACAATCAATAAATTAATTGTGACTATCTCACAGACCTTGTGCGACCAGAACCATTTACAGTATCATTTATACATGTTATGGCATTTAATGTTTTCATTATTTTGCTCTATTAGAATTTCAATAGGTGTTTTTTACACACCTTATATTATAAACTTCATAATTAACAAACAATGTAAACAAAAAGTGACACATTGTAACAAGTGTCACTTGTCTATTGGTGACAAGTTAGAACTGCTCGTTGGCTTGGTTGTATGTTGGTTTCTAAGCAGCGGTAATTATTATTTTTATGCACAATAGGCAAGTATTTGACCACTATCTCACCAGATGGGAAAAAAATGGGTTTGATTCCTGGAACAATTTTTCTCCCTAAGGAACAGTTGTGTTTATGGTTTTCATTGTGTGTGGGATGTGAATTTTTCCAGCACCCACACTCAACTCTACAAACTTAGTGTGGGGATGGGAGTATGGAAGCATTTGAGTCATTTGTTTTTGGTTTTCTTTAGAGCCAGGTGGATAGCACATCTTTTTGATGGCTATAGAATTTTTTATTACTTTTGACCACTATCTAGATGGATCTACAGTTTGAACTTGTACTTTTAAGCTTGTTACTGATAAAGGCGTTTTTTATATATTTAAAACTATTTATGTATACCTAATTATTATTTACTTAACATTTTTGTTGATAAGTTTGTTTAGAAGAATATTTATTAGTGAATAGAATTTAACCAGTATCATGCTAATATTATAAAGGAACTCACTAGGTTGTATTTTACTCAAGTATGGATGAGGAACGTGTTAAGACTAAAAATCTGTGTGGCAATATACCATAATGGACAAGCTAAACACTATAAGGTAAATGACCTGGATGTCTCGTCTCTCATTCAAATAAAATAAACCAGTGACAAAACTAAACGAAATGTAAAAGTTTCTAAATCATTCTATTATACCCTCTTTCATTTACTAACCTATTATGAAAAGTAGCATGTTATAGGTAGGTTATAAATTTATTCCATTCTGAATCCTGTATTCACACTAATATTGTGAATGGGAAAGATTTGTTTAAGTAGGTTTGTGTGTTTGTTTTCCCTTCATAGCTTGGCTTATCAGATGTGAATGAAATTTGAAATGTGCATAGCTTATAGTACCCAGGATTAACACCTAGGCTTAATTTATGCTTGTGAAGCGGCAGGTAACAACTAGTATTTGCATAATTCTCAAAAGCTTTCTGATGCTATAGAGAAGGTTGAAAAACTAAATATTCAAGAAGCTCCAGTAATACAATGATAGGTTCAGTACTATAAAGTATACTGTGAGACTGACATGTTAAATTGCAATTATTGAAGTTGTTAGTCTTCTTATGAGTTTTTTTTGTGTCAATGAATGTAACAAATGGGTAATTTGATTTATTAGGTATTATTTAATTTTGTTTGGAGGGCTCAGAAAACTGTTTGGTCAAGTTTTGTACACAAAGAGTTGCATCCAAAAACTTGAGTAAAACCTCTTTTTGGTAGCTAATCTATGAGTAGCAAAGGACATAATTCCAGTGAGTAGGTATTTTAGTTTTACTTCTACATACATTACCATATCGTCCACGCCTTAGCATAGTGTAAATAAACAATATGCTGTAAACATAGACACAAAACGAACATAAAATCGCCTGACAGCCATAAAACTCGCTAAAAATGACGAGCACTGGATGAATGATATACTCTCCAGTCCTCAATGAAAACATTTTATAAAAATAATATACGAAAACGATGTTACATTCAGAGACTATTTCATACCGAACACAATAACATCGTAAACTGATACAAAAGCTCAATTTTCCGTCGATAAAACTATCGGATTACCTGATTACAGCGTCAGAGAGGACGTCAAAGTAAATAAATCCATTGAAACAATTCAGTTTCGCATTGAAATTACAGCAGCACAATGGTCTGGCCACATTGATATCTGCTGTCCGATCAAAACATACCCGTTGTAGCCTTTTTGTACCGTATAACGCCTTTGTAAATACATGAACCACACACGCTGATCATCATAGAAGCTTGATTATGATGTTCAATATCTGTAGGTTGTAGTTTTCATGCTTATTTTGAAAAAATGCTTTTGCTTTCAACACTGGAATGGCATAACACGCAAACACTTTGGTCGATTTTCACAATGAAACACTTCACTTTAACCGGATAATTCGTTCGAGGAACGCGCGACGGGCCACGGTATGCATTATCTCACTCACCTTGTTGTTTATTTGCTATTTTATTGAAACAGTTTTGAAAAACTTCGTATAAATGCATAGGCTCGTCATCGCTCGTCGCCATTTTGGATTTTACTGTCCAAAATAATGCATAGACAATATAGAGTCAAACTACATCGGCGATGTTCGAAAACCCAATCACAGAAAATTATTTTTCTTCTACTATACATTTATAAGATATATTTAAAAATACGTTCAGAAAATGTACAAATGAGTGGAACTACAAAATGAAATAGTTTCAAACAATATATTAAAATTTTATTTTAATTTTATTCTTGAATTATGGAAGAATGGCAAAAGAAATTATTTGCTCCCGCTTCATTACTTGTTATTACATTATTCGATTTTGAACGTATCAGCATAGACAAATAAATAAGTCTTTTCAATAGTGGCGTGTATGGTGCATTTTTAAATCGATTAAAAAGTGGACGTGATAACGTGTTATAAATCGATGAACACCGGCTGCACGCACGAAAAAAAAATATGGTTGTCTGTAAAATCGGTTTACGGACAATAATTTTACGTGATAACGTCATAAGATGAACGCTTGGGCCGATCGTGCCTCTATCGCTTGTTCCGAGCTCTCGCTTGCACGCTCAGGCTCAGGCGGAACGTGACACTTTTTCGTGCGTGCAGCCGGTGTTCATCGATTTATAAGACGTTATCACGTCAAAAGTGTCACGTTCCGCCTGAGCCTGAGGGTGCAAGCGAGAGCGCGGCACAAGTTGTCCACTGGGCTGAATCACCGATAATTCGGAGAGTTTATTGATGAGATTGGAGAAAAATACGTACCAGATCATTCTGCCGTACGCTTGCTTGATTTTTTTTAATTTGCGAATCTGGCAGTAGAGTCATTAACTTTCATGAGTGCCTCTTTGCGGCTCGTGTGAATAAACGATTTTGATTTTGAATTTTTTTTCCTCGATGAAGTACACAAAGAATGTCAACAGATCTAAATTAACCGATAAGCATCTTAAATATCTTTTAATTATTGGCGCAAGTAAAAATTATCCACAACTACAAACTATAATAGTTTACCGTTCGTTTTTAGTTTTTTATATATATATTTTTCCGACAATAATAATTGTCGGTGGAAAATCACAATTACATAAATCTCATTAGTGTTTTTTGTTTTACTGTGATAAGTGGGATTCATTTCTATTATTTGTTAGTTATTAATATGCTTAACCTTAGGTATTTAAGTTAAGTTTTCTGCATCATCATTTCTGCCGTTAAGTTTTACCTTGCAAATGAATAAAACAGAGTAATTATCATTCTGTGTTTTCATGTTTAACTTATCACAGCGTAACAATAGTAACAACAATAACACATTCGCGGGCCGGATTGATGGCACTGATGATGGCGGGCCGGATTTGGCCCGCGCGGGCCGTAGTTTGGAGATCCCTGGTATACAGGATGGCATTGTACATTGACGAGCACGGTTGCCCCTCCAGAAACGTAACTGGTACTATGACCTTATGCCTCGCTTCAGCGAGTGTCTGCTCACGCAGGGGGTTTAGTGGGTTCGAGCCCACACACCCCTTTTGTTCACCCTTGTGAAGTAAACGAAGTGCACACCATTAGGGATAGTATACTTCATATCGATTCAAAATAATCGCATAACCCATCACTATTATTATCTTTTTCGAGTATGAATTTGACGTAGAGAGAGAGCCTACAAAATTTTCGAGTGCACTTCATATCACTTCATATAAAAAATAAAAACATCTCAGCTACATGTAACATGTTCTCATTGAATTCACTAAATAGCCAAAACCAGGTAAATTTCACTTGGCCGCGCCAAAACTGTTATTTTCTCGGTTGTTTGTGAAACGTTTCGTCATTCAACATAACCTTTGTGTCATTGCAGGTTTTAGTTAGTTTTAGTCAGCTATCGTCACGGTACTCGAGTTTATTTAAGCACAGAAAGCAAAATGGGAGTAAAAACCATGATGTGAGACGAAAGGAAGGTTCGTTTGCGGCTGTAGACACGGCTATATGCCGTGAAAGTTTGGCAGAGTGTTACCGCAATTTCGACAAAGATGTCTTAGCGGAGATGCGCAATATTAACTTGCGGAGCCTGGTGACGCTCTCTGCGTCATCACGGCGCTCGCTGCAACGTCTCGAGGAGCTCAATTCAGTCCGCAAAGTGTCCTATGTGTCTGCAGAATCCTTCGAAAAAAACAAGAATGGCTGGGAGGAGCCGACAGTTACTGTAGAACTACGTGACAGGAAGCCTAGGTGAGTGCCAACCTGTCAATATAACATTTCAAAGTTTTGTAGTGATAATTAAAAACTGGTGTGTATCTTCTAAAGAATGAACTAGCACTGTAAACGTTTTCACCAAATTTGACATATGATTAAGTGTCTTATGTAAGAAACATTTTTTTGAGAGCTAAGCAGTTTACAGAGATATCTTTTTCAAGGTCTTTTGCATTGTGGACTAAATTAATTAAAAAAACAATCCAGTTAAATACATTTTATGCAGTGCGCTTTTTGTGGGAGTACAATTAATAATGTAAACACTTCTTGATCTGCTCGCTGGCATGTTTGGATGGGTGTAAGCAGTGGATTCATTTCCTGGTGAGAACACACATTTCTCCCATGAGTAATTTGTTTCTGGTTCTGGGTGTGAGTGTGTTATGTGGGTGTTCCCAGCACCCCTCAACATGACACAAGTCATTGAACTTAGTGTGGGGCTGTTTGTGTGATGGTGTTTCTAGAACTGGTTCCAGCTGACAGAACAAGTTGCCAGTGTAATACTTGGCATATGAGACATTACACTCGCTCTCAGGGTAGGAGTGTATTACAATCCCATATAAAGCTTTTTTGTTTCCTGTGGCTTTGAACATATTATAAATAAAGAAAAAGATTATTTATCAGATTGAATTGTAAATCTAAACCATACTTGAATCCACCAAACACTCAAAAAAAATCATCAATTTCATTCCAGCCATTTAGGAGGAGTTCAGTCACATACAAAATAATAATAATAAAACATACAAAAGAATAAGAATAATATATAAATATCTATGCAGGTAATTGTTACATAAATGAGTCTGAAAATAAGCAAAAAAAAAAATTTTTTCAAAATATATCTTATTGCCTGGTTGAGGTGACACGTGATCAAAATGCTGGCACTTATTTGGCTCAACATATTAGCATTGCAATTCAGAGAGCCAATACCGCCAGCATGATGGGAATGCTACCCACTGGTCTTGAGCACTTAAGTTACCTATAAGCTCGATGTCTTGTAGGTAACTTAGTTCTTTGCTGTACATATAGTTTTGTTTAGTTTTAGGAAATGTAGGCAAATGGCCCGTAGTTAGGTAATTTGAAAAAAAAAACAAATAAGCACATCTTAACATGTTCCACCATACTAGAGTTATATGTCACTCAGAGGTCCCTGCAACTATTTGAAAAATTTAATTGTTGTGGACCTTTATGTACAAAATTTAAAATGCAGTAGTATACAGGATTATTATCTTGTATATGTCATGTTACTCCTTAGGTTTGTGTGGACGTTACATATACAAAACACTTTTAAACTCACCTCCTCATACTGAATTCGATGACTTTATTTTACACTGATAGGCAAACATTTTACCACAAAATCACCTGATGGAAAGTGATGACTTGTGCTGTGTGTGCCGTAAACATTATTAAATGCTCAATCACACCCAGAACCAGAAACCCAAATTTCCCTTGGGGAAAAAACTTGACCCACTGTGAATTGAACTGCTGATAAGCTGCTTAGAAGGCGTAAGCTCACCTAAATAAAACAGCGAGCAGTCAAATTTGCGACTCCAATTGGAGTCATGGACGGAGAACGTGCTAGTACCACCGAAGAAACTTTGTTTACTACATACACTTTACATTAATCTGTTTAGTTCAATGACACCGTTGTAAATGTATTCATAATACTGACTCTGATAACAGAGTCATGTACGAGATAGTGCAAGTAACATATCTAGAATGGAATTATACACATAATATTGTTAAACTGTAGCTATGTGATAGCTCAGTATTAGCAAAGGTGGATCAGGATGTAATGCTTTCTAAATCTACAACAGGATTAAGATTTTGGTCATAGACAAAATAAAACATCAAAATTTTCGCAGCCCCAAGGGAAATTTGTTTAACATCTAGCTGTTATTGTGTGTGATGCGAATGTTTTAGCATCAACAATACGTGACTTTGAACTTTATGTGACAAAAAAATTCGCTAGTAAAGATAATCTCGCACTTCAGCATATAAATTGACCAAACAGTAGCTAATGGTCTGATATTTGTTTCCTTGCAGGTTCTCTCTATCAGACAATTTCATCGGCCTCCTGTCTCAGAGCACGAGTACCTTCAAGTACAACATCCAAGTGCGGGGATTCAAGACAGAGCGGAGTGTCCACGCAGATCTGAAGCGGAATCCAAACATTATTAACAGACTACGTAAGTTATTGGGTTAGTATGCTATAAGCACAGACAAAATAACCAGTTGATTGCATAGTACCTTCCCTTACCCCCCTCCTGCGTCACGAAATACCATGCTGTTGAAACGCATTAATGCAGTAACAGTTATAATGATTGGTCTTAGCTTGCTCAACGTCAAATCAAACAGACCAATTACATCTCATTACATCATATGATGATAATAAGTCGTTATGCCAGCACCCCAAAACCATACTCCATTATTTTAAGGAGCTGGGGTGGATGTGGTAGTTCCTGGCAGAGGGAAAGGAAGAAAAAAAAATACATACCAAGCGAGATGTCATTGCTGGCCTTACCCAACTAATAAAAAACAAGTTACACAACATACATAAAGGCAGATTGCTTAGGTAGCAAATCAAATTCATTTATTCACATGAGTACATTCACATTCCCAAAGAGGCACTCATAAAAGTTATTGACTCTACTCACTACTGCCAGATTCGCAAAATTACAACCATCTCGAGAAGAAACTCGGCGGCGCATAGACCCTATATAGCTATGCGAGTTTTTAGATAAATTGTGTAGTCCCCAGAAAGCGCTTGCGCAGTTTACCTCCTTGCATCCTTGTCTTTAATGTAGTCATTAATTTTTACCGATTTCAAAAAAGGAGGAGGTACTATGTTCGAATGTATTTATTTATTTTTTTATGTATGTTCATTGATTTCTCCCCCATTTGTGGACTGATTCTCAAAATTCTTTTTTTGTTTGGTAGATTATACTTTAGAGGTAGAGAGAGAGTAGTATACTTCAGAGGCTTCAGACCAAAACATAACCGGTGAAACCTACGTATTTTAAGCCTTGCTTACATTTAAATTATATAAGATGTCTCGCATTCCAGGTCTAACAACCGACTCCCCGGACAAAAATGCGTTGAACCAATCAGAGTCTGCTCCCCGACTCGAGCGGCTGCTCAGCGAAGAGTCCAAACTCACACATCAGCAAAAGGACAAGATCAAGATCGCCTTCGCGGAGGGGTACCTAGCTGGTGAGTTATCCTACTGACTGCGCCATAGCTCACGTGATACAAGCCTCAAAAGGGCCTCCAGAACTGTACTAGGTCAAAATGAGCTTTGAAATAAACTATTTTATTCTTTACTATATATTACTTTTTATGGCTGATAGGCAAGCCTTTGACCACAATCTCACCTGATGGAAAGTGATGATGCGGCCGAAGATGTAGCATGCTTGCCTAGACCTATTCACTCTTGACTTGAAGATTCCCAGTTTATACCGTTCGGGGAACAAATACGAGGGCAACGAGTTCCACTCCTTCGCAGTACGGATGATAAATGAGCATGAATGCCTAGAAGGAGGTGTTGATGTGTGTACTGGTCCTGGTGGCAGGCTCCCACCCGGACAACGCCCGCGGCACGCGCGCCTCCAAGTACCTGAAGCTGGTGCAGCAGCTGCTGACCATCGTGCTGTTCCTGGCTATCTTCGTGTCGCTGATGGCCTCCGTCTCGGGCACCGTGTTCCGGTAACTGTTATATACTTGCTCATTGGCACACAATACCCCTGGTATTGGTTCGATTCCCGACTGAAACACAAGTTTTCTCCCCAAGGAAAATTTGTTTTCCGGTTCTGGTGTGGGGCTGTGAGTGTGAAAGCGTTTATTTTTATATATTCTTATTCAATATGGGGGTAAGGCCTGCACTGTCCCGCTTGGGGTGTATTGTGCATTTCCCCCTGCAGGAACCACCCCATCCACCCCAGCTCCTTAAGATAGCGGAGTGTGGTCTTGGGGTGCTGACACAACTGTTCCGGTGGTGCAGTTGTAGTATTTGATTTCTGTGAGTCTTTATGTTTTGTGGAATGTTGCTCTAGCATTCCAGTGGTGGCTCTAATTTCTTCAGTGACAGCACACTGAGCTATTACGTGTTCTACGGTTTCGTTTTCCTCCATACATCCCCTACACAATGGGCTATCTGTGACCCCTATTTTGTCATATTGAATTACTAGCCGGAACCCGCGGCTTCGCCCGCGTTCATCGAGTTAAAAAGTAACCTACGTGTTTATCTAGGATGAAAAGAAAACTGTTTTCTCCCCGATGTCCTAAATAATCAGTTTCCGTTCGTATAACATGCGCAGGATCCAGCTGGGCAGTCAGACAGAAGTGGACCCTGAAGACATTGCAGTTACCTTCGACGACGTCAAGGGAGCTGATGAAGCTAAACAGGAGTTGAAGGATATCGTAAGTTTGAATCCAATTGAAATTGAAAAAATATCGATTGATAAAATTAATTCTTAATTTTGACCAGATAATAAGGTTTGCAAACATTAAAGTAGAAAACCTTTTTTTATGCAGAATAGGCAAGCATTTGACTACTATCTCTCCTGATGGATAGTGATGATGCGGCCGAAGTTGGGACATGCTTGCCTAGAAGATACCTATTCACTCTTAACTTGAAGACTCCCAGGTTATATCGTTCAGGGAACAAGACGCAGGCAATCAGTTCCACTCCTTTGCTGTACGGATGATGAACGTAGAAGCATATAACGCTAGGTAAAATAAAAACGAATTGCAAAATTAATTGCCCGTTGGCTAAGTTGGATGCGCGTTCGCCTTCTAAGGGGTATCGGGTTCGATTCCCGGCGAATACACAAGTTTTCTCCCCAAGGAGAATTTATGTTTCTGGTTCTGTTTGTGGTTAGGTGTATCGAAATTAGTGTGGGTCTGGCAGTGTGAAAGCGTTTATGTTTTATTTTACGGTCGCCGATCAAAAATAAACCTCGATTCTGACATCGACAGGTGGAATTCCTCAAATCCCCGGAGAAGTTCTCCAGCCTGGGAGGCAAACTGCCCAAGGGGGTTCTGTTGGTGGGTCCGCCGGGCACCGGGAAGACGTTACTGGCCCGCGCGGTGGCGGGGGAGGCCGGCGTGCCCTTCTACCACGCCGCCGGGCCCGAGTTCGACGAGATACTGGTGGGGCAGGGCGCCAGGAGGGTGCGGGATCTATTCAGTCAGTATATACACTTCATTACATCATTTAAGCTTAGTTAATAATATGAGAAAAAGAGGTTGTCTAAGTACTGCTAGTAAGTTTTTTTTAACTGAACTGCCCGTATGCTCAGTTGAGTGAGCGTTTGCCTTCTAAGCAGGGGTATTGGTTCGATTTTTTGAGAGATGGAGGCAAACTGCACAGGCTCTTTCTAGCGACTACGATAATAACACCTAGGTTAATAAATTCATGTATTAGAGAATAAGATTGTTTTTTAAAAAAATTAATGAAAAAAAATGCGCCGCCGAGTTTCTTGCCAGGTTCTTCTCGAGATGGCTGTAATTTTGCGAATCTGGCAATAGATTCATTAACTCTCATGAGTGCCTCTTTGGGGCCCATGTGAATAAACGATTTTGATTTTGAACCATCCCAAAGATGAGAACATTACTCCATAGTCATGTATGGAGCCATGCTTGACCTATATTTAAATGTAATACACATTGATATTGTTTCAGAGGCGGCTAAGGAGCGCGCTCCGTGCGTCATATTCATCGACGAGATAGACTCGGTCGGAGCCAAGAGAACCAACAGCGTGCTACATCCCTACGCCAATCAGGTATGTATTTGGTTACATCTTTGATCGCATCGTCACTTTCCATCAGCTTAAATAGCAATGGAATTAGATAGATAGATACATTATTTATTTGCACATCAAAATATAAGACTCGCAAAGAAATATTAAACATAACATAGGAGCTCAAAGGGCGAGCTTATCGCTCGAAGCAATTTCTTCCAGACGACCAAAGGGAGATGATAAAAAGAATAAAGCAGGGATGGTGGTATACCTCAATACTAATTTAAATAAATATACATATATATATACTTAGGTTAATTGTTTTGGTTAGGTGTGTGCTGTAAATCTTTATGTTTTGTTGTTGTGTACAGTTGTGTTGTGTCAATAAAATTATTTCCTTCCTTCCTATATTTCTTAATCATCAAGACAGTTGAACCAATGTTGTATGTCTCTTGTGCAGACAATCAACCAACTGCTGTCAGAGATGGATGGATTCCACCAGAACGAGGGGGTGATAGTGCTGGGAGCCACCAACCGGCGGGATGACCTCGACCAGGCCTTACTGCGGCCCGGACGGTTCGACGTCGAGGTGGGTCTGACGCTCTCATGTATGAGGAGCATCAAACAAGTCTACTTAAAAAGTTTTGTAAAATCAAGCTTTTACAAGTTGTAAATAAAGAGGACTACAAGTTATATAACCAGAGAACTCGTCAAGACGAATCAAACGAGCCGAAACTCGATGGGGTTGCGTCGTTTCATTACAGAGTTCCTATGACCACCTTCTAGCTCCATCGTCGGACCCTGGTTACCAATGAAAGACAAACTACTCGTCAAGACGATTCAAATGAGCCCAAACTCGATGAGTTTGTGGCTTTTAATTGCGAAGTTCCTTTGGCCACCTTTCAGCTCCATCATCAAATAAGCACCATGTCATCATAATATTGCATAGTCACGCGATTTACACATGCAAGCAAAATTTCAGCTCAATCGGTAACCGGGAAGTGGATCAAATTTAATTTGCAAGATTTGATGAAAAACATCAGGACAGGTGAAACTAAATAAAAGGCAGGCCGCCTATGGCTGCCATAGGACATAGGCATAAGTTATATTTGATAAAGTAGATGGTAATAAATGATCGCCGAACTGCTCCCTGGAAAAGTAGGAGGCGTCGTCGTAGTTTTTCTCGTTGTTTCCATGTTGGAATGTTGGATTCCATTCCGTCAAAATTAGACACATCTCACTTGATTGGACAATTGTAAACTTCTTTAGATAGGGAGATTTTCTTAGCTGGCGACCCTTAAAGAACAACCTGTTTGTCTGGGGCAAAAACCTCTTTGTCTGAGGCAACAACGTCTTTGACTGAGGCAAAAACCTCTTTGTCTGAGGCAACAACCTCTTTGTCTGAGACAACAACCTCTTTGTCTGAGGCAACAACCTTTTTGTCTGCGACAACAGCTACGCCCCCTGTGAATGTCAGTAAAGTGGCAAAGGATCGTTGTCATACCGTAGTAGTAAGTCGTGTGTCGTGTGGCAGGTGACGGTCCCGACGCCGGACTACGGCGGGCGGCGCGAGATCCTCGAGCTGTACCTGGGCCGCGTGCGGCACGCCGACGTCGACGTCGACGTGCTGGCGCGCGGGACCACCGGCTTCACCGGCGCCGACCTCGAGAACATGGTCAACCAGGCCGCGCTCAAGTAAGCCGACATCACTCTACCGCGCCCAAATAAGCCGACATCACTCTGCCGCGCTCAAGTAAGTCGACATCACTCTGCTGCGCTCAAGTAAGCCGACATCACTCTGCCGCGCTCAAGTAAGCCGACACTCACTCTGCCGTGATCAAGTAAGTCGACACTTACTCTGCCGCGCTCAAGTAAACCGACACTCACTCGGCCGTAATCAAGTAAGTTGGCACTCACTCTGCCGCGCTCAAGTAAGCCGACACTCACTCTGCCGCGCTCAAGTAAGCCAACACTCACTCTGCCGCGCTCAAGTAAGCCAACACTCACTCTGCCGCGCTCAAGTAAGCCGACACTCTCAAGGGAAGATAAGCCAAAAAAAAAGTTATGTTCCGTTTGCATTCCCATTACTCTAGAAACTCCGCCCTTACAACTGAACCAGTCCTGCTTGCATAGTCCTGCTAAATGACTGTTCGGCAAAGAGATGACACCGCCCCAAGCAAACATTACAAGTCTATTACTCATGATAAAGTATACATGAAACATATTAGTTTTATTTCTATAGCTTAGCCATGGTAGGCAGAACTAAAGTAGTAAAAGAAAGAAAACCATCGCATGGAACCCGCGGACATAAAGGCTGTCCAAGCCCTGCTTCAAGCTGTGAATTTATCCCTTATTATTAATATCTGTGGTCGTGTGACGTCATCTACCGAATTAGCTTACTGTCAACGTATTGCAATTTAGAGGCGTTGATAGTAGTAGTACTGAGCTATTTCGGTAGATGGTGTCACATGTCCACCATAAGACTATTAAAGGAAGTGCTTGTGGCAGAGCTTGGATAGCTTAGCGGCTAGATGAGACACTTGCTGAGGGCAGTGAAGGTTCAAATCTCGCTAAATTCTATGTTTTTTAAGTTTACTATTTTAGTTTAATTTTTTCATTACAGGGCTGCCATAGACGGAGCTAAAGTCGTCACTATGAAGTATTTGGAAGACGCCCGGGATAAGGTACGTGAAAGAAACTAACAAGCACACAGCTGTCTCTGTCTTGTTCGTGATATTTAAACGAGAAAATATGTGAAAATGAGAGATTTGAGGGAGTTATTTTTTATTTTTGTGTACTCGATAGTCCAAGTATTTGACCACTATCTTACCAGATGGAAATGCGGCCGAAGATGTAGCATGCTTGCTTAGATAATACCTATTTACTCTAGACTTAGAGGCTCTCAGATTATGTATTACAAGCCATGCCCCGAGGCTTCGCCCGCGTTTATCAAGTTAAAAAGTAGCCCATGTGTTTATCCTAGGTATAAGCTATGTACATTCCAAATTTTATCAAAAACCGTCTCAGCGTACACTTACACACCAAGAGTTTCCTGATGAGTACAATATGGGAGTCTTTAAGTCGAGAGTGAATAAGTATCTTCTAGGCAAGCTGGATGGAGCACAACGTCGAAGTTTGCCTATCCTACTAATATTATAAATCCGAAAGTTTGTGAAAAGAGTTTTTTGTTTTTTTTTTATGCTTAATAGTAATTTATTTGTTATAATTTATTTCTAATGCATATTTGGTAGTAATAAATTGATCCTTATATCGAAATGAATACTTTTATCTGTTTTGGTATTTAAAGTAGATGGTATAAACATAGATAGGATCTTAGAAATATGCTCCTCGAAGTATTAATCCTCAGACCAAGTCGCGGGCACCAGCTAGTAAATTTTTTTTTTTTTTATTTGTGACAGGCTAGTGTTTGACCACTATCTCACCTGATGGTAAGTGACGATGTGATCGAAGCTGGTAAACACACTAGACCTGGAATACGCAGGCTCTCAAGGATAACTGCCGGAACACCGTATTTGGCTTGGCGGCAGACTTTCAACTCGATGGTGGTAAGCTACTTTGGTAGCAAGCCAGGCGAGCAACTCACAAAATGCTCTACCACCTCTCAAAAATAATTAATTAATGGTAGGTGCTGATGGGTCCGGAGCGGCGTACTCGGCTGCCGGACGAGGAAGCAAACACCATCACCGCCTACCACGAGGGAGGACACGCCGTCGTCGCCTACTATACCAAGGTAACGTGGCCCATGATACCTCATATGAATGACGTTTTACAAACAAACAACAAACGCATCCACACTCACAGCCACTAAGGTCAAAGACTTGTATCGTGGGTGCCGGAAACATTTACATATCACACACAAATACAGCCAGAACCACAAATATCCCTTGGGAAAGAATTTGTGCTCCTGCCGGGAATCGAACCCAGGATCCACGGCGCAGAGGGCGGAGACTGTCCCCTGCGCCAACAGGGTCGTCAGAAATTTTTTAAACCATTTAAAAAAAGAGGTTTTCAATTTGACTGTATTTTTTTTCTCATTTCTTCTTTTTAGGTGAGCCGATTTTGATGATTCTTTCTTTATTTGATAGCTGGTGCTTCCCTATAGTCCCATATAAATTTGATAAAAATTGGACCGGTAGTTTTTGAGTTATGCTCAATATTGCGTATTTTCATTTAATTTAATCAAGGGTGGTCAAGATAAAGCTGTGAAGTCGGTTTTCTTGTTCTGGTTGAAGTTGTGATGTAAATGATTCCGGCACTCACGACACATGTCATCAAACTTTGTGTGGGGCTGCGAGTGTGAAAGCGTTCAAAATAATTAAACGCAAAGCTTAAAAAACCGACTTCACAGCTTATATATTAGGTTTGGCTTGATCGATTTCGATACAATTTATATGGGACCACTTATGGTTTAATCTACCACATAAAAAAAAACATCAAAATCGATTTATGATTGGCGGATATAACGCGTAACATACATACAAAACACAAACAGTCAGAATTGAGAACCTCTTATTTTGAAGGCGGTTGATAATGATCACTTTTATTTTGTATTTTTTATTCAGTATATCAGGTGAGATAGTGGTCAAATGGCAAACATTTCCACCACTATTTCACCTGATGGTAAGTGATGTTGCGATCGATGTTGGAGCATGTTTGCCTGTATGATACCTGTTCACTCGTGACTTAGACTCCCGCATTATACTCAATTACTCATTATAATAGATTCAAGCAAGAAATTCCATTCCTTAGCGGTGCGTATAATAAATGTGGAAGCAAATCGCTTCGTGCGTATTCGTGAAATGACATTAAGCGTTCAGGGTATATTGTTAGTTTTGCCTCTAGTAATATTAAGTTATTGTTTGTTCCAGGACTCGCATCCCCTGCACAAAGTGACCATCATACCCCGCGGGCCCTCGCTCGGCCACACTGCCTATATACCCGCTAAGGAGAGGTGGGTCACACACACACACACACACATAACACAATCACACTCACAGCCCCTAAAGTAGGTACCTTTACGTTTATTTTTATGTTCGATAAACAAACATAAACGTAAATATATATTTCATCATGAACGTAAATATCGTATATATCGTAATATACGCTTTCACACTCACATCCCCACACTAAGTTCAATGACTTGTGTCGTGGGTGCCGGAAACATTCACCTGATGGAAAAAGATTATGTGACCGGAGATGTAGCATGCTTGCCTAGAAGATACCTGATTTAATCTAGACTTAAAGACTCCTAGATTATACCGTTCGGGGAACAAAGACGCGGGTTCCACTCCGCGGTACGGATGATGAACGTAAAAGCGAAACGCTTCGAGTGAACTGGAGGTATGTCAACCGTAAATTTATGTTACAACATAATCGATGACGTTTGACAGTTTGTCTTGTTGTTAGATGGTGAAATTAATAATATTACAAAATAAAATAATAGACGCTTTCACACTCACAGCCCCACACTAAGTTCGATGACGGGAACATTGACATTACACATACAATCACAACCAGAACCAGAAACAAAAATTTTCCTTAGGGAGAAACTTGTGTCCCAGCCGGGAATCGAACCCGATAGACCCCTGCTTAGAAGGCGAACACCCACCCAACCAAGCCAACGGCCGTTCAAATAGTATAGTATAATCAGTTTAATATAAAAGTGTGTGAGGACAGGTACCACGTGACGAAGCAGCAATTATTGGCCATGATGGACACAATGATGGGCGGACGTGCGGCGGAAGAACTCATATTTGGACCAGAAAAGATCACTTCCGGTAAGGATATATATCAATTACTAACTGTATTTTATTTTATGACAAATAGAAAGAAAGAAATATATTTATTGCTACTATAAAAAACTGTATTTTTTTTTATGACAAATAGAAAGAAAGAAATATATTTATTGCTACTATAAAAAACAAAAATACATCAAATTAAACTAAAATTCTTAACTATATACTTTTTATAGAGCAATCGGAGTAAATTCAGCTTGGTACTGCGTGTTCATTTACATGAGCACACAGTGCTGGTTTTCAATTTACCCCGATCCTCGCCTTAAATAGGTTAGCATTTGACCGCTATCTCACCTGATGGAAAGCGACGATGCGGTCGACGGTGGGACGTGCTTGCCTAGAAGGTACCTGTTCACTCTTGACTTGAGAGGCCTAAGAGGCCTAAACTGTATACGGCATGCGTTGCAATGCCACGTTTAGAACAAGTGTTTTACGTCTTTCACATTTATGATCGCCTAGTACTTTAATGATATATTATACAACCTAAACAAAAAGGTGTAGTAATACTCGGTGGTGTGTATGTGTATCGTGCCAGGAATCGTCTGCCAGAGAACGAAACTCGAAATCGGACAAAAATTTTTCTGTACAAAAATTAAAAATTATATTTTAAAAATACTTTTGACAACCCTACAGTTACATGTGCGGCAATCGGAGATATATGTTCCGTAGAAAAATTAAAAAATGTCTTTTGCCAACCCTACGATTACATCTGTTGCTCGTGACCTTGACCTTTGTTATGGCCTCCACTGTCAGACGTCTAGGTCCAAAGGCTATGTGGTGTAGAACGGTAGCTGATGAAATAGGGTTGCAAATGACATAATTTTTAGAAACTTTAATTCATCATAACTCAATATTAATGGTGCTGCCGCGAATGCAGAAGTTCCTGTTAGACTCCATACATGTAGCTAGATGTGTGACTTGAGTATTACTACACCTTCCTGTTACACATTGTATATATTTTTTAATTTTTTTATATTATATTATTTTTTTGATTTGTCTCCGCACCGAATAGCAGATTCACTATGACAACATTTAGTATAATTTGTATTTATATTATGTTTTTTTCACACTCACAGCCCCACACTAAGTTCGAAGACGTGTGTCGCGGTTGCCGGAAACATTCACATCACACACACAATCACAACCGGAAACAGAAACATAAATTTACCTTGAGGAGAAAACTTGTGCTCCCGCCGGGAATCGAACCCGATACCCCTGCTTAGAAGGCGAACGCTCATCCAACTGAGCTAAAGGGCAGTTCAAATCAGTAAACATTAAAATGGGACCACACGGGAAGCACCAGCTTTCAAATCCTACTTCCTACTAATATTACTAATATTATAAATCCGAAATTTTGTGTGTGTGTAAATGTGTAAGCGTGTAAGTATATAAGTATGTTTGTTCCCTCACGCTTTAGCTCCGGACCCATCAGCACCTACCACATTTATTTATTTACTTGCTGGTGCCCGCGACTTGGTCTGCGCAGGATTAATACTTCGAGGAGCTTATTTTCTTCTCCAAGGTCCTATCTATGTTTATACCATCTACTTTGAATACATATATTATTATTTATTTTATTTACTCGCGACTTGAAGACTCATATTGTACTCATCGGAAACACTTGGTGTGAAAGTGTATACTTATGTTTGTTTCCTCTTGACGCTGTGACGGTTTTTGATGAAATTTGGAATGTACATACTTTATACCTAGGATTAACACATAGGCTACTTTTAAACTTGATAATAGCGGGCGAAGCCGCGGGGCACGGCTCGTAAAAAATGATCTAGAAAAAAGTTCTGAGGTACACATAAAAAAATCATGCAATCGAATTGAGAACCTCCTCCTTTTTTGAAGTCGGTTAAAAATACTTTTTTTTTTTCAGGTGCCTCGTCAGATTTGAAGCAAGCTACGTCAATAGCGTGTCATATGGTACGCGAGTGGGGGATGAGTGAGAAGGTAATTCTGTTTTATAGTTAATATACTAATAATTGAAATTATAGGGCATAGGGAGATTTAACATATACAGTCTTACTTATAAACCCCTCTTAATTTTTTACCGACTTCACAAAAAAGGAGGAGGTACTCGAGTCGACTGTATTTTTTTTGTAAGTTCCGTCATAACTTGTTTCCACGTGAACCGATTTAGAATTTTTATTAACCATTTCATTTTAACCATTGATGATGGGTTTAAGAGCCTGCTTAACTAAGAGGTGGCATTGCTTAGCGACATTTTTATAAGTAAGACCGCGATCGTCACCCTGAGATATTAGTCTCAGGGTGACGACCGCGGTGCTTTGCCAAACAGGATTTTGACCTAAGTTCAAAACTTGCACAGAACTGTAATAGGCATGCGTGACGCTTACCGTCAGGCGAGCGATTTGCTCGTCTCGTCTCTCAATTACATAAAAAATACACAGTTTTCTGTCCGGTTGACAACAGGCCCACCACCGGTGTGGGACTGCTTTATCAACCGATGCCGAAAAGGACTTGCAAAAGGAATGTTATAATATGTGCATATCAATCGGCCGCGTCCTCACTTTCCATCAGGTGAGATAGTGGTCAAATGCTTGCCTATCAAACATAAACGATGCGGCCGAAGATGCAACATGCTTGCCTAGAAGGTACATCTTCACTCTAGACTTGAAGACACCCAGATTGTACCGTTCAGGGAACAAAGACGCAGGCAATGAGTGGAAGGAGTGGACTCCTTCGCTGTACGGATGATAAACGTAGAAGCGAAGCGCTTCAAGCGAACTAGAGGTATGTCCAACCATAAATTGATGATGTTTGACAGTTTGTCTGGTTTGATGGTAAAAAGGGCTTGGAGGAATTATATCATGTAATTCCTGTGCATACTCCAAAATGTAAGTTGTTGAATGTTTGTAGGTCGGCTTGAGGGCTCTAGAACATTCGAAGAGCGCCTTGTCGCAGCAGGAACAACTGGGGCCCTACACAAATGAACTGGTAAGTTTTGTCACATAACTAGTTGTGTTTTGCGGCTTTGCTCGCGTTTTTAGAACGAAAATATATGAAAGGCATTTACTAAAAAAATATAAAATTATCCCTCTCTCCATCCAAAGGTTGACTGGAAGAGATCGCTTTTAGCGATAAGTCCGCCCATTGTACTTTAGTTTTTTAAGATTACCCCTGTAACTAACTGTATTTGGTTCTATTCTATTCTAAAAAAAATGCATTTTATTTTAACGCTTTTACACTCACTAAGTTAAATGACTTGTGTCGTGAGTGCCGGAAACATTCACATCATATACACACGACAGAACAGAACCAGAAACACAAATTTTCCTTGGGGAGGAAACTGTGTTCGCCGGGAATCGAACACGATACTCGTTGCTGACGTCTTGTGCCTCTCCTAAACCGTAGTCAGTTGACCCAACATTATATTTGATACGTATATTACGATTCAAAATCACTTATTCACACGGGCCCCGAAGAGGCATTCATGAAAGTCAATGATTCTACTGATAATTTATAATATTATTAATGTTTATATATTGTGAAGGTGGACGGTGAAATCAAGAAGATATTGTCAGATAGTTACGAACGTGCGAAGACAATACTGAAGACCCACGCCAAGGAACACAAGGCGTTGGCGGAGGCATTGCTCAAGTACGTACTCCTTAATCCTTATCGTATCCTGTATGCAGGGTAGAGTGGAAGCCACCAGACATCGCGGAAGGTCACAGGACCAGGATAACATCAAATAGAAGCAGATGGCGAGAAATCGTGAATCGAGTGCTCAATACATAATGAAGACCACGACCACTCTGCAAAGAGTGGAACGAATGAGAAGAAGAATCTTTTATTAAATTTTCGAGTCGAAAGCCAACAAGAAGAAAAACATCAAAACAATCGTGTAAAGAAGTAGCCGTGGCCCGCTGCTTTGCCCGCTATTATCTAGTTAAAAAGTAGCCTATGTGTTAATCCTAGGTATAAGCTATGTACATTCCAAAATTTCATCCAAATCCGTTCAGTTGTTACAGCGTGAAGAGGGAACAAACATACTTACACGTTTACACACAAACTTTCGGATCTATTATATAAGTAGGATGATTAAATTAATTAATAATGATTTAATTTTAATTTTAATTTAAAGATAGTTATTACAAACAGCGTATACCATAAAACATTTTAAAACCTTAGCTTTTATTAGTTGTTAATAAAAAAGGATTAAAAAGTTATATAACCAGAGAAATTGTCAAGATGAATTGAACGAGCACAAACTTGATGGATTTTTCTCTTAAGTTCAGAAGTTTCATTGGCCATCTTCCGTCTCCATCAGACCAGCTCCATAGTACCATATCATTGTATTGTCACCGAAGATACATAAGTACACCAAATTTGAGTCCAATCGGACAAAGGGAAGTGGATCTAATTTAGTTTGCAGGATTGATTTTCAACTTGATTACAGACCTACAGATAGACAACGGGACTGGTGAAACTAAGTTAAAGCTTGTAAACACGTGATTTTGAAAAAGTGTAAATCACTAGAGTTTTTATAGCTTATTGAAAAAAAAAATTGCGCTTTCACACTCTCGGCCCCTCCCCCCCTTCACTAAGTTCGATGACTTGTGTCATGGGCGTCGGAAAAATTCACATCACACACACAATCTGAAACAGTCACAAATACTTGTTCTCGTTGTAGGTACGAGACCCTGGACGCGGAGGACATCAAGGCGATAATGAACGGCGACAAGGTGCGACACGAACGTGGCGGCCGCGCCAACAAGGAACCCAGCGCCGCACCCGGCGCCGGCGCGGGGGGGGTCACTCCCCCCCTCCTGCCGCACGCGCAACCCGCATAGTGAGTGTACTCGTACTAGACTAGCGCCAACAAGCAACCCGGCGCGGGGGGGGTCACTACTCCCCCCCCTCCTGCCGCACGCACAACCCGCATAGTGAGTGTACTCGTACTACACTAGCGCCAACAAGCAACCCGGCGCGGGGGGGGTCACTACTCCCCCCTCCTGCCGCACGCACAACCCGCATAGTGAGTGTACTCGTACTACACTAGCGCCAACAAGCAACCCGGCGCGGGGGGGGGGGTCACTCCCCCCCTCCTTCCGCACGCACAACCCGCATAGTGAGTACTCGTACTACACTAGCGCCAACAAGCAACCCGGCGCGGGGGGGGTCACTCCCCCCCTCCTGCCGCACGCACAACCCGCATAGTGAGTACTCGTACTACACTAGCGCCAACAAGCAACCCGGCGCGGGGGGGGTCACTCCCTCCCTCCTGCCGCCGGCATAGTGTTCACAAACGCGCCAAAAGAAGTTTAACTTCAAAAATGACAATGTTACAATTTCTTTCTAGGTTTACCACGATCTTCCAACAGTCTTCTCGGGAGGTTGCCAATACACAAGCTAAAGAATGTTGTGGAAAGTTTAGAAACATCTTAGCAAACACTAAATAAAAATAAGTAAAATCTGGTATTTAGCCAATTGTTTCCTTTCTGGTAGTTTTAGTACTTGAACGAAGTAATATGTACAGAGATCTGGACGTCCGTGTCAAGGTAAGCGCTGAGGTTGAGTATAGAAACCATCGGTCTAGTAAAAATACAGATACAATAAAAGGAAGGCAAAAAAGAGCCCACATTTTTTAAAGTATTCAATACATTTTATTGTATACAACGATAGGATGTTCACATATTTTTAATTTGATATTTTGAAGGTAAAATAAAAATAAATTTAAATTACTGATAGATATCATAATTGAAATTTTGTTAAACATATGCGATGTTGGTTTATTGGATTAATTTTTTATTTGTATATCCGGTTCATAAATATCTCTAAAAATACAAATGCTTTCATGCGTTTTCAGTAATAATGTTATTATATAGTGTTAATTTATCCTCCCAAACAGGGCACTCTTTTTAAGCCCAATAAGTACTGAACATGATTCCAAATTTGTACGTATCACTTTGTTCCTAAAGTATTTTTATATATTAAGTTATTGTTCTGAATGTACTAAATAATTTTTAAATAGTTTTATATCTAGAATAATTATAATAGCTTTTACAAGTGATAATGGAAAATTCTAAGAAATTTAGGAAAAGTCATGCATTATAAAATAAAAGGTTTTTCAAGGAATTATTGTTTTTTTTTTGTATTGTATAATATGTTCACGGACTTAAAAAATACGTATGTAGAAGTGAATATAATATATATAGGAAGTGTGTGAAGCACGCTTTGTACAAAATTTCAGTTGAAATATATATACGAGCTGCACACACACACAAATACATCGATGTCTGACTATCAGCGTTAGTTTCCGTCACAGAACAGGGAACTAGCTCAGCGCAAGTTCCTTAATTCTGTGGTTCCTATAGAGGCTTTTAATTTATCTGTGGCACCAAGCAAAACAGAGGACGGTCATTTCCAGGCTTCACCCATGATTACACGAAGCTACGTCCGTATATTTTTCAGATCCGTGGATATGTATAGTTAAATCGGTCAATTTAGTTTGTTCTTTATTTCTTTGATTATTTAGTATATTCAGATTCATTGTATCTGAATTTATTATGACATTTAGTTATAAAACTAAACGTGAGTAGTAAATAAATCGGATTTTTATGGAAGTTATTAAGTTCTTCACAGGGTATAAAAGAAATTGGTTGTCTTCAAACAGATTTATCGCTGTTTTATTGATGTGGTACAAAAACATTTCCTAAAAAATGTATAATTGAAATAGAGCTTCGAAAATATCCATTCACGCGACGCCGCTGTCGCTTTCGATGTCTATCACACCTGGTAAGTATTCATGTGGTCGAGGGTGGTAACGCTGTGCCTAGAACGTGATTGACTCAAGGATAGCTGCCAGAGAAAAACTATTTGCGAGACAGTAGAATAGCAGAACTCCGCTAGCAGGACAGTTTCGGTCAAAAAGATATACCAGAATTACTTGGCCGCCTTAAGTTTTAGGGAGAGACGCGCATTGCACTTGTTGTTAGAAGTTTCGGTGGCAATGCAAATATTGTTTATACAACAGGATCGTAGGCTATTTGACCAAATTACCTATGATATATAAATAACTTCTAGACTAGAATAAAAAACAACTGAGTAAAGTGGTGGGCTTTGCTGATCCGGTATCGGATGATGATGATGATGTGTGTTTGACTGTTAGTTTTTAATAAAAGGAAGTTGGACCGATATCCCGTATTCGTCGATGCCTGTAGAAACTAATTAAATATGTAATAGTTTGTTTAATAAATTACTTATTGACGAAAATTGTTGTTTGATTGTTATCATTTTTTAGCTTTAGCTGATAGGAATAAAAACAATAAACCTTACATAGAGACAGTAAGAAAAGTGTTAATGGACACATTCTTAGTTTAGCAATGTAGCAGTTTAAGTTAAAGTTAAATTACTGATTAGCCATAGTTTGACTAGATTGTAATTATAATATGGGACTTTGTAAGTGGTACCTATCAAAAAAAAAAAAGCAGACAGAAAAAAAATCCTCTAAGGTTCTATTTTCTTTTTATTTTGGCTTCGCTATTTTATGCATTTAGCCAGTGTCAATGAATAATAAATGTTTAAAGCTTGTAATTTAATCATGATACAATTCATCCTTCTGTGAAAACGCGAACTATTGAGGGTAAGGCGATTTACGATCACGTTTTAAAATTATTTTTTTATGCAATTTGTTTTTTTGCGCTATATAGGCAAGCTTATGACCACTATCTCAACTGATGGAGAGAGATAATGCGGCCTAAGATACCTATTCACTCTAGACTTACAGACTCCCAGATTATACTGTTCGGGGAACAAAGACGCGGACAGAAACTCCTTCATAGTAAAAAATTAAATAGGTGTTCCTGGCAACGACTCCGCTTACTTCGCTCACCAAAGGACAAAGGAGCCCTTAAAAAAGTAACTATATATTATATAGGTAGTGGTTGTAGCGGTAGGACATTTGCAGAATCCACCTGGAGTAGTACCACATCATCGCCACACATTCAACCGCCAGCAGTAGTGTGTACATTACTGTATGCAGGATTGGACTAGTTTCGGAACAATCGGTGACCCATTAGTAGAACGTTCGGCGTTTTTTTGTGCACTGGACTGATGAAGGAGGACCGAATGCTCTGAAACTAGACTCGTAACAATGCGAGAAAATAACCGTGAGTGAAATCGTATTAATTCCAATTTATTTGAAAAATCATTTAACAGAATTTGCAATAGCCATACCACGAAAGACATTGGACTCAATTGTTGGAATTCTGTCCCAAGAAGTTACTGGTATGTTACAAATTACTGTATGCATAATGTAATCACTCATTGTCCTCGTCCTCGTTATAAAACTCAATATAGTAACTAAGGCCCTTTCCCGGCTCGCTCGTCAACAATAGGTTGACGTAGGTGTAGCCGATGCCACCGGAAGTGATGGTAACTGTAGACTGCGAGTTATAATTGTCTTGTGCTCGGATGCCCTATAAGAATACAAGAAACGAAAGTTTAAAAAGTTACTATTGAAAAAAAATAGTTTTAATGACTTTGAGAGAACGCTCGCGAATCGTACGATTTATTATATAAAAAAGTAAGAATTTTTTTTTAAATATTATTTCACGGTTCACTTAGCATTCTGAAATTAAGAAATCTAAAATAGCTCCTACAATAAAATAATAATTAGCAAGCTGAAATGTAGCATAAGTGCGTATAGATAATTTATTTATGTACTAGCTGTGCCTCGAGGTTTTACCCGCGTAATTCCGGAATGGTGGGAATTCCGGGATAAAATTTTCTTTCATAAGAACCTTCTCCTGACCAAAAAAGAATTAGCGGAATTGTTCCACCCGTTCAGGCGTGTACGATGATCAAGGGATATAGAGATTCATTTATATATATACTAGCCGTGCCCCGCGGCTTCGCCCGCTATTGTCAAGTTAAAAAGTGGCCTATGTGTTAATCCTAGGTATAGGTGGTTGACTGGTAGAGAATGCTTTTAGCGTTAAGTCCACCCTTTGTACCTTTTTGGGCAATAAAGTGTTAAATAAATAAATAAATATAATCTATGTACATTCCAAATTTCATCCAAATCCGTTCAGCCGTTAAAGCGTGAAGAGGGAACAAACATACTTACACACTTACACAAAAACTTTCGGATTTATAATATTAGTAGGGCTAATATTATAAATCCGAAAGTGTATCGTTAATTAAATATTAAGTACGGCTCTAAAAAAAAAACAAGATTTGTATTTTCGTAATTTAAAGATTTTCGAGATTAAGCATTTAGGGGGTCTGATCAGACCCCCTATTTTATATTACCTATAAAATTATGTTTCTAAACACTTAAAGTGACAGATTTATAAAATTCGTTTAAATTAAACAAAAAACAAACCTCAATCGTCTTATTATAGACATCCCGGAAGAAATAGTCCCTCTCCCTCTTGAAATAAGGTATCGCATCATATTTCACCAGCTCCATAAATGCTGACTCGTCAGACCTCTCGCCGATTTTCCCCGCTACGAAATCGTAGCCCTCCGCAGGAATATATATACAAACAATTATTAAAAACAGCAGAAATAGCTTCATTTTGTAATTTAAGGAAAACTTTCTAGTAGAATAGCTAATTAGTAATGCGGGCAAACTTAAGTGGGTAAGTTTGAAATATATAGATGAAAGAATATCAAAACAAGGGCAAATGTTATCGATATTTACCACTAGGGTGGCACGGCTAGTGCGAGATATTCCTTACTAGCCGTGCCCCGTCGCTTCGCCCGCTATTATCAAGTTAAAAAGTAGCCTATGTGTTAATCCTAGGTATAATCTATGTATATTCCAAATTTCATCCAAATCCGTTCAGCCGTTAAAGCGTGAAGAGGGAACAAACATACTTACACACAAACTTTCGGATTTATAATATTAGTAGGATTCTTTATTACACGAGTATGTACTTAAATTATGACGTTAATGCATAAAAACAACGTCATGTTTATTTGTAAACGCATTCAAAATCAAAATCCTTTATTCACGTGGATCCCAATAAGACACTCGTGAATGTTACAATATTTTCTAAAACTAATACAGTAACTCTTTATTGACACCAAAAGATAAATAAAACTTACAATGGGCGGTCTTATCGCTAAGAGCGATATCTTCCAGACAACCTTTGGATGGAAATATAAACGAAAAGATAATGTAGGGATGGTGGTGCGATAAAATGAATGAAATAAAATTTAAAATAATAGAAATACTAACATTGTTTACACTACATAAACAAAACATACCAATTTGACGACCCAGTTGGCGCAGTGGACAGGTGTCCGCCCTCTGCGCCGTGGGTCCTGGGTTCGATTCCCGGCAGGAGCACAAATCCCTTCCCAAGGGATATTTGTGCTTCTGGTTCTGGGTATAATGTGTGTGTGATGTGAATGTTTCCGGCACCCACGATACAAGTCTTTGAACTTAGTGTGGGGCTGTGAGTGTGAATGCGTTTTTTGCGTTTGTTTGTTTGTTTACGCCGTTTGCGTAAACAACATAAGCATAAACTCTTGCGCACTCACAGCCCCACACTAATTCGATGACTTATGTTGTTGGTACCTATATGAAACATTCACATCACACATGCAATCACACCCAGAATCAGAAACACAAATATCCTTTGTGTTACCACCGGGTATCGAACCCGATACCACGACACGAGTCATCGAACTTAGTGTGGGGCTGTGAGTGTGACGGCGTTTATGTTATATTATGTTGCTTATGCATGTGTTATGTTATTTATTCATCACAGTGTTTCCACCCACCACTTTTCGTCACACAAAAAGGTTGCGGATTAGAATTTCAAATACTTAAGAATAAGAAGTTTCACTTCGAAACATAAATCACACGGTTCTTACTGAAGCATGATCAGTTATATCAACAATGAACAACTCAATATCTAAGGGTCATAGGTTCCTACGTACCTACTTGATTAATTGCTGTTTATAGCATTACCCTAATAAAATACATTTTCCAATAATTATTTGCATACATCCGTAATCGTGTTCTAGAAATACTACGTAGTTATAAGTTACTGGGCTACCCGCCCGGCGTCACGCGTCGCCTGGGTAGATAAGTTATAAATAGGTACAATAAACATAAAAAGAAATATTCAGTCGACTTGAGAACCTTCTTCTCATCTTAGTCGATTCAAAATGTACACGTATATTATATCGAAAACGCATGATGTGCCGGATTACAGTCTTTTCAATAAAATTTTATTTCATATTTCATTTCGTATTTCATTTCATATTTCATTTCATGTATCATTTCATGTTTCATTTCATGTTTCATTTCATGTTTCATTTCATGTTTCATTTCGTGTTTCATTTCATGTTTCATTTCATGTTTCATTTCATGTTTCATTTCATATTTCATTTCATGTTTCATTTCATATTTCATTTTATTTCATTACGCAGTACCTAACTGTTATTCAATAACTTTTACGCGTACCCAGTAACTATCACTGCGGCGACGGATTCTGTATCACTACGCCAGCAATGCAACGTGTAGATAGTAATAAAACCGCTACACAATCTAAATATATATAACTCAAAGGTGACTGACTGACTGACTGACTGACTGACATAGTGATCTATCAACGCACAGCCCAAACCACTGGACGGATCGGGCTGAAATTTGGCATGCAGGTAGATGTTATGACGTAGGCATCCGCTAAGAAAGGATTTTGATTAATTCTACCCCCAAGGGGGTCAAATAGGGGATAAAAGTTTGTCAATTTTAAAATAATACTTCTTAACGCGAGCGAAGCCGCGGGCAAAAGCTAGTTTGTTTATATGTTGGTAATGTATGTATGTTAGTAAGTACTTCACTTTGTTTGTATATGTGTAGGTACTCTTAATAACGTGAACAACTAATAACTTTGAGATTGTTATGTCTTAATCACTATGACCTTTAAGTACCTTGATAAGGGATCTTCGACTGTGGAAATTGCAGTCACGCGCTTATCTTTTTAATGAGTTATAAATATACGTTTCATATGAGTCAAACTACATGTCGCAGCATATGGAGGTATTTATTTATTATTATTTTTCCCCATCGAAAAGAGTTCTGTAATTAGGACAAAGCAAAAAAAAAAATGCGGGGACTTTGGGGACTGCCGATAGAAGTGAAAACTATATATAATAATATATATATATATACACAGTATACATAAGAATAGCTCATGGAAAGCGTTAGGTGACGATGACGCGAGTTTCACGCTTCTTGTTCACCCAAAAAGTACACATAGTATACATAATAACTCTGATGCGTGACGATGGTAAAAGACCCGACGGCATGACTTTCCATGCCGTCTTTCCATGAAAGATGGGATGGCCTTTAGTGTGGGATGCAACTTGTGTCGACACTTTAGATCCGTCACATCTTCCTGAAACACAGAATGGGGTTGGCGTTGTGGCAACTTCGGCAGAGTACCGCAAACGACGAAAATATGGAATCCTAGGCAGTGGTTACATATTTGAGCCGTTTGATGTTGAGACACTGGGCCCGGGGGGGACCGGGAGCTCATTCTATTTTCAAAAATCTCTCAGAGCGTCTGGTTAAGGCACCGCGCGATCAAAATGCTGGCATTTATGTGGCTCAACGTATCAGCATTGCCATTCAGAGAGGCAATGCCACCAGCATGATGGGAACGCTCTAGTAGTTGCAGAAGCATTTGATCACTGTCTCACCTGAAATGACGCGGCGGCGGCGGGTGTAAGTAATGATGCGGCCTAAGAAGACTTAAGAAGTAGCATATATGTACTTATATAAAAAGCAGCCTAGGCCTGCTAAAATTGTCTCAAAACCTTGAATATTAAAACCGTATTTATTTATCATCAACTACACTCATGCAAAATTTTAGCTTCCTAGTTCCAATGGCAAGCTATTGCATAAGTGTAGGAGCTATTTTTGATACTCAAATTGCTTTAGACATCTCCATATAAAGATTCTCAATGTTAAAAACGGTCATGATCATTGTCATAACAATAATTTCAACATTTTAAACCATGAAACGTCTACATTTTGACTAAATCCGACAATTAGCTTTATGCATGGGCATTGCCTAAAAAGAAACAATCCGTGAATCGGCTGTTGACCTTTCTCCTGAATCATCTGTCAAATGCAAGTCAAATGCGGAAATTGGTTA
The DNA here is from genome assembly GCA_948107665.1 of Lomographa bimaculata. Lineage (NCBI taxonomy): Eukaryota > Metazoa > Arthropoda > Insecta > Lepidoptera > Geometridae > Lomographa > Lomographa bimaculata. Next base: position 9,900,854 of record OX403612.1, on the reverse strand, counting down.
ATTTTTTATTGTTTTGTGGTTTATTGCTGAAAACAAATACCCCACCAATCGGAGCTGTGAATAAATGTGATAATTATATTGATACCAAAGTGCCGTGACGTAAAAAACTAAGTATATCCCGTGGAAAACACCAGTTTATTCGCTAAGACGCCTAAAGGGCGTCGCTCGTTTTAAGTGTAAAAATAGCTTTAAATGGATCATAATAAGGAATATCATGATCCCGATTACCCCGAGGCAGCAGTGTGTGTCAAGGAGGAGCCTCCGAGCACCTCTGAAGAGGATAAAAGTGAGAAAATAAAGTGTATTATTCGCCGGGAATTTGCCAATGAATTGGATGCCAGAGAAAGCGAAGTGATGCTTATTGATCAACGGTAAGTATTGTTTTAACCTTGAAAGTACGTAAGGGAACTCCCTTAAGCCGGCGTAAATATCCTAGTACTCGGGAAAGGGTGAAAAGTCACACCATGTGCGAGTATTTCCGCGCATTTTTTGCGACTTTTTTGGCGCTACTATTCTATATTGTCAGACATTGTTTCTGTTGCTTGCGTTTGGTAAACATGAAGATTTGTTCTGTATATCTGGTGAAACGATAGTTATTTTCAAAATTCTTTTAAAAATTCTTTAACCTAAACTGGATTCAAATACCATAATACTCCTACAATAATTACAATATATTTACAATACTAATTTATATAAGATTTAATAACTTTTCAATATATACAAATGATATTGAAAGACAAGAAAATTAAATGTCCTGTATTTAATATGTGAAAAGGCGCTGCACGTGCGTGGGCTGATTGCCAAACTGGTTCCATTTGATCTCCCAGCCCGTGAGCAGTGCAGCGTCTATTGAATTAGGTGCTTGCTGATATTAAACGTTATTACCTATCTATTTAACGTCAATGTGACTTTTCAATGATGTTTAGTTAACACGCATCGCGAATAAGAGTATGGAGACAAACCCAGTGGTTTTTCAATACTTTTTTATCGGAAAATATTGTTAAATTGTGAGAATATAATACAATTATAAAAAATCTTCTTTTAACCAATAGTCAAAAGTAGGATAAAGTACTTTTACCACCAATATTTGTACCCAGAACATAAAGTACAGTCGGTATGCAACCCTACCAAATTTCCATCTTATACTTTGATTGACATCATATGTTGAATAGAGCTATAACTCAATTACCAATCTTTTGTATCAAATTTTTGGGGGCTGAGTCACCCACGTCCGTAGGAGGATACCCCTTAAGTCTGACTCCCTACACGTGGTCCCCGGGTGGTGCTAATCAGGTGACATTTGAGAGGTGGTAGAGCATTTTGTGAGTTGCTCACCTGGCTTGCTATCAAAGTAGCTTACCACCATCAAGTTGAAAGTCTGCCACCAAGCCAAATACGGTGTTCCGGCAGTTATCCTTGAGAGCCTGCGTATTCCAGGTCTAGTGTGCTTACCAGCTTCGATCACATCGTCACTTACCATCAGCTGAGATAGTGGTCAAACACTAGACTGTCACAAATAAAAAAAAAAAAAAAATTTTCAAATGGTATACATGAAAATATATACTGGTTCAAACAAATAATAAATACAGAAAAATATCTTAGGTATCTTCAAGTACTGCTCATTGGCTTGGTTGGGTGGCGTTGGCCTTCTAAGCAGGGGCTATATATGCTATCATGTTAATTTCCCAACTAAAACACAAGGAAAATTTATGTTTCTGGTTCTGGTGTGTGTGTGTGATATGAATGTTTCTGCACCTACCAGGACATTAGTCATCTTAGTGTGGGGCTGTGAGTGTGAAAGCATTTATGTTCAAGGCAAGCTTGCTCCATCGTCACTTACCATCAGATGCAAATGTTTGCCTATCTAGAATGAAACAAAGAAAAACAAAATAGAAAAAAGACTTATTTCTCATTGTTGGCTTGATTTGCTTTAACTCGAGAGTTTGATTATCTTTCAGATAACTCACTCAATATAATAGTTTAATTGAGCCAATTAAGTGCCAGCATTTTGATCATGCGTCGCTTCAACCAGGTGCTCTGATAGAATTTTGAAAATAGAATGAGCTCCTGGTCCCCACGGACCCAGTGTCTCAACAATATTATTAAATAATAATTATTATAATTTAGCATTGCAATTCAGAGAGGCAATGCCGCCAGTATGATGGGAACGCTACCCACTGGTAGTGGGCTTGAGCACTTGAGTTACCTATAAGATCGATGTCTTGTAGGTAACTTAGTTCTTTGCTGTACATAGTTTTAGTTTAGTTTTAGGAAATATAGGCAATTGGCACTTAGTTAGGCAGTCGAAACAAATAAAAAATTTTAAAAAAAATTACATAGTTTAAGGGAATGGTGGTCACAGCTGGTATTTTAGTTTATTTTTACAATAATGCAAATATATTTTTTCTGCCGGGTTGATGAAAATCATGATTTTTTTGGACACGGCACCCATAGTTTATGTCAGGGGAAGTCCCTTGAAACTTTTTGGGTGATTTGTTTTGAGTAAAAAAGTATTGATTAAAATAATCGATAAAAGAAATCACTTAATATTAATCGTGATTGAAATCACTGACTCCAATCAGGGCATCACGTCTAGTATTTGTCAAGACAAACCAATGATAAACCATGCACTAGCAATTTAATCATAATTGATGCTTAAATCAGTAGTCTGCGTTGCTCTTGTCTCATTTTCCTATTATTAGTAGAATTGTAATCAGTGTAGCCATTTTGGCGACCCAGTTGGCGCAGTGGTCAGGTGGCTGCCCTTTGCGCCGTGGGTCCTGGGTTCGATTCCCGGCAGGAGCACAAATTCCTTCCCAAGGGATATTTGTTCTTCTAGTTCTGGGTGTAATGTGTGTGTGATTGAATGTTTCCGGCACCTGCGATACAAGTCTTTGAACTTAGTGTGGGGCTGTGAGTGTGAATGTGTTTGTTTTGTTTGTATTATAATAAAAATGACAACTACCACGCAAGTAAGTGTGCACTAGGCATTATTCAACATAGACACAATAACAATTTGCTTCGCACACTATAGATTTTGTTATTGCTTGTCAATGGTCGCAATTGAAATGCAATCGAAAGATAGCAATTGTTAACAGACTACTAATAGTGTCAAAAATTACAATAATGGTATGAACCATTAATCATTTTTAAACAATTGAAATAGCAGCCTTGAGGTCCTGGTGATTTCATCTCAACCCTGTTTTTCTGAACAGTAAATAAGTCCTTTGCATAAGCACTATAGCCCCACATAATTATACAGTAGCATAACCACGAGTAGACATAAGCCTAGTCTACAGACAGGGCTCATTCGCTATATATATATATGTTTGTTATCAGTACAAGCAGTCCATAAAAAATTGGGGTATTTTGGTTAAACTATTCCAGTTAAGGTGTGTGTCTAATATTAGTCAGCCATAAAGGAATCGAAACCTGCTTAGAAGGCGAACCCTCACCCAACTAAGTCAACAGTCGACGGCAGTCCATCAAAACCAATAAACGTCATCGTTACACAGTTCTCCTTTTGAGCTGTTTTCTTTTTTCATCATGAATTTAAAAAGATTGTGAGGCATAATGCCCTAATCATGAAACTTATGATATAAAAACAAATCTTCAACATTTATTTTTGTTTCTGATAAGGTTAATTATATATTTTCCAGAATGTCCACATCCCGTCGGCTGCTACACAGGTTACGTTATGCTCTAGTTACTCGTTACTACTCAGATCAGAAGCTACACCTCAGTAATGGTCAAATACAGGATGAGATCGCTTCACAACGAGACCCGAGGGCTAGGGCTGAGGTATGTCTTATTTTTCGGTTTTTATTATGCTTAATAGGCAAGCATTTGACCTGTAATTCGCCTGTTGAAAAGAGATGATGCGGCCAAAGGTGTATCATGTTTGCCTAGAAGATGTATGTTCATAATAGACTGGAAAACTCCTAGATTATAATGTTTAGGGATTACAGATGTGAGCAATGATTTCTACTCTGAATTATGAATGTAGAAGCAAAATGCTTAGAGTGAATCGGAGGTATGTCAACCATTATATAGTGCAGTTGATCGTAACATCGTAACATTCAGTCAGGCCAGTGCTTGGATGGGTGACAGTTTAGTGGGATTTACATCTGAGTGTCACTATGCTTCAAAGGGCACGTTAAGATGTCTGTTCTTTGGTTCGGTTCTTACACTGCATTCACACAGAGGTAAGTTTTGTCGGTTCTTATTTCTGTCTGATCTGAAAAACCAATTGTCGGATCTTAAAACCGAATTCTCGTGTGAACTCTAGCATTGAATTACTGTTGCCACTGACCCGAATCCTACAAAAAAAATCGGATTCGACAGAGTAAGACACGACTCCATGTGAACGGGGCGTTATTCGTTAAGCCATGTCAGATGACTTGAATGACTTGATGAAAGTCTTGAAAAATCCTGACACTAGGACTGTCCTGACTTGTATATATGATAAACAAGTAAGATACTCTTGACTTGAAAGACTCCCAGATTATACCGTTCAGGGAACAAAGACTGGCAATGTGTTGCACTCCTTCGCTATACAGATACTTCAAGAGAACTTGAGGCATGTCAACTATAACCTTACCTTAGTGTGGGGCTGTGAGTGTGGAAGCGTTTGTTATAAATGAATGAAATTTGCCAGTTTCTTATTTTTTTCCAGGTGGCCAGTATATTGCGTGGAGGACAGCGTCAGTTGCATCCTTCTGTACGCAAACTCCTCGGCAAGCAATCTGTTGACATCGATGAGATATTACGCACAAGAGGGCCGAGGAACAAAACTAGGAAGGACTACTCGGTAAGTGGGTGTGACCGTGAGTGATGTAAATGTTTCTGACACACCCTATACAAGTCTTTGACCTCAGTGTAGGGCTGTAACATGAAGTAAACAAACACTTTCATACTCACAGCCCCACACTAAGTTCGTTCGACTTTTGTTGTTGGTGTCGGTAACATTCACATTACACTCGCACACAATCACAACCAAATCCAAAATTTTCAGAAGAAGAGAATTTCCTTAGAGGAGAAAATATATAGTTAAAAAGCTTATTTTTATGCTTGATAGGCAAGCATTTAACCACTATCTCACATGACGGAAAGTGATGATGCAGCCGGAGATGTAGCATACTTGCCTAGAAGATTCACTCTTGATTTCAAAACTTCCAGATTATACTGAAACACAATGAGTTCCACCTCAACGTCATATATGGATAGATATTATACAGTTTGTCTTGTAAAAGATAGTAAAATGGATATAGAAGAATTTGAAATATAAAACACTTTGCGTCTCAGAACTGATGAAGAGTTTCAGAGATATTTGCGATTGAAGTTGGTTATTAGTTATTTTTGAAGATCTTTGGGATAGGCCTATAACCAGCAGTAAACTTCTTGCGGCTAAAATAATAATGATGATGATGATGATTAGTTTTTAAACCCGTATAAATTATTAAAATGTCATCACCAGGCGATGCTCCAAAAACGTAACTACACTATATCAGCGGACGCGACGAAGTCGCTGCGTCCGGGCGGCGACCCCTCCCCCTCCCCCGGCCCCGTCCCCTCCACCTCCCCCTCCCCCTCGGCGGCGACGGGGGAGGGGGTGGAGGTGGGGCGCAAGGTGCCGCGGCGTCTCGAGCCTCAAGTCAACAACATCGTCACTCTGGACGAAGCCACTAGGAACCAGATGAAGCACCGGTACAGGATTGTTATAGGTCAGTAATTAGATCTTGTAAAGAAACCTGTTTTCTTAGGTCTGACTATGGACTCAAAACTGCAGTGGGGTCCTCATATTGATGTGCTTGCAGGTCGCTTGAGTTCCGCTGCTTTTGCGATCCGTAAAATTAGACAACTGACTGATGTAGCGACGGCAAGGCTGGTTTACTTTGCATATTTTCATAGTTTGATGAGTTACGGAATCTTGCTATGGGGATCTGCTGCCGATGTTGAAACTATTTTTATTCTACAAAAGAGAGCGGTTCGTGCAATATATGATATGGGTCCACGTGAATCTCTCAGGGAATTCTTTAAAGAAACAGGCATACTTACCATGCCTTCGCTTTACATCTTTGAAAATATTATGCATGTTCGCAAAAATATTAGTAAATATAAATTAAGAAGCGACGCACACAATCTTAATACTAGTTATAAGCATAAAATTACAGTGCGCGCATTTAGATTAAGCAAAACGAATAAATCTTTTATGGCAAATGGGGTTAGATTTTACAATAGAATTCCTAAAATCGTAACTGAATTACCACTGGGAAAGTTCAAATCTGTAATAAAACGGGCATTAATTAAGAAAGCTTATTATAAGACTACAGACTATATTAATGACAAGGATGCATGGAGGCAAACTGCACAGGCTCTTTCTAGCGACCATAACAACACCTAGGTTAAGAAAATTATGTATTAGAAATAAGGAATGTTTTAAAAAAAAAAATATGAATGAAAAAAAATGCGCCGCCGAGTTACTTGCCAGGTTCTTCTCGAGATGGCTGTAATTTTCCGAATCTGGCAATAGATTCATTAACTTTCATGAGTGCCTCGTTGGGGCCCATGTGAATAAACGATTTTGATTTTTGATTTAGATTTTGAGTTAATAATGTTATATAATCCGCGCACGATGAGAATGGGATGCGACTTTTTGGAACTTAGACGCGCGCGGTTCGCCGGCCAACCGTAGCGTCGGCAAACTCGCATATTATGCTAGTCATGTTCGCGTGGATTTCTGCTCGAACTTTTTTTTAAATGCTAGATATATATTATATACATATAGTCACGCCTCTTTCCCATTGGGTTAGGCAGAGACTTCTCTCCACCTGCTACGATCCTGACACACATCTCTTGCTTCTCCTACATTCATGAGTCTTTTCATACATGCTCGTGGGTTGCGGGTACTTTTGACCTTTCCTTTTCTCAAGACGTTTTCGATCTGGTCAAGATACATTCGCCTTGATCGACCCTTACCATCCTGGCCACGTGGAACTGCAATGGACAAACGTGACACTTACCGATTAGCCCTCGTCCCTGATCAAAATAACAGGGTATGTCGTGAAGACACACGATAGAAGTAAAACTTTTGTATTACAGGGAAATATTGTAATTATTGTTTACAGTATTTACCGAAAAGTGGTGGGCTTTTCGTCACACAAAAATGTTGCAGATCGGAATTTCAAAGTCCTCCCACAAAAATTTCAAATTAAAAAAAGTGTTTCTTAATTTGAGCTATCTATCCTAGGTAATACATCGAAATACGTCCCGCCGGCGTCCCGGCTGGACCGCTCCACGCACAAGTGGTTGCTCTACATACGCGGCGCGCGAGCACCCGACCTGTCCCGCGTGGTGACAGCTGTCACTGTCACGCTGCATCACTCGTACGCGCCGCATCACCGCGTGCATCTAGAGTGAGTATACCGACCTGTCCCGCGTGGTGACAGCTGTCACTGTCACGCTGCATCACTCGTACGCGCCGCATCACCGCGTGCATCTAGAGTGAGTATACCGACCTGTCCCGCGTGGTGACAGCTGTCACTGTCACGATGCATCACTCGTACGCGCCGCATCACCGCGTGCATCTAGAGTGAGTATACCGACCTGTCCCGCGTGGTGACAGCTGTCACTGTCACGATGCATCACTCGTACGCGCCGCATCACCGCGTGCATCTAGAGTGAGTATACCGACCTGTCCCGCGTGGTGACAGCTGTCACTGTCACGCTGCATCACTCGTACGCGCCGCATCACCGCGTGCATCTAGAGTGAGTATACCGACCTGTCCCGCGTGGTGACAGCTGTCACTGTCACGATGCATCACTCGTACGCGCCGCATCACCGCGTGCATCTAGAGAGTATACCGACCTGTCCCGCGTGGTGACAGCTGTCACTGTCACGCTGCATCACTCGTAACACCGCGTGTTGTTTGATTGAAATTGTTATGTTCCAACATAGATTTTTCTCATAAACGGTTTTGTACTCTTCTTGCCAAACCCTTTTCAACGATACCCCGCAGGGCAGATAGAAAATAAAGAACAATGGCGAACTCCCATACATCATTTTAGTTGAAGTAAAATAGCATCGTATACAGATAAAAAAATATCTTACGTAAGGCCGGTTGCCTTCTGAGCTTAATTTTAAAAGAATTGTCGTTTTAGAAGGCCTAGTTATTAAGATATTAAACAAAACATATTTGTAGGTTATGGCTCAGCACACTTTGCCGATCTCTTTTTGAATACGCCAACAGTTCTGCTCATTCCAAAGAGCCACCACTACGTTTAAACTTGAAATATATTATTACTTGACACTGGCTAAATGCACAAGATTGCGAAGATAATATTAAAAGAAAAAAGAAAAAAAAACAAACGTCAAAAGTGAAAACGTCATTCATACGACAGTTTGGTATTGCCATGACATTTGCTTTTTCCCCTTAAATGTCGATGACTGCAATAGCAACCGCTGCTATTTTTAGAAAACCTGTGAATGACAGACGGATTCTAGGCAGCTGATGGTTCATACATAAGTTACCATAGTATTTTTTGTTTTATGGATACATCATAAGCATTAGCATTACGGCTTAGGAATATAGAGATGCACTAGGGTAAGGCAATGGACATGGTAACATCTTATTATATAACCACAGTATAGACAAAATCAGAAAAATTAAAAATGGTTGAAAGCAATCGTTTTGTTTCTTTTAATGTGTATTTTTTTACCTGGCTTCGTCTGCCTTTTCTGTTGTTTTAGTAAATCTTTGTAATTTATTTGAGTGAATTTCGTTAATTTCACATTTAAATACATTCAAACATAGCCCAACTAAAATTTCGCCATTGTTCTTTGCTCCCCACGTACGTATTTCCATTTATATCATTTTAGTTGCCATTTCTGGCTTTGGACCATAGCTTTACATATTCTATGAAAATTTGAAGTCATTCGCTTGTATGGTATAGACGCTAAATGCCTCTGGCAGACGGACGGACGGACAAAGTGCTGTATCGTCCAAGTCACTTCGCTCGATCAATAATAAGTATTTATTATAATTGCAGCAAGCCCCCGTTCCACATAAGCCGCCGCGGCTGGGGCGAGTTCCCCGCGCGGATAGAATTGCAATTCGCGGCGCCGCATAGAAACCGCCCTGCCGCACTCGACCACTGTATCAAACTAGACCGAAACTACACCGGCATGCAGGTCCTAGGTAACTATTGTACACAAACTACACTGACATACAGGTCCTAGGTAACTATTGTACACAAACTACACTGACATGCAGGTCCTAGGTAACTATTGTACACAAACTACACTGACATGCAGGTCCTAGGTAACTATTGTACACAAACTACACTGACATGCAGGTCCTAGGTAACTATTGTACACAAACTACACTGACATGCAGGTCCTAGGTAACTATTGTACACAAACTACACTGACATGCAGGTCCTAGGTAACTATTGTACACAAACTACACCGGCATGCAGGTCCTAGGTAACTATTGTACACAAACTACACTGACATACAGGTCCTAGGTAACTATTGTACACAAACTACACTGACATGCAGGTCCTAGGTAACTATTGTACACAAACTACACTGACATGCAGGTCCTAGGTAACTATTGTACACAAACTACACGGCATGCAGCTCCTAGGTAACAATTGTACACAAACTACACTGACATGCAGGTCCTAGGTAACTATTGTACACAAACTACACGGCATGCAGGTCCTAGGTAACAATTGTACACAAACTACACTGACATGCAGGTCCTAGGTAACTATTGTACACAAACTACACTGACATGCAGGTCCTAGGTAACTATTGTACACAAACTACACGGCATGCAGCTCCTAGGTAACAATTGTACACAAACTACACTGACATGCAGGTCCTAGGTAACTATTGTACACAAACTACACTGACATGCAGGTCCTAGGTAACTATTGTACACAAACTACACCGGCATGCAGCTCCTAGGTAACAATTGTACACAAACTACACCGGCATGCGGCTCCTAGGTAACAATTGTACACAAACTACACTGACATGCGGCTCCTAGGTAATAATTGTACACAAACTACACCGGCATGCAGCTCCTAGGTAACTATTGTACACAAACTACACCGGCATGCAGCTCCTAGGTAACAATTGTACACAAACTACACCGGCATGCAGCTCCTAGGTAACTATTGTATACATAAATGCAACAGGCAAAGTAGAAACTGTCAAGTAAACTATGGCAACTCTTATATATATTTTTTTTAACTTCCAGGTTCAGAAACAGTGGTAGACGTCTGGCTTTACAGTACACCAGAAATGTTACCCTACGAATACATAGAAGAAAACACACCCACACACACAGAAACAAACACAAACGAACAAACAGACGCCCTCCCAGAAATAAAACAAGAACAAATTCCGGACAAACCAGACGACAACTGGATGGATTTCTTTTCGAAACCACCAACTGAACTCGATGTCGACGAGATGATCATCAAACCAGAGAAAAAGATCAAAATAGAACCCGAGGAAACAGAAGTGCCCACAGATAACGAAGTATTCGATATAAACAGCGAAGATATAAAGCAAGAATCCACAGATAGCATACTCCAAGTTCCAAATGAAATATTGAACCAACCCGCGTCTGTCAAAAAACGAATAGTCAAATATATAGACCCGTCCACTGGGAAGATATACTATTTAGAAATGGACAGAGAATTGGATCTCAGCAAAGTACAAGAAATTATAATCAACAACACAACGGCCAAAATAAGTCCAATCAAATCAAACGGAATTAAAAATTCGAAAAAGAAAAAGGGGGTTTCACTTCTTAAGCCGGAAATAAAAAGTTTATTAAAAATCGAAAATAATAAAGACAAGCTAAAACCTAATTTGGCTCATATAGAGAACGATCACTGCTACCTGGCAACACCGAAGCATAAAGGTCACAGTGCTGCCAGTGTGGAGGTGAAGAAGGAGAAGTCGTTGTTTTCTAGTCTGTGCGAGGTGATGCCAAGATTCTCTAGTGTCAGGGCGGCCGTCAACTATTTGGTGAAGAAAATACCTCTTATTAGTGGGGAGGCGCGCGATTCGGACTTTTTGAAACATTTCCCGTTCGTTGTGGAGAGCAGCGAGACATATTGGAAGCTGGACTTCGCGAAACGGAGGAACATTGAGGTATGTTTTAAAAAAAAAAAATACAAGCTTTTATTTAGATTCACCTGTCCTGTCCATCTGTCGGTCTGTAATCAAATATTGCAAGCTAAATTAGACCTACCCGATGTCCGATTAGACTCAAATTTTGTGTACTTACTTACTTTTTGGGGGCTGAGTCGCTCACGTCCGTAGGAGGATACCCCTTAAGTCTGACTCCCTACACGTGGTCCCCGGGTGGTGCTAATCAGGTGACATTTGAGAGGTGGTAGAGCATTTTGTGAGTTGCTCGCCTGGCTTGCTACCAAAGTAGCTTACCACCATCAAGTTGAAAGTCTGCCGCCAAGCCAAATACGGTGTTCCGGCAGTTATCCTTGAGAGCCTGCGTATTCCAGGTCTAGTGTGTTTACCAGCTTCGATCACATCGTCACTTACCATCAGGTGAGATAGTGGTCAAACACTAGCCTGTCACAAATAAAAAAAAAAAAAATCTTATGTATCTTCGGTGACAATACAATGATATATTACTATGGAGCTGGTCTGATGATGGAGACGGAAGATGTATTGCAGTCGTTTTCAAGATACATAGTCGCGGGTATTTTAAAAATTTTAATTTTGTCTCTTCTTGCTTTTTTAATACACGTTTTAACATTGACTTTTATCCCCAGTGGTCCCGAGCCAAGCTGATCAACCGTCTGATGCTGGATCACTTCCCGGCGGGGGGAGTATGGCGCACCAAGCAGATCCTTCTGTACATTCGATTGCATGGTCACCATCCTGTCAGAAACGAGGCGCACGCACCCATGGTACGACTATTACACTAGTTTGTCATTTATTAACAAATCGTTATTTTGTTCTCATATAATTTTTTAGTTTGTCATAATTTATACGTTATTTATATAATATTTTTTTTTTTGTTTGCATGCAGAGAATAAGTAATATGTTTGGTGTAAATCGGCCTCAGTTGGAACATTGTTACTACTAAATATATTGTTATTTTGTTTTACTATATTATTTTAGTGAAGTTTTTCTGTCAGCAGGAGGTGCAGCTAAAATAAGTTTGTTTCTTTTTTATTTTTAAAATATTTATTTATATTTTCTAGTATTTGTGTTATACTTTTTTATATATATATATATATATATATATATATATATATATATATATATATATTTGTGTGAGTATTACATTATCTGATAACCTTATATTTTTATTATAATGTCCTTAAGTGATGACGATTCATTTAAATCTGCTGAATCAAATAGTAGTTGTTTTGATAGTTGTTATGATACTTCATTAACAGTAGGTGAACTACTTGAGAACAACCTTAAACATTATCCAAAAAACTTAAACATTTGCCATTTGAATGCTCAGAGCATTCCCTCGCATTTTTCTGACTTTCTTGAAGCATTTGACTGTTCCTACCTTCACGCAGTTCTGGTATCAGAGACTTGGCTCAAACCAACTCTTCCATCATTGTCTTACCCTGTTCCTGGCTATGTGTTGGTGCGAAACGACCGTACTGAGAAAAGAGGTGGTGGAGTAGCTATCTACATTAAAAGTCACCTTTTTTACAAAATCGTGCTTCAGTCTCCATCTTCATACAATGCCAGTGCCGAATATTTGTTCTTAGAAATTGATTTTGGTATTAAACTCATTTTAGGTGTGATATACTGTCCTCCAACTGTAGATTATTTTTCTAAATTTGAGAGTATTCTAGAAACACTTATGTCTGACTACACGCATTTCTTAATTATGGGAGATTTTAACACATGCTTGCTTAAACCTAACTCACGTAATGTAAAGCTGCGTAATATAATTGAATCTTTAAATTTAAATATCATGAATTTGCTTCCGACTCACCACACTGGCATATCCGACTCATGGCTTGATCTTATCGTTACGTCTCATGCTGATTTAGTTACCAGTCACGGCCAACTAGCTGCGCCGGCTTTTTCGCATCACGATATTATTTTCTCCTCTCTCAAAATTAAGATTCCTAAGCCTAAGCCTGTCGTTCTACACCAACGTAATTTTTCTCGGATGGATCTGGATAAACTAACTGAGGATGCTGTATCTGTGAACTGGTCTATTGTTGAACTTACTGATTCTATTGATGAAAAAGTTTGTCTTTTCAATTCCAACATCATAAAACTTTTTGACAAGCACGCACCCATTCACCCAGTTAAGGTTAAGCACCCACCTTCACCGTGGTTTAACAGTACAATACGTAGGGCAATGGCTAGAAGAGATCGAGCTTTTCGGAAGTTCAAACATGATAGAACTGACGATAATTGGTCTTCTTACAAGAAGCTACGAAACATTTGTAATAAATTAGTGCGAAATGCTAAACGTCGCTATATCGCAGAGCAGATAGAATTATCTAGCCCTGCTGGTCTTTGGAAATTTTTACGTTCACTTGGATTTGGCAAGCCAAAAGCGATTGACTCTAAAATTAATCTTGACCTGAACTCTCTCAATGATCATTTTTCTGCTTCTTCTAAACTAAACTCGAACACTAAATCTGATACGATTGACCAAATGCAATTTCTTTCAATTCCTGCGTGTAATCCTTTTGAATTTTCACTTGTAAGTCAGGATAGAGTAAAAAAAATCATAAGCTCCCTCAAGACCAGGGCCGTTGGGTGTGATGAGGTTGGGCGTATTATGTTAGTTAATATAATAGATTCAATACTCCCAGCTATTACTCATATCGTTAACGCTTCACTTTCTGCGGGTGTTCCCTGACCAATGGCGTAAGGCCTACGTTCTTCCTCTGCCTAAAGTCTCAAATCCTACTCTTCCAAATCATTTCCGTCCCATCTCAATCTTACCTTTTCTATCAAAGATTATCGAATCGGAGGTCCACAGGCAGACTACCAATTTTCTCTCCAATGCTGGTCTCTTTAACCCTTTACAATCTGGCTTTAGAGCAGGCCACAGCACGACAACTGCGCTCCTTAAAGTAACCGAAGATATTCGTCACAACATGGAAAATACTCTTATCACTGTACTGGTCCTAGTGGACTTCAGTAACGCATTTAATGCCGTTGACCATGACCTGTTTCTTACCTTGCTCCCTCGTCTAAATTTCTCCCCCCCCACAATCGCCTGGTTTTCTTCATAACTTCATGATCGTCGTCAGGCGATTCGGTCCGGTGAATATTTTTCTGACTGGCTTACTGTTGAAGCTGGTGTGCCTCAGGGTGGCACCCTTTCACCTCTTTTGTTTTCCCTGTTTATTGAACTACTTTCCTCCAACATAATTAGCCAGTACCATATGTACGCTGACGACCTTCAATTATACTGCGCTGCACCAGCTGAAGATCTCAATACTGCTATTTCTTCCCTTAATTCTGATCTTTCACGTCTCTTATCATGGTCTCACAGCTATGGTATTTCTGTAAACCCAAATAAATGTCAGGCAATAATCGTAGGTAGTTCGCGGCAGCTTATTAAAATTGACCAGTCTAATCTTCCTTCACTGTCTTATAATGGACACATTATTCCCTTTTCTTCTACTGTGAAAAACCTTGGTATTATTATAGACTCTAATCTTGGTTGGTCTGAGCATATTAAAGATATCTCCCGCAAGTTTTTTGCATCATTTCACTCAATCGTTCGGTTAAAAAATTTCCTTCCACTTTCTACCAAAATTTCTCTAGTAAATGCTCTTCTTTTGCCAATCCTTGATTACGCAGATGTATGCATGATTGATCTTAATATTGATCTTCTTAACAAGTTGGATCGCCTTCTCAATACTTGTATTAGGTTTATTTTCGGTCTTCGGAAGTACGATCATATTTCGGAATATCGGAGAAAATTAAAGTGGCTGCCAATCCGTGAGCGAAGGAACGTTAGGATCCTCTGCATGCTATACTCGGTCCTAAACGACCCAAACACCCCCATCTACCTTAAAGATGCCTGCCGATTTCTGAGCGATACTCATGAGCGTGACCTTCGGTCTGCCTCTAACTTACTTCTTGCTGTTCCCCAACATTCCAGTTCTTTTCTTGACAATTCTTTTTCTGTTGTTGCTGTCAGACTCTGGAATGAATTGCCAGCTGACATAAAAAAGGTTACCACCAAAGTTACCTTTAAGCGGCAAACTCAAGCCCATTTCTTTAAAACGCTCCACTCTTAATGGTATCATCATCATTATTATAATAACATAATATTTTGTGTTTAGTTCGTTTACTATTATAGTACAATTTTATATTTATGTATGTGTATTGTACTTTTTATCTTATATTTTATTTATGTATGATAATATTATGTATTTATATTTTGGTATATTTGTTGTATGTTGTGTGTATATATGTAAGTATATTTTAAATCATAAATAATAGATAATAGCCCTTATACTGCACTACCACGAATTTTTCTGCACCTTTTCGGTTGACTGGCAGAAAATGCTGTATTAGCATTAAGTCCTCCGTGTACATATGTATTGTGCAAAAGAATAAATAAATAAATAAATAAATTTGATCAAGATCTGATGAAGAGTTTCGGAGATATTTGCGATTGAAGCCGGCTATTCGTATTTGAAACTAGTGTATATTTTAACTAACTGTGCCCCGCTGCTTTGCCCGCGTTTATTAAGTTAAAAAGTAGCCTACGTGTTAATTCTAGGTTTAGGCTATGTACATTCTAAAATTCATTCAAATCCGTTCAGCCGTTGCAGCGTGAAGAGAGAAAAAACATACACGCTTACACACAAACTTTCGGATGTATAATATCAGTGTGATATTGTTATTTTCAACCGACTTTAAAAAAGGAGGTTCTCAATTCGATTGTATTTTTTTTTGTATGTATATTTCACGATTTCTCCGCAAATTATGAATCGAAGTTTTTTTTTGTTTGGTAGAGTATACTTCAGAGGTGGTCCCATATGCATTTTATCAAAATCGGTCCACCTAAATATAAGCGATAAAGTCGGTTTTTTTTGCTTTGCTTGCGTTTCAATTATTTATTAATTTTGTTGTTTTATTGTTGTTTGCTCGCAGTCGGATGAGAACGAGTGGTCATCGTGGAGCGATCTAGAGAACCTACGCAAATTGGAGTGCAACATCAAGGAGGCCTACCCCGACGCGAGGGATATCAACTCGCTCTCCACCTTCTACTTCCCACTAGACAAGTATGCACACACACAGCCCCGTCACTTGCGCCCGTTCGACCCGACTGTGTGAAGCAAATCAATTCAAAATTGTTCGACGACCCAGTTGGCGCAGTGGACAGGTGTCCGCCCTCTGCGCCGTGGGTCCTGGGTTCGATTCCCGGCAGGAGCACAAATTCCTTCCCAAGGGATATTTGTGCTTCTGGTCCTGGGTGTAATGTGTGTGTGATGTGAATGTTTCCGGCACCCACGATACAATTCTTTGATCTTAGTGTGGGGCCGTGAGTGTGAATGCGTTTGTTTTTTTGTTTATTCACATGAGCTCCATAAAGCATTCGTTGAGTAAATGACTCTACTGCTAGATTCGCAAAATTACAGAATTTCATTGAACTTTCATGAGTGCCTCTTTGGGGCCCGTGTGAATACATGATTATTGAATTGGATTTGCAAATTTAAATTTTGAATTTAAAATTAAAATAAAAAAGAAATGCTGGCAATTATTTTGGACAGAGATTGAGCATTGTCATTCAACGTGGCAATGCTGCCAGCATTTTGGGTACTTTGCCTACTGGTAGCGGTCTATTAGATTAAGTTTTGTAAATTTTATATCTAGTTATAGTTATTTTTAATTTAGTTTTTATTTTATGTAACATAATAATATGATGTTTCATTTTATCATAAAATATAAATTTAAATAATGAATTTGAAATTTTAATTTTGAATTTAAAATTAAAATAAAAAAGAAATGCTGGCAATTATTTTGGACAGAGATTGAGCATTGTCATTCAACGTGGCAATGCTGCCAGCATTTTGGTTACTTTGCCTACTGGTAGCGGTCTATTAGATTAAGTTTTGTAAATTTTATATCTAGTTATAGTTATTTTTGGTTATTTTTAATTGAGTTTTTATTTTATGTAACATAATAATATGATGTTTCATTTTATCATAAAATATAAATTTAAATATTGAATTTGAAATTTTAATTTTGAATTCGATGCGAATGTTTCAGGCACCAATGATATAAGTCTTCGAACTTAGAAGGTGGATGTGAGAGTGAAACGTTTGTTTTTTTTTTTACAGATCAGCCAATGAAAGCCTAGAAGTATCAGACGACGAGGAGGTAGACATCCTAGGTACAGACGTCAGACCGGAAGTGAAGAAGGAAGCGCCGGATGTTAGCCTCCTTGAGCCACTTCCGGTGGAAAGAGACGACGATAGACTTAGGTTCCTGTATGTAGAGAAAAGTTGTTTGGACATTGGCATAGAATTGAGGAATGAGGATGTGGGGAATGGGTACTCTTATAGGTAAGTCGTATGATTATTGGAGAAAGCATCCTCGATTGCATCGTCACTTACTATTAGGTGAGATACTGGTCAAAAGCTAGCATATCAGAGACAAAAAAAGGTCTGAAAATATTACAAGCTTTTATTTAGCTTGCATTGTATGTATGTATGTTTGTTTGTTCGGGTGGAAACTCAATTTTGAAGCAGATATCTTCAACCGATTGAGCTGAAATTTTGTATTCACGTTTAGTTTGGATGACAATGCATGGTTAATTGTGTGACGTCATTCTAACTTCAACATGGCGGAGCACACAAAATGGCCGACAAGTAATTATTAATGCACTCCCACAATATGGGTATCAAATGAAAGGGCTTGCTGAGAATAACTCGAAAAATAAAGTGATATCACTTTAAATCCAATATGGCGGCCTATGATATGTACTTAGTACATATACAGGTAATTAATTGATAATAGCCATTTTTATTTCCTGGATAGTTTTTATTCCAAAATGAAATATAAACCAATTGATTTTCACACATTATTACGACGTAGATGTCGCAACTTTAACTTATTCCTTTTGTATTAAAATCTAACACATTTGTTTTGTCATTACAACAGGAACATAGATTATCATTTCAAGGTACTATTAATGCAAAAATCAATGTATAAACATTACATTTTCATTCATATTTTTTGGTATTACGGCACCTATCATAATTTGTTCGGTCGGTAGTGCTATCGCATCAAGCATGGGCACAGTTTTTAGTACCTGACATTGACATTTTATATAATATAGTAACATGGATTTACGATTTTATTATAGTGTGATGTTAATGTGTCCGGCACCCGCGATACAAGTCTTCGTGTTTTGTTGTGAGTGTGAAGGCGTTTGTTTGTTTCCCAGTGCGGTGCACGCGGTGCTGGTGTCGGCGATGCGTAGTTTCGCCGAGGAGTTGTTGCGGAGTGCCCTGGCTGAGAAACGGAGGCAGGCGGCGCCGACGGAACACGCTAGTGTGTGGGACGGGTGTGTACTGTACTACTATAATTGCAAAATGAAAAAAAAAACCCAAATGAGAGTACGCCTCGCACCCAATGGTAACGTCCCGACCACCTGTTGCCTTTGTTTTTTTTAACCGACTTCAAATAAAAAGGGGGAGGTTCTCAATTATTTTGACATTATAACGTCTTAATCTATAAGCACCGGCTGCACGCACGAAAAAGTGTCACGTTCCGCCTGAGCCTGAGCGTGCAAGCGAGAGCGCGGAACTAGCGATAGAGAGGCACGATCGGCCAAGCGTTCGTCTTATGACTTTTATACTTCATAACGTTTTTTCGTTGTGAGCCGATTTTGATGATTATTTTTTTATTTGAAAGCTGGTGCTTCTCATGTGGTCCCGTTGAAAATTGATCAAGATCTGATCTCTAGTTTTTGAGTTATAGTCAATAATGCGTGTTTATACATTAAATCTGAACAAGGTTCCAAAGATAAAGCGCTGAAGTCGGTTTTTTTAATGCTTTGCTTGCGTTTAATTATTTATCTTCGTTTTCCTAAACACAAATTTCCCTAGAATAATATGATCAAGTAGATTGTAATACATTTTTGCCGAACTACTCACTGGCAAGTTGGATGCGTTGTAGTGTTTCTCGTTGTTTGCATTCCATTAAAAACCGGCCAAGTGCGAGTCGGACCCGCGCACGAAGGGTTCCGTACCATTATCTATAAAAAATCAAGTTTGTTGTATGGGAGCCCCCCATAAATATTCATTTTTAATATTTGTTGTTATAGCGGCAATAGAAATACATCATCTGTGAAAATTTCAACTGTCTAGCTATCACCATTCTTGAGATACAGCCTGGTGACAGACGGACGGACAGCGAAGTCTCAGTAATAGGGTCCCGTTTTTACCCTTTGGGTACGGAACCCTTAAAATGATATTTTAATTCTAAGTTACTGAATATTTTTTTACTATTACAAGTCTTGGAGCTAGCGGGGTTGTGAGTGTGAGAGCGTTCGTTTATTTCCAGGTGTTCAACATCCAGGACCAGTATATCGTTAACGGAAGTGTACCGCGCGGCGCACTCTCCGCGGCTGCGCGTGCTGACGTCACGTGACATCGCCACCACCAAGATAAACGCCACGGCGATATAACCGCCACAATCACGCGACGTGTTCACATTTTATAATAAAATATCGTGAAAACTAATCAAATGTTTTATTCTATCCATGATTCGTTAGTATTTTTTACCGACTTCCCAAAAAAGGAGGAGGTACTCAAGTCGACTGTATTTTTTTAAATGTTTGTTACCTCATCACCCCATCATACCTCATCGACCCAGTTGGCGCAGTGGACAGGTCTCCGCCCTCTGCGCCGTGGGTTCTGGGTTCGATTCCCGGCAGGAGCACAAATTCCTTCCCAAGAGATATTTTCACTTCGTTTCACGTGAACCGATTTTGAATTCTTTTTTTGTTTGATAGATGTTGCTTTCCCATTGGTCCCATTTAGATCAAGATCTGACTAGTAGTTGTTGAGTTATCCTCAATAATGCGTATTCTGTGGACTACATTGACGATGTTCTCGTTTTTAACCGACTTCAAAAGTTACCTCATAACTTTATTCTTTGTACGCCGATTTTGTTGATTATTTTTTTATTTGAAAGCTGATGCTTTTCATGCGGTCCCATTGAAATTTGATCAAGATCTGATCTCTAGTTTTTGAGTTATAGTCAATAATGCGTGTTTAATACATTAAATCTGATCAAGGATGAACTATATAATGAAATGCCCGTTGGCTTAGTTGGGTGGCGTTCGCCTTCTAAGCAGGGTATCGGGTTCGATTCCCGGCGGGAACACAAGTTATCTCCCCATGAAAAATTTGTGTTTCTGGTTCTGATTGTAATTGTGTGTGTGATGTGAATGTTGAACTGTGAACGGCACCCACGACACAAGTCATCGAACTTAGTGTGGGGCTGTGAGTGTGAAAGCGTTTATGTTTAAGGTTCCGAAGATAAAGCGTTGAAGTCGGCTTTTTTAAGCTTTGTTTGCGTTTAATTATTAATCATGTAATCCCTCACTATGAGCCTCCTACGTATTTCTGTTTTCATTTCGTGATAAAGCCTCATACGTATTTATGATTCCCTGGCAATATCGCTTAAGACGTTCAATAAAATATGGTAGAATACAGCCTCCTCTGGACTGGACCTGGAATACGCAGGCTCCCAAGGATAACTGCCGGAACACCGTATTTGGCTTGGCGGCAGACTTTCAACTCGATGGTGGTAAGCTACTTTGGTAGCAAGCCAGGCGAGCAACTCACAAGATGCTCTACCACCTCTCAAATGTCACCTGATTAGCACCACCCGGGGACCACGTGTAGGGAGTCAGACTTAAGGAGTATCCTCCTACGGACGTGGGTGACTCAGCCCCCAATTATCTTGTTAGAAGTTTTAGGGCCTTCTTTATTTCATGACGTACTCTTAACTAAAATAACTAAAATATGACATCAAGACTTCTTGCAAATTTCTGATCTCCTGGTAGGTTCAATATCACAACCTATCAATTCAAAGGTCTTGTTTATTGGACCCATGATCCATTTATTAATATTTTTTAATAAAAGTCAATGCCTACTAAAGCTTCCTCTGTATATCTGATTTTCTGGTACTATCACTTATTATTTGATTTAGATAGGCCAGCGTTTGTCCGATCTATTTTTCTGATTTTCTAGAACTATCATAGATTATTAACTTTACATATTATATTTATGTATATATATACTGTACACCTCCTCCGACCTGTTCCTACTACAATTTCTGACCATCCAAAGGATGACTGGTATAAATAGTTGAAAGCGATAAAACCGCCCATTGTACTGTCTTATAATATTGACATTCACTTTATTACTAACGATGACGCTAACATTGGATGAATAAAAAGCATATATTATATTAAACTAAAAACTAAATTAAAATTAAACAAAAAAACTATAATTAGATATAAATTAGTACAAAACTTTAATCTAATAGACCGCTACCAGTAGGCAAAGTACCCAAAATCTTATAATATTAATTTCGAAGTTATAAGTTTGCAACTTTTTGGTGTACGATAAAGCATTTTGCATTTTATGTTATTGTGTCGTGTGAATGTTTTCGGCATCTCCAGTGATGTCTTACACTTAATGCGAGGGTATGAAATTGTAAGTGTTAGTTTAAATTAAGTATTGGATCATGAAATCGTTTTAATCCGTCACATAAACTATCTACTGTGAAAAATATGTGTATACTGCGACACAAGTCTTCGAACTTAAAGCTGGAGTGTGTGATGACGTTTCGTTAAAAAATCGGCCAAAAATCAAGACTGTCTGGTAAAAAAACGCGTGTGTGTGCAGGTGTGTGCCAAAAGTAGTATAAAAAGAAAATAGGTAATTTTTTTTTTTTTATTCAATTTAGACAAGCGATTGACCACTATCTCACCTGATGGTAAGCGATGATGTGGTCGACGATGGAGCAAACTTGCCTAGAAGATACCTATTCACTCGCGACATATTGTACTCATCAGGAAACACCGACTCAGGTAAGGTGTTCCATTCCTTTGCGGTTCGCATAATAAATGTAGAAGCAAAACGCTTTGTTCGGATTTGTGGAATATCTACCATATACCGGTGTCGATTGGCAGTTTGCCTGCTTGTTCGATGATAGAATGGGGATGGGGGAACTAGATCGTGTAATTCCTTGGCACATTCTCCGAAATGTATCCGATAAAATACCGAGAGACTAGCTACCTTGCGACGATGTCCCAAGCTTTGAAGCCTTTCATCGGCCAGCTGCTCGCTGTTAAAGAGAGGTAGAAACGTTGCCACATTTTCACATGAACATTGAAAGAAGGAACAAAAAACACATTCGCATTTTTTATCATAATATGTATTTATTACTAAAAGTCTTGACTCAAAAGCCCGGCATACTGGGTATCTAACGCGATGACAGCGCCCTCTGTCGCCAACAAAGCATTTTGTTTTCGCAAGTTGGTGACGAGAGCGGCTTGCTTCTCCGCTCGCGCTGTGAACAAACTAATTCGCGCTTCGAGACGGGAGATGGCGCTTTCGTATGACGTCGACAGTTGACGGGTGGAGTCGCGGACTTCCTGTAAATACAAGTGATAAAACAAGGTATATAAACACTTTAACGGTTTTTTAAAATCAAGCTTTTAGTTGCAAATACGAAAGGACTAAAAAGTTATATAACCAGAGAATTTGTCAAGACGAATTAAACGCGCCAATACTCGATGGGTTTTTTTAGTGGAACAGGCAAGCATTTGACCACTATCTCACCTGATGGAAAGTGATGATGCGTCCGAAGATGTGACATGCTTGCCTAGAAGATACCTATTCACTCGAAACTTGAAGACTCCCAGATTATACCGTTCGGGGAACAAAGAAGCAGGCAATGCATAATGTAATGTTTATCCTGTTTAGTTCTGAAGTTCCTATAGCCATCTTCCGTCTCCATCATCAGACCAGCTTCATGGTACCATATCATTGTATTGTCACCGAAGATACATGAGTACACCAAATTTGAGTCCAATCGGACATCGGGAAGTGGGTCTAATTTAGCTTGCAAGATTTGATTACAAACCGACAGACAGACAACGGGACAGATAATTTAATAAAAGCTTGTAATAACAGTGGCCAAACGCTAGCTAGTCAATCACAAAATAATCTAAGACTGTCTCGGATTTTAAGCACACTGCAATGAGTTCCTGGACTTTATTAAATTTAATGCTTTTTGTCCCATTTCCCAATTTATATTTTGTTTGTCCATTGACGCGGAATGAGGAAGCGGAGCGAGGGAGTATGCGGAGCGAAGTTGGATACTGTGCGGAGCTAGCCACAGCGCACCGCACAGTGGTTCCATTCTGGAAAAAGGTGGACATATGAACAAAAGTTCGAAATTCAATCTGATTTTTTTTATAAGACAGCTGACTCTTTCTTACAACATTTATTCTATTACAAATGTTTGTACGATCAATAGTCAGAGAGAAAAAAAAAATTTTTTTTTCTTTTTGAAAAAACAAACATAGCGATTCTACGCCTATTTTTCAAAAAGTGAATAAAAATTTCATTTCTTTTTCTCTTTTTAATACAGTTTATATTATTCTTTACAATTTTTGTTCCATTACTTTTTCCGTAGGATTACATTTTTACGGAATTTTTTTTAGATATTTATTTTTCTGATTTTTTTTTATATTAAATGTCAATTAGGCGAGTGTATAACTTATTTATATACTATAACAATATGTTTTAAATATAGAAAAAAAGTTAATTCTTGAAACTAGTTTCCGCGCTCTTAATAAACGAGCTATTAAACGTTAGAATGACTTTTTTGAGACATAAATCTGAGTCGAATAATAAACGAGCTATTAAACGTTACAATATTATATTCATGACTTTTTTGAGACATAAATCTGAGTCGAATAATAAACGAGCTATTAAACGTTACAATATTATATTCATGACTTTTTTGAGACATAAATCTGATTCGAACAATACCAATGAATTTAGTAGTACGCTGGTGCCTTATTATTCAGATTTCTGTGATTCATTATTAAATATTATGATAGTAGTTTATTAGTTAATTTTATTGGTTGATGGTTAGGGAGAAAATAATGTACGACCCGATATTTCACGGCCCGAATCTGTACAGCCAATAATGCATACCCTGATAATTCATGTATATGGATTTTAATAATCATGCCGTGCATTCCTGGGTCATCAATTATTGCTTGTTCAAAATTGGTCTGTATCGATAATGAGCGTCACATAATGTACAGCCAATAATTCATGTACATGGCTTCCATATATCAGGGTGTGTAATACTGTACGAGCAATACTGGCTGCGTAAACTCCGTGTCGATATTGTGCGGCCAGTATTGCACAGCCAATAATTGGAAGCCAACCATAGACAAACATTGTGATTGAAATAATATAAATTAACAATATATCCACATTGTTATACATTATAAATTAAGTAATATAATTAATTATAACATTATTAGAATATGAAGATACAATATTAGGTATAAGTAAATAATTATTTAAATCCAATTAACTATCCAAATCTCTATGCGATGCCTCGTTTGTTTAGGCGAGTTGCTGGGAAGAGTTGGCACAGTTACCTAGAATATTTGCTTCTCTGTGGTTTTTATAAAAGTGGTTGCAAGTCTAGGTTAGGTTAGGTTTGAACTGCGACAAAAACGCGGCAACGGCCGGCGGCGCAGCGCTCATAACTAAGTTTTTTAATGAAAAAAATATGAAATAAAAATTAATAAAAAAATTTAACACTTTTCTTTCGAATATAAACAGTTTGTATGAAAACTCTAAACAGTCATAATAATATCTTGCCTTCTTGAAATTACTGGATCATCCAACCGAGGCTTTGTTTTGACATTTGTATGTGCACGAAGTATTGGTCGTGCATTATTGGCTGTACATTATCAGCTCGTGCAATATTCTCCGGCCTGTATTGTACGGCCAGTATTGTACGACCTGATATTTAATGTACTTTGAATTCAAATATTGGTTGCATTTTC
Organism: Lomographa bimaculata; assembly: GCA_948107665.1. Lineage (NCBI taxonomy): Eukaryota > Metazoa > Arthropoda > Insecta > Lepidoptera > Geometridae > Lomographa > Lomographa bimaculata. The sequence goes on along the minus strand of OX403612.1, from coordinate 9,875,727 downwards.
CTGGCTGTGTATTATCGCCTGTACAAAATCGGTCCGTGTTATTTCACATCCAATAATGTACGGCCCGTATTGCAACAACATGATAATTGGAAGTCACGGAATAGTGGTTGCGAATTATTGGCTGGACATTATCAGGCCGTGCATTATTGGTCGTACAACAAGGGACTCGATGTTTATATTCATCACCTCGGTTCCCTGTCACAGAATAGAATAGAAAATTCTTTATTGTACACCAAATACAGTTAGTTACAGGGGTAATCTTAAAAAACTAAAGCACAATGGGCGGGCTTATTGCTAAAAGCGATTTCTTCCAGTCAACCTTTGGATGGAGAGAGGGATAATTTTATATAATGAGGTCGGTGGTGTAAAAACATGTCATATTACCTTCTCAGACCTCTTGCAGATCTCGAGCTGTTGTTTCAAGCCGTCAACCGCTTGTTCCTGTGAGGCGCTCCTCGCCTCCACGGTGGCGTTCTTACTCCGGAGACGTTTCACTTCGCATGCCAGCTTGTCTGCCTCGCTACGCGTTTCTTTGAATAGTTTCTCTTTTTCCTGAATAAAGCGAATTATTCTTTATTCTTTATTGTGCACATATTAATCACATTTTCTACACTAAGGTCATAACATAATATGGACAAAGGCGAGCTTATCCCTTCAGAGTTTTCTTCCAGCAAACCCTTTAAGTAGGAATTTATAAGAGCGGCAGGTTTTGTGACTTTTTTTTAATTTCTATTTTAATACTACGGGCCAATTGCCTATATTTCCTAAAACTAAACTAAAACTATGTACAGCAAAGTACTAAGTTACCTACAAGACTCAAGTAACTCAAGTGCTCCAGCCCACTACCAGTGGGTAGCGTTCCCATCATGCTGACGGCATTGCCTCTCTGAATTGCAATGCTAATACGTTGAGCCGAATAAGTGCCAGCATTTTGATCACGTGTCGCTTCAACCAAGCGCTCTGATAGAATTTTGAAAAAAAATTTGTTTTGTGTACATAGAAATACGATAATAATACATAATATGTTAAAAATATGCATTCAAATTGATAAATAATAATGGACATCATAACATTGGTTCCTTTTAAATTTGATCAAGATCTAATCAGTATTTTAAGAGTTAATGTCAATAATGCGTGTTTAATATATTTAATCTGATCAAGGTGGAACTCATTGCCTGCGTCTTTGTTCCCCGAACGGTATAATCTGGGAGTCTTTAAGTCTCGAGTGAATAACGCATATCCCATCTTCGACCGCATCATCACCTTCCATCAGGTAAGATAGTGGTCAATGCATATCCTGCATTAAAAAAAGGTTCCGAAGAGAAAGTGAAATCGGTTTATTTTAAGCTTTGCTTGCGTTTAATTATTGTTTAACCCAGATATCATCCCTATAATATATTACTTCATGATGATATGTATACTTACTTCAAGTCTCTTCTGCGTGACCATATACTTGGCTCTCATGTCGGCTGTGCTGGATTTCATGTTGTTCGCTTGGTTCAGTAGGCCCAGCCTCTCACTCTCCAGCTCGGCCAGGTGAGTGAGGTGACACTCACACTGGGACGCCTGTAAACATTATACTAATATTATATTTGTTAGTTTTTGTGTGTGCAAATTGTCCTAGAAGGCTCGAATTTCTCCCACATAAGCCGAATATTTTATTGCATTCTCTAAATTAAGATAGGTGGTATAAATAAATGACAGTACATTAGAGACCTTGTTGGGCACAACAATTTAGAGCAGAGGAGGACGACATGCTTCATTAATCATAATGTATCAATTTAAATCATAATAAGATTAAGTCTGACTCCCTACACGTGGTCCCCGGGTGGTGCTAATCAGGTGACATTTGAGAGGTGGTAGAGCATTTTGTGAGTTGCTCGCCTGGCTTGCTACCAAAGTAGCTTACCACCATCAAGTTGAAAGTCTGCCGCCAAGCCAAATACGGTGTATCAGGCAGTTATCCTTGAGAGCCTGCGTATTCCAGATCTAGTGTGTTTACCAGCTTCGATCACATCGTCACTTACCATCAGGTGAGATAGTGGTCAACAAATAAACCTGTCACAAATAAAAAAAAAAAATATGTCATAATTATGTATTGTTATTGTACTTGTGTATAGTGTTGTTATAAGTGTTAGTGCTATATAATAAATGTCAAGTATTTATTAATTTGTTAATGTAAGTTAATATTAATATACTATATTAATGACAAGGATGCATGGAGGCAAACTGCACAGGCTCTTTCTAGCGACTACCATAATAACACCTAGGTTAAGAACATTATGTATTAGAGATTAAGAATGTTTTTTAAAAAAAATGAATGAAAAAAATGCGCCGCCGAGTTTCTTGCCAGGTTCTTCTCGAGATGGCTGTAATTTTGCGAATCTGGCAATAGAATCATTAACTTTCATGAGTGCCTCTTTGGAGCCCATGTGAATAAACGATTTTTATTTATATTTTAAATTAGTAAGTAATAATAAGTATTTAATTAGTTAGGAGTATTATTTTTTTTTATAATAATATGCAATAATTTATATTTTGTCGTTGAGGTATTCCTGAATTGTGTACTTAATAGCTTTTATTAATTAAAATCTCCTTTATTTGTTTTAAAAATATCATGTCGTCAGGTTGGTTTCTGATGTGTTTCGGCATTTTATTGATATTTTTAGTAATACTTTTAAAAACAAACAAGCCTCATATTCAGACATTAAAACTTTTTGGTCCCTAAGTCTGTCGAATTGGACTTCTGTCGCTTCTAACTGCACTTCCGAAACCAGATGTTACTCTGGTCCACACTAAAGGAAAAGAACATATTCGCATATTCAATTTTCAAAATCGTTTATTCACATGGGCCCCAAGAAGTACTCATATGACTTATGCCAGATTCGCAAAATTACAGCCATCTCGAGAAGATACTGCCAAGAAACTCGACGGGGCATATACAACACAAACGCATTCACAGTCCCGCACTAAGTTCAAAGACTTGTATCGTGGGTGCCGGAAACATTCACATCACACACACATTACCCAGAACCAGAAGCACAAATATCCCTTGGGAAGGAATTTGTGCTCCTGCCAGGTATCGAACCCAGGACCCACGGCGCAGAGGGCGGACACCTGTCCACTGAACCAAATGGGTCGTCAAATTTTTATTATTTTAAAAAATTCTTACATAATTTCGATGTCCCCGATAGGCTCCGATAGCCCGGGACACTAAGCCCGGACGCCCCGGGGCTCCAAAGTCTCTGGATATGTGGATAGTGTTTAAGATTTCTATTGCCTACCTTCTTTTCGATAGTACTTTGTAGTTTGTCAATTTGTTCTTGCATCAGTTTGACTTTTGATGATAGAAACTTGCAGACGCCTTCCACAGTGACTCTATCTGAAAATATTGAAAAATAAGATATATTAATTTGTTTTACCAATGATAGAAAGTGACGATGCGGTCGAAGATGGAAGTTAATGGAATATGGTTGCCTATTCACTCTAGACTTGAAGACACCCAGATTGTACCGTACAGGGAACAAAGACACAGGCAATGAGTTCCACTTCTTCGCTGTACAAGACCAACTGCTTATCAAATTTCATGAAAATCATTGGAGCCGTTTCCAAGATTCATATTATATCTAATACCTTTAAACAAGCAATTCTTGTATATATATATATATATACATGTATATGTATAAACTGAACTAGACAACGTCTTTTATCCGCGTTTCAGCCAAGCAAAGCTCGGTCATCAGGGTACTATTTATATATATACAAGAATTGCTTGTTTAAAGATATTAGATTGTATGCTAGTCTAACACACCTAATATAGAATTGCTTATCAAATAAACACTTACCTTCTTTCGAAAACGATGGAGGCAACACTTTATCCTTCACATTTAAACTCACAAAAGCGTACAAAAACTCTTCATTATCACTTCTATCAATTCTAGTGCGCGGACAGCACGCACACTCTACCCTATTCTGTGCATCTTTTTTACTCTGTGATCTATCTATAGAACCTCCTTTTTTGGAACTCTTGCCTTCAAAAGAGCTTATATCTTTATTTCTTAATATATCTTTAAAATCTGTATCTGTTATATCCAGTCTATTGTTTCTAACGTTTTCAACATCAGAGTCCGATTCTGAACTCTTCGTTGATAGTTTTAAGGTTCTCTTTTTGGTTGTCTTTTTGATTGGAGTGTCGGGATGAGATGGCGGAGTGCAGCAATGCTTTTTGTTTCTTTTAACTGGAGTCGATAGGCTTGGAGAGAACTCGGTGAAGAAGTCTTGCTTCTGCTGAGTAATTAAGAAAATTCTATTAAACGAATGTAGGTTTTATTTCACACTACACCCTACCTAATTCGCCCACGATAGTCAAGATATAAAGTAGCATGTGTGTAAATCCTAGGAAGCTATGTTTATTCTAATTTTCATCCAAATCAGCCATTACAGAGTGTAGAGAAAACAAACATACTTACACACAAACTTTCCGTCTTATAATATTAGTGTGGTATCTGATAAGTATCTATATTGACCTGCCTGTTGAGTAAATTGGGCGTTCACGTTCTAAGCAGGGGTGTATCAGGTTCATTCCCAGCGGGAACACAAGTTTTCTCCCCCATGGATATTTTTTGTTTTGCAAAATTGTCGAGCATTTGACTACTATCTCACCTGATAGAAAGTGACGATGCGGCCGAAGATTTGTGTTTCTTGTTCAGATTGTGATAGTGTGTGTCATAAAACGGGCATTAAATAAGATACCTTATTACAAATAAACCAACAAACGCAATCAAACTCACAGCCCCACACTCAGACTTGGTTTTGACATGATACAAATCTGTAAGCAGTGTGCGACGGTGAGAGTGTAGGCATTCTGTATTGTCTTGCTTCATAGCCTCTTTATTTTACAAGCCTGATGTATAGATTACAGTAGATTTAGGAAACGATTTAGTAGGTTAGTAACATTAGAACAGTAAGTAAAGGCTCGTATATCAATTGTATTATATTTCTTTAATTATTTTCAGGTCTTGAAATAACTTTATTAATTTTTTTTCGTTATGACAGCAAAAAGAAATATAATTCTTACCATTACATGTTCGATTTCCTTCATCAAACTCTCAGTTTTCTTCTCTAGTTGCTTGTTCAACCGTTTAAATTCATCTTCCCGTGCTAATAATTCTATTGCATCCATTTTAAACTTGAGAACTTGGGTAAAACTGCAGAAGGAAAAAACGTAACTGATCGTAACTTCGATCAAACTTTGTTGACGTACTGACTTTGATTTTTGACACATTCACAAAAACATAAAACTGTTAAGAAAAGTTGGCATTCGTAGATATCTATAATGGCCTACAATAAAGTATTTTAAATTTTATCGCATAATACAGTAAGCAAAACAGGCGGTTGCTATGGTTACAGGGCGTTGTTAGTCGTTTCACTACTCCACGTACACATTTCGTGGTTCAACACAGGTTCCATTTATTTAAGGATTTACAATATAAAATAAAAATCGAGTTAAAAGTACCTGATAATAATGGCCACAATTTTAAGTATTTCACATATATTATGAATAAGATAACCTACATCAGATACTCTTGGTGTTAATGAGAACTTGCCGCCATCTATTGAGCATGAAAGTAAGCTTGTGAAGGCCAATAACTTGTCAAAAACAGCTGAGCGACAACCAATCATAGCGAACCGTGCAAATGTCAATAAGCTGTGTTTTCTTTGTTCCGTACACAGTTCCGTATAAACACACACACATACTTGTTGACACTGCTTTGTTTCCCATATGATTCACTTTGAAAATGCTAAGCCTTCTGGTTAGAAAAACTCATGTAGAAGAACTAGGTACAGACTAGATATGACTGCTGATAACAAATTTGGGTCAAAACTCGTAAAGGGATTAGCGAAAAACCTTATCAAGGTCGTTAAACTACGAGCGAGAAGTAAGATGTTAGAAAGAGCAAGCTATACTAATGCATGTGTGCCATTGTGTTTTTCAATCGATTTACCAATGAGAACGGAGTTAACACAGCTGACATTTTCAGTGTGTGGTTGAGGCGAGCGGCTAATAGACGCTCGCTGCTTTCGCGACGGCTAAATTTGCATAGAAATCTCAATTTTGGACTGCTTTTGAGCGTCCGGACATATTGTTATAGTGTAATAATGTATTTGAAGAGAAAAAGAAACGATTATCAAAGTGTTATATTATAGCCCAGGTGTTTTCGTTTGGAGTGAGACGATTATACGTTCGCAGCTAAAAAAAGGTAAGTTCCACATATATAATTATGTTTAGATTTCGTGTGTACGCTTTTGAAACGTTGTGTATTCTCGTTACGAGCATATCCTGCGAATTAGAAAGTTAATTGACGAGTACGATCGTGTTATAAACCGCATTAATTCTGTATAACTTGCATGTAATGAATCGTATGCGTCAGAAAGTTTGCTTCAATTTAGTTGGGTTAAACCATGGTTATAAATAGATAAGCCGTGAATAAAACATAGTGTTTGTGTTTTAGTATTACATAAAAATGCTTAACAATTACTCAACGATAGTTACTATGCAGCACTCTACCTGCGCCTATTTAAAAAAAGCCACGTCGAACATATATCAGCTGTTGGCAACAACTTTTTTCAGAAGTACCAATCTCGAAATTGAAAAAAGATGGTGGAAAAATAAAAATCAGCTGATGCATGTTATTTTATTTTGAACAAAAGGGCAAGGGACTTGAGCGAGCGCGATGGCTGGCGATTTCTTTTACTCTTTTGTGTGCTTTATAACGGGTTCGACAGGTACTTTCGGCCCTTCTGACTGGTTGCTAGTGTTGCGACACGCCCGCGGATTATATATCGATAAAGTTACGGATAATATCCAAAACCAATTATAGGTAATAATTTATGTAGCAAGCGCACTTTACAATGTTATCACTGGCAAATAGGAACACAGCCCTATTTATATTATTATACTGATATGTGGGTAAGTAGGTAGGTAGTTCATTATCTCGTCTCTAGCAGTTCATTATGATTAACTAGAAACTAAAATACCTACCTATACAATATACGAACTATATGCAAATATGATCCATCTGCGGCTGCTACCCTAAATGACAACGAATTAGGTATATTTATGTATTTCTAATATGCGTATGTATTTCTACGTAATCTTTTTTTACTGGTTAGGCGTATTAAGGAAATCGATAATAAATATTTGCTGGATTTTATAGTAGGTATTCTACTAGGAGATAACTATACCAATGAATAAAGCACCTATTAGACCCAGTGGTACCAAATGCCTAGAATTTTAACATTCATAATCGAATTATTAAAATTATGCATAATGTAATTACATTTATATTTTAATTAGATATGTCGTGTTTCGTTAATATTAAGTTAGTACACGGAGGACTTAATGCTAATACAGTATTTTCTGCCAGTCAACCGAGATGGTGAAGAAAAAAATGCGTGGTAGTGCAGTATAAGGGCTATTAACTATTATTTATGATTTAAAATATACCTACATATATACATAGCATGACATACAATAAATATACCAAAATATAAATATATAATCTTATTATACATAAATATAATATAATATAAAAGGTAAAATACCCATAAATAAATAAAAAAAAAACTATATATGAAATTTTACACGCACACACACACAAAACTATGTAGATAATTTAAAAAACATTTTTAATCTGTGATAGGTTCCTTACCACTATCACCTGATGTTAAGTGACGATGTGATTGACGATGGAGCTTTCTTAGAAAATACCTATTCACTCTTGACTTGAAGGCTCCAAGATTGTAGTTAAGTACCCACTTCCGCTGGATGATTAGCTTCTGCTGATTTTTATGAGTAATTCTAAGTACCTACAGTACACCTGTATAGGTGAGTGTTGTAATAAGTGCTAGGCGTGCTGCAATACCTATTCTGCCTCTATTACTAACCAGTGTCAATCACTTGCTAACTGTTAGCGATTCAGGCAACTTTATCTCCGATTTCATATATAATCATTAACATAACAGCTTCTACACTCACAGCCCCACACTAAGTTCGATTACTTGTGTCGATGTCGTGGGTGCGGGAAACATTCACATCATACACAATCACAACCAGAATCAGAAACATAAATTTTCCTTGCGGAAAAAACTTGTGTTCCAGCTGGGAATCGAACCCGATACCCTTGCTTAGTAGGCGAACGCTCACCCAATTAAGCCAATGGGCAGTTCAAGAATCTAATATACTTATTAAAATTCTTATATGCTTATGTGTAAAGTAATATATGTCAAAACTGGTCGTTATCCAAATTAAAAAACCGATTTTATCGAAATCACGATGTTATAGTTTCCGGATACCGGATATCCGAGAATTAATTCAAACTCGTGTTCAATTACGCTAGACCACAATCTCATTTAATATAAAATGACGATACGGTCGAAAATGGAACACGCTTGCTTAGTACATATTCACTCGGTTTTTAAATATCCCCATCATCTAAAAGTTAATTGAAATAACATTTTATTTACATAATTTTTTAATGAATTCCTTACTGATAATCTAATTACCGTCATTCTACTAATTACACACTAGTAATTAAATAGGTCTAGGTATTTTACTAATAGCATATACTTCTAATTATCAAATGCGCAAACAAAATGTTAGGCCCTTATTGATAGGAATTCTTATCCTATTAAAAAAAAACTACTATATGAACCGTTTACCATGACAGATTCATGAAAGAGGATATAAAATGAAATTGAGTACTATTTTTTTATGTAATTGTATGTATATATCTCGTTCGTCAAAAGTTATCCGAAAATGTAGCAGTTAAACAAGCAACAACTCACACTCACAGCTCCAACATAAGTTCAAAGAGTTATATTGCGGATCATGGCATCAGTTATAGAATACGATACAATACAAAACACTTCATTGCACCAAATAAAATAACATAAAAAAACAATCATATTATTTATATCTAAATACAATGGGCGGACTTATCGCTAAAAGCGATCTTTTCCAGCCAACCTTTGAATGGAAAAGAGAAATACAATATATAAGAACGTAGGTCGGTGTTGTGATCAACTAAATATATTTATAATCTATGTATATATAAATCAATGCCACTTTTCGTTGTTATTTTATAACTCAAGAACGGGCTCACCTATCCAAACCAAATGCTTAGGCTTTGTTCGGACTATTTAGTAGATGGTTTATGTGAAGTTTGCACAAAATCGGTCGAGCGGTTCTTCATTTATCACACCGGGGTGAAGCCGGGGCGGATCGCTAGTATATTTATAAATACATATAACAAATAAATAAATAAATACATAATACAATATTATGACATACTTTAAAACATTCTGAATAAATAATAGGTACCTATACAGTATTTGAAACTTACTATCTACAAGTAAGAGATGAAAACATTATACCAAATCAGTCGTTATAAGTTAGATAGAAGTTTTTTATCTCTAATTCTCTTCAGAACACATTTCCGAGGAGAATTGTGCTCCTGCCGGGAATCGAATCTGATACCCACAGCGTGAAAGGCGAAGGCTATCTTACTACGCGCTACTATTAATAAAAACGCTGTCATCATTAAAAATAAACTTATGCGTTATAGTAGTAATTACCCGTCACGCTTTCACTCACTTATATAACTTGAAAGTTTGTTGTTGTTCAATGTATTTTACATTATACATTTTAAAACTTATTGTTTCATTGTTTCTCTTTTTTTTTAAACAGTATAGGCAAGCATTTGACCACTATCTCACCATGGAAAGTGATGATGCGGTCAAAGATGGGACATGCTTGCCTAGAAGATACCTATTCACTCGAGACTTGAAGACTCTCAGATTATATCGTTTGCGGAACAAAGACGCAGACAATGAGTTCCACTCCTTCGCTGTACAGATGATGAACGTAGAAGCGAAACGCTTTGAGTGAACTGGAGGTATGTCAACCATAAATGGATGATGATTCTCTTTAAGTTTTTGATAGCATCACCTCATATTTTTATAACTACATATTTTTATTTATTCTACTTTTTACCGAAGAGGTGCACTACCATATCAAAATATCCTCGATACACCCAGGTTAACTGGAAGAAAATGCTTTGTAGCATTAAGTTCGCCTATGTACCTACTATACTGTTTGTGCAATAAAGAATTTTCTATCTATCTATATTTATAGGGAAGACGATGAAAGTTAAAGTATGTAACTTATTTCAAACTGCAAGACATAAAAGCCCAAGTTGATCACTAATTAATACTGATTACGGTCAGGAAGTCGCACATGCGCGTATTAAATTTAAAAAAATAACATGTGTCTCCATACATTAAATTATGTTTCTATCCAATTTCATTAATAACGGTCCAGCGGTTTAGTTGTGATGAAGTAACAAACAGACAGACATAAAGATAATTCTTCTTTCGGATTTATACTAACACAAATGTACCCTCCAAATTTCAAGTCTCTACGACCAGCGGTTTAGGCTGTGCGTTGTTTCTAAGTCAGTCAGTCAGTCAGTCAGTCAGTATAACAGGACAAAGATGCTTATAGTATTAGGAAATGTGGTGTAATAATTGCGTATGATATTGTTATTTCCTTTTCTATGGTATAACCATACTTTTTATCTATGGTATTACCATTCTGAGTGACGTCATCGATCTGAGCTTAACTGTGTCTGTGTAATATCACCATTCTCCGATGTGCGTAAGGTACAAATTAGCTTATAACAATGGTATGATGATGCAATGGTAGATATTATTTCAGCAGGTACCTAGTTCTATGTTTTCTGAGAGTGATTCTTCTGTACGTAATGCTATTATTCTCTGATATTTCCATGATTATTTTAAAAAGAAATTAAATTAGTATTTTTCATACAAAATAGAGTATACATATTGGTCTTCATTACTAATTCGTCTTATTTTGCCATGTGGTCGCATGTGAAAATGTATGTAATAGATTTATTATTAATGTTAAATTATATTGAGGATAAAATCGAATGTCAATAAAAGCTATAAAAATACAATGTCAGAAAAATAATATCGGCCAAGCGTATATATAATTGTTGATATTAATATAATATTATGACGTCAAATCGATTTTAGTATTTAAAAACTCTTTCAGACAGTAAAAGGTCTTGTCAAGTACGTGATTCAGTATTTTCCTAAACGCTCTTATAGGTAGGCCTTTTGCGTATGGTGTTTTGTATATATTTTATGCGTATTTTTAAGCTATTGCATAGCTTCTATCGCGGGCCTTGAGCGTGGAGACCTAATCCAGAAATTCCGTAACGAAAAAACCTAACGCCCCCCACTCTAGCGACTTCACAAAAAGTTTTCGGTTACGTTGAGATGCGAACTCCGTACCGATGCATTCGATTCAGTATCCAATACCAATCGGCTACTGAGTCTTCTAAATATAACTTCGAAATAAGCGTATAGGTTTTGACGTTTACGTTTTTAAAGTAAACGTCAAAATCTATATGCTTATTTCGAAGTTATAGTTTGAAGACTCGGTAGCCGATTGGTACTGGATACTGAATCGTATGCATCGGTACAGAGTTCGCATCTCAACGTGACCGAAACTTTCTGTGAAGTAAAATGAAACTGAAAAATAAAAAATGCTATGCAATAGCTTTACCGCGGCAGTCCCCGAGTGCCACACGTCTTTTTTTGTATATATTTTATTACTGACGTGATAACGTCTTATAAATCGATGAACACCGGCTGCACGCACGAAAATGTGTCACGTTCCGCCTGAGCCTGAGCGTGCAAGCGAGAGCGCGGAACAAGCGATAGAGAGGCACGATCGGCCAAGCGTTCGTCTTATGACGTTAACACGTAAAATTATCGTCCGTAAACCAAATTTACAGACAACCATTTTTTTGATGATATTTGTAGAAAAACATAAAGTTAGTCATGTCCTTAAATGAAGTACAAAAACATAAGTCATAACTGAATCATTGGAACAATCCGTGATACTGTTTATTCGTCGATACATGAAAACAATTTACACAATATTTCTTACCTAAATCAATTTTCATTGTGCAAGTGAAAGCTATTTGCATGCACGCAAGCCCGGTTGCGCAGAGCATGCACGAGAAGGAACTATTTCTAGCATGAAAAGTATACATATTTTGTTCCCCGAACTGTATAATCTGGGTGTCTTCAAGTCTAGAGTAATTAACACTGGGGCAGCTTCTTAATTTATATCAAGCTCAAGTCCGTTCGTGTACGAGTACTGCGACCACCTGTGGGATGAATCCGCTAAGTACCAGCTTGAAGCTCTTGAGTCAATCAACCAGCGAAAAAAGACTCATTGGACTTCTATACTTGAGTTCAAATTGCAGTCTCGGTCACCGACGTAAGGTCGCAAGCCTATCGGTATTCTATTGTTTACATTTTGGTGAATGTGAGCAGGAATTACATGAATTAATTCTCCCATGCCCGTTTTACTATTTAACAACAAGACAAACTAACAAACGTCATCCATATATAGTTGACATACCCCTAGTTCGAGGCGTTTCGCTTCTAGGTTTATCATCTGTACTGCGAAGGAGTGGAACTCATTGCCCACGTCTTTCCCCGAACGGTATGATCTGGGAATTTTCAAATCAAGAGTGAATAGGTACCTTCTCGGTTAAAATGTTCTATCTTCGGCCGCATCGCCACTTTCCATCAGGTGAGATAAGTGGTCAAATATAAATAAAATGTTTTGATTGTATTTAGGATGGGAAGCCTTGCTTTTTACGATATGTGATCCAGTACTAGGTACTTGGTTCGATGCCCGCTTCTACCACAATTTTCCGCTTCAAGGGAAATCTTTGTCAGGAACACAGACTTAACTTTAACCTGTGGAAAATCCTGGGTGTGACTTTGCCGAATATGTGACATGCTTGCCTAGAAGATACTTATTCACTAGATACTTAAAGACTCCCAGATTATAACATATCTGTATGTGCTGTGATTGTTTCCGGTAACTGCAATACAAATCTTAGAACTTGAAGCTATGAGGGAAAGAAAAGCTTTTTGATATCACATTTACGATTACATTAATTCGACAGTTTGTGTGTGTGAGTATGTTTGAAACTAGGTGTCTTAGCGACGGCTGGACGGATTACGATGTTTTTTGGTTTATATATAGTCTAGAGTTTAAACAAAGGCTACTTTATATCCTGATTAACGTGGGTAAAGATGCGGGGTATAGTTAGTAATTTATAATAAAAGGTAAAAATTTACCGATGATGCCAGGACTGCGGACTACGTGGGTGCGAATAGCGAGACAATGCGTGTATATAAAATGCAATATTAAAGGGAGGTCTATGCCCAGCAGTGGGCTATATATATGTAGGTGGTTATATCAAACGCGAATGAGGTTACGGGTATCAACAAGTTCTGCAATAAGTTCCTTGCTTGAGTGTCGTTTGGACTACGCAGTTCTAGTGTCAAGATTTTTTAGGCCGCCTTAGAATCCGACATGAAGTTACGACTGTTGTCTTACGACTAACAGCTGGGACTGACAGCTTAAAGTGCCCTCTGAAGTATTGTGGCCAGTTTAAAATCCCAATGGTCACCCATCCAAGCACTGACCAGACTGAACTGAACGCAGATATCGATCGTAGCGCCATCTTTTTTTTCTAAAACATCTAGAAACCCACTCAAAACACTACAAAATAGTGTTGATAGCAGCGCCATCTACCAGGTTAAATTGTTAATCTGAACCATCAACCTACTCAAAAACGCAACGAATGTCGATCGCAGCGTCACCTACAAGACCCCATATTCCCAATCCGACAATTCTTTGGCCAACAGTACTCAAATTTCCATGGAGCGAAGTCGACTAAAAATATGATTTTAATTTTTGTTGTGTGGAGCCCAGTGGATACAAAGTATGGGCATTAAATTGTTCGAGAACAATACCCGTGGAGCGCAGTGGCATAACCCTGCTTAACCTAGTCAGTCAGATTTTCCGCTCCGGCGCAGACGGACGGGAGGAAGGAGGAGGCAATTCGCACGCCTCCTCTCTCCTCCTCTGTAGTGGGGTCACTGGTGGAGAGTCAGGGCTCCTCTCCACTGACTTGCACGGCCCCACACGTCTGGGGGGTGGCCTTGGTGAGCAAGGTCACCCCTCCATGGGCGCAGTGGCCCGGAGGAATTTGCATCCAGGCCTACCGCCGGGGCAAGATAGTGACTGCTAGCGCGACCCTTTCTTGCCCCACCTCGGCGAGGGACTGCTCACGGGGGGGGGTTTTAGTGGGTTCGAGCCCCACATACCCCTTTCCTTCATCCCTGGGAAGGAAAGGAAATGCCAGGCATTTTCCCACCAACAAAAAAAAAAAAATTCAGTCAGATTTTTAAATAATTACACAATGATAACTATTATTTTATCTGTCCAACCGTATACGTTTTACGTAAAGGTACAAGTCCAACGGCCACGTTATCTGGGTATCTATTTGCAGCTCGCACCAGGTTGTCGACCTTCTGTTGCACTTTATTAATGTAATCTCTATTATATTTTAAACAAACCGTACAAAAATAGCTTGTTCACATGGGTCTTCAATCTATTTGGGTTACTACGCTTGGAGAGTCTAATTTTATCTATTTTTTCTTTTTCTTTTAAATACGGACAAACGCATTCACACTCCGCATCCACACTAACTCCAAGGTACACTATATATATATATATATATATATATATATATATATATATAGTGTACCTTGGAGTTAGTGAAACAGTATGAACGGTATTATCTGGGAATCTTCTATTCGATACAAATTTTATCAGTAATAAATAAATGTAATAAAAAGTAATCAATACATATTTAATATCTATAAATAAATAGTATTTCATTCATTTGTAACGTAGGTATATGAATTTTAATAGTTTAGATAATGGCGACTTTTAACAAAACGACGTATCAACTCTAATAAGTTATTAACCTATCAGTAGTACAAATAAACTAATTAAATTGAAATTAGGTCAAATAAGGTTATTCGCTTGTATATAGATAAGTATTATTTTTAGTTATTACAATAATAACTGTTATATTTAATTAGTGTGTTATTATTATGTTTGTTGTTTTTGTGTTCATATTACTTGTGAAAAATATTAGCAATATTGTTTTTTATTTATTGTTGTTAAAGTCGAGTCAAATTGATAATGCTCTTTACTTCAGTTCTGTTTACAAAAAAGCAATAATAGTGTCTTTGCAATAATTATATATACAAGCCGTTTGCCCCGAACTGAGATCTCGCGCCTACATTTTGCCTCATAGAGAAACACTTTTGAAGTTACTTGCTTATAACTTTTTTTTCTATATAATAATTGTTTGATTTCTGTATTTGTTATACAAGTACAGGATATAACGGATGTTATATCTAAGTTTCAGTGTTCAGTGTGAAGCCGTCTTTGAGATAGACCCCGGGACAAAATAGGTCTAAAAACAGTGACCTTAGTGGCCTGCCAAATCGTTATTTTCCAACATAGATTTTTTTAAACCGGTTTTGTACTCTACTTGTCAAGCTCTTTTCAACGATACCCTACAAGGGTAGATAAAAAAATAAAAAATATTTTTATTATTAATATTATATATTCGCTTATATGGTTTAGACGCTAGATGCCTCTGACAGACGGACAGACGGACAAAGTGCTGAACGACCCAAGTCAACTTAGAGATCTCGCATCGGTCGATCAATAAGGAAGAATGTATTTTGTCTGTCCGTTTAGGGCGTAAGCTTTACCCACATTTGCCCCATTGCTGAACAGTCTAATACCAGTGCTGCAATTTCCAGTGTAATAAGTAGGCATATTAAACAACACCAAGTCTCAAGGAGAGGAGCACAAGGCAGTGGCACGCGAGACTTTCATTAAAATTTCTGGATCGCACTGCACATAGAGCCATTCATGACGCTTACCATCAAGTGAAAGTCTTGCTTGTAATGAACATGATAGATAATTTCTGTTGTTGTAAAAGTTACTTCGTTGATTTCATACCAGTATAAATGTTGGTTGACGACTGTTATAATGTCGCTGATAACAAACTCATACCTATCAAATCATATCTAAGTAGGTGAACAAAGTAATGTCGAGATGTGTTCGCGAAAAACAAAGATAGCTGGTAAATAACAGAGGCTTGACCTTTTATCCAATCTAAATATATTTGTGAGCGAACTAAGAATACCTATCGAGGTAACGGTGTGAATAACTCTTTAGATAACATCCATTCACATTGCGAGAGTAAATTTAAATAAAATAATATAAACATTATTTTATTTCAATTTATTTTTATTTGTATATATTCTCGGATATCGTAGTTTTAGGTCAGGCATCCGGATTTTCACAACCGTATCTAAGTATCCGGATCGCAAGCCCTACATTTTTAAGCTCGAGCCAAACGTTAGACATGTTGGGCTTCTATTGTTATAAACTGTTATTTAAATAAAATTATTGTATAATATATGAATATACTATTATTGTAAAATAAATTTAACAGCTTAATGTTTATTTAAATAAATATTTATATAACCAGAGCTTAAAAAAACCGACTTCACCGCTTTATGTTCAGAATCCTTGATCAGATTAAATGAATTGAATACTTTTTTAACTCAAAAACTACTGGTCTGACTGTAATGTTTTAACGAATATATTATATAGAGAACTTATATATTATAATTATTTTACTTAAAAGCTGGTCCTTCCGATGTGGTCCCATTTAAATTTGATCAAGATTTAAGCAGTAGTTCTTGAGTTATCTTTAATAATGCGTTCTCATCTCATATAATCTGATCTGATGATTTGAAAATATGTGTATAATTTTTGTAATTGTTTTCTCTATACGCTGTAACGGTCGAACGGATTTAAATTTGGAATGTGCACTGTTGATAGACTTTTTTAATGCCCGATAAGCAAGCATTTGACCACAATCTCTCGCGATATAAAGTGATGATAAGGCCCAAGATGTAGCATGCTTGCCTAGAAGATACCTATTCACTCTTGAATTAAAGACTCCAAGGTTATACCGTTCGGGGAACAAAGACGATCAAAGCAGCGGGCCACAGCTACCAATATAATAATTATGTAAATATTGTATACTATTATTATTATTACGACACTTATTTAAATGAATGATTACCAAGGTACAATTGTGAAATAGTTATTAATAATTATATAACCCGCCAGCCCACACTGAAATTATTTATACCGCGATAAAAGTTTTCCTGGTTATCAATACTCAATATATTCTTATGTTCAATATTTAAGCATTTGAAAGAAAGAAAGAAAAAGCGTCTATTTTACACAAAATCACAACACAGAACCGGAAATATAAATAACTAGCCGTGCCCCGCGGCTTCGCCCGCTATTATCAAGTTAAAAAGTAGCCCTAGGTATAATCTATGTACATTCCAAATTTCATCCAAATCCGTTCAGCCGTTAAAGCGTGAAGAGGGAACAAACATACTTACACACTCACACACACTTTCGGATTTATAATATTATAGTAAGATATGACAAAGATAATTATTTGACCGCAATATCACTTGGTAGAAAGCAACGATGCGGTCGACGATGCGATATGGTTGCTTAGAAGATACATGTTCACTCTAGACTTAAATAAGCCTTGTTCCTGTTTCCTTGATTACCTACTTAGTTGTTATCAAAATATGCATTTATAATTATATTAATTAGGACATTAGATCGCTTATTTATCATAAATAGGATATTAATAACCTGACATTTAGATATTCAAGTTAAATCTGTATATTTAAATAAGTATTTTTACATATGGTTGTCCTTCAGCGGTCTTTGAATATGATTTTTGTGTTATTTACTTAATTAATTAAGATCTATTGCATAAATTAGCTTAACTTAATTATTATATTAAACTAATTTTATTGGCGGTGGAAGTTCGCCGGGTCAGCTACTCCTACTAATATTATAAATCCGAAAGTTTGTGTGTAAGTATGTTTGTTCCCTCTTCACGCTTCGACGGCTGAACGGATTTGGATGAAATTTTGAATGTATAGAGATTATACCTAGGATTAACACATAGGCTACTTTTTACTTGATTTTAGCGGGCGAAGCCGCGGGGCACGGCTAGTGTTATATAAAATAGTAGTCAAACATTTTCATAAGAACTTATAACATAACATACCTCTTTCACACTCGCAGCCTCTCACTAAGTTCGATTTGTTTCGTCGGTGCCGGACACATTCACAGCACACACAATCACACCTAGAGCCAGAAATAAAAATGCCCCTTCGGATGAAAACGTGTGTTGCCACCGGGAATTGAACCCGGTTATCGTTGCGTAGAAGGCGGACGCGCACCTAAGTATGCCAGCGGGATGTTCTAAAGATAAACAATATGCATATTAAAATGATAAAATAGAAAACAAATGTAAAAATTCAAATTATTGATTCCCAATTATATATTATTCGTGAAAAAATATAATGAAAACAAATGAAACCTTACAAGCCAAGTATTTATTATTTTCCACATCCGCCGACATCGACGGTGCTTCCAAACACCAATTTTCACGTGTCACACACTTTTATTGCTTACATTTGTTTTCTTTTAGCTGCGGCTTAACAAACTTTGTGCATTTAGCCAGTGTCAAGTAAAAAATCATTTTCAAATTAGCTTGGTGTTTCATAAAACCAGTCCTGGTCACAAGTCACAGTCAAAGTCATGTAAAAGTGTCATGGTTCAGTCATAGTCAAGTCATGCCCTAGTAAAGTGGTAGAAACTTTACTAGAAATTGAAGTTTTGGAGCGAACGCGAAATTCACGTTATTCAACTTTGTATGATTTGCCTACACTTATGCACGTTTATGAACTACTAGCCGTGCCCCGCAGCTTCGCCCGCTATTATCGAGTTAAAAAGTAGCCTATGTGTTAATCCTAAGTATAAGCTATGTACATTCCAAATTTCATCCAAATCCGTTCAGCCGTTAAAGCGTGAAGAGGGAACAAACATACTTACACACTTACACACAAATTTTCGGATTTACAATATTAGTAGGATTAATAGTTAATAATCCACCATTATTACACATGAACACTCGAAGAATAAGAAATTCTCGCCACAACTCCCTACATTTATGTTTGCCTACATTAATTTATCATTGTGATTGTGTGTGATGTGAATGTTTCCGGCACCCACGTCCGAGTCATCGAATTTAGTGTGAGGCTGAGAGTGTGAAAGCGTTTATTAGAAAAAAAATTGATTATTCGGAAATTTTGGATACATATATAAAATCATATTCTACTAATATTATAAATCCGAAAGTTTGTGTTTAAGTGTGTAAGTATGTATCCTCTTCACGCTTTAACCGCTGAACGGTATTGGATGAAATTTCAAATGTACATAGATTATACCTAGGATTAACACATAGGCTTCTTTTTAACTTGATAATAGCGGGCGAAGCCGCGGGGCACGGCTAGTTGACTTATAAAATCAATGCAACGCAAGTCATGAATCATGACCATTTTGTGGGTGTATCCGTTTTCGACCGCTTACTTTTTGTGGTCCGTTTTAGCCTACAATTCTATACTATACCCTTCTATAGTAACATATCAGTCATTATGACGAACGACTGGTGTCGTTCGTCCCGAACTGAGTACTCGAGCCTACTTTTTGCCGAATAAAGAAAAACTTTCAAGGTTAATGATTTATAACTTTTTTTCTTTATTGTTCGATTTTTGTATTTAATATTTAATAAGAGTATAAAAATATAACGGATATTATACGTAAATTTCATTACCGGGACAAATATTTTATTTTATTTTCATAATCCAACAGAGCGTTTACAAACGTACGTAAAAAAACGTAGGTGAAAATATAATTACAAATAGGATACATATAATATGAACTATGTGTATTTAATCTAATCATACAATCCCTAATGTTTAGAAAAAAAAAATTTTAAGAGTGCATTTTTCTAAATATATATGTCTAAAAAACAGTGACTTTGGTGGCATACAAAATAGATATTTTCCAACTTAGATTAAAAAAAAAAACAATTGCGTACTTGGAAAGTTGAATTCAACGATATCATACACGGGCAGAAAAAAACAATACATTTTGCTCCCCACTTAAGTGTATAGGTGCCCCCTTAATATTTCCATTTATATCAGTTTAATTGTCACATCTGGCTTAGGCCTTTACATATTCTATGAGAATTCGAAGCTATTCGCTTGTATGGTTTAGACGCTGAAAGCCTCTGACAGACGAACGGACGGACAAATTGCTGATCCACCCAAATCAACCTATCTACTATACATACTATCTAACAATTCAATTATCAATAAGTGTTAAAAAACTCCAGGTAGATTTATTACAACAAAACATTCGACCTATAGAACCTAAGTCAATGTCAATCGGCTTGCACGTACATTTCGTCATCACTCCATCGGTGAACGGACTTGTTCATGAAGGCCAATATGTTATTTTATTGTGAAATTACTGATATATAATTATGTGCTTTCACGCTGCGTTAAAATGTTCTAGTGAAGTAATTGCTTAAAGGTAACGTACATGGCGATAGTTATATCGCGCATCGTTTACATTGCTTTTCTCGGTATTATTGCATTAAAATAATAATAGAATGATACAATAATTAGTTATTTGTTGCAAGTAAAACTCATATCCAACCAATGAACTATGGTGCTAAATAATTAAACGCAAGCAAAGTTAAAATAAAACAGGTATAATTTCCACCAAAAATTCTAAACGGTTACCGAAATGGTCACCAAATTACGTTTCCTAAAATAAAATTTCCTGTGACAGAACCGAATCGGATAACAGTAGGTTAAGGTTATTATTATTTTTTATAATTAATACAAAAATATGTATAATACGAAAACATTAATGTATTTCATAATATTTTAGGAAATGTAATTTGGTGACCATTTATCCAACGTAATTTGGTGACCATTAATCCATTTTGGTAACCGTTTAGAATTGTTTTGGTAGTAAAATATGTACTTTTTGGGCGGTTTTTAAACACAAGTAAAAAAAAACTGACTCCACCGCTTTATCTTTGGAACTTTGATGAGATTAGATGTTTAGTACATGCATTATTGAATATATTTTAAGAACTACTGAACAGATCTTGATCAAATTTAAATGGGAACAATTGGAAAGCAACATCTTTCAAACAAAAAAAAATTAAAATCGGTTCATGTGGAACGAAGTTATTAGGTAACACACATAAAAAAAATACAGTCGACTTGAGTACCTCCTCCTTTTTCGTGAAGTCGGTAAAAAAAACAAAACATTGCCCTAATCTTTGTCCCCTGAATGGTATAGTCTGAGAGTCTACCGTCAGTTTTGAGAGTATATAGACGGTTCAGTCCAGAAGGCCAAACACCCACCACGACAACAGAGGCCAAGTGGAAGGACTACTACATATAGACGGTGTTAAGTCAAGAGTGAATAGAAAGGTATTTTCTAGGCAAGCAAGCTACATTTTCGGCCGCATCATCACTTTCTATTAGGTGTGATAGTGTTCTAATGCTTGCCTATCGGGAATAAATAATAATTTACTTAATAAATATGTTGTGAGATTTGTATTGCCTGACGTAGGTTTTCAGACCCTAATAAAGTCTTTTTTTTTTTTTATTTGTGACAGGCTAGTGTTTGACCACTATCTCACCTGATGGTAAGTGACGATGTGATCGAAGCTGGTAAACACACTAGACCTGGAATACGCAAGCTCTCGAGGATAACTGCCGGAACACCGTATTTGGCTTGGCGGCAGACTTTCAACTTGATGGTGGTAAGCTACTTTGGTAGCAAGCCAGGCGAGCAACTCACAAAATGCTCTGCCACCTCTCAAATGTCACCTGATTAGCACCACCCGGGGACCACGTGTAGGGAGTCAGACTTAAGGGGTATCCTCCTACGGACGTGGGTGACTCAGCCCCCAAAGTCTGTGATCATCACCAAATTTAGTTCGAAGGAGACACCAAAATGTTCCAAATGCTGAGGTCAATTCTAAACTATGTCGTTCACTGAACTTCTTATCATAACTATGTTAGTCATACTTTATTACTACGTCGTTAATTACCCAATTAGTAAAAAGATAAGAGTTTAACAAGGGATCATTAGAGTATATCGGACTCAGTATATGGTTAAATTTTAATGTTGGTTGGTACAACAACAATTTCGAAATAAAAATATATCAACAACAAAATCAAAATCGTTTATTCACATGGGCCCAAAGAGGCACTCATGAAAGTTAATGATTCTACTGCCAAATTCGCAAAATTACAGTCATCTTGAGAAGAACCTGGCAAGAAACTCGGCGCGGCGGCGCATTTTTATTTCATTCATTTTTTAAATCGTTTCTTAACACTAATACATAATTATATTAACCTAGGTATATCTATATTATGTAGTCGCTAGAAAACGCTTGTGCAGTTTGCCTCCATGCATCCTTGTCATTAATATAACAAGATGATTTTATATTGAACTATGTCCAATCGTGAACTGGACCGAAAGGTTACAATTTTTTTTAAGCGCATTCGCACTTACCACCACTAACTTCAAAAACTTGCGACATGGGTGACGGAACCAACTATGATAATAATGATGTATCCTATGTCGATAGATAGATTTATCGACATAACATCTTCTAGGCAAGCATGTCACATCTTCGGCCGCATCTTCACTTCCCATCAGGTGAGATAGTGGTCAAATGCTTGCCTATATATCATAAAAAAAAAAAAAAAACATCATTATTATAATGAATCCATAGGCTCCCGAACTAGTGTTAAACTGTAGTTCAGGAGCCAGTGGCTTCTTCTATCAGAGTTGACTAGTAAAATCATGTCTAAACAGCTGCTTTTAAGTAAGCTTGAACTAATTATATTTTATTATATAAATTAAGTGTATGTTTTTTGTGTGTATGAGTTTAAGTGTATGTATGCGTGGGAGGTGAAAATGTATGTAGAGGTGTATTTGTGTGTTAATATTTAAAGTTAGTATTAGTTACAAAATGTTGTTGGAAACATTTACATAATACAGTGACACATATACATCTATATATTATATGTACATCTATCTAATAAATCTTTATTACCCTTAGCCATCGCATTTCGCGTGAACGGATGGAACAATTTCGCTAATTCTTTTTTTGATGCGTTAATTATTGTCAGGAGAAGGTTCTTATGAAAGAAAATTTTAGTATTCACGCGGGTCCGGGACTTACCCGGGTAAAACCGCGGCGTGCAGCTAGTATAATATATAATATACAGTCGGGCATCTTGCTTCCAACACCAGACGTTTTATTACTCTGTACTGATATATGAACTGTACAGACTGACGCGCCACGTGTCAACTGTGCCACACTCGTTACATAATTAGAATACCGCCCAAATTAACCGTTGAGGTCAGTTAACGCTTTTAAAATTAGAATAGACGGTGTTATTAATTTACATTGTCGGCCCTGTTTCTGTCTGACATACGGAGATTAGGCGTAGACATCAAGTTTGCGTGTCATTTGTTGGTTCTGTAGGTTGAGTGCGTATCAGATATGGGATTCAATTTCAAAATTTCGGTCAAGTTTTTGATCACATTCAGATACCAATGTTCTCCCAAATAGATCATCGGTATCATCATAACTTCAGGTGAGATAGTGGTCAAATGCTTGCCTATATTGCATAAAAATACATAAAAAAAGATAGTAATTATAAGTTCGTGTGCAGAGCTGAAGATGAAACATGTCTACAACATCGGTTTCCATTAGGTGAGATTGTTTTTTTTTTTTATTCGTGATAGGAAAACTTTTGACCACTATCTCACCTGATGGTAAGCGACGATGTGGTCGACGATGGAGCAAGCTTGCCTAGAAGATACCTATTCACTCGTGACTTGAAGACTCCTATATTGTACTCATCAGGAAACACCGACTCGGGTAAGGAGTTCCATTCCTTTGCGGTTCGCACAATGAATGTGGAGGCAAAACGCTTAGTGCGCATTTGTGAAATGTCCACCATATAGCGGTGTCGCTTAGCAGTGTGTCTGCTTGTCCGATGATAGAATGGGGATGGGGGAACTAGATCGTACAGTTCCTTAGCACACTATCCGAAATGTATCCGATAAAAAACCGAGAGACTGGCTACCATGCAGCGATGACCCAAGCTCTGAAGCTTTGAATTAGCTTTGATTGTAGTCAAATGCTTGCATATCGATCATGGAAAAAAAATTCTTAGAATTTGTTTCATTGTTTCTTAGAGTTTCAACTCTGAATAGTGTAGGACATCGGCTGAGATGGTACCATGGTGGTAATATATTTTGTAATATTTAGCTGGCTAGCTGTTTCTGTACCATAAAATGGTTTGTCACCAGTTGTCTACCAAGGAAAATTTGTTTCTTGTTGTGTGTGTGATGTGAAGGTTTCCGGCACCCACGACACAAATGTGGGGCTTTGAGTGTAAAAGCAAAAAACATGTAAATAATAATAATAATAATTCTTTATTGCAGACACATGATCCATATTTAAAAACGTACATAAGAAGTAAAAAACTATATTAAAAACTAAAATAGAATTAAATAAAAGATGTGTACAAGAAAAACTTTGTACGTCTAAGAAAAAAAAAAAATTAGGTGGCAATATCCAGCCATCGTCTGTACGTTGTTGAATGGCAAAGTCGATCCGACAGACTCTTAAAAGAAGTCGATTCATGTTGTCTATTGTGTTGTATGGGTTAGGTGATGATGTGGGTGTATTTGTGAAAGAGAGAGAAGGCGTGTGATGATTTTGTTTTATTTTAATTAAAAACATGTCGCAACGCCCCAAACGGTTTTTTGGCAATTCTTTAAGGGAGTGATACCAGAGATTTCTTCTAAAACGAGTGTTTTTGTAACCGTTTTACTCGTCAATCATAACAAATTGTGATAAAAAAATATTCTTCGGAATCTATATGATATGATAATTGATGCCTTCTTCTTAGAATATTCATAACGTCCATAAATATAAAGGGAAAACATATCAAATCTCAGGCAATAACATCAATTGTATTATAGTAACCATTTCGTTCCGCCATTTTGTATCAAAACACTGTGTAAGTATTATTACGTATATTTACTAGACGAATGATTTCTTCAGCTTGTTTTATTTTATTTGAAGCGCATTTCACGAAATTTGAATAAAACCATGAAAAATCAAAGATTGCCACGCGTGACCTTGCGTTACCCCCACGATACAATATACACCTTTATGAGCAAAAGTGTAAGGGGGGAAATTGTCTGAGGTTAAAAAAGGTGCTCGCATTGACGTATATCTGCCCCTTAAAGTCAGTGCCCAGGGTAAACCACACTCGATTTCAACATTAGTTAACAGTTGACATAGTCAAACGCTATGAGCTAAATAAATAATAGTCAACATCAGACAACGCGATAGCTGCAGACCTCATTTCATTCAACACAGTATTCTAACACTACCGTGCATCTACATTCTTGAAGCAGCAATATTTGTAAAAAAGTATCATCTTTTTACCCACGAAGAAAATACAAATTGTTGTTACCAGAACCCAAAATAGAGTTATTTAGAAAAGGACCAGAATACATGCTTATTAGAATTTATAATAATATTCCCCAAAATATAAAAACCGAATGTAATGATAAATCTTTCCAATCAAAACTGCGTAAATTACTAATAAACAAATGCTACTACAATATCAATGAATATTTTGAAGATTTCAATTTCAATTTATTTATTTCAATTAAAACGGCAAACACCAATTACATTATCGAAATCAAATTAATACAATTAAATACAAATAAAATAGAATCTAACAATGACAATAAAATTATACAACTTAAATTAATTAAAAAAATAAAATTAAAAAATAAAATAAGAAAATTATATAATGTCAAATCAGAAGTTCGTCCTGTATACAAATGTCAAAATGGATAATCAAATTATTAAATAGTCACATTGAGAATAAAAAAATAATAATAAAAAACAAATATATCAGCAAACATATACATTAATTTATACAATACAATAAGTCGCATAATCACATATATATATAAGATAAAACGTTACAATCTCATAGCTAAATAAAACCTTAAATAAATAACTTGTATATATACTATGTGAAATAAGAAGATATTAACTCTCAGCTCCAAAAGAGATCTCAACTCCAATATTATATAAGATAGAAAATAACATGCTTGCTTATACCCTACATTACAGGGTGAATGTCTTTAGTTTCTAAGTTTAGTCTTAGCCCTTTACACCCGAGAGATGAAGTTGCTTAAAATACTGGTAAAATGTGGTTATGCGGTTTCCTTAGTATCCAGAACATGTGAGAAAAATACTAAAAAAAATCCTGCTGGTGCTGGTCTCCAGCAATCAGACCCTCATGATCGTGAGTTTCAGAAAATAATTGCAAGTGGCACGATCATGAGTGTGTATCATCATCGAGTTATATTATACTGAATAATGAAAACAAAAGTATGATTTAAATCGTATTTTAAATTTTTATTATAAGAACTTAAAAAAGTATCTTTTTCTGATAAAATTGCCATTTTAACTTAGTTACTTGGTAGTCGAGGTACTTGAGCAGATAAATCATCTCGATCGCAGTCTTCCCTTTGAGCCCGATCGGGTATAGATGATAAAGTGTCATCAACATTCATGCAAAAGTCAAGGCCCTCCTTGACTTTTGCATGAATGTTCCTGACACTTTATCAATACCCCTGTATTGAGCCTTTTCTGGGCAATTTATTAGCGAAGCAGCTTACAGCGAAACCTGTGAAACGTATCATCTCTTCATCAATAAAATAGAAGCCTGGAACTCTTCCTAGCTTATTACAGGTTTCTTTTACCTTCTCAGTCATGGGTTGCACTTTCCATAGCGAGTTATCCGTTTCGTCTGCAGCTGGAGAATCAGAATTGACAACATGAAACGCATTGTGAAGTGTTAGAAACCTCTATCTTGTCATCAGGCCACAAATCAGTCCTAATTGAGTATCAGCTCACACACCACGTAGCCTTTTACTGTGGGCCTTATAAATAAGCTCAGAATCGCACAACGAGCTATGAAAAGGGCTATGTTCGGAATTTCTCTACGAGATCGAATCAGAAATGAGGAGATCCGTAGACGAACGAAAGCACTGACATAGCCCAGCGGCTTAGCAAGTTAAAGTGGCAATGGGCTGGGCACATAGTACGCAGAGCTGATGGCCGATGGGGCCGAAAGATTGTCGAATGGAGGCCACGGACTGACAAGCGCAGTGTCGGAAGACCACCCACAAGGTGGACGGACGACATAATGAAGGTCGCAGGAAGACGCTGGATGCAGGCCGCTAACAACCGTTCTTTTTGGAAATCTTTGGGAGAGGCCTATATCCAGCAGTGGACTTCTTGTGGCTGACACATAAAAGCTACATTGGTATTCAAAGGTAAAGAATGCAGCCCATGATGTTCACTGCCCGTAGTCAAGATAGTCATTAGAGTAGTTACATGGACATTTTACAAGCTTTTTTGACAAGGCAGGATATTTATGGGCCTTTTCTGTAAAAGCAGTCTGATTCTTTGCAACCCTGAATGGTACTGATTCTGGTCTTCATCCACTAATAGACCCTCTTCCACGATTAGTTGCAGAACTTCTTGTATCTAGGGTAGCAGCTTGGTGATGACAGTAGAGGTGATTCAATTAGCAG
This sequence comes from Lomographa bimaculata, assembly GCA_948107665.1. Taxonomy (NCBI): domain Eukaryota; kingdom Metazoa; phylum Arthropoda; class Insecta; order Lepidoptera; family Geometridae; genus Lomographa; species Lomographa bimaculata. The sequence goes on along the minus strand of OX403612.1, from coordinate 9,848,042 downwards.
TGAAGGCGGCTGTATCAATGGTAAACATAATAAAGCTGAGGTAGATGCCGTAGATGGTCTTTCATCGATAATTTGGTCATCCTGCTCCTCTTCAGTTACATTTTAGTCAGCATTTAGCCGAAATAGAACATCCGGATCGAATTTTACGTCATCGTAGTTCAAATCTTGGATCTCGGAGATACTTCTATTTCCTAAAAGTCTCATATGCTTTCTTCCGTGAGCGAACTTCCCAAAAGTTATAAAATAAATACATTCAAAACCTCAAAACATCAAAATTAAAAAAGACACGTACAATAGTAGTTAATATTAAGTTCACATACTACAATCGATATGCTACGATCGTGCGAATTTAAATTTCAAAGAACATTCCCGACAAACTACTAACTTAATGTATGTGTAAACACACGTCAATTTCTTCGCCAATTAATATTCTAGCAATATACCGGAAAAAGTGTTTAAAAATACCTGTAATTTATTATAATACGAGGTACTTACTTGAGCGGGCGCTGTTGTCAAAAAACGTAGCCATCCTTACCGCGTCCTTTCATCGACTAACAAGTCCTAACTTATTTCTAGGCCAATAAATTTTATTTTGGCACACTCTCAGATAAACTCACAAACGAGAGACGTCGATTGCGTTCGCAAAAATAGTTTCGTATGCCGTGTAGAATTTTTCAAAGTCAAAACTCACGTTTGCGTAATCTCGGGTGTAAAGGGTTATGGCCTACTGTACATGCATATGAATAAATAAATTAAAAAGACACGTCAGTTTCCCCAGGATGTTTTACTTCACGCTTTTAAATCTTTGTAAACACATAAGTATACGGTTTATATGTAATTGTGTATGTTATTAAAGATACGCGTGTAAAACAGAATGCGCAGTAGATATTAAGTATGCGACTCGTGTTAGTTTCATAATGAGGCATGTGATTAGTCAAATGATTATTGTGATTGGATGTGGAGGTATTTAATTAATTACAATTACAACGGTTTATATATTAGTTATTCGATAGTGTATTGAAATGTTGTTATGTGTTTCATTATTTATAAGTGTTACGTTGTATGGATGAATAAAACGTGTATTTAACAGGATTAAAACCTTTTCTTGTTTTCATTAGTATATTAAAGGGTTTTGTTTTTATTACAGACTAAGCAAACGTTTGAGTACAATCACACCTGATGGAAAGTGACGATGTAGTCTAAAGTGGAGCACGCTTGCTCAGTAAGCACCTATTCACTTTACTTTTGAACACACCCAAATTGTACTACCTTTCGGGAAACACAGATGACGGCAAAGCGTTCCATTCTTTTGCTGTTCTATAAATGAACGAAGACGCATTGACGTACTAACAGTGCCCCGCGGCTTTGCCCGCGTTAATTAATTAAGTAACCTACGTGTTAATCCCGGGTGTAAATTATATACATTCCAAGTTTCATCCAAATCCGTTCAGCTGTAACAGCGTGAAGAGAAAACGAACATACTTACAGATTTATAAATAACGCACACACTTGTAGAATTATAATATTAGTGTAATTAGTAAGGTTTATTTTGCATTAACAAATTCAAACTCGAAGTAGTTCCTGTTAAATAGAACTATGAGTAGTGTATTGTACCTTAAAACAAAAATAGTTGTCTTTAAAGTCAGGTTACTCAGGCTCAGGCAGAACGTGACACTTTTGCGTGCAGCCATCATTCATCGATTTATAAGAAGTTATCATGTCAAAAATAAAATGGGATTACATATATCGCTTCTTGTGTTTATTGTAAAATATAAAATCTAGATCTTTAAAATGTTAAAATAATAAAATAATAATACACATGCCTGACATACAATTTCATCTAAAAATGGTAAATAAATGAAATTCCTTAACTTTAAACGAATTAAAAATCAATTAAAGTATGATCATCTGTTAATAAAAAACGCTGAATCCGTGTAGTAAAATTTAAATATTTAATTATTTAAATTTTACTATACGGATTTCGGATCCGAAAATGTGCAATTATCCGAATTCCATCGACAGTTTTTATCGACACCGTCCATCACTAGTCTGCTACAAAATGTCGTAGGCCCTTAGGTTCTTGAACCCATAATGTAGGGTTTATAACCCTTTAGAGAACTACAATTAGGTCCTAAGTGTAGGGTAGCTTTTTACGAAGCAAAATAGTCCCTAGAATAATACGATTACTTATTCTGTGATATTGCCATTTTTGGCGTTTTTCTACCGACTTAACAGAAAAGGAGTATCTCCTCTTTCGACTGTTTTTTTTATGTATATTACCCCAAATCTTCTGTCCATGTGAACCGATTTTGAAATTATTTTCAGTAGTTTTTGAGTAATCGTCAATAATGCATGTTTAATACATTTAATCTGATCAAAGTTACTAAGATAAAGCGGTGAAGTCAGGATTGCACCTACATTAATGATTTTATTAAATTGATTTTATTTATATAGCATTAGCCATGCTAGGCAGAACTATAGTGATAAATTTAGAAAGGAAAAAATATCGCTTGAGGCGGGATTTGAACCCGCGGCCATAGGGTGTCATGCCCTATTGCTCTAGCCCTGAGCTACTCAAGCCCTGCCTGAAGCGACGAAATTGACCTTTCCTTATAATTAACGTCTTACGGGGACGTGTGACGTCATCTACCGATTTTATTAAAATTGGGAAGATATGTGACTAGCTCCAAGGTTTTGTTTTTTTTTTTTTTATTTGTGTCAGGCTAGTATTTGACCACTATCTCACCTGATGGTAAGTGACGATGTGATCGAAGCTGGTGAACACACTAGACCTGGAATACGCAGGCTCTCAAGGATAACTGCCGGAACACCGTATTTGGCTTGGCGGCAGACTTTCAACTTGATGGTGGTAAGCTACTTTGGTAGCAAGCCAGGATGCGTAAGTTAGGTGCAACGCACACAATCTGCCTGTGTCTATGTTCGTGTCGCACGTAAATTTCTTGCGATCTCACTGATTGGTCTTATTATAATTAGATCAAGATCTGATGAAGAGTTTCGGAGACATTTGCAATTGAAGTCGGTTATGGTAAATAAATTTGTTTATTTACCAAAACAGATATATCTTGTAGATTATCATATTATGTATAAAAGTCTAGTGAAGACTTATTGCTTCAAGTGGACTGAAATAATTATAATTTACTTACAAAAAAAACTTGGGTCGAATGTGGCTGAAAAGTGGGACGAAACAAGAATTTTTGAAATAAAATTTATTATGGGCCGAATACGGCATACAATGCGGGACGAAAGCAGATTTTTTTATATGGGCCGAACTTCCTCGGGACGAATATGGCATAAATCATTGTAACACATAATACGTAAATATTTCATCAGAATATGTCATATAATAGATAGATAGATTATACTTTATTGATCTACTTTATAAGATGAGATAAAAAACAAACAAAACAAAACAAACAAACGCATTTACACTCACAGCACAGCCCCACACTAAGTTCAGAGACTTGTATTGTGGGTGCCGTAAACATTTACATATCACACACACAAATACACCCAGAACCAGAAGCACAAATATCCCTTGGGAAGGAATTTGTGGTCTTTTTACCGATGTTTCTGTTTTATGCTCGATAGGCAAGCATTTAACCACCATCTCACCAGATTGAAAGCGAAGATGCGGCCGAAGATGTTGCATGCTTGCTTAGAAGATACCTATTCACTCTTGATTTGAAGACTGCCAGATTATACCGTTTGGGGAACAAAGACGAATGAGCTCCTTCGCAGTACGGATGATGAACGTAGAAACGAAACGCTTCGAGCGAACTGGAGGTATCTCAACTGGAGGTATATATACTGCAGACAAAACTTTTAAAACAAGGTAGTAGAGCTGTCTCGTGCGTGACCCAAACAAAGAAAACTTGTGAACGGCAGAAAAAATTTAATACCTACTCCTAAATATCATATGACGGACAATATAACAATAGATGTTACATCCTTATATAAGTATATAATAGTGTAGGTGTTTGTATATGTAGAGGTATAAACGTATAGCTTTTTAGCCGGACACCGGATACCGAATATCCGGCCAACCCTATAGCCGGATATCTGGCCTTCCTTTGCCGATAGGCACATCGTAGCGTGCAAGCTCGCGGAGGTGGTGGTGGTGAATAGACATGATAATGATTGATTGCTATTGGGTTCGAATCCTGGTAGAAGCACAATTTTCCTTAACAAGGGAGATTTGTGCTTCTGGTTCTGATTGTGTGTGTGTGTGTGTGTTGTAAATGTTTCCGGCAACCACGATACAAATCTTTGAACTAAGTGTGGGGCTGTGGGTGTGATGATTCATACCAACTCGCTCTTGGCCATCTAATATCAAATTACGATGAAATACGAATAATTCCAAAATAAGTAGATGTTTTCATTGAGAGTTTTTATCATTTGTAACTGTCGATGTAATGAAAAGTTGCAGGTGTGATAGTGAAAAGGAGCATGTGCGACGTATGATGCTTTTCATATGATTTTTCACATAAAAAAATTCATGTATAGTGGTGAATGATCGGGTGGGCTCGCGTGAATTTGGCTGTTTTCGTTCATGAACGAAGTTAGCAAGCGTTTCAATGACTTGTTGAATTGATTGTAAACATGACCACTTAAGGTTGTAAACGTGCAGTTGAAGTTTGAGGTTATTATAAAAGGATTTTTATAATTCTAAAAAGATTTAGTGACAAATTATGGCATTGGTAAAAAAACGCCTATATGAGAATATTTTGATATAAAGACGATAATAAGTATGTGGCTTAAATTCCGGTATCCGGTCGTAAATTTAGACCGACTCACGGATAGTAACCGGATATCCGTTTCATCTCTAATGTTTTTGAGTTCTCAGTCGAGACCTCAAAGGGCCAAAAAGTGGCAAGTTTTCTCCCCAAGGGAACTTTGTGTTTCTGGTTCTGCTTGTGATTGTGTGCATATGATGTGAACGTTTCCTACACCAATGACACAAGTCGCTGAACATAGTGTGGGGCTGTGAGTGTGAAAGCGTTTATGTTTTTTTTACTTTTTTTTCTCCAACACAAGTTGGAGACCATTTTAGATAGATAGATAGATAAAGCTTTATTGTCACACCTTACAATAATTACTTACAATGATTTTTAAAAACTTAAATTAATGTGTACAATCGGCGGTCTTATCGCTAAAAGCGGGTTTTGATCTGATATTAAGATGCAATGGTCCTCACTGAGCGATATGCATTTCTAGTAAATTGGTATGTTAATGTTTTTTATTGTATTGTGTGTAGTTGATTTTTGTTATGTCAAAAGCTTTTTTTCTTCTAATTTTTATTTTAGTTATGCTGTTTTTTTTTCTCTTTTTGTATACTTTTTTTAATTTTTTTATTATTGTTCTTCTTAGCTTTTATGTTAAGTTATGTAACAGAGGGTAGCATTCACGTTTAGAACATAAAATGTACAATATGTATAAATTATTTTTTAAATTTCCTTGAATTCAAAATCAAAATCGTTTATTCACATGGGCCCCAAAGAGGCACTCATGAAAGTTAATGAATCTATTGCCAGATTCGCAAAATTACAGCCATCTCGAGAAGAACGTATCTACGTCGTAATTAAATTCTATCTACGTCTAATCTACTTATTATCAAAAATAGGTACTGACGAAATAGCGAACGCACTTTTTGTTCGGCACAACCTGTCCGGGGTGAATGACCTCGATGGGGGTCACTGCACCGATTCGACCGCATTGGGTGATCCTTAGGTATATGGGGCCTATATTGTCCTTTGGTCGAAAGTCGATGTCATCGAGCTCGTCCAATATTTTTCTCTTTTTTCATAGTCTACGGTTTCACCACAGAATTACACGAACTAATTTCTCCATCTTAGGACCACCGACAGGCAGACAGACTGCATTGCCACACCGATATATAGAGGTTATTCCTCAAATGCAACGTCATCCATTTATGGTTGACATACCTCCAGTTCGCTCGAAGTGTTTCGCTTCTACGTTTATCATCCGTACAGCGAAGGTGGAACTCATTGCCTGCGTCTTTGTTCCCTGAACGGTACAATCTGGGTGTCTTCAAGTCTAGAGTGAACCTCTAGGCAAGCATGTTTCATCTTCGGCCGATCTCACCTGATGGAAAGTGACGATGCAGCCGAAGATGTAACATGCTTGACTAGAAGATACCAATTCACTCTTGACTTGAAGACTCCCAGACTATACCCTATATAACTGTTTCTAGGTGAACCGATTTTGATGATTGTTTTTTTATTTGAAAGCTGTTGCTTCACATGTGGTCCCATTTAAATTTGATCAAGATCTGACCAGTAGTTTTTGGGGCTATCCTCAATAATGTGATCCATAGTGATATTTTTTTTTCCTTTCCAAATTTATCACTATAGTTCTGCCTAGCATGGCTAATGCTATATAATTAAAATCAATAATGTGATCCATTAGATTCTGAAGATGAAAGCGGTGAAGTCTGTTTTTCTACCGACTTCACAAAAAAGAAGGAGGTTCTCAAGTTTTTTTTATGTATCCTCATAACTTATTTCCACGTGAACGGATTTTGAAAAATTATATCTACTGCTCGTTGGCTTAGTCGGGTTATCAGGTTCGATTCCCGATGGGAACACAAGTTTTCTCCCCAAGGAAAATTTGTGTTTCTGGTTCTGGTTGTGATTGTGTTCGTGATGTGAACGTTTCCGGCACGACGCAAGTTATCGAACTTAGTGTGGGGCTGTGAGTGTGAAAACGTTTAGCGTTTATTGCTTATAAGTTGATTAGTTATAGTCGGTATTTTTTTAAATATAACTATTTAAACATTATTTTGTTAATTGCCGTTGCCTCTCTTTTTGTTCGGTGAAATAATTAAACGCAAGCAAAGCTTAAAAAAATCGACTTTACCGCTTTATCTTCAGAACCTCGTCAATGTAGTTCACAGAATACGCATTATTGAGCATAACTCAAGAACTACTAATCAGATCCTGATCAAATTTAAATGGGACCAATTGGAAAGCAAAATTTTCGAAATCGGTTCACGTGAAAAGAAGTTATGAGGTAACACATATAAAAAAAAAATACAGTCGACTTGAGCACCTCCTTTTTTGTGAAGTCGCTAAAAAGGAGGTCCTATTTTAGGTATTGTCAGCGTTTTCATACGGATCTACGTCAATTTATCTATTCTCGAACATCATAGACGCGTAACATACCCACGCCACTTGTGTTATACTACGTTACGTAATAAAACGCATTACTACGTGACGTAACTACTTATATGGCCATGTTACAGAGGCGACATGTTTGACAGCTGTCAGTTGCATTATACATGTATACTATGTTTTACTTGTTTCACTTTGTTACGGCGAAGCAATTAAAATGGTTATGATTATATCACAGTATGAAATGACTGTGTCTACTGGTTATCTATCTATCTATCTAATCTAATACCTTTAAACATTAATAAATTAGAAATTACTCAGTATCTGTGAGGCATATGCGGCGGAGCATGGGCTTAAATATAACTCAAAGAAGAGCGAAGTGATCGTTTTTAAAAGTGGGAATATAAAACCGCTTCATGTTCCGCCGATTTTGCTAAATGGGGTGGCTCTGCAGATGGTGACTAAGTTTAAGTACTTGGGGCATGTCGTCACCGAAAACCTCAATGATGACGAGGATATAGAAAGGGAGCGCAGGGCGCTGGCAGTCCGGGGAAACATGATTGCACGCCGGTTTGCTCGCTGCTCGAGAGAAGTTAAAGTTGCATTGTTTAAGGCGTACTGCCAGTCCTTCTACTCGAGCAGCTTGTGGGTAAATCATACTCGTCGGGCTGCCGGCATCCTGCGCGTCCAGTACAATGACATTTTCAGGGTACTGATGCGACTGCCTCGCTGGTGCAGCGCATCGTTGATGTTCGCTGAGGCGCATACGGACGACTTTCATGCGGTCATCCGTAAGAAAGTCATCTCACTACGACAGAGTATGCGAGTTAGTCGCAACAGTATCCTGAAAATGATAGCAGATAAGGCAGATTGTCCTATTCAAAATAAGTGGGTAAAGGTAATAATGGGAGAAAAGTTACAATGTTTTTAATGTATTTATTTATTTCTTTATGATTTTGTATTAGTTTAGTCTGGACATGCTGAATTGTTTGTATTGTGTGATTATTATTTTTATATTGATGACATTTTAATGTATAATCTTAATCTCGGAAACGGCTCCAACGATTTTCATGAAATTTAGTATGCGGGGGTTTCGGGGGCGATAAATCGATCTAGCTAGGTCTCATTTTTATAAGACGTCGTTTTATCAAAATCAAATCAAAATCAAAATCGTTTATTCACATGGGCCCCAAAGAGGCACTCATGAAAGTTAATGAATCTATTGCCAGATTCGCAAAATTACAGCCATCCCGAGAAGAACCCGGCAAGAAACTCGGCGGCGCATGTTTTTTCCATTCATTTTTTTTTAAATAACATTCTTAATTTCTAATACATACATAATTTTCTTAACCTAGGTGTTATTATGGTAGTCGCTAGAAAGAGCCTGTGCAGTTTGCCTCCATGCATCCTTGTCATTATCCGTGTTTTTTGACAATAAAAAACTGCTACACTATCATTAGAATACGAAAGTAAATATCGCCATTATCTCCAAGGTTGTGATGGCTCAGGTGGGAAATCGAGCGGTCCCGAAACCTGAAGACCCCGGTTCGAATCCAGCTGATTATAATTTTAGAAATATTTTTTACAAAAAATAAAACAAACGCTTTCTCACTCACAGCCCCACGCTAATTCCGATGACTTGTGTCGTGGGTGCTGTAAACATTCTCATGTATGTTTTGTTTTATGTTGAATTTTACACGTGATTTTCAAACAAGTAGATATTTTTAATTAGAACTTGAGAACCATTGTTAGTAATTTAAATTTATTTATATGTAAATTCTTCAGATATTATTTGATTTTGAACTGTAAGCTTACTTATTTTAATATAGATAAATAACTATTAAAAATGGTAAGCAACACGCTTACCTATTACAGTTTAGTGCAAGCCTATGAACTTATTACATTTAGTGCAAGAATTATGAACTACAATTATTATTGTCTAAAATCGGCTATGCACTGCGTTCGTCACCCTGAGATATTAAATGTTTAATCTCCATATATCTATCTATATTTGACGACCCAGTTGGCGCAGTGGACAGGTGTCCGCCCTCTGCGCCGTGGGTCCTGGGTTCGATTCCCGACAGGAGCACAAATTCCTTCCCAAGGAACATTTGTGCTTCTGGTTCTGGGTGTAATTTGTGTGTGATGTGAATGTTTCCGGCACCCACGATACAAGTATTTGAACTTAGTGTGGGGCTGTGAGTGTGAATGCGTTTGTTTTGTTTGTTTGTTTATATGCCCTGTAATTTCACTGCTAGTATGCATATGTAAATGTGGCATACGAAAACACAAGCAAGTTTCGCATTTATAACATTACTGAGATAAAAACAATACCGACAGGAAGTGAACTCGGTACCTGAGTCACAACATTCTCGTGTCATTGTTTACTAATGCGTTTGCAATGCGCATTGTTTCTCACAATAATATCCAGTACGATCTCGTTCTCCTTTTCCGACTATGGGACCAACTAGACACTAAACTTTAGATAGATAGATAACGCTTTATTGTCACACCTTACATAAATAACTTAAAATAATAAAAAAACTTCATTTATAGTATAGAATCGGCGGTCTTATCGCTAGAAGCGATCTCTTCCAGACAACCTTTAGATAGAGAAGATTTTAAATAATTCGGTGAAACGGGGGTGTAAATACAAGTTTAGAAAAAATATATATACATAAAAATATATAGTAAAGTATATATATACATACTTAAACTAAATAAATTCTATAAGGCAATACAAATAAATACATATGTTTACAATATAAATACATGTATACAAAATATTATAATAAAGTAATGATATTCAAGGAAAAAAACGAATATTAGAAATTGGATAAGAAACGCCGAAGATAGTGCCGAACCCAAAACAAACAAAGAAACGCAGTAACACACACAATACCGCTCTATGTTCAAACACTTAGACAACCCAGTTGGCGCAGTGCTTGCCCTTTGCGCCGTGGGTCCTGCAGGGTACGATTCCTGGCAGATGCACAAATTTTCTTTAACCGGTTTGGTAACTTGCATAGCTCTTTACAACAATCCCACACAAGGGTATATAAAAAATTAAAAATATTTTGCTTCCCAATATCGTGTATTAGTGCCCTTCTAATATTTTTGAACCGGATATACCGGATATTGTACGTTAGTTTCAGCTTAAAATGTGAAGCCGTTTTGAGACAGACCCCGGGACAAAGTAGGTTTAAAACAGTGACTTTGGTGGCCTACCAAATTGTTATTTTCCAACATAGATTTTTTCTTTTCGTACTCTACTTGCAAAGTTCTTTACAACGATACCACACAAGGGTATATAAAAAACTAGCCGTGCCCCGCGGCTTCGCCCGCTATTGTCAAGTTAAAAAGTAGCCTATGTTTTAATCCTAGGTATAAGCTATGTACACTCCAAATTCATCCCAATCCATTCAGCCGTTGAAGCGTGAAGAGGGAACAAACATACTTACCTACTTGCACTCTCACACTACACACAAACTTTCGGATTTATAATATTAGTAGGATTAAAAATATTTTGCTTCCCAATATCGTGTATGAGTGCCCCCTTAATATTTGCATTTGTATAATTTTAATTACCATTTTTGGCTTTAGTAATCGATACATATAAATATACATATTCTTTGTTAATTTGAAGTTAATCACGTGTATGGTTTAGACGCTAGATGCTTCTGACAGATGGACGGACAAAGTGCTGAATCACCCAAATCAACTTAGAGATCTCGCTTCGCTTGATGAAGTAGAAGTCGGTTAAATATGTTATTTTAAAACAGGAACCGTCTTTCCAATGTGTTATTAACCTGACCTTCGTTGTAAATAACATGAGGCGTATATTTTTGGCGGATGAATATCGGTGCGTTGATCTTGACATGCCGCATCTCCGGGAGACAAAAGAACTTTTTTTTTTACTCGATAGGCAAGCATTTGACCACTATCTCACCTGATGGAAAGTGATGATGCGGCCAAAAATGTAGCACGCTTGCATAGAAAATACCTATTCAATCTTGACTAGAAGACTTCCAAAAAAAAAAAATTTTTTTTTCAACAGCTTTACCCGACTGCGCCGACTGAGGGTAATGTGTTTATCAGCTTATGTATGTTTGTTCCTTTGTGGCTTTACAGAGACCAAACGCGTGGGCCGATTTTGATGATTCGAATGACGCGAATTGATTTGTCTGAATCATGCGAGTTTCACTAACGATATGACAGTGATCGAAATTCAATATGGCGACCGCTACACGCCATATTGTGAAAAATTAAATAATGAAATTCGACGCACTGTGTCATTTGGGGGTATCATTGAATAGGTGTTTGAAAATGATCTTTAGGTTTCTTAAATAATTTACATTACGTTGGTTTTTGTCAGGTTGGTGACATGAAAAATACTAAGAATGTAGGATTTCAGAGATAAATGAACATAAACATAAGATAAACGCATTCACACTCACAGCCACACACTAACTTCGATAACTTGTGTCGTGGGTGCTGGAAACATTCACATCGCACACAGAATCACAAACAGAAACACAAATTTTGCTTAGGGAGAAAACTTGTGTCCGCCGGGATTCGAACCCGATACCCCTGCTTAGAAGGCAAACGCTCACCCAACTACGCCAAAGGGCAGTTCAATTAAAGATTCAGATTCAGATTATTTATTCACCTTAATAATAACAGTGATCGTTATTCTAAGCATGTCACATTACAATTTAATAATTCTTTAATAACAATTGATACTATGATAAAGAATGTGCCAGACATCAGGTAATAAAATAAAAAATATATAATTATAAGCATTAGCATTTATAATTATAGTATGTCAAGAATAAAATGATTAATAAAATAAAATAGTAATAGATTAACAGTCAAAATATATTTGAGGTAATTTAGTCATTATCAAAAGAATTATTACTTAAGCGCATGTCCATAAATTCATTAAGGCTGTAGAAAGAATTGTTTTCAAAAAATAATTTGTAGCGGAGTAAGCTTTCAGTTAAAAAAACATTGCAGGTTATCGGAATTTTTTATAATGTTAATTTCCATAAAGTCAGAGGACACAATGATACAAATAAACTATATCGTTTCTTAGTAATAATTAATTATGTAAAGCAGGAAAAAATCTTTGAAGAACGCGTGGGAGGGCTCGGTTGTCTAAGCCAAAAATGATACGCAATCAGTGCAAAAAAGTTGTACACCATCCAAGATGTCTAACCTTGATCTTAGCAGGTACAACGACCTTGGGAAATGTGTTTAAAAATAAACTAAACAATCCTACTAATATTATAGATCCGAAAGTTTGTGTGTAAGTGTGTGTGTAAATGTGTATGTGTGTAAGTATGTTTGTTCCCTCTTCACGCTTTAACGGCTGAGCGGATTTGGATGAAATTTGGAATGTCCATAGATTATACCTAGGATTAACACAAAGGCTACTTTTTATCTTGATAATAGCGGGCGCAGCCGCGGGGCACGGCTAGTAGATGATAGGGCTGACTTTATGGAAAGTGTAGGTATTCAGATACCCGAATACGGTGAAGCAAAAATGAGGGTTATGTTTTTGTATGTAGAATGATGAATAAAAATTATGATGCGGTCGAAGATGTGACATGCTTGCCTAGAAGATTCACTCACTATTCAGTCTTGATTTGAAGACTCCCAGATTACACCCCGCGGGAACAATGACGCAGGCAATGAGTTCCATTCCTTCGCTGTACGGTTGATGAACGTAGAAGCAAACCGCTTCGAGCGAACTGGAGGTATGTCAACCATAAATGGATGGCGTTTGACTGTTTGTCTGTTTTTTGAGTGAGGGTGTGTGTGAGAGAGAGAGATTAGCAGCGTAATTATATAATTCATTATCTCGTAACTGTTTGGTCATACTAGAATGTTTTTTATTAGTATATTGGTGATCTTTTTTTTTAGTTGTAAGTAATTTAAATGTTTTAATGATGAAAATTTAAAAATTTCGTGTGGTCCCGGTCCCCACGGACCCAAAGTTTCTACCCCAGTAACTTTGGGTCCGTGGGGACCGGGACCACACGAAATTTTTAAATTTTTATCCAAACGTTTAGTCGAGGCGACAAGTGACCACAATGCTGGCTCGTATTTAGCACAAAAAATTAGCATCGCTATTCCAACGTGGAAACGTAGCCAGTATTCTGGGCACTTTTCCTTTGGCAAGCGGTTTACTAAATTTTTGAGTACTATTTGTTTTAATCCCCCTTTTCTAATCTTATCTTGTTTTAATTTAGTTTTAAGTTTAATTTAGTGTTCATTGTATGTGAAAAGAAATATATTTTATTATTATTTTAATGATGATATTATATTTATTCAAAAATATTGATATACATAAATTAAGAAGAAACGCTCTCAATCTTAATATTAGATATAAGCATAAAATTACAGTGCGTGGTGCGCAGTAAGTTTAGATTAAGCAAAACGAATAAATATTTTATGGCAAATGGGTGGCAATGGCAAAACGAGCATTAATTAAGAAAGCTTATTATAAAACGATTGACTACATTAATAACAAGGATGCATGGAGGCAAACTGTACAAGCGCTTCCTAGCGACTACATAATATAGATATACCTAGGTTAATATAATTATGTATTATTGTTTAAGAATGGTTTAAAAAAAATGCGCCGTAGAGTTTCTTGCCAGGTTCTTTTTAAGATGGCTGTAATTTTGCGAATCGGGCAGTATTCATTAAATTTAATAAGTGCCTTTTTGGGGCCCAAATGAATAAACGATCATGTTGATTATCACAAATAACGATATATGTATCTGAAGTGAGTCCACCTCAATTTTCTCAGAAGTCAAAGAGCTCCGAATACCTACTTTAATACCTAAATAAAACGTTTGATTCATTCGATTGAGAGTTTCTTGACCCTTCTTTGTCAAGTCGGTGAATGAATACGTTAGGGTTCTTTAGGCGTGCTAACGGATCGCCTCCGACGACTTCTTCACGCATTTGTTTAAGTATGTTCCTCCCCCCGTCCCGCTCAGTACCTTCCTGATTCAGCTCATTGATGACCCGTGCACATGCGTCGCGTCCACATGCATCTTATTTACAGAGATTTTGCGAAATATTAGTCTCTCAGGCTAATGTTTAGCATCTACGTATGGTAAGATTTACAAGGAGATTTTTAAGAAGTTGTTAATTATTGCAACCTACTGGATACTGGAGGGACTTCTCAAGAACAAACAGTTCAAAACGTAAGACTTCTGCAGTTTATCTTAACAGAAGCTTAGAATTACCAAAAATGCATGTCACTACTGCAGAAATCCCAGTGTGTAACTCGAAAATAACTTAAATGATCTCGGGTTAATGCGGTGACAAGAAATAAATAGGCTGTTTACGTCTAACTAAACCATCCAGCCACACATACACCTACGATTCTCACCAAATTCATAGATACATAAATTGAATCTCCAGACTAAATAAATTTATACGGAACCCCACCACATAATCCACACTCGTTCCTTTTCGTTATTAGCATGAAACCAAAGATCGAGGAGCCAATAGTCTGGTATATATCTGATATATTCAATTTTGTTTCTCACCCCCACCCCTAAGTCTAGACAGGGTGAAAAAAAACCTGTTGAAGTGTTTACAATTTTACATGCATCTCAGTTTTCGGATTCAGTTTTGCTCCAACCTTCGTCGTGAGTGGACGTCCAAAAATGTTTTTACTTAAACCTTATACAAAGTCTGTGTAAAATTATGGAAGAAATAAAAATTATTATAAATAATGTTATGGTCGTAGTTTATAGCGAAAATCTTAACTTTTTTTAAAGTATTAAAATATTAGTACAAAGATAAACATAATCATTTACTTAGTATACATTAAAAAATCTTTTTTTCATGTCCAGATATGTTTTTTTTTAATTTTCATTATTGCTAAACTCGCAAAAAAATCTGTAGTGTCTTAAAAATAAATCTTATTAATAATTTTGTCTAGATTTCGAAATAAACGCTATACATTCAAAGATCTCATCGAAATTAATTCAGTAGTTGATGTAACGAGACGCGATGAAATTTTTAATACCTAGAGATTTTTTGGTATTTACGTTTTCGAAATGAGCAATAGAGGCTGTGAAGTGGTTGTGATTGTTTTTGGTAAAGTTCTGTGATAGTTAGAGTGCTAAACAATTTTTGATAATGTTCTGCCTTTTCAGTCCAAGTAAGTATTACAAAACAACGTTTTGTTCAAATTAGGCTTTCTCGGTTCTAACCGCAATGTTTACCAGCCTCGACCACTTAATTTTTTTGACACTTTGTGAAGTAGGGAACAAACGCTAGCTTATATTTTCAACAGACGTCCACATTCAACATTCGTTTTTCAAAGCTTTTTGTAATATTAAAGTACCCATAAGCGTTTACTTATATTATGCTCTGTAACTTAACTAATTACTTTAATATCATTAATTAAGTCTTCTAGATTCTATGTCAATATAGATTACTAGCTGCGCCCCGCGGTTTCACCCGCGTTGATAATGATGAAAAGTGATGATGATGATGATGATGAAAAATAGATGTTGGCCGATTCTCATAGATACCGGATAAGCACAAAAAATTTCATCAAAATCGGTCAAGCCGTTTCGGAGGAGTATGGCAACGAAAACTGTGACACGAGAATTTTATATATAAGATTATCTATCTATATATATGAAAATCAATGCCACTTTTCGTTGTAATTTTATAACTCAAGAACGGGCTCACCTATCCAAACCAAATGTTTAGGCTTTGTTCGGACTATTTAGTAGATGGTTTATGTGAAGTTTGCACAAAATCGGTCGAGCGGTTCTTCATTTATCACACCTGGACGAAGCCGGGGCGGATCGCTAGTTTATCATTTAATATTTATGTTTTTTAAATAATAATTTCCCATACAAATTTTGTTTTGGAATAAATGAAATGAAATGAAAACTCCCACAAAAGACGTTTCACTCAAAGGTTGGAATTATGATACCTTACTGGTGTTTTAAAAATTACCATATACACGAATAAGGGCGTGGCAGCAGACTGTACCAAAATTCAGGTGAACGTACTCAGATGGGACAGTTCCAGACCTTCGCACTCGACAGGCTGTTGACCTAGGTCGGGGATGACTTTATCAACCGACTTCAAAAACTAAACGCGGCTGCTCTTAAAGCTATGAACCCTAAAACGGCTGAGCTCTTGCCAGAAAGCTGTAATTTTGCGAATCTGGCAGTAGAATCATTGAGTTTTATGAGTGCCTCTTTGGGGCACATGTGAATAAACGATTTTGATTTTGAGAGGTTACTTCGCTCGCCTGGATCTAGTTAAAAAGTAGCCAGTAACAAACATACATTCCGAATATAATCCAAATCAATCGATGCAGCGTGAAGAGAACATAAACATAACATAAACGCTTTCACATTCACAGCCCCACACTAAGTTCGATGACTTGTGTCGTGGGTGCCGGAAACATTCACATCACACACACAATCACAACCAGAACCAGAAACACAAATTTTTCTTGGGGAGAAAATCGTGTTCCCGTCGGCAATCGAACCCGATACCCTACTTAGAAGGCGAACGCTCAACCAATTAAGCCAACGGGCAGTTCAAACACACACTACACACATTTTACATTTATATTATTAACTAGCCGTGCCCCGCGGCTTCGCCTGCTATTATCAAGTTAAAAAGTAGCCTATGTGTTAATCCTAGGTATAAGCAATGTACATTCCAAATTTCATCCAAATCCGTTCAGCCGTTAAAGCGTGAAGAGGGAACAAACATACTTACACACTTACACACAAACTTTCGGATTTATAATATAAGTAGGATTAGCTATTCCTAGCATGCGTAGCAATGCCACGTATGTAAAGAAAGCATTTTACCTTTATAGTTGCCTAGTACTTTATGGTACTAAAAACTTATTGACAAAATTATTACCTTCCATGTTTACACACGACCCAGTTGGACGCAGTGGACAGCTCTCCGCTCTCTGGGTCCTGGGTTCGATTGTGAAGGGAAATTTGTGCTTCTGTTTCTAGGTGTAATGTGTGTGTGATGTAAATGTTTCCAGCACCCTTGATACAAGTCTTTGAACTTAGTGTGGGGCTGTGAGTATGAATGCGTTAGTTTGTTTGTTTATATTTGTCTAGTTCTTTACCAAATCCGAGTGACGTAAGAAAAAACATAAGAAAAACTTTATATTTTTGCATAATTTTGTTTCGTACATTATTATTTATTCCGCTTGAATCTAAACTATTCTTGAACCCACCTGAACACCAACATTTTTTTATTTCAAAGTTCACATATAGAAAATATCAAAATCTGATCATTGGTTCCGGAGATAAAGCTGTGAAATCGGTTTTTGGAAGCTGTGCTTGCGTTTAAATTCTTCTAAATGTAGTTATGCAGTCAGATCCGCCGGCTACAACCATGTATGTTATCAGGTGAATGTACCTTCCCCGATCTTTGTAGTCTGTATTCTGAACGTTGACCTAGGTCTGGGACTGTGTCTAGTCTGTCTAGACATAAGTCAGCTCCAATTTGTACCTCTCTTAGTTCCTTGATGCAGGCGAAAATATATGGGCATTAAGATTAGATAATAATTAAATAATTTCATAAATCAAATCAATCAAATCAAAATCGTTTATTCACATGGGCCCCAAAGAGGCACTCATGAAAGTTAATGAATCTATTGCCAGATTCGCAAAATTACAGCCATCTCGAGAAGAACCTGGCAAGAAACTCGGCGGCGCATTTTTTTAAAAACATTCTTAATTTCTAATACATAAATAATAATATACATCGGATTCCTAGTTAATAATTGTTTTGATAGTCCTAAAACAATTATTTACTAGGAAAACAAATTAGTACAACCTAACTTAAACATTACACAAAAAAAGAAGGAGGTTAAGACACGCGATAGAAGTAAAACTTTTGTATTACAGGGAAACATTTAAATTATTCATCACAGTGTTTCTCCCACCACTTTACGTCACACAGAAAGGTTGCGGATTAGAATTTCAAAGCACTCCCATAAAAAGTTTATTTTTTTTATGCTCAAAAATATTTTATTATTGTTTTACGCGGGCGAAGCCGCGGGGAACAACTAGTAATCACATAAAAGGCCATTGAATAAAATGGTGTAAAATAAAAAAGGTTATTTCTATGGTTTAAAATCGTTTTTCTACAGACTTCACAAAAAAGGAGGAGGTAGTCAATTCAACTGTATATTTTTTTTATATGTGTTACCTCATAAATTATTTCTGCGTGAACCGATATTAAAAACAAGATCTTTAAATGCTGTTGCTTTTCCCTTGGTCCCATTTAAATTTGTTCAAGATCTGATCAGTAATTTTTGAGTTATCGTCAATAATGCGTGTTTAATACGTTTAATCTGATCAAGGTTCCGAAGATACAGCGGTGAAGTCGATTTTTTTAAGATTTGCTTGCGTTTAATTATGTTAAGTATATTGGCTTGATATCTTTCGTCTTGTAGACGAAAATCTTACCGCTTACGTAGAACTGTTTTTTTTTGTAGAGCAATCTAAGTAGTTTTAGCAGTGCTTGCATTCCGAGCAATAGTGATCGGGAATGCAAGCACAGTCGCACGCAACAGCGGACTATAAACAAATCCAGGTGAACGTACCGCCATCCATCTTTGTAGTGTGAACATTGACCTAGGTCTGGGGCATGAAAACTTTCCACCCCTGTACTGAATGGTACGACTGAAGAAACTAAAGGAAGATGTTCGTTTTTGATCGGGAGATGGTCCCACGAGTGAGCAATGATTGGTTTGTTCCAAAACGAGGGGTGTTAATAAACATGAACGAGTTCACACTCATTCCCACACTAAGTTCGATGACTTGTGTCAAAAAATTTTCATTACACACAATCACATCCAGAACCAGAAACACAAATTTTCTTTGGGTAGATGTGTTTCCACCGGGAACCGAACCCCTGCTTGCGTCGATAAGTTTTGTGATTAGTATTAAAATATAATTAAAATACGGCTATCACTCACGTCGTTAGATCGGTATTGTCGACCTAGGTTTCGTGCATGTACGATGCTCTTCTTCGGGATGAGTTTACGCCGCGAGATCGCTTGGCTTTTGTATGGGCTGTTTTTTTCGTTTATGAGAAATCCTGCACATTATCCTTCACAGGTTAACAGTTTTGGATATTTTCTTGGAGTTAGCGATAGTAAGGTCATAATAAGCTTGAACAATAGCTAGTCCAGTGACGCATCAACACACACAAACAATGGGCCAGTATATGACCGCGCCCTTTGAGCCCAAGGGACTCGAGCCGTTGTAATTCATTTAATTCTAATTTTTAGAGACTGCTTTTGTTTTGTTTTTTTTACCGACTTCACAAAAAAGGAGAAGGTACTCAAGTCGACTGTATTTTTTTGTTTTTATGTATTTTACCTTATAACTTCGTTCCACGTGAACCGATTTTGAAATTTCTTTTTGTTTGATAGATGTTGCTTTCCATATGGTCCCATTTAAATTTGATTGAGATCTGATCAGTAGTTTTTTAAATATTCTTAAATAATGCGTGTTGAGTACATTTAATCAATTCAATATGTACTCGGGCTAAGATGTTTATTACATTTATGGTTGAAATACCGTTCATTCGCACGAAACGTTTCGCGTCTTCGTTCATTTATAGAACAACAAAAGAATGGAACGCTTTGCCGTTGTCTGTGTTTCCCGAAAGGTACAATTTAGTTGTGTTCAAAAGTAAAGTGAATAGGTATTTACTGAGCAAGCGTGCTCCAACTTAGACTACATCGTCAGTTTCTATCAGGTGTGATTGTAGTCAAACGTTTGCTTAGTCAGTTATTAAAAAAAAAATGTTGATTGTGAAAAAAAAACAAAATCTAATCATTTCAAAAAATCGCAGGCATAGTTTTGTGTGTGCGTGAGTGTGTGCGTGTTCTTGTCTGATTTTGAAAATGCCGGGGATACGGGAGTGGAAAACGTAAAAAAATACAATTCAATCATTTTGAAAAATACGCTCTACAGCTCACAAATTAAACATAAATCAGATTTCTACGTCTTTGCATCACTTTGTCCCCCCGGAACTACTATATATATTTAGGTATTCCAGACACCGAAATTATATTCCTCTTTGTCGTCTGGTAAATGCTTCAAGTCTAGAGTCTAGACCCCCGTCTGTCTAGACTCCGGGGTGGGGATAGGTCCAATGGATCTCGAATTTTCGCAGGGAACGCGAAACAATCAGAGTGCAGCGTTCTATTATAACATTGTCACAAACCATGTCAAACTATGGCCATCTTGGGTGGTGAGGCAGTGGGTAAATATATATATATTTACCACTTATATTATATATATATATATATATATATATGTAGTAAGACGTTACCATCGACATAAGGCTTCTATGCTTTATACTTTTCTGATGTTCTTCTAATTACACACGGCATGAAATTTCCACTGGTTCACCACCGCGATGTCATGAACAAACAGTTATTGCATGTCCAAGTAACTAATAAGTCACTGTTGCGGATCACGTACAGCTCATGTGATAATTCTTTCGAGCAACGGGCGCCCAAGATACAGGCTATGCCTAGTTTGGGGCCCATAGAGAATTACTATTTTTTTTTTGTACTATAATAATACTAACAACATGTTTTGTGTCATATTTTGTTTTACCTGATATCTGCAATAAAAAATATGATTATGATTATGATTATGACCTACTCACTATATATGTGCATTATATATTTAATAATTGTTCTTTTCCTTATTTCAGGTAAATGTGTAGACATCCTGCATTTGTGCGGAGAGGTACAGGTTGAACCGTCTGATGTACCGGTGATACCGGAGATACCGGGGATACCGGAGGTACCGGGGATACCGGAGATACCGGAGGTACCGGGGATACCGGAGGTACCGGAGCCTTTAGATATACCGACGACGTCAACCTCCGATGTCCAGGCTAAGGTATGCGTTTTAGGAACCGTGCGCCGTCGAGTTTCTAGCCAGGTTCTTCTCGATATAGCTGTAATTTTGGGATGGAATGTTATGCGACCGAAAATGTTACATGTTTGTCTAGAACTCATCACATTTCCACTCCTTCACTGTACGGATGATGAACGTAGAAGCGAAATTCTTTGAGCGAACTGGAGGTATGTCAACCATAAACGTTTTTTTTTTATTCAATATAGGCAAACTTTTGACTACTATCTCACCTGATGGTAAGCGACGATGTGGTCGACGATGGTGCAAGCTTGCCTAGAGGTTACCTATTCACTCGTGACTTGAAGACTCCCATATTGTACTCATCAGGAAACACGGACTCGGGTAAATAGTTCCATTCCTTTGCGGTTCGCACAATGAATGTGGAGGCAAAACGCTTAGTGCGCATTTGTGGAATGTCCACCATATAGCGGTGTCGCTTAGCAGTTGACATGACATTTGACAGTTTGCCTTGTTGTTAGATGGTAAAACGGGCTTGGTGGAATAAACTCATATAATTCCTGGGCACACTATTAAAAATATAGACAATAGAATATCTTATGTCGTCGGGGCCGAGACTCAGCGATTTGGACTCAACTAACTTATTATCGCCTATGAGTCTTTTCACTCGTCGGTCAATAGACTCAAGACTTTCAAGCTGGTACTTAGCGGATCCATCCAAAAGATAGTCGCAGTACACCACACGATCGGACTTGCGCTTGAAATGATATCAATTTAATTTTACCTATTTATTATAATTTAAAAGAATTGCTACAACAAATTCGTACAATAAAGATAGGCAGCCATAACTGGGTCATAAGATTCGCCGTGACCGACTGGAGTGAAAGTTGTAGCACGCTCTAGCCTGCTATGTACCACATTGCCAAATACTGCTAAAACTTTGTAAACTAGTGGGTATGTGAGCAGAATAACTCTTTTTTTTTAAGCTATTGCATAGCTTCTATCGCGGGCCTTGAGCGTGGAGACCGAATCTAGAAATTCCGTAACGAAAATAACCTAACGCCCCCCACTCCGACCGGCACAGCGGTGATACTTTTTAGTTTTGCCATCTATCGATGAATAGCAGAACTTTCAATGACTTTTTTGAAATATCACGCTTGTCTCTTTAGTTCAGCAACTCGCCTCTAGGTGGCAGGAAAAAAAATACTGCATAAATAATTATAATTGCATAAGTTGATAAAAAATGCTATGCAATAGCTTTACCGCGGCAGTCCCCGAGTGCCACACGTCTTTTTTTAAATAGCTTTTTTACGTTTTCAACCATATCGATAAATTTCCAAAAACTGAATCGACAAAAATAATAATAATCGGACCTGCACACAAAATTTCACGAGAATCGGTTGAGAAATGCGACCTGCAGAGGAGAAGAAACGGAAATCCGGACACACGAAAGCAATTTTGGCCCAAGCAGAAACGGAGATGCTTCGTGCTCGCTCGCTCGGTCCAGTCTAAACTTGTTGAAAATACCAGCTCGGTCCAGCTGGTCCCGATGAAAAATGTAATCATAATCATAATCATCATTTATTAACCTTATAACAAAGTACGTTATAACAGGTATGTCAATTACGATTAATATATTATTATTATTTAACCATTTATTACAAAAATTATAAAAACAATAAATTATATAAATAAATGCATTTGAAATGAGCAGAAAAACAAATAGTAACAAAATTAAAGACAGTATTTATGTCGTGTGTTCATGTTCATTGCAATAAAATAATAATAATCAGAGAATACATTTAAATCAATTATAATCTCAATATTTAAAAAAAAAACAAATTTATTATTATTATTGCATGGAGGCAAACTGCACAGGCTCTTTCTAGCGACTACTATTATAACACCTAGGTTAAGAAAATTATGTATTAGCAATTAAGAATGTTTTAAAAAAAAAAAATGAATGAAAAAAAATGCGCCGCCGAGTTTCTTGCCAGGTTCTTCTCGAGATGGCTGTATCTGGCAGTCTCTTCAGACTCTTTCCGAATCTGGCAATAGATTCATTAACTTGCATGAGTGCCTCTTTGGGGCCCATGTGAATAAACGATTTTGATTTTGATTTTATTCTATGTCAATGTGTCGCGCTACTGAATCTGTTAACAAAAATGAAGATGTTTGTAATGGCATAATCATGAAATCATTAATTTTATAAAAAGGATTGTGTTCAAAGAAATGTTTTAGTATGTTTTTAAATACGTTTTTGCTTAACTCGGTTATGTCACTCGTAAGTAACTTACAAACAAACTCACCTAATTTTTTTAATTTACATGCGACGGGGCTGGTTGCTAGTAGGCTACAATACTGATAAGCGTTATCAAGTTATCAGCGGTGCACCGCTACCGTTTCCTCATAGGTTTTAATTATCACTATCTTATCTTTGCGGTTGTAATGCATCTATTGTTACTGTGAACAGTGGATCTGGTAACCACTGACTGTAACGGTAATATTAGAACTCTTGGTCAACCTCTCCGTCTATTCCGACGAAAATAATTCTATCATAATCATCCTACAATGTTTTTCTGAATAAGTTAGCGAGAAGCACGAGCAAAGTTTTTTATTATACTTGATAGGAAAGCATTTGATCACTATCTCACTTGATGGAAAGTGATGATGCGGCCGAAGATGAAACATGCTTGCCTAGAAGGTTCACTCGCGACTAAAACTGAATTAAACTTAGTTCAGTTAAAACTAAGTTTAGTTCAGTTTTAGTTTTTACTTCTAAATTTAGTTCAGTTAGTTGACTTAGCCTAGCTCAGTTCGCGTTCTGAACCATAATATGTATGAGCTAAGTTAGTTAAACAAAAACAAAACAAACAAACGCATTCACACTCACAGCCCCACACTAAGTTCAAATACTTGTATCGTGGGTGCCGGAAACATTCACATCACACACAGTTGCGCAATGAGTTTTTTTTCTTACTGTTTTCCGCTTGGCTGCTATACGATGTATCCTACATCGGTAGTGCGGGTTCCGTACCCCCTACTCCCGTTAGACCACAGAATAAACACCAGTTACCAACCATTCTGTACATGTTTACACTTGAGAATAAAAACATTGGACCGTTTGATGGAATCATCGGTACAGTCGGGCATAGAAGTGTTTGCCGTTTACAGTTCACATGGGTTAGGTATCGGATTGTTTTAAAAAAAGTTATGTAAATGAAGTATATTATGCCAACAGTATTTACTACTTTTTAGGGTTCCGTACCCAAAGGGTAAAAACGGGACCCTATTACTGAGACTTCGCTGTCCGTCCGTCCGTCAGTCCGTCCGTCCGTCTGTCACTAGGCTGTATCTCAAGAAAAATGTGAAATTTTCACAGATGATGTATTTCTATTGCCGCTATAACAACAAATACTAAAAATAAAATAAAATAAATATTTAAGGGGGGCTCCCATACAACAAACTTAATTTTTTATAGATAATGGTACGGTACCCTTCGTGCGCGAGTCCGACTCGCACTTGACCGGTTTTATTTTTTGGATTATGGAAAGTGATTTTTGTGATTTGTGTTACAAGATAAACGGGTGAAGCAACCTAGGTCCTACAAAATTCGGTTGTCATAACGCGAGGTACACCCACACAAATACATCAAAGCCCGAAAATCGACGTCAATATACCTACTTACTATTTAGTTGTCTGTTAAGGTTTGCACAAACATGCACACACACATGGACTTTTGCATGCTTCACCCGTGATTAGATGAGATGACGTTATTTATTGGTCAATACTTTATTGGTACCAAGGATATAATTTTATTTTTATATGATAAAATCCTATCCTATAACACCCGAAGAATTGTATCAAATTCAACAATACCCTATATGTTACAATCGGATTATTAGTTTAGACGCTAATATGATGGACCAAACGAACATGCATACTAAAGTAATATGTCAAGACACATAAATAAATCTTAGCATACAATATATACTTACATATATACAATCATACCCTTCCTTATAACTAGGTACGTCCGAGTCATATATAAAAAAACCTGAGATGTGTCAACGGACACCCGGATGGAACGAAGTTCAATTTCCGTCTAGCCCCCTTTCGCAACGCGCGATAAGGAAGTTTCGTTCCAAAATTAAAAGAAACATGCAAAAACCAACATCACGCGGTGTTCCCGGTCACCCATCCAAGTACTGACCGCGCCCGACGTTGCGTTGATCGGACGAGAACGTGGTATGGCTTACAACTCAAAAAGTGTCGTTACAACTTTTGGTCTTAATTTTTTCCGTTTAGCCCCCTTTCGCAACGCGCGATAAGTAACTTTCGTTCCAATAAACAATAAGTGATTCGCTTCTACGTTTATCATCCGTACGGCGAAGGAGTGGAACTCATTGCCTGTGTCTTTGTTTCCTGTTCTAGAGTCTTCAGGTCTAGAGTGAATAGGTATCCTCTAGGCATACTACATCTTCGGCCGCATCTTCACTTTTCATCAGTTGAGATGGTGGTGGAATGTTTGTCTAGCGTAAAAAATATATACAAAAAATTACAAAACCGTTTTCTCGCGAACTGTACACAGATCATCATAGCTGTAAACTACAATTTATTCTGTGGGAACCGGTGGAGGATGACGTCATGCATCGTATATTAGTGTCACGATTTCACGACGTAGTGTGCCGAATATTTATAAACAATAATTTGTATAGTGCAGAAATTGGGGCAGGATATATTTTTATCACGTTGGATTTACGCTTAGAGATGTGTGCAACGTTCATGAGATTCGGCCCAGTGCCGAAAATACATTGATTATTTTTATGTTCGATAGGCAAGAATTTGACCACAAACTCACCTGACGATGTGGCCGAAGATGTAGCTTGCCTAGAAGATTTTGCCGGTTGTTGTTACCTACTTTCCGCCTTACTCTTCACTCCTTTGTGATATCTATAAAAATAATCAATAAGTTACCAAAACACATCTAAAACCAACATGCCAACATGATGTTTTAAAACAAATCAAGTATTTTTTTATTAATAAAAGCTATTACACAATTCAGGAATATCTCAACGACATAATTAAAACATAAACAAAGCTAAAAAAACGACTTCATCCCTTATATTTTAGTTTTGGCTTGATCGATTTCAATAACATTTATATGAGACCACATCTGAAGTAAACTCTACCAAACAAAAATAAAAACATCAAAATCGATTTATAATTGGCGGAGATATCGCGTAACATGCATAGAAAAAAAACAGTCGAGTAAAAACCTCCTTTTTTGAAGTCGGTTGAAAATATTTATATTGCATATTATTATTTAACTTATTGACTGACTAATTGCTATATATTTTTATATTAACATACATTAACAAATTAATGAATATTTGACAATTATACTATAGTACTAACACTTATATCAACACAACACATATACAACAACAATATTAATTATATAATACATAATTATGATATCTTATCATGAATTAATTAGATATATTATTAATGAAGCATGTCGTCCTCCTCTGCCCTAAATTGTTGTGTCCAACAAGGTCTCTAATGTACTAAAGTCTATATTGCAGAGTCTCGGTCACCGACGTAAGGTCGCGAGCCTATCGGTATTCTATCGTCTACATTTTGGAGAGTGTGCGCAGGAATTACACGAGGTAATTCCACCTTGTCAGTTTTACCATCTAACAACAAGACAAACTGTCAAACGTCATCCATATATGGTTGACATACATTCAGTTCGCTCAAAGCGTTACGCTTCTACGTTTATCATCCGTGGTACGAAGGAGTGGAACTCATTGCCCTCGTCTTTGTTCCCCGAACGGTATAATCTGGGAGTCTTCAAGTCTAGAGTGAATAGGTACCTTCTAGGCAAGCATACTACATCTTCGGCCGCATCATCACTTTCCATCAGGTGACATTGTGGTCAAATGCTTGCCTATTATACATAACAAAAATAAACTGTCATTTATTTATACCACCTAACTACATTTAGAGAATGCAATAAAGATTTGAATTTGTAGATACCTATTCACTCTTGAACTCTTTGACTTGAGGACTCCCAGATTATACAGTTCGGGGAACAAAGACGAGGGCAATGAGTTCCACTCCATTGTATCGACACAATACGTTTTCGAAAACTGAACTGCGCGTTGCACGTAGGCTAAGTTAGGTGTGCGTTCACCTTCTAAGCAGGGGTATCGGAATCGATTCCCGGCGGACGCACAAGCTTTCTCCGGTACGAAAATTTCTGGTTCTATTGGTGTTTCATATTACACACACAATTTTATTTGTATTTCACAATAATATTATAAAGGCGAAAGTTTGAAACGGCTGGACCAATTTTGATGAAATTTGGTAGGAAGGTAGCTGACACCCTGAATTAACACATGCTTTTTATCCCGGGAGTTACGCGGGTCGAAGTTAGTTTGATGATATTTCTAGAACGGATTGTTTTTTTAACATACGCGGGTGAAACTGCGGGGATCAACCAGTCGTATATATCCTTACTATCCTTATCCTTACTAATATTATAAATGCGAAAGTAACTCTGTCTGTCTGTCTATTGCGCTTTCACGCTAAAACTACTAAACCGATTTGAATGAAATTTGGTACACAGATAGTCCAGAGCTTGGGAAAGAACATAGGCTTCTTTTCATCCCGGAATCCCGCGGGCGGTAGTATTTATATATATTGTTGTTATCTTACCGATTTGTGTGACATTTCCATCAATATCCCCGATTACAACATTCGACTCCGTAAAGCTTTGTTTCACCAACAGAAATTACGAGATAATCGCGTAGATAGATAGAGGAACGTGATCGGCGAACGGTGCCAAGGTTCACCTTGCGTCATTATGTACCTAGTATATGTCTATGTGAAACCTGTCTTGCAGACTTGGCGACGCCTTGGGTAATTAGACCTTATTGCACTTACTCGGTGTTCTGTTCTCCTGGTACATTTCAGGAGAACAATTGCCCTAGAGATGCAGCTACAGTGCCCATAGACAAATTGCCTTTACATTTGTTCTTCCTCTCCCAAATACATCCTTCTTCCTATCTATCTTCCTTAGCATTAGTGCAGGGGTCGGGAACCTGCGGCTTGCGAGTCACATGCGGCTCTTGGGATGTGAAGCTGCAGCTCTTTAGTTCCACACGCAAATTATTTATTAAAAAAATCATTTAAAAAACGTTCTGAATCGATTAACGAGGATTAGACACTATTTCTATCGAGCCATTAACAACCCTTCAAAGGTAGCAATAAAGTACATTTATACAGTTGAAACAAGTAAATTATGGGATGATATAACTAGGTATAACGCGTGCGTTTTCTATACGATACTCGTAGTACAGCAGGTATTATTGTTGGCATTAAGGATTATTGTAGACAAGAAAAAAATTTGTGGCTCTATAAAACTATGGAATTATGTAAATTGTAATTTTTGACTCTTCCGACTCAAAAGGTTCCCGACCCCTACATTAGTGCTATCTCTTGCTAAAACTTGCTCTCTGTTCTCCTAGCATTCTTTATCGATGCAGCTAATAAGCGCACAGGACTAGCTATATTGCACTACCTCGATGTTCTGTCCTCCTGGTAGCCCTGTCGATGCAGTTACACAAGAAAATGGCCTTTTCATTGATTCTATTCTCTCAAAAGCTTAGAAGTTTTTTGTTTATGGCCTAGGCAAATGCTTCTAGCGATAGGATCAAAATCAAATGGTCTTTTCTATGCTCTTCCCTGTATGTTTTCCTTATGCGACTTCGTCGAAATAGTCTACTGTTTACGTGAAACCTGTCTTACATTGCGACGTCTTTAGTAATTAGCCATGATTGACCTTCCTCAGTTTCCTACACTCCTGGTATTGCATTGTCGATGTAGCTACTGTGTACACAGAAGAATCACACTAAATCCGAAAGTTTATATGTAAATGTGTAAGTATGTTTGTTCTCTCTTCACGCTTTAACGGTCAAACGGATTTGGATGAAATTTGAACATAGATTATACCTAGGATTTTAACATAGGCTACTTTTTAACTTGATAATAACGAAGCCTCGGGGCACGGCTAGTGATCTTATTATTAGTGGTAAAATTTCCTATTGCCTGAATTTTATTTGTATCGTGTTTGTCTTATTGGTATGCGAAGTCCTCTCTCAAGGCCTTTCATATCTGTATTTCGTCATTTCCTGTCACTTTATATATGCCCACGTAATATATCAAAATCACATTGATATTGTCGCCCGGCACAGATCGATTCGGTCGGAGTTACGAACCCTTCTTCCGGCTTGAGCTTCCGTCAAAGGTAATTGTGATGAAATCCTTGTTTTCATTCATCTTCTAATATTCCTAGTTAGCTTATACTATCGTAGTTCAGCTACATTCCTAGAACATCACCTATATGGGAAAATACACATGTTTTAAGAATACAGATCTTTTGTTAAACCGGTGTTCCCGTCATCACTTACTAACAGCTGATATATAAATGTATTATAACATGGTAATAATATAAACACTAGCCGTGCCTCGCGGCTTCGCATAAGTAAACTATGTGTTAATCATAGGTATAATCTATGTACATTCCAAATTTCGCCCAAATCTGTTCAGCCGTTAAAGCGTGAAGAGGGAACAAACATACTTACACACAAACTTTCGGATTTATAATTTTAGTAGGATAGGATTTCAGATCATTAGACTACACCAATTTATCTTCGGAACCTTGATCAGAGATCAAAAACTACAGAACAGATCTCGATCAAATTTATATGGGACCAATAGGAAAGCAACAGCATTCAAACAAAAAAATAATAATTTCAAATTCGGTTCACGTGGAAAGAAGTTATGAGGTAATACACATAAAATATAATAAAACAGTCGAATTGAGTACAGAAAGTACTCAATACGACTGTATTTTTTTTGTGAAGCCTTTAGAAAAGTATTGGACGCGTTTTTTTTCTTTTGTTTATTGCACAAAAAATTGTGAGATTACGTATTGAAATTCCGCTTGACAATACGCCTCAGTACACTTTTTACCAAGGCGTGACGTCACAATCCCCTCTCTCGAACTCTGACGCTCTTTATCTTTGTCATTTTTTGTTTAATTGACAAAAGAAAAATACGTGTCCAATATTTTCAAAAAAGGAGGAGGTTGTGTGTGCCTCATAACTTCGTTCCACGTGAACCAATTCTAATTTTTTTTAGTTTGAAAGATGTAGCTTTCTAATTGGTCCCATTTAAATTTGATCAAGATCTGATCAGTAGTTTTTGAAATATCGTCAATAATACCTATTTTGTACGCCTACTTTGACGACGTTCTCGTTTAACCGACTTCAAAGGTTACCTCATAACTTCTTTTGTTGTGAGCCGATTTTGATTATTCTTTTTTTATTTGAACGCTGGTGCTTTTCTTGTAGTCACATTGAAATTTGATCAAGATCTGATTTCTTGTTTTTGAGTTATAGTCAATAATGCGTGTTTAATATATTAAATCTGATCAAGGTTCCGAAGATAAAGCGGTGAAGTCGGTTTTTTTAAGCTTTGCTTGCGTTTAATTATTTGAAAATCTAACAAACGGACGAATGAGACTTTTGTTGTTTTTTTACCCAGGCCCTATTGTATAGGACCTTGTCAGCAGAACATTTACAACGCAGTTTAAACGTAAAATGTATTGTTACTACTTACTAGTATATATTTACTTCACAGTAATTGTAAGGTATGATAAAAAAGATATATTACATATATAAACAATAAATAAAATGACCTAGTCATAAGTCTCATAAGTCCCTCTCCTTTAGTTGAACGATTTGGCACGTTGCATTGTTCTGTCTCAATGTACTAGGAAAACATAGAACATAGAAGGATGAGGTGTATTTCTGATTCACTGAATAATGTTTCCGTCCCCATTGTTGAGGCATGAATCGGCATCATGCTCGGAGCTTTGTCTAGATGTACTAGGGAAGCAGAGAAGGCTAGGATGTTTTGTTATGTTGCAAAATACGCTCTACTCTGTTGTTCTATGGTTTTACTGGTATCTTTGTCTAAAAGTACCATGTTAAACTATAAACGCATATTACTGTTGTACTAGGAAAGCATAAAAAACTAGGCGTTGAAATACATTGAAGGCTTGAAGGAGGCGAAAGAAAGATTTGTCTTCTAATGTTTGATTTAACTCAAACCTGTTATTTTTAACTTTGAACCGCTTTTTCATACACAAACGTGTTATATTCCGCCCGGTAACAGTATCTAGGTTAGAAGGGCTTGCGAGAGGTCATGTGACGTCATCATGCTGCACTCAACAACCAACAACCGAGAAGTCATAACCGCCATTTCATGCACACAAAATTTAATCTTAATAATTTGGAGTTAAGAGCGATTTTTGTAAAAGATTAATGAAATGATCACCTTGTATCTAGCAACATTTAGATCGTATGTGTGATACCGAATCGGCAAATTCAGCTTTATATATTGGTGATAGAGCGTATAATTCAATATGTTATAACTATTACCTTGT
This sequence comes from Lomographa bimaculata, assembly GCA_948107665.1. Lineage (NCBI taxonomy): Eukaryota > Metazoa > Arthropoda > Insecta > Lepidoptera > Geometridae > Lomographa > Lomographa bimaculata. The sequence continues at coordinate 9,816,435 of OX403612.1, read as the reverse complement.
TGCTTTTATGATTGAAATGTTGCTTCGGGGAAAATATGCTTTATGATTGTAAGTATATAGATTATTTTTCTTTGTTCTTTGTGTTGGCAAGAATAAAGGTGAATTAAAGCAACGTGTAACCGATCAGTTGATATTACGTAGTGAGAATTAAAATAATACATTTGATATAATTGATTGTGTTGGTTGTATATGTTATATACTATTACGTTGTTTCTATACACAGCTGTTTTGCTATAGTATCCAACGTATAAACAATAAAAACCGGCCAAGTGCGAGTCGGACTCGCGCGCGAAGGGTTCCGTACCATTATCTATAAAAAATGAAGTTTGTTGTATGGGACCCCCTCTTAGATATTTATTTTTAGTATTTGTTGTTATAGCGGCTATAGAAATACATCATCTGTAAATTTCAACTGTCTAGCTATCACCGTTCTTGAGATACAGCCTGATGACAGACGGACGGACGAATGGACAGCGAAGTCTCAGTAATAGGGTCCCGTTTTTACCCTTTGGGTACGGAACCCTAAAAATGGAGATTAAATAATTAAATATTTTGTAATGAAGCTTTTACATACCTGTTGTAAATGAAAAATCTGCTCAAGTGGGTTTATCTTGTTTAATTCAGAAGTTCCAATAGCCATCTTCCGTCTCCATCATCAGACCAGCTCCATGATACCATACTTGTATTGTCACCGAAGATACATAAGTGCACCAAATTTGAGTCCAATCGGGTATCGGGAAGTGGGTCTAATTTAGCTTGCAAGATTTAATTACAGACAGACCGACAGATACGGGACAGTGAGACTAAATAAAAGCTTGTAACAAAAATGGAGAATGTCAGCAAACTGGAATTGTAAAAATATTAATATTTTTTAAACCGATCGATTAATCCTAGAGTTACATCATTATAGTATACTTTAATGCGACAGCAACAAGGCTCCAAATCCAATACACTGTTTGTAAGCATTCAATGAAGCTCTTATAGTTTCCTGATTGCCTGGTAGTTTCCTCCGTAGCAACAACTGTTGCACAATGTAGTTACGTCATGACCGTCGTGTTTTTTTCGTGATAATCGGAATCAGTGTAAATAATAATGTTGCCATGCATGTGCAATGCCATTTTTTTTTGTATGTTTTGTTGACAGTTGAATTTCGTCAAATGCTTTAATTTTGGTTGTCAATTGCTAGAAAATATTTTAATCTGAAAACAAATAGTGGATTAAAAAACAAACTTTACGTCTTTATCCTTGATCAGATTATATGAATTAAATACGCATTGTTGTACTGGTCAGATCTTGATCAAATTTAAATGGAACCACATGGGAAGCACCAGCTTTCAAGCGCTTTAAATGATTCTTAAAAATGAAAGCTTTAAATGAAAATAGGTTCATCTAGAAAAAAAAACTGAGCTAACACACATTAAAAAAATACAGTCGAATTGAGAACCTCCTTTTATGAAGTCGGTCAAAAAATTTTTTGGTTACTTCTACCATTTTTCATTTACATTTTTTTTAATAATACTACCAAACCTGTCATACGACACCGAACATTCCAGCGAATTCCATTTTAGTTCAATTTTCGAATGCGGAAGATAACCGTTCCAATCCAAATATAAAGCACGGTTCAAATGTTGACAAACACTGCTGCGTCTCGCTCTAACGCGTGCATTTAGGTCATATCGCTGTCTCTGTCTGGCAGCGCCAAAACAAAGATGGCCGTGGGCGCGTGGCGCGCGCGCATCTGATTATCGTACTAAATGATTACGTTGTTTATTTATTTTTTGCTGTGTTTACGTTTTTCGATGCTTACTCGTGTCTATGTGGGATTTTTTTTGTTCGAAAACGAATTGGTGGATTTTTGAAGCCGAATTTTTGGTCCACGTAATCTGATATAAATGTGTATATCACTATTATTAGATTTTTTTGTTATATTTAAAAAAAAATACCGACTTCAAAATAATTTGAACGCAAGCTAAGCTTAAAAAAATCAAAATCGTTTCACCTTCCTAGAAGTTATGAGAAAACATAAAAAAATACAATCGAATTGAGAACGTCCTCTTTTTTTGAGGTCGGGTAAAAAAAAAATATCAGAACTCCGTCATTTATTAACCTATTTGGAAAAATATTGTATTTTTCGAAAGGGTTCTAGTTGGTCCCGTTATAATTTGATCAAGATCGGATGAAGAGTTTCGGATATATTGAAGATAGGGATTGCAGTCGGTTATTAGTTTTTAAACTCGTATAAACATAAACATTTTGCTACTAGCACTGAACTTAGTAGGTTGTGTATCGGGTTCGATTCCCGGTGGAGACACAAGTTTTCTCCCCAGGGGAAATATGAGATTCAAAATCGAAATCAAAATCGTTTATTCACATGGGCCCCAAAGAGGCACTCGGGCAAGAGAGATTATGCTAGTTAGGGTGTAATTTTGTGGTAAAACATTTCCTCGGCACCCACGATTCAATTCTTTGAACTTAGTGTGGAGCTGTAAGTGTGATTGTGAAAAGTGTAATTATTAATTTATTTTTGCAGATTAACAAGTTCTTGATATTCATTGTTAAATTATTCCTATTTTTTTTTCTATTTACATAAATTATTTAAATTTTTTCATAGAAGCCTTGAATTTATATTTTCGTCACAGCTCATATATTTTATTACAATGACCTTACAATCGTATTGTTTTAATTATTAAGAAGTTTATTTTTGGATACAGCTTTGTTTTGATACAAGTATTCGAACATGGTGCGGGGATGTAAGTGTGAAAGCGATTCTTTGTAATTTTTTAACTTAGATTTTAATAAAGTAGTACACTTTCGGGTTCAGCTTTATTCTGATACAAGTCTTTGAACTTAGTGCGGGGTTGTGAGTGTAAAAGTGTTGGTTTGTAATTTGATTGCTCGAAGCTAAGATTATTAAAAATTTATTTTGACTGTTTCAGCTTGGGTAAAATTGCTTTCGTATGTCCGTCCGGATTTCCGGTTGTTCTCCTCTGCAGGTCGCATTTATAAACCGATTGTCGTGAAATTTTTTGAGCAGGTTCGATAATTAAATGAAATGTTTTTTTTATGCCTGATAGGCAAGCATTTGACCACAATCTCACCTGGTGGAAAGTGATGATGCGGCCGAAGATGTTGCATGCTTGCCTAGAAGGTACCTATTCACTCTTAACTTGAAGACTCCCAGATTATACCGTTCGGGGAACAAAGACGACTCAGTCGACTCATTTGTCGATTTTTCAAAATGTCATAGATATAGGCTTGAAAACGTAATAATTAAAACTCAATCACAGCTTAAAAAACCGACTTCATCACTATATTTTGGTTTTGGCTTGACCGATTTCAACAAAAAAAAATCAACAAAATCGATTCAAAATTGGCGGAGATATCGAGTAACATACATACAGTCGAAAAAAAATTATACAGTCTAATTGAGAACCTTCTATTTTGAAGAAGAAAAATACATATTACAGCCATTTCGAGAAATATGCGAGATTTTCAGCTCACATGTAATAATCTTTTGTTTTATTTACATTTTAATTTTTTTATTGCATCGTTGCAATGTTTTGTTATTTTGCTGAAAATCGGTGCAGCCGTTATTCTCCTCGAGCTATACAATATCACAATACGGAAGTCTCATCACTACTATTCTAACCTTGTATTGTAATCAGTGCCACAGCATATACAATAGTACATGTACCAGCACGCAATGTGGGCGTGTGTGTGAGTGTATGTGTGTGTATTTGACTGGTAATTGCAGACGTTGTGCCAGAAAGACAATGGCACACGTGATTGAGTTTAAAATAGATTACTATTGTACTATCTGCTGTAACTCCTAACCTATATAGCACGGAAACTAAGGTGAAGAATAATCTGTATTTTTTTACCGACTTCCCGAAAAAGAAGGAGGTACTCAAGTCGACTGTATTTTTAAAAAAAATTTAATAACCTCATAAATTCTCTCCACGTGAGCTGATTTTGTCATTTTTTTTAGTTTGAAAGATGTTGCCTTCTAATTGGTCCCATTTAAATTTGATCAAGATCTGATCAGTAGTTCTTGAAATATCGTCAATAATGTCTATTTTGTGACGAATAATGCGTACTTAGACGATGTTCTTGTTTACCCAACTTCAAAAGTTACCTCATAACTTCTTTCGTTGCGAGTCGATTTTGATGATTCTTTTTTTATTTGAAAGCTGGTGCTTTTTATGTTGTCCCATTAAAATTTGATCAAGGTCTGATCTCTAGGTTTTGAGTTATAGCCAATAATGTGTGTTTATACATTATATCTGATCAAGGATCTTATGATAAAGCGGTGAAGTCGGTTTTTTTAAGCTTTGCTTGCGTTCAATTATTTATTTTTGGCTTCGCAATCTTGTGCATTTGGACAGTGTCAAGTAATAATATATTTCAAGGTTATTTCATATTAAAGTTCAAGGTCCAGTCATAGTTAAGTCATGCCCTAGTAAAGTGGTAGAAATTGAAACAAATTTAAAATCATTGCAGAGTTAGCTTTGGCAGACTATAGAACTTAAGGCGAAAATCACGTTTTTTTACTCTGTAAGATTTCCCTATACTTATTTATTTATTTATTTATATATTCAAACTTTCAGGGTGAGCATTACAGGCATACCCAATTCACTCACCCCAGTCCTCAACCAAACAAAGTTTATGAATTAAAATATACTTAATTAAATCAAACAATCACATAATTACATTTTAGATAAGTTGGGCAAACTACTCTCCAAAAACACTTTTGTCGTTCTGTGAAACTCTAGGTTTGTGCAATGAAACAAATCGAGCTGGTGTTGGCGAACCACAGCATTGAGGAGACGCAGTGCATACTTATGCATGTTTATCTGTACTTCAGCTATCAATACTTCAGTTATATATATTAGTTTGTATATATATCTATTATTATGTACCTTTATCTGTTAAGAGTCTCCTTACGAGTTGATTTTGCACTTATCAAGTATAAAACACAAAGGTGCCTTATCTCCGAAGTGCACGGAAAATTATTTAGTACTTTAACGTGAAGTGGTACTATAATAATTGTTAAGTATTTTACTATAATTAAACGGTATAAATTATTGATAGCTAGCTAGCACAATCTAACATGCGAACTAAATTGTATGTATGTTTATGTATTGAATTCTAAAAGTTTTTGCATAATAATATACATGTTTTATATTAAGTTTATGTATTATATTTTCATATACACATATATATATTCTTAAAATTAAGTTTAGATTTCTGAATCTTTTCTTTATTGTATAGCTTCATTTATTGTACGCCGATATATCTCCTGAAATAGCAGGATGACTGGCAGAAAATGCTGTAGCATTAAGTCCTCCTATGTACATAGTATTTGTGCATGAAGTTTTTAAATAAATAAATAAATAAAAGTCGTCATTTTAAAAAAGTTGTCTGCGTAATATTATAATATTTTCTTTTTTTTTTTAATGTTAAATAGGCTTGCATTTGACTACTATCTCACCTGATGGAAAGTGACGATGCGGCCGAAGATGTAGCATGCTTAGAAGATACCTATTCACTCTTGACAATACAATACAAAAACTCTTTATTGACACTAAAAGATAAATACAAGATACATCGAAACTTATAAAGATAGGCGGTCTTATCGCTAAGAGCGATCTCTTCCAGACTCTCTTAACTTGAAGACACAATGCAACGGTCATAAAAAAAATGTTTCTAACAGTTTGCACAACAGTAAAACCTGTTTATTTAGGTCTAACCCGAATACCTATATCTGTCGATACGCTATCGTTATCAACAGCTGCTATCTCAAGGCCGTCGTAACGTAATAAGGGGCCATCCATAAATTACGTCACACGTTAAGGGGGGGGAGGGGGTCGACGAAGTGTGACATTGTGTGACAAGGGGGGAGGGGTCCCAAATTATGTGACATCACATTTTTTTCAAAATATAATATTTTATATCTAAGTATCACAACACTAAATTCAAACTACATACCTACTTAATAACATAATAATGATGATCTCATTATATTGTGTATAATTAGGCCCAGTTGGCGCAGTGGACAGGTGTCCGCCCTCTGCGCCGTGGGTTCTGGGTTCGATTCCCGGCAGGAGCACAAATACCTTCCCAAGGGATATTTGTGCTTCTGGTTCTGGGTGTATTGTGTGTGTGATGTGAATGTTTCCGGCACCCACGATACAAGTATTTGAACTAAGTGTGGGGCTGTGAGTGTGAATGCGTTTGTTTGTTTAAAAACGCAAGCAAAGCTTTTAAAAATCCGGCTTCACCGCTTTATACGGAACCTCCAACATTTCAAAAATTTCTAAATGTAAAATCGCGAAATATGTGACATCACAGGTAGGGGGTCTCACAAATGTTTTTTTATTTTTTTTATTTGTGTTTGACCACTATCTCACCTGATGGTAAGTGACGATGTGATCGAAGCTGGTAAACACACTAGACCTGGAATACGCAGGCTCTCAAGGATAACTGCCGGAACACCGTATTTGGCTTGGCGGCAGACTTTCAACTTGATGGTGGTAAGCTACTTTGGTAGCAAGCCAGGCGAGCAACTCACAAAATGCTCTACCACCTCTCCAAACCACCCGTGACAAGGACGGGGGAGGGGTAAAAAAATCATGAAATTCGTGTGACGTAATTTATGGATAGCCCCTAACGTTATTTTACGTTACTGTTCTGTTTCGTCACGACTTCGTCATTTGTTATTTTATTTTAACAAGCTTTTAATAAAAAAAAATTTGCTTGCACACTCCCTGCCACTAAGGTTCTCATTCCAACCAAACATACAATAATTAAACGCAAGCAAAGCTTAAAAAAACCGACTTCAGCGCTTTATCTTCGGAACTTTGATCAGATTTAATGTATAAAACGCGCATTATTGACTATAACTCAAAAACTAGTGATCAGATCTTGACCAAATTTAAATGGGTAAAATAAAAAATTAATCATCAAAATCGGCTCACAACGAAAGAAGTTATGAGGTAACTTTTGAAGTCGGTTAAAAACGAATACATCGTCAATGTAGTCCACAGGCTACTTTTTATCCCGGATTCCCGCGGGTCCGTGACTTCGCGGGTAAAATCGCGGGGCGCAGCTAGTATATTATATATTATTATTCATTCAAGTCATAAAAGCATTTATCTGTCAGTTCCCTTTTGATAAGGTTTAATATATATATTAGCTGTGCCCCGCGGCTTCGCCCGCTATTATCAAGTTAAAAAGTAACCTATGTGTTAATCCTACGTATAATCTATGTACATTCCAAATTTCATCCAAATCCGTTCAGCCATTAAAGGGAACAATCATACTTATGAACATACTTATAAATACGATGGGTATAGTCTGGCAGTCTTTAAATCTCGAGTGAACAGGTATCTTCTAGGCAATCATGCTCCATCTTCGACCGCATCGTCACTTTCCATCGGGTGAGATGGTGGTCTAATGGTTGACAATCGAGAATTAAAAAAAAAAACTTACACACATAAAGTTTCGGATTTGTTATATTAGTAGGATTAAGAAAAAAACATTTTAAACATGTTATAAAAAAAAATCTTGTAATTTTTAGGGTTCCATACCCAAAGGGTAAAAACGGGACCCTATTACTGAGACTTCGCTGTTCGTCCGTCCGTCCGTCTGTCACCAGGCTGTATCTCAAGAACGGTGATAGCTAGACAGTTGAAATTTTCACAGATGATGTATTTCTATTGCCGCTCTAACAACAAATACTAAAAATAAAATAAAATATATATTTAAGGGTATATAATAATAAAAATCAAGTTTGTTGTATAGGAGCCCCTATACAACAAACTTGATTTTTTATAGATAATACGGAACCCTTCGTGCGCGAGTCCGACTCGCACTTGGCCGGTTTTTTTTTTGTTCTGGTGCGAAGCCGGGCGAATCGCTAGTATACCAAATAGAATGTGTTAATAGTGGACACCCTGTGTAAGCGTGTCGTGGCGCATCTCCATGGCAATGTCCCGGATCGTCGAGTGCCACCTCCCGTGGATCCCTCCCATTGGCTCGCCTCCAAAAACGTGCTGAACCAAAATATTTGGATACGTGTGTTTGTTTATTAATACAACAAGCAGGAAGCGCCGGGATTTTTGGGGGCAATTTTTTTTTAGTAGAGTAGTTATTTTTTTATTAAACTATTCATGGAAGGGCTGTGAAATTCTGATCCGCAAAATTTTTGTGTGACGAAAAGTGGTTTTTTGTCGACTTCCCAAAAAAGGAGGAGGTACTCAAGTCGACTGTTTTTTTTTTTTTTTTTTTTTTTTTTTTTTATGTTTGTTATCTCATAACTTCTCTCCACGTGAGCCGATTTCGAAAATTATTTTTAGTTTGAAAGATGTTGCTTTCTAATTGGTCCCATTTAAATTTGATCCAAGATTAGATCAGTAGTTCTTGAAATATCGTCAATAATGCCTTCTTTGTGGACTACTTTGACGATGAAGATTATTTTTTTATTTGAAAGCTGGGGCTTTTCATTTGGGCCCATTTAAATTTGATCAAGATCTGATCTCTAGTTTTTGAGTTATCGTTAATAACGCGTGTTTAATACATTAAATCTAATCAAGGTTCCGAAGATAAAGCGGTGAAGTCGGTTTTTTTAAGCTTTGCTTGCGTTTAATTATTAATTGAACTATTTATGGAAGGACTGTGAAATTCTGATACGCAACCTTTTTGTGACGAAAAGTGGTGGGTTTTTTTTAATGTCATTATAGACGAGATGAGCAAGTCACTCGCTTGATGGTAAGCGTCACGCTTGCTCGTTTCAGTTCATTTCATATTTCCCTTTAATACGAAAGTTTCTCTTTAATCGTGTGTCTTTACACACCCTATTTTTTTTACATTTTGTCTCAGCAATCTTCTGCATTTAGTCAAGTAATAAAATATTTGAAGTATGTATGTGTTTGTGTTGTTGGTTCAGGGGCATCGGGTTCGATTCCCGGCGGGAGCACAAGTTTTCTACCCGAAGAAAATTTGTGTTTCTGGTTCTGGTTGTGATTGTCTGTGATATGAATGTTTCCGGCACCCACGACACAAGTCATCGAACTTAGTGCTCACAGCCCCTGTGAGTGTGAAAACGTACAATAAATGTTTGGGAAGACTCAAATGCAATCGTAACGCGCAATTCGTAGAGAACAAAGAATGAGTTACGATGATACGCTTCTTTGTTGCCTTTGTTTTTAACCCCTACAAAAAAGATCAGTTTATTAATTTTTGTATCTGAGTATTTCTGGCATCGTAGCTCTCAGGCTGCACTGATTTTGATTTAGTTTATTGTTTGAAAAGTGGCTTTATCGAGAGGTTTCATTTTTAAACCTACTTCAAAAATTGGGTTCTCGATTCGACTTTATGCTTTTTTCATTTGTATTACGCGATATCTCCGCCAATTATGAATCGATTTTGATGTTTCTTTTTGTTTGGTAGAGTATACTTCGGAGGTGGTCCCATACAAATTTTCGAAATCGGTCAAGCCAAAACCGAAACATATGCTATGGAGTCAGTTTTTTTAAATCTTTGTTTGCATTTTAATTATCATCCAGGATACACAAACATTTGACTACTATCTCACCTAATGGGTGTTTTTAGCTGTTTGGTGTAAATCGGTGCAGCCGTTATCCAGAGCGATGGAGGCATTTTCAAAATGTTGATTTTACCGTTTGCATATCTGAGATATTGACAAACATTTAACCACTATCTCTCCTGGTTAAGCGAAGATGCGGTCGACGTTAACGCACGCTTGCATTAATTTCATAAAAATGGTGAAATGTGCCAAACGGTAGCCCATCATTGTTTCTTTTAATGTCTAAAAATCTAGTACCACTGCATTCGACAACGACAGTTCACGCCAACTCTGCATTCAAAGACAAAGAACTCCTGAAAGCCCACCGCGGTGCAGAACAAAGCCTGTAGGCTGTGTAGGCCCTTTGGGGTGCGGGCGGGCCCTTGACCCGTGACCTACATACGCCCAATTCGACCCAGTTGGAGCTGCAGCGGCCCCATGACCTAGATGGGAAAAGCGCAGCCGTGTCATGTACATATCAATTGTGAGTCCCAAACAAGTCAATATCCTATCCTATCCAGAAGATAGGATATATAACATACGTACTCACAAACTATAATTTTTTGTGTATGTAATAATATATATTACATAAATATTATAAATGCGAATGTTTGTGTTTAAGTTTGTATTCTCATCACGCTGTAACGGCTGAATGGATTTGGATGAAATCAAAGCTTTGCACGCGTTTATCATGTTTAAAAGTAGCATAATAATATGTGTTAATCCTAGATATAAACTAATGTTACTAATTTCATCTAAATCCATTCAGCCGTTACAGAGAGACGAGAAAACAAACATACTTTCACATTTAACACAGTTACAAATTTTCGGATTTATAATCTTAGTGTGATAGTTTACAGAGCCAAATAAGTATAATTAAACGCAAGCAAAGCTTAAAAAAACTGACTTCACCGTTTTATCATCGGAACCTTGATCAGATTTAATGTATAATCACGCATTATTGACTACAACTCAAAAACTAGAGATCATATCTTGATCAAATATCAATGGGACCACATGAAAAGCACCATCGTCAATGTACGCATTATTCGTCACAAAATAGACATTAATGACGATATTTCAAGAACTACTGATAAGATCTTGATCAAATTTAAATGGGAATAATTAAAAAGCAACATCTTCCAAACTAAAAAAAAAATTACGAAATTGGCTCACGTGGAGAGAAGTTAAGAGGAAATACACATAAAAAAAAAACAGTTGAGTTGAGTACCTCCTCCTTTTTTGGGAAGTCGGTAAATATATTATCCACCAGAACATTTATTTTCATTATAAATGTTGTAGTGTCATTAAATTGTCGCTTACAATATTGCAAACACGTTCCAAAGGTTATCAACACCTTCACATCATGCAACACAGTTCACTACCGATTCTCTTTTTTCTTTGTTCTGAGTAGTTATGAAAACCGCAATTTTCTTAGTCTTTATGTATCATAACGTTCTGTTTTTTAATTCAAAATATAGCATGATAATTTATCTATAGCCTCGTGTAAACCGCATGAAAATAGGATCAGTAGTTAGCGACTTCTAGACAAAATTTTAAAACTTAAAAACAAACGATTTGGTTAACATTATATTTCATAATAGCCGTGCCCCGCGGCTTCGCCCGCTATTTACAAGTTAAAAAGTAGCCTATGTGTTAATCCTAGGTATAAGCTATGTACATTTCAATTTCATCCGAATCCGTTCAGCCGTTAAAGTATGAAGAGGGAACAAACATACTTACACACTTTCGGATTTTTAATATAAGTAGGATTTGAAGTCGCTTTTTTCCATCAGACGAGATGGTCAAATGCATGCCTATTTATCATAAATAATTTAAACGCAAGCAAAGCTTTAAAAATCCGACTTTACCGTACTTTATCTTCGGAACCCTTGATCTAAATAAATGAATTAAACACGCATTATTGAGGATAACACAAAAACTACTGTTCAGATCTTGATCAAATTTAAATGGGACAACATGGGAAGCACCAGCAATCAAATAAAAAAATAATCTTTTTTTTTAATGCTGGACAACGCTTGACCACGATCTCACTGGTGAAAGAGACGGTTCACCTAGAAAAAAGTCCTGAGGTCACCATCATCATCAGCCTGTATCGACCCACTGCAGGTTATAAGTCTCCTCACCCATGTTCCACTGACATCTGTTTTGAGCTGATCGCATCCAGGTCATAACAGTTGAATTGTGAACCTCGTCGAACGATAGTCGGTTAAAAATCACGCTTTAAAATATAAACGATAGAATACCGATAGGCTTGCGACCTTACATCCTTGATTTTCCAACGGTTCTGACTTCTTTTTCTCTTTTTTCCAGATGCACAGTTCAGAGGCGCCTCCGGCCCAGCCGGCGTCGGGGCCGAGCCTGCTGCTGCAGCTGGGGAAGCTCATCATTAGAGCTCGCAGCACGAGCCCAGCTGATGTACGGGCCCCGGCGAATCCATCTCCAAGGATATCCAAGCTACTACCCTCGACGAGTCAGCAGGTAAAATTTTAAGCTTAACATAAACATATTTTATTTATTCATTCATTCATACATTCATTCAAGCTTATAGTAGGATAGGGAATATGTTAATATTTGAATACAAGTCAAGTTTTTTTTAAATGTTATCTATAATTTTATTAAATTAGAAGTAATTTAAAAAAATGCATGGCAAATTCAAAATAGCAACACGCACGCTATTGGCTAGACTGATTTGTGACGTCAGTTCCCGCATTTTGATATCAACTACTTGTCACTTTCCTTGCCGGCAGCCATTGGACTCTGACGTCACAGGAAGAACGTCAATATAGCCGCGTTTTAAATTGCCCGAACCTGATTAAATTTTCAAATATTTATTTTAATCTGAAATGTAATGATTTTTGGCGATATATCAAATGTATAAAAAATACGCAAGACCTTAAAAAAATATATGCATTTCACAAAATACGAATGTCTTAATAAATGCTGCTGGGTTCCAGGTGCACATCCAGCCCCAGTTGAAGTCGGACGAGGATGAGGAGGCAGCCCTGGAGGAGGAGCTCAGCAACCACGTCAACGCGCTGTGGACCGACATGGAGCCTGTTTGTATTGAGGTCAGTACTCCTGAAACCAGGCTTACTAGTTGAAGCGGATTGTAGACTAACAGGCAACAATGGAAGAAAGCCCAATCATGTTAATGCACTGTGGATTTACATGGAGTGTAAATACAAATGTATTGAGGTCAGTACTCCTGGGACCAGGCTTACTTATTGAAGTATTGAAGACTAACAGGCAGCAATGGAAGACCATCTTAATGTTAACGCACTGTAGATTGACATGGAGCGTATTTGTAATGAGGTCAGTAATTCAATAGTCAGGCTTACTAGTTGAAGCAGTTGAAGACTAAAAGGTAGGAAAGGAAGAGAAGCCTAACAACCATGTTGATGCACTGTAGATCGACTGTGAACTGAGGTCAGTACTCTTGGATTTTATTTTATTAGGCTTTCTAGTTGATGCGGATTGAAGACTAACATGTAGCAATAGAATAAAGTTTAACAATCAATCATGGTAACGTACTGTTGGTTGATATGAAGCCTGTTTGTATTGAGGTTAGTACTCCTGAAATCAGGCTTACTAGTTGAAGCAGATTAAAGACTTAACAGTTGGAAGTCCAATGGAAGGAAGCTAAAAAATAATGCCAGTTGTTAAGCTTCCTTCCATTGTGGAAAGACTACTAGGCAGTCCTAGTGGGATGCCTAGTAGTCTTTCCGGCAAGCAAGCATTGCATAGCGACAGTTTTTCAAATGTTTAATTGCCGCATGTGCAACATTTGCAGGTGCTGCTGACTCCGGAATGCCGCGAGTGCGGCGCTGCGGCGTCGTTTGACAGGACGCGACAACGGGCGCTGCTGCTTGAAAGGTGGACCATGCGCGCTATTGCATACAAGTACGTAATTTGATGGAAGCTACACCTAGCTTCAATCTCTCAAAGTCAAAGTCAAAACGTTTAATAAGCTATTAAAATTAAACGCAACGCAACGCAAATCTGATCAAGGGCTCCGAAGATAAAGCGGCGAAGTCGATTTTACAAGCGTTAAATGAATTTTTTTTATTATATTGACTTATTGTATTCTATTTTTAGTAGAATTAAAATACACAATAAAAGTAACAATTGCTGGGTACGTGACTGTAAGATCTTTATTTCTTTTGTGTTCATTGTATGTTACAACGTATGATCTTGAATCTCCAATAAATTTGTGATTCTGGCTCTGGGTGTGATTGTGTGTCCGATGTGAGTGTTTCTGGCACCCACGACACAAGTCATTGAATTTAGTGTGGGGCTGTGAGTGTGAAAGCGTTTATGTTTATTCCAGGAGCGACGAAACACCCACGTTCATAAATTCGCAGTGGCTCCTCAACGCAGTTCGCTCGCAGCTGCATTTCTCGCAACTGTCTGCGTGGCGAGCGCGCCTATACCCGCAGTCACAGCCCAGGTAACCATTCGTACCAAGCGTTTCGCTTCCACTTTCGTAATAAGTTTTTTTTTTTAATTCTAAATAGGCCAGCATATGACCACTAGCTCACCCAATGGAAAGTGACGATGCGGCCGAAGATGGAACATGCTTGCCTAGAAGGTACCTATTCACTATAGACTTGAAGACACTCAGATTGTACCGTTCAGGGAACAAAGACGCGGGCAATGAGTTCCACTCTTTCGCTGTATGGATGATAAAGGAAGCCAAGATCTTTCTCTAACATAGATTAAAAAAAAATAGCAAAGGGGTTGTCCCGCCCCATGCGAACTCTTAAGTCTTACCATATCGTTTTTGTAGTCCGCTGTAGAGTGAGAGAGAGAGAGAGAGAGTCATTTCCCTCCTCCTCTGGGGAGTTTTACTTTCCATCGGGCGTTTCGTATCAGCTTCTTAGAGACGTAGCCTTATAAGAATCAGGTAACTAAGCATTAGGTGAATAACCTCCTTATCACAAGTATCTAACTTTTCAGACGAAAGCTCAGCCGCGAACAGTGCAACTACAAAAAAATCGAAGCCAACTGCGACGACGAAGAGGACCAACGTAAACTTAACATCGTCTACTCCATTAGCACACCCGGCGACACCACCACAGAGTTCGCGAAACCACCTACCGACCACACCTTCCCAGTCACCCACATAGGCAACAAAACCTTCCTCAAAGTAGTCCTACAAAGCCTCCCCAGACTCGAAGACATACCCACGATAAAATGCACTTGTCAAAAAAGACGCACAAGCAAAGACACACCCAAAAATTTACACGAAGAACTGGTCGGTAAACTCAATGATCTCAGCATAGGTTCTAGAAAATACGATGGTGCTATCAATTCTAATATAGGCACGCCCAACCGCAGACTGTCCATAATATCCAACCCTGGCTCCATCGAATATCTATTCACGGCATTCGATAAAGACAAAGTCGTCGATGATAGAATGCTAACACCTTGCAGTGAAAACGGGAAACACAAATGTAACTGTGATGACGAATCGGACGGCATTAAAGATAAAGTTAAAGATAAACAACCGTTAAAGAAGCTAGATGAAAAGAGACTCAAAGAAATCGCTAAATACAAGAGACGTGTTAGAAAAGAGAAAATGAAGAAACTTTGCGATAGCACTTCTTCTGAAGGCGAATTGAAATCGAAAGAAACTACGTCAATACCGATACTGCAAGCGTCTAGATTCGATAGATTCAGAGCGATCGGTTGCTATAGAAATCAAACTTATTTAACGCTGCCAGCGAGTCGCATAGAAACAAAATCTCCTTTCATAGAATCGGATAACATAACTCCGCCTGAATTTAAAAAGACTAACACAGTTGCAACGCAAACTGATGACTTTATATGCCAGTGTGGTAATGCAATAGAAATGAAATGTGACAATTGCAACAGAGGAATGGTCCGCTCAGATGGTACATACAATTTGGTATCGCTAGCAGACGATAAACAAGAGATAGGCGCCAGGAGGAAGCTAGATGATATAACAGATGAAAAATCGCTGAAAAAGCACAAATGTGATAATAGTATAATGTGTGATAGTATAAATAGTAATATAAACGGTCTTATAAAGAGGCCGAAGTTGAGACGGGTCCTGCCCGTTGTTGAACGTTTAGATAAGGTAGTGGATGACCGCCAGAGGAATGCATCGCGTGATATGAAAGATTTGCATCTGAATACGGATGATTCTGTATTCTCTGTACCTAAGGATTCGAAACGTCAGAAGACTTTTTCTATAGGCGACGATGATTACGTCCTTTACGAGAAGTGTGATTATGGGACTATAGACTGTAATGATGTAGAATCTCCCAAAGATGAGGGTACGGGTTTCAAATTTGCCGCGCCTGATCAGGAGTATCAGAACGAAGCGAACGGGGACTTGGAGTCGCTGAAGGATGGCTTTGTGTTTCCTGACCCTAAGAAAGGTTGGTGGTTTTTTTTTTTTTGATAATCATGGTGCCTAACTTCGGGCCAATTGCCCATATTTCCTAAAACTATTTACAGCAAAGACCTAAGTAATCTACACGACGTTAAAAAACTTTGCCAACTTTAAAAAAGGAGGAATTACTATGTTCGACTGTATGTATATATTTTTTCATGTATGTTTACCGATTTGTCTCGCCATTTGTGGCCCGATTCTCAAAATTCTTTTTTTGTTTGGTAGATTATACTTCAGAGGTGCTTTTATCGAAATCGATCATGCCAAAACCAAAATATAAGCGGTGAAGTCGGTTTTTTTAACCTTTGCCTACGTTTAAATTATGTTATTAAGCAGAAGCTACCTTATAACTTCTTTCCAGGTGAAGCGATTTTGATGATTATTTTTTAATTTGAAAGCTGGTGCTTCCCCTATGGTCCCATTTTAATTTGATGAAGACCTGACCGGTAGTTTTTGAGTTATCCTCAATAAAGTTTGTTTAATTCATTTATTCTGATCAAGGGTTCCGAAGATAAGGCGGTGAAGTCAGATTTTTAAGCTTTGCTTGCGTTTAAATTATTTTTATCAAATTAGGATATATGCATGAGAATGTAACATTATATTGTAGGCTTCTTGGCGCGAAAATAACAAAATAGCGTTGTTGAATTTGCATTATTATCCGAAGTTTGTGATAATAATAATCGATTTTTTACCGCTAATATTTCGTGAACGTGTACAAGTGTAGGCAAAATACACAAAATTAAAAAAAAAACCTGAAAACTACAATAGATGTTCTAATAAAGTTCCTACCACTACATGACTTGACTATGACTGGACCGTGACTTTTAATTGACTTAGACTGTATGAACTAATTATATAACTAAAACTATTATACTATATTCTTGAACTATTTTATTAGTTTTATTACTCAACACGGGCTAAATGCTTATTATATATTGCGGAGCCAAAAAAAACGTTTGTTTTGTGACTTTGACAGGTAACGAGTTCCCGCCCTCGACAGAGTCGGGTCGGTTCCGGTGGCGTTTGGACTCGGCTGCGTGCATGGTGTTCCACTCTCACACCGGCCTGCCGCTGACGTCTTCGCCCGCGCCGTTGCGAAGAGGGAACTCGTGTTTCGGCTTCGATGACTCCATCAACGGCGTGCGCGGGATCAAGAGGTACTATACTCCTATACACAAGTTTCCCCATGGATAATTGATGTGATGTGAATTCTAGTTCTGGTTGTGATTGTTTGCGATGTGAATGTTTCCGGCGCCCACGGCACAAGTCATCGAACGTAGTGTGGGGCTGTGAGCGTGCATTTATGTTTAATCACATGCAGACATACCTGAAAGTCTGTGCTTACATGTATGTCTGATCAATATAGTGTGAGTACAGCATATTGTTTGTTCCAGCGCGCTGTTCCACCCGATCTCCCCGCCCCCCTGCGCGGAGTGTCCCTCCCCGCCCGCGCCGCCGCCCCCGCGCCGCGAGCGTCGTCTGCGGATGCCGCCCAGCACGGGACTACTTGGTGAGTCTACTGGGTACCATATGTATAGGTTTATCATTAGAAACATACCCCTAAAGTTAAATTATTAGGTTCATTAGAGAACAAATGTTACGCTATCTTTATTTGGTTCATTAGACGCCTGCATAAAGTTATATATTATTTATAGGTTCATTAGAAACCTAGCCAAACGTTACACTTTATTTATTAGGTTCATTAGAAACCTAGCCAAATGTTACACTTAACTTTTAGATTCATAAGAAACATAGCCAATTGTTACACTTAATTCATAGGTACATTAGGAACCTAGCCAAATGTTACACTTTATTTAATAGATACATTAGGAACCTAGCCAAATGTTACACTTAATTTTTAGATTAATAAGAAACCTAGCCAAATGTAACACTTTATTTGTAGATTCGTTAGAAGCCTAGCCGAATGTTACACTTTATTTATAGATTCATAAGAAACGTAGCCAAATGTTACACTTTATTTATAGATTCATAAGAAACCTAGCCAAATGTTACACTTTATTTATAGATTCATAAGAAACCTAGCCAAATGTTACACTTTATTTATAGATTCATAAGAAACCTAGCCAAATGTTACACTTTATTTATAGATTCATAAGAAACCTAGCCAAATGTTACACTTTATTTATAGATTCATAAGAAACCTAGCCAAATGTTACACTTTATTTATAGATTCATTAGGAACCTAGCCAAATGTTACACTTTATTTATAGATTCATAAGAAACCTAGCCAAATGTTACACTTTATTTATAGATTCATAAGAAACCTAGCCAAATGTTACACTTTATTTATAGATTCATAAGAAACCTAGCCAAATGTTACACTTTATTTATAGATTCATAAGAAACCTAGCCAAATGTTACACTTTATTTATAGATTCATAAGAAACCTAGCCAAATGTTACACTTTATTTATAGATTCATAAGAAACCTAGCCAAATGTTACACTTTATTTATAGATTCATAAGAAACCTAGCCAAATGTTACACTTTATTTATAGATTCATTAGGAACCTAGCCAAATGTTACACTTTATTTATAGATTCATAAGAAACCTAGCCAAATGTTACACTTTATTTATAGATTCATAAGAAACCTAGCCAAATGTTACACTTTATTTATAGATTCATAAGAAACCTAGCCAAATGTTACACTTTATTTATAGATTCATAAGAAACCTAGCCAAATGTTACACTTTATTTATAGATTCATAAGAAACCTAGCCAAATGTTACACTTTATTTATAGATTCATAAGAAACCTAGCCAAATGTTACACTTTATTTATAGATTCATAAGAAACCTAGCCAAATGTTACACTTTATTTATAGATTCATAAGAAACCTAGCCAAATGTTACACTTTATTTATAGATTCATTAGGAACCTAGCCAAATGTTACACTTTATTTATAGATTCATAAGAAACCTAGCCAAATGTTACACTTTATTTATAGATTCATAAGAAACCTAGCCAAATGTTACACTTTATTTATAGATTCATAAGAAACCTAGCCAAATGTTACACTTTATTTATAGATTCATAAGAAACCTAGCCAAATGTTACACTTTATTTATAGATTCATAAGAAACCTAGCCAAATGTTACACTTTATTTATAGATTCATAAGAAACCTAGCCAAATGTTACACTTTATTTATAGATTCATAAGAAACCTAGCCAAATGTTACACTTTATTTATAGATTCATTAGGAACCTAGCCAAATGTTACACTTTATTTATAGATTCATAAGAAACCTAGCAAAATGTTACACTTTATTAATTATGTTCATTAGAGATTAGAGGCCTGAACAAGTCGTACATAAATTCATTAAAAACTTACTGATTAAAAAATATATATATTAATTAGAGGCCTGCACAAAAGTATCACTTTCTTTATTAGGTTCATTAGTGGCATGCACAAAAATTACATCATTATGAGGCCTACAGAGAAGTTGCAGTTTTCTTAATAGAATTACTAGATTTTATTATGCTGGATAGGCAAGCATTTATAGAATTAGTAAATGAAAGTTTTTGTGTAGGAAGTAGGAACTTAGGGGGTTTACGTGTGTGCGTAGGCACTGAGTCTGTTTGTGTTTATGTTTAGTTAGTTTCGAGGTGTATTGGCGATACTAAGTTTTTATGTACATTTTTAGGCAATTTCTTGTAGCTTCGGTGCTACTAAGTTGGATTAAGATCATGTTTAAGCAGTTTCGAGATGGTGCTAAAGCGGCTGTGTGTAATATGTTCACTCAGTTTCGAGATGTTACTGAAGGTGCTGTATATATAATATGTTTAGGCAGTTACGAGATGTTACTCAAGCGGCTGTTTATATATATTTAGGCAGTTTCGAGGTGTTACTAAAGCGACAATTTATGTTTACTCAGTTTCTATGTGTTTTATCGTCTCTAAGTTGGTTTATGTTAATGTTTAGGCAGTTTCTTGTAGTGTCTACAATACTTAGTTTGTTTATGATAATTTTTAGGCAGTTTCGAGATGATACTAAAGCGGCTTATGTTTATTCGGGTTCGTTAAGTTGTCGCGTTACTTAGTTTGTTTTTGTAAAATTTTTAGGCAGTTTCTTTAAGTTTTGGCTTGATTAAGTTTGTTTTTGTTAATGTTTAGAAAGTTTCTTGTAGTTCAGCGGTACTAAGTATATGTATTTTTTTAGGCAATATTTTCAACGCTGTTAAGTTTGTTTACCTCCTCTGCTCTAATATTGTTGTGCCCGACAGGGTCTCTAATGAACTGTAAACTTTTAAAACCAAATGCTGACTTTATTTTTATTTTACTTTAGTTTATGTTTATGTTTAGCCAGTTTGTTGTAGTTTAGGTGCGGTTATGTTTGTTAAGGATCATGTTTGGAAGTGTTTTGGCGACACCAAAGCGTCTGTGTAATAATAATATATGTTAAGGCAGTTTCGAGAGCGTCTTTTTTATGCCTGACAGGCAAGCACTTGTCCACAATCACACCTGATGGAAAGCGATCATGTAGCCGAAGAAATACTTATACACTCTTGACTTGAAAACGTTCGGGGAACGAAGACGAGGGCAATGAAAATGGCTATGTTTTGGCAGTTTAAGAAAGAAAGAAAATACATTTATTATTAATGATACACACAACATTTACACTACAAACAAACAGCAAAATAAATGAAATACACAGACATATACATACAAAATAATCAAAAGCAAAACAAATAAAAGAATAAGAAGTGTGAAATGTTCCGAGTGTCATGAATATGGGTTACGACTCAGCATACGACTAAGGTTAGACCTCAGTCACTGATATTCAGTCGCAACCCATAGCCATGACTTCACGAACTTCAGGACAGAACAATACCAAAATTATATATAGACTAAAAAAAAAACAACATTAAAATTAAAACGATAAACTACTCTAAACAAGGAAAAAAACATATACAATAAATTAAAAACAAAGTTTCGAGATGTTAGTAACCGGGTATATGTTTATGTTCAGGTAGTTTCTAGATGTTAGTAACCGGGTGTATGTTTATGTTCAGGTAGTTTCGAGGAGTGCGTGCTCCAGGGCCGGCTGGAGGCGGTGGCGCGGGTGGGCGGGTTCACGGCGGAGCTGGGGGCGTCGGGGGCCTTCTGTCCGCCACACAAGCGGCTCCCCGTCACCGTGTTCTTCTACGCGCCCGGGGGGACCAATGCGCCCTACATGGTATTTATTTTTAATTCAATATAGGCATACAAGGAGTTCCATGCCTTTTCAGTTCGCACAATGAATGTGGAAGCAAAACGCTTCGTGCTCATTTGTGGAATGTCTACCATATAGCGGTGTCGCTTAGCAGTTTGTCTGCTTGTCCGATGATAGAACGGAGATGGGGGAAGATCGTGCAGTTCCTTGGTACACTCTCCGAAATGTATCCGATAAAAAACCGAGAGACTAGATGCGGCGATGACCCAAGCTCTGAAGCTTTGAATTAGTCAGCTGCTCGCTACCAATGAGTCTCTTGGCTCTACGCTCAATGGAGTCAAGAGCCTCAAGCTGATACTTAGCTGAGATATTGTTATTCAACGACTGACAATATATATATATACTTTTTTTTTGTGCCCGTTAGGCAAGCATTAGACCACAATCTCACCTGATGGAAAGTGATGATGCGGCCGAAGATGTAACATGCTTGCCTAGAAGATACCTATTCACTCTTGACTTGAAGACTCCCAGATTCTTCACACAGAGGTTTGACACATTATACTTTATAATAAAATTATTATTATTTTATTATAAAGTATAATGTGTCAAACTCACGTTCTAGTTGTGATTGTATAAGTGATGTGAATGCTTCCGGCACCCACGACACAAGTCATCGAACTTAGTGTGAGTTGCTGTGAGCGTGAAAGCGTTTATCTATTTATTATATTTATTTCCAGGGCCACATAAACCTAGGCCCGCAAGGCTACCGCGTGGCCCGCTCGGGCACGATCCAAGTGTCCCTATTCAACCCGCACGGGACGCTCGTCAAGATGTTCGTGGTTCTGTACGAGTTGGGGTCCATGCCTCCAGCCGCGAGGACCTTCCTCCGGCAACGAACTCTGTACATGCCTGCCGGGGCTCCGCCACCACAGGACCACCACCGCTGGCTACGGTACTTGATACATCTCAGGTGAGTGTACTTATTGATACATTTAGTAAGGAAAAATTATCGCTTGACCCTATGGCCGCGGGTTCAAATCCCGCCTCAAGCGATAATTTTTCTTTAGTAATTTTATCATTATAGTTCTGCCTAGCATGAGTAATGCTATATAAATAAAAATCGAGTGTACTTTTTTTTTTAATTGTGTCTTTTTTTTTTAATTTTGGCTTCGCAAATTTGTGCATTTAGCCGTTTATTAGTATCAAGTAGTAATAAAATATTTCAAGTGTATTTCATATTGAAAATTCTAGTCACAAGTCACAGTCAAAGTCAAGTAAAAGAGTCAAGGTCCAGTCTTTGTCAAGTCCTAGTAGAGTGGTAGAAACTTTACTTGAACTTCTATTGGAGGTTTGGAGCGAAGGTGAAAATCACGTTTTTCAACTTTGTATGATTTGCCTACACTTATGCACGTTCACTAAGTATTAACGGATAATAATCCACCATTATTACATATTAACACTCGAAGAAACTTCTGCACAGGTTTTAGAAATTATACAAAATCAAAGTTGAGTGAGCGAAGAGAGCGAAATTGTAAAAATATCGCTTTAATTTGATACATATCAGTTGAAGTTTGCATTGTGTGAGCAGAGCGAGCGAATTATTTTTTTTGTGCTATACTAGCCGTGCCCCGCGGCTTTTCCGCTTTAACTAAGTGAAAAAGTAGCCGTTATTCCGGAACCTAAACTAACTACATTCTAAATTTCATCAAAATCGGTTTATTCGTTAAGAAGATACGTGGTAACAAACATTCACACACACACACACATAAACTTTCACATTTAGAATATTAGTAAGATTTATGTATTTCGTAAAAAGTCCTAGTAACAAGTAAAAAAGTCTCCCAAAGGGAACTGATAAACGCGGCTTGCTCGCTGCGCTGTTTGTTACACCTTCTGTTGTACTTACAAGTTGGGTTGTGTAAGTAAAGCGACCAGAAATTCGCATATCATAATATATCTTTTCCACAGATTCATGACATCAAAATCCGGCAAACTTTATCTCCACACCGACATCCGGCTCATAGTGTCACGGAAAGCAGACTTGGACACCGCCACGGCACATTCCGCCCTGTTCCGCCCAATACCGACCAAAAACGACCAGAAGAACGACCAAAAGGACGACCAGAAACCGACCAATCGCGCGCCGAACAGGGTTTTCGGCGGGTCGAGCGAATTCGACTCGGAGAGACCGGAAATGCGTGAGCTCGGATACGAAAATCAAAACGGTGTATCTTATGAATTGAGGAGTTTTACTTACGCTCCGGAGAACCCTAAGTACTCACCGCGGTAGATGCGGGAGCGGAGCGAGCGAAAAAATCAGAATCAATTTCGCTCGCGTTAATTTTTATTCCATGACTCAAATTGATACTCGATTCTGGATAAATGCTTTTATTTGTCATGGAACAAATATATCATGCATTCCGAAACACTATATTGATATACTTTTCAACATTTTCAGAGATTGTATACACGTCTTTTTGTAAAATGTAATAATTGCAATTTTTTTCAATTTGATAGATTTGTTTTATGTCCAAATAACTTGAGAAAAATAACTGTAGAGAATGTTTTATTTAGTAATTGGGACAAAAAACAATGGATTCATTATTATTTGGATATATAAAATGGCTGCCGTCATTGACGGCTTTCTAGCACGCTTTTTACATTTGTAAAGATGTAAAATTACTGCAGTTTTGTATAATGTAATAATTTTTTACATTTTTCAAAATTATATTGTAATGGTTTACAAAATTACATTTATATAGATTTGTAAAATGATGAATGTGTCTTTGTAATAATGCAAAGATTTATTACATTTTACTAAATCACAGTCAAAAGACACATCTTTGATAGTGTTATGATGTGCGAGAGAGAAAGCTGTAGTTATCCGACGACTACTATAATTGCCTATATTTCCTAAAACTAAACTAAAACTATGTACATATCTATACAGCAAAGACTTAAGTTACCTACAAGGCACTGATCTTATAGGTACCTCAAGCGCTCAAGCCCACTGCCAGTGGGTACCGTCATGCTGGCGGCATTGCAAAATTACATATATGATTGCTGTATTTTGTAATAAATGTTACATATTTAAATTGCAGTTACATATTTAATGACGTTGCCATTTATTACATTTTACAAAATTGCACATTAAGTACATCTTTGAAAATGTAAAAGGTACGATCGAAAAAGCTGCCGAAATTTTCGACTTTGTATTATTATGTGTAAATTAAAATGCATACATTTGTTACATGACAAATATTTGTATTTTTTTTTGCACGCAAATATAAATGTATTCTAGAATTGCTTTGGGACGGTATTTATTTGACTTGAATAAGAAATATCGGACGAAGATTTCGATATTTTGCTGTACATTGCAGAATTTGATAGTAGTTTCAAATTCAAATTCAATTCATGAATTCTAATAGTAGTTAAATAACAAGCGGTCAATTTTACTAACTTTTAGTCATAATAACGCCATTTGCTTTTAACTATTTTATTTATAAATGAAAAGAATTTAAAGTATTTTTTTTTCAATTCTTGCACTTTTAAATCTTGTTTTCTTAAAACACCGACGTCCAACTTTATTGAGTAATTTTTCTTTGCTAAATTCATATTCAAAATCGTTTATTCATATGGGCCCTAAAGAGGCACTCATGAAAGTTAATGGCTCCACAAACAAACAAAATAGCTGCATAGCAGAACTAGGCTAGTAGGACTGGGTTCGGTTGAGTGACAAAGTTAGCAGCAGATTAAAGGGCTATATGAGACGCAAGAAATTAGTTTCAAGGGGAAGCGCGTTTTAGTATTACGTGTGACTTGCCTATTCATAGTTCAAATGTTTTTTTTTTACAAATTTTATAAATATCATATGCTCACATGAGTAATTTTTACTGAAATTTATTATAATATTTTCTTTCATAAATGATATTATGTAAAAATATAAGTGTTAAAAATTCTGCATCTTTATTTTATACTAATATTATTAAAAGTTAGTAAAATTGTCGCTCCAAGCTCGTTCTATCACATATGATTAATAAATTAATATTATTATATGATTTATTTATTAAATTTTGTAATAATATATTATTTATATAAATATTTCTAGTAGAACGGGTACCAAGTCTATTCTTAAAAAGTTGCGCAACTTTTTTAACACTAAAAAAAAAATTGCAAATTCTCTCCAATAATTTTGTAGACCAAAAATTTTTGGAGAGATTTTATTTTGTAAAATTTGCAACGATACTAAAAACCTCAGAACTGTATAAAATGGACGAAAATCATAAAGTATTGTCATATAATCATTCAATATTTCATATTGAATAATAATTTTTAATGTGATATTGTAATTTCATGTGAATTATAATTTATCATATGGTTTTTAAACTTTGATATGAAATAATATTTTGTCATATTGTAATAATTCGCTATTTTAAATATTATTAATTGTAATTTATTTTTATGGTATTGTATTATTACAAATGAATTTTTACTTTCTCTCTTAAAGTACTGTCGCGTGCAATAATATGTGTATTTTTAATGCTTTTACGGTATTTAATAAATATTTTTTGCGTCTTATACAAAAAAAGACGCAAAAAATATACAAATGTGAACTAGAAAATTTGTACAAATTTGAAAAAATGTCACAACCCCTGTTAACACATTATTTAAAAATGTACAAATATTCTAAACGCAAAAAATATACAAATGTGAACTAGAAAATTTGTATAAATTTGAAAAAATGTCTCAACTCCTGTTAACACAATATTAAAAAATGTACAAATATTTTAGTTACTTTCAATATATTATTTATGTAATATTCAAATGTATTGTTGTCATTGCTATAGTTAAATATTTGAAAATATCTAAAGTATTTTTTAAATATTTAGACTACAGAAATAATATCAATGGATAATATACATTTGAAATTTACAACAAAACTTGGTTCATCGTCGACCACATCGCTTAAAATCAGGTGAGATAGTCGTCCAAAATTTGCCTATCTTCAATAAAAAAAACGTATAATATGATTTTTATAGATATTACTAGCTGCGCCCCGCGGTTTCACCCGCGTTGATAATGATGAAAAGTGATGATGATGATGATGATGAATAATAGATGTTGGCCGATTCTCATAGATACCGGATAAGCACAAAAAATTTCATCAAAATCGGTCAAGCCGTTTCGGAGGAGTATGGCAACGAAAACTGTGACACGAGAATTTTATATATTAGATTTCAGTTGTAACTTCAAATACTTTTGCTAAAATTTAATAATAATTAATATAATCCATGACACAGTATATGAAACAGCGTCATATAAAATACACATAAATTAAAATATGTAACAATTCATTTGAAATAATATAGCATAACATATAGTAAATGATAATTCATGTGAAATATTAGTCTAATAATTTGTTCACGCGAGGAGTTGTAATTCCCGGTAGAGGGCGGTGTATAGTTTGTGCCTGTTTGTGTATAATGTTAATGTATGTACTAACGAGACGAATATATTTTTGGTTTTATAATCTGTTGTTTTTATTTATATTAAAACTAGTTGTCCCGGCGACCTTCGTTCCGCCTAACAGTCAATGAATGTGAAAGAACGAAAAGAAAGAAAAATAACTTAATTCGACACGTAGCAAAAAAATAATATTACAAATAACAATAACAGTGAAACACTTATGAACTAATAATTAATGATATAATATTTATATATTATACATATATTATGCATGCCGAAATGGGTTTGCCTCAGCACAAAAGTCAAGCACAAAACTCGACGCTGATTTTCAGGCAAACCTGCGGGTGATATGTAAATGTGAGAAAAATTATTAAACAAATATTTATCCAATAATAAATCTAAATAAATAAAACAAAAACGATGATACCTATAACATATAATATACTTACATAAAAAATAACTATAATACATACAGGATGTGCATGTTTAGGAAGCCATACCCGGCATGCGTTACAATGCCACGTGACTATATTATTACCTCCTTCATGTTTATGTTTGCCTAGTACTTTACTAAATCCGAGTGATGTATGAGAAAATGATTTTATACATACCTATAAAAACAAAAATATCACTCTCCTATAAAGTATCCTATGTCCGTCTCGTGGTTCTAAGCTATCTCCCCACCAATTTTCGGCCAAATCGGTTCAGCCGTTCTTGAGTTATAAATAACTAACACGACTTTCTTTTATATATTTAGATATACAAGTGATACTTTGAAAAGTTTTTTAAACAGAAGCTTTTACCAGTTGTAAACAAAAGATGACTAAAAAGTTACATAACCAGAGAACTTGTCAAGACGAATCAAACGAGACCAAATTATCTTGTTTAGTTCAGAAGTTCCTATGGACATCTTCTGTCTCCATCAGACTGCCTTCATGATACCATATCATTGTATTGTCACCGAAGATACATAAGTACACCAAATTTGAGTCCAATTGGACATCGGGAAGGTCTAATTTAGCTTGCAAGATATGATTACTGACCGACTGATAAAGGGACAGGTGAAACTAAACAAATCTTGTAAAATACTAGAAAACATCTTGGGATTTTTTTTCCCCGTGGTCCATCTCAAGATAACTTGGTATACCAGGATATTTTACATTATACTTACCATATTTGTGAGAGGATTATAACGCTGGATGAAGTTAGCCAACCTCTTGGTCGTAGGTTTCTTTTTGTCGGTATAAGCTCCAAAAGATGACAAAGGCGCTCATTCCCACAAGTGAACCCAATTAGTTCAACTGTTGAATTTGTGGGCGATATTTGTTTCCAATAGTTCAACTAAGTACGTTTTCTAATTAATAAATTATTTTTTTACTAGAAAACATGGAAAGATTTGTCGAATCGACCAAATATTTTTGGAGGAATTTCAATTTTTGTAAGAAATTTAGAGAGAATAACTTTTCTCTCAACAGTCAACTCTGCCAATAAAATAACACAAAAAAGAAACAAAAAACATGCTTTATTTTATTTAATTCTTCTTCAAATAAATACTTTTAACTACAATAAATTAGCTAGAAGCACAGAATAAATAATATAACTGATAATTGATGTCAATCTGGGTGTCTTCAAGTCTAGAGTGAATAGGCATCTTCTAGGCAAGCATGTTACATCTTCGGCCGCATCTTCACTTTCCATCAGGTGAGATAGAGGTCAAATGCTTGCCTATAAAAAATAAGAAAAAATTTGGTAAAAAACGTTTTGCTCCAATTTTACACTTCATATACATCTTAACATTACAATTAATTTTAACTAATTTGATTTTGATTAGTACAAACAAATATTTTATATAACAAAGAAAGCTGACACTTATAAATCTGAATAAATAAATTAAAAGCCACTGAAACATTGTATGGCATTACATGAGCGAAACCAAGCTCGGCCGCTATAACTCTAAAACAGCATGTTATGATCACACAAGGCTTGTGATTTGGTGGCTGGTAGGTTTGATATTTGTATGAGCTTGTGTCACAAGCTCATACAAATACCAAAACGTATTCATTTATTCAAAACTAGCTGTTTAATACGCGGCATGTAAAGAAAAAGTGTTTAACGTCTTTCACGTTTATGGTTTCCTAGTACTACACAATAGCAAATTATTACCTCTTTAATGTTTATAAATGGCTAGCACTTTACCAAGTCAAATAGACGTAATCCTGTTCGAAAATTAAAAAAAGCGTTCCATACAAAATGTATAAGAAAATGAATTTATCTTAAAATACACAAAAAGACGTATTTCTGATGTTTTATAGTTATTCTGCTATTCGTGGAGGAGACATTCCAACAATTCAAAGATAATGAAAATCGGTGCAGCCGTTCTTGAGTTATAAGTGGATGGTGTAACTAACCCGACTTTGTTTTTTAGATAAATACTTATTAATACGAATAAATACTTATAAGGTATAATAAATTAATTTAAAGCTAATTGACTGGCCTCGCTAGAAATAAACTAAGAAACATTATGTGGCGGTCGGAAATATGGGTTTCTCTCTTGTGCCCGGTAGGGAGCGTTGTTGAAGTCCATATCTACTTCGACGTCTGTTTGTTCCTGAAAAAAAAAGGGTTCATTGCCTATATTTTAGTTGTAACTCTCTTAAATGGTTTTCGAAAATTCTGCGAGCTCGAACGAAGTGAAAAATAAGAAACAGAGCACTCGTATCCTCAATTCAAATCACAAGGCGCGGCAATGCCGTTCTTTGCTGGGACTATGTAGTTTAAACAACAATTAATTATAGATTGTATAAATCATCTTAATTATTAAGGAAAATATTAAATTTGATCAGTGTGTGTTACCAGTGATGACATATGGTACTGAAACATGGCCGCTTACTGTGGGCCTTATAAATAAGCTCAAAGTCACACAACGAGCTATGGAAAGGGCTATGCTCGGAGTTTCTCTTTGAGATCGAATCAGGAATGAGGAGATCCGTAGACGAACGAAAGTCACCGGCATAGCCCGGCGGGTTAGCAAGTTGAAGTGGCAATGGGCAGGGCACATAGTACGTAGAACGGATGGCCGATGGGGCCGAAAGGTTCTAGAATGGAGGGCACGGACTGGCAAGCGCAGTGTCGGAAGACCGCCCACAAGGTGGACGGATGACATAGTGAAGGTTGCAGGAAGACGCTAACAACCATTCTTTTTGGAGATCTTTGGGGGAGGCCTATATCCAGCAGTGGACTTCTTGTGGCCGAGATGATGATGACGATTAAGGAAAATATAGCATTCAGAACAAAGTTATACAACTAAATGAGCTAAGGGTTAGAACAATAATCTGGTTTTGAGAGTTTTCTGGCATTGTACAAATAACTAATGAGAAGTAATTGAGAGACAAGACGAGCAAGTCCCTCGTTTGATGGTAAGCGTCACGCTTGCATCACAGTTCAGTACCACTCAGATTATTGTCTTGAGAAGGAAAATTTTTTAATTTTTTCAGTCTTATTTTTTTTATAACAGACTACGCAAACGTTTGACTACAATCGTACTTGATGGAAAGTCTAAGGTGGAGCACGCTTGCTCAATAAATACCTATTCACTTTACTTTTGAACATACCCAAATTGTACCTTTCGGGAAATATAGATGACGGCAAAGCGTTCCATTGCTTTGCTGTTCTATAAATGAACGAAGACGCGAAACGTTTCGTGCGAATGAATAGTATTTCAACCATAAATGGGTGATGCGACGCCGTCACTGAATAAAATGTTGACTTTGACTATGAAATCATACCTCTGGTTCCATACTCCTTGACCAAGGTCCCCATCCATGCTCCTGCTCCTCTTCATGGTCGTAGTGATGCTGGTGTTGCGCATGCTCGTAATATATCACCTGGGAATAAAAAAAACACCGTATATATATATATGTATAATAAGATGTCTAGTTAACCGAGCGAGCGATAAGCGTCTCCATTTTAGCTTAAGCAAAAATGCTTTTGTGTCCTGTGGATGTCCGTCAGTTCTC
The DNA here is from genome assembly GCA_948107665.1 of Lomographa bimaculata. NCBI lineage: Eukaryota > Metazoa > Arthropoda > Insecta > Lepidoptera > Geometridae > Lomographa > Lomographa bimaculata. Next base: position 9,785,750 of record OX403612.1, on the reverse strand, counting down.
CAACATTTCTCAACCGATTTTTGTGAATTTTGATAATTATATAGATACTAGCCGTGCCCCGAAGCTTGGCACGCTTTTATTAAGTTAAAAAGTAGCCTATGTGTTAATCCTAGTTATTATCTATGTACATTCCAAATTTCATCCAAATCCGTTCAGTCGGTAAAGCGTGAAGAGGGAACAAACAAACTTACACACAACTTTCGGATTTATAATATTAGTAGGATTTATTTCGATTTAGTTTTTTGAAAAGTCGTTCTCGTAGTGGGTCGAAAACTTAAAATAACATATTTCAGCCATATTGAAAAATACTTTTGTTTGAAGTATTATTGGTTGATTTCCTATTTTTATGTTTCACTAGATCCGTTGAACTGCCATCTGTTGATGGCGTGGTACAAAGTTCAAACAAGTATTAAAGAGAACAAAACAAAAATAAAATGACATAAATAACAGGTAATACTTAATTTTTTTTAATTAATAATTTTAATAATAACTGGAGAAGATTGAATGGGGAAGGCGAGGGAGAGAGGTGTGTGGAGTAAAGGGAGGAGACATATAATCGTTGAGAGGTCCTTAAAAAGTTTCCTCTATTATATATAATATCCGGAAGACCGAGCTTTGCTCGGTTTTTTGTTTTTGGTAGAATGTGTTTGAATTTGTAGCCTCAGAAAGCTCCATCTAGTGTCGAGTAGAAACAGTTTTTTTACATCGGTCATGGCCTAATAGGTGGCGCTGATAGTTTCTTAAACCCGGTTTTTCCGTAAACCCCTAATCTGTAACTTTCATGAAAATCTTTGGAGCCGTTTCCGATATCCTGATTACACATGTATATATATACAAGGATTGCTCGTTTAAAGGTATTAGATATATAGATTTAAAATTTAAAGATAAGATAGGACAGATTTAAAATTTATTTTGTCTTGTAAACTTTTAAGGATGTAAGTGGCTTCATTTTTATTGTTATTATTACTTTAAAAATATTTTTAAAATCGAGCTTTTACCAGTTGTAAATAAAAAAAGGACTAAAAATATATGTAACGAGAGAACTCCTGTTCAGAAGTTCCTATGGCTATATGTGTGTTACCTCAGTAGGTACTTTTTCTAGGTGAACCGATTTTGATGATTATTTTTTATTTTAATGCTGGTCCTTCTAAATGTAAGTAAGTATGTCTAGTTAAGTAAAGTCCCATTTAAATATGATCAATATCTGATCAGCAGTGTGTGTTATTCTCAATAATGTGTATTCAATTCATTTAATCAGACCAAGGGTTCCGAACGTAAAGCGTTGAAGTCGGGTTTTAACCGACTTTATAAAAGGAGGAGGTACTCAAGTCGACTGCAATTTTTTTTTTATTTGTGTCACCTCCTAAATTCTCTCCACGTGAGCCGATTTCGAAATTTTTTTTTTGTTTGAAAGATTTTGCTTTCTAATTTGTCCCATTGACATTTGATCAAGATCTGATCAGTAGTTCTTGAAATATTGTCAGTAATGCCTATTTTGTGACTAATAATGCGTACTTTGACGATGTTCCCGTTTACCCGACTTCAAAAGTTACCTCATAACTTCTTTTGTTGTGAGCCGATTTTGATGATTCTTTTTTTATTTGAAAGCTGGTGTTTTTTATGTAGTCCCATTGAAATTTGATCAAGGTCTGATCTCTAGTTTTTGAGTTATAGTCAATAATGCGTGTTTATACATTAAATCTGATCAAGGTTCCGATGATAAAGCGGTGAAGTCGGTTTTTTAAAGTATTGCTTGCGTTTGAATTATTTATTTTCGTTTTTAGATTGTTGGTAATTGTGACGTAATTATACTACGTAGTAACTATTTAGTCATCTGTGGCTTTCCAGTCGTGTAAAAAAGAAACTATGCTTAAATTTTTCAATTTGTAATTTTCTTTCCCTACTTTATTGTGCTTTACAATCGTGTCCTAAAGTCGTGAGCAGGCAATACCGCGGTAAATCACTAGCTATAAGCATAATCACCCACTTCCCTAGAATGCTACTGAGACCGCAGGAAAGCCGAGCTAGTGATGTGGACAATATACAGATGGATTATCGATAGTATCGATAAATCGATGGTATAATCATTATCGATAGTATCGATAAATCGATGGTATAATCATTATTGATAGTATCGATTAACCGATGGTCTAATCATTATCGATAGTATCGATAAATCGATGGTATAATCATTATCGATAGTATTGATGAACTGCCCGTTGGCTTAGTTGGGTGGCGCTCGCCTTTTAAGCATCGGGTTTGATTCCCGGCGGGAACACAAGTTTTCTCCCTAAGGAAAATTTTTGTGTCTGGTTCTGGTTGTGATTCTGTGTGTGATGTGAATGTTTCCGGCATCCACAACACAAGTCATCGAACTTAGTGTGGAGCTGTGAGTGTGAAAGCGTTTATGATTTATGTTTTTATGTCTAGGTAAAAGATCCTCAAGCTCCGTGCACTGTACTGTACTCCAGCGAAATGTCTATAGATTGAACCTATTAGATTAAATATATAATATGTACTAGCTTATAATTCTGAATGTGAAATTCTTAATTCACATTTTGCAAGGGGTAAAAAATTCGAGTTCGATTCCCGGGAGGAGCACAAATTCCTTCACAAGGGATATTTGTGCTTCTGGTTATGGGTGTATTTGTGTGTCATATGTTATGTTTCCGGCACCCACGATACAAGTCTTTGAATTTAGTGTGGGGCTGTGAGTGTGAATACGTTTGTTTATAGTTTTTTTTATTGATTTCCAATATCTGTATAAATGTGAAAGTTTAATTGTTTGTATGGTTGTTGCTCCTTCACGGCAAAACTTTTGAACAGATTTGGCTTAAATTTGTAATATATAGAAAATAAGAAGTAGGTACGTACACAGTAATTCTAAACGACGCTACGGCATGCACCTAATTAGAAATTAAATTTGTATAATTTTCTCTCCATACATAATCATGTTTGAGTATTTCTAACATTATATTTAGTATTTTAATCATTACAATGGTGGAATGTGGTATCTACAAAGTTCCTTCACGAAGATACGATTGTGTTTCTGGTCCTCAGTGTAACAAATAAATGGTTATTGTATGTAAAGTTCAGTACGTGTAAGTAAAAATTCCATCTGTGTAGTAAAATTTAAGTAAACATAAAAAAAAAAATTTCAATCAATTAATTTTTTAATTCAAGTCTAGAGTGAATATGTATCTTCTAGGTAAGCATGCCACATCTTCGGCCGCATCATCACTTTCCATCAGGTGAGATAGCGGCCAAATGGTTACCTATCTAGAATAAAAAAATTAAACTATTTAATATAAATTTTAAACGTACAAGCATGTGAAAAAAAGAAAGAAAGAATAATTTATTTCGACACATAAAAAAATAATATTAGTGAAACACTTATGCATGTGCATATGTATTTATGTTTTAGTCTTAGTATATTAGTTAATATGTGAGTGTGTTGTATATGCAATAAGGTATCTGTATCTGCTAGTTGGATTTAGATTAAATTTGGAATGTAGGTACTGTAATGAACATGTAAAACATCTACATTTTTGGTTACAGTTTATAAACAACTATCGATATTTATTGATGATTACATCGACAATCGATATAGTGTACATTGCCGCAGCACTATTGCATACATATTTATAAAGTTACCGATTAGGGTCAACGTACACTGGCTTACTTTACACAGCGTGCTATTTGAATACATAAAACAAGCTGTTTAGATACAATAGCTTGTTTTGTTTGCTTTTCCAATATTAGTAGGCTTTTCCTAATTAAAAAATAAGAATGTTTTAAAAAAAAAAAAATGAAAAAAAAAATGCGCCGCCGAGTTTCTTGCCAGGTTCTTATCGAGATGGCTGTAATTTTGCGAATCTGGCAATAGATTCATTAACTTTCATGAGTGCCTCTTTGGGGCCCATGTGAATAAACGATTTTGATTTGATTTGATTTCCTTTTAAATATTCCGTCTTATTTTTGTTTTTATGCTAGACTAGCTGCGCCCCGCGGTTTTGCCCGCGTAAGTCCCGGACCCGCTTCAATTCCGCGATAAGTAGTAGCCTTTGTTAAATCAGGGTGTCAGCTACCTGCATAATACCAAATGTCATCAAAATTGGTCCAGCAATTTGAGCCTGAATAAGTAACAAACATACAAACACACTTTCAAACTTTCGCCTTGGTCTACCACACCCTGGATTAACACATATGCTACTATTTGTCCCGGAATTTCAAGCAAAGCTTAAAATAACCGACTTTACCGCTTTATCTACGGAACCCTTGATCAAATTAAATAATTTAATTACGCATTATTAAAGATCACTCAAAAACTAATGATCAAATTTTGATCAAATTTAAATGGGACCACATAAGAAGCACCAGCTTTCAAATAAAAAAAGAATCATCAAAATCGGTTCACCTAAATAAAGTTCTGAGGTAACACACAAAACACACACTCACTACATGGGTACAGTATATTTAGATGGAAGTATGTTTGTGATGGAGGAGTAATAAGTTCTAGATGGCACAGAACTGCAATAGGTAAGCGTGACGCTTACCACCACGTGAGCGGACACCTCGTCTCTCAATTACATAAAAAAATTGTAAGCTACCATTTGACAACTATCTCATGGTGGTAAGTGATGATGCGGCCGAAAAAGTAGCATTTTTCTTGTTTTTTAGATAGGCAAACTTTTGACCACTATCTCACCTGATGGTAAGCGACGATGTGGTCGACGATGGAGCAAGCTTGCCTAGAAGATACCTATTCACTCGCGACTTGAAGAGTCCCATATTGTACTCATCAGGAAACACCGACTCAGGTAAGGAGTTCCATTCTTTTGCGGTTCGTACAATGAATGTGGAGGCAAAACGCTTAGTGCGGATTTGTAGAATGTCCACTATATAGCGGTGTCGCTTAGCAGTTTGTCTGCTTGTCAGATAATAGAACGGGGATGGGGGAACTAGATCGTGCAGTTCCTTAGCACACCCCGAAATGTATCCGATAAAAAAAACAAAAGACTGGCTACCATGCGGCGATGACCCTAGCCCTGAAGCTTTAAATAAGCCAGCTGCTCGCTACCAATGAGTCTCTTGGCTCTACGCTCAATGGAGTCAAGAGCTTCAAGCTGGTACTTAGCTGAACCGTCCCAAAGATGAAAACAGTACTCAAATTTCAAAATTTCAAATTTCAAATTTGCTTTATTGACAATTTTTGTAGGTACAATAATTTTTTGAATCCATAGGCTCCCAAACTAGTCAAACTGTGTTTCAGGAGCCAGTGGCTTCTCCCATCAATGAATACATAAAACTATCGTTAGCATTTGTGATCACATTTGAGATCTATACATGACAATCTTTATATATGTTATATATATATATATGTGTGTGTGTTTATGAGTGTATGTGTTAAATGCGTGTTTATGTGGGAAGTGTAATAATGCATGTAAGGGTGTGTATCTGAATGTTTGTGTTTAAGCGCATGAGTGTTAATGTATAGTGTAGGTATATAAAGTATCAGAAGTATAAATTAGTTAGCAAATTTTCAATTCCATCATAATCAAATGAGTTTAGGTATAAAAGTGTAATATTATTTATGTCCCTGTTATTTTTACTTTTTACGTTGTGAATTTTATCTAGTCTGTTATATAGGTGGGTTACAATGACACTCCATACATGATCGGACTTGTGCTTGATACAAAAGTTTCTACAAACAGAGATTTAAACCAGTTTACCCAACGTATACCACCGGGTCAACATACTGACATCATAGTGAAAGTGAATCTGGTGGAAAGATTTCTTCAAATAAAATTACTGCTTACCATTTACTAGGATTTCACATGAAGGCACGGTCTTTATTGACCGACTTCCTTAAACGGAGGATGTATTCTTCGCGTGTTTTGTGTAGGCTAGTAAAATTACTAGGCTATCTATCTATCTTATACCTTTAAACGAGCAATTCTTGTATGTATGTACATAATCTGAATGTCGGAAACGGCTCCAATGATTTTTAATAATTTATTATGCAGGAGGTTTTGGGGGCGATAAATCGATCTAGCTAGGTTTCAATTTTAGAAAACCGAGCAAAGCTCAGTCATCCAGGTACTAGTATATAACACTAGCCACATATTTCACGTCCAATTTTTGTATTTTTAGGTACCTCAAAAGGAAAAAACAACACCCATAAAATCTTTCAGTTGTCTATCTGTCTGTACGTGTGTTCTTCTCCATAATGTTAGAAAATGGTGGACGTGATCTCAAGTTCAAATTATTATTAATATCAAATACTTAGATCCGTAAGCCTTTAGATCTTTTTCCATGTTCGATAGGCAAGCATTTGACTACTGATTCATCTGATGGAAAGTGACGCTGCAGACGAAGATGTAGCATGTAAAATAATCAAACTTATAATACAACAATCGACAGGCGGAAAAATCAAAATTTTGAAACCCCCGATGCTCTATTTAGAAAACTTTTGCACCGATTTTCAAACATAGGTATAATAAACTAACATAAACACAAACAATTTCACAATCACAGCCCCACACTAACTTCGATGACTTGTGTCGTGGGTGTCGGAAACGTTTACATCACACACACAATCACAACCAGAACCAGAAACACGAGCTGTCCTTGAGGAGAAAACTTGTGTTCTCGTCGGGAATCGAACCCGATCTCCCAGTTTAGAAGGCGAACGGTCACCCAACTTAGCCAACGAGTAGTTATTTAAATTTAATCAAAATCGGTTCAACCGTGAGCTATGGAGCCACAGTCGTCTTTTGTTGTGTATGCCTGTGTGTCTACATACACAACAAACTTATGACGCCTCTCTTTTTCGTCGAAGGTTAGAAACAGCAGCATACTGCTGTTAGGTATGCATACCGCATATATAAGAATTTTTTGACACGTTCAAAGATATCATCACCTATAGGGTAATTAATTTGCGTACCGCAAAGGAGTGGAATTCCTCGCCCGAGTCTGTGATTCCAGATAGGTATAATACGGAGTCTTCAAGTCACGAGTGAACGGGTATTTTCTAGGCAAACCTGCTCCATCATCGACCGCATCTTCACTTCTCATCAGGTGAGATAGTGGTCAAACGTTTGACGATCCTACTTCCTACTAATATTATAAATCCGAAAGTTTGTGTGTGTGTGTAAGTATGTTTGTTCCCTCTTTACGCTTTAAAGGATGAGCGGGTGAAGCCGCGGGGCACGGCTAGTCCTAAATAAAAAGAAAAATTTCGCTGACCTGTACGTATAATAAATGTGGAAGCAAAACGTATCATGCGCACTCTTGAATAACAACCATAAACTGATGTTAAATACCTGATTGACTACAGTTTCCCCTTTGGAAAGAAAGCTGGCGTTCCCAACGGGAATCGATCCCGATACCGCTGTTTAGAAGGCAATGCACAACCAACAACGCATCGGGCATTGATATATCTAGCTCACATAACGGGCAAAGCCGCGCAGCACAACTAGTGTCCGTTTCCGTGAGTATCTCGGGTCATTACCCGGGTCACTAGTGAAAGTCATCCGTTGTAAAGCAGATCCTTCACTATAGGAGCATTACTCACTGACTGCCATTATTACTTGTTGACCTAGCGAAACGAGGTCTCTGAATTAACTTCAATGTATCAGCACTTTGTCCGTCCGTCGGTCCGTATTTTTACCCGACTGCGCGACGGATCGAATGTGTTTATCAGCCTATAATTATGTTTGTTCCTTTGTGGATTTCTAGAGACCAAACGTGTTGGTCGATTTAGATGATTCTTAAATAATATATTGTACTTTTACAAACTTTTATTTAGACTTAACTTTTATTTTTTATTTATAACTTTTTTTTCAACTTTTTTTTTTTTTACTTTTTACCTTTCCAGTTGTCTATCTGTCGGTCTGTAATCAAATTTATCAAATTAATTAGACCCACTTCCCGATGTCCGATTGGACTCAAATTTGATGTACTTATGTATGACAATAGAATGAGTTACCATGGAGCTGGTCTGATGATGGAGACGGAGGATGGCCATAGGAACTTCTGAACTAAATAAGATAAACCCATCAAGTTTGGGCTCGTTTGATTCATCTCTTAATACGCATTTTTGAGGATAACTCAAAACTACAGATCAGATTTTGATGAAATTTAAATGGGATCACATGAGGCTTTCAAATTAAAAATAATCAAAATCGGTTCACCTCGTAAGAAGTTCTAGGGTAACACATAAAAAATATACAGTCGAATTGAAAATCACCTCCATTCTTTGGTTTTGGTTAAAAAACTGCGAGAAACTGGTTACCTAGATACAATGCCGATTATAGAAATCGATGTATGATCGTGATGTGACTATTTTTACATGATGTATGAACAGTTGTATGATCAAAATCTAATCATGAAAAATAAAAATCATGCCGACTCATGCTGAGCGTCCTCATTACTAGCATTACTATCATTACTAGCGATGTACGTAGCTACTATCGTCTGAAATCAAAATCGTTTATTCACATGGGCCCCAAAGAGGCACTCGTGAAAGTTAATGACTACTCAGATTCGCAAAATACGCTACAGCCTTTCGCATTTATAATATAAGTGTGGTTGTTGAATTTAAGGGTGCATGGAGTCGCGTTGAGCTTTTTTAATTAGAGTTAAATTAATGCAATCATGTTGCGAACTGCCCGTTGGATTAGTTGGGACCACGTTAGCCTTCTTAGCAGCAGGTATCGGGTTCGATTCCCACTGGGAATACAAGTTTTGTCCCCAAGGAAAATTAGAGTTTCTGGGTTTTGGGTGTGATTGAGTGTGATCTGAATGTTTATGCATTCCGGCACCTGTCATTGAACATCAAACTTAGTGTGGAGCGTGAGTGTGAAAGCGTTTATGTTTTATTATATACTCTGCGATTTTACCCGCGTAAGTAATAGGGATATTTTGGATAAAAAGTTGCCTATGTGTTAATCCAGGGTGTCAGCTACCTCCATGCCAAATTTCATTGATATTGGTCCAGCCGTTTGAGCGTGAAGAAGTAACAAACATTCCAACACACTCACATACTTTGCCCTTTATAATATTAGTGTAATTACTCGTAAAGTTACACATAGGATTATTGATCGACGTAGGATATCATTGCTTCGAGCCCTCAATTAACATTAACAAATAAATAAATGGATTAATACGAGTAAAATCGCGGGGCACGGCTAGAGCGTATGCCACGTGGTGGGAAGGGTATGCGTATGCCACTGTTTCCTATGCATTTTTTTTTATTAGCATAAATCAAACAAACGCTTTCACACTCACAGCCCACACAAAGTTCGATCACTTGTATACCCACGACACAAGTTAACATCGCACACATAAATGAAGAACCAGAATCAGAAACACAAATTTTCGAAGGTTAATGCACACCCAACAAAGCTCAAACAACAACAAACGCATTATCAATCTCAATCCCACAGTAAAATCAAATAATTGTATCATGGATGCCGAAAACATTTACACGACACACACAAATTTCCCTTGAGAAGAAAAATAATGCTCCTGCCAGGAATCGAACTAAGAATCCACGGCGCCGACGGCAGACGCCACTACGCTAACTGGGTCTAATAATGCTTCCTATTTCAGTGTCACAGTGGAAATTGATTCAACAAACAATGTGGGCGTAATAAATATGGATAGAAAGCCGGATGGAAGGAAGGGTCAGTGCTCCGTAAGAAGGTTACTGAGACACTGTAAGGTATCTCAAGGGTGTGCCAGAAAACCTGTATCATACAGGTTAATTTTTTTTCCTGGAAATATATTCGATCAGTCAGTTTCACTACGCCACGAGCCTTTCACTTGGTTCTATAAAACCGTATTTCTTTACTGGTATTAAAAAAATAAAATGTAAACAGAAAAAAAAAATTAATTGACTTGGGTGGTCCAGCAATTTCATCAGATCCATAGGAATTTATATTCACCATCTACGGGCCAATTGCCTATATTTCCTAAAACTATTTACAGCACAGAACTAAGTTACCTAGCATTTGGCTTGAGCCAGCATGATATTTGCATAGCATGATGGGAACGGTACCCACTGGTCACTACTAATGTACCGTTCCCATCATGCAATGCAAATACGTCGAGCTAAAAAGTACCAGCATTTTGATCACGCGTCACGTCAACCAGGTATGCAGGCTGATAATTTTTTGTAAATAGAATGAGCTCCCGGTCCCCACGGTAAATAGAATGAGCTCCTGGTCCCAACCAGGTGGTTCAAGAATGTAACCACTGTCGAGGTTTCCATATTTTTTTCTGCCCAAGTGAATATTCACTTAGGCAGAGAAACCAAATCAAGCATATATACATATATGCTTGATTGCGTTGAATTTATTTAACACACATTTTGTTCAATTATTTTTTATATTATTTAAGACTAACCCCTACTAACTATATGATTTAGCCATAATTCAGTAGTTTTTTTACTTCATTAACATCTAGCAATTTTAGACTGTATCTTGCGAAAAAACGTGATATTTTCTGAGACACCCCCTCTCCCCCACGTGAGATTAGGTGAGATTCGGCTCGTCCCCTAAACGCCTCACGTAATTGATGGACGCCCCCTAATGTTTTTTTTTTATTTGTGACAGGCTAGTGTTTGACCACTATCTCACCTGATGGTAAGTGACGATGTGATCGAAGCTGGAAAACACTCTAGACTTGGAATACGCAGGCTCTCAAGGATAACTGCCGGAACACCGTAAAACAATTTAAAGATCCTTACCTTCTGCGGTTGGTGCGAGTGCTTGTTCTTCAGGTCTATCCACAGTCGCGCGAGGTTGATGGCCAGCCCCAACACCGCCACGATGAAGAATTTCACCTAGAGTCAGGAATATGGTTAAAGAGGGAGTATTTTGGTACTGAAACTTATACTTCTTAAAGCTTATATACGCATGACTAGCGCATAGAGGACTTTATAGATTTGATAAAAATAAATGTTATTTATAATAGTTCTCAATATTTGGCCACTATCTCATCTGATGGAAAGTGATCATGCGGCTGAAGATATAGCATGCTCGCCTAGAAGATACTTATTCACTCTAGAATATACCCAGATTGTACCGTTCAGGGAACAAAGACACAGGCATGAGTTCCACTCTATGTTGATAACATTAAAAAGTGATTTTACTTTATAGAAAATACAAAATAGCTAAACGTCAGTGTCAAGATTTTTGACGTCAATGATTGGTCAATTTTGTTTACCACAGATATGATTAGATTTAAAAAAAATGTTTCTTGTTGTGTGTGTGTATACCTGTAGTTTAAAAGACAGGATCTGTAGCAGAGTTCCGATCTTGGCCTTGAGAACAGCTCCCAGGATGAGGAGCTTGAGGATGGCCTTCTTTTTCTTCTTCTTTTTGCCCCTTTGCTCTAAAATTGTAAAAAATATATGAGGATGAGCGCCATGACCTTCCATTGTGAAATCGCCTGATGATGGGATCGGATATCCCCGAAACCTAGGTCATATGGGTCGACCCTAAATCTGGAGTCAAGCCATTGAAAACAAATAATGTAAATTAAATGTGTCAAATTCACGAAAATTATAATATAAAAAATATGTATTATGCAAATAATCCGATAGGTAAACCTGTATTTACCACCCTCGCGCACGTCATCATTTATCATCAGTTAAGATATTGATCTAACGCTTGACTATCAGAGGTTTGATCTCTATCTCACCTGATGGTAAGTGATGATGTTATCAGTGGTAACGCTAGGCTTACACTGACCGTTTCTCAAGGATAGCTGTCAGAAAATAGCTAAGCGATGGCGATAGATTTTTCTACTTGAGAGTGGTAAACTATTCTATTATAATAGTCTACGACACGCTTGCGCATCCCGTGAAGGCATTGAAGCCTCAAACGGAGGATTTGAAAGCGCGACTTCCCGATCGTGGGCTGGTGTCTCAAGACTGCGCTATCATCGCTTCGAAAACTTACAAATACCATGCTCATACAAGACAATGCAATGCACAATAAACAACTATTTATATAACATTCAATCATGCTTGTAACATTCTCTTGCACATAACATTTAAATAAATTGAAACAAGTAATCATTTAAAAAGTATTTTAAAATCAAGCTCAACGTGCCAACAATTCCAATATCAATGGGTTTATCGTCTTTTTTTTTTTTTTTTTTTTTTTTTTTTTTTTTTTTTTTTCACACTCACAGCCCCGCACTAAGTTCAAAGACTTGTATCGTGGGTTCCGAAAACATTCACATCACACACATATTACACCCAGAACCAGAAGCACAAATATCCCTTTAGTTCAAAAGTTCCTAGTGCCATCTTCATTCGCCATCATCAGACCAGCTCCATGGTGCCATATCATTGTATTGTCAACAAAGATACATAAGTACACCAAATTTGAGTCCAATCGGACATCGGGAAGTGGGTCTAATTTAGCTTGCAAGATTTGATTACAGAGAGACAGGGAAACTAAATAAAAGCTTGTAACTGCAACAAAAATTCAACAAATTGAGTAACATTCAAATGCACATGCAAACATACATGAAAAAACTTTACCAAAACTTTGTAATCAACTCCATGATTTCACGCAATGATCCTGGAATTAATCTGTTTAGAAACCTATTGCAAAATTAAGAAAATAAAACAATTTAAATTATAACGTATGATATTAAAATTAAAAAAACTGACGTTAAAATTCCAACTAACTCGGAACTATTCATTCGATCTTATTTAAGCTACATTATTACTACTATAATAAAGTTATTTGAATCTGGGACCAACAAGATGCTACATATTGAAACGAAAAAAATAATTCTTCCGGTATCAAAATACACAAAAAGAATACACTTCCACATATGGGATTCCTTACCTGAGTCTGTATTCATTGATAAATACAATATGGGAATCTTTAAGTCACGAGTGAATAGGCATCTTCTGGGCTAACGTGCTTCATCGTCGATCGCATCGTCACTTACCATCAGGTGAGATGGCGGTCAAACGTTTGCCTATCTTGAATAATAATAAAAAAGACATTGTCAGCGTTGATGTAGTTAATGGTAACATATAAGACAAAACGCAATATTCAGTTGAATTAGGATGGTACCATATAAGACTGAAAACAAAACGCAATATTCAGTGGAATTAAGAACTTTTTGGAAGAAGGTTAAAAAGAAGAGACCATCACCTGTAAACGAGCTCTTATCTTCTATCCCGTTATCTTTGTTCTCTGCTTCTAAAGCATGCTCTGCTACAACATCCAAAGCTTCTTGACCCATGTTCCATAGATCAGTCACTATTCCCCGCCCTTTTCTATAAATTCCAACAGGTGAGTCATTTTCTTGTCCCGTCAAGTCACTTTCTTGTTCAGTTATGTCACTTTCTTGTTCAGTTATGTCAGTCACATGTCGAACCCTGTCACTTTCTTGTCTAGTCAAATCGCTTTCTTGTCCGATCATGTCACTTTCTACATTAGCCACGTGGTCTCCGATCACCCAAGACTGTCTTCCGTTGGGGAAGCTACGACCTTTCTCTTGCTTCTCAGCTTTCTTCATAGGCATCATGATCGGATGGATGAGGTGGATCTTGGCGGGTTTTGTCTTCTTTTTCTTCTTAGTTTTCTTCTTATCTCCACCGCCGGTGGAGATGGTAATGCTGTCTATTCCTCCACTGTCGTGCTTTTTTCTTGAAGAGAAGGCCCTGGGAAAATGGTTTTTTTTAATTTTGAGTAAGTAAAAAATTTAAGTTTTAAATTTAAGTAGGCAGGGACACCGATTATACTGTTACCAACCATTTTGTTTACTTTTGACTAAATCATGTCTATCAAGCATTAAAATAAAATATATACTATGAAGTTCAGTAATAATTGATAGACAAAAAAGTACAAAAACTGTGAATGTGAATGCGTTTGTTGTTTGTTTTTAATTAATTAACATTGTTTTTCAGCCGATTTAAAAAAATAAAGGTTCTCAATTCGACTGTATGTTGATTTTATTTATATAGCATTAGCCATGCTAGGCAGAACTATAGTGATAAATTTAGAAAGGAAAAATTATCGCTTGAGGCGGGATTTGAACCCGCGGCCATTCAAATCCCGCCTCAAGCGATAATTTTTCCTTTCTAAATTTATCACGACTGTATGTTGTTTTTTTGTATGTATTTTACGTGATATCTCCGCCAATGAATCGATTTTAATGTTTTTTTTTGTTTGGTAGAGTATACTTTAGAGGTTGTGCCATATACATTTTATCGAAATCGGTCAAGCCAAAACCGAAATATAAGCGATGAAGTCTGTATTTTTAAGCTTTGCTTGTGTTTCAATTATTCTTGACAATAGTGATAAAAGGTTGGAAAGAAGTAAAATAAACGAAAAATATAATTAATTATCTATAATTTTAAAGTATTTATTAGGATTTCGTACGCAAAAAGAGACCTTAAGCTTATGCAGTTTAGTGTTAAGTTTCCTTAGGGAGAGAACTTGTGTTCCCAACTGGAATTGAACCCAATATCAGCTACTTAGAAATCGGGTGCGCACCCAACTAAGTAAACGAGCAATTTACATAAGAGTTAGTAGTCAAATATGTACTTATCACAGTAATATCATAAATCCGAAAATTTGCGTGTAAATGTGTATGTGAGTAAGTATGTTTGTTTTCTCTTCATGCTGTAACGGTTGGAGGGATTAGGATGAAATTTGGAATGTACATGCTTACACCTAGGATTAACACATTTTAAACTTGATAAACGCGGGAAAAGCTGGCACGGCAGTGCATCATAATTTAGTTTTTTGTTGATTTTCTCAAAAAATGCTGAATCAATTTTGATAAAATTATATCGAACCACCACTCTACCAAACAAAAACGAGTCATCAAAATCAATTCATAATTGGCAGAATGATCGCGTAACGTGCATACAAAAAAACATACAGTCGAATTGAGAACTTCCTCCTTTTTTGAAGCTAATAAAGCTGAGTGTACTCGCAGTACAAATAATATTATTCTTAGGATCGAAACATCTAGAGCTTTATAAGCTACAAATAAATCTGTTTTGCATACCAGTTATCGCACTCAAAAATAAGAAGTTTCACTTTCACGTATGACCGACTTTACTTATAGAGACTAAAAGATTTACGTGCCCATGTGGTCCGTTCATAAACGATTTGGTTAATTGAGTAGCAGTGAATAATTATACATGTCACAGTGGAAATGCTTTTCTAGTTAGAACTTGATTTCACTAGTTAAAACTAGTTTTTAGTGGATGCTTTTGTTAATATTAGAAATTCTTCAGTTTGGTATACTTATTATGTGTAAATAGTTATCAATCAAAATTATATTCAATCATCAAATGTCAGTATGAATTTGAACTACCTGTTTGATTAGTTGGATGCTTTTTGTCTTCTAAGAAGGGGTATCAGGTTCGATTCCCGGCGGGAACATAAGATTTTCCACAAGAAAAAAAATGTGTTTCTTGTTCTGGTTGTGATTGTGTGTGTGAATGTTTTCGGCTCCCACGACACAATAAATGTTAAAACATCGCAAAATTCACCAAAAATAATTTATAAAAAAAACATTCTGTTATGGACAGGAGGAATAATAACTTGTCTCTCGTATTTAATGCGGTACTAGGCAAACAAACATGAAGGACATAATTTCTCTCCACGTGAGCCGATTACGAAAATTTTTTTTTAGGTTGAAAGATGTTGCTTTCTAATTGGTCACATTTAAATTTGATCAAAGTCTGATTTCTAGTTTTTGTGTTATAGTCAATAATGCGTGTTTATACATTAAATCTGATCAAGGTTCCGATGATATAGCGGTGAAGTCGGTTTTTTTAAGGCTTTGCTTGCGTTTAATTATTGTCGGGTATAGCTATTTTTATGAATATGTCTAATGCCGACAAAACTACTTCTAAAGAATCGAGCTATCAGGTTCATCAAGTATGAGTGATGACTTGCATCATCTCACACATCCGCTATATTTTTCTTGATACAACACACACATGGGAAGAAAGCGCACACACATAGTATGTATATGTGGAATGCGCGTATGTGTGTCAGTGAAACGTCAGGTTTGGCTGTCCAGTTACCACGTTTCACTTGCAAAAGATCGCGTAAGAAAACGAGAGTGGAGATGCAAATTAATATAACCATTACCAATGTTATGGGTGGAGAAATTGATAGTTTGGTGAGAATTTGGTAATCATTGTTATGGAGATTTGGTGAAACTAACCCAGCTCCGACAAAAAGATTTATATTAAAACGTTCTACGTTAAAGTATAAACTTTATAAGCACATGTATTTCATATTTTTATTATGGTTTTTTTCATTTGATACCCATCTTGATGATATTTATGCATTTTTTGCCCATCGTGCCACGTTAAGCCAAATAAGGACGAGTATTTTGATCACACGTTGCCTCAACCAGGCGCTCTGATAGATCTTTGTAAATAGAATGAGCTCCCGGTGCCCACAGGCCCAGTATCTCAACATCAAACGGCTCAAATATTAACCACTGCCAAGATTTCCATATTTTCGCCGTTTACGATGCTCCACCGAAGATGCCGCGGTGCCGACGCCATGCCGTGTTTCAGGAAGATGTGACGGAGCTAAAGTGTCGACACAAGTGGCATGCCACACTGAAGGCCGGGATGGCCTTCAGTGTGGGATGCAACTTGGAATTTTTGCCGCATCTTTCTCCATGGAATTAGGGTCATGCCGTAAGGAGTTTTAGTCATGCATCAGGCCATTTTTAATTCATTGTTCAATACTAAACAAGTCCATGTTAAATCATAAATGGTATATAACTTGACGTTGTTTTGATTTTTTATAAAATAACATAATGCATAACAGCCGGAAATTTAAGATAAATTCAACGATACTCCGTTTTGCTTGCGTTTTGCCATAGTCGGGTAATATGGTTATTATTGTTTAATGCAGTTTGGCTTGCTTCAATATTTATGAAAGTACCCAAATGCCAGGGTATAAACCTTATTTCTCACCTTGCCATGGCGTGGTTAACGATTTCAGCCAAAGATCCAAGCGTCTTCTCGACGTCTTCACCCAGCTTTGAAGGCATCTCCTCAAGCGACCTTCCTGTAGACCTGACTTCAGCATCTGCTGCCTCTGTGGAACAAAACAAAAATTAAAGTAAGGAACAAAAAATGTGCGCGTTGTTGGAATTTGTGACTGCCTTGATTCTTTTGTTCGAGGAATTCAAGTAAAGTAGTAAGTAGTTCTAGAAACAAATTATAAGCGCGTTGATGTCTTTTGTTTGAGTGTAGCAGTGTTAGGTATAAATGTGTGCGCGTTGATGTCTTTTGTTTGAGTGTAGCAGTGTTAGGTATAAATGTGTGCGCGTTGATGTCTTTTGTTTGAGTGTAGCAGTGTTAGGTATAAATGTGTGCGCGTTGATGTCTTTTGTTTGAGTGAAGCAGTGTTAGGTATAAATGTGTGCGCGTTGATGTCTTTTGTTTGAGTGTAGCAGTGTTAGGTATAAATGTGTGCGCGTTGATGTCTTTTGTTTGAGTGTAGCAGTGTTAGGTATAAATGTGTGCGCGTTGATGTCTTTTGTTTGAGTGTAGCAGTGTTAGGTATAAATGTGTGCGCGTTGATGTCTTTTGTTTGAGTGTAGCAGTGTTAGGTATAAATGTGTGCGCGTTGATGTCTTTTGTTTGAGTGTAGCAGTGTTAGGTATAAATGTGAACGCGTTGATGTCTTTTGTTTGAGTGTAGCAGTGTTAGGTATAAATGTGTGCGCGTTGATGTCTTTTGTTTGAGTGTAGCAGTGTTAGGTATAAATGTGAACGCGTTGATGTCTTTTGTTTGAGTGTAGCAGTGTTAGGTATAAATGTGTGCGCGTTGATGTCTTTTGTTTGAGTGTAGCAGTGTTAGGTATAAATGTGTGCGCGTTGATGTCTTTTGTTTGAGTGTAGCAGTGTTAGGTATAAATGTGTGCGCGTTGATGTCTTTTGTTTGAGTGTAGCAGTGTTAGGTATAAATGTGAGCACGTTGATGTCTTTTGTTTGAGTGTAGCAGTGTTAGGTATAAATGTGTGCGCGTTGATGTCTTTTGTTTGAGTGTAGCAGTGTTAGGTATAAATGTGAACGCGTTGATGTCTTTTGTTTGAGTGTAGCAGTGTTAGGGATACATGAGAGCGCGTTGATATCTTTTGTTTGAGTGTAGCAGTGTTAGGTATAAAGTGTGAGCGCGTTGATGTCTTGTGTTACGAGTGTAGGATTGTCAGAGACAGATTGTGAGCGCGTTGATGTATTTGTTTGAGTAAGTCAAGAATAGAATAGAATTAATTTATTATCATACAGAAAAATAACATATTTTAATAACTTTATGTAATATAAGACTCGTCAATCATATTTCTAAATTGTAGAGAAAAATTCACAAAGCGTACCAAACAATTTTGTTTTGTTTTTTTGCGAAATGTATGTATGTCTCCGGGCTCAATAATTATTATAGAACAATAAGAAAACAGTAATGAAATAATTAAGTTTATTTAAATATGGTAACAATACCGAAAGATGATTATATAGCAATGCTTTATACAAATTAGGAGCGCGTCAGTTTGATGTTGATTATAGCATCGCTATAGGTATATACGCTAGTGTTTCTATTCCCGTCAGGAGCACTACTTTTCTTTCCAAGAGATATTTTCTTTCCTAATTTTCAGTGGGCCATACATGATTTGGATAATATTTGTTATTATTGGTCAGGTATACCCAATGAAGCTGTTCTCACGGATTTGTAATATACTATAATCTGTGTCACGGGGACGGTACGGTAAAGTCCCGTATAATATAAAAACCGTGTGAAACATGTATCTACCAAACAGTGACATTATTTTCTAAATATATCGTGTAGTAATAGAACAATTCAAATAAAAGCTTATATTATGTTTATTGGCATTCTGAATACTATTAAGTTGTAATTATTTTCAAAATTCTATCAGAGCGCCTGGTTGAGGCGACGCGTGACCAAAATGCTGGCACTTATTTGGCTCAACGTATTAGCATTGCAATTCAGAGAGGCAATGCAGCTAGCATGATCGGAACGCTACCCACTGGTAGTGGGCTTGAGCACTTGAGTTACCTATAGGCTCGATGTCTTGTGGGTAACTTGGTTCTTTGCTGTATATAGTTTTAGTTTAGTTTTAGGAAATATAGGCAATTGGCCCGTAGATAGATATCTCAGAAGCCTAATTATTATTAATACAGATAATAATAGTGTTACGGAGCATCGCGATATTCCCAATTAGTAAAAAGCCGTAGTTATTATGTTTCATACAATAATGTGCAGACTGTAAACGCTTCACGTTGTTAACTTAGTATTTGTAAAGATAATTGGTAAACTTTGTATAGAAACGCCGATTTGTATGAGCACACGTGTTTTATGGCACGATTGAAATGAAAATGGCCATAGTAATTTTGAAGGCAACAAGGATAAGAATAGTGTTGTAAAATTGGAAAGTTGGCCTTGTAGAGATAGAGCTAACACAGGGTTTTATTAGGGGTTCCCACGGCGTGTCTTGGCCGTTACATGTTTGTGTTTAGCGTGGTATTTTAGATAGCTCTATCATAATTATGTATTCATGTCAGCGTGGTATTTTAAGGCAATATGCCATCATAGTGTTTATGTATTGATGAGTTTGTATCGATATTGTTAATATCCTCATGATTAAGAAAAAGGATTAATTGTTAAGTTATATCTCATGACTTTGTAGTTCTAGGTATCTCTAGGGATTTATTTGTAAACAAGTTGTTGGTAGTCTAGAGATAATATGAGAATACTGTGTGATAATGGGTAGAGTAGAATACAATATTAATTAGTAATATTTCTCGTTGTATAAAATAGTTTCCCGTGGCTGCTTTAATAGGAGCGGCCATAAGGGCTGCGCGGGCGTCGAGGTATCCATTGTTTATCGGCTCTCCCATCGGGGGAAGGGCGGGCGCTTGCCAGGTACCTATTTAAAGCAGCTGCACGGGAACAATGCAAGTCTTTTCTATATTGACGTAGCTAGAGTTTACACCTCAGTAGCTAGTCTCCGCGAGTGTCTCCCACGATAGATACACGTCGCTATCATATAAGGCCTGGCACTCTGTGTGGTGAGGGCATTGAAGCGTCGGGGTATATTTTAGGTTCGTGCGCGTGTACGCTCTAAAAGTGACTCGTAGTCGTTAGGTGTTAGTATCATAGATATATCTGTACTTGTTAGTTAAAAACTGTATCATAATAGCAGTAATAAAGTGTTCGTGTTTTGTGTAGTTAACAGACTTTATTTTGATATCCAACCCGTGCGCCTGAATTATTGGTGTAATCGTTTACAAAAGTGGTCCTTCGATAGCCGGATCTCGACATAAAGTTTCGTTGGTGTAGTAGAAACATGAACAAGGATAAAATACAGTTTTGACGCGGGGCCAGCTTTGTAAGTTGGCTAAAGCAAGTGCAGTAAGTGATATAAACACGACGCGGGTCTGTTGGAAAAGACTCCGGGCGTTTCCTCCGAGATGGAAAACAAGATGGACGGCCAAAGGGCTGGTACTTATGTTCTCAACGTGAGTGATAGTGAGACAGATTTAGAACCAGCCGCGGAGCGTGTCAGTGAGCCACGGCGTCATAGAAAGCTTTCGAGTCGCGCTGATTCAAGGCTAAGCTTCAGGAGCATACATTCAGAGCGGCAGGAGATGTTGGAAGACGAGCGACAATATCAATTGGCATTGGAACTAATTGCGCTTGCGAGAAAAAGAAAGGAAATAGAATATGCAAAGAAGAAAGCAGAAATAGAGTTTGCGAAACAAGAATTAGACGCAAAGGAGATTCTTTATAAGTCGCAAAGAAAACTTTTGAAAAAAGGCGTAAGACTGTACGAGGCAGATACTCGTTACGAGTCAAGTAAGCCAAACGTTAAAGTAACTGAACGGCTTCTGTTGAAACCGAACGAGCCCGAGATGCAAAGGTTCGCTACACGGAAAACAACAGATGTCTCGTTATTGCCAGAACCTGACGGCAAACATAAAACTACTAGCCTGGACCATCATGATTCAAACCGAGACGTCAAGCCACGATCGACATACGCAAATACTTGGAAACATCGTGTGAATAATGGTGAACAACGTGCGAAGTTGATCGATGAAACAGTTAATTCACAGGTAGTAGACAATACCGTATCAGTTACGCCGCCGGTAAAGGAACGCATACCTGCGCCTGCACAGTTATCTCAGGTTGTTCCGCAGATACAAAAAGAAGCGCATCCTGTGATAACACTGAACGACGAAAAGACACCGTTAGGAGATGGTACCTGCGATCAAGCAGCGCCAGTTGATGCGATAACATCAACGGTTTCGAGCGCGGTATATGATGTAACTTTAATCGAAGTTGCGCTGAGAGAGTCGTCGGTCATAGAGCAACGAGTGTGGAACTCCATAGAGGGGTCCAATCGTCAGCCAGATGGACCAACTGCGCTACCCGAACCGAGAGCAATACAGCTAAATGATGAAATATGCACCTTTACCAAGATAGCAATGCGGGGCCACCAACCATGTTTATCAAGTGCGCTGCCAGCCATCGAAACATTTAGAATGAGTGCGCTGTCTGAGCTTGCGTCACCCGAAGTGGCAGTGCCGAACCGAAAGCACTGGGTATCAAACGCGCTGCCTAAACCTGTGTATATCGTCGCTACAGCGTCTAATAAAAGGCATCCTAAACTGTGTGAGCTTGCACTGTTTATATCAACCGTTACAGGCGCTCGCAGGTATCATCAACGGCGAACGTTACATGCGCTGCCCAAGCAAGCACCACGCAACACCATCATTCTTCGTCATCGGCGACAACGAGAGTCACCCGAGTCTGCGTCGTGCATTTCTGGGAAGTGCAGACGTTGGTGGCGTCCGCCATGGTTGCCCAAGACTGCGTCGTGTAACAGCGGCTCGGGCACTCATCGCCATCATCAACGACGAGCGCCAGCCGAGCGTGCGACGAGCCATGAGCGCCGACGTAAGTGGCGTTGGCCATGTATAATTGCCAAGCCTGTGCCATGCAACTGTGGGGCCGGCAGACGTCGGTGGCGTCGGCCATGTATGATTGTCATGCCTGCGCCATGCAACCGTGGAGCGGGGGCAGGCAGATATCACCGTCGTAGAGAACGAGGGCCGCCCGATTCAGTGTCGAGCAATGATGAGGTGCAACGTTGGCAGCATCCGTCACGTATGCGGCCTAAACCTGCGTCATGCAACGGCGGTGCGGGTATCTATTGTTATCGTCAACAACGAGGGCCAGTAGAGTCTGCGTCGACCACTGCTGAAGCGCGCAGACGTCGGTGGCGTTGGCCACCTATACTTGCCAAACTTGCGTCGTGGAACGGTGAAACGGACAATCATCATTATCTTCGACAACGGGAATTACCCAAGCTTGCATCGCTCAACGACGACGCGGACAGTGATCGCCATCGTCAAGAAAGGGGAACAACCGAGTCAGCGTCAAGCATTGCTAAGGCGTACAGACGTCGGTTGCGTCGTGGACTATATTTACGTGGACCCCAGCCAGTGTCTTACTGTGGCGGGGCGGGCAGACGGTGGCTTCGTCGACAACGACGGCCAGCCGAGTCTGCGTCGAGTAATGATAGTGCGCGCAGACGTCGGTGGCATCGGGAACCACAACTACTGACCCAGCCTGCGTCATACAGTGGCAGGGCGGGTGGACAGTCGCTTCGCCTACAACGGGGGTCAGCCGAGTCTGCGTCAATCAATGATGAGGCGCGCAGAAGTCGGAAGCGTGTGCCGCGTGTGCTGCCTACGTCTTGCAACAGCGGAACGATCAGGCAACATGAAGATCGTCAAAAACGAGTGTCATCGGAGTCTTCATCCAGTAACGCACGGGAGCGCAGACATCGTTGGCATCGAAAATCATTACCATCGTTCAATCGAGCACTCGCCGTGGTATCTACGTCTAGTTGCGAGCCTGGTAATATAACTGCGCTGAAGGATCGCAATCCCCCCGATGGGTTTACATCGATTCGCCAGTTAAGCCTGCCAGCCGTCCCTAGGACAACGACAGTGGCCGTTTGTGGGTCACTTAGCGAGCACAAAGTGAGAAACTTGAATCGGACTCCAGTTTCCTGTTTTTGTCGGTCGATATGCAAGGCATCGGCCCGAGAATTGAACTAAAGTGTGAAAGTGAAATGATAGTGCCTGAACTAGTGCAAGTTAAAGCGACTAGGGAACTGATTGTGTCCTTCAGAAAAGTGTAGTTCATTTGAGGGACAAGTGTAAAGACTAAGTTTTATGTGAATTTGACAGATGTGCTATTCTGGGTTATGACGATAAGTCTCATCGTCGGGAAATGGAAGTGTGACCTGGGAGATCTTCACGACAACGGTACATCTAGCCTGCTGCATACAACGCGGGTCAAAGAATTCGCGGAAGGTCCAACTGTGCCGCACGACGCTGTGATCTAGTGGATGCAACACAATCCCAGCCCAGACTATATCAACCCTTGACAAGAATCGTGTTGCTCCTGCATGGTAGTGTAATCGGCTGAACCCTTTTACAGGGGGAAGAATGTTACGGAGCATCGCGATATTCCCAATTAGTAAAAAGCCGTAGTTATTATGTTTCATACAATAATGTGCAGACTGTAAACGCTTCACGTTGTTAACTTAGTATTTGTAAAGATAATTGGTAAACTTTGTATAGAAACGCCGATTTGTATGAGCACACGTGTTTTATGGCACGATTGAAATGAAAATGGCCATAGTAATTTTGAAGGCAACAAGGATAAGAATAGTGTTGTAAAATTGGAAAGTTGGCCTTGTAGAGATAGAGCTAACACAGGGTTTTATTAGGGGTTCCCACGGCGTGTCTTGGCCGTTACATGTTTGTGTTTAGCGTGGTATTTTAGATAGCTCTATCATAATTATGTATTCATGTCAGCGTGGTATTTTAAGGCAATATGCCATCATAGTGTTTATGTATTGATGAGTTTGTATCGATATTGTTAATATCCTCATGATTAAGAAAAAGGATTAATTGTTAAGTTATATCTCATGACTTTGTAGTTCTAGGTATCTCTAGGGATTTATTTGTAAACAAGTTGTTGGTAGTCTAGAGATAATATGAGAATACTGTGTGATAATGGGTAGAGTAGAATACAATATTAATTAGTAATATTTCTCGTTGTATAAAATAGTTTCCCGTGGCTGCTTTAATAGGAGCGGCCATAAGGGCTGCGCGGGCGTCGAGGTATCCATTGTTTATCGGCTCTCCCATCGGGGGAAGGGCGGGCGCTTGCCAGGTACCTATTTAAAGCAGCTGCACGGGAACAATGCAAGTCTTTTCTATATTGACGTAGCTAGAGTTTACACCTCAGTAGCTAGTCTCCGCGAGTGTCTCCCACGATAGATACACGTCGCTATCATATAAGGCCTGGCACTCTGTGTGGTGAGGGCATTGAAGCGTCGGGGTATATTTTAGGTTCGTGCGCGTGTACGCTCTAAAAGTGACTCGTAGTCGTTAGGTGTTAGTATCATAGATATATCTGTACTTGTTAGTTAAAAACTGTATCATAATAGCAGTAATAAAGTGTTCGTGTTTTGTGTAGTTAACAGACTTTATTTTGATATCCAACCCGTGCGCCTGAATTATTGGTGTATCGTTTACAAATAGAGTATAAATCCGTGAGAAAAGTAAAATTGCAGTTGGTTTAATAAACTGCTCGTTGGTTTAGTTGTGTGAGTGTTCGCCTTCTAAGCAGGGGTATCGGGTTCGATTCCCGGCGGGAACACGAGTTTTTTCCCCAAGGAAAATTTCTGTTTCTGGTTCTGGTTGTGATTGTGTGTGTGATGTGAATGTTTCCGGCACTCACGACACAAGTCATAGAACTTAGCGTGGGGCTGTGAGTGTGAAAGCGTTTAAGTTTATGTTATGCAGTCAGCCTCGATCTTCAGTAGTAGTTGTAATTAACTACATCTAGGCAGATGGCAATGTTTCTAATGGTTTGCACCATTTCGTACGAAGCGATTCGCTTCCATTTTTTATATATAGTGTCTCACTGCTGGGCAAGGCACTCGTATGAGTGTGAACGAGTATGGTGACGTGGGGTACTATACAAAGTATCAAAATTTGATTATTTTGTAAAATCTGTGTTATCAAAAAAAGCACTCTTTTTTAATGTAACTTAGCAAGCGTTTGACAACGCAAGTGTCTGCCCTCGGCGCCGTGGGTTCTGAGTTCGAATCCCGGCAGCAGCACAATTTGCCTTGCTAAGGTATATTTGTGCTTTTTGTTTCGGATGTGATTGTGTATGTGATGTGTAAACGTTTTCAGAACCCACTATACAAGTTTTTAACGTAGTGTAGCCCAACACTAGGTTTGATGACTTGTATTGTGGTTGCTGGAAACATTGACATCATACATAATCACACACAGAAACACAAATCCTTATCCTTGGGGAGAAAACTTGAGTTCCAATACCCATCAATTGTAACCAATATCCACTGTTTTAAAATCAGTTGCGCAACCAACTTCGCCAGCAAGTAAATATTAAAATAAGTAGTATTTTCTTGAATAATGCACATATTTTAAAGAAAAAAATACATATTTATTGTAATTTTCATTCATAAGCACGCCCATACTGTATTTATTAACATATTTCACTTTCTCTATCAAGAAAGAAAATCAAATTATACAGTTTTCGTAACACCTATAAAATAAATGTTAATTCTACGCTTTCCATTTAAATGTTTAGATGTTGTTTCGTAAAATGTATATGTATACCTCTATAGTAGTCGACCATCTTCGATTAACCAAGCATTTATAAATAATAATTAGATAATCCTTAATGTATACCTACCGTATTACGAGTATCGTATAGAAAACGCTATGCACGCGTTATACCTACTTAATCATCCCGTAATTTACTTATTTCAGTTGTGTAAATTACTTAATACAATTTGAACCTATTATTATTGACATTAAACAAACCACTGAAAGTCACAGGAAAGCACGATACGCAATTTCGTTTAATTGGATGTTTTTTAATGCTATTTAGACAAACATTTGACCACTATCTCACCTGATGGAAAAAGAAGATGTGGCCGATGATTTGATATGCTTGTCCAGAATATATTATTCACTCTTGACTTGAAGACTTCCAAATTATATCAACCAAACAACAAATAACAAAGACACAGGTTACACTCCTTAGCTGTACGTGTGTTGAACGTAGAAGCGAAGCGCTTCGAGCGAACTGGAGGTATCTCTACCATAAATTAATGACGTTTGACAGTGTGCCTCGTTGTTAGATGGTAAAAAGGGCATGGTAGAATTAACTCAAGTAATTACTACGCACACTTTCTAAAATGTGGACGATAGATAGCGATAGTCTTGCGACTTTACGTCGGTGACCGAGACTGTGTAATTTGGACTCGTCTAGCTTATTATCGCCAATGAGCCTTTTCGTTCTATGGTCAAAATACTCAAGAGCTTCAAGCTGGTACTTAGCGGATCCCAGAGATGGCCGCTGTACTCCATACACGATTGGACTTGCGCTTGCTACAATTATACTTACGTATATTCTCTAGTTATTTTGATTTTAAACCCAAACTACTGGACCGATTTGAAGATTTTTTTAAGGGACCTATCCGAAAGTAAATCCTTTCTAAATTTGAGCCCTTTAAGTCCCTTAGTCTTTCGAATCCGCCATTGTTGTTCTATCATTCCGGAAGCGTAGATGACAATCTTAATGTAATTTCAACCTTTCTAAGCTTAACCCTGTTCTAAACAATTTAACGCCATATAACCGCATGCAGTTCTCTCGCGGTGAGTGTTAACTGTCACTGTCATACCTGGCTGAGTGGTTAACAGTGAGTTATTCGATCTGGAGCCACTAAGTTCGCAACCGGTGAGAACGCAAGTAAGCCGCTCAGACATTCTGCTGATGTTGATAGCGCCTTTGTGTTTAAACAGATGTCGGGTTTGATTCCCGGTGGAAACTAGCTTTCACCTTAAGGGGAATTTGTTTCAGTTTCAGGTGTGATGTGTATGTTTCCAGCACCCACTACATTAGTCATCAAATTTAGTGTGAAAGCGTTTGTGTTATATTAGGTACCTACATAAAACTAACTTAATTTATAAATTCGATTGTTATGCATAAAAATTTCCTTAAAACATCGTTTTGTTTCTCAATGTAGTTCTAACAAACGCTCGCTACGCTTTTTCTGTTCCAAATCAACGATCTGCTTAAGCCCGGTATCTTTGGGTACGTTTGTCGAATACGTTTGGTGTGTTGTCGAAAGATATATATCCAATGCACGGACCACAATGGTGGGGCGATGCCAACTTGGTTCAATTTAATGCGTCCAAAACACAGGCGTGTCATTTCTCCGCCAAACGGACCTTTCCATCTGTCTCCGACCTTCCGAGATGTGCCAATACCGATGGCAAATAAACTTGAGCTTCTTGGCGTTTCCTTGTCGTCGAATCTAAACTTTGGCTCCTACATCGAAGCCAAAGCTCAGCTGGCCGCTAGAAAACTTAGTGTCCTCGCAAAGGTTAGGCAGTACTTCACATTGGGGCAGCTTCTCAATTTATAGTTCAGCTAAGTACCATCTTGAAGTTCTTGAGTTCATTGATTAACCGACGAGCGAAAAGACTCATTGCACACAAGCAAGTTGAGTCCAAATAGCAGTCTCGTTCACCGACGTAAGGTCGCAAGCCTATCGGTATTCTACCGTTTCCATTATGGAGAGTGTGCGCAGGAATTATACGATTTAATTTCCCCATGCCCGTAAGCAATACAAACTGTCAAACATCATCCATATATAGTTAACATACCTCCAGTTTGCTCGAAGCGTTTCGCTTTTAAGTTTATCATCCGTGCTGCGAAGGAGTGCAACTCATTACCCGCGTCTTTGTTCCCCGAACGAAATCTGGAAGTCTTCAAGTCAAGAGTGTAAAGTGTATAGGTATCTTCTAGGAAAGCATGCTTCATCTTCGGCCGCATCTTCACTTTCCATTAGGTGAGATAATGATCAAATGCTTGCACATCGAGCATAAAACAATCAACAAAAAAAATCTGGTGTATAGTGAAGAGTTTATATATTTATCATCAATCTAAGAATAAATCTTAAATTTACATGTGATAGGCTAGCGTTTCGTCGCAATCCAGATAGACTAGTTTGTAAGTGATAGTAGACACGTTAGGTTTAATATAGGACCTAGTTTAAGAGCCAGTTTCCAATAAGGCAGACTGCTGGAACACCGTTATGTGGATGGCGACAGGTCCAATAAGGATGGTAATGGCAACATTATATTATATGATAGTGAAGATTAAAATACGCGAATACACCGTAATATACCACCGTCGATATTAAATAGAACGTTCCGTGGTATCTGAGCCTATTGACCATCTGATAGGTAGTCTTTACATTAAGACGATATATATTTTTTCTAGCTGGAGTGGAGGTGTAAAAAATTTCATGTGCTATTCAGGCTGCCCGTCCACTGTAGCGGAGCGGAGAGAATTATGTCAATTTAAACCGACTTTACAAAAAAGGAGAATGTAGAATGGAGAATGAGAGGAGGTTCTCGTTTCGGTTGTTTTTTTATCCTCATCACATTTTTTTTAGATGAACCGATTTCGATGATTACATTTGAAAGCTGATAAAATTTGTCCCATTTAAATTTAATCATGATCGGACCAGTAGTTTTTGAGTTATCCTCAATAATGCGTATTTAATTAATTTAATCTGAGCAAGGGTTCCGAAAATAGAGCGGTGAAGTCGGTTTTTTAAGCTTTGCTTGCGTTTAAATTATAATCTATAGAATTTAATTTGGTTTATGAGTAACTCAAATGCTCTGTATTGCATGCTAATAGTATCTCTGTATGGCTCAACGGAGCCAAATAAGTACCAGCATTTTGATCACGCGTCGCCTCAACCAGGCGCTCTGATAGATTTTACAAGCTTTTATTTGACTTGCAATGCGTGTATGTTTGTTCGGGTGGAATCTTGCAGTTGAATTTTAAATCAGTTATCTTTAACCGCTTGAGCTGATTTGGTATACACGCTTATTTTGGATGACAATGCATGTTTAGTTGTGTGACATCATTCTAAAACCAACAGGGCGGAGCAACAAAAATGACGGACAAGTAATTTTTTATGCACTCCTACAATATGGGTATTAAATGAAGGGGGCTTGCTGAGAATAACTCGAAAAATAAAGTGACGTCACTCTAAATCCAATATGGCGGCCTTCGAAAAGCTTGTTTTTAAAAGTATTTGCAAGTTATTTGTAAATAGAATCTACCCTAGACATTCCCCACGGCCCCAGTGTCTCAACTTCAAGAAAAAGGTTTGATTGATCAGATGATAAAGTTTTAAATTCTTCTTACATTCATAATAAAACTTTTACTTATCTATCTATATAATATATAATAAATAAACATGCATTGAATTTCGTTGGACTCATAAAAACTCAAGAACGGCTCGACCGATTTGGCTGATTATTTTTTGTTGTGTTCGTAATTATCAGGGTTTGTGTATATTTTTTATAATTCACCGGAAATTGCACTCGCACGAAGCCGGGGCGGATCCGTAGTATTATTTATACAAGATTTTATACAGCTTAACATATACTTAAATCGATATTATACGGTAAATCTCTTCAATCTATCTCAAACAATGTTTCTCGATGAAAATTATACTTCGCAAGACAATCATGAGAATCAAGAGTGAAAACACACTGCAGGTAATTTCATTTAAGTGATGTACTGTCGCGTGCAGTAATATAGTTAAAAATTCAATGTGCTAAAGATACATAAAACCCGACTGCGGATAATGTGAATCTAATTTTAACCGACTTTAGAAAAAAGAGGAGGTTCTCAACTCAACTGTATTTTTTTTTGTGTTTCTTACCTCATATCGTTGTGAGCCCGATTTTGATGATTATTTTTTTATTTGAAAGCTGGTGCTTTCCATGTCGTTCCATTTAAATTACAACAAATTCTGACTAGTAATTTTTGAGTTATTCTCAATAATGCGTATTCTGTGGACTACATTGATGATGTTCTCGTTTTTAACCGACTTCAAAAGTTACCTCATAACTTCTTTCATTGTGAGCCGATTTTGATGATTATTTTTTATTTGAAAGCAGGTGATTTCCATGTGGTTCAATTTAAATTTGATTAAGATCTGATCACTCGTTTTTGAGTTATAGTCAAAAATGCGTTTTTAATACATACGCTGATATCACAAAAAAGTGTTCCGGCAGCTGTCATTGAGAGCGAATCTTGTAAGCATAGTGGGATTACTATCCGCGACCACGTCATTAGTTACTAACAAAAAAACAACCGACTCACCGCTTATATTTTGGCTTTGGCTTGATCGACTACGATTAAATTTATATGGGACCATCTTTGAAGTATATTCTACCAAAAAAATTAGAATTTTGAAAATCGGACCACAAATGGGGGAGAAATCGGTTAATATACATGAAAAAAATTAATAAAGCCGAAAATAGTACCTCCTCCTTTTTTGAAGTCGGTTAAATTATGCACCGCTGAGTTGAATTTTGCGAATCTGGCAGGAGAGTTATTAACTTTCATGAGTGCCTCTTTGGGGCCCATGTGAATAAACGATTTTGATTTCCTGATTTCGGTGATATAATATAAACCTAACTCAGTTTTGTCAAAAATGCAGATACGTCTTTTTTCCTTTAAGACGGCTGTATAGTAATAGACTGAATCCAATCTGATACTGTAACCAATTAACTTAAGTAATTAACAATATACTTAGTGACTGAAGGAGGATCATCATCATCTCACATGCATCGTCACTTTCCATCAGGTGAGATAGCGGTCAAATGCTTGCCTATCTAGTATAAAAAAAAAAAAAAAAAAAAAAATCTCATCCGCAAGAAGTCCACTGGATATAGGCCTCCCGCAAAGATCTCCAAAGAGAACGGTTGTTAGCGGCCTGCATCCAGCGTCTTCCTGCGACCTTCACCATGTCGATCGAAGGAGGATTACATAATGATAAACTAGCCTTTGAGAGATATAAAAACATATTCTTATTACACAACACAGTCCACCAGGATATGAGCTTTGTCGAAATCGATACAGACGATACGTGTATCGTATGACAAACATACACTTTCACATTTATGTATGAGGGAAATGTACACGAGATGTCGAGCAGGCGTTATATTTTTTCTTATTTATTCACGTGTGTAAGTACACACTAAGTTCGACAACTTGTGTCGTAGGTGCCGGAAACATTTCACACAATCACAACACAAATGTTCCTTAGGGATAGATCTTGTATTCCCGCCGGGAATCGAACCCGATACTTGGACCGGGGTTAGATTTTACAATAGAATTCCTAAAATCGTAACTGAATTACCACTGAGAAAGTTTAAATCTGTAATAAAACGGGCATTAATTAAGAAAGCTTTTTATAAAACGATCGACTATATTAATGAAAAGGATGCATGGAGGCAAACTGCACAAGCGCTTTCTAGCGACTACATAATAACACCTATGTTAATTAAATTATGTATTAGAGATTAAGAATGTTTTTAATAAAATGAATGAAGAAAAATGCGCCGCCGAGTTTCTTGCCAGGTTCTTCTCGAGATGGCTGTAATTTTGCGAATCTGGCAATAGAGTCATTAATTTTCATGAGTGCCTCTTTGGGGTCCTTGTGAAAAAACGATTTGAATTTCGAATGGTTCATTCTTATTAAATATATTGTATTCTACTAATATTATACATCCGAAAGTTTGTGTGTAAATGTGTAAGTATTTTTGTTCCCTCTTCACGCCTTAACGAATGGTTGAAATTTGGAAAGTACATAGCTTATACCTAGGATTAACACATAGGCTACTTTTTAACTTGGCTATAGCAGGCGAGGCCGCGGCGAACAGCTAGTATTGTATAAAGTAATCACAGTAATATTATAATCCCAAGATGAAATGTAAGTATATTTGTTTTCTTTTTACACTGTATCGGTTGAATGGATTTAGATGAAATTTGGAATGTACATAGCTTATACATATGATTAACACATAAGATACTTTTTAACTAGATGAACGTGGGCGAAGCCGCGGGGCACGACTAGATGTTCATAGTTATAAAAAGGCATTAACACTTTGGTCAGTAAATGTTAATAAAACAAATACAGAACTTCCTTTACGGAAGTTAGTGAACATCCTTCTTTTTAAAGTCAGTAAATAAACATGTCACAACATGTAACACTTCAACTAAAACATGTTTATAAATAGACATTACAAAAAGAAACTAACAAATCCTTTTAATCCGACAAGCTCATGATCGTAATTAACCTTAATGTTAATTAATTATAGTAATTCATCATTGTTACACTCCGTGTGTTATAACTACTTTTGTAATTAATCCTTCTAATAACTACACATGAATATAAGAAAGTTTGTGTGTAAGTACGTTCTAAATAAGTTATTTTGGTACCTAGGAAGTGAAACTTTGTGTGTATTGAAAAACCTCGTTTCAAACATTACCTATACACACTATAATGTTTGAAACGAGGTTTTTCAATCCCGAGAAACCTTGTTTTGATAACAGTATTAAATGGGATACAATCCATTAGACAATACCAGTTGTAACACGCGGCTTCACCCGCTTAAATTAAGTTCAAAAAAAGCTTATGTGTTGATCCTGGGTTTAAGCTATGCTCATTGTAAATTGGATCCAAATTGATGTATTTTTTGGATTGTAGGGCAATGTTACCAGTAAAAAAAAATACAGTCGACTTGAGTACCTCCTCCTTTTTTGGGAAGTCGGTAAAAAAAATACAGGGCTTATAGAGATTTATTTTTTGTTTCTGATCTACGGGCCAATTGCCTATATTTCCTAAAACCATGTACAGCAAAGAACTAAGTTACTAAGTTTAAGATTTAACATGTACCTAAAACCTCAGGGTGACGACCGCTTTGCTTTGCCGCAGGATTTAGACCTAAGTTCAAAACTATAGGTGCACTGAACTGCGATGGGCAAGCGTAACGCTTACCATCACATGAGCGAAATGCTCGTTATGTCACTAAATTATTTTAAAAAATCCGTTCAGTCGTTGCAGCGTGAAGAGAAAATAAACAAACTCACGCACACATTTTCGACGCGTGATCAAAATACTGGCACTCATTTTGCTCAACGTATTAGCATTGCAATTCAGAGAGGCAATGCCGCCAGCATGATGGGAACGCTACCCACTGGTAGTGGGCTTGAGCACTTGAGTTACCTATAAGCTCGATGTCTTGTAGGTAACTTAGTACTTCGCTGTACATAGTTTTAGTTTAGTTTAGTTTAGTTTAGGAAATATAGGCAATTGGCCCGTAGTTTTTCCTAATATAGATATATCGAAGAAAATGTTAAAAAAAAACCGCACACATTTACATGCATTAGTGTCATTATAAGTTCTAAAGTTTGTGTTTGTGTTTTAGTATGAAATATCTATGATTAAAACGAGGTATCTCTGCAATGGATGAAATGGGGTATATAGGTAGCCTAGATAGCTGGGCTAGTACATATTAATTCTAAGGCGCTCTTTATTGTTCTCTACACACTATTTCAAATCCGAAAGTATATCTGTCTTGACTGGAAGAGATCGCTTTTAGCGATAAGTCCACCCATTGTACTTAGATAAAAATAATATGATTGTTTTTTATGTAATTTTATTTGATGCAATAAAGTGTTTTGTATTGTATTGTATTGTCTAAGTGTATGATTATGTTAAGAACAAGTTTAAAGTACTTGTTAACGTTTTGGTTCTTAAAAACTATTCCATTTTCCCAGTAATATGATAAACCTGAAAGTATGTGTGTGTAAATATTTTATTACCTTTTTTAGGCATCGACACAAGTCTTCAAATGTAGTGTGGGCTTGTTGTATGTTGTATGTTGTATGTAGTGTATGTTTTTAACCGACTTTCCTTATAACTTCTTTAACTGTGAGCCGATTTTGATGATTATTTTTTTATTTGAAAGCTGGTGCTTTCTATATGATTCCATTCAATTTGATCAAGATCTGATTAGTAGTTATTGAATTATTCTCAATAATGAGTGTTAAATACATTAAATGTGATCAAGGTTCCGAAGATAAAGTGGTGAAGTCGGTTTTTCTTAAGCTTTGCTTGCGTTTTATTATTACATTTTGTGTACTTTTTTTATTTTGATATCTCTTTACGGTCTTTTCATGCACCATGTCATGTTATACTTTGAACATTTCTACTATATGTTATATATATGTATATTTTTTTAAATTTGTGACAGGCTAGTGTTTGACCACTATCTCACCTGATGGTAAGTGACGATGTGATCGAAGCTGGTAAACACACTAGACCTGAAATACGCAGGCTCTCAAGGATAACTGCCGGAACACCGTATTTGGCTTGGCGGCAGACTTTCAACTTGATAAGTATATGATTATAACTTTGATAGGTATATGATTAATGGAAACGAACAAGTCACAAGTATTCAACCTGACTTCTCGTCATTTTTCCCATTAAACATGGGGGGTGGTGATAGGAGGGTGAAAAATACTTTACCTATTCTCATACCTATCAAATATACAATGTGTCGAACCATTTTGGAGGAGTTCGACAACAAAACCGACATGAGATTTTTATCTATTAAACTAGCCGTGCCCCGCGGCTTCGCCCGCTATTATCAAGTTAAAAAGTAACCTATGTGTTAATCCTAGGTATAATCTATGTACATTCTAAATTTCATCCAAATCCGGTCAGCCGTTAAAGCGTCAAGAGGGAAAAAACATACTTATACACTTACACACACACACAAACTTTTGGATTTATAATATTGGTAGGATAACACTAGGGTACCCTAGGTTTATGTTTTTTTTAGTTTTTTTTTTAAATTTGTTATATTATATTGTTAATAACTTTTATTGTAAATAAAACTTATACATACCTGAGAGAAAAAAACGAATAAATATAATAAATAATAATTAATACTTTATCTTGATTAACGCAAGCCAAGTCGCGGTATCTTACCTTGCCAACTTCTTCTCTCCTTGTCGACCTCCTCGCCCCATCCATCTAGAAGTTTTCCCGCCTTTTCTTTAGCACACGACCATACTTCCGGTTCCCCCATACAATCCAAAATGGACATCAAACTTGGAGCAATACTTTTCCCTAAATTCATTACATATTCATAGGAAGTTTCAATTAAACTTGCACTCTGAACTTCGGAACAAAAAAATAAAAACAAAATAGGTATAACAAACTTTTTCGACAACATTTTCAATCGATTAGAAATACATTCGATTATATCAAAATAAAAAAGAACAATATTTGAATTTGTATTTTTGACGTTTCTAAAGTGACTTTTGACTTTTTAAATTGCGCGGGAAAGGTTCTTTCTCTGTAGCGGCCAAGGCTACACTGAGAGTGCAGTGGCTAAATGAAATGAGTTTATAGGTGCCAACTTTCTTTTCAACAGGTTTTCTGAGACTAATGCACACACGTTTAATAATTAAGGTATGATACGAGAAGAAAGACAATTAATCAGAGATTAACTTCAGAAGACACTTAGAAATTATTGATGTGTATATTTAGCAGGACAAATTATATTTCATGCTGTATCCGGTATGCGTTGCATGTAATTAAAAATATTGTTTTAACTCACGTTTATGGTTGCCTAGTAATTTATCACCATATATAAGCATAATTACAATATTAAACCTATTTCATGTGTATATTAGCCTTTTTTTATATTCAAGCTAGGCAAACGTTTGACCGCCATCTCACCCGATGGTAAGTGACGATGCGGTCGACGACGGAGCACGTTTGCCTAGAAGATGCCTATTCACTCGCGACTTAAAGACTCCCATATTGTATTTATCAGGGAACATAGACTCAGGTAAGGAATTCCATTCTTTTGCAGTTCGCATAATGAATGTGGAGGCAAAACGCTTCGTCCGCATTTGTGGAATATCAACCATATAGCGGTGTCGCTTAAGAGTCTGTCTTGATGTCCGATGATAGAATGGGGATGGGGGAATCAGATTGTGTAATTCCGTTGCACACTCTCCGAAATGTATCCAAGCTTAGTAGGTACTATAGACGTAATCCTGACCAAAATAAAAACTTGAACTCTTCGTCACTCTCAATTAGGTACGATTATTATTATTTAATACCTTATTGCACAGTAAAAAGTGTACAAAAGGAGGACTTAATACTAAAAGCATTCTCTACCACTCATCCAGCGGTGGAAAATGAAATGACATGAGGCGTGCATCAATCAGGGATAAAGAAAATATAATAAAATAAAATAAAATATAGAAAATATAGAAAAGAAAAGAAGGAGATGGTGGGTAAATGCTTGCCTATCATGCATAAAAAATACTAAACCATTTGAAACTTCCCAATGATTTTTGGGCCAGAAACTTTACTTAGAACAAAAGTTCTCACGTCACCAAGTTTCATCAAAATGGGATGAAAGATAGTGCCCTATCTTTCATCCCATTTTGATGCATGCATCCCATATTTTTATCCGTATGATGCATGGTGCATGGCATACGGATAAAAATATTTTTATATATTAGAATATATATATATGTACAGTTAAACCTTTTTAAACTACGCAACTGTAGTTTAGCTTTAACTATCTATCTATCTTATACTTTTTAACGAGCAATGTATGTATATATAATCTGAATCTCGGAAACGGCTCCAATGATTTTCATGAAATTTAGTATGCAGGGGGTTTCGGGGGCGATAAATCGATCTAGCTAGGTTTCATTTCTAAAAATTTCATTAGAAAACATCGATTAAAATTAAAAAAAAAACCGATGCTCGGTCATCCAGGTACTAAGTATTTAATAGTTAAGATTCTATTTATAACGTATTTATATGAGATCAATCAAGAATTCCTACGTCTAATCTGAAACTAGAGATGAATAATATGAAGCAAGTTTTGCCGCGAAAGTAAAAATGGCTTCTAAGACAAGTAATAAAACGGCTTCTAAGTCTTGTGATTCTTCGAGTGTTTATGTTTATTAAAGGTGTATTATTAACTATTATTAATTAGATAAAAACTCACGCACATTTTGAACTTTTTAATTAAAATTAAAACGGGAATTAGCGTGACTTACGCGTTGTCGATGTATAAATCGACAATTGTTTCGGCTTCATTCGGAAGCCTTCTTCAGGATGAGTGCGGAGCGCTCGGCGTCGCGTCCCACCTCGCACTGATTAGCGAAGCGATTGCGAAGTAATTAATAACTGATTATTTATTAATTACTTCGCATGAGTGTTGGGAGATGACGTATAAAAATGTGAATTCAATTTTCACTGCAATAGAAGTAATATAAAATTCTGCTATTAGTGAAAAAGTATAAATTTTTTAGCTAAAAGTGTGTTTTGTTATTTTAAATTCTCTATGCATTTTTATAATAATTTCATCACAATTAAACTTAATTAATAGTACTATCTAATAGTAGTGTTTAAAGTGTAATTATATAACAATAAAATAAAAAATAAAATGCAATGTCCTACATATTTTCCTATTTGCCTCTGGTTTTTTTTATAAGGCAAATATTGTTTATGTTGCTACTAGCCGTGCCCCGCGGCTTCGCCCGCTATTATCAAGTTAAAAAGTAGCATATGTGTTAATTCTAGGTATAAGCTATGTACCTTCCAAATTTCATCCAAATCCGTCCATTCGTTAAAGCGTGAAGAGGGAACAAACATACTCACGCATTACACACAAACTTTTGGATTTATAATATACTAGCCGTGCCCCGCGGCTTCGCCCGCTATTATCAAGCTAAAAAGTAGCCTATGTGTTAACACTAAGTATAATCTATGTACATTCCAAATCCGTTCAGCCATTAAAGCGTGAAGAGGGAACAAACATACTTACACACTTACACACAAACTTTCGGATTTATAATATTAGTAGGATAGTAGGATAATGATAATGATGAATAAATTAGTAGAAGCTCTCAAATTTCTACCATTAAAAAAAATGTCTAGAAGTAAATTGCTATGTTTAATTTATCAGGCCTTTGTACAGTACTCCCTGGCTTGCCTACATTTTTCAGTTGAAAAAGATAAAATAGCCAATGACATAAATTGCTATTTAATAATAATTTTATAATTAGCTTACGTAACGCCAAAATAAAAGTCGTAGGTCGGCAGTGTGCCTAAAATGCTGGCTGCGTTACCTCGTTGTACAGCGAGACTTAATTGCTGAGCAAAATAAAACCCAGCATTTTGGTCACGTGTCGACTTTCAGTCACTCAGCCAAATCAAAGCCAAACCAGTGCACCTGGTCCCCATGGACCCAGCGTTTCTACTCCAAACGGCACAAGCATGTAGCCTCTATCGAGGTTAGTCGCCACTTGCATGCTGCGATGTTGTTGGAAGATGAGACGGAGCCAAAGTCACACAAGTAGCGTTTTTTTTAATGTCCGATAGTCAAGCATTTCACAGCCTCACCTGATGGAAATTGATGATCCGACCGAAGATGAAGATGAATGAATCATGCTGGCCTAGAAGGAACCTATTTACTCTTGACTTGAAGACTCCCAGATTATAAAAAAAGAACACAATTCGGGGAACAAAGACGAAGGCAATGAGTTCTACTCCTTCGCAGTACGGATGATGAACGTAGAAGGGAAACGCTTCGAGCGAACTTGAGGTATGTCAACCATATTATATGGATGACGTTTGATAGTTTGTTTTGTTTTTAGATGGTAAAATGAACAAGGTGGAATTCACTCATGAAATTCCTGCGCACACTCTCAAAATATAAGCGTACCCTTAGTACATTAAGGGCTGACCCATCTTTTAAGTAATGAGTGTCATTCTATCGGGTATTTTACCGTCGTTGCGCATAAAAATAATAATTATTTATTTATTTATTCAGGACCTTATGTACCAGTATGAAATTAAGCTATAGATCCCCACTAAGATTCCCTGTCTTTTTTTTCTCTTCCAAACATTCTTTAAAAAAATAAAATAATATTTAAACGCAACATAACAATTTTTTTTAATCTTGTGTGTGTGTGTTTTTAAGTATAGTTTGTATGTTCATTTCGAATAATGCTTCTGTCTGTTTGTAGTTTTTATTTTGAGTCATTTACATACTATATTTTTACATTATTTGGTACTGATTTGGTTCAACGTATTAACATTGCAATTCAGAGAAGCAATGCCGCCAGCGAGATGAGAACGCTACCCACTGGTGGCTTGAGCACTTGAGCTACCTATAAGCTCGATGTCTTGAAGGTAACTTAGATCTTTGCGGTATAGATGTTAATAGAATTAATTTATTTTTAGGAAATATAGCCATTGACCCGTAAATAGAGGATAGAATAACATATGAATTTAGTTAAAGAACTAATTTTTAGTCGACGAAAAAACGGAGGAGGTTCTCGAGTCTATCGAGTATTTTTTTATGTATTACCACGCATAACTTTTTAAGGAGTAGTCCGATTTTGTTAATTCTTTTTGTTTGGTAGATTATTCTTCAGAGGTGGTTACATATAAATTTGATCGAAAAGCTTTGCTTGCGTTTAAATTATATTTGTTTACATAGAGTAGGCATTAGGCTCTGAAATTGCTATGATATAAACACTCCCAGAAGCCCGACGGATCACGTTGTTGTTTAGTTGCTTTTATAGATACGTGTTTTGCTATATTTACTCCATTAGGAGTTATAAATAATATTGAGTCTTGATTAGGTAATATTAGAGAATCTTATTTTGAAAAGTTTAAAGTTTGCTGGCAGTATTGAAAAGTTATTGAAACTAAGTTAGTTTCGGAAATATATTAAATTAAATTAATTCATTGATAATAGAACTGCCCGTTGGCTTACGCGAGCATCCGCCTTCTAAGCAGGGGTTCGATTCCCGATGGGAACGCAAGTTTTCTCCCAAAGGGAAATTTGTGTTTCTGGTTGTGGGTGTGATGTGAATGTGTCCAGCACCCACGACACAAAACATATAATGTGGGGCTCTGAGTGTGAAATATTTTTTATTCTTCATGAAAGGCATGTATGCAACCACTATCACACCTGATGGAAAGCGAAGATGCGGCCGAAGATGTATCATGCTTGCCTAAAAGATACCTATAATATATACAGTCTAGACTGGACAACCAGATTGTACTCATGCCGTTCGATAATAATTCACTTGTTTTATTAGGTAAGTAAATTAGTTTGTATATTGATTATATATATTGTATGTTTCGATAATCAAATCATATTATAATTACATAGTAAAAATCATAGTGTAATAAAATTAAGGTTAATAATTAATAATATGTTAAACAACACAGTAAAAATAATTGAGACAATATAACGAGCAATTCAAATCAAAACGTCAAAAATAACGTGCACTCACGACATCAGTCTTCGAATAAAGTGTTGGGCTGTGATATAAATACCACCATTAAATACCTAAAAAAAGAAAGAAAGAAAGAAAACACATTTATTTGGCACTATAAAAAAATAAAAATAACAATTAACTTAAAAAACTAACATTAAAAATACAGTTTGTTTAATTATTATTGTGAGTTTTTTGTATGCCAAAAAGGTTTAACTCAGCTTTTTGCTGAGCCTTTTTTTTACCTATTATTAATTACATAGGATAGGTTAGTTTATTTTGGGTATTAGGGTCGGGATTAGATTAGATTAGACCCACGACCGCCTGATTGAAGGCAGCACTTGCTACGACTGCACCATCACAACAAAACTAGCTATTCGAGTATTTATAATTAAACCCAACCAAAGTTTAAAAAAATACCGACTTCACCGCTTTA
The DNA here is from genome assembly GCA_948107665.1 of Lomographa bimaculata. Lineage (NCBI taxonomy): Eukaryota > Metazoa > Arthropoda > Insecta > Lepidoptera > Geometridae > Lomographa > Lomographa bimaculata. The sequence continues at coordinate 9,744,939 of OX403612.1, read as the reverse complement.
TCTTCGGAACCTTGATCAGATTGAATGTATTAAACACGTATTGACAATAACTCAAAAACGAGTCATCAGATCTTAATCAAATTTTAATGGTGGTTCCATTGGAAAAGCAACAGCTTGCATAAAACAAACATAATATAGTCTAATTGTATTATTTTTTAATTTACCTCCTTTTTGTCGGAAGATAAAAAAGACTTTTTGTTCCATTGTTTTTGAGCTAAAGGAAATATTTATACAATTCTTGGATCACTTTATATTCAGATTATAATATTCGAAGAATTTGAATAAATTATAATAATAATATATCCTTGCTTAGAATTGCTCCTTTAAAGCCAAGGTTTTGCACATGACCTTTTGATATAGAATAACTTCGCACATTGTATAATATCAATCCTACTAATATTATAAATCCGAAAGTTTGTGTGTGTGTGTAAGAATGTTTGTTCCCTCTTCACGCTTTAACGGCTGAACGGATTTGGATGAAATTTGGAATGTACATAGATTATACCTAGGATTAACACAGGCTACTTTTTAACTTGATAATAGCGGGCAAAGCCGCGGGGCACAGTTTTAATATATATTTAGAAGAAGACGTGTCGCCTACTAAGCAGATCAGGTTCGATTCCCAGCGAGAACACAAGTTTTCTCTCCAAGGAAAATTTGTGTTTCTGGTTCTGGTTGTGAGTGTGTGAATGTTTCCGGCACCACACGAGTCATCAAACTTATGTTGTGAGTCTAACAGCATTTATTTATAATTAGTTTTAAAGTAGCTGTGCCCTGCGGTTTTGCCCACGTAAGTCCTGAATCCGCAGGAATTCCAGGATAAAAGTCCTATGTGTTAATCCAGGATGTCAGCTTACTCTGTTTTATATATATACTAGCCGTGCCCCGCGGCTTGCCCGCTATAATCACGTTAAAAATCACCTATGTGTTAATCCTACGTATAATCTATGTATATTCCAAATTTCATCCAATTCCGTTCAGCCGTTAAAGCGTGAAGAGGGAACAAACATACTCACACACTTGAACACTTACACACAAACTTTCGCATTTGTAATATTAGTAGGATTGGTAGGATCTTCCATATATAACAAACTAGGTGTCCCGGCGACCTTCGTTCCGCCTAACAGTCAATGAATGTGCATGTTTAGGAAGCCATACCCGGCATGCGTTACAATGCCACATGACTATATTATTACCTCCTTCGTGTTTATGTTTGCCTAGTATTTTACCAAATCCGAGTGACGTATGAGAAAGTGATATTTATACACCTATATAAAAAAAAATAAGTGACGTTCCTTAAAAGTATCCTATGTCATTCTCGTAGCTCTAAACTACCTCCCTGCCAATTTTCAGCTAAATCGGTTCAGCCGTTCTTGAGCTATAAGTGGAGTAACTAACACGACTTTCTTTTATATATATAGATGGAGGATTTCATCAAAATTGGTCTAGCCGTTTGAGCGTGAAGAAATAACAAACACAATCACAAACTTTCGCTTTTATAATATTAATGTGATTTTCTCCCTGAACTATGTTTATTAGGTACACATATATTATCATGCAATGAAATCACGAGTGATTTTAATGGCATTTTTTTATCCTCCATATAACTCCTCGATTGAATGAGTTCCACTCGATATATTTTTCCGTATTTGAGTTTATTTTATATGAGCATTATGCCGTAAATAAATACTAATAGAAAACATAGTTATTAACCTTGACTTAGTTAGAATTTTTAGTATATCTAATAGACTACATAATATAGTAGACATAGAAGTCATAATTTGCCGGTTTGCTTGTCAGACTGAATACATCGTGTCTTTATATTAAGATCTTATTTATTTACCTACTAGCCGTGCCCCGCGGCTTCGCCCGCTATTATCAAGTTAAAAAGTAGCCTATGTGTTAATCCTAGGTATAAACTATGTACATTCCAAATTTCATCCATATCCGTTCAGCCGTTAAAGCGTGAAGAGGGAACAAACATACTTACACGCTTGCACACTTACACACAAATTTTCGGATTTAAAATATTAGTATGATATGTATTCTCGCAAATATACGATTGGATTTGATATTCACTTTTAGAAGATTTTACGAAAAACCACAAAAATCTAATTATGTCACGCGCGACCTTGCGTAACGTCCTTTGTTTTATTCCGTTACTAGCCGTGCCCAGCGGCTTCGCCCGCTATTATCAAATTAAAAAACCTTTGTGTTAATCCTAGGTATAAGCTATGTACATTCCGAATTTCATCCAAATCCGATCAGCCGTTAAAGCGTGAAGAGGGAACAAACATACTTACACACAAACACACAAACTTTCGGAATATTAGTGGGATTAACAACATAAATTTTATATTCGCTTGTGATGACAATCGTGCTTGCACCGAAGTGCAGCCTGTCATATGTAATCTATATAGGTATATCCTACTAATATTATAAATACGAAAGTTTGTGTGTAAGTATGTTTGTTCCCTCTTCACGCTTTAACGGCTGAACGGATTTGGCTGAAATTTGGAATGTACATAGATAATACCTAGGTTTAACACATAGGCTACTTTTTAACTTGATGATAGCGGGCGAAGCCGCGGGGCTCGGCTAGTATAAGAATAAATCAATTTTTACCTTGGTCACGCCATATGAGAACGAATTTACCGATTTCATTAGTCTTTTTAATTTTTTTCTAATAATTTGTAGAAGGTTATTAGTATAGTGTGTTTCCCGTTAAGTACAATCTAGGAGTCTGTAAATCTCGAGTGAACAGGTATCTTTTAGGCAAGCATGCTCCATCTTCGACCACATTGTCACTTCCCATCAGGTGAGATGGTGGTCAAATGCTTGCCTATCGAGAATAAAAAATAAATAAATAGTGGAATTCATTGCCCGCATCTTTGTTCCCTGAACGGTACAATCTGGGACTCTTCAAGTCAAGAGTGAATAGGTATCTTCTACTGCAGTCGGTTCACGATCATTCCAAAGGTAGAACACATACAAGTTTGTACCTGAGAAATCAAACTAAAATTTTCCAGTTTTATTTTGCGTTTATTTGAAGCGTTCTAAAAACTAAACAAAAAAACGGAAGGAAAAATAAAAGAACTCACATTCAAGGTAAAAAACGAGATAAACGAGATCATAAACCGGTATGGTTTGTTGTGTATAGTATGATTAGTTATGTTGTAACATAAAGGCTAATTCGTACATATTCAGTATTATATAAACTTTGTATACATGATGCAATAGGACCAATAAATTGTTTCTACGTTCATCATCCGTACAGCGAAGGAGTGGAACTCACTGCCTGCGTCTTTGTTCCCTGAACGGTACAATCTGGGTTTATTCAAGTTAAGAGTGAATAGGTATCTTCTAGGCAAGCATGTTACTTCTTTGAAAAAATATTATAACCTGTATAACTTTTTTTTTTTTTTTTTTATGCCTGATAGGCAAGCATTTGACCACAATCTCACCTGATGGAAAGTGATGATGCGGCCGAAGATGTAGCATGCTTGCCTAGAAGGTACCTATTCACTCTTGACTTGAAGACTCCCACATTGTACCGTTCGGGGAACAAAGACGAAGGCAATGAGTTCCACTCCTTCGCAGTACGGATGATAAACGTAGAAGCGAAACGCTTCGAGCGAACTGGAGGTATGTCAACCATATATGGATGACGTTTGACAGTTTGTCTTATTGTTAGATGGTAAAATGGTAAATCTAAACTGTATGGTAGCTACAGTAACGGCGGAGCAAGTGGTAAGACGCTGGATGCAGGCCGCTAACAACCGTTCTATTTGGAGATCTTTGGAGAGGCCTATATCCAGCAGTGGAGTTCTTGTGGCTGACATGATGATGATGGAGAAGGAGTGGAACTGATTCATTACCCGCGTCTATGTTCCTTGAACCAGAAGGATAAATGTCCTTTTGGAGGGAATATTGTGCTCACGCTGGAGGCTGTGCCAAATGTCTATATGATAATAGAATATAATTAAAATGTTTTAATTACATTACTGACTAGCTACGTGCGTTGGTTTCACCCGCGTTGATGATGATGATAATGATGAAAAATAATGCTTGAGTTATTTCAGATCACTCGTGTTCAAAAATTGAGCAAAATCGGCTCAGTGTGTACTTTTGGCGTGAAATAGTAAAAAAAACATACTCGTATACCTCTTTAATCCAAACTTTCGCATTTATAATGAATAAACACGATTTCACACTCACAGCCCTACACTATCGTATCGTGGGTAAAGTAAATACATTAACCAAATAAAGAATAGATAAAATAGATACAATATTAATAATCTTCATTTGAAACTCGAGAATAATATTGACATTGAAAATAAATCGGCGAATGTAATAAAAATAAAATAAAATGGACAAGAACGAAACAATTTTAGTTTTAAGGGTTCCACAGAACTACCAGCGTGTGTATGCACACTTATATTATAAATGACAAAGTTACTCTTGAACATGGTCATTCACATTAAATTAGGGACTTGATATACAATTTTTAAGCTATTGCATAGCTTCTATCGCGGGCCTTGAGCGTTGAGACCGAATCCAGATATTCCGTAACGAAAATAACCTAACACCCCCCACTCCGACCGGCACAGCGGTGATACTTTTTAGTTTTGCCATCTATCGATGTATAGCAGAACTTTTAATGACTTTTTTTGAAATATCACGCTTGTCTCTTTAGTTCAGCAACTCGCCTCTATGTGTCAGGAAAAAAAAATACTGCATAAATAAAATAAATAAATAATTATAATTGCATAAGTTGATAAAAAATGCTATGCAATAGCTTTACCGCGGCAGTCCCCGAGTGCCACACGTCTTTTTATTTGTCAACGTTTTCTTTTTGTATATATATATATACACTAGTTTTGCTTTCTTACATCGCAAACAAATTTAATTCGGATTCCATAAAAAAAAATTTGAACGATTTGATAATTTGGCGTCCTATTACTTTGCGTCTTTCCTTTCCATCCCATGGTTGATTGGAAGAGATCGCTTTCAGCGATAAGACCGCCTATTGCTACACTTTTATAAAAATGTACTGTTATTAATTTTACTATTTGTGTTCTTTTTTATTTAAGGTGTTCAATAAAGAGTATTAATATCTATCTATATATCTATCTTATTATATATATTTTCTACCGACTTCACAAAAAAGGAGGACGTACTCAAGTCGTTTTTTTTTTATGTGTTTCATCTCATAACTTCGTTCCACGTAAATCGATTTTGTTTTTTTTTTTGTTTCATAGATGTTGCTTTCCAATTGGTCCCATTTAAATTTGATCAAGATCTGAACAGTAGTTTTTGAGTTATCCTCAATAATGCGTATTCTGTGGACTACATTAACGATGTTCTCGTTTTAAACCGACTTGAAAAGTTACCTCATAACTTCTTTCTTTGTGCGCCGCCGATTTTGATGATTATTTATGTCCCTTAGCATACTCAACAAGATTTTTCGAACGGACTAGATGTTGCTAGCTGTGTGTAGCCTCGGTAGCGTCAGCGGATTGGAGGGCGGGCGCGGATGGCGCTCAGCCGCAAGAGAGAAGAGTAGGCAGCGTGAGGGCCACCTAGGAGGAGTGAGCCTCGGCTTGGACCATTGCCAGGTCAGAGGGGACGGAGGAGAAACGGCCCGGGACACGAGAGTACCGTAGAGTGTGAAAACGTGTATTTTTGTATTCGATAAGTTCGATTTTGATTTCGAAATTGGAAAGACATGAATAGAGTAACTACGTCCTCTTCAGGACTGTTTAATCACATTTCAGGACGATGCTCAACAAGAATAATTAACACGAACTATAGATACTATTAGATACTATCTATAAACAAACTGAAATACCTACTTACGTAAAGCTAAAACTCGTTGGTCGCCAGTGTACACAAAACAAATAAACGATTTAACAAATTCTAATTTCTTGCATGCTGTTTCAGCAACTTATTATTTCTGTAACCTCATTAAGAGAAAAAGATGGACGTAGCTGGTTTTGTTTGTTTCTATATATGGCTCGAATTGATGATGTGAAAAAAAAAAATAACTAGCTGTACCCGGCATGCGTTGCAACGCCACGACCATAAACGTGCAAGAGATAAAACACTTATTTTAGAATAAGCGTTCTCTTCATGTTTATGATAGCCTGGTACTTTAATACAATACCAAAAACTTTTTAGATAACGGCCTCGATTCTGATGTACACTCACTTAATTAAATTTAAACTATCCCTGTCTCTTACAAAATAGAAACACAAGACAGAGATAGCATACATAGAGATGTCAAGCTAGTTTATCATTTAAAATATGAACAGCAGAAAGACGCGTGTTTTTAGTCAACACCAATAACATACTCGACTAAGCTTGTATAGACATCTAAGTCTGACTAAAAACGGTCGACCCGTTTCGGAGGAGTTCGACCACAAGCACCGTGACCCGAGATTTTTATGTATTAGAATATTATAAAGTAAAAAAAACATGATGTATGCTGATTTAAACTGAGAACATTTTCATAATTTCAACCACAAATCCGGTTAAAAATACAAATTAAGTAATTATATTTAAACATTTATACATACCACAATATATTAAGATATTCGTTAATTGTTTTATTGAATTGCCAAAAATATATTATATTGCGTATAATAATATTCTTATGCTATCTAGTAGTCTATATAATTTGTTATGTTGGTCGTCTGTTATAGATCGCTCTGAGCGATAAGACCGGCCTTTGTAAACGCAGTTTAAGTCTTTCTTTCATATATCTATATTGTAATTTAGTGTTCGATGAAGTGTTTGTTATCTATGTCTTTTTACTTTATTCTAGTGTTCCTCTTAACTTCCTAAACCTCTCAGTTCCCTATTACCAATCTATCCAAACTAGGCTAATTAGTAATTTAACTTTAACTTAAACTACTACATTGCTATTACTTAGAATGTGTCCATTAACACTTTTCTTATTGTCTCTATTTCAGGGTAAGACACTTTGTTCATGTGTTCTTTTGCAGCACTCTCACTGTATATAGCACTGTTATATACTAACTAACATTATAATATTTCAAATGGTTTCGTTCTTTTAATTATCTATATTTCTTTTTTACTTGCGTACAAGATTTCGCACCTTCACTAATGTAGGAAGTAATTTGGCCTACCACAAAAACATTACATCATACAATTAAGGTTTTATACATAACTGAACCACTAATGATGCGGTTTGGTTGATGTGTGTAATATAGAGTTATTTGGCAAACCTTTGACCAGATCTCACTTGGTAAAGCGATGCGGTCGAGGATGAAACATTCATTCATTTTTTCATTTTCTCAGATTGTACTGAACAGGAAACACAGACTTTGGGAAGAAGAATAGAATAGAAAAAATATTTATTGTACACCAAATACAGTTAGTTACAGGGGTAATCTTAAAAACTAACGTACAATGGGCAGACTTATCGCTAAAAGCGATCTCTTCCAGTCAACCTTTGGATGGAGAGAGGGATAATTTTATATAATGAGGTCGGTGGTGTAAAAACATACTAATAGACATAAATACAACCTACTTAGATACCTATCTATATACATTAATACATACATGCATATAAACTTACATAAAGAATATTTTATATAAACCTACGTAAATATTATAAACAATACACTTTTAATAATTAATATCGGATACCAATTTGTCCTTAGTTAGTGACTGTAGATAAAACATTTTAACCTTACTTTGAAACACGGCTGAAGAAGTAGCTTGCCTGATTGTAACAGGAAGACCATTCCATAAACGCACTGCCTCTACAGAAAAGAATGCATCATAAAAACCGGTTTTATGGACAGGCATCTTCAATCTTAGACCGCATCAGTGGAATGTCTACAATATAGCCAAATACGGTGTTCCGGCAGTTATCCTTGAGAGCCTGCGTATTCCAGCTCTGGTGTGTTTACCAACTTCGATCACATCGTCACTTAATCAGGTGAGATAGTGGTCAAACACTAGCCTGTCAACAAATAAAAAAGTAAAAATAAAAAAAATAGCGGTGATGCTTAATTTATAATTATAAGTCCACTGTTGGACATAGGCCTTCTCTAATACATGCCCCATCAAAAAACAATATAGAAACAGAAGAATGTTGCAAAAAAGATAGCAACAGTAGCTCGCAGGCCGGGCCTCGGCAGCCGGATAAAAAAAAAAAATTCATGCCACTAAGGAAAATATGGGCTTACTGACGCATGGGTCGCTGATAACTTTGTCAAACTAAAAAATTTATAAAGAGGATTTTTTCTAAAAATAACTTTCAAACATGCATCAGTTATACCACAGATTAATAAGTTTGTTATAGTTTGACCTACATGGCGTAGATTTTAGTGTACAGACGTCACTAACAACTAGGCGGGAAAGAAAAGTGCGGTAGAGTTTAGTACTAAGTTCTATTAATAGACGACCCAGATGGCGCAGTGGACAGGTGTCCGCCCTCTGCACCGTGGGTCCTGGGTTCGATTCCCGGCAGGAGCACAAATTCCTTCCCAAGGGATATTTGTGTTTCTGGTTCTGGGTGTAATGTGTGTAATAATAAATTATTAATTAATAAACAAATTAAATCAATATTCTTAAATCCAATCGACGAGACTGAAACCCTAAACATTATAAGATCGTTAAAAAATACTCATTGTGCGGGTTATGACAATATAAATACAAAACTAATCAAACTATGTGGTCTCAATCTGTCTCGGCCTCTTAGCTACATCATTATCCTGTCTTTTGCAGAAGGATCATTCCCAGACAAACTAAAGATCTCTATCGTTAAACCTCTGCACAAAAAAGGAGACCGGAGTGATATGGGCAATTATAGACCAGTAGCATTAATTCCTGTTCTATCCAAGATATTTGAGAAGGCAATGCTTAAAAGGCTTAATGATTTTTTTGTAAAGAACGGAATTTTTTGTTCAGAGCAATACGGATTTACTAAAAATTGTTCCACTACACTAGCTTGTTTTAACCTAATAAAATCTATAACAGAAAGTATAAATAATAAGGAAAAAGTGTCGGCCATATTCTTAGATATGACAAGGGCCTTTGATTTAGTAGATCATAATGTAGCTCTTAACAAATTAGATTATTACGGAATCAGAGGAAATGCTAAAAATTGGATTAAAAACTATTTACAAAATCGACGACAATGTACAGAAACATCGAAAATCATAAACGGACATAAAACGGTATACAGATCAGATCTTCAAGTAGTTACAACAGGTGTTCCTCAAGGCGGCATACTTGGGCCTTTTATATTTTTAACTTACATTAATGATCTTCCCAGTTCATCTAAATACCAATGCATCTTATATGCCGATGACACCACTGTTGTGGTTAAATCTAAAACTTATGAACAGCTTAATATCGACATAAATCATACTTTAAAAAATATTATAACTTGGTTGAACACAAACAATCTGAAAATTAATTTATATAAAACAAATATCATGCAATTTAACTCATATCAATCAAAATTAGAAAAACTAAACATTTATTATCAAAATACGCGAATAGAGGAAGTAGAGACATGCAAGTTCTTGGGCATCACAATTGACAAGAACTGTAATTGGAAGAGCCATGTGGAAAATGTGTGCGACAGGCTGGATCGCTTTGTCTACGCTATACGACAATTACGGAGTTCAGTGTCAAGAGACTCTGCCCTGTGCGCATACCACGGTTATGTATCTTCGATTTTGTCATACGGGCTACTATTATGGGGCAACTCTGTCGAAATTTTACGAGCATTTAAAGTACAAAAAAAGTGTTTACGAGCTATTTGCGGCGCCTGGTCAACCGATAGTTGTAGGCCAATATTTAGAAATTTAAACATACTTCCCCTGCCTTGTATGTATATCTTAGAAATATGCGTCTTCGTAAAGAATCATCCGGAACAGTTCGCAAGGCATACAGCAATTACTCAAAGGTCTGGTAGACTCTTTGATAAGCTATATTTTCCCACATGTAGACTCGATATTTTTAAGAAAAACGCGTATGCTATGGCGATAAAGGTTTACAATAAATTGCCCAAAGATATTAAGGAGCGTAATAGAAATCAATTTAAAAATGCATTGAAGTCCTGGCTTTTGAATAATTGTTTTTATAGCTTAAATTAAAATTTTCAATTTAAATAAATGACTATGATATGATATTATAATAACTTGACCTAAAGTGAAAGATAACTTAAATATTGATTTTAATAACTGGATAAAATTGACACTTTTTTATTTTAATTAATGATTTATAATAATTGAATTGACATGATAATATTTTTTTTACTCAAATGGCATTGTAAACTTTGTTTATTTAAAAACTAAATAGAAGAAACATGTTATGACGTTGCACACCCATGTACAAAGGGTAGATTGTATGGGATTTATTATTAATTTAACAGCTTGTATTATCAACCTACATTCTATGCAATAAATGAATTATGATTATGATTATGATTATGTGTGATGTGAATGTTTCCGGCACCCACGATACAAGTCTTTGAACTTAGTGTGGGGCTGTGAGAGTGAATGCGTTTGTTTGTTTAAAAAAAAAATAAAAAAATAGGCAATTGGCCAGAAGATAACTACCTAGTTATAAAAAAAAAAAAAACTATGAGATGGTATATTTTATGTATTTTTAAGGTTATTATTTTTGTGTCTTATTGATTTAAATTTTGTATTTTTACTAATTTAAATTACCTGAAATATATATTTATTATTATTATAAACATAGGCATCTTCTAGGCAAACGTGCTCCATCGTCGACCTCATCTTGCCACTTACCATCAGGTGAGATGGCGATCAAAAGTTTGCCTATCTTAAATAAATAAAAAACCAGAATAATAACAGTACGCTAGCAATTAATCCTATTACCTTGTTACACAACAATCGTTTTTATTTATATTAATATTAAATTCAAGCACTGAAGAATAACACATTAATATTAAATCTCACACATTAACATATAATAGAACGAAACAATTACATTTAATTACAAAGTAATTTTATTGTTCTTGTAACAGGTTTAATAATACCCTACATATATGAAACATATATATATCAAACTTAATAAATCAATCAAATCAATAATTTAATTATTTATTTATTTCATTAAAACTTAAGGAACTCTAAAATCATTCATTATAATTCCTTCCTACACAGAACGACGCGACTCGTGGTCCGCAAAGGTGACGCAAATTGTTACCGATTTAAAACAATACGCGTTAATAATTCTATAAAATAAGATACAGGCCAATTGTTTTACAATTAAATTATTGTTTAATTAATGTTACAAGCAGTTTATTAAATTGTTTAGGTATAGTTTAATAGCTCTTGTAACCTTCATTAAAGCAGATTTACGTAGTTATTTACAATCAAGTGACGGTTTTAAACGCGTGCCTATTTCCTTGACTTAATTTTTTAAAATGTGCGAAGTGGTTATTAATATTCCGGAAAAAGAAGACAAGTGTTCCGTGAGATTGTTTCTAAGGACAATTTTTCACGGGTTTTGTGTTTGTTTATACTATTTTGTTTCGCTTTTCGGTGCCTATATTGTGTTGACGGCTTCAGAGGAAGTGAGAAAAAATGATTTCTTAAGGCTCATGTTGAATCTGACTCCGCTTTTTTTGACGAATTGGAATTATGTGAGTATTTATTTAATTATTTTTTTATTTTGGTTTCGCAACATTATGCATTTAGCCAAAGTCTAGTAAAATATTTCAAGTGTTACATATTTCATAATAGAAGTCCTAGTCAGAAGTCACAATCAAAGTCAGCTAAAAGAGGCAAGGTCCAGTCATAGTCAAGTCAAGCCCTGGTAAAGTTGTATAAACTTTACTACTTCTATTGGATTACGTGAAAAAGCAAAAATCACGTTTTTCTTCTTTGTATGATTTAAAATTTAAGTAATATTCTATCATTATTATATATCAACACTCGAAGAATCACAAGTTATGAAAAATAATACAAAATCAACGACGACATTTTTTTACAATCGCGTCAAAAAATCTTCGTAATGTTTGAGTTTCTGTAACTTTTTTTACTAAGACTGGCAAATACTATATAAAATTTAAAAAAAACTAAAAAATAAAAGTGAGCCTAGCCGCGAGATTGAAAAAATGGCGTCTTCGATTTTATAAATAACTAGCGATCCGCCCCGGCTTCGCCTGGGTGTGATAAATGAAGAACCGCTCGACCGATTTTGTGCAAACTTCACATAAACCATCTACTAAATAGTCCGAACAAACCCTAAACATTTGGTTTGGATAGGTGAGCCCGTTCTTGAGTTATAAAATTACAACAAAAAGTGGCATTGATTTTTATATATATAGATTTCTTAAACTTTGAGTTTAGCCGCGAGATTGAAAAAATGGCGTCGACAATTTATTAAATAATTTCTTAAATTTGTGAGTCTTCTAGTGTTAATATGTGAAAATGATTTTAATTACCCGATTGATAGTTCGTCGACGTGCCTAATGCAAATCATACAAAGTTGAAAAACGTGATTTTCGTCGACCTATGATGATGTTACTTGACTTTCCTGTAACTGATGATCAGTACAATAGTTTAATTAGCTTATAAAGCTAGTATAATTATTTTGGTACTTTTTAAGTGATGAAGTCGAGTAATTCTCTCACCCGATAGTAAGTGTCAAAATTACCCATCACAGTTCAGTTCCATCTCAAATTTTGAGTTTTATAATTTTAAACTTTACTGCTACACTCGTAGTTTACCTTTAAGTAAATAATAAGTTACTTGTTAACTTTTTAAAGACAAGCTTTTAGAAGTCCGCCATATTGGATTTAAAGTGACGTCACTTTATTTTTCGAGTCATTCTCAGCAAGCCCTTTCATTAAAACTACGGGCCAATTGCCTTTATTTCCTAAAACTAAACTAAAACTATGTACAGCAAAGTACTAAGTTACCTACAAGACATCGAGCTTATAGGTAACTCAAGTGCTCAAGCCCCCTACCAGTAGGTAGCGTTCCCATCATGCTGGCGGCATTGCCTCTCTGAATTGCAATTCAGAAAAATTAATAAATAAATTCCCTTTCTTTTGATACCCATTTTGTAGGAGTGCATTAAAATATACTTGTCCGCCATTATGGGTGTTCCGCCATGTTGGATTTAGAATGACGTCACACAGCTAACCATGCATTATCATCAAAACTAAACGTGAACACAAAATTTCAGCTCAATCGGTTGAAGATATCTGCTTCAAAGTTGAGTTGCAAGACCCGAACAAACATACATACATACAGTGAAAGTTAAATAAGAGCTTGTTAAATATATGTCGCTAAAATCACTAAATATGATACTCCAGCAGCTTCCTTGAGATCAAGTCATAGTCCTAGCGTGTTTACCATCGTCGAATCACTTACCATAAGACGAGATGATGGTCAAACGCTAGGCTATCAGGGATAAAAACGGAACATACTCGTATTATTATTAAAATTTTCGTGAGTTTGACACATCATTTATAAATGATACTGCTTTGACTCACGATTTAGAGTCAACTCTTGCAACCTGGATATCGGGGATGTCCGATCCCCATCTTCAGACGAGGTTACGACGGAAGGTCACGGCGCTCACTGCAAGAGTCTACCCTAAATCAAGAGTCAAGCGGTATATCATCATATCATATCATAATCATATTTATTGCAGATATCAGGTAACACAAATAATAGCAATGACATAAAACATGTTGTTAGTATTATAGTACAAAAAGTAGTAATTCTCTATGGGCCCCAAACTGGGCATCATAGCCTGTATCTTGGGCGCCCCGTTGGGCGTATCATTTATAAATGAGGGCTATGTTAATTGAAGTATTCCCGATTTAGCACGGCACCTCTGCGTTCAACACTAAATCTATTCCGTTTTAGACAACTACCTACATTTATATCTAGGTGCAATATGGGTAATAAAAGAAAACAATATTTTTTCCTTCTTCAGCACCAAGTGTACAGCTTCTAGTGATGAGGTAAACACGGCGACAAGTTCCCGCCGGGAATCGAACCCGATACCCCTACTTAGAAGACGAACGCGCGTGAAAGAAGCGCGTAGAACGAACTAAACACACACGTGTGCAGTTCATATAATCTTCTTCATATATATAATTCTGTACGTGTGTATGTCACTGAACTCCTCCTAAACGGCTGGACCGGTTTGAATGATTGTTTTGTATGCGTTTAGTTGTCGCCCTGGATGGTTTAGATTCACAAATCAGCCCGGCAGATGGCGCTGCAGGGGTAGCGGAAATTGTACACGGGCGAAGCCGGGGCGAATTACTAGTAGGTACCTATATAATATGTAATACACGGACTTGAAAGAAATACGGATGGTAATCTCATCCAATCATGGGTGAAGCATGCAATTCTCCGTTTGTCTGAGACAACTAAATAGTTACAAGGTATATAGGAGCTGATTGTCGGACCTTACGTGTGTTTGTGTGAGTGTAGCTCGCGTAATGACAAGCGAAATTTGTAGGACTGAGGGTGCATCACTCGTTTTGTAGTTTTAGGTAAGCTCGTCGTTCGCGTCGAACTGAGATCTCGCGCCTACATTTTGCCACATAGAGAAAAGAAAAATCTTTTTCCTTTATAATAATTGTTAGATTTCGGTATTTGTTGTTCAAGTACTGGATATAACGGATATTATACGTAAGTTGTAGCGTTCAGTGTGAAGCGGTTTTTGAGATAGACCCCGGGACAAAATAGGTCTAAAAACAGTGACACCAAATCATTATTTTCCAACATAGTTTTTTTAATCCGGTTTCGTACTCTACTTCTCAAGTCCTTTTCAACGATACCCCACAAGGGTAGATATAAAAATAACAATTGTTTTGCGCCACTTTCCCAAACCCTCTTAATATTTTCATTTATATAATTTTAAATATCATTTCTGGCTTCGGGCCGTAGTTTTACATATTCTGTGAAAATTTGAAGTCATTCACTTATATGGTTTAGACGCTAGATACATCTGACAGACAGACGGACGGATGGATGAACGAACGGACAAAGTACTGAACGACCCAAGTGAACTTCAAGTCAACAGAACGACCTAAGTCTCGCTTCGCTCGAACAATTAAAATATTCTAAAATATTTTATACGTTTTAAAGTTTATTATATATGATGTTTAAAGTCTTTGATCATTTTGCTACAAAACCAGTTGGTTCACTCATAATAAAATAACATACATACTAGTTTAGACATAAATAACTCTTTTTAGTTTCGCTAGCAGTCGTGAGTTTAACCATCCGTAACACGTATTACGTTCCTATGTACAGTCAGCAACAAAAGTGTCTAGCGTGTTAACCACGTACAATAATACAAACAATCTGTATTGCACATTAAGTTATTTTTTATGCTCAAGTTAAAAAGTAGCCTGTGTGTTGACCCTAGGTATAAGCTATGTACATTCCAAATTTCATCCAAATCCGTTCTAAAGCGTGAAGAGGGAACAAACATACTTACAAACTTTCGGATTTATATATTAGTAGGATTATTAGGATAGACAAGCATTTGACCACTATCTCACCCGACGGAAAATGATGCGGCCGAAGATGTGACATGTTTGCCTAGAAGATCTCTTTTCACTCTTGATTTAATTATACCCTCCCAGATTATACCCCTCTGGGGACAATGATGCAGAAATGAGTTCCACTCCTTCGCTTTATGGATGATGAACGTAGAAGCAAAACGCTTCGAGCAAACTGGAGGTATATCAACTATACATGGATAACGTTTGACAGTTTTTCTGGTTGTTAGATGGTAAAAGAGCATGGTGGAACTTGCGACCATTCGTCGGTGACCGATTGGTCCGTGACTGCAATTTAGACTTGACTAGGTTATCGCCAGTGATTTTTTTTGCTCGTCGGTCAATAGACTTAAGACCTTCAAGCTGGTACTTAGCGGATCCATTATGAGCAACACCACAATTATGAATAACAGAAAATAATAACAACATAACAGTACAATTGGCGGCCTTATCGCTATGTAGCGATCTCTCCTAGACAAACGAAGAACGGAGAGGATAATAAAATTTAATGAAAAGATGACTTTAAATTCTCAAAGAATATGTAAAACTACGGCCCAAAGCCAGAAATGATATTTAAAATTATATAAATGAAAATATTAAGGGATACTCATACATGTACGTAGAGAGAAAAATATTTTTTATTTTTTATCTACCTTGTGGGGTGTTGTTGAAAAGGGCTTGACAAGTATAGTACAAAACCGGTATTACAAAAAAAAATGTTAGGCCACCAAAGTCACTATTTTTAGACCTATTTTGTTCCGAGGTCTATCTCAAAAACGACTTCACACTGAACGCTGAAACTTACGTATAATATCCGTTATATCCTGTACTTGAACAACAAATACAGAAATCAAATAATTACTCTATATAAAATAATTATAGAAAAAAAGTTATAAGCAATTAACCTCTAAAGTTTTTCTCTATGAGGCAAAATAGTATCAGAAAGTGTAAAATATATAAGAAGTAGGTTAACATTTTTGCAGTCAATTTTTTTTTATTCCAATTAGATGAGACTGACAGTAGACATTTACACCTACTTTTGTTGCTGACTGTACATATTTTATTATGTATGCTATTGTATGTCATAACCTTGCTCTGTTTCACGATTTTTACTTTTTTGACCGAGTTAAAAAAAGGAGAAGATTCTCAATTCGACTGCATTTTTTTTGTGTGTGTTACTTCATAACTTCTTTGTAGGTGAACCGATTTTAATGATTTATAGATTTGAAAGCTGGTGCATTATATGTGGTCCCATTTAAATTTGATCAGCATCTGAGCAGCTGTTTTTGAGATATCCTCGATCAAGTCGGATTTTTAAGCTTTGCTTGCGTTAAAATTATTTCTGGTTATGTCATTGAACTAATATGCAAATAAATTATCTGAATATGAATCACTGAATCTGATATTTACGACTATTCATGGCCTTATGTATAATCAAATTAATAAGATATTAAACATATATGAATTACTAGCCGTGCCCCGCGACTTCGTCCGCTATTGTCAAGATAAAAAGTAGCCTATGTGTTAATCCTAGGTATAATCTATGTACATTCCAAGTTTCATCCAAATCCGTTCAGCCAGTAAAGCGTGAATAGGGAACAAACATACTTACACATTTACACACTTACACACAAACTTTCGGATTTATAATATTAGTAGGGTAATCTACACGGAATGTAAACTTAAAATTAATAACGGGCTTCTAACTCTAGACTATAACAAAACAGAAATATTTATTACGATACAAAAATATAATCAAACAAACATAAACGCTTTCACACTCACAGCACCACAGTAAATTCTATGACTTGTGTCGTGGGTGCCGGAAACATTCACAACACACACAATCAGTTATTAGTATATATTTATATATATATATATATATATATATATATATTTATGTTATATATTTTTTAGATTTTTTCTTATATATTAAATTTTTAGATATTTATTATGTTATATATTTTTAATAGTATGTATAATCTTAAGTATTTTATATTTATGTACATTACAATTTGATATACATTTCATTTACATATATTTTCTTTATCTCTGATTGATGCACGCCTCATGTCATTTCTTTTTTCCACCGCTGGATGACTGGTAGAGAACGCTTTTAGCATTAAGTCCTCCTTTTGTACACTTTTTACTGTGCAATAAAGTATTAAATAATAATAATAAATAATCACAACCAGAACCAGAAACACAAGTTTTCGTTGAGGAGAAAACTTGTGTTCCCGCCGGGAATAGAACCCCATACACCAAACTTAAACACACACACATGCTACGCATAGCACCTTAATGTGAAATGCCGAGTGGCATTCCAGGAGTGACGTCAATGCAGCGCCACAATTAGCTGATTCAGCGAATGCCTCCTCGCGCCTCGTTAGCCGGAATCGGCCACTTTTTGACCTCACATCGGTCTTACGTCATCTCTTTAGATAATAATTAATCCTACTATTATAAATCTGAAAGTTTGTGTTTAAATGTGTAAGTATTTTATTCCCTTTGCACTCTTTAACGGCTGATTGGATTTGTAAAAAATTTGGAATGTACATAGCTTATACCTAGGATTAACCGATTAACACATATGCTACTTTTTAACGTGATAGCAGGCGAAGCCGCGGGGCACGGCTAGTATAACGATAAGTGTCAATTAAGTGAGAAAAAATTCTGCCATCTGCGAGCTATTATGACGTGCGCTGCAAAAACCGTTACAGTTATACGTATGTAATGTATAATGGAAATGTTTATCTTAAATAGTCCTACAAAAAAGCCCGTAACAGCATATATCTATATTTTATGTGTAAGCTATTATCGCCAAAATATTGAACCACAAATACAATTAAAATTTAAAGCTACTCGAAGTACTAATCCTGCGTAGACGAAGTCGCCGGCATCAGCTAGTATATAATATAGATATACCTAGTTTAAGATAATTCCTGTATTAGTCATTTAAGATTATTTAAAAAAAAATTAAATATGCTCTTCTCGAGATGGCTGTAATTTTGCAAATCTGGCAATAGAGTCATTCAATCAATTAACTTTCATGAGAGCCCCTTTGGGGCCTACGTGAATAAACGATATTGATATTGAATGAGAGAATACCCAGAGTCCCAGCAGTGGCCACAAAATGTATTGTGAATGATAATTATTATTATTTTTGGAAGTTTTCCACACAAGAAATGGACACGGTTTACATTACCCACTTGTGTAAATTTGTATTCATCACATAAATTAGTTCTATTTGAATAGGTGTTGTAATATTAATACCTTCTTAATATACGATCTACATAGCTTATTCATAAATTAACTATTAATTGGTGTGACATCTGACGAGTCTAAGGATAAAATTGGCGTACCCCAAGGTTTGATACTAGGACCGTTCCTATTTTTAGTATATATAAATGATTTACCTTTTATGATAAATTCTCGAACGTTAGACATTGTCGCCATATTTTTCAAAACTAATAAAAAGACGTGGTCTAAAATAAGCCAATAGTGAATTATTTTAAGTCTAAAAGCAAAAAAAATTACATCGCGGCTTTATCTCAGAACCCTTGGTCGGATTAAATGAACTACCCGGTGGATTTGTTGGGTGAGCGTTCGCCTTCTAAGCAGAGGTATCGGGTTCTTTTTTTTATGATAGGTAGGCAGGCATTTGACCACTATGTCACCTGATGGAAATTGAAGATGCGGCCGAAGTTGTGACATGCTTGCTTAGAAGATACATATTCACTCTAGACTTGAAGACACCCAGAGTGTACTGTTCTGGAAACAAAGACGCAGGCAATCCCTGAAGCGACAAAATTATCCTTTTCTTATTATTAATTAATTGATTAAATTAATTGATTTGGGTAGACGTTATCAACACAACTTGTAGCTAACTGCAATGTTAGACTCGTTGGCCGTAGTAGTTTCTATAAACTGTTTCGGTAGATGACGTCATACGTCCCCGTAAGAATTATATATATAGATAAACTCTTTATTGAACACCTTAATTACGACAAAAACAAAACAAAATTATTGTTTACAAAAAAAAGTGTAACAATAGGCGGTTTTATCGCTAAAAGCGATCTCTTCCAGACAACCTTTGGATGGAGCGCAATTACGCAATAGATTTGGACGTCGGTGTTTAAGAAAACAACATTTTAAAGAGTGCATGAATCTAAGAATAATAAATTATAATATACTTAATTATAAGTAATGATAATTGACAAATAATAAAATACTATATATACCTCAATAATGATCTTATATAAATACATATTTAATATGATCGTTACATATATAATACATACATACACACATACTACATAATATAAGTACATAAATATTAATACCAATGAAATGAATAAAGAATGGATTTTAAACATATTATTATGACAAATTACAACATAATTAAATTATTTAACTGTGAGATAGTGAGCTTTGACGCGTTCTTTAAAGATGGGCAGCGACTGAGCTCGCTTTATTTCTACAGGAAGCGCATTCCAAAGTCGAACGGCTTCAACAGTGAATGAGCTGTCATAAAACGAGCTGGTGTGTTGAGGCATTTTGAGCTTGAGATTGGAAAGGATAATTTCGTCGCTTCAGGCCGGGCTTGAGTAGGGTTTTACTTTAGTAGCGCAGCGGTTAGAGCAATAGGGCATGACACCCAATGGTCGCGGATTCAATCCCCACCTCAAGTGTTTTTTTTTCATTTTTAGGGCTCCGTACCCGAAGGGTAAAAACGGGATCCTATTACTGAGACTTCGCTGTCCATCCGTCCGTCCGTCCGTCTGTCACCAGGCTATATCTCAAGAACGGTGATAGCTAGACAGTTGACATTTTCACAGATGATGTATTTCTATTGCCGCTATAACAATAAATACTAAAAATAAAATATATATTAAAATATATATTTATTTCCCATTCAACAAACTTGATATTTTTACCGTTTCTTGCTCGATACTAATAACGGTGACAGGTAGACGCTTTAACTATTCACAGAATATTTAGTTTTATGTTCTCTTTATATATAATTAATTAAAATAACATAATAATGATAATGGTACAGAACCCTTCGTGCGCGAGTCCCACTCGCACTTGGCCGGTTTTTTTATTATAATTTTTTCCTTTCTAAATTCATCACAATATAAATATTAACCTATGTACTATGTGGAAGTAACTTTGTATGGCAGTACTCGTGCATGGAAGACGTAAGTATATGTTAAAAGGGTCAACCCAGTTAATTGTGAACCACATTTAACGACGTAGGTAATGAAGTGCTAACAATAACAGGTAGTTACAGACAAGTACAGTACTTACCAAGCACAATTAAATTTTGCATGCGATGTCTCGTGATGCCAAGATGTCACGAGGTAATAATACCAAGTTATCGCGTTTACATGGAAGTTGTGTAATTCAGCATGGAGTGTCTAATTGAATCATAACAAAGTAATAAAAAATATATATACACTTATCTGTTATACAACGTGTAACAAAAAGGTGTAGTAATACTTGGTGGTGTGTATGTGTATCGTGCCTGGAATCGTCTGCCAGAGAACGAAAGTCGAAATCGGACGTAATTTTTTCCGTACAAAAATTAAAATTTATGTTATCAAAATACTTTTGACAACCCTAGAGGTATAAGTGCGGCAATCAGAGATATTTGTTCCGAACAAAAATTAAAAAATATTTTTTTGCCAACCCTACGATTATATCTGTGGCGCGTGACCTCGACCTTTGTTATGGCCTTCACGTACAGATGCCTAGGTCCAAAGACTATGTGGTGTAGAGATGAAGTAGGGTTGCAAATGACATTTTTTTTAAACTTTAATTCATCATAACTCAATATTTACGGTGCTGCCGCGAATGCAGAAGTTCCTGTTAGACTCCATACATGTGTATGGAGTCTAACAGAGTAGATGTGTGACTTGAGTATGACTACACCTTTCTGTTACACATTGTATAAAGAAAAAGAAGTTTTTGCCGCGAAAGTGAAAATATGTTGTTGTTAATTTTGGATTACTTTCCAAAACTAGTGATTCGTCGATGGTGCCGATTCTGTTGTCCAGAATTAGACTAAACTAGCCTAAAATTAGTTTTAGTCCTGCTTTAGTCCAAAACCTATTCAGAAAATGCAAGATTAGACTAAAATTAGGTTTGACAGGACTAAGTTAGTTTAGTTACTCTATTTAGTGAAAATGACCAAATTCTTATTCTGATGTACATGTTTTACGTCATATTAAGACTAAAAATAGAAATTTTAAACTCAAATTAGTCTGTATGAAAAAGGTCTGGATTATTTTTAATGTGATCTTATACTTGAAAGAATTACACGTGCAATTAATGAAGCAAATACTGACTTACAAAGTCTATAATGGAGGAATATGTGATTGCGGCTCTTGTGAACACAATTCAATTTGGTTGCTGTCAAAATCAATTTTAGTCCTGTCATTTCAACTTTTAAATTAAGTTCAACGTAAAATCAGAATAGCGTTTAAATATTCTTTGACTAAAATTAGTTTATTTTTAGTTTAGTTTAGGTTAGTTCGGTGCTCAACAGAATTAGCACCATTCTTTGACTAAAATTAGTTTATTTTTAGTTTAGTTTAGGTTAGTTCGGTGCTCAACAGAATTAGCACCAATGTGTATTAATGGTGAATTATTAACCGTTCATACTTAGTAAACGTGCATGTTTGTAGGCAAATCATATACAAAGTTCAAAAACGTGATTTTCGCTTTCGCTCCAAAACTCCAATGTAAGTTCTAGTAAAGTTTCTACCACTTTACTAGGACATGACTTGACTATGGACCTTGACTTTGACTATGACTTGTGTCTAGGACTAATATTATGAAATTAACTTGAAATATTTTATAACTTGACACTGGCTAAATGCACAAGATTGCGGAGCCAAAATAAGAAAATAAAAAGAAATGTATTTTTTATTTTTTAAACATATCTCTCTTTTTCACTACTTTTTTTTCTTTTAACTTTGGCTTCGCAATCTTGTGCATTTAGCCAGTGTCAAGTAATAAAATATTTTTGTAAACTCTCATAATATAAGTCTTAGTCATAAGTCACAGTCAAGGTCAAGTAAAAGAGCCAAGGTCCAGTCTTAGTGTTCATGCCCTAGTAAAGTGGTATAAACTTTACAAGAACTTATATTAGAATTTTGGAGCGAAAGCGACAATCGCGTTTTTCAACTTTGTATGACTTGTCTACACTTATGCACGTTTACTAAGTATTAAAGGTTAATAATCCACCATTATTACATATTAACACTCAAATAATCACAGGTTTTAGAAAACTATACAAAACCAACAAAGCTATTTTTTCACTTTCGCGGCAAAACTCCATTTATATACTTAATTAGAATGGAAAGAATGCGCCGTCGAATAACTTGCCAGGTTCTTCTCGACAAGGTATGGATGTAAATTTGCGAATCTGGAATTAACTTTCATGAGTGCCTCTTTGGGGTCCATGTGAATAGGAAATTCCTATTCACATGAAAGTAGATATTTAATTATGCCTTTTGATTGTTTTGCTTATACCTTTTTACTATGGATAGGCAAGCATTTGAACGCTATCTCACCTGATGGAAAGTGACGATGCGGTCGAAGATGAAATATGCTTGTCTAGAAGGTATCTTTACCTATTCACCTGCATACTATAAACAACTTGCTTTAGTAAAGATATTAGGGGATAATCAATACCACAATAAAAGCTGTCCTAGTGTAGGAGGTTTTTTTTACATCTATTTAGGAGAATAACTATTTGGAAAGACATCAAAGTCACTGATTAAATTTTGTCCCGGGGTCTACTCATAAAAGGCTACATATTTGAAACTTGAAATATCCTCTAATTAAAAAACAGAAATCAAACAATTCTTTTTAAAAAGGTTACAAGCAATTAACCTCAAAAGCTTTATTAGGCAACACTTAGCCTGCGCGAGATCTTAGTTCGGGGTTAATTGGGAGGAGATATCAGGGAAGTTTTATAACAGAGTTGCGGGGATATTTTATTATTTTCTGTAGTGTATTCGTTATCATCAAAAACTATTATATGGCATTGAATCTATAATTTCTAATATTTAATATAAATTGACATAGAATTAATTGTGACATTATTTAATGGAATCAAATTTCGTAATTAATTTGATATTGTATAATTTAATAGAATTGAAATGTTTAAAATTTGCACGCCGTGACACGGCAAAATGTATCTGGTACTATACTAACCATTTCCACCTTACTAACCTACATTTTAAGCAAATAAATGATTATGATTATGATTAAGAGGTAGATAAACGTTATTGCGAGCACCTTTTTCTACCGACATCAAAAAAGGGAGGTTCTCAATTCGACATTTTTTTTTTTCGTAGGTATGTATGTTACGCGATATTTCCGCTAATTATGGATCGATTTTGATGGTTTTTTTGCATGATAGAGTACTTCAGAGGTGGTCTCATATAAATTTTATCGAAATCGGTCTACCCAAAACCGAAATATAAGCGATGAAGACGGTTTTTTTAAGCTTTGCTTGCGTTTCAATTATTTTAACCCTAGACACTTTTGTTGACACCTTTTGCATGAACCTCATGATGTAGATATGTTTACAAATAAAAAAATGCGGGGCAGTCTTTGGGGACTGCCGATAGAAGTGAAAACGATAATATATATATACACAGTATACATATAGCTCATGGAAAGCGTTCGGTGACGATGACGCGAGTTCCATGATTTTTGTTCACCCAAAAAGTGCTCAACGCGCCTAAAGAAGTTTTCACTCCAAAAATAGTTTTTCTGTAATCTAAAATCGTAACAGTATTTGCTAAGAAATAAATAAATAAAGATATATTGTAAAAAAAATATGTCATTAGCACATATAGTCCTTGCTATTTTCTCGCCTACTTGAAATGTAACCAGTTACTTTTTTAACACTGAAGTCAAAACACATCTCTTCGTGAGACATTATATACATTTTAATAAGTTTCATATGTTATGTAACGTTATTGTATATTAACTACAATCCTATTACTGTTATATGTTCGAGTAGAACAAGCTGTTGAAACAATATCTATTTACTTAAATTACCTAAATTTACACAGTTTTTTATTTAAAAATTTAATTTAATTTCATTCTATACTACTTGAGAACATTTTTTCAACGAGACCCTGACTGGGCAGAAAAAAAATTTGATCCCCACTTTCATTTCTTTAAGCATTTGAATAATATCTTACTTGATAGAAAGTGAATATGCGGCCGAAGATGCAGCATGCTTGCCTTGAAGATGCCTATTCATTTTTGACTTGAAGACTCCCAGATTACACCGTTCTTGAATGGTACCCCTTAATTTATGGAATTATTTCCTTTTAATTGCCATTCCGGCTTTGAGCCAAAGCTTTACATACAGTCTAAGGATTTGAAGGTATTTACTTCTATGATTTAGACGCAACATGCCTCTGACAGATAGACAGACGGTCAATTGACTCGACGAGTAAATAATTCATATTGAAATGAAATGAAAAGAAATGAAATTAAATGCATTTATTTGCTTCAAGTGTAGGTATAAACAGATGTAGGGTTAAGTGTATCAATATAGTTCACTGATTTGAGGGCTAGGTAGTTAGATATCTTTATAGCGTCATAATAATATTTTAGGTTTTTGTTAATATATTATATATGTGGCCCAATTACAATAAGTGGAAATGGAAAAATCATTATTAAAGTTATAATGTCAAGAGATGTTAGAATTTCGGAATATTAATGTCAAAGATAAAAATTATTGTCTCCATTACTCACCCATTAGCAGACTTTTTACTAGAAGTAGAATTAGTAACTAGAAGTTACCGGCCATATTTTATAAATATTTTTTAATTTTTTAGCGGTGGTAGAGCATTTTGTGAGTTGCTCGCCTGGCTTGCTACCAAAGTAGCTTACCACCATCAAGTTGAAAGTCTGCCGCCAAGCCAAATACGGTGTTCCGGCAGTTATCCTTGACAGCCTGCGTATTCCAGGTCTAGTGTGTTTACCAGCTTCGATCACATCGTCACTTACCATCAGGTGAGATAGTGGTCAAACACTAGCCTGTCACAAATAAAAAATAAAAAAAGATTTAACTGCGCTCCTGCCTATACGCGATATTGGCAGAATTATGGTGCGACAGCCCTATAGTCGCCATTTAAAGAAGAAGTTGAAGTTGACTTACATTATTCCATAACATACTCAGCGAAACATATAACTGTATTCTATTGCCAATAGAGTTCTGACCTTACAAATAAACAAGTTTTTTCAAGCTTCTCCGTAAATGGAGAGATAATTGAGCTATTTTTTTATATCAGATTTGCGATTTTCCTCATACCTTTGATTTTGCAAGATGGTCTCTAATGAATTGAGTATATTTCCTATCTTGGTAGAGACATTCCAAGCTGAGACTACGCGTCCCACTGACATATATACGTTCATTATGCGCACTGCAAAGGAGTGGAACTCCTTGCCAGAGTCTTTGTTCCCAGATCAGAACATCAGGGGAGATAGTGGGCAAATGTTTGAATGTTTGCTTAACCTAGATATAAAAAAATCTTCTTCTTCTTCTTAGTTATGGCTTCGCAATCTTGTGCATTTAGCCAGTGTCAAGTGATAATATATTTCAAGTGTATTTCATATTATAGGTCCTAGTTACAAGTCACAGTCAAAGTCAAGTAAAAGAGTCAAGGTCCAGTCATAGTAAAGTCATGCCCTAGTAAAGTGGTAGAAACTTTACTAGAACTTCTATTGGAGCGAAGGTGAAAATCACATTTTTCAACTTTGTATGATTTGCCTACACTTATGCACGTTCACTAAGTATTAGCGGTTAATAATCCACCATTATTACACATTAACACTCGAAGAATCACAGGTTTTGGAAAATTTTACGAAATCAACAACGCCATTTTTTCACTTTCAATCAAAAAACCCATAAAAAATGTGGGGTCAATCAAAATACCACAGTGGGGATCACACAAGGATCTTGTGGCATTTGAGTGACGTTTACAGAGGCATTGTTGTTGTCTCAGGCAAAGTGGTTGTGCCTTAATGGACATTAATTCGAAAAAAAAAACCTTTATGAGAAAACAAGAACTTTACAATCAGAGGTTTTGTTGCAAAAGTGAAAAAATGGCTTTGATGATCTGTATAATTAAAAAAAACCTGTGATTCTTCGAGAGTTAATGTGTAATAATGGTGGATTATTAACCGTTAATACTTAGTAAACGTGCATAAGTGTAGGCAAATCATACAAAGTTTTAAAAGTTAAAAGAACTCCAATAGAAGTTCTAGTAAAGTTTCTACCACTTTACTAGGGCATGACTTGACTATGATTGGACCTTGACTCTTTTACTTGACTACACTTGAAATATTATATTATTACTTGACACTGGCTAAATGCACAAGATTGCGAAGCCAAAATTATAAAAAAAACTTTACAATATTGCAATCAAGTGAGTGTTGTCTAATTTTGACGAATTAAAACAGTGGGAATGGTATCCACCATCCTAAAATGCAAACATGGAGATAAAAATCAAGAATCACAGATTGGCTTTCGGCTCATATTATTAAACACTTTCACACTTACAGCCCCACACTGATTTCAAAGACTTGTGTACTGCTTGTGGAAACATTCACATCATACACACAATCTGAACTGCTCGTTGGCGTAGTTGGGTGACGTTCGCCTTCTTAGCAGTGGTATCGGGTTCGATTCCCGACTGCAACACAAGTTTTCTCCCCAAGAAAAATTTGTGTTTATGCTTCTGGTTGTGATTGTGTGTGTGACGTGAATGTTTCCGGCACCCACGACACAAGTCATCGAACTTAGTTTGGGGTGGAAGCGTTTATGTTATAATCATACTCAGAACCAGAAACACAAACTATAATACCCTTAAAGAGAAAATGTGTGATTCGGGAATCAAACCCGATAAACGCTGCTTAGAAGGCAGACACGCTCCAAACCACGTCAGCGGGCTGTTTCTTAAATTCAGGCCCATAGTTTTACACATTCAATGAGAAATTGAAATCATTCGCTTGTGTGGTTTAGACGCTAGATGCCTCTGACAGACGGACGGACGGATGAACGGGCGGACGGATAAAGTGCTGAACGACCTAGAGATCTCGCTTCGAGGTGTTGAGACACTGCGCCCGTGTCAGGAGATCGTTATATTTTCAAAAATCTATCAGAACGCCTGGTTGAGGCGACGCGTGTACAAAATACTGGTACTTATTTTGCTCAAAGTTAGCATTACTATTCAGAGAGACCGACAGAGAGGAACAACAGAGAGTAGAACCTTTAAGCTCGATGCCTTGTAGGTAACTTACCAAAGCGTTTGAGGCGCGCGCCCCGGGCGCTGTGAGGGTAAAATGGGCTCTCTTGTCATGTCAATAAAAATTTATAATAAGTTACCGGAAATAATAAAAAATGAAGGAAATGATAAAATATTTTCAAAACAATTAAAAAAGCTATTGATATTAAAAACATATTACTCAATTGACAAATATTTAAATGATACATTTTGTCAAAAAATTGACATACTTATATTTAATATTTTATCTTTATTTTCTTATTATTATTATTATTTTACATTAATCTAATAGTGATAATAATACATATTTTCTATGACAATATTAAATTGAATAATTACTATGACGAAATGTATAAACACAAATATTATATAATATTTCTTATGTAGTATTTGTGTTTATTTCTTATCTGTCAACAAAACCTAGCAGTCCTCTTCTCTTCTAAGATTATTGCGGTGCCCCACAGGGTCTATGTAGAACTGTACTCCTAAAAAACGCCTGTATATTACTATTATTATAGATTACAATAAACAAATGACTATGAATATGAAAATGTATGGCGCGTAACGGACCGTAAGGGACCATTTTTATCAAAATTGAGTTACATACATTATCGAAATCAGGAAAAATAGACTAGATACCAATGTTTTTTTATTTTTAAATATTAAACGCAAACAATTTTTTTTTATTTTACTTTTAATTTAGACGCATCTGCTACAAGTCTTAACATATACTAAATAGCAGAGACATTTCTGATGTTTATAACTCAATTTTGACAAAAATATCAGTTCCGCCTTTTTGCTTAAGACGGCTTTACAGGGCGCTCTGTATATCATGACCTGTATAAATGTATATCTCTGTATGTCTTTGCTGTATATAGTTTTAGGAAATATAGACAATTGGTCCTTAGTTGGAGAACAAATTCGGATAATTTGCTACAACCTCGAATGTTATAAATAAGTTGTACTTGTTATTTCGCGAGTTATTTTTATCATTGACATCACCACCGGATTGCAAAAAATTCAAACATGAACATTAAAGATAATGACATTTGATAAATTTAAGTATTACATTGTTTGGTTCATCCGGAAAATTACATAGAAAAAGTGAGGAGGTAGTAAGTAGTATATATATTATCATTATCAATGTTATTGTTATATAGTTATTGAAAGCCTAACATCGCAATCCTGACTCTTTAAGAGGGTTTATTCCTTTTGTCTTCTCTCTCGCTCGCACATTTCAATATTTTTAATAAATACAATACAAACAAACAAACAAACGCATTCACACTCACAGCCCCACACTAAGTTCAAAGACTTGTATCGTGGGTGCCGGAAACATAAACCCTCTTAATTTGCTTTGCGCTTTTTTGTTTTGATGTCGATACAATTAGGTGCAGTGGAATAGTAGGGGTTTGCAATTAAATGATGAATGGAAGGAATTGGTTTGATACGTAATTTATAAAATATGATAACAAAGAAATAATCTAATACCTTTAAACGAGCAATTTGTGTATATATGTATCTATATAATCTGAATCTCGCAAACGGCTGCAACAATTTTCATGAAATTTAGTATGCAGGTGGTTCCGGGGGCGATAAATTGATCTAGCTAGGTTTCATTTTTAGAAAAAGTCGTAGTCGTAAGGTAAATCACATTAATATAATGAAGGTTACAGCTTGAGACTGTGTTTATATAAATGTTTGTTACTTTTTCACGCTCAAACGGCTTGACCAATTTTGATGAAATTCGTGACAATGCTGCCAGTATTTTGGTCCTTTGCCAAATGGCAGCGGTCTATCAGATTAAGTTTTAAACAAATTTATTTATGCTTGTCATATTTTTTTTGATTAGATCTGATTTTTGTTTTAGTTTAATATAGTCTTTTTAGTATTTATGTGTAGCAAATATATTTTTTTTTTAATTAATAGCCGCGTTTATCAAATTAAAAAGTACCCAATGTGTTAATCCTAGGTACAAGCTATGCACATTCCAAATTCTTTCAGCTGTTACTGGGTGAAAAGAAAACAAAAATACTTACACATGGACAAACTTTCGAATTTATAAGATTAGTGTGATTGATGTATATAAATTCAATTCAATTTAATGCGCTTACCATCATTCTATCGATGTATATTCAAATACAGTTGCAAATGGGTATATCATTAAGTATCGTTAACAAAGAAGTCTTACGAAACCCGAGTGCCATCGACCTATAACGCTGTTAAGTAAATCCATTGTGTGTTACAATATAAGTGTACCGAACAAAAGAACAGGGTTCTGTAGGATTTTATTAGTTGATCGAGCGAGATCGAGAGAGAAATATATTTCTACTATGTTAGAGGTCTCGCTCGATCGATTTCCGTAGAAATATATTTTCAGTAGAAATATTTTTCTACTATGCCTCGAAGTTGACTTGGGTGAATCAGCACTTTTTCCGTCCGTCCGTCTGTCAGAGGCATCTAGCGTGTAAACTTTACAAGCAAATTACTTTAAATTCTCAGAGAATATTAAGGATATGGCCCAAAGCCAGAAATGACAATTAAAATTTTATAAATGAAAATGTCAAGGGCACACATTACCTAAGCGGGGAGCAAAATACTATTTATTTTTTTATCTACCCTTGTGGAGTATTGTTGAAAAGGGTTATGCCACTGCGCTCCACGAAATAGTGGACGCTCCACGAGCACGTTTTCTGACTTTTAATTAAAATAACATAAGTCAGTAAATTTATTCCACTGCGCTCCACGAGAAAATTATTAAGTACAGACAGCAAGTAAAGCTCAAATAAAATTTTAAATATATGTGGTTATTAAGTTTCAACTCTGCAAGCACAGTACGAGACCGGTATTAAAAAATCTATGTTGGAAAATAATAATTTGGTAGGCCACCAAAGTCACTGTTTTAGACCTATTTTGTCCCGGGGTCTATCTCAAAAACGGCTTCACACTGAAGTCTGAAATTTACGAATAATATCCGTTATATCCTGTACTTGAACAAAAAATACAGAAATCAAATAATTATTTCGTTGAAAAAAAGTTGTAAGCAAGTAACCTCAAAAGTTTTTCTCTATGAGACAAAATGTAGGCGCGAGATCTCAGTTCGGCGCGAACGACTAGTTATATATTTTTATTTAATAATAAAGGATTTAAATATAATACGTAACCTATATTTAAATATTATGTACTATATTTAAACATAATACGT
Source organism: Lomographa bimaculata (assembly GCA_948107665.1). Taxonomy (NCBI): domain Eukaryota; kingdom Metazoa; phylum Arthropoda; class Insecta; order Lepidoptera; family Geometridae; genus Lomographa; species Lomographa bimaculata. The sequence goes on along the minus strand of OX403612.1, from coordinate 9,713,858 downwards.
TACCTATATTTGAATCTCATGTACTATCTATTTCCTATTGTGGGTTTAACGAAAATATTTCCAGCAACCGTGATATAAGTCTTAGAACTTGTGTAGTTGAGTGTGTAAAAGCGTGTATTTTTTTCCACTGACGTTGATTATTTAAGATACGCAGTCATAATAGATTCACAAATTGCATAATTTTTATTATTTCATTACGTTTATGTAATAAATATTCGCTGAAGGTCAAAGAAACAACGAACCGGGAAGTTTCATAACAGTTTTCATAGAAACATAAACGCTTTCACACTCACATTAAGGGACATTATATACACAGCGCACGAGGCGCGCGCCCCGGGCGCTGTGAAGGTAAAATGTATGGCGCGTAAGGGACCTTAATATACACTATACTGCCATCATAATGAAAAAGGACGTAAGTGCATTTTTGTCAAAATTTAGTTACATACATTATCGGAATCAGTAAAATAGACGCATTTACTATTTTTTTTTATGTTGAATAGGCAAGCATTTGTCCACTATCTCACCTGATGAAAAGTGATGATACGGCCGAAGATGTGACATGCTTGCCTAGAAGATACCTATTCATTCGAGACTTGAAGACTCCCAGATTATACCGTTCGGGGAAGAAAGACGCAGGCAATGAGTTCCACTTCTTTGCTGTACGGATGATGAACGTAGAAGCAAAACACTTCATGGGCGATAAATCTAGTTAGGTTTCATTTTTAGAAAAAGTAGTTTTAACGAGCAAAGCTCAGTTATCCACAGCTTGAGACTGTGTTTATATGTTTGTTACTTTTTCACGCTCAAACGGCTTGACCAATTTTGTTGAAATTCGTGACAATGCTGCCAGTATTTTGGTACTTTGCCAAATGGCAGCGGTCTATCAGATTAAGTTATATACATATTTATTTATGCTTGTCATATTTTTTCTGATTAGATCTGATTTTGGTTTTAGTTTAATATAGTCTTTTTAGTATTTATGTGTAGCAAATATTTTTTTTAAAATTAATACCCGGGTTTAACTAATTAAAAAGTACCCGTAGTAGTATGTGTTAATCTTAGGTACAAGCTATGCACATTCCAAATTCTTTCAGCTGTTACTGGGTGAAAAGAAAACAAACATACTTACACATTGACAAACTTTCGAATTTATAAGATTAGTGTGATTAAATTATATCAATACAATTCAATTTAATGCGCTTACCATGATTCTATCGATGTATATTCAAATACAGTTGCAAATGGGTATATCATTAAGTATCGTTAACAAAGAAGTCTTACGAAACCCGAGTGCCATCGACCTATAATGCTGTTAAGTAAATCCATTGTGTGTTACAATATAAGTGTACCGAACAAAAGAACAGGGTTCTGTAGGATTTTATTAGTTGATCGAGCGAGATCGAGAGAGACATATATTTCTACTATGTTAGAGGTCCCGCTCGATCGATTTCCGTAGAAATATATTTTCAGTAGAAATATATTTCTACTATGCCTCGAAGTTGACTTGGGTGGTTCAGCACTTTTTCCGTCCGTCCGTCTGTCAGAGGCATCTAGCGTCTAAAACATACAAGCAAATAACTTCAAATTCTCAGAGAATATTAAAGATATGGCCCAAAGCCAGATATGACAATTAAAATTTTATAAATGAAAATGTTAAGGGCATACATACTTGAGCGGGGAGCAAAATATTTTTTGTTTTTTTATCTACCCTTGTGGAGTATTGTTGAAAAGGGTTATGCCACTGCGCTCCACGAAATAGTGGACGCTCCACGAGCACGTTTTCTGACTTTTAATTAAAATAACATACGCCAGTACATTTATTCCACTGCACTCCATGAGAAAATTATTAAGTACAGACAGCAAGTAAAGCTCAAATAAAATTGTAAATATATGTGGTTATTACGTTTCAACTCTGCAAGTACAGTACGAAACCGGTATTAAAAAAATCTATGTTGGAAAATAACAATTTGGTAGGCCACCAAAGTCACTGTTTTAGACCTATTTTGTCTCGAGGTTTATCTCAAAAACGGCTTCACACTGAACGCTGAAACTTACGTATAATATCTGTTATATCCTGTACTTGAACAATAAATACAGAAATCAAATAATTATTATTATGAAAAAAAGTTGTAAGCAAGTAACCTCTAAAGTTTATCTCTATGAGACAAAATGTAGGCGCGAGATCTCAGTTCGGCGCGAACGACTAGTTATATATTTTTATTTAATAATAAAGTATTTAAACATAATACGTAACCTATATTTAAATCTCATGTACCTACCTATTTCCTATTGTGAGTTTAACGTAAATATTTCCAGCATCCGTGATATAAGTCTTAGAACGTGTAGTTGAGTGTGTAAAAGCGTGTATTTTTTTCCAGTGACGTTGATTCTATAAGATACGCAGTAAGTCATAATAGATTCATAAATTGCGTAATTTTTATTGTTTCATTATGTTTACGTAATAAATTATTCGCTGAATAGACCGTGGGCCGGTTGTCGTCAACCCTACCTCATCGAGTACCAAGATGAGACCTATATGGGGGTGTCGTGTGTAAAAAGTTATGCTAAAAAAATCAGGGTTGCCTGTTCCTAGCCTGGAGCATTTTGTGCAGGCGACAAAAAACTGATCCATTTTTTTGGTGAAATTAAAAGAACAGAAGGAAGAACGGGGCTATCGATTGGCATATGTCACATCTTGGTACTCGATGAGGTAAATTTCACCAAAAAAATGGATCAGTTTTTTGTCCCCTGTACAAAATGCTCCAGGCTAGGATCAGGCAACCCTGATTTTTTTAGCATAACTTTTTACACACGACACCCCATATAGGTCTCATCTTGGTACTCAATGAGGTAGGGTTGACGACAACCGGCCCACGGTCTAGAAGGTCAAAGAAACAACGAACCGGGAAGTTTCATAATAGTTTTCATAGAAACATAAACGCTTTCACACTAACATTAAGGGACATTATATACACAGCGCACGAGGCGCGCGCCCCGGGCGCTGTGAAGGTAAAATGTATGGCGCGTAAGGGACCTTAATATACACTATACTGCCTTCATAATAAAAAAGGACGTAAATGCATTTTTGTCAAAATTTAGTTACATACATTATCGGAATCAGTAAAAATAGACGCATTTACTATTTTTTTATTTTTTTTTATGTTAAATAGGCAAGCATTTGTCCACTATCTCACCTGATGGAAAGTGATGATGCGGCCGAAGATGTGACATGCTTGCCTAGAAGATACCTATTCACTCGAAACTTGAAGACTCCCAGATTATACCGTTCGGGGAAGAAAGACGCAGGCAATGAGTTCCACTCCTTTGCTGTACGGATGATGAACGTAGAAGCAAAACACTTGGAGCGAACTGAAGGTATGTTGACCGTAACCGTCGTTAGTGGATGATGGTTTGATAGTTTGTCTTGTTGTTAGATGGTAAAAAGGGCATGGAGGAATTAACTCATGTAATTCCTGTGCACACTCTCCAAAATGTAAGCGATAGAATACCGATAAGCTTGCCACCTTACGTCGTCGGTCCGACACATGGCAACCCGGATGATTATTTTTATTATTTATTATAAAATAGTCAAACGCAACTTATTAAATCTGACTTTTAATTAAGACACATCTGCTACAAGTTATAACATATACTAAATACCAAAGACATTTTTGATGTACATTACTGAATTTTGACACAAATGGCAGTTACGTCTTTTTTCCTTATGACGGCAATTAAGGGCGTGCGCATCGGGCGCGCAGCGGGCGCGCTCGTTTTTGTATATAATGTCCCTTTTTTTTTTTTTTTTAATTTATACATGCTAGTGTTTGACCACTATCTCACCTGATGGTAAGTGACAATGTGATCGAAGCTGGTGAGCCCACTAGACCTGGAATACGCAGGCTCTCAAGGATAACTGCCGGAACACCGTATTTGGCTTGGCGGCAGACTTTCAACTTGATGGTGGTAAGCTACTTTGGTAGCAAGCCAGGCGAGCAACTCACAAAATGCTCTACCACCTCTCAAATGTCACCTGATTAGCACCACCCGGGGACCACGTGTAGGGAGTCAGACTTAAGGGGTATCCTCCTACGGACGTGGGTGACTCAGCCCCCATAAACTGTCCCTAAGTTCAATGATTTGTTTTATTGCCAGAAACATTCTCATTACACACACAATTCCACCCAGCATCAGAAACACAAATTTCCCTTGTGAAGAAAACTTGTGTTCCCGACGGGAATCGAAACCGATACCCCTGCTTAAGGGACGTGCTTTACTTAGCCAACGGGCAGTTCAATAAATTATTTAAGTTGAATAACCAACCACGTTAGAGAAATGGTGGGAATAATGCAGTTTCAGGAATTATACGAGTTAATTCCAACTTGTCGATTTTACCATCTAACAACAAGACAAACTGTCAAACGTCATCCATATATGGTTGACATACCTCCAGTTCGCTCGAAGCGTTTCGCTTCTACGTTTATCATCCGTACTGCGAAGGAGTGGAACTCATTGCCTTCGTCTTTGTTCCCCGAACGGTACAATCTGGGAGTCTTCAAGTCAAGAGTGAATAGGTACCTTCTAGGCAAGCATGCTACATCTTCGGCCGCATCATCACTTTCGATCAGGTGAGATTGTAGCCAAATGCTTGCCAATTAAGCATAAAAAAAAAGTTTCGTTCTATTAAGATACATTTGTTTACAAGCAGCGCCTCCCCGGGGGCCAAATCAGGGTGGAAAAGCTGTGAACTAAACGCAATCACGTCACGAGGTACTGAATTTGCGTAATTGGCTTAGTTAAGTAAGCGTTCGCCTTCTAAGCGGGGGTATCGGGTTCGATTCCCGGCGGGAACACAAGTTTTGTCCCCAAGGAAAATTTGTTTTTCTGGTTCTGGTTGTGATTGTGTGTGTGATGTGAATGTTTCCGGCATCCACGACACAAGTCATTGAACTGTGGGGCTGTGAGTGTGAAAGCGTTTATGTTTAATTTAGTTTTTGATATTCATTAGTTATTATATTTTTTTAAAGATAATAAAAAGTATTGATTGTTATTAAGTAAACTTTTGACCACCATCTACATACACCTGATGGTAAGCGATGATGTGGTCGAAGATGTGGCATGAATGCCTATGAGATTTTTATGCTGGCTAGGATAGGCAAGCATTTGACCATTATCTGTGGGCTGTAATTATTCGAATCTGGTAGTTATTAACTTTCATGAGTGCCACTTTGGGGCCCATGTGAATCAACGATTTTGATTTTGATTTATCTCACCTGATGGAAAGCGAAGATGCGGCCGAAGATGTAGCATGCCTGTCTAGAAGATATCTATATCAACAGCCAAAAAGATGTGAGCTGAAAATATTAACAGTTTTTTTTTGTAATAAAAAACAAACCTTATGAAAAATTTAATTAAAATTCGCGGGCAAAGCCATAGGAATATAATAATACAAGTGCGTAGGCATTTACAAAGGTTGCTAATGATGCTTTTTATCATTTATTATAATTATTTCGGACACAAAAACGATCGTCACGTGTTTTCCCACAAAAATACAGACATTTGTATATCGTTATTATTAAGTATTCATCAAAAATTATAACGTCTGTTTGTTGATAAACATATTTACGGGATTGTTCACTACTTACCAATGACGGTATATATACAACAAAGACCATCGAGCTTATAGGTAACTCAAGTGCTCAAGCCTACTACCAGTGGGTAGCGTTTCCATCATGCTGGCGGCATTTCCTCTCTAAATTGCAAGGCTAATACGTTGAGCCAAATAAGTGCCAGACCGGTAGTTTTATAAGTTTACTTCTACGCTGCGGGTGCCGGGTTCGGTTCCCAACGACGCAGAGGGCAGAGACTTGCCCACTAAATTGGGTTCGCGGAACAATTCGCGGATAGCACGGATCAATATATTATATTCTCACAGATCGTACGTTGCTTCTTCGGGAGACGATAATGTACGACCCGATATTTCACGGCCGATTTTGTACAGCCAATAATACACACCCTCATAATTCATGTTCATGGATTCGAAATATCAGGCAGTGGATCCCCGAGTCGTCAATTATTGCCTGTACAAAATCGGTCCGTATCGATAATGTACGGCCAAAAATGCATGTTGCTGGCTTCCAAATATCAGGGAGTCTAATACTGTGCGTGATATACTGGCTGCGGAAAATCACTCCGTGTCGATATTGTACGGCCAATATTGCACAGCCAATAATTGGAAGGCAACCACAGACAATCATAAATACTCTCTATGCGATGCCTCATTTGTTTAGGCGAGTCACTAGGAAAATATTAAAAAGTTCTGACCTAAGAACATTAAAACATTTGCCTCTCTATTGTCTTTACAAAAGTGGCTGCAAGTCTAGGTTAGGTTTGGTTCAAACTGCGATTTACCGCCGGGGCAAGATAGTGACTATTAGCGGTTACCCTATCTTGCCCCACCTCGGCGAGGGACTGCTTACGGGGGGATTTTTAGTGGGTTCGAGCCCCACATTCCCCTTTCCTTCACCCCTGAGAAGGAAAGCTAGGCTAGAAGAGCTAGGCATTTTCCCCCGACAAAAAAAAAGGTTCAAACTGTGACAAAACAAAGTGGTGAAGCGTCTTGCTTTGCACTCATACCCGCCCGCCATATTTCATTGCGCATTTTGTAATGAAACCGCTCACACACATTTATATACTTGTGCTAAATTCAAAAATACACACGATCCTAAATCTCGTTATGATTTTATTAAATCCAAACGTGGATGTGTAAACTGTCTCAGTATGACGCATAATTTATCGACCTGTAATTCGTCATCTGTCTGCGAGTTATGTAGAAAACGACACCATACGCTTTTACATTTTGTGAAACAAAATAATAATACGCATGTACAAACGCATTCACACTCACAACCCCACACTAAGTTCAAAGACTTGTATCGTGGGTGCCGGAAACATTCACATCACACACACAATGTACACACTGCTTATGCGAATTTTCCCGTGCTGTCGCCGACAACGCCGCCGCCGCCGGTGCCGCCGCCGGTGCCGCCGCCGACTGATTGCGCGCCTTCACCCGCTTTAAATCTACCGCTTACGTCACATAATGCCGCTGTGCTTCTATCCGCCGAAACAAAACCGAAGTCGACTGTCTTATTATCAACCGCTCAGGTGTACGCGCGTTTTAAAGGTAGTACAGGTCCGAAAACTATCATCAGATGTTTAATTGATAATGGTAGCATGAACAATTTAGTAACGACTGAATGTTGCCGCGCTTTAAACTTGCCGATAATACCTTTGAGTAATTCTTTTGTCAAAGGTGTTGGCTCAACTTCGCGTCCAATCGTTGGATACGTGTATTTGGATATTGAATCCCGCATATACCCGCAACAGAAATACACCATACACGCTCTTGTCGTGGAGTGTATTACAGATCAATTGCCGTCGCAATTTATTGAATGGAATCGTAACATAGATTACCGCGACCTCCCGCTCGCAGATTTGAATTGGAATATTCCAGGAGACATTCAGGCAATTATAGGTGCCCAACTCTTTCCGTACATTTATTTGGGGAAACGGGTTGACTTTGGTCTGGGACTTCCACCTGCACTTCTAACCACTTTTGGTTACGTTCTGATGGGAGATTATCCGCGTAATGACACCATACCTACCGCTTCTTTCACCGCGCTCGCGCTGAACGATCTAGTACAGAAGTTTTGGGAACTCGAAGAAGTACCTACGATGCGTTTGTTGTCACCCGAAGAGACGGAGTGCGAAAATATTTTCACGTCATCAGTGACGCGTGATGATGTCGGTCGCTACACGGTATCGCTGCCATTCAGCAAGGATCCATCTGAACTCGGCAATTCACATGCTGTTGCTCTTCGCCGATTTATGGCACTAGAAAGAAAATTTCGCCAGTCACCCGATTTGGGGGAAAATTACAACCAGGTCATTCGAGAATATATCGACAATGGTTATCTTAGCCCTGTCGATGAAACCGAAATTTCTGGTGGAGGCTACATACCTCACCATGCGGGCGTGCGACCTGATAAGCCGATGCCGCGTATAGTGTTAGATGCAAGTTCGAAAACTCACACAGGTATGTCTTTAAATGACGTGTTGCATATAGGACCTAATTTGCAAGCTGATCTGTTTTTATTGCTTTTGCAATTCCGCTTGTTTCCTGTCGCGATGAACGCTGACATAAAATGAGTTATGTGCTGCTGTGCTTATGTCTAAGTTAGTGAAGGTTGTCCATGACTCTTACGCTGCACGCGTTCCTATTGCAGGAGTGTATGCATTCTCCGATTCGACAATTGCCTTATCGTGGATACATTCTTCCCCACATCGTTGGTCGATTTTCGTGAGTAACCGCGTCGCTCAGTGTCAAGAGAACTTAGCCGCGAAACACTTCTACCACGTAGCTGGTGTAGAAAATCCTAGTGATTGTCTGTCGCGAGGTATGCTGCCGTCGCAGCTAGTCTCGCATGACCTCTGGTGGAATGGCCCTTCCTGGATGCATTCCGCTCCTGAAGAATGGCCAATCAAGCCATTTACGCCGACTGACTGCAGTAACCTTCCTGAGCACAAGACAAATGTGTTGACAGTGACTTCTCAATCGGAACAACCGCTTTTATGTGAGTTGGCGCAACGCATTTCGTCTTGGGACAAATTGCTGCGTGTCATCTCATACATCCTGAGATTCGCACGACCGAAAAATAGCATCGTGCCACGGTCTGTTCAGGCATTGACAGCCGCGGAACGTGCTATGGTCCGCGCCGTGCAATCAGTTCATTTTGCAGATGACGTAAAGTGCATTAAAAATAAAAAAATGCCATCCATGAAGCTGCAACGCTTGGCTGTCTTCTTAGATGAAGAGGATATTTTGCGGGTTGGCGGAAGACTTTCTAAGTCAAATCTTCCATTTGATGCCAAGTACCCGGTCCTACTTCCTAAACGCGATCATATCGTTGATCTTATCATACGACATTACCATGTCGTGAACTGTCATACTGGCCCTGGACTTCTCATGTCGATTTTACGACAGCGTTTCTGGGTATTAGATGCCAGAACTGTCGTCAGGTCTCAATGTCGTAAATGTAATACGTGTTTTAAGGTGAATCCGTCGCATCCCACTCCCATGATGGCAGATCTTCCTGCGTATCGTGTTTCAGAAGCGAAAGCCTTTGCTCACACAGGAGTAGATTATGCGGGTCCCATACGCATAACGCTTACCCGCCGTAGAGGTCAACACGCGCAGAAGGCGTATGTCTGTCTGTTTGTATGCCTGGTTACTACTGGTTTTAAATTCTTCGGCTTTTGTAGACGCCTTTAAACGCTTTATTTCCCGCCGCGGACCAGTATCCTGTCTTTACTCTGATAATTCCACCACTTTCGTTGGTGCTAAAGCTCAATTGGATGAGCTATATACTTTTTTATTGAACTCTAGTTTCAATTCGTCACTCTCAGAGGAGTTGATGACCCGACGCATTGACTGGAAAATGATTCCTCCTAGAGCTCCCCATTTTGGAGCAATGTGGGAATCGAACATTAAGAGTTTGAAAACTCATATGTACAGGGTGATAGGTAGTCAGCTTCTAACATATGAGGAATTACAAACCGTATTGACGCAAATAGAGTGTATTCTTAATTCGCGCCCTCTGAATGTTGTATCTTCCGATCCACACCCAGAGGTGATAACTCCCGCCCATTTTTTAATGTCGTCTCCCTTGCAATACTTACCCACTGCCGATCTTTCTGATCAGCGCATCAGTCTTGTACAACGCAAAGAACTTTTGGACAGCATGGTCCAATCCTTTTGGAAAAAATGGCGCTTAGAGTATTTGCATACGTTGCAAGTAAGGCAAAAGTGGGCTACTCCGGATAAACCGGTTGAAATCGGGACTGTAGTACTCGTTGGGCAGGATAATTTAGCTCCTCTAAACTGGCCTTTAAGGGTTATTACCGAAGTTTATAAAGGCACCGACGGTATTGTTCGTGTTGCCACGGTCAAGACCAGTTCAGGTAGTTTCAAACGCCCTATCGTCAAACTATATCCCATTCCGACACAATAAATGTATATTCGTAAAATATTTATTATTATTTATTATTTATATATCTACGCGCTTATATAAGTATTCCGCATTATGAGGATTAAGTTACAATTTCTTAATAATTAACATTCACGCCCGATCAGACATAAAGTTCATTGATCTTTTAGATTATTTCATAATATAAACGAGTAGAATCTAATAACTCTTACTGTTTCTTTTGAAAGATCTTGCGCTCTTCCAAGGCGGGTGCATGGTGAAACGTCTTTGCCTTTTATAATATAAGAAATAAGTATAAATTATACATCTGTGAATAAATACTTCACTTTATATACCTAATATTCATATTGGCAAGAATCTTTGGATATTTGTGTACATTTGCAGTGTATTAGGCTCTCTGCTGACCACTGTTAGAGATCGTTCAAGGACGATCCTAGAGATGGCGCTAGTTGTATCGAGTGACATTTTTTGCGCTCGCGACTAACTTCATATTCGTGTGTGTCACCGCTCTGTGCGTGGACAAAAAACGCTCCGCTATTGAATTTTGTGACGTAGAAAACTAATTAAATAATGATCATCTAATTAACCAGGACTTAAAATAAAAACTTCATCGTGTCTATTGTGATCGACCGCTTCATCTGTTATGTGATTTAGTGTTCCGTGCCTCGTACATTTTCGGATGTTTTCGGATTCAAACTCGCCGGCCGGCGCGACGTGGAGTTGTGTGTGTGCGCTTAGGCATACATACAGTTTGCTGTAGTTCCTTTCTTGGGGAGCTCCGGAGGCGGTTTCGAAGCAGTCTAAGGTACGTGGGCTTAAATAAACACTGTAAATTGATTCGTGTATCCCTACTGATTTTTGCCAATGTTCAAAATAATTTACCGCTATCATTAAAAATATTAATACGTAAATGGTGGGCTATTTACACGCCAGCGATTTTACTCGCGCCACCACAAAGCACGAGCCAAGCGAGCGAACTCAAAGCTAAGTTATTAAAAGAAAAAAAAATGAAATAATCAACATCATCATCATCTCAGCCACAAGAAGTCCACTGCTGGAGATAGGCCTCCCCCAAAGATTTCCAAAAAGAACGGTTGTTAGCGGTCTGCATCGAGCGTCTTCCTGCGACCTTCATTATGTCGTCCGTCCACCTTGTGGGCGGTCTTCCGACACTGCGCTTGCCAGTCCGTGGCCTCCATTCGAGAACCTTTCGGCCCCATTGGCCATCAGTTCTGCGTATTATGTGCCCGGCCCATTGCCACTTCAACTTGCTAATCCGCCGGGCTATGTCGGTGACTTTCGTTCGTCTACGGATCTCCTTATTTCTGATTCGATCTCGTAGAGAAATTCCGAGCATAGCTCAATAATGAAATAATAATGAACAAAAAACAATATTATTCGTCATATCTGAGTCACCCACGTCCGTAGGAGGATACCCCTTAAGTCTGACTCCCTACACGTGGTCCCCGGGTGGTGCTAATCAGGTGACATTTGAGAGGTTGTAGAGCATTTTGTGTGTTGCTCGCCTGGCTTGCTACCAAAGTAGCTTACCACCATCAAGTTGAAAGTCTGCCGCCAAGCCAAATACGGTGTTCCGGCAGTTATCCTTGAGAGCCTGCGTATTCCAGGTCTAGTGTGTTTACCAGCTTCGGTCACATCGTCACTTACCATCAGGTGAGATAGTGGTCAAACACTAGCCTGTCACAAATAAAAAAAATATATCTCCGTAGAGGTTTCTTAGCCTCACCCTGTGAGAGGAAGGTACACTCCTTGCCCTCTTGAAATTACTGGATCATTTGACTTTGAAACGAATTATCGGTCGTGCATTATTGACTGTACATTATGAGCTCGTGCTAATATTTTCCGACCAGTATTGTACGGCCATTATTGCTCGACCTGATATTTCGTGTACACGAAAATCAAATATTGGTCGCGTTTTCCTGGCTGCGTATTATCGGCTGTACAAAATCGGTCCGTGATGTTATTTCACATCCAATAATGTTCGGCCTGTATTGCACAACCTGATTTTTGGATTCCATGGAATTTTGTAAGATTTGTAAGATTTTGTAAAGCTGATAATACGCAGCCTGAAAACGCAACCAATATTTGACTACCATGTACACAAAATATCAGTTCGTGCTTACTGGCCGTACAATACTGGTCGGAAAATATAAGCACGAGCTGATAATGTACAGCCAATAATGCACGACCGATAATTCGTGTACATACAATTGTCAGAATCAAAGCCTCGTTTGGATGATCCAGTAATTTCAAGAGGGCAAGGACCTTCCTCCCTTAGGAAGGACCCTCTACGGAGATATGACGAATAATAATTTGTTTTTTGTTCATTATTATTTCATAATTTTTATTTTAATAACTTAGCTTTGAGTTCGCTCTCTCGGCTAGACTTTGTTTTGTCGCATTTTGAACCTTTTTTTTTGTGCGAGCTTTGTATATCAAGGTCCCTTAAGCGCCATACATTTTATCTTCACGGCGCCCAGGGCGCGCGCCTCTGGCGTTTTGTATATCATGTCCCTTAGAGTGTATGAATATTTTTTTAGCAGCAATGTAATGCATAGACATACAAAGCGTTTGAAATATAGATGTAATAATAACATATTGTAACTGTAAATTTTAATTTAATTACACTGGGAGTGTTAAAATCAGTAATAAAACGAGCATTCATTAAGAAAGCTTATTGACCGAGCGAGCACGTAGCGCGAGCAAAGCGTTTCCGTTTCAGCTTGGGCAAAATTGCTTTCGTATGTCCAGCGGATTTCCAGTTGTTCTCCTCTACAGGTCACTCTTCTCAACCAAATCACTAGAAATTGTGTGAGCAGGTTCGATAATAAAATAGAATATTTTTTCAGCGCATTTTTATTTTTTCAAAGCGTTAAAACAAACAAATTTCAGCCATTTCAAAAAATACGCGAGGTCTTCAATTCACAATAGTTGTTAAACGGATGGTTGATATATTTAGCATATAAAAATAATTAAAAAACCGACTTCACCGCTTTATATTCGGATCCTTGATCAGATTTAATGTATTAAACACGCATTATTGACGATAACTCAAAAACTAGAAATCAGATCTTGATCAAATTTCAATGGGACCACATGAAAAGCACCAGCTTTCGAATAAAAAAATAATCATTTAAAAATCGGCTCACAACGAAAGAAGTTATGAGGTAACTTTAGAAGTCGGTTAAAAACGAGAACATCGTCAAAGTAGTCCACAAAATAGGCATTATTGACGATATTTCAAGAATTACTGATCTGATCTTGATCACATTTAAATGAAACAAATTGGAAAGCAACATCTTTCAAACTAAAAAAAGATTTTCGAAATCGGTTCACGTGGAAAGAAGTTATAAGGTAACATAAAAAAAAATTAGAGTGACTTGAGTACCTCCTACTTTTTTGTGACGTCGGTAAAAATACATGGAGGTAAACTGCACAAGCGCTTTCTGGCTACTACATATTATAGATATACTTAGGTTATATGAACTGCCTGTTGGCTTAGATGAGTGAGCGTTCGCCTTCTAAACAGGGGTATCGGGTTCGATTCCCGGCGGGAACACAAGCTTTATCCCCAAGGAAAATGTGTGTTTCTGGTGTGATGTGGATGTTTTCGGCACCCACAACACAAGTCATCAAACTTAGTGCTGTTAGTGTGAAAACGTTTATGTTTATACTAACCGTGCCCCGCGGTTTCGCCCGCTATTATCAAGTCAAAAAGTAGCCTATGTGTTAATCCTAGGTATAATCTATGTACATTCTTAATTTTAATCAAATCCATTCAGCCGTTAAAGCGTGAAGAGGGAACAAACATACTTACACACTTACACACAAACTTTCGGATTTATAATATTAGTAGGATATATTTTTTACTAGCCGTGCCCCGCGGCTTCGCCCGCTATTATCAAGTTATAAAGTAGCCTATGTGTTAATCCTAGTTATAATCTATGTACATTCCAAATTTCATCTAAATCCGTTCAGCCGTTAAAGCGTGAAGAGGGAACAAACATACTTACACACTTACATACAAACTTTCGGATTTATAAAATTAGTAGGATTTTTATACAATTGACGACCTAGTTGGCGCAGTGGACAGGTGTCCGCCCTCTGCTCCGTGGGTCCTGGGTTCGATTCCCGGCAAGAGCACAAATTCCTTCCCAAGGGTTATTTGTACTTCTGGTTCTGGGTGTAATGCTCGGCCGAAATTCTTGCCAGGTTCTTCTCGAGATGGCTGTCATTTTACGAATCTGGCTGAGGGTCTCTATATGAATTAACGATATATAGTAAAAAAAGGAATGGTTGGTTTGTGGCGAATAAAATAACAAGTAAAGTAACGTTAAATAACATGAGTATCTAAACAAATTAAACTTAAAATTAGTTATTCATGTTGTTTTTAAAACTGTACGTCGTAAAACAATTATAATGATTGTCTTTTAGTACCCACAGTCATTTTGCTTATGTAAGACGTACATTAGTTTAAAAGTTAAATTTATACATATTTACAAAAATGATTCTTACAGTGTACGTTTTCTTATTACAATTGTTTGTAGCTGTTGAAAAAAAAGTTAAATTACTTTGTAATATAAATTTTACGTATGTATTACAAAATCTTAAAAAAATCTTAAAAATATATTTTTTAAACAGTAATTTTTCTATGTTACTCAAGTCGAATTGTGATGTGAAAAATTGTTTAAATATAAAAATTATTTATCATGTTTTTAATGTTTGTTTAAATTTTTTTGCTATTTATTTCGGAATGTTGAAGATAATGAATGTTCCTATAGAGTATTTAGAGGTTCCTGAAGTAGAAATAGCGTCAAGATTCAAACATGCTTATTTTACTAACTGGAATTATGTAAGTAAAACGCTTTTACACTCACAGCCCTACACTTAGTTCTTGTGTCGTGGTTGCTGGAAACATTCACATCATACACACAATCACACGCAGAACCAGAAACACAAGTTGTCATTGGTTACATGAGTAAGATGTATGTAATGTATAATTTTATAACCCAATTTACAAGTACACGTTGTTTCTATAGAGCAAGGCTCTAAACATTATAAAAATTTTGCAATATCCCGATGTAATCCCGATCGAAAAAATTAATGAAAAATATCCGGATGACCGAGCTTTGCTCGGTTTTTTGTTTTTGGTAGAATGTGTTTGAATTTGTAGCCTCAGAAAGCTCCATCTTGTGTCGAGTAGAAACAGTTTTTTACATCGATCATGGCGTAATAGATGGCGCTGATAGTTTCTTAAACCCGGTTTTTCAAATGCAGTTTGGAAACCGATCATTTCTCGAACCTGGAACGTTGATAAATCGATTCCTTGGGCCGATAAACCCCTAATCTGTAACTTTCATGAAAATCGTTGGAGCCGTTTCCGAGATCCAGATTACACATATATATATATATAAGAATTGCTCGTTTAAAGGTATTAGATATGCGTCGCCGAGTTTCTTGCCAGGTTCTTCTTGAGATGGATGATCTGTAATTTTGCGAATCTGGCAATAGATTCATTAACTATCATGAGTGCCTCTTTGTGGCCCATGTGAATAAATGATTTTGATTTTGAATGTTTCACTTCAACATATATTTTGTTTCTATTCTTCATTTCCTCTTTCCCCGGACCCCTGCACTGTGCAGACGTGTGCTAACTAGTCCTTATTTAAATAATTCCACAAAATATATTCCAAATAGTTTCGCTTAAATCGGCAGTTAAATAATAGGAGTGCATAAACAACAAGAAGGTCGACACACGGCGCACGGCGACGACCGGTAAGCTTCTTATCAGTCATACCGTCCTGGTAGCTTGCCGCGGACTGCGCTGCACCGTCCACTTCCACCGCGCGTTCTGGACGACCCGCCCCGCCCGTCCGTCTGCACCTCCGACGCCTCGTATACTGCGTGTCAATCATGTCGCTTAAACGTACCCCACCAACGAAGGCTAATTTAATGCCGCTATCTACTGCGCCGCTGGCGCACTGCGCCTCGGATCCTAACATCGCCGGGTCGGCCTCGCTAGCGCGTCATCAACAGGAAAGCGACCCTAATATAAATACGCGAAGTATCAAGCGTAAGCACGATGAATGTTCGATCGGTAAAACTGAACTCATGGAGCTGTTAGCGACGTTAGAACAAAAACAAGAAATGAGATTTAAAACAATAATGAGCACAATGCAAGAAGGAATACGGTCGCAGACCGAACAGAACGAAGATTTACAAAAATCTATGGACTGCTTGGGCCAAAAGTATACCGAAGCACTTACTAGAATTACTCAACTAGAAGAGGAAAGAGTAGCCGATAAAAATCATATCTTACTGATGCAATCTAAGCTTGAACAAATGGAGTGCAGCTTGCGTAGCTCTAGCGTTGAAATAAGAAACATTCCGAAAAAAGCGGGAGAAACAAAGAATGATCTGCTCCTTTTGATCACAAAGATAGGTGACACCATTGGCGTTCCTGTTCAAACCCCCGAAATATGCGACATTTACCGCATTAATACAAGAAAAGAACACAGTAAGACTATTATTGCAGAATTTACAACGGCGATAAGCAGAGAAAAGTTCCTAAGCTCAGCTCGTGCATTTAATAAACGTAACTCAGACTGTAAATTAAATACTACTCAACTACAGCTAGAGGGCACGCGCCAGCCGGTGTATATATCTGAAAGCCTTACTCCTTTAGCAAAGAAGCTTTTCTATCTGGCCAGGGAATTTGCGAAAAACAATGACTACAAATTTTGCTGGTCGTCCCGTGGGAAAATTTTCCTAAGGAAGGCTGAAAGTTCGCCCCTAATTAAGTTGAATAATGCCGAAGATCTGGAGATTCTAAAAAACTAACTGTTCCCCTTTTTGTAATAACACTTTATTTATTACATAGCTCATTTTGCTATTGTGCTCTTGATTTAATCTGTATCTTTTCTATTTTCTTGCAAATTATGCTGTACCAACGAGATTTACAAACTAACACACCTACACAAACAACACATACACAAATATTTATTAAACATTATATTTACATATCATATTACTATTCATCGCGGCAAAATTTTGAATGTGACACAACAAGGGTATGCCAACAAACTTATTTCGTAGATTATCTTAAAATTCCTAACACTGCCATTCATGTTAAAAATAAAATACAACCACATCCTAACCAAATTACGTTGCCTATCATAAAAAAATCATTGTATTATGGAAAAACTAGATACGTCTTCAAATTTGGTTTTAAAAATAATAAAGCACGTCGACCTTATGATATGAACAGCTTTCGAATGAGCAGTCAGCACTGTCTATTACCTAACTATAACATAACATTATGCAATTTGTATACTTTACAAATTGTTATAAACACATTTCTATTTAATAATGGATAGTTTGTCTATTATAAACAACTTAGACAGCACTGCTCTTATTGAAAGCTTTTGTACAAATTCCCCAACAGACTGTAAACTTAAACTGGGAGACGTATCCAACCAAATCACTATTATTTCTCAAAATATACGTAGTATACGTAAAAACCTTGATTATTTCACAGTATTTATTAAACGATTGTCATTTATACCAAATCTGCTCGTGTTCACCGAATGTTGGACTGATGAGTTTTTTACTCCAACTGCTTTACCTAACTATATGTGTCATTATACAAAAACATACCTAAATCAAAATGATGGAATTGTGGTATACACCAGGTTAGGTGTCTCTGTAAATATTGAAGAACCAAAATGCAACGATGCGAACTGTTTACTTATAAAAATAGAAAACTTGATAACGGTAGTTGCTATATATAGATCTCCCTCAGTCCGAGACACTCACAAGTTTCTGGAATCTCTAGAGGAGATAATTAGCAAGATAAAAGGACCAGCGCTGATAACGGGTGACATTAACTTAGACATAAAACCTACTACCAATGATCCCAGAGCACTTGAATACCTTGATGTAACTGCCTATTATGGGTTTATAACCGGACACGTGCTACCCACAAGAGGACCTAATTGCCTTGACCATGCTCTAATAAGAAGTAAGACCCCAGCTCGGGTAATAATCTGCGATTCTGACATAACCGACCACGACACTGTAATCATAGGCATTGAAAACTTTGTAAAGTCACCGCGCAGACTCAAATTGATTGAGAAAACTCGCTATAATGCACTTGTTACAGATCTGGAGAATTTTGATTGGTCTTACTTGTATTCATTGGATGACGTTGCAGCCGCTACCAACTTTTTCATTGACTCAGTGACTGGTTGTCTCAAAAACAATATTCAAACCGTTAAATTACCAAGCTCAGAATTCATGTGTAAGCCATGGATGACTACCAATTTATTGAAATGCGTCAGAAAACGAGATGCTCTACACATGAAGAGTAAAATACGTAAAAATGACTTAGAACTACAAACGACATACAAAAATTACCGGAACTATTGTGACGACCTGTTAAGAAGATTGAGAGACCAACATGACCAGAATCAAATAGAAGCATCTAGGGGTGACAGCAAACGGCTATGGAAAACGGTTAAAGGCTTGTGTAGTATTAGCACTTCTCAAAATGAACCAACGGATCTTCTTAAACTTAAACCAACTGCACTAGACTCTGCCAATCATGTGAATCATTTCTTCTCATCCGTGGGGAAAAGTCTTGCTGATGACATTTTAAGCCGACTACATGCAACTGAGGAAAGTTTAGTTAACATGATACCTTTTAATGACAACTCACCGTCGAACTCTTTCTTTCTGTCCCCAACGGATAGTTATGAAATAAGCAAAATACTCGCGGGGTTAAAGCCTTCGTCTGCTCCTGGATCTGACAAAATTAAAAATGACGTACTAAAAAGGGCCCGTCACGTATTGGCAGAGCCAATTGCCCATATATGCAATTTAAGTATGGCAACTGGCAAGGTGCCAGATTGCTTAAAAATCGCTGATGTATGTCCAATCCATAAGGGCGGTGACACAAGCTCTATCACTAATTACAGGCCAATCTCACTGCTTCCAACAATATCAAAAGTACTGGAAAAAGTTGTCAACAAGCGTCTCCTGGCTTACCTGGAAAATAGCAACCTGCTATCTCCAAACCAACATGGCTTTCGCTGCCATAGATCGACTGAGGATGCGGTGGTAGCTCTGGTTGACATAGTGGCAGAGAAACTGGATGCAGGCAAAAAGTGTATCGGTGTCTTTTTGGACTTGGCAAAGGCATTCGATACCGTATCTAGGCCAATGCTACTAAGAAAGCTGGAGTTGCTCGGAGTCCGTGGTCTTCCGTTGGAATGGTTCCGATCGTATCTCTCAGATCGAAGCCAGAGAGTCCGGATCGGTGATACCGTAAGTAATTATACCGGTATAGACTTTGGAGTTCCGCAAGGCAGTGTGCTAGGGCCTACCCTTTTTCTAGCCTACATTAACAACCTATGCGAGCTCAAAATAAACCAATCGAATATTCTGGCATTTGCTGATGACACGGCTCTCATATTCCATGGTAATACCTGGAAAGAGGCTGTTGATACAGCTGAAACTGGTCTAGAAATTGTTGCTAGTTGGTTACAAAGCAACCTTCTTACACTGAATACTAGTAAAACCAAATTCTTAGCATTTAGGATATCTGACCGCACAAAACCTGCACATCCTATCAAGCTACAACTCCATCGGTGCAACAATAAACCCCTTTGTAACTGTCTAGAAATAGGAGAGGTGGAGAGCATCAAATATCTGGGAATATTAATTGATAATAATATGAGATGGACATTCCAAATAAATGCTCTCTATTGCCGGCTCCGAAAAATGCTACATATTTTCAAGAAGCTTAGCTCAATTTCTGACACCGACACGTTAAGGATTATATATCTTGCTCTTTGCCAGTCTGTGCTCAGCTATGGAATCGTGTGCTGGGGTGCAGCTGCTAAAACTACCCTAATGAAGCTTGAAAGGGCGCAGCGCGCAGTTCTCAAAGTAGCTTATAAAAAGCCATATCGATATTCTACGGATAAACTCTACTCAGACACAAACCATTTGAGAGTAAGACAATTATACATTATGGCAGCCGCGTTAAGATTCCATAAAAGTGCGCCAATTACAGCTTCCAGAACTCAGAAATCGTCGCGTCGCAACAAATGGGAAACTCCGTGCTTCAAAACACAATTTGCGCAGAAATCTTTTGCTTACAAAGGGACCCAACTGTACCGAACCATTGATAGAGCACTGGAAATAATAAATGATACACGCCGCAGCTGTAAGAACAAAATCTATAAATGGCTACAGACTAAAAACTACGATGCCATAGAAAACTTGATAAAAGTGCCTAGATAACCATATGGGCCTGCTTCATCGCCTCCGAGATGCAGTCCTTTTGACTCCTCCATCCGTACAACCTAACATTTGCTAATTAAGCTTATCAAAACGCTGTATTACGAAGATGAATCAGGCCCTTTTATCTAAATCGAATAAATATTTATCTGACTGTCGCAGCGTAAGTGATCTGTACTATATGTATTGGAGGCTGGGATCATATGATATATAGTTTACTCCTCCTGTTGTGTCACTTGTATTTTTACCTATAACTTAAACTATACCTATCATTCCTTACAAAACAAAACACGCAACCATTAATCTTGTCCGTATTATTAAAACACATATATAAAATACACAACACACACACGCACACACACATCAAACATATCTCCCTCTCGTTGACTAACCTTTGTATTTAATTTTTTATTACTTTTATATACCTAAAACGAAAGAGAACTACCTCCCACGACACAGGTTTTCCTAGTGTGGGAGCTAGGGTTACAAATTCTCATGTTATTTCAGTATGCATTAGATAACTATTGTTACTTGTCATCACTTTAATAAGATTTCTGTTACTTAAGAAGACTTGTGTTATTTAAGTAATCACATACTAGATGCTTCTGAATGTTTCCTACTTTATTTGAAATAAACTTTATTATTATTTAGCGACTTTCGCGGTTGAATAAGTTTCATTTGCAAGATTTTTTCGTTGAAAATTACACCTTAATGTGTTTTTTTTTATTCATTTATCTTTATGCCGTAAATTAATAACAAAAGAAGGTTACATTATTACGTAAGCTAGAGATTGTTAAGTTTCTAAAAAGATATGGACTTCATTTGATCGAGTGAGATTTCTAAACTTGGGTAGTATACCGCATACAAAATGGGTGAGGCACCCTAGCTCATACATTTTACGATAGAATTCCTTAAATCGTAACTAAATTACCACTGGGAAAGTTCAAATCTGTAATAAAACGGGCATTAATTAAGAAAGCTTACTATAAAACGATCGACTATATTAATGACAAGGATGCATGGAGACATACTGCACAAACTCTTTCTAGCAACTACCAAAATAACACCTAGGTTAATAAAATTATGTATAAGAGATTAAGAATGTTTAAAAAAAAAAACGAATGAAAAAAAATGCGCCGCCGAGTTTCTTGCCAAGTTCTTCTCGAGATGGCTGTAATTTTGCGAATCTGGCAATAGAATACTTAACTTTCATGAGTGCCTCTTTAGGGCCCATGTGAATAAACGATTTTGATTTTGATACAAATTTCACGTGTCATAACGCGAGCTACACGCACACAAAACACTTACATTTGCGTGCTTCTCTCATTATGTATGAAATTACTAGCCGTGTCCTGCGGCTTCGCCCGCTATTATCAAGTTAAAAAGTAGCCAAGGTGTTAGTCCTAGCTATAAGCTATGTACATTCCAAATTTCATCCAATTCCGTTCAGCTGTTAAAGCGTGAAGAGGGAATACACTTTTTTTATGACCAATAGGCTAGCATTGGACCGCTATTTCACCTGATGGGAAACAACGATGCGGTCAACGGTGGGACATGCTTGCCTAGAAGGTACCTGTTCACTCTTGACTTGAAGAGGCCCAAGTTATACTTATCGGATAACAAGAACGAAGGTAGGGTATTCGATTTCTTTGCAGTTCGCAATATAAAAGTTGTGGCAAAACGCTAGATTCTAATCTGAGGAATGTCCACCATAAAATGATGTCTTGTTTTAGTACGCCTTGTTGTCCGATGATAAAAAGGAGCTGGAGGAATACTGGAGGAATAAATACTTACACACAAACTTTCGGATTTATATTATGACTAGCCGTGCCCCGCGGCTTCGCCCGCTATTATCAAGTTAAAAAGTAGCCTATGTGTTAATCCTAGGTATAATCTATGTACATTCCAAATTTCATCCAAATCCGTTCAGCCGTTAAAGCGTGAAGAGGGAACAAACATACTTACACACTTACACACAAACTTTCGGATTTATAATATTAGTAGGATTATGATGTCCGTATTTCTTTCAAGCCCGTGGTTTTAACATGCAACCCAAAACCTGCAAAATTAATAAAATCTTTTGGATCACGATTTGTTCTCGACTGAGGTTAATGTTTTATTATGTAATATAAATAATGTTAACGTATACGGAATATCTTTATGGTTGAATTGGCATTGAAACTTACATTTTAATATGGACATCGCAAAGGAGTTCAGTTGTTTTAGGGTTCATTCCGGCTTCTCTTTTTATTTGACTTCACAAAAAAGGAGGTTCTCAATTCAACTGTACTGCTTGTTTTTTATCGACTTCCCAAAAAAAGGAGGAGGTACTCAAGTCGACTGTATTTTTTTTTATTTGTGTTACCTCATAACTTCTTTCCACGTAAACCGATTTCACACATTTTTTTTTAGCTTTAAAGATGTTGCTTTCCAATTGGTCCCATTTAAATAACAATGGCGAAAGTTTAGTTGGCCTATGTTTGATCGTATTTAAATGTGAAATTAACGAAATTCATTTAAATAAATTACAATGATTTTCTAATACAACAGAAAAGGCAGACGAAGCCAGGTAATAAAATACACATTAAAAGAAACAAAACGATTACTTTCTGGTTTTTCATTTTCCTGTTTTTGTCTATGCTGTGGTTATATAATAAGATGTTACCATGTCTATTGCCTTACCCTAGTGCATCTCTATATTCCTAAGCGTAATTCTAATTGATGTATCCATATAACAAAAAATACTATGGTAACTTATGTATGAACCATCAGCTGCCTAGAATCCGTCGAAAGCTGGTAGGTACTTTTCATTGTTCCCATTGAAATTTGATCAAGATCTGATTTCTAGTTTTTGAGTTATCGTCAATAATGCGTGTTTAATACATTCAATCTGATCAAAGTTCCGAAGATAAAGCTGTGAAGTCGGTTTTTTAAGGTTTGATTTCGTTTAATTATGTTTTTTAATGTGTACCTCATAACTTCTTTCTGGGTGAAACGATTTTGATTTTTTTAAAATCTGAAATGTGGTGCTTCACATGTGATCCATTTAAATTTGATCAAGATCTGACCGGTGTTTGAGTTATCGTCAATAATGCGTATTTATTTGATTTAGTCTGATCAAGGGTTCCGAAGATAAATATGATAAATATGGATAGATGGTTCGTATAAACTACGAACCATCTTTTAAAAGTCAGTTCCTTCGACAAGTAAATTTATTATATTTATACGGAACCACAGACAAATTTGTTATTTTTTATTATTTGTCCTTGTCCTTGCATTTTGCACAATTTATTACTTCTCAATTAATATTATGTCATGTTTAATCTACAAGGTTTCTATTATTAAAATTTTCAAAGACAGTAAATTAATTAATTTAGAATTAGACCATGGTTCTATCTTGATGGAGTTTAACGTGTTAATAAAAAATTAATATATTTTATTATTATTAGGGTTTTAAAAGTGTCTTTTGAGTTTTTGCTATCAGATATTTTTTATCAATTTTTTTTATACCAATAAAAAAATCTGCATTTCAATTTTTTTTTTTTTCATGAACATAATTTATTTTTATATTAAAAAATTGTTTTCTGCAGTTACAAAGCCAATAAATTATATCCAATAAAATGGTGGAATTACAAGTGAAAATGTTATATATCCGAAAAATGTTAGACAATCGCGTGTATACAAAATTTTCTAACAATTTGCTAATTAGGAGTATTTTTCATTATTTATTTTGTTTTTTATTTTATTCTGTGGTTATTTGGGGATTGAACTTAAAAAGTTTAATGAGTTTTGACATGAGGGAGCAATTTAATAACGCAATTATGTTTAGATTTCGGTTTTGTTTGTTCACAAATTGGAATTTGGTGAGTATTTATTCGTATTCTCAGTTTAAACATTAAAATATTTTTTAAATACCATAATTTTATTCATTATTTTTATTTTGTGATTTTTTCGATTTTTTAATATATTTTCTGCTACATTTTTTTTTATTTATTAGATTTATAAACTGCTATACGAACTATTTATACTATCCTGCTAATTAATGTTTGGTATTTGGACGATGGGACTCTAGGTGGCGATGTAAATACTGTTTTTGAAGATCTTCGTCTTCTCATAGACGAATTCCAAAAAATTGGCTTAGAACAAAATTTTTCAAAATGTGCACTTTATGTTTCCGAAAAATATACAGAAAGAGACCAAGTAATTCAAAAATTTAACTCGTTAGCTCCAAATATTCAAATTATTAACAAACAATCCCTTCGGTTCTTGGGCTTTTTTTCTTAACGAATCATTCCCTTCATTTTTTGATGAAAAAAAATAAAAATTTTAAACAGATTTCAGATCATCTACTAAAAATAAATACTCATATGGCCTTCACGATACTCAAATTTCGATAAAATTTATATGGGACCACCTCTGAAGTATACTCTACCGAACAAAAAAAACATCAAAATCGATTCATAATTGACGAAGATATCGCGTAACATACATACACAAAAAAAACTGTCAAACTCCTTTTTTGAAGTCAGTTGAATATAAAAAAAACATGTTCATCAATGCCCGTTGGTTTTTTGGGCGAGCGTTCGTCTTCTAACCCCTATACCCATAGGGGTATCGGGTTCGATTCCCAGCGGGAACACAAGTTTTGTCCACAATAAAAAAATGTGTTTCTGATTCTGGTTGTGATTGTGTGATGTGAATGTTCCCGGCACCCACGACACAAGTTTTAGAACTTAGTGCGGGGCTGTGCGTGTGAAAGCGTTTTCGTTTTTTTTATGCGTTATGGACAAACATTTGACCACCATCTCACCTGAAGGAAAGTGATGATGCGGCCGTGTGATGATCTCAGTATATTTTCTTTGATTTTGGAATTAAAAAAAATACACTCAACTTGAGTAACTCCTCCTTTTTTGTGAAGTCGGTAGAAAATAAAAATTATGATGCAAAAAGTAAATCATAGTGCGGATTTTCCTCTCGGTCAAGAAGACTACCAACTAATTTATTTTTATCTTTAAGTGCTCCTTCAAAGGTAAACATATTTTTTTCGTATCTTTTGTAGTACAATAAGAGCAGGACTCGCTCGAAGCGTGCTTTTTTAAAATATTCTTTAATTTTGGAGCGTTGATGGCTCTGTGATAGTAAATAGGACTCCTGGTTGAGCGGTCGCGGTATATAAGTAAACATGTATAATAATGATTTGCAGTAAATATGTGCTATCACACAGGCACAAACACCCATTGTTTTATGATACCTAATTATAGGTAGATGAAAACAATGCCAACATTATATTTATTACTAGCTGACCCGCCCGGCGTCGCCCGGGTAAACAAAAGCTTACACATAAACGCTTTCACACTCACAGCCCCACACTGGCAGTACTATAACTTGTGTCGTGGGGCCGTACATATTAACACCCCATTGTTCCCATCGAGATTCGAACCCGCTGCTTCCAAGATGAACGCGCACCCATCTGCGCCAGTGGGTGTTTCAAAATTCAAAAACTACCCACTGCGTCGCCCTTTTAAAAAATATACACATAAACACTTTCACATTCACAGCTCTACACTAAGTTCAATGACTGGGGGGCCGTACCTAAACATCCAATATTTACACAAAATTTACAACATATTTAAAACCAGGAACACAAATTTCCCGTGGGGAGATAATTTCTGTTATCACCGGGAATCGAACCCGCTGCTTTGAAGAAGAACGCGCACCCATCAACGCCAGTGGATAGTTCAAAGTTCAAAGATTTATTTATTTATTCATATGCTTTGCATGTACATTAGGTCATATATAGATTACCCACCCTGCGTCGACCGGTTAAAAAATATTCAAATAAACACTTCCACATTTACAGCCTCACACTTAGTTCAATGACTTGTATCGTGGGGCCGTAAACATCCAAGATTCACACAACATTCACAAGATACTCAAAACCAGAAACACAAATTTCCCGTGAGGAAAACAACTATGTTCCCATCGGGAATCAAACCCGTTGCTTTATAGGCAAATGCCCACCTAACTACGCCAGCGGGCAGTTCAAAGTTCAATGATAAGTTATTACCGACAAAACAAAAATAAAACAGTCGAATTTATATTCTCCTTCTCATGTAAGTCGTTTCAATACATAGAAGTATACCGGATTACGCAGCAACTGTTACTCATTCTGTGATCCACCGTTTTCACCCTCAAATAAAGACTATAGGTCCCTCCTAGACTATAAAATTGTATGCAGTAAAGAGCAAATTGCATCTACGTGAACCACGTAAGCCGATGAAATAGGTTTTTTGATAAGGAGTAATATTAAATACTTTAAAAAAGCCAACGAAACAGAAGCCGCTATTTTTAATGTGCAGAAATTCGTAGTACGTGTCGATACATTTCTGACTCGTCGTCCTCCCGTGAAACAAATTTCACGATTTCTCATAGACTATTTATCCAAATCATATGCAGTAAAAAGCAAATTGTATCTACATGAACTACGTAAGACGATGAAATAGTTTATTTTTATAAAGATTAATACTGAATGTCTCAAAAAGCCAACTAAACACAGTCCGCATTGTTTTCAGATTTTTAACAAAGAAAAGTATTTTTTCTGAGCGAAATATACATGTTAGGTATATAATGTCGCGGACTTTTTTATAAAACTCATGAAGGCCAACATTTTTTCCTTACATTATATTCACCTATGTCTAACTGTTTAGTCAGCGTACGCCGATAAAGCGGAAAGTTAGCAAATTTTTCTCCGACTTGTCTTACGAATATTATTATTTCGAACTGATAACTAACTTCTATCCCAACAAAACATAGCCTATGACACCTCTTTATAATATTGTATATATAATATGTATAGATTATTTTCCTCGCTAGAGAGCTCCGATAAACGCGTCCGATCGCTGGTAATCATAAAGTGCTTCATGGCGAAGAGCGGCCTTCGACGCGTATACACGCGCCCGCCCGGCCATCCGGGCCGGTACCGCCGCACCGCTATGTCCCGCATTTAAAATCTGTAATATCTTCGGATATATTCATTAAAATTACATGCTGTAAAAGGCCATATTGATCTATATTAAATAGACAATGTATTTAAGGTACTTAATTGGATAAGGATTAATGCTGTATTGCTTAAAATCACTTCGTAAATAAGCCATTTTTTCCCGTAAAATGTAAAGGATAAAAATGGATACTGTGGGTTATCCTTAAGAGATAGACATATACCATCGCGGATTTTTTTGTTGACTTTTTTAAGGTGTACAATACTGTAGTACATTATTTTGATTTATCTCGTGGGGTTCAGCCAGCGTTTGCAATGTAAGCGCAAAAAAATGAGTTTATTTACGACATCACATTAAAAACCTCTAAATTTATCAGTGTTTCTCTACAATATTATGCATGTATTTATACATATAAACCTTCCTCTTAAATCACTCTGTCTATTAAAAAAACCGCTTTAAAATCCGTTGCGTATTATAGGGACGGACAGACAGCGACAGCGACTTTGTTTTATACTATGTAGTGATAGTGATGATAGTGCTGATTAACCTTAAAGCAATTGTTCATTTTTTGCTTAATTTTATATGATGTTAACTTTTAAAGTAGACAGATTTATACAGATGCGTCTAAATTAAAAGTAAGATTCAGAAGGTTTCGTTAGAATGTTTTAAAATAAAAAAACACTATTCAACTAACAAGTCATTTTTCCTGATTCCGATGACGGTAGTATAAATAACTATAAAAAAAACCGGCCAAGTGCGAGTGGGACTCGCGCACGAAGGGTTCCGTACCATTATCATTATTATTTTATTTTACTTGACATTCTAGGATAATATAGTAATTATAAAAGTAGCTGTGCCGGCGGCCTTCCTCGCTTTTATCAAGTTCAAATACAACCTATGTGATGGTCCAGATAATTATATGTCTACCTACGTTTAAAATTTCATCCAAATCGGTTTAGTTGTTTCGGCGTTATTGAGTTACAAACATAACATAAACGCTTTCACACTCGTAGTCCATGCTAAGTTCGATGACTTGTGTCGTGGGTGCCGGAAACATTCACATCACACACAATCACACCCAGAACCAGAAACACAAATTTCCCTTGGGCAGAAAAATTAAACTGATAGCTGCTGCGTAGATGGCAGACATCAAACTACGCCTGCGGTTGGTACAATTGCTAAAGTTTAAATCTTTACTTTGGAATACAATGTTTGTTTAAAGTTATTCTTATTTATTCCTATCGTTTCATTCACTTAAATAGTGACAACCTTTTTTCGCCCTCGACGAAAAAGTAAGGGTTAGGTAATAAGTTTCTAACGGAACACATTCGTTTTTTCCATGTATCTACGTAAGTTTAGATGTTTGTATGTTTGGTACTAAACCACGCTAAAACTACTTAACCGATTTAGATGATATTTTGAACATGTAGTATAGATAGTGATCTGGAATAACACATTTTCATCGTCATCATCACTCTTAACCTACAGCACGAGGCAATAGAGGGTAATGAGTTCATCAGCCTGTGTATGTATGTTTGTTCCTTTGCGGTATTCTAGAGACCAAACGCGTCAGCGATTTCGACGATTCCTACGTCAATAGATTTGTCTTCATCTTGCGAGATTGTATAAGAGTTATCAAGGTATTTACTTACTGTTAGCTTAATAAATAAATAAATAAATCAAAATTCAATATGGCTAACGCCAGTAACCATACTATTGTCAATAATAAAATAAGATACTTATTAAAACTTTTTTAAAACAAGCTTTTAGAAGTCCGCCATATTGGATTTGGTAATTCCTGCACACACTCTCGAAAATGTAAACGGTAAAATACCGATAGACTTGCGACCTGACGTCGGTGACCGAGACTGCAATTTTGACTCGACTAGCTTATCATCGTCATTGAGTCTTTTTGCTCGCCGGTCAATGGACTCAAGAGCTTCAAGCTGGTGCTTAGCGGATCCATCCCACAGGTGGCCGCAGTAGTCCAAACACGATCGGACTTGAGCTTGATATAAATTAAGAAGCTGCCCCGGTGTGAAGAACTGCCTAACCTTTGCGAGGGTACCCAGTTTCTTAGCGGCCAGCTGAGCTCTGGCTTCGATGTAGGTACCGACGTTAAGGTTCGACGACAAAGAAATTCCAAGAAGTTTTATCGGTATTAATACACTTTGGAACGTCGGAGACAAGTGAAAAGGTCTCGGTTTAGCGGAGAAAAGACATGCCTGTGTCTTGGACCCATTAAAACGAACCAATTTGGCATCGCCCCAACCGCGTTCGACTTCTAAACAGGGATATTGGGTTCGATTCCCGGCGGGAACACAAGTTTTCTCCCCAAGGAAA
This sequence comes from Lomographa bimaculata, assembly GCA_948107665.1. Lineage (NCBI taxonomy): Eukaryota > Metazoa > Arthropoda > Insecta > Lepidoptera > Geometridae > Lomographa > Lomographa bimaculata. Next base: position 9,684,145 of record OX403612.1, on the reverse strand, counting down.
ATTTGTGTTTCTTGTTCTGGTTGTGAACGTGTGTGAGATGTGAATGATTCCGGCACCCACGACACAAGTCATCGAACTTAGTGTGGGGCAGTGAGTGTGAAAGTGGTTGCGTTTCTGTTTATAAAAAAGGGTTCCGAAAATAAAGCGGTAAAGTCGGTTGTTTTTTTAAGCTTTGCTTGCGTTTTTTATAACTAAGGTATTACTTAGTTATTTATCTGTTATATACATAAATATGTAAAGAAAATAGCGTTTGACTTATTATTCTCTAAAAATCAATTCAGAATATATTATTTTTTTCCATGGTGCCTAACAAAAAATGATACGTAATTAAAAAGCATTCAAAGAGGCAATGACGCCATCATAATGCTGGGAGTAGCTAGTTTGTATATATATATTAACCATTCACAAAACTAATATATTATTACTATATACAGTGTATAATATACTATTATTTATGCTATGTTACACTACTTCCGCGTAATAAAGTCACGGATGTTTAAAAGTGTATTTAGGTGTGTTAGGAAGTCTCGCCTACGTTGCAGTGACGTAGGAAACATATATTATAAACAAGAAATTAAAGTTTAATAACAAAAATCCTACAAGCCCTAAAATATGGCTTCAGATAATTGAAAACAATGGCCTCGATTCTGATGTACACTCACTAAATAAAATTTAAACTATTCCTGTCTTTTACAAAATAGGAACACAAGACAGAGATAGCATACTGCTGTGCTGTCAAGTTAGTCAGAACTTAGATGTCTATGCAAGCTTAGTCGAGTATGTTATTGGTGTTGACTAAAAACACGCGCCTTTCTGCTGTTCATATTTAAAATGATAAACTAGCTTGACAGCTCTAAAATGTATGCTATCTCTGTCTTGTGTTTCTATTTTTTAAGAGACAGGAATAGTTTAAATTTAATTTAGTGAGTGTACATCAGAATCGAGGCTATTATCTTAGAAAAACTTATTTTAAAACAAGATTTTAGAAGTCCGCCATATTGGATTTAGAGTGACGTCACTTTATTTTTTGAGTAATTTTTTTATGTTTGATAGGCAAGCATTTGACCACTAACTCACCTGATGGAAATCGACGATGCGGTCGACGGTGGGATGCTTGCCTAGAAGGTACCTGTTCACTCTTGACTTGAAGAGGCCCAAGTTATACTTATTGGATAACAAGAACGAAGGCAGGGTATTCCATTCCTTTGCAGTTCGCATTATAAAAGTTGTGGCAAAACGCTTGATTCTAATTTGAGGCTGCGGCCGAAGATGTAGCATGCCTGCATAGTAGGTACCTATGCACTCTTGATTTGAAGACTGCCAGATTATACAGCTCAGGAAATAAAGACGCGGGCAATGTGTTCCACTCCCTCGCAGTACCTCCTTTCATTTAATTCCCATATTGAAGGAGTGCAAAAATAACTTGTCCGAAATTTTGAGTATTCCGCCATGTTGGATTTAGAATGACGTCATACAGCTTACCATGCATTGTAATCCAAACTAAACGTGAATACAAAATTTCAGCTCAATTGGTTGAAGATATCTGCTTCAAAATTGAGTTGCAATATTACACCCTAAGTAACATAGTTAGATACATTACAAGTTAAATAAAAGCTTGTATAAAATGGTCTGTAAAGTCAGTTTACGGACGATAATTTTCGTAATAACGTCATATGAAAACATCGAAGTTTATGCCTCTCTATCGCTTGTTCCGCGCTCTCGCTTGCACGCCTCAGGCGGAACGTGACACTTTTTCATGCGTGCAGCCGGTGTTCATCGATTTATAAGACGTTATCACGACAAAAAATAGTTTCCATGAATTTAACAGGATATATCTCGCAAACGGTACGCTTGACAAAATATGATACATTAAGAGGCCTGCGGAGGTTGATCTGCCCATACAATCTTAATACCGAAATTATTTATAATTCAAGCATATTACCATCATACTGTGCTGTTATTAAGATTTAAAACATATTAATCGAGGTTCCTGGATAGTTTTTATTCCAAAGTAATTACCTAAAACGAAATATAAACCAATTGATTTATACACATTATTACTACATAAATGTCGCATCTTTAACTTATTCGTTTTGTATTAAAAACAAACCCATTTCTTTTGTCGTTACAACAGAAACATAGATTATCATTTCAAAGTACTATTAATGCAAAAAACAATGGCTAAACATTACATTTTCATTCATAATTTTTGGTATTACGGCACCTATCATAATTTGTTCGGTCGGTAGTGCTATCGCATCAAGCATGGGCACAGTTTGCCAGTTAAACAGAGACAGCCTATTGATTCGTTCAAAGCCTCCCCGGCCTCTTAAACCTTTACTTTAAAATCCCCGTTTAATAATATCAATCCACATTCAATTGAATGTGACATCACATATCCTTTTTACCCTAACCTAACTAGCTGACAAACAAAACGCTTCCAACGACTCATGTGTTAAAATATGATTAGTAGTTTAGAAGTTATGATGGAACAGAAGAACAATAATATACACACATACCGGTCAAAAACGCCACGTCACGCTTTAGGTCTCTAGAACGCCACAAAGGAATAAAAATACATACATAGGCTGATAACATTCCTTTGCGTTGCGCAGTAAAGTAAAAATATGGTCAAGGAATGAATATAGATGTCTAATAATAATTAAACGCAAGCAAAGCTTAAACAAAACCGACTTCACTGCTTTATCTTCGGAACCTTGATCAGATTTAATGTATTAAACACGCATTATTGATGATAACTCAAAAACTACTGATCAGATCTTGATCAAATTTAAATGGGACCAATGGGAAAGCAGCACCTTTAAACAAAAAATAAATTTTTAAAAAGATGTTATGAGGCCACACAAAAAAAAGATACAGTCGAATTGAGTACCTTCTTTTTTTGTGAAGTGGGTAATTTAATATTAATAAAACTTTAATTTGATATTATTACAACAAACAAGTAACAATCTCGTTAAATGCATAACTAGCGATCTTCTTCACGCATAAGCGGTAAGTTCAATGTCATATAAATTACATATAATTAGTAAACTAGTTATATGAAATGGTTCTGGTTTTAATTGTTTAAGTAGCTGTTTTATGAGTAAAACAGTTCCTCACAACAGTTCCGTGTTTTTAACTATATCAACGTGTTCGATATTCAGAAGTAGCCGATATAAAAAATCACATTTAATAACTTTATTAAAATATATGGAAAATAATTACATATAAAGTATCAGTGGTAAATTTAATAGGGGAATTATTTTTAAATAATAAAAAAAATTCAATACTTTTTTTTTTATTAAACTGTTGTTTCGTACTATAATATTTATTACTGCTATACGATGATCAAATATTTACAGACATTTAAAAAAATACATTTTGTAATAAATATGTGTTAGGAATTTTATAAAAAAAATTCAAATAGTCAAAATAAATTATTTACATATTAAGAATATTGGCATGATATGACAAAATATTAAAAACGCAAATAAATAAAATTATTTGCATTTATTGTAATTTATCTTTGTCATCGATATATTATAAATAATCTGTTATGAGTGAAAAAAATAATCGTGTTTTCTACAAAGAGCCAATAAATATTATATGATCGTGTACATAATAAAATAATGAGGTCATGTAGCAAATATTTATCCTTAATTGTCAATACAATTAGTTAATATTACACCATATGTAACAACACATTGTAATTGGTATTGTAGAACGGAATACGTGTAGTCTACTTCATTGTAAAAAACTTAAAAAAACATAACAAATCGTGAAAAAAAAATTGTGAAAAATAAATTTACAAAAAAAAAATCAACAAAAATTTTCAAAAATAGAGAAATATTGTAAACAAAATTTAAAAAAAAATTGTGACTTACAATAATGGAGGAAATAAATTTAGAAGCACAAGGATTTTTATGTGAAAAACGTCGAAAACAATATGTTCTTCATGCAATTAAAACAATTTTTCATGCGGTGATGTTAGTGCTTCATTTGGGTGTTCAAATATTTGGTGTTCTCGTTATTATAAATAATTATTATCATGATAATGATGTGTTGAAAATGATGTGTCAATATGTTTGGGGATTTGGGACTAATTGGAATTTTGTAAGTATTTAATCAGCTCTACTCCGCAAAAAAGTTACCATAACATAAACTTAGTGAATATATTATTTTTCATTACATTACTTTCATGTTTATGTTTGCCTAGTACTTGACTAAGCCCGACAGACTTCAAGCCTTACCGCTTTGAAAAAAGTTACCATAATATATAAAAACTTTGAGAATATATGATTACATACATCTTCCGACGACGCAGTTGGCGCAGTGGACAGGTATTCGCCTTCTGTGCCGTGGGTCCTGGGTTCGATTCCCGTCAGGAGCACAAATTCCTCCCCAAGGGATATTTGTGCTTCTGGTTCTGGGTGTAATGTGTGTGTGTGATGTGAATGTTTCCGGCACCCACGATACAAGTCTTTGAACTTAGTGTGGGGCTGTGAGTGTGAATGCGTTTGTTTGTTTGTTTTATCTTTCATGTTTATGTTTGTCTAGTACTTTACTAAGACCGACAGACGTTATGCTTTATCCGGCATGCGTTGAATAAAGTTACCATAATATAAACTTAGTGAATGCATTACAACCTTTTTCATGTTTATGTTTGCCTAGTACTTTACTACGCCCGACAGACGTAAAGCTTTACCGCTTTGAAAAAAGTTACCATAATATTATAATAACACTTTGTGAATATATTATTACATCCTTCATGTTTATGTTTGCCTAGTACTTTACTAAGCCCAACAGACGTAAAGCTTAACTCGACATGCGTTGTCGGTACCGGTCGTTAGTCGTAAGACAACAGTTGTTAATCTAAGTCAGTTGCCTTCAGATGGCCTGAAAAATCCTAGTTATAAACACTAGCACCTGCCCACTGCGTCTATACGACTAGTAAGCATTGAATATTTCAGTTAAAGTTATTGTTTCCACACTAGATACTATTACGCCTTACCTTGTCGTTGTTTTTAATATCTCGGTCAATCAAGGAGTATTTCCTGATCTCATGAAGCACAGCAAAATTACTCCAATTTTCAAATCGGGTTGTAAACATACTCCCTCTAACTATAGACCAGTTTCTGTATTACCTGCCCTCAGTTAAATATTCGAAAAAAATATTCTAGAACAGCTACTCTCCCACTTTAATGAACATAAAATATTACATGATTTTCAATTTGGATTTACCAAATGTCGATCAACAATAGATGCCGGTGCTAAGTTAGTGTCACACATTCTCGGGGCTTGGGAGGGATCGCAGGATGCAATTGGAGTATTTTGTGACCTCTCCAAAGCGTTCGACTGCGTGGGCCATAAAACGCTTATTACCAAATTAAACCATTACGGTATACGTGGAACTGCTCTTGATTTGTTAGATTCATATTAATCGGGTAGGCAACATAAAGTAGGCGTTAATGGTGTGACATCTGACGGGTCTACAGTTAAAATTGGCGTGCCTCAAGGTTCAATATTAGGACCCTTCCTATTTTTAGTGTATACTAATGATTTACCTTATATGACAACTACGCTAGCACACTCACAGTTCACAATCACAGCTCCACACTATGTTCGATGACTTGTGTTTTGGGTGCCGGAAACATTCACATCACACACACAATCACAACCAGAACCAGAAACACAAATTTTCCATGGGGAGAAAACTAGTGTTCCCGCCGGGAATCGAACCCGATACCCCTGTTTAGAAGGCAAACGCCACCCAACTAAGCCAACGGGCAGTTCATCGCTTGTGTTTGCCTCCATGCATCCTTGTCATTAATATGGAATTAGATCTAGTCTCGAAATCTCTGCTAATAACTTATTGTTAAATGCTAGCAAAACCAAATGTATCAAGTTTTCCCTTCCTTATGTTAGATCTTGTAAAGCAAACTATTTTCTTAGGTCTGACTATGGACTCAAAAATGCAGTGGGATCCTCATATTAATGTGCTTGCAGGTCGCTTGAGTTCCGCTGCTTTTGCGATCCGTAAAATTAGACAACTGACTGATGTAGCGACGGCAAGGCTGGTTTACTTTGCATATTTTCATAGTTTGATGAGTTACGGAATTTTGCTATGGGAATCTGCTGCCGATGTTGAAACTATTTTTATTCTACAAAAGAGAGCGGTTCGTGCAATATATGATATGAGTCCACGCGAATCTCTCAGGGAATTCTCTAAAGAAACAGGCATACTTACCATGCCTTCGCTTTACATCTTTGAAAATATTATGCATGTTCGCAAAAATATTGGTAAATATAAATTAAAAAGCGACGCACACAATCTTAATACTAGATATAAGCATAAAATTACAGTGCGCGCATTTAGATTAAGCAAAACGAATAAATCTTGTATGGCAAATAGGGTTAGATTTTCAATAGAATTCCTAAAATCGTAACTGAATGACCACTGGGAAAGTTCAAATCTGTAGTAAAACGTGTATTAATTAATAAAGCTTACTATAAAACGATCGACTATATTAATAACAAGGATGCATGGAGGCAAACACAAGCGCTTTCTAGCGACTACCATAATAACACCTAGGTTAATATAATTATGTATTAGATATTAAGAATGTTTAAAAAAATTAATGAAAGAATATGCGCCGCCGAGTTTCTTGCCAGGTTCTTTTCGAGATGGCTGTAATTTTTTCGTATCTGGCAGTAGAATGGGCCCATATGAATAAGCGATTTCGATTTGTTTTTATTAACGATACCATTTTCATAGACATGATTTGCCTAGTACTTTTAAAAAAAATTATGCTACTTTTCCAACCTTTTTTGACCGGAAAAATTTGGTCCATATTATTCATATTATGTAAATTAATTAAAATAACTAAATATGTATTAAAACTTTGAAATATATTTCAAAGTTTCATCATAATCATTAACCCATTGTCAAGACATCATTAAAGATGCCGTTCCATAAAAAATAACTATTGTTTTAAAAGTTATTCTGTTATATGAGGCGGAGACAAATTCAACAAATGAAAGATCTCATAAAAACTAGTCCAGCCGTTATAGGGTTAAATGGTAAAACTCACAGATCACAGAAACTAAAGGGTAAAACTATATACAACCCGACTGAGTATATACAACCCGACTTAGAGACTGGGTCCATGAGGACCGGAAGTTCATTCTATTTACAACAATCTATCAGAGCGCCTGGTTGAGGCGACACGTGATCAGCATGCTGGCACTTATTTGGCTCAACGTATTAGCATTGCAATTCAGAGAGGCAATGCCACCAGTATGATGGCAACGCTACCCACTGGTAGTGGACTTGAGTATTTGAGTTACCTATAAGCTCGATGTCTTGTAGGTAACTTAGTTCTTTGCTGTATATAGTTTTATTTTAGTTTTAGGAAATATAGGCGATTATCCCGTAGATTTTAGAATATAGTCGTCTGCTACCCGACTTTGTTTTAATATAGGTACATAGACTAGTTGCTCCCCGCAGCTTCAACCGCGTTAACTAAAAAAACATTATTCATCGGATTAAATTGTAAATCTAATCGAAATGTTACAAAACGTTGATGAAGCTCTAGCTGGTAAGAATTTTATTACATACATAATGAATAATAATTGAAATTGTAACTGGTTGTGATTGTGTGTGTGGTGTGAATGTTTCCGGCACCCACGACACAAGTCATCGAACTTAGTGTAGGGCTGCGAGTGTGAAAGCGTTTATAAAAAAAGCGTTTTATTTATAATAACTAGTCATGAAAAATAATAAATAATTACTCGTCGAATATTTAATTATTCCAAGACCTATTTTACAATATAAATATTCATGTTATAAAAAAAGGTTAAAGATGGTTTAGACGATCTGTAATGTTCGGCAAAGTTCCCAAAATGCTTGCTGCACTACCTCGCTGTATAGCAAGGCTTATCCTCTGCCCCAAATACAACCCAGCATTTTGGTCAAGAATCTTGAATTCACACAAAAAATCTTCAAAATGTGTTCAGTCGTTGCGGTATACAGAAATAAAAAAATACGCTAATTCACACACACACACACACACACATACGCACACACCCATTGCACACTACACAATTACAAAGTGCAGTTAATTTAAAATGATATTTATCATTTAATGCGACTGTAAATTACATATAATTATTTTAATTACATAGTAATAAAATAATATACTAAAAATTTAATTAATACGTTAATTAAAAAATCTTGACACTCCATTTCCTCATCTCAATTTTTAAATTAATATAAAATTATTACCTTATTACGTTTAATTAGTTTAAATGTATTCAAAACATTGCTACGACACTCTCGGACATTGTGAATGGAACAGACCTTCAAATTGTTGTTCCGTGGATCCAAGAATAGATGGCTTCGCCTTTTACTTGGTAGCTTTTAACACAGTTTTAATAATATAAATAAGTAAAGTAATACTTTAAAACAGTTTTTCAAAATCAAGCTTTTACCAGAGCTTTTAGAAGTCCGCCATATTGGATTTGTAATAACGTCACTTTATTTTTCGAGTTATTCTCAGCAAGCTCTTTTATTTGATACCAATATTGTAGGAGCGTATTAAAAATAACTTGTCTGCCATTTTGGGTGTTCCGCCATGTTGGATTTAGTATGACGTGACACAGCTAACCATGCATTGGTGCTAATTCTGTTGAGCACCGAACTAACCTAAACTAAACTAAAAATAAAATAATTTTAGTCAAAGAATACCTAAACGCTATTCTGATTTTACGTTGAACTAAATTTAAAAGTTGAAATTACAGGACTTAAATTGATTTTGACAGCAACCAAATTGAATTGTAAGTATTCACAAGAGCCGCAATCACATATTCCTCCATTATAGACTTTGTAGGTCAGTATTTGCTTTATTAATTGCACGTGTTATTCTTTCAAGTATAAGATCACATTAAAAATAACTCATTTGAGTTTAAAATTTCTATTTTTAGTCTTAATTTGACGTAAAACATGTACATCAGAATAAGAATTTGGTCATTTTCACTAAATAGAGTAACTAAACTAACTTTGTCCTGTCAAACAAAATTTTAGTCTAATCTTGCATTTTCTGAATAGGTTTTGGACTAAAGCAGGACTAAAACTAATTTTAGGCTAGTTTAGTCTTATTCTGGACAACAGAATCGGCACCAGTGTCATCCAAACTAAACGTGAATACAAAATTTCAGCTAAATCAGTTGAAGATATAACATAAACATAAACACTTTCACACTCACAGCCCCACACTTAGTTCGATGACTCTTGTTGAGGATGCCGGAAACATTCACATCACACACACATTCACAACCATCATCAGCTTCAAAATTGAGTTGCAAGATTTCACTCGAACAAACATAGTTACATTACATTGCAAGTTAAATATAATAAAAGCTTGTAAAAAGGACTATAAAGTTATAATATAACCAGAGAACTTGTCGAGGCCAATCAAATAAGCCCAAACTATTTATTTTTTCGAGAAATATTACATCGGGGTAGAGGGGTTAGGGGAGAGGGAAAAATCATGCTTACCTAATTAATGGAGATAAAAGATCATACCTATATGCCCAATTACTCTGGTGTCTAATTGAGACCGATTCATCGTTATCGTGAAACTTGCAATCGATTTTTTATTTCTGGCCCCGCCGTGAACAAGGAACATACATACTAGGATTGCGGGTTTTGTCGCGAAAGTGAAAAAATGGCGTTGTTGATTTTTTATAATTTTTCAAACCCTGTTATCTTCAAGTGTTCATGTGTAGGACATTTAATATGAAACACACTTGAAATATATTATTACTTGACACTGGTTAAATGCACAAGATTGCGAAGCCACAATTAAAAGAAAAATACACATACATACAATTATACATATAGTTAAATAAGTATTATCATAACGACTTCTCGCCTTTTTGTAATAATTAATGAGTTATGTATATGTGTGTGTGTAACTTCTTATCTCACAGTGTGTGTATACGGTCTTGTGTTGTGATGAATAATCCAGTATTGCCAGTCCTTATATTTACCACACTATTTTGAAATTTATCTAATATCTTACTTTTACTACACTTATGCTGGCAAAGGCTTTATCTGTATCGAAATATGAATAAAATCTTAAATATAATTGAACTAACAAAATTTAAATGTAAAAATATACTATGACGATGGCTTAAAAATAAAAGCTACAATCATACATATTATTATTACATTTTTATATATTAATAATAATTATTTAATAAATAATTATTAAATTATTATTATTAATATATAAAAATCTGGCGTCACGGTGTTTGTGGTCGAACTCCTCCACGACCAATTTAAACTTTTTTTTTTGTTTTTTTTTTTTACATATTTGAGAATAGGTCGTAAAGTATGTTTCACCCTCCTACGCCCTCATTTTTAATCGTGATTTTTAGTTGAGCATTTACTAGCCGTGCCAAGCGGCTTCGCCCGCGTTAATTAAGTTAAAAAGCAACCTATGTGTTATTCCGGAAACTAAACTATCTACATTCTTAATTCAATCAAAGATATGTGGTAACAAAAATTCGCACACACACACAAACTTTCGCATTTATAATATTATAGTAATATAGGATGTATGAATAATATCCAAAAGTTTTTAGTATGGTATTAAAGTACCTACTAGGCGACCATATTCACGAAAGACTACATTTAAATGACACATTGTAAAGACATTGCATTTTATAATTTTTAATATTTATTATAAATTTACTACTTTAATTTGTATACATAGTTATACATATAAAAGAAAGTTTACAACCATTATCCAACAATATGCTCCACCTACGGGCCAATTGCCTATATTTCCTTAAACTAAACTAAAATTATATACAGCAAAGAACCAAGTTACCTACAAGACATCGAGCCTATAGGTAACACAAGTGCTCAAGCCCACTACCAGTACCCATAAAAATATAAATTGATATAGAATTAATTGTGACATTATTTAATGAAATTCAATTTTGTAATTAATTTAATATTGATTATTTTAATAGAATTGAAATGTTTAAAATTTGCACGCCGTGACACGGCAGAATATGTCTGGTACTATGCTAATATTTTTTTTTTTTATGTGTATGATGATGCGGCCCAAGATGTAGCACGCTTGCCTAGAAGATACTAAATAAATGATAATTTCCATCTTACTAATCTACATTTTAAGCAAATAAATGATTATGATTATGAAAGAGGTAAAACACCTTTTCTAAATATGGTAGCGCACACACTAATCACTACAAAAATTCAGTTATATATCGAATCCAAACTATTCAGTTCAGTTGACATCTTTCATTACCAAAAAAATAATTTTAGGAAATACATTTTTGACATAATTCAAAATAATTTATAAAATGGTATTTTATTTATGTATACATATACATAAACCTCATATATTATGTATTAGTTGACTTAGCCACACATTTCACACACATACACACTCTACACATACACACACATGACATTATTATATTACTTGTTACTTTAAATTTGATTTAATTATTGACTTAATAATTAAAACTTTCATAATAAATTGTCACTAGAATTAAGATCTGATAAGTTTTATTTATTTATTATTATTTTTTGTCAATAAATATGTTTCATAAAATGTATAAATTAATTAAAAAGAAGTAAGAACCAAAAGTTTACATGAAGTAAAAATTTACATTTTGTTGCTCTCTTAGTTAATGTTATATAAAGTAAATCCGTTTATATTTCCATCCAAAGGTTGTCTGGAAGAGATCGCTCTTAGATAGACCGCCATAAGACCGATAAGACCGCCCATTGTACCTTTATAAGTTTCTCTGTAAGTTGTATTTATCTTTTGGTGTCAATAAAGAGTTTTTGTATTGTATTGTATTGTATCCGTAATTGGATGTATGTATAATACTCATGAAATACCTTACCATGTTTAAGATCTGTGGATTTTATAACACAAATAAATAAATAAAATAAATGCCGGGTACAGCTAATATCCTTATATAAATTAATTAAAAAGTTTGATACAGGCTCATTTTTATACTAATTTACGATATTTTATGAATGACTAAATTTTGGCATTAAAATGATTTAATTAGAACCTATTTATACATATTTTTTACAATTGAGCAATAGAGTAGTTACGGTGATTTTGGTTGTGTGAATTTGTGTGTGTTGTAAAAATTCCCGGCGGGAACACAAGTTTTCTCCCCAAGGAAAATGTGTGTTGCTGGTTCTGTGTGTGATTGTGTGCGTAATGTCAATGGTTCCGGCACCAACGATACAAGTCATTGAACTTAAGTGTGGGGCTGTGAGTGTGAAAGCGTTTATTTTTATGTTAAAGTTTAATGTGCAAACCATTTGAAAAAAACAAAGGTATTTTTTTTTCTATTCTAGCAACTCCAACTGATAAAAACAAATGCAATGTGGGTACCATCTTAACGATCATTTAAATAATTAGTCGTCCAAATTATACTCCAGTGCCAGGGCGTCTATATTTTATAATTATTTATGTTAATTGCTAATATGTAATATAATTCATTAACTTTTATATTAAAATAATAATAATCAAAGTTACTGTAGAGGATAAGTGCGAACTTAAAGTGTTAATTTTTCTTTGAATTTAGAACCTTGTCTTGTTTTGCATTATTTTGTGTAAAGTTAAAAAGTGTTAATACAGTTTATTTATTAAATAAGTCCATGTTTACAATATAATTAATCAAGTTATAAAAAATAATTAAAAAAAAAATATTATATATTATTCAAATCGTCAACTTAAGCATCATAGAATTTACATGTGTTATAGTGATTTTTTTAAAATAAAATTTTAAATTTTAAAATGGATAAGACACTGTGGACTGATTACAATATTTATTATAACATTTTATGTTTTTTGATAACAGAAAATGAGAAACTTTTTGATAAGAGTGATGCTAAGCTGTATTGGACGACAGTGTTACATATTTTTGCAACTCTGCACCATTATTATATAGGTGTTTTTGCAGCAAATATAAAAATGGTAGAAAGTGAGTTGGTAGAATTGGATAATCTGTATAAGTATAGATGTGGATATCTCACTGGATGGAATTTTGTAAGTAACTTTTAAGGTTTTATTTTTAACCCCGATACAAAAAATGTTTATAATATTTGGTTAATTGATTTTATTTATATAGCATTAGCCATGTTAGGCAGAACTATAGTGATAAATTTGGAAAGGAAAAATTATCGCTTGAGGCGGGATTTGAACCCGCGGCCATAGGGTCTCATGCCCTATTGCTCTAACCGCTGAGCTACTTAAGCCCCGCTTGAAGCGACGAAAAAAAGCGCCGGGGCTTGAGTAGCTTAGCGGTTAGAGCAATCGGGCATGACACCCTATGGCCGCGGGTTCAAATCCCGCCTCAAGCGATAATTTTTCCTTTCCAAATTTATCACTATAATATTTGGTTAGTTTAAAAATTAAAATAGTTTATTCGCATGGGCCCCAAAGAGTCACTCATGAAAGTTAATGATTCTACTGCCAGATTCGCAAAATTACAGCCGATTTCGAGAAGAACCTGGCAAGAAAATCGGGGGCGCATTTTTTTTTCATTCATATTTTTAAATAGTTCCTTAATAGTAATACATAATTATATTAACCTAGGTATATCTATATTATGTAGTCGCCAGAAAGCGCTTGTGCAGTTTGCCTCCATGCATCCTTGTCATTAATATAGTCGATAGTTTTATAGTAGATCATTTAATATTAATGTTTCAATACATATTTTTAAATGTTATTAATAATAAAATGTAATTCAGAGACGCAATGCCGCCAGCATGCCAACATGCTAAGCCCACTACCAGTGGTAAGCGTTCCCATGAACACTAACCACTGGTAGTGGGCTTGAGTTACCTGTAAGCTCGATGTGTTGTAGGTAAGTTAGGTATTTGCTGTATATAGTTTTAGGAAATATAGGCAATTGGCCCGTAGTTTAAATTTAGACAGAATTGTTTAAAAAAAATGGTATGTATTAGTTTAAAGAAGTGACAATACACAGGCAAACATAATGCTGTAAAACATTTTCTGCCAGTTAACCTTTGTAACGTGGACATTTCAATATGCACACATGATCGATTCAAAGCGTATTTTTTTTTACAAAAACCCTCATTTATGTATCAGTGGCATTGTAGTTTTCAAACTGCTGCACCGATTTTGATATATATTTTTTTGTTTGAAATTTGACTTGATCGAATGTTCTTGTCTATGTTTTTGTGACATCAATCTAATAGTAATAATAATACATATTTTCTATGATAATATTAAATCGAATAATACAATAACGAAATTTATAAACACAAATATAACATAATATTTCTTGTGTAGTATTTGTGTTTATTTCTTATCTGTCAAAAAAACCAAGCAGTCCTCTCTTCTAAGATTATTGCGGTGCCCCACAGGGTCTATATAGAACTGTACTCTTAAAAAACACCTGTATATTACTATTATTATAGATTGCAATAAATAAATGAATATTAATATGTTTGGCGCAAATCGGCGCAGCCGTTTTTCAAATAGGTCGTCGGGGGTAGTTCGAAAATGTATTTTGCTCTTTGTAGTCACAAACTGTCAAACTTGCTATCTTATAAATTAATTTTTGTCGCTTGTTATAAAGGAACGAGAAAAACGTTAGCATGATGGTAAGCGATTCGCCCTTCTACATTGACAGTGATACCTGGAATTTTTAATAATTTTTTTCAAATTTTTTTTATTGTATATTGTTTGGGAGGCTTACAGCTATTGATACAAAACAATTCTTAATATATATATATATAACAAGTAGCCATTTACAAGCCTCCATGGATAAAAAACAAATATTATTGATTAATATAGACAGATAGATGAACTCTTTCTTGTACAGCAATTTAAAAAAAAATAACAGCAAACAATTACATTCAAAATTACTTAGGCTAGTACAATGGGCGGTCTTATCGCTTAAAGTGATCTCTTTCAGACAACCTTTGGATGGAGAGGAGATGGCTAAGTAATTTTGGGACTGTGGTGTACTGTAGTTCTAAACAAATTATGTATAAAAAAAATAAAGTTGTATATACCAAATATGTAACAAATACATATATAATGTATTATAGTTAGGTATATATTGCGTTAAGAAAAAAAAATGCAATTTACACGCTATGTCGTTTAAAGCGCCTCAGGAGACGCCAAAAACTTTGTAGATAAGACCTTTTTTACGGTTTTCCCAATAGGGGGGATTATACGTGACATTTAAATATAGATATATTTTTTAATCTTTATAGCTATAGAACTTGACGGTATACAAATATATTTAATATTTAAATGTTTTTAATTAGAAATTGTATCAAGTAAAAAATGATAAATATGTATGGGAAATTCAAAATAGCAAAACGCTATTGGTGACGTCAGACTGATTCGTGACGTCAGATTTTTGATGTCAATGATAAGTCTACCTATCTTGACAGCAGCCATAATTGGATCGTAAAATCATAGAAAGAACATCAAAATGGCTCCGTTGAAAATTTTTCGAACCTGATTGTATTATTAAATATATGCTTTGATATGAAATTTAATGTTTTTATGAATGAAATTTAATTTCAGCAATACATTAACGTAAAACAATAATTAAAATATTAATTTCCTATACAGCGTGGTAATGCAGCAAGCATTTTGGGAACTTTGCCGAACATTAAAGATCGTCCAAACCAGGAAGGGGTCGGCAACCTTTTGAGTCGGAAGAGTAAAAAATTACAATTTACAAAATTTTAAAGTTTTATAGAGCCACAAATGTTTTTTTTGCCAACAATAAACCTTAATGCCAACAATAATACCTACTGTACTACGAGTATCGTATAGAAAACGCTATGCACGCGTTATACCTACCTAATCATCCCATAATTTACTTGTTTCAACTGCATAAAAGTACTTTTTTGCTACCTTTGGAGGCTTGTTAATGGCTGGTGTCTAAGCCTCGTTAATCGATTCAGAACGTTTTTTTAAGTGAATATTATTTGCGTATGGAACTAAAGAGCCGCAGGTTGCTGACCCCTGCTGGTCTAAACCATCTTTTACCTTTTTTTATAACATGAATATTTTAATTGTAAAACTAGGTATTGGAATAAAGCAATACTATATATATATATGTATACAATAATTAATAAAAAAAATTATGGACAAATAATTTCAGAATACAAAAAAAATTAAAAGAAAAATATAATTGCATGTTCCCTATATAAGACTAACAGTCTTTGATGAAAATTGGATTTGCTAGCAGCGAATCGCTACTACGACTTCCCCCATTATCAACAGACGCACACGTGTCTGTCACACATTATTAAACCAAGTTTATCGTTTAACATTATCATACTAATTAATAAGGAACAAAGGTTTAATTTATAACTATTGCATAATACAATTAGTGATATAGGTTATAAAAAAAAAATATTTAATTAAATTTATTCTTTCTTTTGAACTGCCCGTTGGCTTAGTTGAGTACGCGTCCGCCTTCTAAGCAGGGGTATCGGGTTCGATTCCCGGCGAAAACACAAGTTTCCTCCCCAAGGGAAATGTGTGTTTCTGGTTCTGGTTGTGATTGTGTGTGTGATGTGAATGTTTCCGGCACCCACGGCACAAGTCATCGAACTTAGTTTGGGGCTGTGAGTGTGAAAGCGTTTATATGTTATGTTTTCACTATTATTATGTATATTAAATATAGTGCAGAAGTAATTGACGAGTCTAAGTAATTAGAAATAAACGATTTTTATTATTATTTATGTATAAATTTATGTAAAGTCACAGGTCTACGCTCGGATTTTGTTGTGAGGCATTAGCTGAACCGTAGCCAACGCTAAGAGGCCCTTTGATATATTAACATTTTAATAATAACAAATCAGGCTTGTTCAGTCATACGATGGATGTCTCTTACGTTAGAAGTTGACGCAGTTTTGTTTGTTCACGTCTAAAGTTGTAAGCCTAGATAACTTTTCAAGATACAGAAAACAATGTCTTAAAAAAAAATGGATAGGTCGAAAAACTTTGACTATGTCGCCAGATGGAAAGCGATGATGCTTGCCTAGAACCTATTTACTATTGACTTGAAGACTCCCAGATTATTCCGTTCGGGGAACGAAGATGAAGGCAATGAGTTCCACTCCGCAGCACGAATGATGAACGTAGAAGCAAAACATAATAAACATAATATAAACATAAATGCTTTCAGACTCACAGCCCCACACTAAGTTCGATAATTGTTGCCTATCGAGCGTATTTTTTTTTATTATAATTAAATATACAGTTGTATTATTCTATGTAATAACAGTAATTGAGTAAACCCGTCACGTGTGACCCTTTTAAAAATAAATAAATAATATTGGTTATCTATTCCTGCATTCCCTTTATCAACACAATAGGGTCAACATATCTGAGCAGAAGATAAACTATCGAAATTGTACATATTTGACGAAACTTCCGTGAGGTCATGTTTAATGAGACTGTAGATTAACAACGCATTCAATCCGCCCGCGTTAAATTTCGAAATATCAATACCCCAGTCCGTTATAAAATGTTCTTTCGTAAATTTATCAGATATTTTGATAGTTATTCTTCTATTCAGGGCGGAGATAAATAAAAACAAATCAAAGATCATTAAAATAGGTTCAGCCGTTCTCGAGTTATACCTAAGTGTTGGAACAAACCCGACTTTGTTACCGACTTCCAAAAAAAGGAGGAGGTACTCAAGTCGAATGTATTTTTTTTAATTTGTATTACCTCATCACTTCTCTCCACGCGAGTCGATTTCGAATATTTTTTTTTAGTTTGAAAGATGTTGCTTTCTAATTGTTCCCATTTAAATTTGATCAAGATCTGATCAGTAGTTCTTGTATAATATCCTCAAAAATGCATATTTTGTGGGCTACTTTGACGATGTTCTCGTTTACCCGACTTCAAAAGTTACCTCATAACTTTTTTCGTTGTGAGCCGATTTTGATGATTATTTTTTTATTTGAAAACTGGTGCTTGTCATGTAGTCCCATTGAAATTTGATCAAGATCTGATCTTTGAGCTATAGTCAATAATGCGTGTTTAATACATTAAATATGATCAAGGTTCCGAAGATAAAGACGTGAAGTCGGTTTTTTTGAGCTTTGCTTGCGTTTAATTATTTTATATAGATAGATTAGGGATATTTTGCGTGTCCAAAATAAGGCGCATACGCAAGATAACGCGAGGCGCACTACGATTTCTTACCTGACTGTGCTACACATAGGAAGGTAATGTGTTTATCAGAGTATTTATATGTATGTTTGTTCCTTTGTGGCATTCTAGAGACCAAACGCGTAGACCGATTTTGATGATTCTTATGTCAATCGATTTATTTTAATCTTGCGAGTGTCACTAACGACATGATATTGGTCTACGCGTTTGGTCTCTAGAACGCCACAAAGGAACGAACATACATACATAGGCTGGTAAACACATTATCCTCCTTTTCGTCGCGCAGTCGCGTAAAAATAGTGTAAGGTAAAGTAGAAGGGGTTTCTCGCCTACAATCGAACTCCCCCCCGCCCATCTCGACCTCACAGTATCACGTATCCACATTCTGACAGACCGGGGACAGACGGATATCTAATTATTGTTGACCTGTAAGTAATTAGTGTTATCGATCAGTGATCGTACGATTTACTCATACAAATATAATTATACTCGCACATAGAAGATATAATGCTTTATGCATACGTGTATACATACATAAATTTATGTATTATATAATGTTGTATTCATATGTATTACGTCTAGTATAGTATATGTATTATTTTGTTTTATTTAGATGTATATTATATTGAAGTTTGTGGGGGGTGATATCGACGAGGGATGAGCGAGGGAAACAATCGCATAGATGGTATGTCCAACAGTAGTTTATTAACGTAGAAAAGTACTACTATTACATTTATATAGACGCAGTCTACCGAACTCCTGAAGGAATATAGTCCCAACGGGGTGGAAGCAATATTTCACTCAGGGGCTGATAGGGCGTTTAATATTAGTTCATTCAACTAATAGTCCCAACAAGGTGGAAGCTAAAGTATGCAGAACCAATATGAGAGGAAGGAATACAATTGCAAACGGCGCGCCGGGAGGCACCAGATGTCCGCGAACGAAACGTTTGCGAGTTTTAAGGCCTCCCAGCGCCATCTAGTTATCGGCTTGGAAACACGTTGCGTATGTTTACTCGAACTTACGGCAGGTGGCGTTACAGACTCCCCCTCTGTCTTCGAAGGCGACTCGACGAGAAAGACAGGATGATTTATCTTACTTAGAACGCGATTTGACAAAGCCTGCCGTGGTAGCTGGTGGTTGGTGGTTACTATCCTTCCGAGGACGACCTCTTTTACGAATTGGTTGCATTGGCTTAGGAAGAGTAGTGTCTTCCATTCTTTGAAATTTTCGAAGTGCTGATGCATGATATATGCCGACTGATATGTTGGTTTCAGGATTAGCAAGTTCAAACGAGCTGGGACCATGTCGACGTACAATAATGTAAGGTCCATCACGTCGTGGAGCTAGCTTGGAAGTGTATCCTTGACTCGCTTTGCTTAGTGAGTGACTATTGACTAATACCAAATCGCCTGGTTTATAATTTGGGCAAGCTTTCCTTTTCTTGTCGACGTACTCCTTTCTTTTCTCTTCTTTCATCTCCTGGACTTCTCGAGCTCTTTTGAGCGTTTCAGCCATCAGACAAAGTTTTGGAGTGAGCTCTGATATGAAGTTTTCATTTTGTATTATCATGCTAAGGTCATGCTGAACGTCATCTGGAGTTCTTAACTCACGTCCAAAGGTCAAATACGCAGGGGAGTATCCAGTAGAGCAAGATATTGCTGTATTCATCGCAAATCGTATACTCGGTAGTTTATCAGCCCAAGTGATGTGGTTATCGTCCACCAGTATCGCTAGTTGTGTTTTTAAGTCCCGATTTCTTCTTTCGACTGGGTTTGTTTCAGGGTGATAAACGGGTGTAAATCCATGTTGGATATTTAGGCAATAAGTCAGTTGTTGTATCACGCCGCTGACAAATTGAGACCCATTGTCGCTTATGAATCGTCGTGGAGTTCCAAATCTCAACACAATCTCATTAAGCAAGACCCTGGCACACTCTTCAGACGTGGCTTGTTTTAATGGAAAAATTTCTACCCAACGAGTCGCAACGTCTTCTACAATAAATATCCAGTTATAGTCAGAAGTAGTTTTTGGGAGCGGTCCAAACAAGTCAAATGCTATTACTTCAAAGCGTTGATTTATAGCCGTGGTCTGAAGTAAGCCTGCCGGCTTTTGGTTTGAGGGTTTGTACCGTTGGCATTTAACACAGTTACGAACATATGCTTCTATCTGCGCCCTCATCCCTTGCCAATAATAGCGCTTTGAGATACGTGCCATAGTTTTATCGGTGCCATAATGTCCAGCACTTGGTTCGTCATGATATACTGATATAACTTTTTCCTGTTCATCTTTGGGAACTACCAACTGTCCATGATCTTCATTACTTTCAGGAAAGTATCGATATAACAATCTGTTGCTCATGACATATCCTTTTCTGCTCCAATACTTTGCACTTTCTTCATTATGTCCTTCTAGGCATTGCACTATTTTCGCTATGTCTCCATCTTTTAATTGTGTTTCTCTAATTTCTTCGCTACTCTTTTTAGGCATATCAACAACCAGTGTACATACCCCGCAACTTTCTTCAGTTTCAGGTTTGCAATTAGGGCGGGACAGTGAATCTGCGACAACATTGGTCCTACCTGTGATGTATTTTATGGTTATGTCAAATGGTTGCAGCTGTAGGGCCCAGCGTGCAAGTCTTCCAGTAGGCGACTTTAAGGACATCAGCCAGCGAAGAGCTTGGTGGTCAGTCATCACTGTAATCTTTGCACCCTCGATGTAGCCTCTGAACTTATTAACTGCCCATACCACTGCCAGTGCTTCACGCTCCGTCGTTGAATAATTCCGCTCAGCTTTGGTCAGTAACCGACTTGCGTATTCGACGGGGTGCTGATTTTCTCCCTCCCCCTGTTCTAAAACTGCACCGATAGCAAAATCACTTGCATCCGTCTTAATAATGTACGGTTTTGTTTCATCCGCTTGAGTAAGAACTGGAGGGGAAGTGAGGAGAGTGCGTAATTTTTCAAATGCAAGCTGTTGATCTTCTTCCCATTTCCACTCTGCTTTCTTTTTAGTCAGGCGCGTTAATGGTTCTGCAATATTTGCGAAATTAGAAATGAATCGTCGATACCAAGAACACATTTGGATAAACGATAGAAGATGTTTCAAATTCCGAGGAGGTGGCAAGCTTAGAATGGCACTCACTTTATCTGGGTCCACCTCTAAGCCATCAGGTACAATATAGTGTCCAAGATATTTGACCCTCGAACAGCAAAATTTGCATTTATCTTTGTTTGCTGTCAGATTATATTCTATAAGTCGATCGAAGACTTCATTGAGGTCTTTTAAGTGGTCCTCGAATGAAGGTGACATGATGATAAGATCATCAAGATATGCTAGAAGCTTGATGTGGCTTAGGGATATTCTAAACCTGTCCATCATCCGTTGGAATGTTGCGGGAGCATTTCGCAATCCAAAAGGCATTCTTTTGAATCTGTACATGCCAAAGGGGCACACAAAAGCAGTTTTGTTACGATCAGCCTCTCTCACGCTTATCTGCCAGTACCCAGCGCGAAGATCTATTGTACTCATAAACAAGGTTGGCTTAGCGTTATGCAGTAGGTCGTCAATTCTCGGGAGCGGATATGCATCGGGAACTGTAATGGCGTTTAGCTGACGATAATCCACGCAGATTCTAACACTGCCATCTTTTTTGGGAACCATTACCACTGGTGCGGCCCAAGGTGATGAACATGGTTCGATTATATCTTCTTCTAACATCTTGGAAAGCTCTTTTCTAAGAAGTTCTGTTTTCGCTGGTGTTAGCCGGTATGGTGGAACAGAAATGGGCACATGCTCGCCCGTGTCGACGATGTGTTCTACATCTTTTACTGGCTTTCCATTCGGCTGAAACACGTCATTGTGTTCCATGAGGAATTCCTCCAAACGCTGAACGTTGATCGAGGCAATTTCAGTATAATCAAATAAGTCAGATTCACACGCATAGGATTCGTAGTCTTCCAGATTTTCACTAGCGTCTTTATAGAGAGCATCTATTATCGGAGAGTAACCATCAAATAATTCGCTGCGTTGTTTCTTGTACGGTGGCGTAGCGAATTCGATCGGTATAAGTGGTCCATATGTTTCTAAGCGACCACTTCCTTCAGCACATAAATCCGTTTTACTGCCTTCTGGAAATGCCGGGAATGACGTACGTACATTTGCCGATGCAAATTCAACCTTTTCTTCGAACTTCACAAATCCTTCTTGATACAGCTCAATCTCATTTTCTGGCTCTTCAATGAAATGCCAAGTGCACTGTGGCAAGTTTAATACAATGTGTGCATCTTGAATGAATCCAACACCTAATAATGTGCGATTGTCACGTGACTGGGGTAAAACCATGAACGTGGTGATAATGATTTTATCGTGAATCTTAACAGGGGCCTTCGTTACGAGTACCTCTTGTTTTTTGGGGATTCCATCGGCAAGTGTAACACCTACTCCTATTTTTTGAAAGATGTATCCCTTAGCCTTTAGACTACAGTACAAATTGTAAGAGGCAATGCTTGATTTTGCACAAGTGTCAATGTAAGCAACCCCTTTCACACCATCTATATCAATAAAAATTATGGGCCGATCTCGGGCATCAGTAATAGTGGTTGTATTGTCTATGGAACAAAATCCGATATCTTTTACTGGTGGAGGATTCTGTTTTAATTTGTGACAATGAGGGCAATTGCTCCTAACCACACCAGGTGATCCGCAACCATAACAACTGAATTTGACGTTGGACGTTACAGGAGTAACAGGATCTGTTGTAGTTTTTACAGCTCTAGTATCAGCTTTATATTCAACTCGTTGTCGTTTCCTGCATGTTTCGATAGTATGTCCTAGATTTTTGCAATACCTACATTTTACTTTCTTTGGGTTGTCTCTGGTTAAGTCCTTAGAATGCGGAGTGGGATTTTCATCAACTTTTTTCTCTTTTAACAATTGTTCAACATTCCGAGCAGCTGTAATAAGTTCTTTAAAATTAGAGATACTTAATCGTGAAATTTTATCCCGAATCTCGACTTTTAACAAACCATACACCATATCTAGTTGTTGTTTCTCTGGGTGATTTGGTAATGGTAGTTGTGAAAAAAGCATACGCTTGTGACGAATAAAATCTTCGGTTGACAGATTTGTTGTTTGCTTCTCTTGAAATATTTCAGTGTAAATAATATGCGCTTCTTTTTGAGGTGCAAAATTGTATCTCAAGCGTTTTTCAAAATCTTGCCAAGACGTGACCTCATTCTTAATACCTTGCCACCATATCCCTGCTTCGCCTTTGAGTAGCAATGGTAATTGTTCCAAGGCAGTAGCGTCATCAATATTTTCAGCCTTCTTATAAATATTAATAGCAGCTAAGAACGCTTCAACAATGTCAGTGCTTTTATCGCCGTTATACGAGTAATTGCATGTTGTAAACGAGCCATTTCTAGGGGGTGAATGTGACATTTTATCCAGAAATTTGTCAAATTGTTCCTTAGAGAACTGTAGTGCCATTTTCGCCTGTATGTTTTTCGACAATTTCGTTGTTGTGATGCGACCGGATCGTGTGACGTAAGTTGGTCCAGACGGGCGACGAGGTCGCGGCGATGATGGAGAAGACTTGACGTTGCTCATTCGATCTCGCAGATATCTTCTTCAGATTTCCGTTATTGTTCGAAAATCCACGTTGAGCGCCAGTTGTGGGGGGTGATATCGACGAGGGATGAGCGAGGGAAACAATCGCATAGATGGTATGTCCAACAGTAGTTTACTAACGTAGAAAAGTACTACTATTACATTTATATAGACGCAGTCTACCGAACTCCTGAAGGAATATAGTCCCAACGGGGTGGAAGCAATATTTCACTCAGGGGCTGATAGGGCGTTTAATATTAGTTCATTCAACTAATAGTCCCAACAAGGTGGAAGCTAAAGTATGCAGAACCAATATGAGAGGAAGGAATACAATTGCAAACGGCGCGCCGGGAGGCACCAGATGTCCGCGAACGAAACGTTTGCGAGTTTTAAGGCCTCCCAGCGCCATCTAGTTATCGGCTTGGAAACACGTTGCGTATGTTTACTCGAACTTACGGCAGGTGGCGTTACAAGTTTAATTTAAATATATTTTTTAATTTAATTTAGTCATTCAAAATTCTTTTAATAGTTTCATATTTTTACCACTTTATTATTTTTGATGCATGCCTACAGCTTTCGCTTTTCAACCATGAGTGGTTGACTGGTAGAGAATGCTTTTAGCGTTAAGTCCCCCCTTTGTACCTTTTTGGGCAATAAAGAGTTAAATAAATAAATGAATGCATGGTTAGTTGTGACCAGAGATTATAAAATTGATTTGATATAATTGAAACGCAAGCAAAGCTTAAAAAAATCGACTACACCGATTATATTTTGGTTTTGGCTTGATCGATTTCGATAAAAAAATATATGGGACCTCTCTGAAAAATGATCTACCAAACAAAAAAAAGACGTGTGGCACTCGGATACTGGCGCGGTAAAGCTATTGCATAGCATTTTTTATCAACTTATGCAATTATAATTATTTATTTATTTTATTTATGCAGAATTTTTTTTCCTTCCACCTAGAGGCAAGTTGCTGAACTAAAGAGACAAGCGTGATATTTCAAAAAAGTCATTAAAAGTTCTGCTATTCATCGATAGATGGCAAAACTAAAAAGTATCACCGCTGTGCCGGTCGGGTGGGGGGTGTTAGGTTATTTACGTTACGGAATTTCTGGATTCGGTCTCCACGCTCAAGGCCCGCGATAGAAGCTATGCAATAGCTTAATAATCGTCGAAATCGATTCATAATTAGCGTAACATACATACAAAAAAAAACATACAGTCGAATTGAGAACCTACTTTTTTTTAAGTAACCTGTCTGTGCGCAGCAGATCAAACTATGGCACATCTTATCTCATGCCCTGCGTGCCCTGTTACCTGTTCGCAACAAGAGCTCATGGACGCTGCACCAAATGCAGTTCGGGTGGCTGAGATCTGGGCCTCAGCTATTTAACTGTTTGTCATCGACTCGCTAAGAAGAAGAATAGATGTTGACTAAGCTTTTCTCATTTTTTTCTGACATTAAATCATTCTCTCTCTTTTCCAGCTGTTCCAAACCATCTTCCTGTCCCTGTCACTCCTGTACGACGTGTTAGAATGGCTCGACAAACACCAATCAGACTTTGGAAAGAAACTGCAATACTACAGAGATGTCACGTTCAGCGGGCTGGTTGTGCCTTTTACTCTGGTAAGAATGTCCCTTGGAGCAATGAACGCCGATAAAACATAGAAGTATTTCTAGCGCTTAAAAATTACCCATCGAAAATTGCGCCGCGGCAGGCGGGGCCGATTTAGGGACGATTGCACCCTTATTCGGCCATACGTTATTCGGTGACTACAACTTTTATACGGTTGTTTTTGATCAAGCGAAGCGTGATCTCTTAGTTCACTTTCGTGCTTTAGCACTTTGTCCGTCCATCCCTTCATCGTCCGTCTGCCAGAGGCAATGTTGCCAAATTTCTCGGCAATGTATTTACGTAAATAATCGATCATAAACATACAAAAAAATATGCATAGTCCATATTATTATTGTTGAATTTTTAATACTTATATTCCAGTTCATATCCACGATGTTCTGGACAGTCTACACCATAGATAGGGAGCTGGTCTTCCCTGAGGTCTACGACATGATAGTCCCCTGGTGGTTCAACCACTGCGTTCATACCAACATCACCATCGTGGTGCTGGTGGAAACTGTACTCCAATCCAGGAGGTATCCGAAGAACATGAAACTGGAGCTAGCTCTGGTTGCTATAATCAATGTTGGATATGCTATTGTGTAAGTATACCATTCCTACAGCATGATGTGAAAGCCCAATGGTAGCGGGATTGAGCACTTGAGTTACCTATAGGCTCGATGCCTTGTAGGAACTTAGGTCTTTGTTGTACAGATGTATATATAGTTTTAGAAAATATAGGCAATTGGCCCGTAGATTTAATATAAAAAAAATAAACCTACATAAACATAAACGCTTTCACACTCACAGCACACTAATCGATGACTTGTTTCGTGGTTGCCGAAAACATTCACATCACACACACAATCACAACCAGAACCAGTAATGCAAACTTTCCTTGTGGAGGAAACCTGTGCTTCCGCCGGGAATCGCACCCAATACCCCTGCTTAGAAGACACACCCAACTAAACCAACGGGCAGTTCAAATGAAAATGATACACTTCAACTTGGACTAAACTATGTAGTAAGCAAAATCCAGTGCGATGATTCAAAGTTTTTGAGTTTTTAAAAATCAACGTATCTAAAAAATCACACTAAGTTTTGCCACTCCATACATTTAGTCGCCCTTTTTTTGTGGGAGGGAAAATGCCTAGCACCCTTCCTTCTCAGGGTGAAGGAAATGGGTATGCTGGGCTCGAACCCACGTAAAATCCCCCCGTGAGCAGTCCCTCGCCGAGGTGAGGCAAGATAGGGTCGCGCTAGCAGTCACTATCTTGCCCCGGCGGTAGGCTTGGATGCAAACTCCTCCATGGAAGGGTGACCTTGCTCACCAAGGCCAACCCCTAGACATGCGGGGCCGTGCAAGCCAGTGGAGACTTCCCCTTAGCCTATATAAATCTCTCCCTGGACGTATGTATGTATTGTGAATTTATCTCCTCTGTCATTCTCTCCAGATACTACTCCATCTTCTTCGTAACGGGCCGCTGGTTGTACGGCGTCTTCGGAGTTATGACCTGGTGGCAGGTTTGCCTCTACCAGCTGCTCATCTGGACGTCGGCTTTTGTCTTCTATTTCCTGCAGTTCCCTATTAACAGGTGAGGCAAACAATTACAATAGAGTTACGTTACGGCTTTTAAGTATGCAGGTCTGCATCTACCAGCTGTTATATACGTTAGGCAGGCGGCTGGTAAATAATTCTGCCAAATTTTTTTACGTCTCAGTGGAGTCAATGTACCGAAAGTAAGAAGGACAAGGAGATGAGTTAACTAATGAATGTTTACTTCTCACAGAATCTTCCACCGAGAAGAAGCAACAGATGCTCTGAAGAACACAGAAGTGAAAACTGGAAACGGCATCGAGACCAACGGTGACGTGTCTCTTCCAGAAAAGACGTGGAGTCTCAAGTATAGATCAAGGAGCGAGAATTCGAAATTGTAATCGTTAAGGAATAAAATGTATTTATAAGTAGGTAATAATTAATGTTACTAATTAATTAATTACCCGGATGATTTTATAAAAATCTGAATGTGTCTTCTAGGATATGGACCGCATTAATTAGGTGCAATTTGCCTCAATGACAATCTGATTTGGCGTCGCACTAGTGCTTGCGATTCATAACATACATTTGATGGTATGGAATGTCTTCGCCTACTTTCATCTGGTCCAGTTTTTGTTCACGTAATTATTGAAATTCTTTGCGTCATTAAAATACTATCTGGCTGCTTTATCGACAAACCTGTGTCTTATTCCTGTGCTATATATTACTGGTCCACCCAGGCGAAGCCGGGGCGTGTTTATAGTACTAAACAAAAATCGACAGCGTTTCAAAAGAGAAAATAACGCTAAGGTTTTCTTTAGAAAGGCGGTGTGTAAAAAGCAAATAACAAGATTCAATTAAATAAATAATTTAAACGCTACCAAAACTTAAAAACTCGCCTTCACCGCCTTATATTCGAAACCCTTGATCAGATAAAATAAATTAAATACGCATTATTGAGGATAACTCAAAAACGACTTTTCAAATCTTGATCAAATTTAAATGGAATCACATAGAAAGCACCAGCTTCCAAACAAAAAGTGAATCGTCAAAATCGGTTCACCAAGAAAGAAGGTATGAGGTAACATAAATTAAAGAAAGAAAAAATGCAGTTGAATTGAAAAAGTCCTCTTTTTTAAAAACAACATAATAATATGTGGGTATTCTAATCAGCTAGGGAAATGTTTAATTTTTGTTGGTTTCCATTGAATTAGTTTTCTAACTTATTTTATACAAAATTGTACATTGCGTCCACATAAATTATTCTTATAATATATTCAAATAGCCGTGCCCCGCGGCTTCACTTGCGTTCTTCAAGTTAAAATTAAAATAGCCTATGTGTTAATCCTATAAGTATAGGCTATATAGATTTCAAATCCGTTCAGTCGTTGCATTAGAAATAAATGATCAATTTTATTGTAATTATGGTTCATTATTTTGGCGATAATGGCTAACACATAAAAGATAGATATGTGCTGTTGCGGACTTTTTTGTAGGACTATTTAAGATAAACATTTCCATTGTTCATTATATACGTGTAACTCTAACGGTTTTTGCGGCGCACGCCAGAATAACTCGCAGATGGCAGATGTTTTTCCTACTTACTTGACACTTATCGTCATATTATGGAAAATTTGCACTACATCTTTATAAATTATAGGCCATGTGTTATTCTGATATATAAGCTATATTATTGTATAGTTTCATTAAAATCCATTCAGTAGTTTTTGCGTGAAATAGTAACAAACATCCATACATACAAACTTTCGCGTTTATAATGTTAGTAAGGATACAATTTACGTGCAATTTTGCAAGTAGATAAAATTGCAGCTTATGTTATGTTAAAAACTTGCCATTTATTATGTTATTTTTTATATATATTAGATATTTTAATTTATTTATAATGGTGTGATAATATTGTATAGGTTTTAAAACATTCCAATTTAGCATTTTAAGCTATTTAGAAGGTTTAAGTTAATTTTCATAATTATTTGTATACTATAATTTTTATTTGTAGATAAATAAATGAGTGTTAAAAATCTTTTTAATTTCATTTTCTTTGGTTTTTATTGATAGTTGTAGTAGTAGTATGTTATTCATAAAAAAATATAATTTCTTTTTATTAAAAATAATACTAAAAAATTCCTCGCAGTCGCACCTGTGTGAACCAAAATACCAGGTCGCGTGGACGTATACGTATACGTAACACCATTTCAAAGTAATTATTCTTTTTTTTTATCTGAGACAAACATTTGACCTTTTCCTAATTTTATGTGTCGATGCGATCGACGAAGCATATTTGCATAAAATAAACCATATTCATTCACGACTGGAAGGCTCCAAGATTCTACTTACCAGAGAACACGGTCTCTGGCAAGGAGTTCCACACCTTTGGGGTTCCACATCTTTGGGGTTCCACACCTTTGGGGTGTGCATAATGAACTACCCGTTGGCTTAAATGGGTACGCTTTCTAAGTAGGGCAACCGCGTTCGATTCCCGGTGTTACTGGTTGTGGTTGTGATTGTGTGTATGATGTGAATGTTTCTTGCAACCACGGCACAAGTCGTCTAAGTGTGAGGCTGTGAGTTTGAAATTACAGCCATCTCGAGAAGAATCTGGCAAGAAACTGAAAAATTTCTTGCCAGATTCTTCTCGAGATGGCTGTAATTAGACATTGGAGTCATTAACTTACATGAGTGCCTCTTTGGGGCCCATGAGAATAAATTGTTCTAAATTTAGAAAGCGCTTGGAGCGCTTTTACGTTATTTCGACCATATATCGGTGTCGCAATACAGTCTGTTTGGAGGTCCTTTGATGGAATGGGGATGGAGGAATTAGATCGTGTTATATAATACTATAGCACACTCTCCGAAATGTATCTGATAAAATACAGAGAGATTTGCTATTCTGCGACGATGTCCTAGTCTCTAAAGCCTAGCCTCAGCTAGTCTTTGTTACCAAGTCTCCCTTAAAATTTGACAGTAGGTACGAATATATATGATTTATCAAGGTAGCCTCTCGGTTTTTTATCGGATACATTTCGGAATGTGTGCCAAGAAACTGCACGATTTAGTTCCCCCGTCCCCGTTCTATCATCGAACAAGCAGACAAACTCATAAGCGACACCACTATATGATAGACATTCCACAAATGCGGACTAAGCGTTTTGCTTCCACATACAAGATTGACCAATTTTTAATAAAAAAAAATATATTGTTCGTACCGCAACAGAATGGAACTCCTTACCTGAGTCGGTGTTTCCTGATGAGTACAAGTTTTTAAAAATAAAAAATATTTAACACTCAGCAATATACATAATGGAACTTAGCTTGTTTGTCAGGAATAATAGATATATTTTCAAAACGAAGTCTGATGTGCGTGTAAGAAGTACTCAAATGAGGTGTTACAATGACTTACATCTTCCATTTATACAGTGTAAGATCTTTGAGAAGAGTACCTATGTGTCTAGCATAAAGGTCTATAACCACCTCCCTAAGAGAATTAAAGAACTTCCTATGAATATGTTTAAATCTGCTTTAAAAAATTGGTTGACTGAAAATGTTTTCTATTGTTTGATAAAATATTTCCTTAAAAGTTTTTTGACATAGCATGAATTTAATATCTCTGACATTTTTGTAGTGTTCTTTATATTTAACAAACTAATTATAATTATTGTATCTTCTTCACCATAAATTCCAAATATCTATAATCTAAATAATTAAAATTTGTATGGCTTGTATAATCATATTTTGTGACATTGGACGCCCGAGATGGGTCAACTGTAATAACATTACCTACAATAAGAACTCGCGAATACTAACACTACAGTTTTAGCCAATAAAGAATTATCTTATCTTATCTTATCTTACAATATGGGAGTCTTCAAGTCGCGAGTGAATAGGTATCTTAAGCAAGCTTGCTCCACGGTCAAACACATCGTTGCTCATATAAAAAAAAAGATTTTATGAAAATCTGACTAGTAGATTTGTAGAGTAGTGAATCGTATGTGTCTATGAATGAAAAACAGAATAAAATATTTTAATTTTTAATTTACAAAATCTTATATTTATCCAGATATAAAAGTTGTTCGTTTTTCTTTAAATAATATACAAATTCCTTATTTTATTTACAATTGAACAAAGATGGTATTTTTTTGAGAATTTTTGTTTTTTTCTCATTTGATACCTGGTATACTAATTATTCGTTCTCAGTTCCTAATTTTTTATAAACATTGCACTTTATATTAGGTAACCTTTGAAAATAGTTCTTATTAGTAAGGTAACTAGGAGTATTATTATTTACCCTTAAATATATTTTTCTTATAAATAAGATTGGCAGTGACACATAGTACAGTTTTTTTTTTATTTCCATGTAGTTTTTTATAAAAGAAAATACTAAATAAGATATAATTAGATAGTTTATATAAGTAATTTGTTTACGAAAACCTGTACGGTATATTAAATTCAATTTATTTAATTTGAATTCACCGTTTTTTTTTTCAGAACATTTTTTTATATATTCAAGCTATGGAACTGATGCTTTTTTACTCCAATTAAATCACCAATTTTAATTAAATTGTGATAATAATGAATTCTACTAGTTCAACTAAATGTTTTAATATTGTTTTCTAAGTACATACACACAAAAAAAACTTAAATAATAATAATTATAATTATATTTATAATAAATAAAAAAAAAATATTGTTCGTACCGCAACAGAATGGAACTCAATTATATTATTATTATTTATTTTTAATAATTATTATATTTTTTAATTATAATTATATTCGTAATAAAAACTATTGTAGCAAAGCAATTAATCAGATTAAATAATATCATAATTTAAAAAAACGATCGGTATAAACATACACATACAGGTTTTCATACAACAGTATCAAAGGTTACCCTCAAATCTAAAACAGATCACCAATTTGCCTATACATAAACTGTCCTAATTGCCCAAGCTGTCCAAGATGGCTTGTCGGTCCAAGCTGCCCAGGCTGTCCAATCTGACTCAACTGCCTCGGAAACCTTACAGCATCATCTTGGTATATAACTCTTTGAGGCTGTAGGTAGAAAGAGTTTGGTGTTCTTATACTAACTCCTTGTATAGGTCTCTTTCTTATTTGATAGTTAGTGTTTATATCTGATGCAGCGAATTGAGGTTCGCTGTTGAAGTTGTTTCTAAATCTCGAGAATGTATAATCTCTGTCTTGGGGGATGAAACCTGACGGCACCCTGTTAACAGGTAAAGTGGGTGCAATAGCTTCATTTAGCTCTATATCGTAGTCATTTTCTATCGAATCAGCTAAATTGTGTTTTATAGATATGTTTTCTGGTATTATTGGTTTTCCCGTTGCAGTGTACGGCTTAGAAATTTCCGGTTTTGGTTTCAATTCCTTTCTGTATTGAGGTTCTTCTAAGTTGGGTCGGTATGGCTGTTCAACATTTTTATATTTCAGTGGCTTTGATGTTGCCAAGTAAGGTTTGACGTAATCTCCAGCCGATAAGGTTGATTCTAGCTTGTCCCGTATAGCTTCGTAATTTTCATTGTAAACTCTGAGCACTTTAGTAGCTAGTTCTTTTGCTTGTTCATTTTCTGTTGTTAGTTCTACTGTTGATGGTTCAGGTGCTTCTGTTGTTGTTATCTGGTATCTTGGCGTTGATGGTTGGTATCTTGTTGTTGTTAGTTGGAACCTGGTTGTTGTTGGTTGGTATTTAGGTGTTGTTGTATAGGTTCTTGTTGTAGTATCTAATTTTGTTGTTGTTTCTACAGGAGCTGTTGAAGATTCTTTTCTATCGTAATCTATATCTTCTTCGTCGTAATATTCGTATTCTTCTGCTGGTTTTAATTCTGTCGTAGTTGCTTGAGTTGTTATTGTTGTTGGTGTTTTGGTTGTTGTTGTTTGTAATCTAGTGGTTGTAGGTGGTTTTGTAGTAGTAGTAGTTGTTGTTGTAGTCGTTGTTGTTCGTGTAGTAGTAGTAGGGGGATTTGTGATAGGTTCAGGGGTAGTAGTTGTAGTTGAAGAAGTAGTAGTAGTTTTAGGGGTGGTATTTAAAGGAGCTGTGACGTCCCTACCATTGACAGGTTGCAACCCTCTTGGCAAGTACGGGCTACCACCCCTAGACGGTAAAAAAGGACGTTTAACGATCCTCACTGTTGGTCTAACGTCTTTCACTTTAGTTTCTATATCTTCTTTCTGCCTCCTTCTATCATGTCCATCTCTTTTTTCGTCATAATCATAGTAATAATCATCCGCGAATTTTGTCTCAGTCTTCTCTTTGACTGGAGCATCTTCATAATCTAGCGGTCTACTGGCTGGTCTTTTAGGAGCATAATGTGGCCTTGTTGGTTTAAATCTTTCCTTTTCTATAGGCTCGGGTTTTGGTTTTAGCTGAATAGCACTTGATTTTCCTGAGGAAGATGGTCTACTGGTCTCATCGTCTTCATACTCATAGTAATCATCATCTTCTTTTGGCGGAGCTTTAGTTGTTGCGACCGGGACGTAGTCATATTTTTGTTTTTCACTGATTGGTACTGGCCTTTTGATTTTAGGTGGCATCCGTGGTTGGCTGAAGATTCCATGACCTTTAGGTTTGACTAAACCTGTAGCTTCAGGAGCAGAAGGAGCTGTTGGAGCTTCCTTCTTCTCTACAATATCATCCTCATAATTCCTTTCTCTATAAGGTCTTCTGTCTTCTCTAGGTCTAGTGGGTACCTCATCACCGTATTTTCGACCTTGCGACCTTTCATTGTTGGTTCTGAAAGGCTTATCATCATCTCTGTAAGGTCTGTCTCTTGAGCGGAAATTGTAAGGTTGTCTTGGTTCGGGTGCAGGCTCCTCACGAGGTCTGTATTCGTCTCTTGGTCTACTTTCGTCTCTGCTTAGAGGTCTGACTTCGGGATCTCTTGGACGGATTTCATCTCGAGGTCGGATTTCATCCCTAGGGCGAATCTCATCCCTTGGTCTGATTTCATCACGAGGTCTGACTTCGTCTCGTGATCTTACGCCGTCACGGGGACGAATTTCATCCCTCGGCCTTATCTCATCTCTAGGCCTTATTTCATCCCTAGGCCTTATTTCATCCCTAGGCCTTATCTCCTCCCTTGGTCTGATCTCATCTCTTGCCCTTATAGGTTCATCATCATCTCTTACTCTGTCATCACTCGGCCTTTTAGGCCTGTATTCTTCATCATCGTCATCTCTTGGTCGTGGCCTTCTTCTAGGTCCGCCTCTGCCACGACCTTCCTCATAAGGTCTTCTGTCGTATGGTCTTTTCCCGCCAGGTCTTGCGTAAGGTCTACGTTTTTCGAAGTCTTCGTCTTCGTCTCTTGCTGTTGGAACGGAAGGACGGCGGGGTCTGAAAGCGAAAACGGTAATAAGTAATTTGTTAACTTTTTTAAGAATTACTTTAATTAATTATCGCAATAGTCTTAGGGATGGCACCCCTACTTTTCTTGCGAGTACAAACATACAGACAGATAGCTGTTGTTTTGACGTCTGTTGCTCTAATATAGAACATCCATAAGATACATATAGATATAGAAGACTTTTAGAGGATTAAACATCATTAATAAGTAGTTACAATTATTAAAACGCCGTATTGTGTG
The DNA here is from genome assembly GCA_948107665.1 of Lomographa bimaculata. Taxonomy (NCBI): domain Eukaryota; kingdom Metazoa; phylum Arthropoda; class Insecta; order Lepidoptera; family Geometridae; genus Lomographa; species Lomographa bimaculata. The sequence continues at coordinate 9,649,521 of OX403612.1, read as the reverse complement.
ATGATTACATGCAAATATAGAAGTCCAACTAAAACATACAAGGACCATGGCATCACATATCAAAGTACTACACATATCAAAAGTACCAAAGTACTTAATTACAAAAAAACACTGAACGTTTTCAACAATATATATTACCAAGACACAGCTCAAACGAACCGATTGACGTGCATGCATAGCTATTTTATCGTGCGGGTGTAGAGGTAACTTGGTTTCAAACACGCAGTGTATCGCGTACTTTGAGTGATCTGCGTTAGTGCATGATCGTGTTAGAGCCGCAGCTCGCGGATGTAGTCCTGTATATTCTTCTGGACCCGGACGATCCCATTGCGGTCGCCATCACTTTTAGCGAAGCGATCATCCGGCACACAGTCTTGATTCAGACTAAACAGTCCTCGCCGGCGAGGACGTAAAATCTCTAGTCGTGTCTTTCCAAACTCAAATCAAAATCGATGTAGAACCGTTCGTGGTAATAAGGCCCGCTATCAACAGTACATGGCCGAGGCGTTATTTTTATTTTTTTTTAATAAAAGATAGGCAAACGTTTGACCGTTGCCTCATCTGATGCTAAGTGATGATGCGGTCAACGATTGGGCACGTTTGTCCAGAATATGCTCATTCACTCGCGACTTAAAGACTCCCATATTGGGGGCTGAGTCACCCACGTCCGTAGGAGGATACCCCTTAAGTCTGACTCCCTACACGTGGTCCCCGGGTGGTGCTAATCAGTTGACATTTGAGAGGTGGTAGAGCTTTTTGTGAGTTGCTCGCCTGGCTTGCTACCAAAGTAGCTTACCACCATCAAGTTGAAAGTCTGCCGCCAAGCTAAATACGGTGTTCCGGCAGTTATCCTTGAGAGCCTGCGTATTCCAGGTCTAGTGTGTTTACCAGCTTCGATCACATCGTCACTTACCATCAGGTGAGATAGTGGTCAAACACTAGCCTGTCACAAATAAAAAAAAAAAAAAAAATATTGTATTTATCAGGGAATACAGACTCAGGTAAGGAATTCCATTCTTTTGCAGTCCGCATAATGAATGTGGAGGCAAAACGCCACCATGCGACGATGCCCTAAGCTCTGTAGTTTTGCATCAGTCAACTGGTCGCTGTTAATAAGTCTCTTGGCTCTTCGCTCAATGATTTCAAGAACCAATAATTTCAGAGTTTCTCTCCCGGTCCCCCTGTCCTACTGTCCCCCTGTCCTACTGTCCCCCTGTCCACCTAGCCAAAAATTTAAACGCTTTGTCTCTATTCTATCAGAAGAAACGACTTCTAAATGTAACAGACCTTAAAACTCGTTGACATAAGGTTCAAAATATCTTGACTTGTTATTTAGCTCTCACCGAGATTGCCTACACTTTTGTACACTAGTTTTAAAGTCTGTTTCACTTGAAAAGCGTTTATTTCGATAGATGAAACGTTTTAAACCTACTTCCAAAATGGAGGTTCGCAATTCGACTGCATGTTTTTTTTAGCTGAAAACTTCTTTAGCGGCATTGTGCATTTGTTTGGGATGGGTAACAAATGTTAAACTCGCGTCAGGACACGTGACCTGATCGAAAATTCATTAGACGGAGGGAGAGTAGACTGCCAGGCGCGGCATAGTAGAGGAAGTAATATCTCCTTCTCTTTCTACCGCGCAGCGAAAATGTATGCCTGATCCTGCTGTTTACAATGTTAATGTTCATATTTTCACTTCGGTTTTTTAAGCTTTGCTTGCGTTTTAATTATGGTTTTTGGCTACAGGGCCTGGTACTCCTCTCTTCTGCGGCTGAGCGTTGACGCTGCAGAGGCTACATACAGCCAGGAGCAAGTAGTCCGTCAGAAAAAAAGGGAGTGTGAACTAGCGGGTACTAGTGGGTGACGATGTTTCTCGTACAAACGAGATTTTACTTCCAGGCCTATTCCGTGGGTTTATTTTTAATTACCTGTCATCCTCGTAATCATCGGCGGCTGGTCTCTTCTTCCCCGGTCTACCTTGAGGCCGCGGTCTAGGTCTTCTTCTCGGGTAATCTCTGTAAATGATAGGATGTTTTATCTTCGGAACCCTTGATCAGATTCAATGTGTTAAAGACGCATTATTGAGGATAACTCAAAAACTACTGATCAAATCTTGATCAATTTAAATGGAACTACATGGGAATCACCAGCTTTGAAATAAACATAGAATCATAAAAACCGGTCGACCTAGAAAAAAACAAGTTGTGAGGTAACACACATAAAAAACAGTCGAATAAAGAATCTTCGCCTTTTTATGAATTTGACTGGACTTGAAGATTGACTGGAAAAGATTGCTCTAAGCGATAATTCAGCCCACCATAGTTTAGTTTTCTTTCTATTCTATTATTTAACTTATAAATAGTATTTAAAATCAATTATGTTAATAAATTTAAATACAAAAAGGGTCATTAAAGCGTATACAGTCAAAAAAGTTAATGAAATAACCCACCCCTGACTGTACCCGGTGCAAAGGAGTCCATGACGCTGGCAGCATTTCCACGCTGGATAGCAATGGCCAGCCTTTGCACCAGAAACGAGCCGGAGCGGGAGTTACCATTGGTTTCCCTTATCTCTCTGACCAATGTTTTGGCTTCGGCCCCCCAACAGCCCATGGTCTCAACGGCAATGGGTACAAAGTGATATTGTGACTCCAACTTATAAATTGTAAGTATAAATAATAACCTTTCTTCATAATCATCATATTCCCTAGGATAGTAATAGTCGTCGTCGTAGTAGTCGTACGCGTAGTACGGCCGCCTCCTGCCCCCGGGCCGTGGTCGCGCCGTGGTGGTCGTGGTCGTGGTGGTCGGTGGCGGTGGCGGTGGTGCCACGGTGGTTGTGGACGCTGCTTGGTAAAGCGCATCGTTCCTGTAAAACAGAAGTATGAAGAAGTGAATAGAAGTAGGTATGCAAAAGCGAAAAGAAGTAAATTAGAATGTAAGTTCTATTAGAAGTAAAATGGGATTGCGTCCGCCTTCTAAGCTGAGTATAAGCAGGTTCGATTCCCGGCGGGAACTTCTTGAAAACAACAAATCAGATCTTGTAAAGAAAACTGTTTTCTGAGTTCTGACTATGGACTCAAAACTGCAGTGGGGTCCTCATATTGATGTGCTTGCAGGTCGCTTGAGTTCCGCTGCTTTTGCGATCCGTAAAATTAGACAACTGACTGATGTAGCGACGGCAAGGCTGGTTTACTTTGCATATTTTCATAGTTTGATGAGTTACGGAATCTTGCTATGGGGATCTGCTGCCGATGTTGAAACTATTTTTATTTTACAAAAGAGAGCGGTTCGTGCAATATATGATATGGGTCCACGCGAATCTCTCAGGGAATTCTTTAAAGAAACAGGCATACCTACCATGCCTTCGCTTTATATCTTTGAAAATATTATGCATGTACGCAAAAATATTGGTATATATAAATTAAGAAGCGATGCACACAATCTTAATACTATATATAAGCATTAAATTACAGTGCGCCCATTTAGATTAAGCAAAACGAATAAATCTTTTATGGCAAATGGGGTTAGATTTTACAATAGAATTCCTAAAATCGTAACTGAATTACCACTGCGAAAGTTCAAATCTGTAATAAAACGGGTATTAATTAAGAAAGCTTACTATAAAACCACAGACTATATTAATGACAAGGATGCATGGAGGCAAACTGCACAGGCTCTTTCTAGCGACTACCATAATAACACCTAGGTTAAGAAAATTATGTATTAGATATTAAAAATGTTTTTTAAAAAAATTAATGAAATGAAAATGCGCCGCCGAGTTTCTTGCCAGGTTCTTCTCGAGATGGCTGTAATTTTGCGAATCTGGCAATAGATTCATTAACTTTCATGAGTGCCTCTTTGGGGCCCATGTGAATAAACGATTTTGATTTTGGAACACAAGTTTTCCAATATTATTGTAACGCTTGTAATTTGTACTTCTGGTTCTAGTCGTGATTGTGTGTGTGTGATGTAAATGTTTCCGGCCCCATGATACAAGTCTTTGAACTTAGTATGGAACTGTGAGTGTCAATGAGATTGTCTTTTTGTTGTTTGTTGTACGCTTACCTGCTAAAATAATTGGGCGAGTTCTTGCAGTCCACTTCTGACACGAAGTGACAGATGAACGTCTTCTGATCGAAGGCCGTGTAATTGGCGCACAGGAAGTCGTACCGGGTACCGAACAGGCAGTGGTGGTAGACCTGGAGAGAACGTAGAGAATTGCAACAAAAAAAAACAACGGGTTGCACTCCGGGAGTGCCGGCAGAAGTGAAAACTTGAACATTAACGTTGTAAACAGCAGGAACAGGCACACATTTTCGCCGCGCGGTAGAAAGCAAGGGGGGTATCTACTCTCCCTCCATCTTATGTATTTTCGGTCAGGTTACGTGTCCTGACGAGAGTTTAACAGTTTTATCCATCCCAAAAAAAGTGCACAAAGCCGCTAAAGAAGTTTTCACTTCAAAAATTTAAGAAAAAAATGCGCCGCCGAGTTTCTTGCCAGGTTTTTCTCGAGATGGATGTAATTTTGTGAATCTGGCAGTAGAATGATTAACTTTCATGAGTGCCTTTGGGGTCCATGTGAATAAACGATTCTGATTTCTGATTTTGCGCATTGTAATATTTCAAGATTCTAACAAATTGTTTAGGAACTCCGAAGTACCCGTTGTCTTAGATGTGTCGCCTTCTAAGCGGGGGTAAGCGGTGTGGGGTATCAGGTTCTCGCCGGAGGACAAATTACCTCCCCTGGGAAATCCCCTTATAAGGTATTCTTGGTTTATCTTTATTTACACACTACTTTAATTATGAATATATTGTTGTATTCTAGGTACATAATGCGTATTATTGCACGTCCGAAATGGACAACTGTTGTTACTGAATTGTTTTTTATTACCACCATATTACAGTAGTGTACCATTCTCACCAGCACCAAATGCTGTTCAGCAGCTATCCTTGATATTAAGGTCTCTCTTACATGACTTTTTTTTCTGCCAGTAGTTAAGCATTTGGCCGCTCACTCACTTGATGGAAAGCGATGATTATCCACAGAGGCGTGAAACTAGCGTTAAACTCATCGCGCAACCCGTCAAACTTGAAGTTCATTGTCTCCTGAGACGGAACGGTCTCATTGAAGGGATACTCTGACAGGTCTTTGGTGGAAGGTTCCTTTTAAGAGAAATGTCTCTTACCTGACACTTATGGGGCACAGAGGCGTATAACCCATCGTGCAACCCGTCACACTTGAAGTTCATCGTCTCCAGAGAAGAAACGGTCTCATTGAAAGGGTACTTTGACATGTCTTTGGTATAAGGCCTTTTAAGAGAAATGTCTCTTACCTGACACTTATGGGGCACAGAGGCGTATAACCCATCGTGCAACCCGTCACACTTGAAGTCCATTGTCTCCGTAGGAGGAACAGTCTCATAGAACGGATGCTCTGACAGGTCTTTGGTTGAAGGTTACTGTTAAGAGAAATGTCTCTTACCTGACACTTATGGGGCACTGAGGCGTAAAACCCGTCGTGTAGCCCGTCACATTTGAAGTCCATAGTCTCCGGAGGAGGAACGGTCTCATAGAAGGGATATTCTGACAGGTTGTACCCATTGAGCTCTCTCGGCAAGTTGGGGTCATAGATATAGTCTATTTGGGGGTTGCCAGACAGTTTGGAGGTGGTATTAGTGGCTTCCCCACCTTCTGCTGTGGTCTCCATCTGCAATGGGAAAATGTATGGGGTTAGTTAAAAGTCACGCCATAATCGAAATCACAACATAAACGCTTTCGCTCTCACAGCCCCACACTAAGTTCGATGACTTCTGTCGTGGGTGCCGGAAACATTCACATCACACAATTAATAACCAGAACCAGAAACACAAATTTTCCTTGGGGAGACAACTTGTGTTTCAGGGAATCAAACCCGCTTGCTTCGAAGGCGAATGCCATCCATCTAAGCCATTGAGCAGTTCGATCAAAATAATGTATTCCAAAAGAGGCACCCTAACATTTCGTTACTAGTTGCCAGTGTAGAAAATTTACTGCCGTCTTGAGAGAAATCTGCGAAAAACTGCACGGCATATTTTTCATTGTTTTTTTAATATTTCAAATGCTTATACAACTCATACAATATTTGCCTATTGTTATTGCGATCGCATTGCAGTTTGCTTCCACGCGTCTTTGTCATTGATATATTAATAATTTTTACCCGACTATAGATAAGCTAAAAGGAAGGGTTATGACTTAGGCACTCTAGGTATCTATCTAGGTGGTTGTTAAGGTCACAACAACACAACTGCAAATTATAGGTGTCACAGATAGCCCTTTGCATAGAAAGCCCTTTGTGTATGCATGGAGGAAAACAAAACCATAGAACATGTAATAGCTCAGAGTGCTATCAATGACAAAAAATGACAAAAGCAATGATTTTTAAAAAGGTATCCTTCATCAGTTTCCAAGGCTAGGTTTTTTTTAAATATAATTTGAATTTAAAATTGAATATGATGATAGAATGTGGATGGAGGAACTAAATCGTGTAATTCCTTGGTAAATTTTAAATAAATAAAACAAAATGACTTCCGTGGTACTCGCATCGAGATAGGAAACAAACCTACGGTTTGTAAAGGTATTTGACAAAATAGGGCCAAATAAATGACAAACACCATAGTCATGGGCATAGAGGCAAAGAGGAACCTTTTTGGTATCAAATTAAAGAGCTCTACAATATTCCTTTTGGGAGTTTTGCCGCGAAAGTGAAAAAATGGCGTTGTTGATTTTGATAATTTTCCAAAACATGGGCCCCAAAGAGGCACTCATGAAAGTTAATGAATCTATTGCCAGATTCGGAAAATTACAGCCATCTCGAGAAGAACCTGGCAAGAAACTCGGCGGCGCATTTTTTTTCATTCATTTTTTTTTTAAAACATTCTTAATTTCTAATACATAATTTTCTTAACCTAGGTGTTATTATGGTAGTCGCTAGAAAGAGCCTGTGCAGTTTGCCTCCATGCATCCTTGTCATTAATTAGACTGAGAGTTTTAATGTGTAATAAATTAATAATGGTGGATTATTAACCGTTAATACTTAGTAAACGTGCATAAGTGTAGGCAAATCATACAACGTTGAAAAACGTGTTTTTTTGCCTTCGCTCCAAAACTCCAATAGAAGTTCTAGTAAAGTTTCTACGCTTTACTAGGGCATGACTTGACTATGATTGGACCTTGACTCTTATACTTGAGTTTGACTGTGACTTGTCACTAGGACATTTAATATGAAATACACTTGAAATATATTATTACTTGAAGTGTCAAATTTGACTTCGCAATTTTGTGCATTAAGCCAGTGGGCTAAACGCACAAAATTGTGAGGCCAAAATGAAAAGAAGAAAATATATTCCTATTAAAAATTAATATATATAACACATGTAGTAGTTATAAACAAAGTAAATATATTCCGTTTGTTTTAATGTAAAAAAAGCCGAGCTTTAGTTATACGACTTTCATCTTTTTGCTATTTCAAATTTATCTATTTATTGTCAATCGTTAAAAAGAATCAATTACCTTATTTATTTTTAAACATGTTTTATGTAAGATTATCATCATAAAAACTGCTGACAACTTTTCAATCGAGTTTTATATTAGTTTTTATCAATCAAAGCCATAAAAAAGATGCAACTTACAATAAACGGTGTGTCACCGTAGAATTATGACTGTCAATATATTATTTAACCTACCTAATAATAAATAAATAGTTATAAATAACAACGACAAGTGCGAGAGAACGTCTAGTGCCGAGGGTTCCGTTGACATAATATTATATTATATACAAATCAATATATTAATCATTTAAATGCAAGCAAAGCTTAAAAAAACTGACTTCAATTTGTCTTCGGAACCCTTGAACATATTAAACACGCATTATTGAAGATAACTAAAAAAATACGGGTCAGATCACATGGGAAGCAAAGCTGATAAATAAAATAAAAAATTATCAAAATCGGTTCTCCCAGAAAGAAGTATTGAGGTAACACACATACAAAACAGTTGAATTGAGAACCTCCTTTTTTGTCGGCTAAAAAGTAAAAACCCAACTGCGACAAAAGAATTATACTTTTTCCTTAATAAGACTAATTTCGCGATTATATAAGAACTTTATCAGAGCTTTATTATAAGCACTGAAAATTGTCTCGTCTGTATATTTGTCGGTCTGTAAATCCTGCAAGCTACATTTGACACACTTCCCGATTGGACACAAATTTGGTGTACTTATGTATCTTCTGTGACAAAACAATGACATGGTACCATGGAGATGGTCTGATGATGGAGACGAATGATATTCATAATAACTTCTGAACTAAACAAGGTAAACCCATTGAGTTTGAGCTCGTTTGATTCGTCTTGACAAGTTCTCTTGCTACATAAAGTTTTAGTATTTATTAACAAATAGATTATTATTATTATTTATTCTCGAGTGAATAGTAAATCTTCTAGGCAAGCATGTCACACCTTCGGCCGCATCATCACTTTCCATCAGGTGAGATAGTGGTCAAATGCTTGCCAATTAAACATAAAAAAAAAGCTAGGTTTAATAAAACTTTTTGAAGTATTACTTGTTAGGTACATTTTTTCTTATATAAGTTTGGCTTCTGACTGGGTGCGGGGCTGAAATTGCATAATCGTTTGTTTGTTTAGGTACGGGACCCTAAAATCGGACTTTCGCTGTTACGTAGACGGATAGACAGACCTAATTATACGTTTATAATAAATCTTAGGAAGTGAAAAGTAAATCACCTTGGACCGCGCCTTGAAATCAAGTAGGATATAGAATTGTAGTAATAATGTCTTGAAATTCTTGAATTCTTGTCATATTGTTACTATTCTGTTTTAAATGATATAATACATACATAAACATAACGTAAACGCTTTCACACTCACAGCTACACTAAGTTTGATGAATTGTGTCGTGATCAACAATCACATCACAAACACAATCACAACCTGAATCAGAAACACAAATTTTCCTTGGGAACAAACTTGTGTTCCCGCGGGAATGGAACCCGGTGGTTGCTGGTTTCGAGTGTGATTGTTTGGTTAGTGTGAATGTTACCGGCTCCCATGCGCATGGGTTGCAATGTCACGTAAATAAAAAAAAAATTCTGTCACGTTTATGGTTACTAACATTAATAAAGATTAAGGCTGCCTGTCCACTAGAGCGGTGCGTGTAAGAGGAGCGGAGTGAGAAATTAATTCGGAGCGGAATTGCGAACTAGGTTTGTAATTTTTTTTTAATGTACTAACAATAGCTTGTAGGCTTAACTTTATGAATTTATTACATATATTTTTTTTTAATTATCAGAGCGCCTGTTTGAGGCAACGCGTGATCAAAATGCTGGTACTTATTTGGCTCAATGTATTAGCATTGCAATTCAAAGAGGCAATGCCGCCAGCGTGATAGGAACGCTACCCACTGGGAGCGGGCTCAAGCCCACTCAAGTGCTTGAGTTACCTATGAGCTCGATGACTTGTAGCTAACATGGGTCTTTGCTGTATACCTAGATGTATATAATGTAAGTAAGTTAATATAAAAATATAGGCAATTGGCCCGTAGATAGATACTTTATGAATTATAATTATACTAACAATTTGAATAATTCAAATTTGAATTGACTCGGAGCGTAGAAGTGTAGCTTAGCGAGGAAGTATGCGGTGCGGAGTTGGATACTGTCCGGAGCTAGGTACTACGCACTGGCGAGTGGTTACGAGCCCCGCTCCACTTCCCCCACTTCACTGCTCCGCTTCTCCGCTCCGCTTCTCCGTTCCGCTTCTCCACTCCGCTTTAACGCTCCGCTTCTCCACTCCGCGTTAAAATATATGCATTTTTAATTAAGTTTGCAAATCCATGAAGCAGAGTGGAGCGGAGCTAATTCAGTTAATATTGGCACAGCTCCACTCCTCCAACGAGCAGCCTTACACAATATAAACTTTATGACTTGGACTGGGGTTATCACCTGTTCTCCATCATCAGCTTCCTCTTCTGGTGCGGCTGTGGTGCTGGAAGTCTTCGCAAAGATCAGGGATGTGGCCTTGACCGCTGTGGTGGGTGGTAGCGCTGCGAGCACCAGGAATGTGAGGCCTGGAACATGGAAGTTGAAGTATTTTAGACATGATACTACCTGTGCTCTGCGCCTTTGCCCGCTTTTATGATGATGAAAATAAACCAGGATAACATTTCAAATTTATAAAATTTATATAAAAATCTAACTGCAAAATAATCAATTTATAAGTAATTCACACATTAGCGGAGCCGTAGCCAACGCTAAGAGGCCTATAATTAAATTTTAATAATAACATACCAGGCGACTCCAAACATACGACGGACCTCTCTTATGTTAGAAGTTCACGCCGTTTTATGCTTGCACACGCCTTTACAATGATTATATATTATTAGTAATAATTTTATAAAAAAAAAAAAAATTATTATAAGGAGGTTTTCAATTCGTCAATCTTATATATACGTAAGTTTCATCAATTAATGTTTAGCTGATTGAGATAGGTCCCAGAACTAAATAGGTCTAAAAACAGAGACTCTGTAGGCCTACCAAATTGTTATTTTCAACATAGATTTTTTTTTAAAGTTTCATATTCTGCTTTTATAGTTCTTTTTAAAGATGCCTCACACCGGCAGAAATCAAATCCTACTATAATATTATAAATCCGAAAGTTTGTGTGTAAGTGTGCAAGTGTGTAAGTATGTTTGTTCCCTCTTCACGTTTTAACGGCAGAACGGATTTGGATGAAATTTGGAATGTATATAGCTTATACCTAGGATTAACACATAGGCAACTTTTTAACTTGATAATAGTGGGCGAAGCCGCGGGACACGGCTAGATAAAAATATTGTCTCCTCACTTACATGTATATTGGTTTGTCCCCTTAATATTTTCATTTATATAATTTTAAATACCATTTCCACGATAAGTGCACCCGAGATAACTTAGAGATCTCGCTTCGTTCGTTCAACAATGCTTACCCAATGTTACAACGACTCACAATTTGCTATTTCAAAAGGTACATTCAAACAATAACAATTATTAAGAGGATGAGTCGTGAGGCGTGAGGATCCTCCGTGACATTTTGAGAACTGGAAACTGGATTATTCCGTTCCAAATCCTTGACATTTTTAAATGTTGCAACGACTCCTCTTCACTTTAAAATGTAAACTGTCTGTCTGCCTATTTCTTTAAGTATAGGGTGGCGTAAAAATAATTACTTGAATTGTATAGTGTTTAATTTCTGAAGCCGTGTCGGCGCTTTTGAAGGATCGCTTTTTGATGAGATGATTCCGATTGAGTATCACTGTTTAATAACTTATTCCTAAATTTAAATAAACAAGTCGTTCGCGCCGAACTGAGATCTCGCGCTAAAGATATCTAACTACCTAGCCCTCAAATCAATATTTGCATGTCACTATTATGACCAAGTGTGTGATCTATATTGATACACTTAACCTTACATCTGTTTATACCTACACTTGAAGCAAATAAATGCATTTTATTTCGCGCCTACATTTTTCCCCATAGAGAAAAATCTTTTGAGGTTAATTGCTTACCTTTTGTTCGTAAAATAATTGTTTGATTTCTGTATTTATTGTTCAAGTACAGGATAAATATAAGTAACGGATATTATACGTCTGTTTCATTTAAATGTGAAGCTGTTTTTGAAATAGACGCCGGGACAAAATAGGTCTAAAACAGTGTCTAAAACAGTGACTTTAACTTTTTATTTTCCAAAGTATATTTTTTTAAACCGGTTTCGTATTATACTTGCAATGTTTTAAGCTATTGCATAGCTTCTATCGCGGGCCTTGAACGTGGAGACCGAATCCAGAAATTCCGTAACGAAAATAACCTAACACCCCCCACTCCGACCGGCACAGCGGTGATACTTTTTAGTTTTGACATCTATCGATGAATAGCATAACTTTTAATGACTTTTTTGAAATATCACGCTTGTCTCTTTAGTTCAGCAACTCGCCTCTAGGTGGCAGGAAAAAATATACTGCATAAATAAAATAAATAAATAATTATAATTGCATAAGTTGATAAAAAATGCTATGCAATAGCTTTACCGCGGCAGTCCCCGAGTGCCACACGTCTTTTTTTTTTTTCAACTTTGCTCCACAAAGTTAGATAAAAACTACAAAAATATTTTGCTCCCAGCTTACGTGTAGGTGTCCTTTAAGATTTTCATTTCTATTATTCTGGCTGTTCATAGCTTATCTGAGAATTCGAAGTTATTAGCTTGTATGGTTACGCTAGATGCCTCTGACAGACAGACGAACGGACAGAACAGTGTATTTAAATTAAATTTGTAAGAAAAAATCTATTAATCTAAATATATTTTTTTTATATAGGCAAGCATTTGACCAGTATCTCACCTGATGGAAAGCGAAGACGCGGCCGAAGATGTGACATGCTTGCCTAGAAGATACCTATTCACTCTAGACTTGAAGACACCCAGATTGTACTGTTCGGGAAACAAAGACGCAGGCAATGAGTTCCATTCCCTCGCTGTACGGATGATAAACGTAGAAGCAAAACGCTTCGAGCGAACCGAAGGAATATGCGAGATGTGCCCTTTTCTAAATTGCATATTCAGTTACATTTTTGTGTGGAAGTTGTTAAAATTATCCTCAATATTTTCGTTAGTGTGCATGATACACATACCTACATTCCAAGAAAGCCTGGCAAAGCAAATCACATCTTATGAGGAAAATGAATTGAAATTGCCAAATATCTCCAAGGTCATCCATCCACTTTGAAATTTAAATATTGAATTTTGATATATTGTTAGATTCTGATGGATGATGAGGTAATTTTATGTTTATTATGAGGATATAATTTAGATTAGCCACAAACATTGACATCATTCTTTATATATAATAATTAAACTCCACTAAAAACGGCGTAAATATTCCAACCTCGATAGAGGTTATATGTTTGTACCGTTTGGGGTAGAAACTTTGGGTCCGTGGGAACCGGGGGCACACGAATTTTTTTAATTTTTATCCAAACGTTTAGTCGAAGCGACAAGTGACTAGAATGCTTATTTAGCACAAATATTAGCATCGCTATTCAACGTGGAAACGTAGCCAGTATTCTGGGCACTTTTCCTTTGGCAAGCGGTTTACAAAATCTTTGAGTCCCTACTATTTGTTTTAGTCCCCTTCTGTAATCTTATGTTTATATATATGATCTTTAATAATAAATAAATAAATTACTTAACTCCACTATATCTCATGATACTATGTCATGATATAACAAGATAGACGGATGCTCTAAACCAAGCATCTGACAATGGTGCCGATTCTGTTGTCCAGAATTAGACTAAACTAGCCTATAATTAGTTTTAGTCCTGCTTTAGTCCAAAACCTATTCAGAAAATGCAAGATTAGACTAAAATTAAGTTTGACAGGACTAAGTTAGTTTAGTTACTCTATTTAGTGAAAATGACCAAATTCTTATTCTGATGTACATGTTTTACGTCAAATTAAGACTAAAAATAGAAATTGTAAACTCAAATTAGTCTGTATGAAAAAGGTCTGGATTATTTTTAATGTGATCTCATACTTGAAAGAATAACACGTGCAATTAATGAAGCAAATACTGACTTACAAAGTCTATAATGGAGGAATATGTGATTGCGGCTCTTGTGAATACAATTCAATTTGGTTGCTGTCAAAATCAATTTTAGTCCTGTCATTTCAACTTTTAAATTAAGTTCAACGTAAAATCAGAATAGCGTTTAGGTATTCTTTGACTAAAATTTGTTTATTTTTAGTTTAGTTTAGGTTAGTTCGGTGCTCAACAGAATTAGCACCATTGTAAACTCTATTTTCAACCCACGTAAAAAAAAGAGGTTCTCAATTCGACTGTATGTTTTTTTTTGTATGTATGTTACGCTATATCTCCGCCAATTATGAATCCATTTTGTTGATTATGTTTTTGTTTGGTAGATTGTACTACAGAGGTGGTCCCATGAAGAGGTGTCCCATATAAATTTTATTGAAATCGAGGAAATAATATAAGCGGTGAAGTCGGTTTTTTAAGCTTTGCCTGCTTTTAATTATGTATGAAATAAATTGAATTTGAACTAGGATTTGTGGTCATTATTTAACTAGTCGTTCGCGCCGAACTGAGATCACGCGCCTACATTTAATTTTCGTCTAATAGAGAATAGCTTTTGAGGTTGCTTATAACTTTTTTCTCTAATATAATAATATAACAACTTGACACACAATAATGCATATAAGTGAATATGCAATTTAGAAAAGGGTACATCTCTCATATTTGTTTTTTTTTTTTCATACAAATTTTATTTAAATGCACCGTCCGTCCGTCCGTCCGTTCGACTGTCTGTCAGAAGCACCTAGCGTCCAAACCATTCAAGCGAATTACTTCGAATTGTGAGACTGTTGGATTTCTGTATTTTTTGTTTAAGAACAGTATACATAATAGAAACGCATATATAATAAGAACAGTATATATAATAGATATAATATGTAAGTTTCAGCTTTAAATATGAAGCCGTTATTGAGATAGACTCCGGGACAAAATAGGTCTAACTGCAGTGATATGAGCGACCTACCAAATTGTTATTTTCCAACATAGATTTTACTAAAATCGGTTCGTACGTTTTTACAGAGCTCTTTTCAACGATACCCCAGAAGGGAAGATAAAAAAATAAAAAATAAAAATTAGTTTGCTCCCCGATAAATTCTTGTATGGGCTCCCCTTAACATTTTAATTTATATAATTTCAATTGACAATTCTAGTTTGGACCTCCCAATTCAACTCAAAGATCTCGCTTCGCTCAATCAATAATAAATGTACTTTTAATATGGATTTAATTATCTGTAATGAATTCATTGATAATGAATTAAATTGAATAAATGCTTTTACACTCACAGCCTAATTAAGCTCGATGACTTGAGTCGTGGGTCCCGGGAACAATCACATCACAAACACAATAACACCTAGAAACAGAAATAAAATGTTCTCTTGGGGTGAAAACTTGTGTTTCCAACGGGAATCGAACCCGATACCCGCTAATTAAATTTGATTTGAATTGAGACGATGGCCTTCGTACCCAAGCCAACGGGCAGTTCAATTAATAATAAAATTAATTAATTTCACAGGGATTTGGGTATCTAGGTAGCCCGTCGGCTTTATCAATAGATAGCTTGTCTAAGCATGTGCTACTCTATTCATACGTTTCTCTGAAATGCAGACGTTCACTAATTAGAGCAATTAGTATCATAGATCTAGTTCACGCAGTGCTATAGTGGGCTAGTTTCTGCCCTCTGTCACCGCGGGTCCGTGGTTTGATAACCGGCATGAGCGCAATGTTCCTTTACAAGGGACATATTTTGTGCTTCTCGTTCTACGAGTTCGTCTTCTAAGCAGGGGTATCAGGTTCGATTCCCGGCGAACACAAGTTTTCTCCCCAAGGAAAATTTGTGTTTCTGGTTCTGGATGTGATTGTGTGTGATATGAATGTTTCCGGCACAAGTCATGTAACTTAATGTGGGGCTGTGAGTGTGAAATCTTTTATTATTTATTATTTAAATACCTACAGATAGGTTCCTAAACATTCTTATAAAGTTTCCGCACTCATAAATAATAAATGACCCATTAAACTAAATGACGTCATATATTAACATATATATGGAAATAAAGGTATAAATGTCAAATGTAACCAAAGTTTAGAGCAAGGTTAGCTTGTAGGAAGCTTAGAATCGAAGTTTGTGCCAAATATGGTGGAGTATTTATTGGTATTGTTAGACCCGTCTCTCATTAAGATACGTACAGACGACTAGTCTCGGAGACTACTCGCTGCCGAGTATTTTACATACATTTAACCATTAAGTACCGACATGTGGTCTGACAGACTATTTGACGGTTTAAAAAGTTTAATTACCTATGTTTCCATAGCCGTATTATCCCAGGTGTCTCTCTACCCCTGCAGCAGCCACCCGACAGCGTTTGAGAAGAGTGGTAGTGCCGGCGAGCGTCTTTTTCAGTAAGTTATGGTTGTTTTAAGTTTACGAATGGTCTATCGGACCACGTTTTGTCTCCACTTATTTGTTTCATTCAAAGATTTTTCAAATTAAAATATGTGTAGGTTACATAAAGATAAATTTTAGTTGAAAAACCTTGGTGTCTTTGATTGCATAACACTTAAAATTAATTGATTCCATCTTTTGTAGTTGTGTTCTTGAAAAACGTAATTCTTGTGGTTGGTGTATTGTTATTATTGTTTATGAATTGACTTCTGATTTTTAATTTAAGTACAATATGCGATCTCTGGTCACTGTTATTGTATAATTTGTGCATGCCACAATGGCGGAATATGGAGCACTGTTGTATAATTAGCTAGTGGGAGTCGTCACTCCCAGTAGCTTATTGTCCCAAACTTATTAGAGCAAATAAAGATTTTGTATTTGTAATGCTCATAAGTAGTAATAAAAGATTTTTCGGTTTTCACTATTAACTAATAATTAAAATATATATAAACGATACATAGTACACAATACAATTGTAGATATAAAACAAATAAATACAATCCAAAAAAAAATTGTAGCTAGGATAGTCTATCAGACCTCATGTCGTGTCGGTGCTTAAAGGTTAAACAACCGAATGTATTTGAGATACTCGGCGGCGACTAGTCTCCGAGACTACATGAGTGCGTATCATATTGGGAGACGGGCCTTAAATGCCATTTATGGCCTTGTGCTTTATAAGCTGGCATATGTGACTATAAAATACTTTAAGGTTAGATCATGAATGCAAAGTAGGCGATTTGTATATAATTAAACGCAAGCAAAGCTTAAAAAAAGACTTCACCGCTTTATCTTCGGAACGTTGTTGATCAGATGTATTAAACGCGCATTATTGACGATAATCAAACATTTGTGATCAGATCTTGATCAAATTTAAATGGGACCACATAAAAAGCACCTGCTTTCAAATAAAAAAATAATCATCAAAATCGGTTCACAACGAAAGAAGTTACGAGGTAACTTTTGAAGTCGGATAAAAACGAGAGCATTGTCAATGTAGTCCACTGAATACGCATAATTGAGGATAACTCAAAAACCACTAGTTAGATTTTTATCAAATTTAAATGGGACAACAAAAGAAGCACCAGCATTCATTTTCAATAATTAAACATTAAACCTTGATCAGATTTAATGTGTAAACTCGCATTATTGACTATGACTCAAAAACTAGAAATCAAACTTTGATCAAATTTCAATGAGACTACATAAAAAGCACCAGCTTTCAAATAAAAAGAGAATCATCAAAATCGGCTCACAACGAAAGAAGTTATGAGGTAACTTTTGAAGTCGGGTAATCGAGAACATCGTCAAAGTACGCATTATTCGTTACAAAATAGGCATTATTGACGATATTTCAAGAACTACTGATCAGATCTAGATAAAATTTTAATGGGATTAATTAGAAAGCAACATCATTCAAACTAAAACAAAAAATTCGAAATCGGCTCATGTGGAGAGAAGTTATGAGGTAACATAATAAAAAAATACGACTTGAGTACCTCCTCCTTTTTTGGGAAGTCGGTAAAAATCATTAAAATCGGTTCACCTAGAAAAAATTAATAACGTAACACACAATAAAAACAGGAGCGCTAAGAACTTCTTTCTTTTTTTGAAGTCGGCTAAAACTAGAGTAAAATATATGTACTTACAAAACAGGCTGAACCCAAGCCATCTGTGCCGGGATCGCTTCATTCTGCCAGTGTGATCTGTAACAACAAAAAAAATTACATAAATACTAGAAAAATATTACAGAAAAAAACAGCTAAGCTATTAAAAACAATAGAAATATAAATAAAATTTGTATATTTCTATATGTATAAAATTTGTTTAATTACATTAATAATTATATGTATGTTTAAAGTATTGCATGTATGTATAATGATCATTGCCGCACCACCGATCACTTTTTGTTAAACTTTTTTATCCTCTCCATCCTAAGGTTGCCTGGAAGAGATCGCTGCTTAGCGATAAGGCCGCCGATTGTACTGCTATATTGATATTTTTTTCTATTGTTAATTAATATTTTTCTTGGTGTGCAATAAAGAGTATTTGTATTGTATTGTAAAAACAATGGAAATATATATTTTTTTAAACTTCGCTATTTTTTTCTAATACAACTACATCGATTTCCACCAAACACAGCTCAGATTAAAATAATTATTATCTGACTTCAAAAATGGAGACTCTCAATAATAAATAATTCGACTGAATTTTTTTTTTGTATGTATGTGACGCGATAATTCCGCCAAATCATGAATCGATTTTGATGTTTTTTTTTGGTAGATTATACTTCAGAGGTGGTCTCATATATATTTTTTACAAAATCGATCAAACCAAAACCAAAATATAAGCGTTGATGTCGGTTTTTTTAAGCTTTGCTTGCGTTTAAATTATAATAGATCGGTTCAACAATCCTTAATAATATATTAAATGGGAAAATAACTCTGTCTGTATGTCTGTCGTGCTTTCACGCCAAACTACTGAACCGATTTAAATGAAATTTGGTACAAAGATAGTCTAGAGCCTGATAAGTACATATGCTACTTTTAAATGCGAAAAAGGTTTGTAAGGCGTTGAAAAGGGGGGAACAAAAGTTATATGGAGACACTATGCACAGCTAGTTTAAAATAAAGTCAAAATTTTTATTAAGTCAAAATTTTATATGTTCGTATATTTGTTAAAGTGAAACTTTTTATGGAAGGACTTTGAAATTCTGAACCGCAACCTTTTTGTGTGACGAGCAGTGGTGGGGGTAAACACTGTGATGAGTTTTTAAAATGTTTCCCTTTAATACAAAAGTTTCACTTCTATCGTGTGTCTTCTTTTTTTCGTACATGAGCAGGATTGAAGGACTATGTTTCCAGTTAAATTACAGATAAAAAAGAGACCTAGTCTTACATCTTGTAGTGACGTGCGCAGTATAGTGTTGTGCACGCCGCGCATTATTTGAACTTTGAGCTTCAACATTCTGAGTGACACTGGAGTTCACTGAACTTTAATAGTTAATTGTGGGTACTTCGCGACGGATCATCATGACGCTTACCATCAGGCAAGCGACTTTGTCGTCTCGTCTCTCAGGCAGTCTTTAAATCATCAACTACAAAGGCCAAATGACCTCTAATAAATATGAAGTTTCTTCATACTACAAGTTTTCTTTTCATCCTCCAAATCTTATGTAAGATTCATTCATTAATAACATCAAGGATCAATTATAGCAAATTATAGTCTTTATAACCTAGAATACAGGGTTTGTAATCAAAACAATCACATAAATGGTATTTAATTTGTTGAGAGTCAAAACTAATGCGTGAGACCTTGCATTGTTTTAAAGTCACTAGTGAAGGGGATCGATATCGATAAATTTATTTTTTATCGTACTTGAAACCTTATGCTCAATTTGATCTGTTGTTTTATATTTTAAAAGCTTTTATTTATTTCACCTGTCCCTTTATCTGTCGATCTGTAATCAAATCTTGCAAGCTAAATAACACCCACTTCCCGATGTCCGATTGGACTCAAATTTTGTACACTTTACATAAGTCTTTGATGACATTACAATGATATGATACCATGAAGCTGGTCTGATGATAGAGACTGAAGATTGCCATAGGAACTAAACTAAACAAGATAAACCCATCGAATTTGGGCTCTGTTGATTTTTCTTGACAAGTTTTCTGTGTAGATAACCTTTTTTATTTACATCTAGTAATTATTTTAAAACACTTTTTCAAGTAGTACTTGTTTTAATTCAATTCAGCACTAATCTATTTTGCGGTTTTTATGTTTCAAATGTTGGTTTAATTTTGGAATATTTTATAAAACGTAATTACAGCTGCAACTTTTTCTATCGAAATGTGACAAAGGTCTTCAATTTGTCTAGATGTGTCAACAATTTTTTGTAAGTTTGTAATTGATTTTAACACGTATTAAATAATATATTGACTATTCAGACAGATGGATTTAAAACTCCAAAATGATTCGAGTATTTGAGTGGCGATTGAAGAGGTAAACAGATATGTACAAGGCTGAAATAAATAAATATAGAAACGATGTTTTATATAGGTTTTTTATACCGTGACACTATATGCCTCCTTTTAAATTGTTTTGTATATTGGGAGTGGTTGCATGGAATTGGACCATTTAATAAAATAATAACTTTTTTTAATGCTAGATAGGTAAATATCTGTATTTGACCGCTATCTCACCTGATAGAAAGTGACGAAAAAGTTAAAATAAGCTTAAAAAAAACTTCATAGTGGAAAAATGAAATTATATAAAAATGAAAAATAAAAATAAAATAAAATAAATAAAATGAATATGCAAAAAGTGATCTTTTGAATACCAAATGTCACTTGAGGTTTACTCAGAAAAATTTAAGCTAATTTAAGTTTAACTTTATCTGTTCCTATGTGACAGCCCGCAAAAATCTGCTAGAATGGATAGCGATAAATGAAAACTAACGAACACCTTTCTAAAAAGTATCGACATTTACCTCTGCACTGGCTCACGAACAGACAACAATAGTCACTATATAACTATTTACTTCCCCACATTATAGCGTGACCACATGTCTTATAGTACGTTTTAAGTTAATTTAGTCATACAAGGTGAGTTAGAGTTTACAAAAACTACTTTCTTGATTTTACAAATGTCCAAAAATAGCCCATGGTGAGGAAAATGGTGCTTCTGCCAGGAATCGAACCTACCTTCGCGTTTACGTTTCAGTCAGAAAGTCAACGATTTAAATCGATTGGATTTTCGTTTGGGGTTCGATTATAATCGACTCGTTATCAATAAAAACTAACCTACATTAATAAAAATAACTTACATTAATTTAGATACTTTACACATCTAAAAATTTTTGTAAACAATAGCTTTTACTCTATTTAGAGCCGGAGAATAACTTCTATGAAAAAGTAAAAATCTTTTTATTTGGACAAAAACTAACTAATTTGTAAAACTCCATGTATTTATAACTAGCTAGAGTAATAGTAGGAACACTATTGTGTGTCAACACAGCATCTTATATTATAACTTGGCTCATACAGGTGGTTCATAAATAAACTAAGCTGATTAGGTATTTGTCGTGTACATTGATAAACCCTAACTCCTAGGTCGCCCTGTGTGTAGGATATCAGTGCTCTGCCGCCATCTCACAAATAGGTACTTTACTGTATAGTTTATTGTAGATTGTACAAACAATTTTTATATAAAACAAAGCCGTGTTAGTATAACTTAAGAATAAGGGCCCATTTTTATGATCATTGATTGGTTGGATTTGCCTCCGTCCCTAATAGCAAAACGACGACCCAGTTTGCGCAGTGGACAGGTGTCCGCTCTCTGCGCCGCAGGTCATGGGTTCGATTCCCGGCAGGAGCACAAATTCCTTCCCAAGAGATATTTGTGCTTCTGGTTCTGGGTGTAATGTGTGTGTGATGTGAATGTTTCCGGCACTCACGATACAAGTCTTTGAACTTAGTGTGGGGCTGTGAGTGTGAATGCGTTTGTAAAAATGCACAAAAAAAAATCTCATGAACAGAAATACATCTGTCGGACTTGGTCAAGTACTAGGCAAACATAAACAAAAATACGTGTCATATACTTTTTTGACAATCTAACTGACGGACTAACTATATGGTTTTTACTTAGGCTTCAATCCTATTCAAGTAGCATATATAGTACAACACTTACTATATCCAGTGGCTATATTTAGTACTACAGTATAAGTTTGTAAGTATAGTCAGTGCGGCGGCTAGGGCGTTCACCTTGCAATTGTCCTTGCGATATACTGTTACTTTTACCTTATGAAATTCTTTAGGTATAATAACCTCTACAATAACGCAGGGAAGTAATGTGTATGTATAAATTAGAATTGACAATAATAGTTGGCTTGAGCACTTGAGTTACCTATAAGCTCGATGTCTGGTAGGTAACTTAGGTCTTTGCTTTATATAGTTTAAGGAAATATAGGCAACTAGCAATCCGCCCCGGCTTCGCGCGGGTGTGATAAATGAAGAACTGCTCGACCGATTTTGTGCAAACTTCACATAAACCATCTACTAAATAGTCCGAACAAAGCCTAAACATTTGGTTTGGATAGGTGAGCCCGTTCTTGAGTTATAAAATTACAACGAAAAGTGGCATTGATTTTTATATATATAGATAGATAGATAGATAGGCCCGTAGATAAAACTCAGTGGAACTTATTGACAATATGTATACATATTCATGGTGTGGCGTAATATATAGAAGACCCTATACGTACAGATAGGGGACATCATAACAGTCCAGAAAAAAATGCCTGGTAAAAGTCTAACAGTTTTCAAGATAATCTTCATTTTTAGAAATGTTAATAACTACAAATAATACTATAATTTACTTCTTTTGTTGATTCATTCAGAAGCTTTTGAAAGCTTTTGATTTACTTATTTAATTCTTTATTGCACAAAAAGCACAAAAGGTGGACTTAATGCTAGGGGCATTCTCTACCAGTCAACCACACATGGTGGACGAGAAGAGGGGTGTAGGCGTGCATCAAAATGGTATAGAGAGGGAGAGGGACAAAAGAAATTTAGATGATTAGTTAAAATAATATATATACATAAATGATTATATACATATATTTCGGTATTTATAATTTAATAAAATATATAATGCATATCAAATAATTATATATAATAAAAATAAATATACAAATAAAGTAAAATTTAAGCGACGAAATAATGAACAGAAAACAAAAAAAAAAGATAATTTAGATATAGATAAATGTTGTCTGGATAACTATAGGACAGTCACTCAGCGCGTGACGAAACTTTTAAGTAGTGAGCCTTTACTAGCTTATGTACATGTTCCTATGCTGAACCACCCCAGTCAACTTAAAGATCTTGTTTTGCTCCATGAATTATTTATCATTTATTCAGCATAGGAGTGGAATTCTCAAATTATCACTAAGAACACTGTCCTTTTTGAAACTCTCTTACAAACAATTCGTGGACAAAGTCAAAGAAGCCGGCGATGGTAATGGCCACATTCGACAACCTGGTATCACATTAAACGTAAAAAAAAATAACCAAACGTTTGCTTCTACGTTTATCATCCGTACAGCGAAGAAGTGGAACTCATTGATTGCGCATTTGTTCCCTGAAGGGTATATAATCTGGGTGTCTACAAGTCTAGAGTAAATAGGTACTTTCTAGGTAACCATTTTCCAGCTTCGGTCGCATCGTCACAGGTGAGATAGCTGTAACGCCTTTGTTCCCAGAAGGGTACAATCTGGGTGTCTATAAGTCTAGAGTAAATTGGTACCTTCTAGGCAACCATTTTCCAGCTTTGATCGCATCGTCACTTTACATCAGGTGAGATATAAAAAAAAAATAGAGAGAAGGAGATAGCTCTCCTAGTCTCACTTTTTCCCCCCCAGTTAATGGGAAAGAGCTTAGGCACTCATGAAAGTTAATGATTCTACTGCCAGATTCGAAAAATTAAAGCCATCTCGAGAGGAACCTGGCAAGAAACTTGGTACAAATTGTAATTCTTATTCTCACTCATCGGCGAGGTTTGAGCCCGCACGAATGGCAGGGATAGGGAGAACCTCCTGTATTAGATACTAAATTAAAACTGTACCTAGGTCATATAATCATTATCCAAGCCTAAACATTTGTTGCAAGGAATGTGTAGCAGTGAAAGTACTTATCGAAGCGGAACGAGTTGTGAGACCGCACGCAACACTATTTGTTTATCGTACTCGTGTACGGTTAATCGACTACCTTCATGACTATTGATAGTGATGGAACATCATCATCAATCGTCATTATCATAAAAAATAATTAAACGCAAGCAAACCTTAAAATAACGACTTCACCGCTTTGTCTTCGGAACTTTGATCAGATTAGATGTACTAAACACGCTTTATTGAAGATATTTCAAGAAGTACTGATCAGATCTTGATCAAATTTAAATGGGACCTATTGGAAAGCAACATCTTCTAAATAAATAAAAAAAAAATCGGTTCCCGTGGAACGATTTAAAATTTTTATGAAAGATGTTATTATTATTGATAAATTTACGGTAAAAATTGTCAAGAATAATAAATGATACAATATTATTAAACAATTATAAAGATAAATATAATTATATACATAATGAATAATGCTCAACAGGTGAGGTAGTGGTCAAATGCTTGCCAATCGAGCACACCAAAAAAAGTTAAAGCACTCAACCAAGCGGATTCTGCACAAGAGTCCCGTCAAAAACCCAAAGCTTTCTAAGACCTAACATAAACGCTTTCACACTCACAGTCCCACACAATCAAGAACCAGAGACACAAATTTCCCTTAGGGAGAAAACTTGTGCTTCCACCGGGAATCGAACATGTTTAAAAGGCGAACTGGTCCCTAACTAAGCCAGTAGGCAGTTCAACTGGAATTTCTTCGTGTCCTAAGGATCGTCCATACTCCAATTTCACAACAATTTTGTAACTAACCCAATGTGGGTCCACTACTGCAAGCCGATCACGTCGGCGTTGCATAAGGTACCGTTACGTAGTTATATTTCTATACGCGGCGTCTATTGTTGGAGGTAACTAGGTGAAGTGTATGGATTGTATGAGTACTCATACAATCCATACAAAAATTCGAAAAAAACATACATGCAGACGAAGCGTTTTGCATCCACATTCATTATGCAAAAGAACTCCTTGCTCGACTCTGTTTCCTGATAATTACAATATGGGTCTTTAAGTCGCGAATCCTCTAGGCAAACGTGCTCCATCGTCAACCGCATCGTTGCTTACCATCAGGTGAGATAGTGGTCAAACATTTACCTATCTAGAATTGAGAAAAACATATCTATCTTTGCCAGAGACCGCAATCTCATCTGATAAAGTGTACCTAATGATGTGGTCGGGTGTGGTAAGTAGGCTGATTTGTCACTCTCAATCACTGCCCAGTTATAAATAGAATATAATAGAAACAGTTTTATTTCTTAATCTGTGTACAAAATAATGAAACGCAGCAAAGCTTAAAAAACCGACTTCACCGCTTTATCTTCGGATCTTTGATCAGATTAGATGTACTAAACACGCATTATTGAAGATATTTCAAGAACTACTTATCAGATCTTGATCAAATTTAAATGGGACCAATTGGAAAGCAACACCTATCAAACAAAGTAAAATTTTCGAAATCGGTTCACGTGGAACAAAGTTATGAGATTTATAACACACATAAAAAAAATAACATAGACTTATGGTTACTTACTTAAATAAATGTATATATAATTTTTATCATTATTGTAATATATTTGAGTATGCATCGGAAACTTATCTATGGAGATATGGGTGTAATAATATTTGTATATTCATAGTATACCTTCATTGTATAGAAAGTCTTTTCTAAAAGCCATTTCTTTAAAGGCCTTGAATCTATTGCCTTCTAAGGATTTTATACTAAGAGGTAAATTATTATAAATTAGCCGTGCCCCGCGGCTTCGCCCGCTATTATCAAGTTAAAAAGTAGCCTATTTATTAATCCTAGGTATAATCTTTGTACATTCCAAATTTCATCCCAACCCGTTCAGCCGTTAAAGCGTGAAGAGGGAACAAACATACTTACACACTTATATACACTCACAGTTAGCTTTAATTTTGATATTATATTTATATGAGGATATAATCTAAATAAATGGAAACAGGATTCGATAAAGTTTTCTCGATTCTAAATTGTTTATTCACATGGGCCCCAAAGAGGCACTCTTGTAAGTTAGTGACTCTACTGACACATTCTCAAAAAATAGAATTATTCTCTGAAATAGGGTCTTCAAGTCACGTGTGCACAAGCAAACATTCGTACCGATACATCGTCGATCGCATCGTAATTTACCATTAGGTAATATAGTCAAACGTTAGCCCATCGCGAATAAAAAAACACATTTTTATAAGTCGATGTGACGACCCAGTTGGCGCAGTGGACAGGTGTCCGCCCTCTGCGCCGCGGGTCCTGGGTTCGATTCCCGGCAGGAGCACAAATTCCTTCCCAAGGGATATTTGTGCTTCTGGTTCTGGGTGTAATGTGTGTGTGATGTGAATGTTTCCGGCACCCACGATACAAGTCTTTGAACTTAGTGTGGGGCTGTGTGTGTGAAAGTGTTTGTTTTTGTTTATACATTATCACACTAATATTATAAATCCGATAGTTAGGTGTGTGTGTAGGTGTGTATGTTTCTTTTCTCTTCACGCTGTAACGGTCGAACGGATTTGGATGAAATTTCGAATGTACATAGCTATGTACATTCCAAATTTCATCCAAATCAAAACAGCCTATGTGTTAAAACTATGTATAAGCTTATACCTAGGATTAACACATAGGCTATTTTTACTACTTGATAAATGCAGGCGACGTCGCGGAGAACGTATAGTATGTACATATTATTAACACTACGGTAAAATTTCCTTACACCATTCAAAAGTGGTCCATCCTGAAACCGTTTACAAAGCAGTTAACCAAATGGCCATCGTATCAACGCAGCTCACGTCTCGCTTTACCAAAAACGGTCAAGCAATTTCTTCCCAAAAACAGTGTGCAACACACTGACCTGTTTGGAGTCAAGGGCCTGTCAACTGGTAGCCTTGGATGAACGGGGTTACAGGGTTACCTAGATTTAAATTGCTTTTGAAGATATCCTTAATACAGAACCTAGTGCTTTTGAAGCCTTTTTTATAACCTACTGTTGATATGTTCATCAAAAATAATTAATTTAGTTTTTTTATTTTTTTTTATTTGTGACAGGCTAGTGTTTGACCACTATCTCACCTGATGGTAAGTGACGATGTGATCGAAGCTGGTAAACACACTAGACCTGGAATACGCAGGCTCTCGCTTTAGTTAGTTTAACTCCTAAATCTGTGATGAATTAATAAATAATTAATTATTAATTGCTTTTTGGTTAAGTTGGGTAAGCGTTCCTCTTCTAAGCATCGGGTATCGGGTTCGATTCCCAGCGGAAACACAAGTTTTCTCCCCAAGGAAAATTTGTGTTTCTGGTTCTGGTTGGATTGTGTTTGATGTGATTGTTTCCGGCATCCACGACGCAAGTCATCGAACTTATTGTGTGGCTGTGAGTATGCTGTGAGCTGTCTTGTAGGTTACTTAGGTATTGCTGCATATAGTTTTAGATTTGTTTTAGGAAATGTAGGTAATTATCCCGTATAGCTGATATTTATTTAAAAAAAAATGAACTCCATTATACCATCGCAAAATAAACACATATAGTACACACTAATCCTATCCTACTAATATTATAAATCCGAAAGTTTGTGTGTAAGTGTGTAAGTATGTTTGTTCCCTCTTCAAGCTTTTTCGGCTGAACGGATTTGGAGGAAATTTAGAATGTACATAGATTATACTTAGGATTAACACATAGGCTACTTTTTAACTTGGTAATAGCGGGCGAAGCCGCGGGGTACGGCTAGTTAAGTATAACGTGACTTTTGTTATTGGTTTTAAACATTAAGAAGTTTTTTTTTTAATTTTGACCCCGCAATCTAGTGCATTTAGGCAGTGTCAAGTAAATAATACTTTTCGAGTATAATTGAGTATTTCATACATATTGTCCTAGTTAGAAGTCCCAGTCAAGGGTATAGTCCAGTCATATTAATTAAGTCGTGCCTCAGTAAAGTAGTAGAGACTTTAATAGAACTTCTATTACATCCTACTAATATTATAAATCCGAAAGTTTGTTTGTAAGTGTGTAAGTATGTTTGTTCCCTCTTCACACCTTAACGGCTGAACGGATTTGGATGAAATTTGGAACGTACATAGATTATATCTAAGATTAACACATAGGCTACTTTTTAGCTTGATAATAGCGGGCGAAACCGCGGGGCACGGCTAGTAAATAATATGTTTAAAACAATCTTCAATGAATCATCAGGGCGTTTGGTCGAAGCAACTCCTGACCGAAATGCTGTCAAATATTTTGGACAGAGATTGAGCATTGCCATTCAAATGAAACAAATAAAAAAAAAACAAACCACATAAAAGCAAAACCACAGACTATAAAGAATTTCATTCTTTTTGCATTATTCAACACAAAAACGCAATAAAACGTATAGTGACCTTCAAAGATCTCAAGAAGCCTTTGTCCGACTCATTTGTATGCCGATTTTATCAATATCTATACATTATGTTTCAAATTGTATGAGTGGAATACAGAAATGTGCGAAATGGATGGAAAAGTATTGGCTGAATGAATTATGCATGGCTTTGATCGGGCTGCGATCGGGAGACGCAAGGTGTTCGCAAGAATACAATAATATAAATAAATCATAAAATATATTTAATCCAGGCAAAAAAAAAGGCAAAATCAATTTTGAAAATACTCGGTATTTGGAAAACTGCTGCACCGATTATCACCAAGCATAGCTAAGAACACTCAAAATCAAAATCGTTCATTCACATGGGCCCCAAAGAGGCACTCATAAAAGTTAACTTCACTCATTAATTTATTTCATTTGTAAATAGCAGTAAGAATCAAGTTGAATTGAGTTGTCAGGGCAAGACTTTTACCATCAGGCAAGTGATTTTTTTTAAATTTTGGCTTCGCAATCTTGTGCGTTTAGCCAGTGTCAATTAATAATATATTTCAAGTGTATTTCATATTAAAAGTCCTAGTCACAAGTCACAGTCAAAGTCAAGTAAAACAGTCAAGGTCCAGTCATAGTCATGCCCTAGTAAAGTGGTAGAAACTTTACTAGAACTTCTATTAGAGTTTTGGAACGAAAACGAAAATCACGTTTTTTAACTTTGTATTATTAGCCTACACTTATGCACGTTTACTAAGTATTAACGGTTAATAATCCACCATTATTACACATTACCACTCGAAGAATCACAGGTTTTGGAAAATTATACTCAAAATCAACATCGCCATTTTTTCACTTTCACGGCTAAAACCGTTAATAAACGTTTTAACACTCACACACACGTTCACATCACACACACATTCACAACCAGAATCAGAAACACAAATTTCCCTTGGGGAGATAACTCCTGTTCCTGCCAGGAATCGAATCCGATACCAGATTAGAAGGCGAGCACTCACCCAACTAAACCAACGGAAATAATAGGTAGATAGATAAATTCTTTATTTGCACACCAAAATAAATAACACTTACAAAGAAATCTTAAATATAACATAGGAGCACAAAGGGCGGTCTTATCGCTCAAAGCGATTTCTTCCAGACAACCAAAAGGAGATGATAAAAATATTACAAACAGGGACGGTGGTGCACCTCGACACGTATTTCAATTAATAAATGTACTTATACATACTTATTAATAACTAGCTTTTGCCCGCGGCTTCGCTCGCGTTAAGAAGTATTATTTTTAAATTGACAAAGTTTCATACAAACTTTCATCCCCTATTTTTTCCCCTTGGGGGTAGAATTAATCAAAATCCTTTCTTAGCGG
Source organism: Lomographa bimaculata (assembly GCA_948107665.1). Taxonomy (NCBI): domain Eukaryota; kingdom Metazoa; phylum Arthropoda; class Insecta; order Lepidoptera; family Geometridae; genus Lomographa; species Lomographa bimaculata. The sequence continues at coordinate 9,619,945 of OX403612.1, read as the reverse complement.
ATGCCTACGTCATAACATCTACCGGCATGCCAAATTTCAGCCCGATCCGTCCAGTGGTTTGGGCTGTGCGTTGATAGATCACTATTCAGTCAGTCAGTCAGTCACCTTTGAGTTATATATTTAGACATTTGATTTTTTGACAATTTGATTTTCTTCCTTCTTTCAAAAGTGCCAGTGATAAGAACGTTGTAGGTACTACTGGTAGTATCTACAACGCACTCATCGGAAAACTACAGACCCAACATTCCATAGCTAATAAATCAAAAATGCAATAACAACCTAATTGCAACCGCAATGCAGCCAGTTGCCGGGACCGGTTCCGTTGGCTCGATGTTGCGTAAATTGTACGTTTCCATTGTTGGACGATATTGAGTTAAAAAGTGACGCGTCAACGATACTCCGAGTAAAGTTTAGTGTAGTTTCTGGGATCGTATGTCGAATAGCTTTGTTAAATATGCACCCTATTTTCTAATCTGACTGGTTAAATAAAAATGGAGTTATAAAAAATAAACTGTTTATTACCCCCACCACTGTTCGTCACATAATACCCCTTGATCAGATTAAATGAAATAATTACGCATTGTTGAGGATAACTCAATAGTAGGGGAGCCCACGATGCTAATTGGGGATTTACTCGAGCGTCGTAGAGACCTATTGGGTTGCAAAGCTTAGATGATAAGAAAAAAAATTATATAATGTATACCTTTTCATCGGTTGGGGGAGCGGCTATAGATTTTCAAATATGTAAAAAAAAACTGTTGCATGGGCATACTCGAGCGCGTTAGATATTGATAGCATCAATGTCCTACGTGTTTTTAATAATGTACGTATGTTAATCTGATCGTTTGCATGATGGCGTGGTCATACTTAAGGGATGAAAATGAAAAGATAAAAAATTTAATCGAGCGCGTCAGATTTTCTACGGGGGTGTTAAGTGAACCTAAAAAAAGCTCTCATTCAATAATCTGACGATTTCGATGTGACGCAAACTCGTGGCCATTATTACAATGTGCAAAAAAAATTCGCCATGTTGAAATTATTGAGAACTTCCTCCTTTTTTTGAAGTCGGTCAAAAAGGTTGCGGGTCATAATTTTAAAGCCTTTCCATAAACGTTTTACTTAAAACCTAATCTAATCTTTAAATGTACATTTTATTACACATTTCCCATACAAAGGAATTGTTTTGGAATAAATGAGATTAAAGTAAAATGAAAAAATCGCAGATCCAAGTATAAAGCGGCCGAACTGCCCGTTGGCTAAGTTGGGCGAGCGTTCGCCTTCTAAGCAGGGGTATCGGGTTCGATTCCCGGCGGGAACACAAGTTTTCTCTCCAAGGAAAATTTGTGTTTCTGGTTCTGGTTGTGATTGTGTGTGTGATGTGAATGTTTCCGGCACCCACGACACAAGTCATTGAACTTAGTGTGGGGCTGTGAGTGTGAAAGCGTTTATCTTTTTTTACCTTTTACAAAAAGCTTGACGTCTCAATCACTTAAAAGAGTGGTGCCGTAAGACAACGTAACCGCGCTCCCTTGATTACAATCTTACCAAACTGTTTTGTTGCTGTCACTCCATCTAGCTCAATTTCTGTTTAATTCGGTGTAATTGCTTTTTAACCGACCGCGGTAATGAAGGGTGATGGGTTTTATAATTGAAAAAAAAAACACTGCGATTTGAAAGAGAGGTATTTGATAGGTTTTATGCAATCATAATGTTTCTTTTTTACTTGTTGATAAGTGTGGAAAGTTATTGACCACTTTATCTCCTGTAAGTAAGTAAAATTCACATTTAGGGACATTTCTTGGACCATCTTATAAGCAGCTGTAGCGGATTCGAGTCCCGGTGGATCATGATTTTTTATATATTAAATTTAGTAAAATATCCTATTAAAACGCAAAACGAACGCAAACGAATCCACATTCACAGCCCCACACTAAGTTCAAAGACTTGTATCGTGGGTGCCGGATACATTCACATCACACACATTACACCCAGAACCAGAAGCACAACTTCGTAAGGAATTTGTGGTCTTGCCGGGTATCGAACCCAGGACCCACGGCGTAGAGGGCGCTGACCTGTCCACTGCGCCAACTGGGTCGTCAAAAAAAACCTTTAAATACGCAAATAATTTTATGTGTAATTCCTTAGCTATATAGACTAGCCGTGCCCCGCGGCTTCGCCCGCTATTATCAAGTTAAAAAGTAGCCTATGTGTTAATCCTAGGTATAATCTATGTACATTCCAAATTTCATCAAAATGCGTTCAGCGGTTAAAGCGTGAAGAGGGAACAAACATACTTACACACACACTTGCAAACAAACTTTCGGATTTATAATATTATAGTAGGATTCCTTGGCTATATAGATTAAAAAAACATACTTTTTAAGCTCTAATTCATCTGTTTAATTAAGCTTAAGTTTTTGATGATGAATAAATTATTATTATTATATTGACGACCCAGTTGGCGCAGTGGACAGGTGTCCGCCCTCTGCGCCGTGGGTCCTGGGTTCGATTCCCGGCAGGAGCAGAAATTCCTTCCCAAGGGATATTTGTGCTTCTGGTTCTGGGTGTAATGTGTGTGTGTGTGTGATGTGAATGTTTCCGGCACCCACGATACAAGTCTTTGAACTTAGTGTGGGGCTGTGAGTGTGAATGCGTTTTATTGTATGGTGAGTGCCAAAAACATATAAACGAGTATATCACACACAGAATCACATCCAGAACCAGAAACAAAATGTCCCCCACTTTATTACTCTGTCAACTAAAAATTACTCTGTCAAAAAAAACTAGCATTTTTTTCTCTAAATGAAACCGTTTTAATTATGAAACTCGTTAAATTGAATTAATCTCGTTAAACTCAAATTACCTATTAATTATTTTTCCCACGAAAATTTTGTAATTTCATAATTCATGTCGTTTAAGCCAAAATTATGCAAAATGTGCAGTTGAAATAATAATAGAATAAAATACGTTGCAGAATTATATTCTCATATATTCTTTTGAGAAGTATGTCAGCAATTATATAAAGATTAAAATGTACGCTTTCACACTCATTGCCCACACTAAGTTCGATGAATTGTGTCGTGGAGGCTGGAAACATTCACATCACATATACAATTACATCCCGATCTAGCACCCTGATTAAGAACCATATGATATCTCAGTTACCGTACGATTCGGTTACTTTTCGTACAATAAAATGTTTTTTTGTTTTTTTATAGTATATAGGCAAGCATTTGACCACTATCTCACCTGATGGAAATTGAATATGCGGCCGAAGATGTGACATGCTTGTCTAGAAGATACCTATTCACTCTAGACTTGAAGACACCCAGATTGATTTGTATTTTTAAAGAGGAAGTTATCCAATAGTATCAATTCGGTAAGTTACCGAAACGTTCTGAGTAAGGGGCAGAAGGCAAAAACAGTTTCCTTTGAGGTTTTCCCCGGGAATTGAACCTAATACCCGCTGTTTAGAAGGCATACCCACCTAAGCCAACAAGCAGTTCATTATTTGATAGATAGATAGATAGATAACGCTTTATTGTCACACCTTACATAAATCACTCAAAATAACAAAACTTAAATTATAGTGTACAATCGACGGTCTTATCGCTAAAAGTGATCTCTTCCAGGCTACCTTTTATTTGTTTTACTTTTAAAACAAGAGAAGCTCTAAATACTTTGGAAATATTATTTTTCCACATATTGCATAACTTCATTAGAAGTACGGCATTGTCAGAAGCAAATTATGAATATAAACAACTTAAAGTAGGCAAAAAGGTCAACCACTGTGAGGCAAGCCAGCGCAGTATAAACAGTAAGGAAACTTCTAACAAAACCGATGTTTACGTGTTATAAACTCAAAAGTTCAAAATCAAAATGTTATTAATTCATGGGATAAACATTTACATTTTCTCTCGTCGAAATTAACATAATCATATTGAAGAGTATAATAGATCTAGTCTCATCTAGTCATAGATCTAGTACAACAAGACAAACTGTCAAACGTCATCTATTTATAGTTGACATACCCCCAGTCCGGTTGAAGCGTTTCGCTTATACGTTTATCATCCGTACAGCGACGACGGAGTGGAACACGTTGATAAAACAGCCAGATAGGGGCCGTTCAAGTATTACGTAAGCACTATTGGCGGGGGGTCTTTACTTTGCTTATTTTTGATGACATGGGGGGTAGGGGGGGTCTAGATGATGATTACGTCATCCGTAGTTATTTACTTTTTTACACATATCGCAACTCACACATTGTCTATGCTTGAAAACGAAACGCATTTTTGGGGATTTCCACGAATAATGTATACGTTTAGGTATTTTCTTATTTCTAGAAAACTTCTGCTCATTAATCAATAAAAAAACAATACATTAAGTAGGTAATAGATAAATGTTTACGTAAGTATGGGGGGGGGGGGGGATAAGAGCTTTACTTACTTTTGCTGACAAGCGGGATGGGGGGGTAAATAAATGTAATAAATCTGCTTACGTAATACTCGAACGGCCCCATAGCAATTTTTTCTGATTTAAGTTATAAATATTATGATTTATTATATTATATTTTAGGTATACTACCATTGTTATAAACGTGTGAAATTGAGTTACTGCTAACTATTTTTACATAGCCACTGTCTAAGTGGTCATATGAAATAATAATTTACACCAGCGCACACGCAACAAAATTTTGTATTTGTTTATATTTGACAGGTTATTTTGACAGGTGACATTGACCGAATTCGTATGTGTGTCAAACATGTGTCAAATGTAAAGAATTCGATATTTTTGGACAGAAATTACGTATACCTATAACGATGCTAATTATAATGATATATCTAATTTACATTTTATACAATATTACATAACATAAATACTATAAATGCTAAAACAATATTTAGTAAATTTTAAAACCGACTCTTTTTTTGAAGTGGCAGTCATACTAATATTATAAATCCGAAAGTTTGTGTGTAAGTGTGTAAGTATGTTTGTTCCGTCTTCACGCTGTAACGGCTAAACGGATTTGGATGGAATTTGGAATGTACATAGCTTATCCTAGGTTGGATTAAATCTTAGGCTACTTTTTAACTTAATCGACGCGAGCGATGCCGAGGGACACCGCTAGCTATAAAAAAATAACGAAAATTTTTATTAGCTAACTTGTTACATTTTCCACTAGTTTAGGTATTTTCAAAACTCATGTTTCTGATTATTGCCGATCATAAACAAACACATTCACAGCCCCACACTAAGTTCAAAGAGAACTGCCCATTGGTTTAGTTGGGTGAGCGTTCGCCTTCTAAGCAGGGGTATCTGGTTCGATTCCCGGCGGGAACACAAGTTTTCTCCACAAGGAAAATTTCTGTTTCTGGTTCTGGTTGTGATTGTGTGTGATGTGAATGTTTCCGGCACACACGACACAAGTCATAGAACTTAGTGTGGGGCTGTGAGTGTGAAAGCGTAAAAAAACGTTAAAGACTTGAATCGTGGTTGCTGGAAACATTAAGATATCACATACACAATCACACCCAGAACCGGAAGCTTGTGTGTGCTTCTGCCGGGAATCGAACCCACGAGCCCCAGCGCATAGGGCAGTCTTGTCCACCGCGTCAACGTCGCCTTTAGAATGTACCTATAGTCTATACATAGAAGTTAGGCAATTTATTGCTAACATCTAGGACCCAAGTGAGATGACCTAACTGCTTATATAATACGTATTGCAATTGCAGTTTTGCAATCTGTACTTTTACGTGTATTGTTGCTATGTGTCATTTAAGACATATGTCTTGTCTTTTCAAGCGACTTCAAAAAAGGAGGTCCTCAATTCGACTATATTTTGTTTAGTATGTATGTTACGCGATATCTCCGCCAATTACAAATAGATTTTGATGTTTTTTTTTTGTTTGGTAGATTATACTTCCCATACAAATTTTATCGAAATCGATCCAGCCAAAATAAAAATATATGTGTTGAAGTCGGTTTTTTTAAGCTTTGCTTGCGTTTAATTATCAATCTGGTACTGATATTTACTACCCACATTCTACTTACCCAACGACGGCGTAGCAAGGAGGAACATTATGTTAGTTTATTTGATTAGATATTCACAATTATTATTGATATGTATAATTTAAGTAGAAACAACAATCAATATTGTTTAAACTACATAAACAATACATAACCATAAGTGTTTTTTTTATCTATTTCATTTATTTTATCGCAGAACCATTCCTTCATTCACTTTTCGTTTAAATTTCCGGCAAAAGGTTGCCTAGAAGAGATTGCTCTTACCGATAAGACCGCCCATTTTAGCTATCTTTATTAGTTTCTCTGTAAGCTCTATTTATCTTTGAGTGTCAATAAAGAGTAATTGTTTGGTATTGCTATGATTTGAGCTGCTCATGTATATATGTTTCTTATGATATATCATAGACAAGAATGTCACCTGATGGAAAGTGAAAATGCGGCCGACGACCTAGAAGATACCTATTACTTATGATTTGAAGACTTTCAGATTATACAGTTAGACAGAAATACGTCCATAAAAATTATGTTACTTTTAATTTACGATGCATTCATTTTATTTTATTTATTTATTTATTATTTTGCACAATATAAATGTACACGGAGGACTTAATGCTAATACAGCATTTTCTGCCAGTCAACCGAGAAGGTGCAGAAAAAAACGTGGTAGTGCAGTATAAGGGCTATTAACTATTATTTATAATTTAAAATATGTTATTTTATCACTATTTAACTAATAAAATTCATAATTGATAATATATACGAGTTTAAAAATCCTTTTTTTTCTTTTTCTTTTATGGGGGTGAAAATGTCCACCACTTCCTTTCCTTCCCAGGGGTGAAGCGGTCACTATAACCCAACCCTGAAATTCTTCAACAGATCTTGATCAAATTATAATGGGAACAACTAGAAGGAAAGAAGAACTATTATTATAATAATACCCTTTCGAACAAAACTATAATTTTCCAAATCGGTTAATTAATGAAGGAATGTATGTATTACATGAAAGAGATACCGATGAATTGGGAATGTCCTCCTTCATTTTTTAATCGGTTAAAATGCGTTTAAAGAAGAAAATATTGTAAGAAAAAAAAGTTGTAATTCTATAGCTATAAAATAAAAAAAAATGCTTTAACTATATTTGAAGCGATAATCTTTAACTATATTTGAAACTATATTTGAATAAATATATTTGAGCGGGAACACAAGTTTTCTCCCAAGGAAAATGTGTGTCCGGTTCTGGTTGTGATTGTGTATGTGTTGTAAAAGTTTCCAGCACCCACGACACAAGTCATCGAAGTTTCGTTTGAGGGTGTGAGTGTTAAAGCGTTTATATTTACGTTTAAATAACGAAGCGTTTTGCTTCCACATTTATTGTGCGAACTGGAAAGGAACTCCTGGACTCTTTACCTGAGTCGGTGTTTTCTGATTAGTACAATATGGGAGTCTTCAAGTCACAAGTGTACCTTCTAGGCAAGCTTGCTCCATCGTCGACCACATTGTCGCTTACCATCAGGTGAGATTGTGGTCAAAAGTTGGCCTATCTTGAATAAAAAAAATAATTCGAGCATATTCTTTCTATAGTTAGACGCATAACTTGTGATGGTAACTTTTAACTATAAAGTTAATTAAGTAAGATTAAAGTTGAACCAGTGTCCGGTTGCCTTGTTTGAGGAGAGTCGTGAAGGCCAACAACTTAGTTAAAGTAGATAGGTTATGTACAGTCAGCTCTAAAATTAGCTTATTGTTTGATTATATGATCATATCATATCAACGTTTTTCCTGGTTCTTGGGCTGTAGTATCTACAACAAAATTTCTAAAATTAATGAAATAAAAAATCTCAATTATTTTGAATTGCAAACAGAGGTAAGTAACCTTTTAAAATCATGCTCATATGAACAAACCGAAAATTTACTTTCAGTCATGAGATGAGAGTATTCGTTGCAGACATTCTCACTTGTAAACACAACACACACCACACACACACACACACACACACACACACACATACACATACATACGCGCGTAAATTGAAATTGAATTTGTTATTAGTGTAAATTAAAATCTATATATATTTATAAATATTTAAAAATTTAAACTAATATCATTATAAACCAATATAATATAATTATTTAATATTGTTAATTATTGTACAAAACATCTAGGACAAAATATTCTAAATATATAAGACATCAGTTTGGGGGACAGGTACCTGCAGTACAGGCTTTGCCTAGTGTGGGTGTCTGAGGCTTACATAATGTTGTTGTTAAAGAATTGCATTTTTCCTACAAATGTATAGTTTGTATCCACTATTATTGAACACTCCATTACTGAATGTAATTTTTATTTTTGGAAATAAACATATTATTATTCTCTTTATTTATAATTTTTTCTTAAGCTACAGAAAAAATATATATATTATATATATACCTACCTTATTTTTTTTTTCTTTTCTGTTTTTTTTTTTCTTATTTTTTCTTTTTTATTATTATTTTATAAACGCAAGCAAAGCTTAAATAAAAAGTGCGAGTCGGACTCGCGCACCGAGGGTTCCCTACCCTAAATTGCCAATGACATTACAAGGTTTAGAATCGAATCAATTTAGAATTAAATTAAATGATTGGTTACTCGAACGCATCTTTTATAGCATAGATCAATATTTGACATACAAAAACATTTGACATTATAAAATTTGACATTTACGATTGTGATGGAGTAGTATTCTGTGATTGTGATGCTTCTGTTATTTTGTTTTTTTTTGGTTAATTATATTTAGTGGAATGTAATAAGATTTTAGGACGTAGTAGATTAATTGAATGTTTAAAGATTTGCACGCCTGCAAAGGCAGAGTAAGAGGAAAATTAATTATTATGCTGTCATCAATTGTACAACCTTGCTTTTGCAAATAAACAATTATTATTATTCTCTTTATTTAAGCTTTAAGCTAAGGTTTTTTTTTACAATATTTTATAAAAGTAATAAACAATACAATATTACAAAATAAAGAAAACTGTAAAAAAAAACCTAAACCTAGTATGCCACCAGCAACGGGGCAGGGCCCAAGCTACCGGTAGGTCAGTGCTGCAGAGTGAGGAACCTCCTTACAATACGTGCCGTGTCCAAGAGTACTGCCTTCTGAATCTGACCCTTGATCCAACCATTTAGCGAAAGCCTCTTGAGGTGTTGATCGAGACTTTTGATTATTATTATTATACAGGTAGATATATAAGTAAAAGTTATGGTATTTTTATTGCTAAATGAAATTATTATTTGATGTAACTAAAAATGTATGCTTTTCGCAATTGTTCCTTTATCTGTGCTATAAGACGTTGCTTCGTACCAAATTTCAAGATTCTAAGTTCACAGGAAGTACCCTGCAGGTTTTGATTCCCTTGCGAGTGTCGAAAATTTGCAGCATAAATAGCCGTATCTTTTGATTGCGTCGGTTCAGAAGTTTGATATTTACACATCTCCAAGGGACAGTAGACTTGACTAATTGATATGAATTTCAGCTTGATACCTCCACGCGATCCTGAAAAAGGGTCTTGACAGACAGACAGACGCACAACAAAGTGATCCTATAAGGGTTCCCTTTTTTTTCTTTTGAGGTACGGGACCCTAAAAACCGACTTCACCGCTTTATTTTCGTAACCCTCTGTCAGATTAAATGAATTAAATACGCATTATTGAGGATAACTCAAAAACTACTGGTCAGATCTTGATCAAATTTAAATGGGAGCAATGGGAAAGCACTAGATTTAAAACAAAAAAATACACCAAAATTGGTTTACCTAGAAAGAATTTGAGAGGTAACACACATAAATAAAATACAGTCGAATTGAGAACGTCCTCTGTTTTTGTGATGTCGGTTAAAAAGTAGGTAGGTTGTGGCACGAAAGAGAAATACGGCGTTGGCGATTTTGTATTATTTTCCAACGTGATTAATGGATTGCTAATCATAATTTCCCTAAAAGTTTTACGTAAAATTTTTAAGCAATTAACCTCAAAAGTTTTTCTCTTCTACGCAAAATGTAGACGCGAAATTTAAGGTCAGGGCGAACTACCAGCACTTGTTTGATTATGATAATAATAATAATAATGGTTTATTGGACAACAAATCTTAAGGCTAGTCTATGATTTATACAATATCTTAAACTATTTTTATTTATACATATATTTATTTGACACCGAAGTTAAGCAACTTCGGGCGCGGTCAGTACTTGGATGGGTGACCGCCTGGGAACACCGCGTGATTTTTTTTTTTTTTTTTATTTGTGACAGGCTAGTGTTTGACCACTATCTCACCTGATGGTAAGTGACGATGTGATCGAAGCTGGTAAACACACTCGACCTGGAATACGCAGGCTCTCAAGGATAACTGCCGTATAAAAGTAATACCATATGAATATTCAGATACCTTTGTTGCTGACTGTACCTAGAAGTGACGAAAAAAACTTGTCATGTGAGCTGTGTCGTAAGAACGCTGGCCTTTACGGTGATGAAGGGTGAAAAGAATTATGTTCCGGGCTTTCGAAGCTAAGATTTTTTACCGACTTCCAAAAAAAGGAGGAGGTACACAAGTCAAATGTATTTTTTTTTTTTTTTTGTTTTACCTCATTACTTCTGTCCACGTGAGCCGATTGCGAAAACTTTAGTTTGAAAGATGTTGCTTTGTAATTGGTCCCATTTAAATTTGATCAAGATCTGATCAGTAGTTCTTTAAATATCGTCAATAATGTCTATTTTGTGACGAATAATGCGTACTTTGACGATGTTCTGGTTTACCCGACTTCAAAAGTTACCTCACAACTTCTTTCTTTGTGAGCCGATTTTGATGATTCTTTTTTTATTTGAAAGATGATGGATCAAGGTTCCGATGATAAAGCGGTGAAGTCGGTTTTTTTAAGCTTTGCCTGCGTTTAATTAGTTTATTATAGATACCTATCTAGCATAAAAATGCATAGACACCTAGATCTTGCCTCAGTATTTGACCATTAAAACAATGTTAGATAAATGTAGTCTTGATTGTACACAAATTAAAAAAAATTGTGAAATATAATAATAAAAATTGCCTACGCTCGTACAATGGCCGGTCATATCGCTTAAAGCGATCTCTTCCAGACAAACTTTCCGTTTCCAATGTTCCGACAGCTTTCAAAGCAATGCCTACCTATACATTAATAAGGAAACTGAAAAGGTTATTGATCGAGCGAAGCGAGGTCTCTAAGTTGATTTGGGTCGTTCAGCACTTTGTCCGTCCGTCCGTCTGTCAGAGGTATCTAGCGTCTAAACCATATAAGCGAATGACTTCAAATTCTCATGGAATATGTAAAACTACGGCCCAAAGCCAGAAATGTCATTTTTTTTAAATTATATAAATGAAAATATATTAAGAGTTACGATATCGGTTTTAAAAATATCTATGTTGGAAAATAACGATTTGGTAGGCCACCAAAGTCACTGTTTTTAGACGTATTTTGTCCCGGGGTCTATCTAAAAAACGGTTTCAATTATTACGGCAAACAATTATTACATAGCATGAAAGATATAAGCAAGTAACTTTAATACCTTTTCTCTATGAGGCAAAATGTAGGCGCGAGATCTCAGTTCGGTGCGAACGACTAGTTATTAGAAAGGAGGTATTATTCGATAGCGGAATTCTTGAAATCTAAATAATATTAATCAAACCACTTAACATTATAAGGACTATTATAAATGATTCTAATATCCTTGAGAACCAGGCATTCTCGGCCGTATTTATCACCCTCGACATCATTACTTACCATCAAACGCAAACGCATTCACACTCACAGCCCCACACTAAGTTCAAAGACTTTTATCGCGGGTGCCGGAAACATTCACATCACACACACATTACACCCAGAACCAGAAGCACAAATATCCCTTGGGAAGGAATTTGTGCTCCTGTCGGGAATCGAACCCGGGACCCATGGCGCAGAAAACGGACACCTGTCCACTGCGCCACCTGGGTCGTCGAGTCAAGTCAAATATCAAGTAAGATAGTGGTCAAATGCTTGCCTATCTAGCTTAAAAAACAAGATGTGTGAAGACACACGATTGAAGTAAAACTTTTGTATTACAGGGAAATATTTTAATATTTATCACAGTGTTACTTCGACCACTTTTCACACACACAACGTCACACAAAAACGTTACACACACAATTTCAAAGCCCTCCTATAAAAAGCTTCACTTCATGTTATGTATTTTTTATCTATGGATTTATCCTGAGCAAGCGACCTTTAGTCCACTTGACATTCTGGTTTCAATAAAAATAGCTAATTTATGCTGTTTTGCCGTTCTTTATGGAAATACCAGGCAGTATAGCTGTGACTTTATGACGTATTCTACATAATTATTTCATTGACCGAGCGAAGCGAGCTGTCTATGTTTAAGCAAGGAAAAGGAGATGTATCAAAATTGAAGGAGCCTGGGCCAGCACCATGTACCATATACATACGTATAGCTATACAATATAGTAACCGTTTTGAATGTTTATTTTCTTTACTTTTATTTCGTTTAAATGTACATTTTTAATATCTTAGTACATTGATAGCAACACAACACAGTTACAAATGGCAGAGAGTTTTGCCGCGAAAGTGAAAAAATGGCGTTGTTGATTTTGTGTAATTTTCCAAAACCTGTGATTCTTCGAGTGTTAATGTGTAATAATGGTGGATTATTAATACTTAGTAAATGTGCATAAGTGTAGGCAAGTCATACAAAGTTGAAAAACGTGATTTTCGCCTTCGCTCCAAAACTCCAATAGAAGTTCTAGTAGTTTCTACCACTTTACTAGGGCATGACTTGACTATGACTGACTACTTGACTTTGACTGTGACTTGTGACTAAGACTTTTATTATGAAGAATAGAAATTGTTAATATTTGTTTAATATTTCGACTGAAGGACTATGCATCCATGGTCATGAAATAATAATTACAAATGGCGGATTGCGACAATATTGAACTGTCATTTTGACGTGTCATTGACCATTTATTGTAAGCAACATATCAATTCTAAAATATTTGAGTTTTTTTATAATTATAATAGGACTATAGAATATGTTACTAATCTACTATCTTGTCATGACTGCCCCAAAAATAGAGTTACAATTTTAAAAATAATAATTTGAAGGTACAGCTGTAATCTTCTGCAGATTAATTTATTTGTATTTTTAAGAAAATGCAATATTTTTCCCTATTTTTCTACGTATGGTACATAGTGCTGGCCCAAAATGAAACATCTCCTTTGTGTTTCTCGTTCTGGTTTCCTGATAAAAACAATATGGGGAGTCTTTAAGTCGCGAGTGAATAGGCACCTTCTGGGCAAACGTGCTCCATCGTCGACCGCATCCTCACTTACCATCAGGTGAGATAGCGGTCAAACATTTGCCTATCTTTAATAAAAAAAATGACTATTTCCGGCACCCACAACACAAGTCATCAAACGTAGTGTGGGCTGTGAGTGTGAAACCATTTAAAGCGGTTTTACAACTGCAGCAGAGGAGTTTTGTTAAAAACGAAAATATTAGTTGTCAAATTTGTATTTTTTTTTGTATCTATGGGCCAATTGCCGATATTTCCTAAAACTAAGCCAAAAATATTTACAGCGAAGAACTCAGTTACCTACAAGACATCGAGCTTATAGGTAAAGTAGTCAAGCCCATTACCAGGGTTTTTATTTTATTGTAGAATCTTGTGATTATTCGAGTGTTAATAGTGGATTATTAACCGTTAATACTAAGTGAACGTGCACGAGTGTAAGAAAATCATACTAAGTTTAAACATGATCACCTCACCCTAAAACTCCAATAGAAGTTCTAGTAAAGTACCATTTTATTGGGGCATAAATTGCCACTCCTACTTGACTGTATAACTTGTGACTAGGACTACTGTTACGTTCTATTACGTCGCTGAATTCCTTGCCAGGTTCTTCTCGAGGTTTTTTTTTTTTTAATGTACGATAGGCAAGCGTTTGACCACAATCTCACCTGATGGAAAGTGACAATGCGGCCGAAGATGTAGCATGCTTGCCTAGAAGGTACCTATTCACTCTTGACTTGAAGACTCCTAGATTATACTGTTCGGGGAACAAAGACGAGGGCAATGAGTTCCACTCCTTCGCTGTACGGATGATAAACGTAGAAGCGAAACGCTTCGAGCGAACTGGAGGTATGTCAACCATATATGGATGACGTTTGACACATATATGGACGACGTTTAGGTGGCTGTAATTTTGCGAATCTGGCACTAAAGTCAATACAATACAATACAAATACTCTTTATTGCACACCAAGAAAAATAACAATTGACAACCGAAAAAATAACAATCGGCGGCCTTATCGCTAAGCAGCGATCTCTTCCAGGCAACCTTAGGATGGAGAGGATAAAAAAAGTTTAACAAATAGTGATCGGTGGTGCGGCAATGATCATTGTACATGCAATATTATAAACATACATACGCATAATTATTTATGTAATTAAACAAATTATATACATATAGTTACATACATAAATAAATTAAAGATAAATACAAAATATATAAATAATATAAAATACATATATAAATATTATAATACACATACTTATTATAACCTAAAAATAAATAAATATTAGCAATGAAACATGATAATGATTTCATATAAGTGATAAATAATGATATTTCTCCATTTTTAAATGTCTCGAGTGTTTGCGTCTTTCTTGTAAAAGCTTTCATGAGTGCCTCTTTGGGGCGCATGTGGATAAATAATTTTTAATTTTGATTATGAAATTAATTCCACTTGAAATATTTAAATAATTGACACTGGCTAAATGCAAAAAACTTTTTTTGAGGAGCCAAAAAGAACTGCAGCTGCAGCAATTAAACTGGAAGAAAATCTTAAAAAAAAAAGACGTGTGGCACTCGGGGACTGCCGCGGTAAAGCTATTGCATAGCATTTTTTATTTTTCAGTTTCATTTTTCTTCACAAAAAGTTTTCGGTCAATAAGCATATAGATCTTGACGTTTACTTTAAAAACGTAAACGTCAAAACCTATACGCTTATTTCGAATTTATAGTTAGAAGACTCAGTAGCCGATTGGTATTGGATACTGAATCGAATGCATCGGTACGGAGTTCGCATCTCAACGTGACCGAAAACTTTTTGTGAAATCGCTAGAGTGGGGGGCGTTAGGTTTTTTCGTTACGGAATAATTTCTGGATTAGGTCTCCACGCTCAAGGCCCGCGATAGAAGCTATGCAATAGCTTAAAATCTAAAATTATGGCATGACTTGCGCCACTGTCTATTGACTTAACGTCATTGGTACAATCGCTTACAACACAAAATTGACAAAATTCCATCGATTACGACATCGAAAGTTATCGATTAATCCGAACCAAATCGATATTTAATTGATTGACCTCGGCAACATTACGTCACTAAATGCCGGACTATTCTCGTACCTTGTATTAAAGGTAGCGGCGGATCAAGTAAATTGTTTATTTAAATGTTTTATAGTGTTATTTATATATTGACCTCATGACAATTAAAACTATCGTGAGTATTACACATAATTGATGTTGTGTACGGCTTGAAACACGTCTAAAATTTCGACTTACTTTGTAGTCGACTAGTTTCGGACAAATTTGTTGTTCTTCCTGGTTATTTTTTATATAAATAAAAAACAGTCCGGCTTAAGTCTGACTCCCTACACGTGGTCCCCGGGTGGTGCTAATCAGGTGACATTTGAGAGGTGGTAAAGCATTTTGTGAGTTGCTCGCCTGGCTTGCTACCAAAGTAGCTTACCACCATCAAGTTGAAAGTCTGCCGCCAAGCCAATACGGTGTTCCGGCAGTTATCCTCGAGAGCCTGCGTATTCCAGGTCTAGTGTGTTTACCAGCTTCGATCACATCGTGACTTACCATCAGGTGAGATAGTGGTCAAACATTAGCCTGTCACAAATAAAAAAAAAAAAAAAAAAAAAAATGAGAAAAAATGAATATCATAATTACCATATAATGTTATAATAACACTATTCTAGCCAATAATAATAAAATTTATTTAAAGTCAAAATAAAATGTATTTACAAGAATTGTAAACCAATAACGACACACTAATATTAATATAATAAAAAAAAATATATAATATAATAATTAAATGAAAGCAAAGCTTAAAAAACCGACTTCACCACTTATGTTTTTATTTTGGCTGGACCCATTTCGATAAAATGTATATGGGACCACTTCTGAAGTATATTTTACCAACAAAAAGAAATCATCAGAATCGATTCATGATTGGAGGAGATATCGCGTAACATACAAACAAAAAAAAACATACAGTGGAATTGATAACCTCCTTTTTTGAAGGCGGTTGAAAATTAGAAGGCAAAGTCACGGTAGAAGTCAAATTTAGAAATAATTTGATATTACTATCAAAAAAATTAAAGTCATTTCAATAAAAAAAAAAGGCCACGTTTATAATAATATAGACATGGGTCGACGTCCGTCTGTCTATAAAGACACTTTTTTCAGGAACGCGTGGAAGTACTAATTTAAAATTAATAAACATAAACGCTTTAACACACACAGCCCCACACTAAGTTCGATGACTTGTGTCGTGGGTGCCGGAAACATTCACATCACACACACAATCACAACCAGAACCAGAAACACAAATAAAAAAAAAAAATGCAGTAACTGATATTTCTTCAACATGATCCAAATAAACTGCTATTTATCACCAAAAATGTAATATCGTATTTTTTTTAAGTGATACTATATGGGATTGTTTTTACCCGACTGCGAGACGCAAAGAAGGGTAATGTGTTGATCAGCCTATGTATGTTTGTTTGTATCTATGTGGCGTTCTAGAGACCAAACGAAGCCCACGCGTTTGTAACCGACTTAAAAAAGGAGGTTCTCAATTCGACCATTTTTTTTTTGTATGTATGTAACGCAATATAAATCGCATATGTTTCGCCAGTTATGAATCAATTTTGATGATTTTTTTGCTTAGTTGAATATATTTCAGAGGTCCCATATAAATTTTATCGAAATCGATCCAGCCAAAACCAAAACATAAGCGTTTCAATTATAAACTTACGGAACCCTAAAATAGCAGTCAAAGTCACATTCAAAGTCAAAATTTATAAAATATTTAATGATGACATCAACACATATAAAAGTTTTTAAGATCCTACTAATTTAAATTTCATTGCATTTGATACAAAAGGACAAAAATTTATTTTAAACCTACACTGATAGCCTAATATAGATAGACGTCTGATAAGCTAGCATATTATCATATAGAACTAGACTTTATTATACATCAATAATTAATAACGCTTTCACACACACAGCCCCACACTAAGTACAATGACTTGTGTCGTGGGTGCCGGAAACATTCACATCACACCCAGAACCAGAAACACCACCCAGAACAAGTTTCTTTTGAGGAGAAACCTTGTATTCCCTAGTTGTGTCTTCTATGCAAAATGTCGACCGCATCATCACTTTTCATCAGATGAGATAGTGGTCAAAATTTTTTTTTTTATGTCCGTCTAATTTTTTTTTTTTAAATTTATATAATAAACAATATTATAAATATTAAATTTTATATAATTAACACTATTATAACTATAACTTACCAGAAATATCTCCTTGATGCACACAACCACTTTTGTCCAGTTCTCAACGCATATAAAAAAAAATCACTTCACACTTTTTTCATGAAGTTCACATCTCTGTTTCTAAAACACTAAAAAAACTTATTAACCAAGATAATAGTCGTAGTAGTAGAAAACAACGTAAATCGCGATCGCGTAGAGAGCGAATTTAAAATATAAATAAACAAAGTCTATGATGAATCTCAATATTTGCTGGGCTACCCCCCTTTGATTATTCTCTACAGGTTCTTGCATTTATTCTTATTTCCTTGTTACATTACTTTGCCAATTTATGCCTGGAACAATAGAAATTTTGAATAAGTACACAAATTTAATAAAAAGTAAAATTCCCAGGCAAAGACAATAATCAACCTTCTATTTATCGTTAATATTACACTAAAAATAAATGTTAATACAAAATATTATAAGTGTTATTCAAAAATCGATTCCAAATGAAATAGTAAAATACCCGAAATTAGTATCACACTTAAAACTATTTAAAACCTCCACAAAATAAATAAACTGCAATACCAAGAACCCAAAAAGAACGAATAAAAATATTCAAAAACAGAACACAAATATTTTAAAAACAAATATTTCAATAACCAAACAGATGTTCCAAATAAAATATCCAGAAATTTTAAAAAAAGAATGACCATAGAGTTTCACTAACACAGAGAGGCACTTTCGTACCGCGCGGCCGACTATATAATACTAAATCCACGGTACCACACTGGCTAGGGTGACCCTTCTACACCAGTCCGCGGATTTAGAATGTAACGTAAGGTCAATTGGCCAAGATCACGTGATCAGCATACTTGTTCAACAATAATTATTATAAACAAGTTTTTAGTGGATATTTATGATACTAATGCGTTTTTAATTGATATAAAAAGGTATGATGATTATTTATAGCAAATGTTTTCGTCGATTAACTGTCTTTTATAATTATGTAGAAATCGGAATCTTGCCTTGGCGTTTTAGAAATAACTTTTGAGCATAGGTATATAAAGTGAGACCACAAATAAAGTAATAGTTTTGATCCTATAGTAATTTGCATTTCAATTTAATAGAATAGAAGAGAAAATTATTGATTGTACACCAAATAAAGTTAGGTAACAAAGATTAATTATTCTTAAAAAAAAAACTAAAGTACAGTGGGCGGACTTATTGCTGAGAGCGATCTCTTCCAGTCCACCTTTGGATGGAAAGAGGGATAATTTAAAAAAATCGGTGGTGTAAAAACACTTATAATACAACTTACATACATACCTAATATTAATAAATATTATTATAAGAAATATTAATACCTAATTTGACGTTGTTTTTAAATATTTGACAAACATTTTTGAGGGTTTTAGAGTTACGGAATATAATAATTAAATTATTAATCTGTTTAATTTATTAGTCAATGGAAATGAAATAACTAAGGTTTTGTATTTTTAAAGCAGATTGAATATTAAACTTTTATATGAGATATAGGTAACACTATCATGTAGAGAAGGTAAATATTTTACGTAATAAAAACTAACTTGAATGATCTATATTTTCAAAAGTTATATACGTTGTCAGCGTAAGTGAGTCTTAGAATAACTATCATATTTTCATACTCATATATATCGTAAAAAGCATTCAGTTATCACAATTTTAAGATATTATTGTCTCTTGGAAAAGCGTGACCTATGGCCCAAGAGATAGTTCTCCGCTATGCTTGCGTTAATTACAGTAATATACGAGTATCTTACTTGACTGATTGAATATTTGATCGAATATATAGGTAGGTATCTGGTATGAAAAATATTCAAGCATTTGATCACTGCCTCATCTGATGGAAAGCGACAATGTGAAGATGAAATATGCTTGACCAGACTTGAAGACACATATTGTACTGTTCGGAGAAAAAAGACGTTGGCAATGAGTTCCACGCCTTCGTTTTACGAATGATTAAAATAAAAGCGAATCCCTTCGAGCGAATTGGAGGTATATCAACCATAAATGGATGACGTTTGACAGTATATTAAAAAGGGCATGAATTAATCATAACATGTTATTCCTGAGCACTCTCTCCAAAATGTGCAAAGCGATAAAATACCGATAGTCTTGCTACTTTACGGGGAAGTATAAATCTATTTATTGCTAGCCGTGCCCCTCGGCTTCGCTCGCGTCATTAAAGTTAAAAGTAGCCTGTGTGTTATCCTGAATTCTAAACTATCTACTTTCTAAATTTCATCATAATCGGTTAATTCGTTGCGGAGATACGTGGTAACAAATATTCACACACACAGACACATACTTTCGCATTTATAATATTACTAGGATTTGCTGTTCTTATGCTGAATGTCCGATATATATTTAACAGGACAATATGAATAGAAAAGAAATCCTTATTTTTTTAACCATAATACGAAATTCACTCTGCTTTTTGTCTCAGAATTTCAGCAAACACTGTTCCCCCAGTCGATTGCGTGCGCTCACAATACAAGGTAGATCGACTCTTGCGCAGCTATACGTGAAATCAAGCTCTTTTCAATAGCCAATGATTTACAATGCATTATGGTCTGTTTTGTGACTAGGAAATTGTTAGCTTTGGCCGCGCCGGCAATCGATTAAAACATAGAGAAGTGAAATACAGTTCATTATCTGGATAGAAAAAAAAACGCTTTAATTAAATTAGGTTCCCTTAGCCCGATCCCCCTTAGCCCGATCCCCCGGGGGATCGGGCCACCATGATCCCCTAGCCCGATCCCCGGGGGATCCTAGTGAACTCATCTGCTCATCAGAATCCCCAGAGGATCCTCGTGGAACTCTTGATCATCACAGGTCGTCCTAGTGTGGGATTGAGGAATCCTTAATTAGCACATAATGGTGCCGATTCTGTTGTCCAGAATTAGACTAAACTAACCTAAAATTAGTTTTAGTCCTGCTTTAGTCCAAAACATATTCAGAAAATGCAAGATTAGACTAAAATTAAGTTTGAAAGGACTAAGTTAGTTTAGTTACTCTATTTAGTGAAAATGACCAAATTCTTATTCTGATGTACATGTTTTCGTTCAAATTAAGACTAAAAATAGAAATTTTAAACTCAAATTAGTCTGTATGAAAATGGTCTGGATTATTTTTTAATGTGATCTTATACTTGAAAGAGTCCTGTCATTTCAACTTTTAAATTAAGTTCAACGTAAAATCAGAATAGCGTTTAGGTATTCTTTGACTAAAATTAGTTTATTTTTAGTTTAGTTTAGGTTAGTTCGGTGCTCAACAGAATTAGCACCAATATGCACTAATTTTACTTTATTCTATTAATTTTTTTAAAGTGTTAACATTTTTTGTAACCAAATATAGATTTTATTATAATTATTTTGATAAATACTCTGATACTGTGCTTTTCAATCAATCAATAATTTATTGACATACTAGCCGTGCCCCGCGGCTTCGCCCGCTATTATCAAGTTAAAAAATAGCCTATGTGTTAATCCTAGGTATAATCTATGTAAAATCCAAATTTCATCCAAATCCGTTCCGCCGTTAAAGCGTGAAGAGGGAACAAACATACTTACACACTTACACACAAACTTTCGGATTTATAATATTAGTAGGATAATGTGTCAAACTCACGAAAACTTTAATAGTATAATCATGTTTTTACCGACTTCACAAAAAAGGAGGAGGTACTCAAGTCGACTGTATGTTTTTTTGACTTAACTTCGTTCCACGTGAAACAATTTTAAATTATTTTTTTTTGTTTGATAGATGTTGCTTTTCAATTTGTCCCATTTAAATTTGATCAAGATCTGATTAGTAGTTTTTGAGTTATCCTCAATAATGCGTATTCTGTGGACTACATTGACGATGTTCTCGTTTTCAACCCACTTCAAAAGTTACCTCATAACTTTTTTCTTTGTGCGCCTATTTAGATGATTATTTTTTTATTTGAAAGCTGGTGCTTTTCATGTGGCCCAATTTAAATTGGGTCAAGATTCAATCACTAGTTTTTAATGATTGTCAATAATGTGTGTTTAATACGTTAAATCTGATCAAAGTTCCGAAGATAAAGCGGTGAAGTCGGTTTTAATAAGCTTTGCTTGCGTTTAATTATCGTTAATTCTAATAATTCAATGTGGCTCTAGTTTTACCATAATGATATAGACAATGTTATTAACTGTTAAAGCAAAATGCTATAACTTTGTGTTCAACCGCGGGAGAGCCCTGGTGACCTGTATTACAGGTTCTTTTTGAGCTTACCGCAGGGACCAGTCTCTTTTGTCAGTGGAATAATTGTTGACGCCACATTTTTTTATAAAAAACAACATTGTTTTATAAAGAGAAAATAAACGATTGATTGATTGAAATAAAAAGAGATATTGGTGCCGATTCTGTTGTCCAGAATTAGACTAAACTAGCCTAAAATTAGTTTTAGTCCTGCTTTAGTCCAAAACCTATTCAGAAAATGCAAGATTAGACTAAAATTAAGTTTGACAGGACTAAGTTAGTTTAGTTACTCTATTTAGTGAAAATTACCAAATTCTCTGATGTACATGTTTTACGTCAAATTAAGACTAAAAATAGAAATTTTAAACTCAAATTAGTCTGTATGAAAAAGATCTGGATTATTTTAATTGTGATCTTATACTTGAAAGAATAACACGTGCAATTAATGAAGCAAATACTGACCTACAAAGTCTATAATGGAGGAATATGTGATTGCGGCTCTTGTGAATACAATTCAATTTGGTTGCTGTCAAAATCTATTTTAGTCCTGTCATTTCAACTTTTAATTTAAGTTCAACGTAAAATCAGAATAGCGTTTAGGTAATTCTTTGACTAAAATTAGTTCATTTTTAGTTTAGTTTAGTTTAGGTTAGTTCGGTGCGCAACAGAATTAGCTCCATTCTTCATGTAATGTCTTTGTGTGCATCACTTTAGGAGCTTCGATGTCACAGACTGATGCTCACTAAAAACCTATTACTCTCTTTTTGTCGTGGGTTAAAAATAATAAACCGTAGCCGAAAAAACTACCTATATAATCATGTAAGTACATTCTTATAAAACATTTATTTCCTGAGTAACGTAATAGGAAGGAACAATACACAAAAGGAAATAGTTTTTATCGGATAATTAATACCTAATAGGTCAGGCATCGATTGCTTTGCATGTTTATACAACTCGTATTACGACTGGAGAAAAGCAGGTCGAATGAGTAATAGTCAGCGCTTCCGATTTTTAATGACCTAACTTACTATTGAAGCACGGTACGCCTGATTAAAATTCTATTTTTTATTTTGCCGCTTTTTTTTGTTTTGCCGCGAAAGTGATAAAATGGCGTTGTTGATCTTGTATAATTTTTCAAAAGCTGTGATTCTTCGAGTGTCAATGTGTAATAATGGTGTATTATTAAGCATCAATACTTGGAAAACGTGCATAAGTGTAGGCAAATCATACAAAGTTGTAAAACGCGATTTTCGACTACACTCCAAAACTCCAATAGAAGTTCTAGTAAAGTTTCTACCAGTTTAATAGGGCATGACTTGACTAAGACTGGACCTTGACTCTTTTACTTGACTTTTACTGTGACTTCTGAGTAGGACTTTCATTGTAAAAACACATTAAAATATATTTTTACTTGACACTGGCTGAATGCACAAAATTGCGAAGCCAAAATACCGTTTTTTTAATCTTAGTAGGAAATGATACTGATTAAAAAAAATGCTCTAATATAGTTATTTCCCGCTGTTTTCGCGCCAATCCAAGCGTGTCCTAGAAAAGGTGAAATCAGTGTATCATTGAATGTACCTACTTACTCGTGTGCGCACATAATTTTACACTTTTCTCTTGTGTGACGGTGCATTAAAAAATGCGATAAGTAAATGTCATATCTCGACGCTATTATACTCTGTGGCAGCCAAGTTTAAGTATTACAAGCTTCTTCTTCTTAGTTATGGCTTCGCAATCTTGTGCATTAAGCCAGTGTCAAGTGATAATATAATATTACTATGACTGGACCTTGACTCTTTTACTTGACTTTGACTGTGACTTGTGACTAGGACTTATAATATGAAATACATTTGAAATATTACAAGCTTAGATTTGGGTTTTACCGCGAAATTGATAAAATATCATTGATTTTGTACCATTATCTAAAACTGGTGATACTTCATTGATGTGCTTTAATTATAATGGTGGATTATTATCCGTTAATAGTTTTTTACGTGCATGAGTGTAGGCAAATCATACAAAGTTAAAAAACGTGATTTTCGTTTCCACTCAAAAACTCCAATAGAAGTTCTAGAAAAGTTTTTTTTTAATTTTGGCTTCGCAATCTTATGCGTTTAGCAAGGATCAAGAAATCATATATTCCAAGTGTACTTCATATTAAAAACCCTAGTCACAAGTTAAAGTCAAGTAAAAGTGTTAAAGTCAAGTAAAAGTGTCAAAGTCCAGTCAATAGTTGGAGTTTTGGAGCGAAGGCGATCACGTTTTTCAACTTTGTATGATTTGCCTACACTTATGCACGTTAACTTAGTATTAACGGTTAATAATCCACCATTGTTACACAATAACACTTGTAGAATCACAGGTTTTGGAAAATTATACAAAATTAATAACGCAATTTTTTCACTTTCGCGGCAAAACCCATTTTAGAATTTTTTTAACCACTTAATAAGGGAATTACTTGACTATGACTGGACCTTGACTCTTTTATTTGATTTTGAAAGTGACTTGTGACTAGGAGGACATCTATTATATAATATAAAATAATAATATATAATAAATACCTAATCAGTTGTTCTCATGTCCCACTTTACGGACTAGCAACGGTAGAAACGCGCCTTTTTTTTAATGACAGATAGGTAAGCACTTGGCCGCTATATCATCTGATGGAAAGTGACGATGCGGCCGAAGATGAAGCATGCTTACCTAGAAGATACCTATTCATTCTAGACTTGATGACTCCCAGATTATACTGTTCGGGAAACAAGGATACGGGCAGTGAGTTTCACACCTTCGCCGTACGGATAACAAATGTTGAAGCAAAACGCTTTGACCGGATACCGGCCTACGCGCAGACTATTGGCCATTTTAAACAATTTCACACGCGATTTCCAACAAGTCCACATTTTCAGTGACAATTTTGGAGCCATTACAAGCAATCTAAGTTTATTTTTTTTAAATATTTAAGGTAGTTAGCGCTTTGGTATTTACTTACTGTAAGATTACTATTTTTATGTAACTAAATAAATAAATATGTATAATCTATTCCTGTCTTTTACAAAATAGACACAAGACAGAGATAGCATACTGCTGTGCTGTCAAGTTAGTCAGAACTTAGATGTCTATGCAAGCTTAGTCGAGTATGTGTTGTATTGGTGTTGACTAAAAACACGCGCCTTTCTGCTTCTGCTGTTCATATTTTAATTGATAAACTAGCGTGACAGCACTAAAATGCATGCTATCTCTGTCTTGTGTTTTATTTTGTAAGAGACAGGGATAGTTTAAATTTAATTTAGTGAGTGTACATCAGAATCGAGGGCATTGTATTACTTAAAACTAGCTAAATGATCTTTAATGAGCACGCGTGACGCTTATGATCTGTCGAACGAATGTTCGTCTCTTACTTGCATAAAAAAGACATGAAAACCATTAATAATCACAATCTGTTACATAATAAACTGTAATACACTATTTGTACAGGAAAACACATATAATTTGAAGACATAAAATGTTCCACAAGCGTATTATACAATAATACGCCGTAACAGATGGTTTATTTGATACAAGTAGTACGTGTACAAGCTTCAATAAGTCTCGCTATTCGAAGTTTTATGACTTCCTTAGTGGAGGAGATATGTAAGATATAGTATGGAATAGAGTACGTTTCTTCATTAACTCACTTCAAAATAATTTAAATGCAAGCAAAGCTTAAAAAATTAAACGAAAGCAAAGCTTAAAAAACCGACTTCACCGCTTTATCTTCGGAACCTTGATCAGATTTAATGTATAAACACGCATTATTTACTATAACTCAAAAACTAGAGATCAGACCTTGATCAAATTTCAATGGGACTACATAAAAAGCACCAGCTTTCAAATAAATAAAGAATCATCAAAATCGGCTCACAACGAAAGAAGTTATGAGGTAACTTTTGAAGTCGGGTAAACGAGAACATCGTCAAAGTACGCATTATTCGTCTCAAAATAGACATTATTGACGATATTTCAAGAACTACTGATCAGATCTTGATCAAATTTAAATGGACCAATTAGAAAAAAAAATTTTTCATACTAAAAAAAAATTGAAATCGGCTCACGTGAAGAGAAGTTATGAGGTGACACACATAAAACAAAAAAATACAGTCCTCCTCCTTTTTTGGGAAGTGGGTAAAAATCCAACTTCACCGCTTTTCTTCGGAAACTTAATTTATTAAACACGCATTAATGACGATAACTCAAAAAATACTAATCAGATCTTGATCATATATAGGACCACTGAGAAAGCACTAGCTTTCAAACATAACAAAGTCATCAAAATCGGTTCACGTGGAAGGAAGTTATGAGGTAACACACACAAAAAAAATACTGTCGAATTGAGTACATACTCTTTTTTAGTGAAGACGCGTAGACGGTAAAAAAAGGAGGAGGTTTTTTTATGTGTGTTCACTCAGATTGTTTTTATATTTCAAATAAAGTATTTTTTTATTCCAAGACCTAGGTCTTTTACAATATAAATATTCAAGTTATAAAAAAAGGTTAAAGATGGTTTAGACGATCTTTAATGTTCGGCAAAATTCCCAAAATGCTTGCTGCATTACCACGCTGTATAGCAAGGCTTATCCTCTGTCCCAAATTCAATTTGGTCATGTGCCGAATCAATCAGTCTCTTAGACAAATCTTTGAAAATTTCTAATGCACCCGGTCCCCATGGACCTAGCGTTTCAACCCCAAACGGCACAAATATAAAACCTTTGTCAAGTTTTGAATTGCTTAATGACAAGGATGCATGGAGGCAAACTGCACAGGCTCTTTCTAGCGACCATAATAACACCTAGGTTAAGAAAATTATGGATTAGAAATAAGGAATGTTTTAAAAAAAAAATGAATGAAAAAAAATGCGCCGCCGAGTTTCTTGCCAGGTTCTTCTCGAGATGGCTGTAATTTTCCGAATCTGGCAATAGATTCATTAACTTTCATGAGTGCCTCTTTGGGGCCCATGTGAATAAACGATTTTGATTTTGATTTTGATTCTTGCGCTGTTTGAGAGATTATTATTGATTTTTTTAGGTGAGCTGATTTTGATATATTTTTTATTTAAAATCTGATACTTTCCATGTGGTCCTGTTTAAATTTTAATCAAGATCTGACTAGTAGTTTTGAGTTATCCTCAATAATGCGTGTTCAATTTATTTCATCTGCTCAAGGGTTCCGAAGATAAAGCGGTGAAGGCAATTTCTTAAGCTTTGCTTGCGTTAAAATTTTTTTTTTTTTTTCGCTTTCACACTCACATCCCCACACTAAGTTCAAAGACTTGTATCGTGGGTGCCGGAAACATTCACATCACACACACATTACACCCAGAACCAGAAGCACAAATATCCCTTGGGAAGGAATTTGTGCTCCTGCCGGGAATCGAACCCAGGACCCACGGCGTAGAGGGCGAAGACCTGTCCACTGCGCCAACTGGGTCGTCAAAATGATTGTTATATAATCTGTGGTCGCTAGTGATAGGTACCTATAAGGCTAATCTGACAGTAGGTAGAACCACAAGACGTGTTAAGATGACATTATAGATTTCTTAATACCTTAAACGGAAGACAGACAGACGGTCATAAAACAGACACTCCTTGTACAGGTTTTATATTTGTATATATATAGTTTGAGCTTTATTACCATGAGATCACCAGTGAAATTGAATGCTTGGTTATCGTATAGACTATTGGGCAGTCTTAGTGTCAGAATTTTTCTGAGGGCTTCCGACACGGCCTAGCGACTGTTGTCTTACGACTAACAACCGGCGCCGACAGCTTAACGTGCCCTCCGAAACACGCTGACAGTTGAAAATCCCACAAAACAAAGTGAAATTGAATAAGAGTTTTTGTTTTTATAACAGCTACATACTGCACGCATTAGGTTCGAATGGACGGCGTGCAGGGATGTCAGTCGCCTCCCGTGCAGGGATGGCCGTGCCCGGACAACATTCTATCGAATCTAGGTCATCCAGTGTGTAGTAGCTATATGGACATGTATTTAAATTTACACGTATATTTAAAAATAAGATATATATATATATATATAATGGTAGACATTCCACATAGATGGACTAAGCATTTTGCTTCCACATTCATTCACAAACCGCCTAAAACCGTTTTAATAAACACTAAGATTCTGTCTTTCATATTAAGCACAATATCTTCTTCAAGTCGCGAAACAATAGGCATTTTCTATCCTAACGTGCTCCATCATCAACCGCATCGTCTCTTAACTACAGGTGAGCTAGTGGTCAAACATTGGTCTATGGATGCCTATGGATATAAAAAAACATCTAAAATTAATAAGTTCATGAGATCGAGGTCAAATGCTTGCCTAACCTACTAATATTATAAATCCGAAAGTTTGTGTGTAAGTGTGTAAGTATGTTTGTTCCCTCTTTACGCTTTAACGGCGGAACGGATTTGAATGAAATTTGAAATGTATATAGTTTTTTTTTGTTTTTTTTTTATGAATTATAGACAAACATTATATCCCTCGGGAAACAAAGACACAGGTAATAAGTTCCACTCCTTCGCCGTACGGATGATGAACGTAGAAGCGAAACGCTTCGAGCGAACTGGAGGTATGTCAACCATAAATGACATTTGAAACCAATAATTGTTTTTACTATTTGTTGTTTAAGTACAAGAGTAAAAAATTACACTGGATGCTCACATACACATAACGGGCTTTAGAAATAAATAAAATCAAAAGTAATCAATAACGAGAGAACTATCATAATTATTTATTATATAAAAGTCGTTAACCTATACCGACAGAACATAAATCAACATAATTATATAGTTCCTTTATCTAGAATTACATACAATTACGTGCTATCTACAATTATTCTTGCAGACATTGTCTTTAGGAACAATACGATAGAAAGCGTGATAATAATTACTTAATTCCTTTAATGATTAATGAATGAAGATTGTATTAATCACGTATGATAGGACGAACAGGGTAATTAATAGGTAGTTAGCGCAGTAAGAAAAGACAATCACCCTTTTTACCTGGATGCCAAGAAGGGTTTTGTTTTTCGCGCGTATCCTGTATATATTTGTTTTTATGTCTGATAGGCAAGCATTTGACGACAATCTCATCTGATGGAAAGTGATAATGCGGCCGAAGATGTAGCATGCTTGCCTAGAAGGTACCTATTCACTCTTGACTGGAAGACTCCCAGATTATAGTAGTTAGTTCCCCGTTCGAAGAACAAAGACGAGGGCAATGAGTTCCACTCCTTTGCTGCACAGATGATAAACGTAGAAGTGAAACGCTTCGAGCGAACTGGAGGTATGTCAACCATATATGGATGACGTTTGACAGTTCTTGTTGTTAGATGGTTAAATGGACAAGGTGGAATTAACTCGTGTAATTCCTGCGCACACTCTCCAAAGTGTAAACGATACCGATAGGCTCTCGACCTTACGTCGGTGACCGAGACTGCAATTAAGACTCGACTAGTTTATCATCGCTAATGAGTCTTTTTCCTCGCCGGTCGATGGACTCAAGAGCTTCAAGCTGGTACTTCGCTGATCCATCCCATAGGTGGCCGCAGTACTCCATACACGATCGGATTTGAGTTTGATTTAAAGAACTAAAAAGAAGCTTAGCATTATATTTTTTAGCATTGTATATATTACCGATGTAGGTTATCAATGAATTCGTACATCGGTTCCAACATGTGGACATATTAACCGATTTTAAGTGCTATTATTAGTAACTTAAGAATATTTTTAAGTTTTTATACCTAGTTAGATATAGTCTCATATAGTTAGCTCCTTGGCAATCGCTGTAAGCTTACTATTTTCTGAAATAAATAAACAAATTACCTCGTATTTTCCAAACGGTTGGATGGATTTTAACAGTTGAGGTATCGACATGTTCGTCTTAAAATTCCAAATGTTCTTGTATGGGGATTTGAATAAAAAACAAAATTATGTATTTTTGCCACAAAATAGTTAATACGTTAATAAAAACCTATAGAGTGGGGTATCATAATGAAGGAAATTGAAAGAAGAGTACATAAAAAGGTATCTTACTAATATTATAAATCCGAAAGTTTGTGTGAATGTTTCCTACCACGTATCTCCGTAACCATTGAACCGATTTTGATGAAATTTTGAAGTTATTGAAATTTATATAGTCAAGTTCCGGAATAGCACATAGGCTAATCCAATTTTCAAAAATCAAGCACATTTGTGTGCTTGATTTTTGAAAGTGCTAAATAAGGTGAAAATGTTTGTATAAAATTTTTACTCGCTTTGATTCACTCGGAACTCAGTTTAAAACATTAAAGTAAATGATGAAACACGTGTATTTTATTTTTTCAAAGCTACCCCTAGGATGTGTGCAAGGTAGTTCTAAAGTTTGTATGGAAAATCTTATTTCTTGCTTCGATTTACTCAAAACTCGGTACAAATAAACGGCCTACTAGATTTAGATTATAGACGAGACTGTGAATTCAAATCATTAATCTATCAATCCAAAATTAAATAATTAAACCCTGAAAAAGTTCAACCACAACTTTTAACTTACGCGGGCGAAGCCACCTAAATTTTGCGCAGTCGGGTTTTCATTTTTATTTTACCGACTTCTTACCGATTTTTTGTAAGTCTTAAATAATTAAATATATATTACATAATTTTTATTGGTTCCACCCGAAGGTTGGTTCAAACTGAAGTCGCATTCCGTCGCATTCGTCATAGTATCAAATATAAATAAAGGCTAGCAAAGCTTAAAAAAAACCGAGTTTGCCGCTTGATCTTCGGAACCTTTCAGTATTCAGTATTAGATCCTTGATCAGATTTAGTGTATTAAACACGCGTTATTGACGATAACTCAAAAACTACTGGTCAGATCTTGATTAAATTTAAATGGGACCAATAGGAAAGCAGCAGCATTAAAAAAAAACATAATCAGTTCACGTGGAAAGAAGTTATGAGGTAACACACATTAAAAACAATACAGTCGAATTGTTTACCTCCAACTTCTTTGTAAAGTCGGTAGAAAACAATCGTTCATCTTTGAACATCCAAAGAAGCGTGAAAAAGAGGCAATTAAAGATAATCGCTTCGAAGTTAAATAAAACTGGTTTAAAGCAAATTACCTATCAAAATTAACTTATTCAAATACGTTTTAATCATACTAATATATTATACCGACACCTTTGTATCTGTATATAAAGTGATGGTTTTGTTGCTATTACCATTTAACTGAGAATGCCCTACGGCGTAAGACAAGTTTCTGATGTTGCAGAGAAACGAACATTTCATCAATTTTTGAAGGTGGATAATTTTATCTGGAAAGAAATACAATACAATAACTCTTTATTGACACCAATAATAAAAAGTACAGAAAAGAAATTACTAATAAATAGGTACAATGGGCGGTCTTATCGCTAAGAGCGATCTCTTCCAGACAACCTTTGGATGGAAATACGTATAGATAAGCAGGGATGGTGGTGTGGTCAAACTGAGACTAAGTACTAAACAAACTACATAAACAATACATATACACATATAATTATCCTAATTTATATCTAATATAAATATGAAATAATAAATATGTTTAAGAAATACGTGTGATACAGAAATAGGAATGGGTTATTAGTGGATTGATATCAGCTTTTTACAAGATTTTATTTAAATTGCAATGTATGTATGTTTGTTCGGGTGGAATCTAGCAACTCGATTTTAAATCAGTTCTTATCTTTAACCGATCGAGCTGAAATTATGTGTATACCAATACACGCTTATTTTTGATGACAATGCATGGTTATCTGTGTGACGTCATTCTAATACAACATGGCGGAGCACCTAAAATGGCGGACAAGTAATTTTTAATGCTCTCCTACAATATAAGTATCAAATAGGCTTGCTGAGAATAAGTCGAAAAATAAAGTGACTCCAAATCCTATCGGCGAATATTTGCATATCGGCGAAATATCGGCCTGATGGAAAGTGATGCGTTAATTTAAAAGTATTTTTTTTTAGTGTTAATAATTTAAAGGCAAGCAAAGCTTTGAAAAACCCGACTTGACCGCTTTGTCTTTGGAACTCTTGATCAGAATAAATTAATTAAATACGCATTATTGAGCTTAAATCAAAAACTGCTGATCTGATCTTGATCTAATTTAAATGGGACTGCATGGAAAGCTCCAGCTTTAACCGTTATGAGTGCATCTTTGGGGCGCAAAAGAATAAACGATTTTGATTTAAAAAAAAAATATCAATATCGCTTCACCTAAAAAAGTTCTGAAGTAACACACATAAAAAATATACAATTTAACTTCCTTCTTTTTTGAAGTCGGTTAAAAAGTAAAGTAAAGTAAAAGTAAAAAAATATTTAATTTGCCAAAAAAAAAAGGTTTTAACATTTACAAAGTATCTAAACATTTTATACAAAAAAAAACTTGAGAGGTGTCAAGGGACACCTGGATGGAACGAAGTTCTGAGGAACAAGTGATAAGGAACTTTCGTTCCAAAATTAAAAGAAACATGCAAAAACCAACATCACGCGGTGTTCCCAGGCGGTCACCCATCCAAGTACTGACCGCGCCCGACGTTGCTTAACTTCGGTGATCGGACGAGAACGTGGTATGGCTTACAACTATAGCAAAAAGTGTCGTTACAACTTTAGGTCTTAATTTTTTCCGTCTTGCCCCCTTTCGCAACGCGCGATAAGGAACTTTCGTTCCAAAAAACAACAAAATCGATCTTAAACATACATATTTAAAATTGAAATGTTTGCTTTCGATTGTATATGGCAAAAGGAATACACTCAGCACTGGTGCGCAGACTATGTCTATGCAGGGATGGATTTTAGTAAATGCCTATTGCTCGAGCTCAGCCCCCCTATTACGTATCTTTGTTGCACGCGGTTTCTTTTTTTAATTAAGCTAAAATTTCCCTTATTTCTCAGAAATTTTGTCAATTTTTATTGAAACCGTTTGCAACAGTTGTTAGTCGAGTATAATGAAAACAATGAGTGAAGCGCAACACAGCGAATCAATTTTCTACAAAAAAAAAGGAGTTTAAAAGACTACGCCTACATATAGAAACTATTTAAATCACAATAGAATAACTATGTGTCTATGTCATAAGTTATAGCCTTATGTTAATATTTAAAAAGAGTCTAAAATGATTTAATGTCGTTCAAACACGATGTGGCTTTCACCTGATTGAGTCTCATGAATATTTAATTAATTATTAAATTATTAATAATGCATCCGTGGGAATATTACCACCCAATTCATGGATTTATCGTGAATGAATGAAAAATTTGAATAATTATATAAGAATTATGAGGTTTTGTTTAATAATTCGATTATTACGTATTATAATGGGCATTTTTTAAAGTTCAAAGGTCGGGCTTGTATTGGAAGAAATTTTGTATCGAGTTTATTTCATAACAAAAATAACTTAGTTGTTTTTCACGGTTTACCATTTGTGAGCCTTTTGTGTCTTTTACATAACTTAATTTATTGAAATGAGATGAAATATATGGTGGACATATATCCGGTTTGCTTGAAGCGTTTCGCTTCTATGTTCATTATCCGTAATGCGGAGTGGAGCTCAATTCCAGCGCCTTGGTTCCCCGAACGGTATAATGTGGGAGTTCAAGTCAAGAGTGAATAGGTATCTTCTAGGCAACCATGCTACATCTTCGGCCGCATCTTCACTTTCCATCAGGTGAGATAGTGGTAGCTTGCCTATCGAGCATTAAAAAATCTAGAATGCTTATATAATGTTTGTATTTATACGTTAAAGTAAACAATAGCGGAATAGCAAAGTCTCAGTTTTTTACCAACTTCAAAAAGTTCTCAATTAGATTGCATTTTTTATATGTGAAATACCTGAGATAATTTTTCTAGATGAACTGATTTTGACGATTCTTTTTTTATTTGTATGCTGGTGCTTTTTTTGTGGTCCCATTTAAATATGATCAAGATCTAATCAGTAGTTTTGAGTTAACCT
The DNA here is from genome assembly GCA_948107665.1 of Lomographa bimaculata. Lineage (NCBI taxonomy): Eukaryota > Metazoa > Arthropoda > Insecta > Lepidoptera > Geometridae > Lomographa > Lomographa bimaculata. The sequence continues at coordinate 9,586,028 of OX403612.1, read as the reverse complement.
CAATAATGCGTATTTAATTAATTTAAACTGATCAAGGGTTCCAAAGATAAATCAGTGAAGTTGAATTTTTAAGCTCTGCTTATACAAATTATTTGAGATATTTGGAACTTGGGTCTATTATATGTTGGTGCTGGATGTTAATGCATTATTATAGAAATTAATTATGAACAACTTTGCGCCTCGGTTTCGTCCGCGCTATTCGGAATAATAAGTAGCTTTTTGCATATTTTAGGGTGTATTTATTGCAGAGATTGCTGTTTCCTATTACACTCACACACACAACATTTGGATTTAGTGTGTAGTTTCCGAATAAAACTATTTTTTTATATATTGTCACTCTAAACCCTGCAATAAAACATATTCATATTCATATCAATATGACGACCCAGATGGCGTGGAGGGCAAGTCTCTGACCTCTGCACCGTGGGCCCTGGGTTCAATTCCCGGCAGAAGCACAATTTTCTATATCTTAATAATGTAGATGTTATTAAGATATATTATAGATTAATCCTAATAATAATTTGATACAATTTATTCGGCAGCGTACTAAAACCTTTTCGAAATACTTTTCAGACATTCACCAATATGTCCTAATAATAATTCGCACCTTCACCGCTACATATCGATTGAGCAACTACTCATTGACAGCTATCAAGCTCATCTTTGTTTGTTTTATGTAATAGGTCATTTTGACTGGTTTAAAAGGAATTAAATAATCGTATAATAAATAACCTTGATTTAGTTTTTAGACTGTATATGGTAAAAACACAATAATTAGTAAGATTAAACGCAAGCAAAGCTTAAAAACCGACTTTACCGCTTTATCTTCGGAACTATTAACAAGCGACAACAAACGCATTCATACTCACAGCCCCACTCTAAGTTCAAAGACTTGTATCGTGGGTGTCGGAAACACTCAATTAACACACATTACACCCAGAACCAGAAGCACTAATATTCCTTGGGAAGGAATTTGTGCTCCTGCCGGGAATCGAACCCAGGCCCACGGTGGAGGGCGGAGACTTGTCCACTGCGCCGACTGGGTCGTCAAATTAAATGAATGATCAGATTAAATTTTGATCAGATTAAATGAATTAAATACGCATTATTGAGGATAATTCAAAAACTACTGGTCAGATCTTGATCAAATTTAAATGAAACCACAGGAGATGCACCAGCTTTCAAATAAAAAAAGAATGATCAAAATCGGTCTACCTCCTCCTATTTTTAGAGTCGGTTAAAAAGTACGTAGATACCGGAACATTAACATAAATATAAACGCTTTTAAGTTCGATGACTTGCGTTTTGTGTATCGGAAACATTCAAATCACAACCACAATCACACCCAAAAAAATGTGTACCATCAAGAATCGAACCAGGTACCCGCTTCTTTGAAAGCAGACGCACCCAACTACGCCAGCAGTGGGCAGTTCACATACACGATATATGACGTCATTTCGAACGTTCATGTCATTTTAAATTATAGTTTAACTTTAAATAGAAGTATTGCACAGAAACACCCAGTTTCTATTATAAAACACCTTGCACAGGTGAAAGTAACTTATAACGTCCAGTGCTGAAGACCCCTGAACTCATACAGTTTTTAGGTCAAGACAGCTCTACATAAAATAGACGATATAATAACCGTCTATTATATTATGACCCGTGTTTTCATTGCAATAGTTTGCCAAGTTAGTACAGGATATAGTGGATGGTTTAGATTTTTGTCCAAATTATCCTGACCTGTAAATTGATTGAATTTGTGGGGTGGGAACGATCATTTACATTGGTTTATAAGTTCGCGCAGTTTGGAACAATGACTGTGATCAAATTTGAATTCTTACGCGTCTGTGGTTTTTTGACTGCCCTATTGTGTATTTATATTAGATAAAAACTATGATGTCTGTACTATATACTTTTTAAGGGCTGGTTATCTAAAAATCGGCTGCACCGATTTTCACCAAACATAGCTATAAGAACATTCTGGATCAAGTCACCTTTTAAACACAGACTAGTCGTTAATATAATACGTAAACTACATAATATAAGTACATAAATATTAATTCTAATGTCGTTTATAAAGAATAGATTTAAAAGGACAAATTACAACATAATTAAATAATTATTTTGCGAGATAGTAAGCTTTGACGTTTTCTCTATACAGTAGTATTATATTAATATTTTTTAATTGAGATCGCCTTGTCGAAGCGTCAATGTATTTTACACAGCGAACGCGTTGATGTCTTTTGTATGAAGAAAATAAAAACTGTATTATATCCTCTAACTACAGTGACATCGCATAACTGGGAAGGGGAGTAGCAATTTACAAAGATATTTTTGAATAAAAAAATTGGTCACTTATACATTGCAAGGCAAACATGTACCACAAAATGACCCACATAAAAAAACAACGGGTTGCACTCCAGGAGTGCCGGCAGAAGTGAAAACTTGAACATTAACGTTGTAAACAGCAGGGGCTGGAATACATTTTCGCCGCGCGGTAGAAAGAGAGGGGGATATTACTTCCTCTCCTTCGTCTCACGAATTTTCTGTCAGGTCACGTGTCCTAACGCGAGTTTAACATTTTTTACCCATCCCAAAAAAGTGCACAACGCCGCTAAAGAAGTTTTCACTTCTATTACCATGACACTTTTTGTACCATAAACGGTTCACTTAAAATTGACTACGAAAAGTTTGTAATATATACCCACTTGAAAAATTTCAAAACAATATTTAAGTAGGTAAGATTGCAGCAAATGTGCATAAGTCGTTCATCATCATCATTACCATAGCTGGGAATCAGATCATTCCCTGACAGGGAGAGAAATAATATAACGCAAGCAAAGCTTAAAAAACCTACTTCACCGCTTTATCTTCGGAACTTTAACCAGATTAGATGTACTAAACATGCATTGTTAAAGATATTTCAAGAACTACTGATCAGATCTTGATCAAATTTAATTGGGATCAATTGGAAAGCAACATCTTTCAAACAAAAAAAATATTTCAAAATCGGTTTACGTGAAACGAAGTTACGCGGAAACATAAATAAAAAAAAAGAATAAGAATACAGTCGACTTGAGTACCTCCTCCTTTTTTGTGAAGTCGGTAGTAAACTGACGAAGATATAGTGCGTTGAAATTCCGCGTGACGTCGCGCTTCTGTACACTTTTGACTAGTGTGACGTCACGAGCCCCACTCCCAAACTTTGACGCTCTCTATCTTTGTCAATTTATATTGATTTCTTAAATAAAAAAATACGTGTTCAATTTTTTTGATAATCTGATGGAATAACTAGTTTATTTATATCCATGCATCATCATTTAAAATCATTTATTCACATGGCCCCAAAGTGGCACTCATGAAAGATAATTAATCTACTGTCATGTTCGCAGTCAACATGAAAAATCTTCGATTGGCGGACCCAAGATTCGAACCGTAGAAAAATTTCGGATCAAGCATGAGATACACTGAGTCTCATTCACATAAGCAGTTAAATATGTTAAAAAGTACATATTTTAATTGCAATACCGATGACGTAACAAAACCAACGTAAATAGTAACTAAAACTGAAAACATACGGTACACGACTTTCACTGTTACGCAAAACTAAGTCAGTTCGTTAAATTCACGCTGCGCACGCGCCGGTACCGTGGAATAATGTATTAGGTTGAATTAGATCGATTCCGATATATCATTCGGACTTTAATCGCTCCCGGACATCGTTACCGATATGCTATCCCTATTGGTATCGATAAGTCTAAGTTAACTATTTACATCTAGTTTACTAGATTTAATTTTGTACATATTTATTTAATTAATCGAGCGACGCGAGATATCTAAGTTGACTTGGGTAGTTCAGCACTTTGTCCGTCCGTCTGTCCGTCCGTCCGTCTGTCAGAGGCATCTAGCGGCTAAACCATATAAGTGAATTACTTCAAATTCTCATAGAATATGTAAAACTACGACCTAAAGCCAGAAATGACATTTAAAATTATATAAATGCAAATATTAAGGGAGCTTCCATACATGTAAGCGGGGAGCAAAATATTTTTTATTTTTTTTCATCTACCCTTGTGGGGTATTGTTGAAAAAGGTACAAGTAGAGTACGAAACCGGTTTAAAAAAAATATGTTGAAAAATAACGATTTGGTAGGCCACCAAAGTCACTGTTTTTAAACCTATTTTGTTCCAAGGTCTATCTCAAAAACGGCTTCACACTGAACGCTGAAACTTACGTATGATATCCGTTATATCCAGTAATTGAGCAACAAATACAGAAATCAAACAATTATTATATAGAAAAAAAGTTAAAAGCAAGTAACCTCAAAAGTTTCTCTCTATGAGGCAAAATGTAATTTCACGTTGCAATGTCACATAAAGAAAAAAAAATTTTAAACCTCCTTCATGTTCATGTTTGCCTAGTACTTTACCAAATCCGAGTGACGTATTCCTGTAATGAGATTTATTTTCTTCTTTTTACCGACTTCCCAAAAAAGGAGGAGGTATTTTTTTTTATTTTTTTTTATGTTTGTTACCTCATAACTTCTCTCCACGTGAGCCGATTTCGAAATTTTTTTTTTTTAGTTTAAAGATGTTGCTTTCTAATTGGTTCCATTTAAATTTGATCAAGATCTGATCAGTAGTTCTTGAAATATCGTCAATAATGTCTATTTTGTGTCGAATAATGCGTACTTTGACGATGTTCTGGTTTACCCGACTTCAAAAGTTACCTCACAACTTCTTTCGTTGTGAGCCGATTTTGATGATTTTTTTTTTATTTGAAAGCTGGTGGATCAAGGTTCCCATGATAACGGTGAAGTCTGTTTTTTTAAGCTTTGCTTGCGTTTAATTATTTTGGTATCTAACTCATTTTTGAATCCACTTGACGACACATAATATTTTTTATCAAAATCGGTCTAGCCGTTTAGGAGTTCAGTCATACACGTACAGAAGAATTATATATATAGAGATAAATAAAAGTACGTTCAGTAATATCCCCTAGTGTAATATCGATACGTTAGGTAACCAAGTGTTGAGTAACGCTACTGGCGAAACGCGACACACTTCCCTCAAGGTCAGGTTGTGTTGTATGGTTGTATGGCCTGTATGACTTGTATGTCGTTATGTTGTATGGTTATAAGAAAAGTTGATTATGGACTGATAGGACATGGTCAACATGATTTTATGGGACTATAGATTTGATACATTTTTCTTTTCTTTGAATATTGGCTTCGCATTCTTGTGCATTTAGCCAGTGTCAAATAATAATATATTTCAAGTGAAATTTGTGTTGTAAGCTGTAACAAATATCCTTACTTATTGTAATATTTGGTATATATGTATTTATATTATAAACATATGTATTTATTAGTATTGCCTTATAGATTTTATTTAGTTTAAGTATGTACATATATATACCTTTCTATGTTTTTTTTTCTAAACTTGTATTTACACCCCCGTTTCACCGAATTATTTAAAATCTTCTCTATCTTAAGGTTGTTTGGAAGAGATCGCTTTTAGCGATAAGATTGCCGATTATACAAGTTTTTTTTTTTAATTATTTTGAGTGACTTATGTAAGGTTTGACAATAAAGCGTTATCTATCTATCTTTCATATTAAAAGTCCTAGTCACAAGTCACAGTCAAAGCACTACGTTTGTTACCCAGAGATATTAGATGTTAGATCTCTTTGAGCCCTATAATTCCAAATTCAAATTCAAATCTTTATTGCATTCTCTAAATGTAGATAGGTGGTAGAAATAAATGACAGTACATTAGAGAGGGTCTCTAATGTACTCTTATGTCTGTTGGACACAACGATATAGAGCAGAGGAGGACGACATGACGCTTCATTAATCATAATAAGATGTCATAATTATGTATTGTTTATACTAGAAACAATCATGCATACAGTAATATTTGCACACTACTGTTGGCGGTTGAATGTCTGTATTGGTGTGGTACTGCCCCAGGAGGACTCTGCTAAAAGAGTCTTAACACAAGAATATAATGACTGAGCTGTGTTAATCCTGGGTGTAAGCTATGTTCGAATTTCATCCTAATCTGTTCAGTCAATGAAGAATAAGAATTAATTAAGAATGTTTTAAAAAAAAAATGAATGAAAAAAAATGCGTCGCCGAGTTTCTTGCCAGGTTCTTCTCGAGATGGCTGTAATTTTCCGAATCTGGCAATAGATTCATTAACTTTAATGAGTGCCTCTTTGGGGCCCATGTGAATAAACGATTTTGATTTGATTGATTTGATTTGAATGAATCTTGAAGATGGGAACAAACACACAAACATTCGGATTTATAATATTAGTGTGATTTTGTTTACATTTTTTTATATATACAAACTATTGGCCAATTGCTTATATTTCCTAAAACTAAACTAAAACTATATACAGCAAAGAACTAAGCTACCTATCTAGAATAGAATAGAATGGAAATCATTTATTATTATTATTATTATATTATTATCATTTATTACAGTGTATGGCTCAAACCCAGAACTCAGCTACACGGGTAGCTGAGTTCTGGGCCTCAGCTATTTAACGGTTTGCCATCGACACGCTAAGAAGAAGAAGAAGAAGAAGATGGTACACAAAACAAAATATACATACAAGAAATATTTGGCAATTGGAATATGTTCAGCGCTAAGAGTGCACAAACTAAGGGTTTGTGCCGGGCTGGTTTTCAGCATATGCCATTCATCGATCTCAAGTATTACTCGAAAATAATGTCATGTCATGTAAATCGAGCTTATAGGTGACTTAAATGCTCTGGTAGTGCCCAGTGGGTAGCGTTCCCATCATGCTGGCAGCATTGCCTCTCTGAATTCCGATGCTAATGCGTTGAGCCAAATAAGTGCCAGCATTTTGATCACGCGTCGCCTCAACCAGGTGCTCTGATAAATTGTTGTAAATAGAATTAGCTCCCGGTCCCCACGGGACCAAATGGCTCAAATATAATTTAGTTAGTATGTATTTGAACTTCACTTAGTTATCTTATTTAAATCTAACCTATCTATAACAAAACCACAGGCAGTTAAATTTACGATATTCAATATAACTATAATTGTTTTAATAACCTTCAATTAAAGTTATAAAAAACGTGCCAGAACCTGTTTCGGACTGAGGTTATTAATACCAATTATATTGATGAACGAGTATGGCGCAGCGGTAGATCGTTACAATTTAAATCTTGCGCAGCCTGGTTCGAATCCCGGTCAACCCCGCACCAATGACACTTTTGAGTTAAATATGGAATTTGCTGTGACGGAAAATATCGTGAGCAAAAAAGACGGAACAAGAATAACAAGAAGAAATAGAAGTAATTATTTTATTAGTATTTTGAAAATCAAGCTATTACCAGATGTAAATAAAAAGGACTAAGAAATGATTTATATATAACCAGAAAAATTGTCAAGACGAATCAAACGAGCCCAAACTCGATGGGTTTATCTCGTTTAGTTCAAAAGTTCCTATGGGCATCTTCCGTCTCCATCATCAGACCATTTCCATGGTACCACATCATTGTATTTTCATGAGACTTGAAGACTCCCAGATTATACCGTTCGGGGAACAAAGACGCAGGCAATGAATTCCACTCCCTCGCTGTTCGGATGATGAACGTAGAAGCGAAACGCTTCGAGCGAACTGGAGGTAGGTATGTCGACCTAAATGGATGACGTTTGATAGTTTGTCTTGTTGTTAAATGGTAAAAAGGGCACGTAGGAATGAACCTATGTAATTCCTGTGCACACTCTCCAAAATGTAAGCGATAGAATACCGATAAGCTTGCTACCTTACTTCGGTGACCGAGACTTTGCAACCTGGACTCGACTAGCTTACTGTCACCAATGAGTCTTTTGGCTCGCTGGTCAATAGATTTAAGAGCTTCTAACTGGTACTTGGCGGCCACCTAAAGGAAATTGTGCTTCTGGCTCTGGGTGTTATTATGTGATGTGAGTATTCACTGCCCACGATACAAGAACATTTAGCGTGGATCTGTGAATGGACAGCGGTTGGATGGATATTTTTTTTATGATGAAGGTTTTAAACCTTCCAACAATAATGTTTATCCTGCTATGATAGATAGTGCAGTTGTTTTTTTATTTTTTTTTATTCAATATAGGCAAAAAGACTGAAAGAGTCGACACGTGACCAAAATGCCGGTTTGTATTTTGCACAGCAATTAAGTCTCGCTGTGCAACGAGGTAACGCAGCCATTTTGGGCACACTGCCGACCAATGACTTTTTGTATTAGGTTAGAAGTCTAGTTAAATCTGTATTTTCTTTATTTATAAACTATCTGTAATATAATTATTTTATAACAACGAAATGTGGTTATTCGCAGAACGGATATAAATATGCATGAAATACAATTATTTATAACTCATTATAAATACATTAATATTAATAAATTTTGCTCATATAGGCAAAAGTTTTTTTTTTCAAAAGTTTGAAGCAGAAGTCGGTGCATTAATTGGACATGCGAATGCCAGTTTTCTCACGCTTCTTTTACTTTGTTAGAGACATTGTTACGTCATAAGAAAGCATTACGAAGCGTGTCTACCGCTTAATTCTGTCATTGCGTGTCATTATTCGTCATTACCCGAAGTTTTAGCAGGTTTGTAACCGACTGGGGCAGCTGAGGGCAGATATGGAGTAGTGGACCAGTGTTCCATTTATACGTTCAGATTCACCAAACTCGTTTTCAAAACACCATTTATAACCTATTATGTTCAAAGAGTATTATAATGGGCGTTCAAAACGTTACTCAAACGTCCGCAAAGTGGTAGAAACTTTACTAGAACTTCTATTAGAGTTTCTGAACGAAAATGAAAATCACGTTTCTTAACTTTGTATGATTTTCATGAGTTCTACACTCATGCAAGTACACAAACTGTGAAGGTAACGATCCACCATCATTACTCATTAACACTCGAAGAATCACAAGCTCTGTAAAATTATAAAAAATCGAGACCATTTTTTTTTTCTTATGTTTGGCTTCGCAATCTTGTGCATTTAGCCAGTGTCAAGTGATAATATATTTCAAGTGTATTTCATATTATAGGTCCTAGTCACAAGTCACAGTCAAAATCAAGTAAGAGAGTCAAGGTCCAGTCGTAGTCAAGTCATGCCCTAGTAAAGTGGTAGAAACTTTACTAGAACTTATATTGGAGTTTTGGAGCGAAGGTGAAAATCACGTTTATCAACTTTGTATGATTTGCCTACACTTATGCACGTTCACTAAGTATTAACGGTTAATAATCCACCATTATTACACATTAACACTCGAAGAATCACAGGTTTTGGAAAATTTTACAAAATCAACAACGCCATTTTTTCACTTTCGCGGCAAAACTGGACTCCATTTTTTCGCGGTAAAACTCATCCAGTCTCTTTTAATTATTTTGGCTCCACATACTTGTGCATTTAGCCAGTGTCGAGTGATAAAATATTTAAAATATTTTAAGTGTTTCAGTTATACATATTTGTTAATAGTAGTTCTAGTCACAGTCAAAGTAGTTAGAGCGTAAACTAAAAACCGTATTCCAACATTGTATGATTTGCCTACCCTCATGCACGTTAACGATAGTGGTAAAACGTTTGCCTATCATGAACAAAAAAAAAACAACTTTACACTTTCGCGGCAAAACAATCAAGGCACTTTTATATAGTATAAGACCTTTTGTTACATAGACAATCTGTTAACTTTTTATACACTATGTTGGCTTCGTACAATTTATTAATTATGCCGTACGTAATGTCACGTGTATAACATTAATTGTGGTAATACAATAAGGTTGTAAATACTTGCAGCAAACGACCCCGATACGGAACAAGTTCTGGTAAATTACGGACAACTGCTTGAACGGTACAGCTTTTTGTGTTCTGTGTTGTTCTGGTAAGGAACCCTTGCAAGGCAGCAGTATTTTAATAATAAGTCAACATATAATACAAAAACCACTTACTGACATAAGATAAACAGCTTACAGAGAAACATAAATATAGCTACAATCTTATCGCTAAGAGCAATCTTTCTCAGACAACTTTTTTATGGAAATATAAACGAAAAGTTTAAGTAGGGATGGTGGTGCGATGAAATAAATTAAAATCTATGTTTTTTTCATATGATTTTTTATTTATTTAGTGATCGTATTTAGTACAATATAAAATAAATAAATAAATACAAACGTACAATATAAACGTTTAGTAACTTAAGAGTCACTGTTCTATTTCTTTTTTTTAATGTTTTAATTTGTAAACCCGCCAAAAAAAATTGTGACACTACCTCGGTGAACATCTTAACCGAGAACAGGGGTAGATTGAAAAACAGCGCTGCGAGTCCATGCACGCATGTTCAGCACATGCTGAATCTACTCCTATTGCCATAAACTGCACTGATATATGCGACCGTTTCAGTCTTGGCTTGCTAAGGTTAGTTTTCACTATAGACTAACCTTGTCCCTCAGACTGATGCGGTCTGTCTATCACTTGTAAAATTTTGATGCGAATGTGTTTTTATGTTGTATTGTGTTATTTTTGGCAATAAATTAATTTTTTATTTATTTATTTTTGGAACGAAAGTTCCTTATCGCGTGTTGCGAAAGGGGGCTAGACGGAAAAAATTAAGACCAAAAGTTGTAACGACACTTTTTGCTATAGTTGTAAGATATACCACGTTCTCGTCCGATCACCGAAGTTAAGCAACGTCGGGCGCGGTCAGTACTTGGATGGGTGATATTGGTTTTTGCATATTCTTTTAATTTTGGAACGAAAATTCCTTATCGCGCGTTGCGAAAGGGGGCTAGACGGAAATTGTACTTCGTTCCATCCGGGTGTCCCTTGACACATCTCAAGTTTTATATTTTAAAATTAATCTTAACATGAAGTTTTTGAATTTCAGTAACAACATGGTTAAGCAATCAGTGTTAGAATTAACGAGCTAAATACAATTAAGCTGTTTACTTGAAATAATAGCTTAACGTTTTCCTTGCGGAAATCTATTACGTGTGAGTTTACCAATCTTTTGATTGCCTACGTTGCTTTCAAATTTACTAGTTTAATTTCATTACTAGTTGTATCCGGCACGCATTTCTTAGAACGGTAATTTTGACATTAACAATTAATATAACTATAGTGTATGGAACAATTTTAAATTCTAACGTAAAATTATTAGATTATTCATTTTGACATTAAATAAAAGTTTATACTTGACATTGACATCATATGAATTCGACATTTTATAAGTTTTTTTTTCTTTATTATTGTATTATCTCCTAAATTTGAATGTAAAATTGTTTCAATAAAATATTGCTGTGCCTATATATTGAATGCCCGATGTGGGTAAACTGATGTCACATAATTGCACTAACAACTTGCATACCGTTATAATTTGTCAGTTCACAATAAATTATTCTTGATTCTTGATTCTTGATATACTTTAAAATTATAATAAATTTTGTTAATTTCGTACAGTCAAAGTCAAGTAAAAGAGTCATTCACATTCATTGTGCGAACTGCAAAGTAATGGAACTCCTTGCTTGAGTCGGTGTTTCCGATGAGTACAATATGAGAGTCTTGTAGCGAGTGAATGGGTATCTTCAAGGCAAGTTTGCTCCATCCTCGACCACATCGTCTTTTACCATCATCACGTCTAGGAAAATTAGGGTTTCACCTCGGAATGAGCTGTAAACTTGTATAAACCTTTATTTTGACACCCTACAACTTGTCTCAAAACCTACTTATCGTAGGGTGTCCCCGACTACAGATATTCCAAGGTCAAAGGACAAAAATTCGTATTTTTTTCACATTTATTGCAAATATCTCGTTTCCTATATATTTTATGCTATTTGTGTCTGTAATAAATATTGTAGAGGATTAAATTATATACAACTTTAAAATATATATATATATATATATTGAATCATTTTCGAGATAGAAGGTAGAGCACGCGCAGTGTTTAACTTGAGTTAATTCCACCATTTTACCATCTAACAACCAGACAAACTGTCAAACGTCATCAATTTATGGTTGACATACCTCCAGTTCGCTCGAAGCGTTTTCCTGCTACGTTCATCATACTCATAAGTGGAACTATGCCTTCGTCATTGTTCGCCGTAGGGTACCTATAATCTGGAGTCTTCAAATCAAGAGTGAATAGGTATCTTCTAGACCAGCATAGTGGTCAAATGCTTGCCTATTTGGCATAAAAAAAAACTTATTGAAACATTTTTTTTTATTCTTCTTTTTTTTGGGACTTTTACTTAATTTGGTATGCCAGCCCCATCATACCCTAATCTTTGTCTTCATCTGAGCAAAATTATATTGTACAGAGAAAGTGCCACATCAGTTGATGGGTTTGCTAAGATATGAGTATAACTTCCAATGTTACTTCTATGTATGTTATACTTTTGTACAAATTACTCTCTTTGGTGTCGAATATGATAATAATTGTAACCACAACTTGTCCGAGCTGTTGCCCTCATTCATGTACTAAGCGATAGTCACGCCTCTGTACTACATTTTATACAATTGTAAGTTAGTGGAGTCCAAATTGCAAAGTTTCGGTCACCGACGCGCGACTTTATGTCGCAAGCCTATCGGTATTCTACCGTTTACATTTTGGAGAGTGTGCGTATGTGTGTATTACATGAATCAATTCCCTCATGCTCGTTTTACCATCTAACAACAAGACAAACTATCTATCTATAAATTTATGGTTGATATACCTCTAGTTTGCTCGAAGCGTTTCTCTTCTACGTTTATCATCCGTTCGGTGAAGGAGTGGAACTCATTGCCGACGTCGTTGTTTTCTGTATGGTAATAAGTGTATAATGTGGAAGTCTTCGAGTCTATAGTGAATATGAGGTAAGCATGCTACATCTTTGACCGACTCTACAAAAAAGGAGGTGGTTCTCAATTCGACTGCATTTTTTATGTGTGTTACTGGTCTGGGTGACCCGATTTTGATTTTTTGTTTATTTTAATGGTCGTGTTTCCCGTATGGTCCCATTTAAATTTTATTAAGATCTGACCAGTAATTTTTGAGTTATCCTTAATAATGCGTATTTCATTAATTGAATCTGATTAAGGGTTCCAAAGATAAAAGGTGTGGGTCGGTTTAAATTATTAACTTTTAAGTTTATAAATAAAGGTGTTGTCAGGTAAATTCACATTCATTAAACGGGAAAAGCAAAAATCGTTGTTAAGTTTTCTTAAATTTTTCAACAATTTTGAAGCATTTCTCTAAATATTTCATACTCATACTCATACTCATACGCTTATTTACAAATATTTCTTTGCGTTTATACGTAAAAAAATATTTTTAGAAGTTATGTTTTAGAAAACCTTCTACAAATCTATAGAAAATCTTTTAGAAAGTTTAGGAATATGTTCTACAAAGTTTTAGAAATCTTCTATAAAGTTTTAGAAATTTAGACTTATAGAAAAAAAGATGAATGAAATCGGTAAAGTCGTCTCTCGCGTAAGTAAAAAAATTACGTTGATTTTGTATAATTTTCTACCTGTGATTCTTCGAGTGTTCATGTGTAATAATGGTAGATTATTAATCGTTAATACTTAGTAAACGTGCATACGTGTAGGCAAATCATACAAAGTTGAAAAACGTGAGGTTTGGCTTTGCTCCAAAACGCCTATAGAAGTTCTAGTAAAGTTTCTACCACTTTACTAGGGCATGACTTGACTATGACTGGAACTTGACTTTAACTTTGCAACTAGGACTTTTATTATGAAAAATACTTGAAATAATATATTATTACTTGACACTGGCTAAATGCACAAGATTGCAAATTCAAAATTAAAAGAAATATAAAGTAAAGAATTTGCGTATTTTGCTTTCAGTGTTTGCTTTGATTATTGTTTACGGTAGTGTATTTAATGTAAATATTAATAGTAAACTGAAATGTTTGATTTGATAACGGGATATTTATCTTGTAACTCGATCGAGTTCGTACAAAAAATGATAAAATATATACGATGCATTTTAAAGAGTGTGCGCAGGAATTACACAAGTTAATTCCTACATGACCTTTTTAAGCTATTGCATAGCTTCTATCGCGGGCCTTGAGCGTGGAGACCGAATCCATAAATTCCGTAACGAAAATAACCTAACACCCCCCACTCCGACCGGCACAGCGGTGATACTTTTTAGTTTTGCCATCTATCGATGAATAGCAGAACTTTTAATGACTTTTTTGAAATATCACGCTTTTGTCTCTTTAGTTCAGCAACTCGCCTCTAGGTGGCAGGAAAAAAAATACTGCACAAATAAAATAAATAAATAATTATAATTGCATAAGTTGATACAAAATGCTATGCAATAGCTTTACCGCGGCAGTCCCCGAGTGCCACACGTCTTTTTTTTTCTTTTAATTTTGGCTTCGCAATTCTTCGCATTTAGCCAGCGTCAAGTGATAATATATTTCAAGTGTATTTCATATTAAAAGTCCTAGTCACAGTCAAGTTAAAGAGTCAAGGTCCAGTCGTAGTCAAGTGATTCCCTAGTAAAGTGGTAAGATCTTTACTAGAACTTCTTGGAGCGAAGGAGAAAATCACGTTTTTCAACTTTGTATGATTTGCCTACACTTATGCACGTTTACTAAGTATTAACTGTTAGTAATTCACCATTATTACACATTAATACTCGAAGAATCAAAGGTTTTGGAAAATTATACAAAATCAACAACGCCATTTTTTTCACTTTTGCGGCAAAACTCCTCCATGCCCGTTTTACCATCTAACAACAAGATAAACTGTCAAACGTCATCCATTTATGGTTATTATACCTCCAGTTCAAACGAAGCGTTTTGCTTCTACGTTCATCATCCGTACAGCGAAGGAGTGGAACTCATTGCCTGCGTTATTGTTCCCTGAGAGGTATAATCTGGGAGTTCTCGAGTCAAGAGTGAATACGTATTTTCTAAGTATGCATGCTACAATTTCGGCCGCATCATCACTTTCCATCAGGTGAGAAAGTGGTCATATGCTTGCCTATTTAGCATTATAAAAACGGTGGTAGTGGTGCAAGGATACTAGGGTTAACTAGGGTTGCAAGAAATGGTCCGAAGTCGGTTAAGATTTTTCATATTATGATGTCCAGACCCAAAATAATAATTTAAACGTAAAAAAATCCCACTTCACCGCTTATATTTTGGTTTTAGCTTAATCAAAATGTATATGGGACCACATTCGAAGTATAAATAGTATAATCTACCAAACAAAAAATTTATTTATTCATCGATAGATGGCAAGACTAAAAAGTATCACCGCTGTGCCGGTCGGAGTGGGGGGTGTTAGGTTATTTTCGTTACGGAATTTCTGCATTCGGTCTCCACGCTCAAGGCCCGCGATAGAAGCTATGCAATAGCTTAAAAAAATACATACAGTCGAACATAGAACCAAAAAACCAAAAAAATACAAAATGTCCCGATGAACAGCTTCTTGTATAGTTTTTAACCGACTTCAAAAAGGAGGAGGTTCTCAATTAGACTGCATTTTTTATGTGTGTACTCAACTTCTTTCGAGGTAAACCGATTGTGATGATTATTTTCTTATTTGAAAGCTGGTACTTCCCATGTGGTCCTATTTAAATTTTATCAAGATCTGACGTATATTTAATTAATTTAAACTGATCAAGGGTTCCGTAGACAAAGCGGTGAAATCGGATTTGTTAAGCTTTGCTTGCGTTTTAATGGTTACAAAAATCACACTTCTCACTAATATTATAAATCCGAAAGTTTATATGTAAATGTGTAAGTATGTTGGTTTTCTTTTCACGCTGTAACGGCTTAACATAAACATAAACGTTTTTACACTCACAGCCCCACACTAAGTTCGAATAATTGTGTCGTGGGTGCCGGAAACATTCACATCACACACACAATCACACCCAGAACCAGAATTACAAATTTTCCTTGGGGAGAAAACTTGTGTTTCAGTCGGGAATCGAACCCGATACCCCTGCTTAAAAGGCGAACGCCAAACCAAGGAGCAGTTCGGATTTAGATGAATTTTGGAATGTACATAACTTATACCTTGGATTAACACATAGGCTACTTTTAACTTGACAAACGCGGGCAAAGCAGCGGGGAACGACTAGTATTAACATAAATTATTCTAATGTTAGTTTATAACACAAGCTCCATGATTGTTAACACTAGAGCAAGAAAGAGATAGATATAACAAGCCGATCCTCGTTATTTCGCTAGACGCCCGCAGAAAATACTAATTTGAAAGCGGCCTTGCATCAACAGCATAAATTATCTGAACCCTAAAAGTTACGAAAACTGTTACGCAATCAGACAAGCTATAGAAAAAAAGTGAACTGTCAAACCGTACCCGCCAAAATGAGATCACTTCAAATGTCACTGGCACTTTGGAAAACTTGACAGCTGTCACACGCACGTTTTTTCTTTTAATTTTCGTTTATTCGGAGAATCACGCGCGTTCTCTGAGAAGAGCGGTTGCGGACTGGATCCAATCGCTTTTTCCCGCTGGTAGGCAGTGAGGTAAAGGTTGTGTCACACTGACTGATGAAACTTGCGATTTGTCTCGATAGATTTATTATGCATGCAATCTGTTGACGAACGATGCAATCTTCATTTATAACCGTTTGTTTTGACATATTTTCAAGTAGTTTCCTTAATAAGTTATGTAAGTGATCTTTCAGAAATGGCTACATAAAACAACGAATATAGTGAAGTTCAATTAGAATATCCTTTGTATGTTGCGGTAATAGGTGTCAAGCTAAAATTGTTATTTACAGAAGTTTATTGCACAATCCACGAGCCATATTCAAGTCACTATGTAAAGAATAAGTACAAAAAATATTTTCATATTTTGCAACAGTGAAAAACTATAAAACAGAAACTTTAAAAATATTGTTTTTCATATGCCATTTTTTTTTATTATTTGTTAAGATTGTTTTAGACAAAATATTAAGTAAAATAGATATATGCCGTAAATACAGTTATTTTGTATTAAATAACAGGTACAAGGAAATAAATAAACAACATTTGAGAGTAATTAAATGAACATAATCCAGGAATCTCTCTTTCCTTCTTTTCTAGAAATACCTCAGAAATACTATTGGTATGTTTGGTTTGTGAGGGAAACCAAATTTACCAAAAGCATACCTCGGTATAAGCAGACCAGCTAAACTAGATTTCATCATTGGAAACTTAGAACCATACTTATAGCAAAAGCATAACAAAAAATGGTCACAATATGCATCTATTGACGCACTCCTCATATTATTATTTATATTTTTATTTTATTTATTTATTCTTTTGCACAATATAAATGTACACGGAGGACTTAATGCTAATATAGCATTTTCTGCCAATCAACCGAGAATGTGCAGAAAAAAATCGTGGTAGTGCAGTATAAGGGCTATTAACTATTATTTACGATTTAAAATATACCTACATTTTACATTGTGTATGGGAATTTGAAGTAATAAGCTTCATTGTTTAGACGGTATGAGCCTCTGACAGTCGGACGGACAGACGTTCGGATGGATGGAAGAATCGACGGACGGGCGGACAAAATGCTGAACCACCCAATTCAACTTAGAACTTGTAAGTCGTGTCCTACATAACCACAAATCTGACCACGGCTTTAGCTAATTATGCACACACATACAAACCAGTGCAACGCTTGAGTGTGTGCGTGGGAATGCATTGACCATATAAACGTACTTATACCAAGTAGTACTACAAGTACACTTATTGTACTATTTACATTTTATAAGTGTTTAGTGTCGACATCTACTTTTTGGTTTGTGTTAGCACATATAGGTTATTTAAATACTTATGAAGGACAATAAGGATATGCGCGTCTGCCTTCTAAACAACGGGTATTGGGTTCGGGTGGAAGCAGTTTTTCAACCTAGGGATTGTGTTTTTGGTTCTATCTCTTTGTGTGTGATGTGAATGTTTCCGGCATGATCCAAGTCACTAGGCGTTTGAGTGTGCTTTTATTTGGTATTCTACCAAATTGTTATTTTCTAATTCGGATTCTTTTTAGAACCGTTTCTTATGAGCAGATAAATATGTATGGGTGTCCCCTTAATATTTTAATTAATATATATATTTTTTAAATTATTTACAATTGAATTTTATTTATTGAAACATATAATTAATGTGTAATCTTCTTCAAAATACAGATTTAGCTAAACTACTAACCTAATACAAAAAGTTTTTTTTTATTTTTTATTTGAGACAGGCTAGTGTTTGACCACTATCTCACCTGATGGTAAGTGACGATGTGATCGAAGCTGGTAAACACACTAGACCTAGAATACGCAGGCTCTCCAGGATAACTGCCGGAATACCGTATTTAGCTTGGCGGCAGACTTTCAACTTGATGGTGGCATTAGTCGGCAGTGCGCCCAAAATGCTGGCTGCGTTACCTCGTTGCACAGCGAGACTTAATTGCTGTGCAAAATACAAACCGGCATTTTGGTCACGTGTCGACTCTTTCAGTCTCCCAGCCAAATCTTTATAGATCTCAAGTGCACCGGGTCCCTATATAATTATAATAATATATAATTTTAATTAGCTGTGAGACAAACCATTTTTATAGATCTTGTTATGTGTGATGTTAACTTAGGTGTGTTGCAGGGCATTCTATCTCAGCCAATGTCTAATGAGGCTAGAATGATTTATGCTTTTAAGTTTTATTGTTTAATTATGTATACAAATGCTGTATATGTACATACTGTTAAGGCTACGATGAGGCTGACATAAACTGAAAGTTTAAAAGCCTCTAAATAAAATAAAGATAAAAAAAATAATAATAATAATTTTAAATGTCATTTGTTTGATGCCCAACAAACAAGCATTTGACCAAAAACTCACCTGATAAAAAGAATGCGGCCGATGATGTAGCATGATTGCCTAGAAGATATCTATTCAAAGTGAATACAATGGTAGTGGTGTCGCAGTAAACGAATACGGGCGCGGGTAGACCGATTTGGTATGCTCGTAAATCTAAATGTTCATCTACCCGCACTACTCCAGTTACTCCGTGATCATGGTGCTTGCAACAGTGCCGAAATATCGGAAACTCAAAACAAACGAAATACATGGTCAATATCCCGTTATTGATACAAACATGTATACTATACTATACGGAAAACTTGAGTCTTAAAATGTCTGCGCACAGCACGAGCTTCTTCAATTCTTCTTTTACCATAGAAGCCGTGCGGCTTTGGAATGCTCTGCCTGTGAATGTCAAACGCGCGCAAACTTAAGAGTCATTTAAATCTCAAGTCAAAAACTTTTATTTGTCCAATGTGCAAACGCTTCTATAATATGTATCAATTATATATGTTAAATATTATGTATTATAGGTACTTATATGTAAATATTTATTTATTTTATATAAGTATATTCTGATATTATTATTGGTATGTATTGTTTATGTAGTTTAAACAATGTATTTCTATCATTTTTAAATCTATTTCATTCATTTTATCGCACCACCGTCCCTACATTGTTTTTTCGTTTATATTTCCATCCAAAGATTGTCTGGGAGAGATCGCTCTTAGCGATAAGACCGCCCATTGTATCTATCTTTATAAGTTTCTCTGTAATTTGTTTTTATCTTTTGGTGTCAATAAAAAGTTTTTGTATTGTATTGTGTACTATCTGTATCTATCCTATAATTGATAATATTCTTGCCAGGTTCTTCTCGAGATGGCTGTAATTTTCCAAATCTGGCAATAGATTCATTAAATTTCATGAGTGCCTCTTTGGGGCCCATGTGAATAAACGATTTTGATTTTGATTTTGATAATAATAACTATCATTAAAAGGTTTAACCTGCTTATATATAAAAATAAAACAAAATAACTTATTAAAATATTTATTTCTAAGTACAAAAAGGTATATTCAATTATTTACAAATTGACTCTACGGTAACATAATTTTATGGCAAAATAATTTCTAATCTAACATATAAAAATATCGTGTTACGGTGTTTGTGGTCCAACTCCTCCGAAACGGCTCGACCGATTTTAATTTTGTTTTTTGTATATTTAGGGTAGGTCTGAGAATAGGTTGTAAAGTGTTTTTCCCTCTTACCCCAACCCCCCATTTTTATTGTGATTTTAGTATTTTTCTATGAACAATATCCAAATAGTTTTTAATATTATATATTAAAGTACTAGGCGACTATAAACGTGAAAGACGTAAAACACTTTTTTTAATCGTGGCATGGCAATGCCGGGTGCATCTAGTTACATAATAATATTAATATATATATTTTTTATTGTCATGGGGTATTTACATTTTAATAGAAAAAGTTAAAAATAAAACTTGTAGAAATATCCCTTTTATTCTAATATAACATATACGGTACCTCTTTTTATTTATTCTAAATAGGCAAGCATTTGACCACTATCTCTCCTGATGGAAAGTGATGATGCAGTCGAAGATGTGACATGCTCGGTTTTTAAAATTCTAAACGACGTTTTCTAAAAATGAAACCTAGCTAGATCGATTTATCGCCCCCGAAACCCCCTGCATACTAAATTTCATGAAAATCGTTGGAGCCGTTTCCGAGATTAAGATTATATATATATATATATATATATATATATATATATATATATACAAGAATTGCTCGTTTAAAGGTATTAGATTAGATTATTGAAAAAATCTATTTAGTTCATAATTTACATTATCAAAAAATATTAGACAAGTATATTTTCTTTTGTCATTAAACAAAAAATTACGAAGATTTTTTTTTTTATACTCTATAGGCAAGCATTTGACCACTATTATACATTAACAATGACCATTTGTCAGATGCTAGACTTCAAAGCCTAGGACATCGTCGCATGATTGCGAGCCTCTCGGTATTTTATCGGATACATTTCGGAGAGTGTGCTATGGAATTACACGATCTAGTTCCTCCATCCCCATTCCATCATAGAACCACCAGACAGACTGCATTGCGACACCGATACATGGTGGATATTCCTCAAATGCGCACGAAGCGTTTTGCTTCCACTTTCATGATGCGCACTGCAAAGGAGTGGAACTCTTTGTCAGAGTCTGTGTTCCCAGATAAGTACAATCTTGGAGTCTTCAAGTAGAGAGTGAATAGGTATTTTCTAGGCAAGCGTGCTCCATCGTCGACCGCATCGTCACTTAACATCAGGTGAGATAGTGGTCAAATGTTTGCCTATGACAGTTAAAAAAAAAAAAACACAATATTCAGTGTATTGAAACTCCGCGTGACGTCACGCCTCAATACACTTCTCAATGAGGCGTGACGTCGCGAACTTTGACGTTCTTTAACTTTGTCAATGTCTATTGAATTTTCAATCTCGTCTCTCAAAACAACCAAACACAAACAATCAAACGCAATCACACTCGCAGCCCCACAAGTTCAAAGACTTGTACAGTAGGTGCCGGACACATTTACATCACACACAAAATTATATTCAGCTAGCAGCACAAATGTCCCTTGGGAAGGATTTTGTGCTCCTGCCGGGAATCTAACCCAGAACCCACGGCACAGAGGGCTCAGACCTTCCCACTGCGCCAACTGGATCGTAAAAATAATACATGTCCAATATTTTTGATAATCTAACTGACGAAAGAACTTATAATTTTTTTTTTTTACTTAGGCTTCAGTTTTTTCCTATTTGTCATATTTTTAGTCATAGGTCAGTATCGTAGTCGCCTGTCATTTTTGTCAGTCATTGGTCGGTATTTCTTGACATTTTCTTGTCGCTTTCGTCGGGCTGTCAGTCGTCTTTCGTCGTAATTACTGTTGTATGAATATGACCTGAAAATTCATACACACAAGTTAAATAACAACTTCACACTTTATCTTTCTACCGACTTCACAAAAAAGGAGGAGGTACTCAATTCCTCTGTTTTTTTAATGTGTTTTACCTCATAACTTCTGTCTACGTGAACTTATTTAAAACGAAAATGTTTGGTTTGAATGCTTTTGCTTTCCTAAAAAGTTATAAGAGAACACGCATAAAAAAAACCATAAAGAATGCAGTCGAATTGACAACCTCCTCCTTTTTTGGAAGTCGGTTAAAAATACACAAAAATATACATACATAAATAATCAAAATTATAATTTAACGCATGCAAAGCTTATACTCTGGTTTTGGCTTGATCGAATTTGATAAAATTTATATGGGACCTCAGAAGTATAATCTACCAAACGAAAAAGTCATCAAAACCGATTCATAATAGCGGAATTATCGCGTAACATACATATAAAAACATACTGTCGAATTGAGAACCTCCTTTTTTGAAGTCGGACGACAGAATTCGCAAACCAAAACGTTTTTTAAACGCAAAATCTTTATATATAACAAGAGAAAGGCAAAGGGCTTGCATCGTACAGACGTTACGTGCAATGACATAACGTTATTGTCGGATTGCGGAAACCGGGCCTTATTTAGGCACTCTTTTATATTTCGATGCAAATGGATGGTTCGTTTAAACGCTGCCCTCATTATTACAAGCTTTTATTTAACTTGCAATGTATGTATGTTTGTCCGGTGGATCTTGCAACTCAATTTGGAAGCGGATATCTTCAACCGATTGAGCTGAAATTTTGTATTCACGTTTAGTTTGGATGACAATGGTTAGCTGAGTGACGTCATTCTTATTCCAACATGACGGAACACACAAAATGGCGGACAAGTAATTTTTAATGCACTCCTGCAATAAGGGTATCAAATTAAGGGGACAAAACTTGTGTTTCCGCCGGTACGATTTTCATTAAGGGGCCTGCGGAGGTTGATTTGCCCATACAATCGTAATACCGAAATTATGTATAATTCAAGCATATTACCACCATACTGTGCTGTTATTCAGATTTAAAACGTATTAATAAAGGTTCCTGGATAGTTTTTATTCCAAAATAATTACCTCAAACGAAATATAAACCAATTGATTTTCACACATTATTACGACGTAAATATCGCATCTTTAACTTGTTCGTTTTGTATTAAAAACTAACACATTTCTTTTGTCATTACAACAGGAACATAGATTATCATTTCAAGGTACTATTAATGCAAAAAACAATGGCTAAACATTACATTTTCATTCATAATTTTTGGTATTACGGCACCTATCATAATTTGTTCAGTCGGTAGTGCTATCGCATCAAGCATGGGCACAGTTTGCCAGTTAAACAGAGACAGCCTATAGATCGTTTCACAGACTACCCCGGCCTCTTAAGTGTTTTTGTTTGAAAGGTGACTTATCTAAAGTGTTCTTAGCTTTATATTACTAGTTGCTGCCGGCGGCTCCGCGCAAGTAAATGAAACATTATTTATCGGATCGAATCGTGAATCTAAACCATTCTTGATTTCACCTCTCACTAAAAACTCATCAAAATTGGTTTAGGAGGAGTTCAGTCACAACCACACGTACAGAAGAATTATATATATAAAAATGTTATAAGCTTATACATTTGTACTCAAAATAATTGATCATAAGTACATTACTAAATCTTATACAATATTCTATTCTATAAGTAAATTCGTGAAACGTATTCGTATCTACATTCTAAGCTTAAGGTGAAGTAGGCTCCAAATTGGACGATTCATCCTCACGAATATTAAAGATTTGACCTTTAAAAACGGTCGATTAACAGCATTTTTTTATGTGTAATAAATGTTCACAAAATATTTTATTCGGATATGTTCAGCGATACACGGTTGAATTAATTTGGCTCGATAGAAAACAATTTTAAACTTTACTAAAAACACCAAATTTCCCGTTCCCGTCAGTGGAATGAATCAACTTTATTCTGTTTCTATAAAAGATATTTTTTACAAAAAATATTGGGTGTAATACCAACAAACATCCAAACCTCGTTGTGAACTCAATTGTTTTGTAAAAGGGTAAGATTAATTTTAAAAAATATATGAAAGCGCGTACGCTGACTATGCAGGCAACTCTACAAGGCTACAGTTTGGCTCCAGTCCGCCAACTCGATACCAAGTCGCCTTAACATGCTGACCACCCTCTACCACATCACTAAGCAAAAGGTATGAGGGGAAATGTAAAGATTCAAAGATTTTTTTTTTTTTTTTTTTATGCCTGATAGGCAAGCATTTGACCACAATCTCACCTGATGGAAAGTGATGATGCGGCCGAAGATGTAGCATGCTTGCCTAGATAATAAAAGTTCTTAATCAAATCCTAGCTGGACTTATCACAAATCTTTTTTGACGACCTAGTTGGCGCATTGGACAGGTGTCCGCCCTCTACGCCGTGGGTCCTGGGTTCGATTCCCAACAGGAGCACAAATTCCTTCCCAAGGGATATTTGTGCTCTGGTTCTGGGTGTAATGTATGTGTGATGTGAATGTTTCCGGCACCCACGATACAAGTCTTTGAACTAAGTATGGGGCTGTGAGTGTGAATGCGTTTGTTTGTTTGTTTTTTTTGTATTATACATTAAAAAGAAACTGCAATAGAACATGAATAGTACTTGAAAGAAATACGGACAGAGCCTCATCCAATCATAGGTGCTACAAACTGTCACAGAACTAAATAGTTAAGGGGCAGGTATACGTCAATGCGAGCACCTTTTTCAACCACAGCCAAGTATCCCCCTTACACTTTTGCACATAAAGGTGTATATTGCGTGAATTACATCGTGGCGGTTACTCAAGGTCACGCGTGGCAAACTTTGTTTTTTAATGGTTTAATTGAAATTTCGTGAAAACGCGCCCCAAATAAAAAAAAAGCTAAAAACATCATTCGTCTAGTAAATATGCGTATATGAAATAACTTTCACAGTGTTTTGATATAAAATGGCGGAACGAAATGGTTACAAAAATATCTACAAATTGATTTTATTTGCATGAGATTTGATATTTATTTCCTTTGTATTTATTAATGTTATGAATATTCTAAGCAGAAGGCATTATTTATCGTATCACACAAATTACGACGAATATTTTTATTTATCTAATTTTATTATGAATGCCGAGTAAAACGGTTACAAAAACAAGCATTTTAGATGAAATTCTGGTATCGCCACCTTAAAGTGTATTGGTGCCGATTGTCAGACATTAAGTGTTTTTGTGTGCGTGTAGCTCGTGTTATGACAAGCTAAATATGTAGGATTTATTGTGCTTTACCTGTTTTATATGAGCTATTACGTCCGTGGAATAGAACACAGGAAACTTCACGAATACATACTCAAAAGCACTGTCATACTTTCAGAGAATAGTTCCAAATTCCACCACCAGTCGTGGTAGTGTGCTAATTTCTAAACTATAATTACAATTTGTATTCATTATTGCTTAAGTCGTTACTACATAATATTATACTTATATCTACTTTTTGCCATTGATATAGTTGCCAGCTTCATCTTTGTACAGGTCTTCGTTTATTCCGTAATAAGCTGGAGCATTGGGGCAATCCACCTGGAAAATATATACCAAAATAAGTGTACAAGATGGGTAACGGTTCTTTAGGCTACCCGTCCATTGAGGCAGAGCGAAGAGGAGAGTAGCGGAACTGTGCAAATATACCGAGTGAATAGAGCGAGTGCAAATTGCGCGCATAACTTGAGAAAATATTGGAGCAGGGTCAGCTCCTCAGGGATGGATCCGCCCAATAACAGCACAAAGCTCTTGAATACATTAACTGACACGCCAAAAGACTCATTGGTGACAGTAAGATAGTCGAGGCTAGTTTGCAGAGACTAAGTCATTGGTCATCGTCGTATGATCTCTAGCCTAGCGGTGTTCTATCGTTTACTTTTATTATTATTTAATACTTTATTGCACAGTAAAAAGTGTACAAAAGGAGGATTTAATTCTAAAGCATTATCTACCAGTCATCCAGTCATACTTTTAGGAAGATAAGCATAGGAAATACATGAAAATTTTACCATGTTAAACCCCTATTTACTATTATATTTATTTACTATTATTATACCTATGTCACAAAGTCACCCCCTCTATTTACTATGCAACAAACAAGACAAACAGAGAAACGATATAAATTATGGTTGACATAGCTCCAGTTCGCTCGAAGCATTTTGCTTCTACGTTTATCATCCATACAGCGAAGAAGTAACTCATGCTGTAATTTTGCGAATCTGGCAATAGAATCATTAACATTCATGCGTGCCTCTTTGGGGCGCATGTGAATGAACGATTTTTGATTTTGATTTGATTTTGATTTTGATGAGTTACTTACATTTTGGACATTGTGAAGGAGTGTTCACAATGTCCAAAATGTAAGCGATAGAATACCTAATATGCCTTAGTTGTGGCTGAGGAGTGTTACCTTATAGAAGTAGTCACAAACTCTAGTCCGTTGGTTGAAGACAGTCCCCGGAGCGCAGATGAAGGAATACTTCTCGTTACCGCTGATGCTGGGGACGCACCAGTGCCAGACCTGGAGAAATTAAAATAAAACATGTTGTACTTACAACAAAATGGCATCCGTGGTATTTACTCAAAGAAGTTATGACAAACATTAAACGCAAGCAAAGCTTGAAAAACCGACTTCACCGCTTTATCATCGGAACCTTGATCAGATTTAATGTATTGCACACGCTTTATTGACGATAACTCAAAAACTACTGATCAGATCTTGATCAAATTGAAATGGGACCAATTGAAAATCAACATCTTTAAAACTAAGAAAAATTCGAAGTCGGTTCACGTGGAAAGAAGTTATGAGGTAACAAACAAAAAAAAAATACAGTCGACTTGAGTACCTCCTCCTTTCTTGGGAAGTTGGGAAGTCGGTTGGGAAATTTTAGTCATGGCTGGATCGATTTCTATAAAATGTATATGGGACCAACCATATACATTTTAATCGAACTAAAAGCAAAAAAGAAATCATCAAAATCGATTCATAATTGACGAAGATATCGCGTAACATACATACATACAAAAAAAAAAAATAACATACAGTCGAATTGAGATTTTCCTTTTTAAGATGATTGATTTTTTTTTTTAATGAAGTGATTACCAGTTTAAACGATATACAACCAGAGAACTTATCAAGACGAATCAAACGAGCTCAAACTCAATGGGTTTATCTTGTTTAGTTCAGAAGTTATTATGGATATCATTCGTCTCCATCATCAGACCAGCTCTATAGTACCATATTATTGTATTGTCACCGAAGATACATAAGTACACCAAATTTGAGTCCAATCGGACATTAGGAAGTGGGTCTAATTTAGCTCGCAAGATTTGATTACAGACCGACAAATTTTGTGAAACTAAATAAAAGCTTGTAATGTAAATAAAAGATTCAACTGGGCATAAAAATAATATCTACAGATCTTGGATACAAGCCTTGGAATTTAGTTTGGGGTTATGAGTGTGAAAGCGTTTGTTGTATTCATGTCATGCCTGATAATATTACCTTGTTTACAATATGCGTTTGCTAAGGTTTAAAACTCAGGCGTTCTGTTTAAAGGGTAACCACATAATTGAAACGTAAGCAAAGCTTAAAAAACCGACTTCAGCGCTTTATCTTCGGAACCCTTGATCAGATTAAATGAATTAAATATGCATTATTGAGGATAACTCAAAAACTAGTAGTCAGATCTTGATCAAATTTAAATGGGACCACATGGGAAGCACCAGCTTTCAAACAAAAATATCATCAAATTCGGTTCTCTCAGAAATAAGTTATAAGGTAAAGCACATAACAAAAAATACGGTAGAATTGAGTACCTCCTCCCTTTTAAAGTTAGTTAAAATAATAAACATGGCCCTACTAGTGTGTCTGCAGTGGACAGGTCTCCACCCTCTACGCCGTGGGTCCTGGGTTCGATTCCCGGCAGGAGCACAAATTCCTTCCCAAGGGATATTTGTGCTTCTGGTTCTGGGTGTAATGTGTGTAATGTGAATGTTTCCGGAACCCACGATACAAGTCTTTGAACTTAGTGTAGGGCTGCGAGTGTGAATGTGATTTTTTTTTAACTGTGACAATATCTAATTCTATTACTTTGTGAAGTTAGTAAATATTGTTTTGTGTGCATTTTTGTCCTTACTTCCCCAGTTTGAACTTACTTGACACCTAGTCTCCGGGTCGGCGTAGTATCCGGGTATCTTGTCGTCGCAGGAGAATGAGAGCCCGAGGGGCACCTCCGTGTATACAGGATAATCCTGATCCGGGATGTAGCTCTCTAGTTGCTGGAATACAAACAAACAACATTATTTGAACTGCTCTTTAGGTCGGTTGGGTGAGCGCTCGTCTTCTAAGCAGAGGGTATCGGGTTCGATTCCCGGCGGGAACACAAGTTTTCTCCCCAAAGAAAATTTGTGTTTCTGGTTATGGTTGTGATTGTGTGTGTGATGTGAATGTTTCCGGCACCCAAGACACAAGTCATCGAACTCAGTGTGGGGCTGTGAGTGTGAAAGCGTTAATGTTTAATTATACTAAATCTTCATCCTTATCAGAGACCGTCTTTTGCTTTGTTAGCTATACAGCTAGCCTCCTAAGCTTGAACATGTTCGTAGAATGAATGTAAGTGGTTAGCTAATAATACTTGTGTTCGTATTTTATTAGTAGTCTTATATCAGCTATGCCTCGCGACTTTGCCCGCGTTTGTCGGGCGAAGCCGCGGGACTTACTACTATTGTTCTTCGGACTTATAATATTAATGTGATAAGATCCAGTTTTTAACATTTATTAGTTTAATTGTAAGTGCCTGAACATGGAAGAGACTGGTTGCCCACAACACAGGGTATCCTCGTGTGGGAACTAGAGAGCCTATAAGTTCAACAGCATATATTTATGTAGCACCTATACTAATAAGTCACATTATTTAAGTTGTCTACGTTGTTGTAAGTGCCCACTTGTTATTTTGAATAAATTTGAATAAATTGAATCTGTTAAAAATCACTAATAATGATGTTCCAGCAGCTGTCCTTCAGAGCAAGTCAATGTAGACCTAAAATCAAAATCGTTTATTTACATGGGCCCCAAAGAGGCACTCATTAAAGTTTATTACTCTACTGCCAGATATAATTATGACAATAAATCCTAATTTTTTTTTCCTAACCACATCGTCAGGAGAGAAATTGATTTCTATGTAGTTCCAGAAGTTTATTAGGTATCTAGTAAAGTTTCTGCCACTCGACTAGGACATGATTTGACTATGACTAGACCTTGACATTGACTGTGTGACTGAGACTAGTTATATATACTTACTATTTTCCTAACCTGATAAAATATGTATTACTTATCGCTACTTTAATGCACATAGATAGCTGAGCCAAAATAAAATGTTTTTTTTTTTTATTTGTGACAGGCTAGTGTTTGGCCACTATCTCACCTGATTGTGAGATAGTGGTCACTTACCAGTGACGATGTGATCGAAGCTGGTAAACACACTAGACCTGGAATACGCAGGCTCTCAAGGATAACTGCCGGAACACCGTATTTGGCTTGGCGGCAGACTTTCAACTTGACGGTGGTAAGCTACTTTGGTAGCAAGCCAGGCGAGCAACTCACAAAATGCTCTACCACCTCTCAAATGTCACCTGATTAGCACCACCCGGGGACCACGTGTAGGGAGTCAGACTTAAGGGGTATCCTCCAACGGACGTGGGTGACTCAGCCCCCAAAATTTAACGCAAGCAAAGCTTAAAAAACCGACTTCACCGCTTTATCTTCGGAACCTTGATCAGATTTAACCCATTAAATACGCATTATTGACAATAACTCAAAAACAAGTGATTAGATCTTGACCAAATTTAAATGGGACCACATGGAAAGCACCAGCTTTCAAATAAAAAAAACATCATCAAAATCTGCGCACAACGAAAGAAGTTATGAGGTAACTTTTGAAGTCGGTTATAAACGAGAACATCGTCAATGTAGTCCACAGAATACGCATTATTGAGGATAACTCAAAAACTACCTGTCAGATCTTGATCAAATTTAAATGGGACCAATCGGAAAGCAACATCTATCAAACAAAACAAAACATTTCAAAATCGGTTCACGTGGAACGAAGTTATGAGGTAACACACATAAAAAAAATACAGTCGACTTGAGCTACCTCCTCCTTTTTTGTGAAGTCGGTAAAAAGAACTGTCAATGTCAAAAAATGCAATGTATGCTATTCAAGGAGTTTGTAGCTTGTAGGTTTGATTTCCATCTCGATGATGCTATGAATTACGTCTGAGAATGCACCACATATTCTCATGATGGGGAAACCCAAACTACTTTGAGAAAATGCGACTTTTTGTTATAATTTTGGCCTTCATTATTTTTAATTATGTATATAATTTTATACTCATAAATTATAGATCTAGTATATTTTAAACTGTCTGGCATTCCAGCCAGTTTTGTGGTATATTACTTATCTTTTTTGCACGCGGTTAGTGTTTGAATGAAGCAATAATTTAAACGTAAGCAAAGCTCAAAAAACCGACTTCACCGCTTATATTTTGGTTTCGATAAGATTTATATGGAACCATCTCTGAAGTATAATCTACCAAACAAAAAAAGAATTTTGAGAATTCACAAATGGGGGAGAAATCGGTAAACATACAGTCGAACATAGAACCTGCTCCTTTTTTGAAGACGGTTATTTCTAGAAGTTTTATCAGTTTAGTATTGAAACTGTACCCAACAGAGATAGATTGAAAGGTCAGAGCTGATGACTGTTTAGCGACTTCACAAAGAAGGAGGAGGTACTCAAGTCGATTGTATTTTTTTTTGTTACCTCTTAACTTCGTTCCACGTGAACCGATTTTGAAATTTTTTTTTGTTCGATATATTGCATCCCATTTAAATCTGATCAAGATCTGATCAATAGTTCTTGAAATATCTTCAAAAATGTGTGACTAGTACATCTAATCTGATCAAAGTTCTTAAGATAAAGCCGTGAAGTCGGTTTTTCAAGCTTTGCTTGCGTTTAATTATTTAATCAAAAGTGATCCTCGAACATATTACACGATAGACCACCGTGTTAAATGATTATACAGACGGCCCAGTTGGCGTGGTAGGCGGGCCTCTGCCCACTGCGCCGTGGGTCCTGAGTTCGATTCCCGACAGGAGCATAATTTTCCTTCAAATGGATATTTGTTCTGGTTATGTGCGTGATTGTGTGTGATGTAAATGTTTCCGGCACCCACGATACAATTCAAACTCAAACTAAAATGTTTATTTGCTAGAATACATGTCGAAAAGGCCGAATACATTAATTAAAATAATATGTATAATGTATCTGTAGCTTGCATGCAGATATTTGCACAATATTACAAAAAAAAACTCTAAAGTTCATAAATTCCTTACGAGAAAGAAATATCACTTAAGAGTCAGTCACATTTTTTTTTCTTAAAACTATTCCGTTCGAAAATTAATTTTAAACTAGGCAATGGCGATGTTTAATTTTGACAACTATTTAAGCATTACTTAACGCTAAATCGCGTTTATGAGTGAAATTTTTATTAAACTGTAGCTAAGCAATTGATTAAAAATTAAAAGGGGTTTATCCTACTAATATTATAAATCCGAAAGTTTGTTTGTAAGTGTGTAAGTATGTTTGTTCCCTCTTCACGCTTTAACGGCTAAACGGATTTGGATGAAATTTGGAATGTACATAGATTATACCTAGGATTAACACATAGGCTACTTTTTAACTTGATAATAGCGAGCGAAGCCGCAGGGCACGGCTAGTATATAATAAGTAAGACTGTATAATTCTAGACCAATTTAAATCACGAAGAATGTTAATTGCATAATTATAACGACAATTATAATCTTTTTATATAATTATAATGTCAAATTGTAAAGAACTGCAATTGCTAATACAATTATATAATTATGTTTGACATGTCATTGTTTAGTTTGTCGTTTATTATTGTTGAATTATGACTGCATTGATGATGATTGATTTTTTTAACGAAAGTTCCTTATCGCGCGTTGCGAAAGGGGGCTAGACGGAAAACATTAAGACCAAAAGTTGTAACGACACTTTTTGCTATAGTTGTAAGCCATACCACGTTCTCGTCCGATCACCGAAGTTAAGCAACGTCGGGCGCGGTCAGTACTTGGATGGGTGACCGCCTGGGAACACCGCGTGATGTTGGTTTTTGCATGTTTCTTTTAATTTTGGAACGAAAGTTCCTTACCGCGCGTTGCGAAAGGGGGCTAGACGGAACTTCGTTCCATCTGGGTGTCCCTTGTCACCTCTCAAGTTTTTTTTAAATTTCAAATTGGTAAACTTACTTATGCACCGGTCAATTGGCGCGAAAGTGAAAAAAAAATATTTCTGATTATGTATTATATTTAAACTTTAATTATGTACATCTATACATCTGCAAAGACTTAAGTTACATACAAGACATCGAGCTTATAGGTAACTCGAGTGTTTAAGCTCACTACCAGTGGGTAGCGTTCCCATCACGCTGGCGGCATTGCCTCTCTAAATTGCAATGCTAATACGTTGAGTCTAATAAGTACCAGCATTTTGATCACGCGTCGCCTCAACCAGGCGCTCTAATAAATTTAAATAATAAAATTTAGATTTTTTTCTTATGCCCTATAGGCAAGCATTTGACCACAATCTCACCTGATGGAAAGTTATGATGCGGCCGAATCTGTAGCATGCTAGCCTAAAACGTACCTATTCACTCTTGACTTGAAGACTCCCAGATTATACCGTTCAAGGAACAAAGACGAGGGCAATGAGTTCCACTCCCTCGTATTACAATATTTCTTAAAAACGTAGAAGCGAAAAGCTTCAAGCGAACTGGAGGTATGTCAACTAAATACGTATGACGTTTGTTGTTTTTCATTTATTATAATATAAGGTTACTTACTGCTAGAGATCTGTCCAAGATATAGAGAAAGGCGGCTAAGAAACTGACGGAACCCAGCGGTATACCGCAAACTCGCCTATGTTGTGTCATCTCGCTTGCGGTACCCTGATTCAACGAATGATTTCAAATCTGGAACATGCAAAAGTAAGTATTTAGAAAGGAAACATTATCGCTTGAGACGGGGATTGAACCCGCGGCTGTAGGTTTTAGACCATTTAGAACTGGACATCGCAAATGCTATAAAAACATTATCAAGTAAATAATAAATAATTAAACGCAAGCAAAGCTTAAAGAAACCGACTTCACCGCTTTATCATCAGAACCTTCATCAGATGTAATGTATTAAACACGCATTATTGACGATATCTCAAAAACCAGAGATTAGACCTTGATCAAATTTCAATGGGACTACATGAAAAGCACCAGCTTTCAAATAAAAAAAGAATTATCAAAATCGGCTCACAACGAAAGAATTTATGAGGTCACTTTTGAAGTCGGGTAAACGAGAACATCGTCAAAGTACGTATTATTCGTCACAAAATAGGCATTACTGACGATATTTCAAGAACTACTGATCAGATCTTGATCAAATTTGAAATCTTTCAAACTAAAAAAAATATTCGAAATCATCTCACGTGGAGAGAAGCTATGAGGTAAAACACATTAAAAAAAACGAAAAATTCAGTCGACTTGAGTACCTCCTCCTTTTTTGGGAAGTCGGTAAAAATAATTTCAAACTCTCCATTTTTGCCGCGAAAATGAAAATGTTGTCAATTTTGTCGACTTTATCGATTATTTCCAATAATTGTGATTTTTCGAGTGTTACTCCTACAAATATTATAATAATGAAATAACCGTTTAAAAATTGGATTCATAGAAGTCATGGTAAGAATCATTTTGTTTTAGTCTAAGACGACCCAGTTAGCGCAGTGGACAGGTGTCCACCCTCTGCGCCGTGGGTCCTGGGTTCGATTCCCGGCAGGAGCACAAATTCCTTCCCAAGGGATATTTGTGCTTCTGGTTCTGGGTGTAATGTGTGTGTGATGTGAATGTTTCCGGCACCCACGATACAAGTATTTGAACTTAGTGTGGGGCTATGAGTGTGAATGCGTTAAAAAAAAACTGTAACAATGCGGTTAACAATATAGCTTTGTAATCAAATCAAAATCGTTTATTCACATGAGCCCCAAAGAGAAAACTCATGAAATTTAACGAGTTGCCTCTTATACTGCCAGATTTGCAAAAACGAGAAGAACATAACTATATGTATATTACAAAATCATTTCTTTTTTCTATCTTGTTTTTATGAAAAAAACTAATATCCATTGTTCATTTTGGTGCATTCTAATTGCAATAACTAAAATTAAAGGCATTTCATCCACTATTAACGATATCATGGGGTTAGTAATTTTGCTCTAGATTTGTATAATGTTCAACCGACTTCTAAAAAGGAGCTTCTCAATTCGAATGTATGTTTTTTTTTATATGTTTGTAACGTGATATCTTCGCCAATTATGAATCGATTTTGATGATTTTTTGTTTTAGAGTATACATCAGAGATGGTCCCATATAAATTTTATCCCAAACCGAAAAATAAGCGATGAAGTCAGTTTTTTTTAAGCTTTGCTTGCGTTTCAATTAATTTCTACCTTAATCTAGAAAATTATGGTGAATTCCAAAACATATTCTCATGAAATCACATCCTTACAGTAATTCCAAAAATTTGCCTGTTATAATTTTTTTCATAAAAATTCGTAGTTTTACCGGGCTATATCTGGTAACCCCAGTAACCAAGTACAACGTCCACTGCCTGGGAACTGTTCTAAAAACAGTCCAACCGTAATTATATCAACAAAGGAACTGAACCCCACAAAAAGCACAATTACAATTGCATTGAAGTAATTAAGTTTGAATTGTCGTTATGCAAAGTGTGGAACGTATATTGATATGTCCGACTTTGATGTTGATTGATAACGTCGATAATTAGCTATAATTCTCACTGCTTCATTCATATTAATATGTTTTACACCACCGAACTTATTATACAAAATTAACCCTCTCTCCATCCAAAGGTTGACTGAAAGAGATCGCTTTTAGCGATAAGCGAATGTTGTAAACACCTGTAAAAGGTATATGTATCAGAACATATACTATGACATATGTCATGTCATCTGTAATAAAAAATCGCCTTAATAGAGACAATAAGAAAAGTGTTAATGGACACATTCGATTCATTGGATCTTTTAAATGTATCAGAATAAGTTAAATTTAAGTTACTTATTAGCCCAATCTTGGCTAGATTGTAACAAAAATAAGGAACACACCATCGTGACCGATAATAGTAAAAAAAAAAAAAACTGTAATAAAACAAGCATTAATTAAGAAAGCTTATTATAAGACAACAGACTATATTAATGACAAGGATGCATGGAAGCAAACTGCACAGGCTCTTTCTAGCGACTACCATAATAACACCTAGGTTAAGAAAATTATGTATTAGAGATTAAGAATGTTTTTAAAAAATCTGAATGAAAAAAAAATGCGCCGCCGAGTTTCTTGCCAGGTTCTTCTCGAGATGGCTGTAATTTTGCGAATCTGGCAATAGATTCATTAACTTTCATGAGTGCCTCTTTGGGGCCCATGTGAATAAACGATTTTGATTTTGATGGCCTTATAAAATGTTATATAAATTGTAATGTGTAATTTGTATACTGTCGGTGTTTCTTAAATAAATAAGTCCGCCCATTGTTCTTTCGTTTTTACACTCTTTATATTAGCTTCACTTGTATGTTTGTATGTTTGTGACCGACTCCTTTAAACGCGATTTTGACCCACTTTAAACGGTCAGATTTCATTCAAACTTTGTAGATTTATCGAGGACCGATGATAATACACTAATTTGATAAGATTATTACATTATTCAATTTGCAAAAAAAGTAGAAAATTAATAATAGTTAAATAGCCTGCGTATTCCAGGTCTAGTGTGTTTACCAGCTTCGATCACATCGTCACTTACCATCAGCTGAGATAGTGGTCAAAACACTAGCCTGTCACAAATAAAAAAAATAAAAGTAAAAAATAAATAAAAAACACGCTTTATATAGAAAACCAATCTAAAAAATATAAAATAAATTTAAATTAAGAATAGTGTAATTTTTTTATTAAATATAAATTAATAATAGTGTAAATAAGAGAAATATTTATTTTTAAAAAGTGCGGGGTGCATGGTGTAAATATTTAATTTCATTGACAGATATGAGAAGGATTATCGTTTCGATAATTTCTTAAAAAACACCTCACGCATTTTTTAAAATTTTTGTTTTCTTATTTACTCTATCATTAATTCATATTTACTAAAAAATATATTATACTATTCTTAATTCAGGTTTATTTAAATTTACCTTCTATCTTTCAGTTTTGTTTTCTATATAAAGCGTGTTTTTAAAATTTTATTAAACTATTATTTATTTTGAGATTAAATTGGTGTACATTAAAGAATTTTCTATACTATTCTTTTCTATTCTTCATTGCATATCACATTACTAACCGTACCCTGCTGCTTCGTGCATTAAACATACAATAAACATAAACGCTTTCACACTCACAGCCCCACACTAAGTTCGATGACTTGTGTCGTGGGTGCCGGAAACATTCACATCACCCACACAATCGTAACCAGAACCAGAAACGCAATGTTCCTTGGGGAGAAAACTTGTGTTCCCGCCAGGTATCTAACCCGATTCCCTGTTTAGAAGACGACCGCTCACCCAACGGGCCAACGCCCGTTCAATGGCGATGATAAGCTAGTTGAGTCCAGGTTGCAGAGTCTCGGTCACCGATGTAAGGTCGCAAGCTTATCGGTATTCTACCGATTGCATTTTGAAGAGTGTGCGCAGGAATTACATGATTTAAGTCCCCCTTGCCCTGTTTACCACCTAACAACAAGACAGACTAGCAAACGTCATCCTTATATGGTTGACGTACCTCCGGTTCGCTCGAAGCGTTTTGCTTCTACGTTTATCATCCGTACAGCGAGGGAGTGGAACTCATTGCCTGCGTCTTTGTTTCCCGAACAGTACGATCTGGGTTCAAGTCTAGAGTGAACAGGTATCTTCGAGGCAAGCATGTCACATCTTCGGCCGCATCTTCACTTTCCATCAGGTGAGATAGTGGTCAAATGCTTGCCTAACTAACATAAAAAAAAAAGTTCCATCTGTCTATGTATTATGTGCCACTGATTAAGATATCAAAGAATTACATCAACACAGAACAGATCTGAGCCAAACAAAAACTCAGACGAATGTGGAAGTGACACAAAAAGATCGTTGCAGTTCCTACAATCGTGAGAAATTAACATTTTAAACTGAATTGTACCGTAACTTTGTCGAAGGAAAATTGGCAGTTCGTTTATCTACATTCCCACTATGCTGGGACGATATATCCCGGAGAATAACGGTCCTAATAGTTTTTGTTTTTCTACAGCTACATATACAGTTATATTAAAAAGAGGAAAGATTTATATTTTTGTATGTAACGAATAAACTTAAAAACTACTGGACCGATTTCATAAATTCTTTTTCTGTTAGAAAGCTACATTATCACTGAGTAACATAGGCTATATTTATTACTAGAAAAAATTAGAAATCCTTAGAAATCTCTACTAAACCAACCCAAGGTGCAAAAAAAATTGTCAACAAAATGTCTTTCCTCGCATGCGCTGCGGAAAGTGTTGTTGATAGAATAAATGTTCTACAATATTATAGACCATATCAATATCTACAAAAAACTTTGCAAGATCATAAGTCCAACTCAAAAATCAAAATCAAAATCGGTTATTCACATAAAAAGGCACTCATGAAAGTTAATGATTCTACTGCCAGATTCGCAAAATAACAGCCATCTCGAGAAGAACCTGGCAAAAAACTCGGCGGCGGCGCATTTTTTTTCATTCATTTTTTTTTTAAAACATTCTTAATTTCTAATACATAATTTTCTTAACCTAGGTGTTATTATGGTAGTCGCTAGAAAGATCGTAGTCGCTAGCCTGTGCAGTTTGCCTCCATGCATCCTTGTCATTAATATAGTCTGTGGTTTTGTAGTATGCTTTCTTAATTAATGCCCGTTTTATTACAGATTTGACTATAGTTATAGTTATGTCACTATAACTACTTTTTTACATTTTAAAAGTTGATAGAAATGCCGATCAAAATCAGATCATGTTATCCATACCTTTGTACCTATTCATTGTTATCCAAATAGGAGATTTTTCAAAATTGAAGGAGGCTGGGCCAGCACCATGTATCATATA
Organism: Lomographa bimaculata; assembly: GCA_948107665.1. NCBI lineage: Eukaryota > Metazoa > Arthropoda > Insecta > Lepidoptera > Geometridae > Lomographa > Lomographa bimaculata. The sequence goes on along the minus strand of OX403612.1, from coordinate 9,547,875 downwards.
CAGGCATATAGCTATACAATATAGTAACCGTTTTTGAATGTTTATTTTCTTTACTTTTATTTCGTTTTAATGTACATTTAAAGTATCTGGGTACATCGATAGCAACACAGATACAAATGGCGGATTGCGACAAAATTGAATTGCCATTTTGAAGTGTCATTCATTGTCAATGATCATTTATTGTAAACAACATACCAATTCTAAAATATTTGGGTTTCGTTATAATTATAATAGGACTATAGAATATATTACTCGATTGAAACTCAAAACAGAGTGACATTCAGTATCTTCTTGTCACGACTGCCCCAAAAATATGGTTGACATATTTAATAACTCACTAAATATGTACATCTGTAATCTTCTGCAGATTAATTTATTTGTATCTTTAAGAAAATGCAATATTTTTTTCCCTATTTTTCTATGTATGGTACATAGTGCTGGCCCAAAATGAAACATCGCCTTTGACATATAGAAAACGACCCAGCTGGCGCAGTGGGTTATAATGGGTTCAATTATCGATAAAAGCATAAAATTAAAATTTAAAATTATTTATTTACATTGGCCATATCGAGTCATAACCGTTTTCATAAAAGTTAACGACTTTAAAGCCAAATTCGGCAATTTACAACTTGGCAAAAAACTAGGCGATGCATTTGTTAAATGTTTTTTTTTCAATTAAAAACATACATAAATATTTGAGTTTTAATTTAATAAGTGAGATAAATGTAGGTATGAGCGCGTATAAGAAAGAATCATCGAATGAGTGTGTCTATGCGTGTGTAAAAAACATATCTAGAAAAGTTAAAAAAATACCTATGTTTTCTAAAACTAAACTAAAACTATATACAGCAAAGACCTAAGTTCAAAACATCGAGCTTATAGGTAACTCAAGCGCTCAAGCCCACCACCAGAGGGTCGCGTTCCCACCATACTGGCGGCATTGCCTCTCTGAATTGCAATGAGCCAAATAAGTACCAACATTTTGATCACGCGTCGCCTCAACCAGGCGCTCTGATAGATTTTTGAAAATGAAGATAAACAGGGTAATCCTACTAATATTATAAATCCGAAAGTTTGTAAGTGTATAAGTTTGTTCTCTCTTCACGCTTTAACCACTGTACGGATTTGGATGAAATTTGAAACGTACATAGATTATACCTAGGATTAACACATAGGCTACTTTTTAACTTGTTTTACATATTACTAAGTAAATTTATCTAAATAACAGACAATTAACCTTGAGAAATTAAACACAATTACATCCAAACTCCTCTCCAACCATTAATTAAGCTTAAAGTTAAAAGCTCAAGGTCTCCAGTCACATCGTTTTTGCAACAGCATATTTAAATTGTAATTTCAAAGTGAATTAAAATTTCACAACAAACTTACAATTGCTTCTTGTATTAAGTTTTAAATTGTTTCCTTGAATCTTGGGATCTTAATTAAAACTAGGAAATGTATGAGAGTATTCTTAGAATGTCTTATAAGAAGGTAGTCTTGAGATACCTGCCCATTCTAGGGTGTTTACTACCCTCGACCATGTCATGCAGTATAGTGTATATATGTATATCTATTTTAACCGACATTTACAATTTTGGAGTCAAAAATCAAAATCAAATTTTAATATTCGTTTATTCACATGGGCCCCAAAGAGGCACTCATGAAAGTTAATGACTCTAAAATCACAGCCAAACTTGGGGGCGCATTTTTTCATATTTTTTTTAAACGATGATGCAGCTTAAGAAATGGCATGCAAAAATATATATGCCTTGTTCTCTATTTCTATGCTTTTGACAAAAGGAATAAACCCTCTTAAATATTTAAAATTTGGAATCGAAAATGTATTACACAATAAACAAATACCATTGGAATCAGAAAGGAATAAATCGTTTTTAGGGTTCCGTACCCAAAGGGTAAAAACGGGACCCTATTATTGAGATTTCGCTGTCCGTCCGTCCGTCCGTCTGTCACCAGGCTGTATCTCAAGAACGGTGATAGCTAGACAGTTGAAATTTTCACAGATGATGTATTTCTATTGCCGCTATAACAACAAATACTAAAAATAAAATAAAATAAATATTTATGGAGGCTCCCATACAACAAACTTGATATTTTTACCGTTTCTTGCTCGATACTAATAACGGTGACAGGTAAACGCTTTAACTATTCACAGAATATTTAGTTTTATGTTCTCTTTAAATATAATTCATCAAAATAAAATAATAATGATAATGATACGGAACCCTTCGTGCGCGAGTCCACTTGCACTTGGCCGGTTTTTTTTAAGCTTTGCTTGCGTTTTATTGTTTACCTAATCATGTAAATACATAACGAACACTTCTAAACCGAGAGGATTTCTCAAGAGCATCGCATAAATATAACGAGAAAGATCACAGATAAAAAATACTACACAGTATTGCATACCATAATAAAAGGTTTACCAGACTACTGAATTAGTAAAGAACGTGGGAAATGATACCATCTACAACTAGCCAACAATGGCTACCTTTATTTGACAAGGAGTTTTGCCGCGAACGTGAAAAAATGGCGTCGTTGATTTTGTATAATTTTCCAAAACCTGTGATTCTTCGAGTATTAATGTGTAATAATGGTGGATTGTTAACCAATAATACTTAGTAAATGTTCATAAGTGTAGGCAAGTCATACAAAGTTGAAAAACGTGATTTTCGCCTTCGCTCCAAAACTCCAATAGAAGTTCTAGTAAAATGACTTGACTATGACTGACTACTTGACTTTGACTGTGACTTGTGACTAAGACTTTTATTATGAAGAATAGAAATTGTTAATATTTGTTTAATATTTCGACTAAAGGACTATGCATCCATGGTCATGAAATAATTAAAAAAAAAATATAGATATATATGTTTGACAAGGTTGGTTTTTTTATGATTCTGAAAAGTAGTAATTTGTCACTTTACCATAGTTTATATGTTAAAAGTATCTACAATCTAAATTTCAGCAAAATCGGTTCATTCGTTATTTAGATACGTAGTAACAAACATTCACACACAAACATTTCGCATTATAATATTGGAAGGATTATTCAAAGTTCAGTATTTGGAAACACTAATATCGTTATTTATCTGAATCTATAAAAACAATAAAAAAACTGTATGTGTACTTAAGTACGTATGTGAGAAGTCTTCTTTAACATGAAAAAAAACTTATATATATATATATATATATATATATAATACTTAACTATAAATGTTATCCCGTGTGCCAGTACTCTTTGTTTGTGAAAAAAAAAACATTAAATCACTACCTTGAATATAGTTATATACCTCCAGTTCACTCGAAGCGTTTCGCTTCTACGTTCATCATCCGTACAGCGAAGGAGTGGAACTCATTGCCTACGTCTTTGTTCCCCGAACGGTATAATCTGGGAGTCTTCAAGTCTCGAGTGAATTGATATCTTCTAGGCAAGCATGTCCCATCGTTGGCCGCATCTTCGATAGTGGTCAAATGCTTGCCTATTCAGTATCACAAAAAGTTATCAGTTCTCACGAAAACTTGAGAGACAATTATTATTACCAACCAACTTCATGGTGTCGCTTTAAGGTATCGGTGTAAAAAATTACTATGTGAAAATCTGATACTAAGATCCGTTGGGAAGTATCCTGATAATGAGACGTGTCTCCGATATGTTTATCTCTTTCTAATACTAGGTGAATAAATAGCTCGATTTTTTGCAACCATGCTAAAATATTTTAGTGTATCGTCTTAACTTGGTTAGAGCACTTGATACGTGTGTTACAATACATACTGACATACATAACTTGTGGTTTACTCTTTGCTTCCTAGATATATTGAGAAATTAGACCATAATAATATGATGAAGTAGATATAGCAATTATTATCTATCTAATACCTTTAAACGAGCAATTCTTGTATATATGTATATATGTGTAATCAGGATCTCGGAAACGACTCCAACGATTTTCATGAAAGTTACAGATTAGGAGTTTTTCGGCCCAAGGAATCGATTTATAAACGTTCCAGGTCCGAGAAATGCTCGGTTCCCAAACTGCATTTGAAAAACCGGGTTTAAGAAACTATCAGCGCCATCTATTACGCCATGACCGATGAAAAAACTGTTTCTACTCGACACTAGATGGAGCTTTCTGAGGCTACAAATTCAAACACATTCTACCAAAAACCAAAAACCGAGCAAAGCTCAGTCATCCGGATATTTATTATTATTATGTGAGCCGTTTGGTGTTGAGACACTGGGTCCGTGGGGACCGGGTGCTCATTTTATTTTCTAAAATCTATCATAGCGCCTGGTTGAGATCACGCGTAATCAAATACTGGCACTTATTTGGCTCAACGTATTAGCATTGCAATTCAGAGAGGCAATGCCGCCAGCATGGGAACGCTACCCACTGGTAGTGGGCTTGAGCACTTGAGTTACCTATGGGCTTGATGTCTTGTAGGTAACTTGGTTCTTTGCTGTATATAGTTTTAGTTTAGTTTTAGGAAATATAGGCAATTGGCCCGTAGATAGTACAGAATAAAAAAAATATATAAAACAAGCAAATGGCGCCTGAGGCTAATTTCCCTTCAATACACAACTCACCGAATTAGATTGCTATTGGTAGATTTCCAATTAAAAGAACCATGATTACATACTAAGTAACAATTATTTTAATATACATAACCTCCAGTACGCTCGAAGCGTTTCGCTTCTACTTTTATCATCCGTACAGCGAAGTCATTATCTGCGTCGTAGTTCCCGAGGGGTATAATTAGGGAGAGTCTTCAAGTCAAGAGTGAATAGGTATCTTCTAGGCAAGCATGCTACATCTTCGGCTGCATCATTGCTTTCGATCAGATGAGATTCTGGTCAAATGTTTGGCTATCGAGGGTAAATAAACTACATCATATATAATTCCAGAACAGCTGGACTGTTATTTGATGATCTTTGATTGCTGGATTTGTCTCCACCAGGAATAGCAGGATAAAAATTTGAAAGTTCACAAACAAAAAAAATAATTCTCCCGTACATTTTGAATGGAACGGTTTTTTTTTTACCGGACTGCCTTTATCTTGTACTAGCCGTGCCCCGCGACTTTGACCGTTATTATGAAGTTAAAAAGTAGCCTATGTGTTAATCCTAGGTATAATATAGGTATACATTCGTTAAAGCGTGAAGAGGGAACAAACATACTTACACACAAACTTTCGGATTTATAATTTTAGTAGGATGTTATATTTGCAACGTATAAGAGGTAACAATTTAAGTTTTTAGCACAGGATTTAAGTACTAGGCAAACATAAACATGAAAGAGGTAATATTTAAAGTTTTTAGTTATGGTATTTAATTACTTGGCAACCATATACGTCAGGAAGGCAACAATTAAGGTCTTTATTATGGGTTTAAAGTACTAGGCAACCATAAACATGAAAGAAGTAACAATTTGAGTTTTTAAAATAGCATTAAAGTGCTAGGTGAACATAAACGTCAGAAACGTAACATATTAAGTCTTTATTGTAATTGTATTGTATCTTCATTATCTTTAGATATAACAAATATGCACTAAGACACGTCATAAAATACATCAGTTTCAGTCATAAACAATAAATACATTCAATAAATTAGAAAATTATGAGAAGGTAGGTATTGGTAAAAAATAATATATGTAATATATAGTATAGAACAAAAGTCCTAGGCAACCATAAAGGTCAGAAAGGTAACAACTGAAGTCTTTAGTATGGGATTAAAGTCCTAGGCAACTATAAACGTCAGAATGGTAACAACTGAAGTCTTTAGTATGGGATTAAAGGCAACCATAAACATCAGGAAGGTAACAACTGAAGTCTTTAGTATGGGATTAAAGTCCTAGGCAACCATAAACATCAGGAAGGTAACAACTGAAATCTTTAATATGAGTATAATGTACTAGGCAACCATAATCGAGAAAGAGGTACAACACTTTTCGTATTTACGTGGGTTTACAACGCTTGCCGGGTACAGCTTCTATCGTAATAGAATAGTGAGGCTATTCAGATATATTTAGGTGAGATTTGAGTTGAAAATGATTATTTATTTAAATGTAAATCCGTCCCGAAAGGTCATTTTAAAGGACAATGCTGGAACAACAATGATGCGCTTAACCTTTGTGCTCTAATGAACATCAATGGCGTATCTATCATCTCTTAACACGTTGAACTAAACACTACAATGATTCTGACAGTATCCAATATGAATGGGCATTTTTTTTTTTTTTGGCTTCGCAATCTTGTGCATTTAGCCAGTGTCAAAAAAAATATTTCAAGTGTATCATATTAAAAGTTCTAGTCACAAGTCACAGTCTAAGTCAAGTAAAAGAGTCAAGTCATGCCCTAGTAAAGTGGTAGAGACTTTACTAGAACTTCTATTGGAGTTTTGGAGCGAAGGCGAAAATCACGATTTCAACTTGGTATCATTGCCTACACTTATGCACGTTTACTAAGTATTAACAGTAAATTATTACACATTAAGACTCGAAGAATCACAGGTTTTGGAAAATTATACAAAATTAATAACGCCATTTTTTCACTTCCGCGGCAAAACTATTATATACTTATTACGACAAATAAATGATCGATGCTAGACTCCAAAGCCTAGAGCATCGTTGCAGGGTTGCAAGTCTGTCTTTCTACCCGACTGCGCGACGAAGGAGGGTAATTTGTTTATCGGCCTATGTATGTGTGTTTATAGGTAACTCAAGTGCTTACTACCAGTGGGTAGCGTTCCCATCATGCTGGCGGCATTGACTCTCTGAATTGCAATGCTAATACGTTGAGCCACATAAGTACCAGCATTTTGATCACGCGTCGCCACAACTAGGCGCTATGATATTTTTTTGTAAATAGAATGAGCTCCCAACGGGTCCAGTGTCTCAACACCAAACGGCTCAAATATGTAACCACTGCCAAGGTTTCCATATTTTCGTTTGCGGTGCTCTGCCGAAGTTGTTCGGCGCCAACCCCATTCTGTGTTTCAAATGTAAATGAAATCAAACAATGGTCGATCTAGACATCTTCAAGTCACGTTAGTTCCCGTTTTAATTTTAATGTAAACACACTTAGGCTGATAAACATATATATGAAATTTAATGACCACCTAAAAAACAATCTATCTAAAAAAAATATAATATTAACGAATAAATGAAACCTGTACCTAAATCTTTCGGGCTATTTAAGTCATGCCTGCACTACAAAAACTTTTCATAACCCAAAAAGGCCACGCGTGCACCAAATTTTAACTTGGGGTATAATTTAGATGGCCACCAAAAATTTAATAATTTTTCCTGTGACAGAACTGAATCGGATAACAGTAGGTTAAGGTTATTTTTTTTTAAATAATTAATACAAAAATATTTATAATACGAAAAAAATTATTTATAGTAACATATTTGGATGAAATTTTTAAATAAAATGCAAGTACATGTTTGGTGCATGCGTGGCCTTTTTGGGTAGCTCAGCGATCATTCTGAAGATACTTGCCTTTTTTAGGTTAGCACGTTTATTGGTGATAATTTCATATTAAAATGGGGATTAAATTCTAGTAAGTACTTACGATTTTTGGGCGTTATATTTCATTATATCTGGTGATTACTTATACCTTAGCCATAAACATATCACAATACATAATGACAACACATAAATATATCATTCAGTCAAGACACGATAGTATTGCAGTATTTCATAGGTTACAAGTTATGAGTGGACCGTTGCGAGCGTGAGCATTTCTTCCTCGAATGTAACTTCCTGTTTTTAAATGTAAAACGCAAATTAATGCAGCACTCATGTGGTTAAGTAGGTTATTATGCCGGTTACAAGTTTAACAAAGAATTATGGGTGGAAGTTTTGACACGTTTTTAAGCCCAGACAATGAGTTATGCCGCGAAAGTGAAAAAAAGGCGTTGTTGATTTTGTATAATTTTCCAAAACCTATTCTTCGAGTGTTAATGTGTAATAATGGTGGATTATTAACCGTTAGTAAATGTGCATAAGTGTAGGCAAATGAAACCAAGTCGAAAACCGTGATTTTCGCCTTCGCTCCAAAACTCTAATAGAAGTTCTAGTAAAGTTTCTATGACTTTACTAGGGCATGACTTGACTATGACTAGACCTTGACTCGTTTACTTGACTTTGACTGTGACTCGTGACTAGGAATTTTAATATGGAATACACTTGAAATGTATTAATAAATATATAAAAAAAATAACATTAACTCCAGAAGAAAAAGAGAGATTTTTTAAGCTTGTAGTGTACTTTGTGGCATCGTAGCTCCGAAACGGATGGACCGATTTTGATTTAGTTTGTTTGAAAGATAACGAGATCATTTGGTGAAAATTGGTCCAGGCGTTAAAAAATTATATAATTTTAACGCAAGCAAAGCTTAAAAAACCGTTTATATTTTGGTTTTGGCTTGATCGATTTCGATTAAACTTATATAGGACTTACCTCTAAAGTATAATCTACCAAACAAAAAATCATCAAAATTGATTCATAATCGCCGGAATTATCGCGTAACATACATACAAAAAATAAACATACAGTCGAATTGAGAACCTCCTCTTTAGAAGTCGGTTAAGAATTAGAGTCAGTGAAATGAGTATTGGGGTATCGTTGAATAGGTATTGAAAATCATCTTAAGGTTTCTCTTACCATTTTTCATTTTGAATTACCATCTAGAATTAGTACCGATTTAAACTGCCCGTTGGCTTAGTTGGGTGAACCTTCTAAGCAGGGGTACAGAGTTCGATTTCCAGCGGGAACTCAGATTTTCTCCCCATGGAAAATTTCTGTTTCTGGTTGCGATTGTGTGTGTGATGTAAATATTCTCGGTTCCCACAATACAAGTCTTTGAACTTATTGTGAGGCTGTGAATGTGAAAGCGTTTATATTTTATTTATATAATATTTGGTTAGCAATCATTCTCACTTCAATTTTCAATACTTATAATATAGTGACAATGTTCTTAATTTCTTTGTTTTTTGTATTTTTTTAACGCTTTCACACTTGCAGCTCCACACATTTGATGACTTGTGTCGTGAGTGCCGAAACATTCACATCAGACACAAACAATCAATATTGACTTGTTACTGATACAATTTTAAGTACCCGGATGACCGAGCTTTACTCGGCTGAAAACACGGATAAAACGACGTTTTCTAAAATTTAAACCTGCTAGATCGATTTATCGCCCCCGAAACCCTCTGCATACAAAATTTCATGAAAATCGTTGAAGCCGTTTCCGAGATCCTGATAAGAAAAGGTTATAGACATCATTATATTAAATTGAATCTAATTAAAATTATTACGCACTAGATATATAATGACTACATATAATAAATGAATATATATCTTCTTCTATCTTCTCTTATATATATAAAAATCAATGCCACTTTTCGTTGTTATTTTATAACTTAAGAACGGGCTCACCTATCCAAACCAAATGTCTTTGTTCGGACTATTTAGTAGATGGTTTATGTGAAGTTTGCACAAAATCGGTCGAGCGGGTCTTCATTTATCATACCCGGGCGAAACCGGGGCGGATCTCTAGTATATATACAAGAATTGCTCGTTTAAAGGTATTTGGTATGATTCAAAGTTTTATTGTAGTAATAGATAACATTCTTCTATTATGAAGTCGGTGAAAGGAGGCATAAGGATGACATGCGTTTTTATCTAGATTTCTAACACTTCTTTTTTGATCTGTTACTCAGCAATAATATATAAAATTATCTAATACCTGCATATTCACAAGATGGCTATAACTAGAAATTGTATGTCGTAAGAAATATCCGTTCTAAGATCATAATTTTTATGCATGACGTGATATTTTAACTAACTTCCAAAGGAAGAGGTTTTCAATTCAATAACCAGGAACAACACCCAGGAGTTTTGCCGCGAAGAACATGCTTGCCTAGAAGGTACCTATTCACTCTAGACTTGAAGACACCCAGATTATACTGTTCAGGGAACAAAGACGCAGGCAATGAGTTCCACTCCTTCGCTGTACGGATGATTAACGTAGAAGCGGAACGCTTTGAGCGAACTACTAATATTATAAATCCGAACTTTCAGTCTATTTTTATAAGTTTAATGTAGTAAGTTGAAAACCAGCGCGGTGAGTCCTTTAATCTGAGGGATTCGAAACATAATTTTAAACTTACTCTATTTTTGTATAAGAATAATTTAAGACCATTTTTAATTTAATTAGTTAGTATTGCCGTCAGCACTATGGGACGCTATCCACTGGTAGTGGGCTTGAGCACCTGAGTTACAAATAATCAATAACCATTTTATTGATAAAATGACAAATTACAAGTCAATTAAAAATTCAATAATTTTACGTTTATACTAAATAAATAATAATACATCTTTATATAAATAAAATTTAAATAAAAAATTCTACTAATATTATAAATCCGAAAGTTTGTGTGTAAGTGTGTGTGTGTAAGTATGTTTGTTCCCTCTTCACGCTTTAACAGCTGAACGGATTTGGATGAAATTTGGAATGTACATTGATTATACCTAGGATTAACACATAGGCTACTTTTTAAGTAGATAATAGCGGACGAAGCCGCGGGGCACGAATAGTAAGTTAATAAAAGAATTAAACGCACTGCACTAGTATTTTATTAGAATAAAAGTAAACTTTTAATTTATAATAAAACTAGCCGTGCCCGCGGCTTCGCCCGCTATTATTAAATTAAAAAGTAGCCTATGTGTTAATCCTAGGTATAATCTATGTACATTTTAAATTTCATCCAAATCCGTTCAGCCGTTAAAGCGTGAAGAGGGAACAAACATACTTACACACTTACACACAAACTTTCGGATTTATAATATTAGTAGGATGTTCGTCGTAGCTATAGAAGGAGTACTTAAGTTAGCTATAAGCTCGATGTCTTGTACTTAGTTCTTTACTGTATATATATATTTTAGTTTCGTTTGAGGAAATATAGGCAATTGGCCCGTAGTCTGTATATATTTCTTACACACAATAAACTATTTACTTTCTTCATTTAAATTCTATATGGTTGAGGGCTAAATAACTTAAAATAAACACAACCAATTTAACGAAAAATAAAAATCTTAAAATGACATAATTTTCGATAAAAATAATCGAAATTCATTCAATCGTGATACTGACTTAATGAACGAAAAAAAGTCTGATATATTAAACTTATAATAATAATAAACAAAAAAATTCTGTACGTGTGTATGTAACTAAACTCCTAAACGGCTGGACCGATTTTCATGTAATTCCTAAACCTTCAAAAAAAAATATGAACAATTTTATTTTCTCATGGACGGAATACGTCACTCGACAATCTGGGAGTCTTCAAGTCAAGTGTGAATAGGTATCTTCTAGGCAAGCATGTTACATCTTCGGCCGCATCGTCACTTTCCATCAGGTGAGATAGTGGTCAAATGCTTGCCTATTTTGCATTAAAAAAAAATCTCGACTTTTACGCTTTCACACTCACAGCCCCACACTAAGCCCAATGACTTGTGTCGTGGGTGCCGGAAACATTCACATCACACACACGATCACATCCAGAACCATTTCTTCATTTGGTAAAGGACTCTACCAAACTGAACATGAAGGAAGTAATAATTTAGACAGTAAGTTTTTAGAAAGGCATTTAAGTACTAGTAAAAACATGAAATAGGTAAAATTACTTTTTTCTTCACGTGGCATTGTAACGCATGCTAGATATATCTATTATTAAAAAAGTAAAGGTTAGTCAAGACATAGCTTAGGTTTTACTATTAAAGTTTTCGTGAATTTTACACATTATCTATCTCTATCTATATATATAAAAATAAATGCCACTTTTCGTTGTTATTTTATAACTCGAGAACGGGCTCACCTATCCAAACCAAATGTTTAGGCTTTGTTCGGACTATTTAGTAGATGGTTTATTTGAAGTTTGCACAAAATCGATCGAGCGGTTCTTCATTTATCACACCCGGGCGAAGCCGGGGCGGATCGCTAGTCCTGCTAATATTATAAATCCGAAAGTTTGTGTGTAAGTGTGTAAGTATGTTTGTTCCCTCTTCACGCTTTAACGGCTGAACGGATTTGGATGAAATTTTGAATATACATAGATTATACCTAGGATTAACACATAGGCTACTTTTTAACTTGATAATAGCGGGCGAAGACGCGGGGCACGGCTAGTACTTTATATAAATGAAACGGCTTGACTCACGATTTAAGGTCGACTCTTGCGACCTAGGTTTCGGGGATGTCCGATCCCCATCATCAGTGAGCGCCGCGACCTTCCATCGTGAACTCGCCTGATAATGGGGATCGGACATCCCCGAAACCTAGCTCGCAAGAGTCGACCTTAAATCGTGAGTCAAGCCGTTTCATTTATATCAAGTACATAGCTAAGGTGTTTGCGCCCGCACGTGGGTTCCCCATGGACGCAAACCCCTGGTTCCGGGGCAAAATAGTGACTGCTAGCGCGACCCTATCTTGCCTCTGCTCTAAGCGAGACTGCTCATGGTTTTAATGGGTTCGAGCCCCACACACCCTTGTGTTCACCCCTGTTAAGGAAAATAAGGAAACGGCATTTTCCCCTAACAAAAAATATGTAGAGATTTTTAAGTTACGGGTAGCACTGCATCTTAAAAAACACAGTCTTGACCTGTGCACTAAACTGTAGACATTACGCAGGCGTGACGCTTACCATTCGGCGAACGACATGCTTCTTTCCTCTTGTATTAATACAAAAAAAACTAACAATTCACAAAACCCGACTGCGAAAAATGTGTACCTATTTTTTATGTACTATTAGTTGTTCCCTGCGGCACCACCCGATTTTATTTTAGAAATATCATCAAAACCCTTAAACGTTACAATATTTATAAAAAATAAATATTATTGTTCGTGAATATTGAATGTATATATGTTTATTATATATATATATATATAACATACATATATTAATATATACATATATTATAATATTATATATAATATATTATAAATTATAATTATAGTTTAAATTATTGTCAATAAACTGTTCTGATGCACGCTTTACTTTTGTTCCTACCATTACTGGATGACTGGTAGAAAATGCTCTTAGCATTAAGTCCTCCAATTGTACATTGTTTTTGTTGTGCAATAAAGTATAAATAAATATTACCGATATTATTACAGTTGTTCTGCTAATCGGAGCGGAGATAAATCCAACATATCAAAGAACATTAAATTCGTTTTTGAGTTATAAGTGTTCGAACAAATCCAACTTTGTTTTATTATATATATAGAAAATAGATGTAATCCTCTTTTAATTTTCTTCATTTTGATACCCTACTCAATAGGTTTGGTAATATTTTTAATGAACGTATCACTATTTCGCGCCAAAAATCCGCCATTTTGTTATCTTTTTTCAAACACCTATCCCTAATATCACTTGTATTTTTAAAACGAATATAACGATACTTTAACTGTCGAAATCCATCCAGCCGTTTGAAAAATACGAGTTGATACAGAAATTTACAAATATACATACAAGATACGCGCGAAAATCATAACCCTTCCTTAGCAGTCGGGTAAAAACACTGTCTTGATCTGAGAACTTAACTGACTGGAGACATTATGCAGGCGTGTCGGATACTATCGTGCAAATGAGTTCCTTCTCTACTTTATCAACACAAAAAAAAAAGCAAATATTATTATGTTTCAATGTTATATTTGGCTGAAAACATGAAAATTTCGACTTACTTTGACTACAAAGTAAGTCGAAATTTTCGTGTTTTAAGCCGAATAAAACATTGAAACATAATGTGTAATACTCACGATAGTTTTAACATTAAAATTGCAAATATTATTATTATGCTAATTATTAATTATGTACGTACCGATTAGAACACACACACAAACACAACGGGATGCTAGGAAAGACTGAAATGTGATCGCGAGCGGTTCGCTGTTTTATAACGTTGCGTGTGGGAATAGTATGGATAAGACAGTTATAGAAATTAATTTTACTGACAAAAATCCAATTAACAATCATTTTTTGGCCGGCTTTTCCAACGAATATATTCATTAATGTTCAAATACTTTATGGTACTTTAACAGCTTTTTGACCGAGCGAACGCGAAGGTCTCAGTTTCAGCTTAGAAAAATTGCTTTCTTATGTCCGGATTTCCGCTTGTTCTACTCCACAGGTCACATTTCTCAACCGATTCTCGTGAAATTTGGTGAGCAGGTTTGATAAGTATATATAATTTTTGTATCGATTTAGTTTTTGGAAATTTGTCTAAATGGGGGAGATATGGGGGAGATATGGTGTGTTAAAAACGTAAAAAACATATTTTTGCCATTTCGAAGAGGCTTTCAGCTCGCTCAGTACATTCTCGAGACATATTAATCTACTAGCCATGCCCCGCGGCTTCGCCAGCTATTATAAAGCTAAAAAGTAGCCTATGTGTTAATCCTAAATATAAGCTATGTACATTCAAAATTTTATCCAAATCCGTTCAGCCATTAACGCGTGAAGAGGGAACAAACATACTTACACACTTGCACACTTACACAAAAACTTTCAGATTTATAATATTAGTAGGATAGATACTATCTACAATAGCATATTATGAGCTTCAGATGCCTTAGCTAGGCTTTAAAATGTGTAGTCCTGTAATATAGCCTATGTATATGCCCTTCCCTAAATATTACACAATGAAATGGTATCTAGTCTATTTTGTAGTATAGCGTGTAGGAATTTTTATTTACTAACTCACATTATCTTTTTTTTTTGCCGCGAATGTGAAAAAAGGCGTTGTTGATTTTCTATAATTTCCAAAACCTGTCATTCTTCGATTGTTAATGTGTAATAACGGTGGATTATTAACCGTTAATATTTAGCAATCGTGCATATGTGTAGGCAAATCATAAAATATTGAAAAACGTGATTTTCATCTTCGCTCCAAAACTACAATAGAAGTTCTAGTAAAGTTTCTACCACTTTACTAGGGCATGACTTGGCTATGATTGGACCTTCACAATTTTACTTGACTTTGACTGTGGCTTGTGACTAGGACTTTTAATTTGAAATAAACTTGAAATATATTATTACTTGACACTGGCTAAATGCACAAGATTGTAAAGCCACAATTCAAATTAAAAAAAAAAACTCACAGTATTTCGAAAAACTTGTGTGTTTACAAAGATTTCTGTAATTATAATTGGCTGTTGCGTAAGAAAAGTGTGATATGTAGATGTTTCCGACACACAATACCTACAAGACTTGGAACTTACTTTGGGGCTGTGAGTGTGAATGCGTTTGTTTGTTTGATAAATCAATTATTAAACTTTATGTATTAATATTTTACTTCCATGACCGAAAATAGGCAAAATATTGTTAAAAATGTCAAAGTAAAACATATAATTTTTGATTTAACCTTGCAAATAATATCTGTGAGATGTAAATTTTCAAGCTACCATGGTCACTTTCACTATAAATGTTTGTATCAATAACGGGATATTTACCATGTATTTCGTTTGTTTTGAGTTTCCGATATTTCGGCACTGTTGCAAGCGCCATACGTTACTCCGTGATCGTGGCGCTTGCAACAGTGCCGAAATATCGGAAACTCAAAAAAAACGAAATACATGGTAAATATCCCGTTATTGATACAAACATTTATAATATTTGTGAGATTTTGAGCTACCATAATGACACTTTTAAAAACGTTCAATTGTAATAATTATTTATATTTGCTGATTAGAAACGTCGAATTTTCGTTCATACTTTAGTCGTATCCACACTACGCTGTCCAGTTTCCCACGCTCGCTGGCCAGTCGTGAGACACAAAGTTCGTTCAACAATTACATTTACTTACTTCTAACATACTTGGGAATGTGTCGGAAATGGTACTACATATATATACTTGTCATATATAAGAAATATGTCGCTTAATAAAGGTAATTATCTATAGTCTATAGATTACTATAATGGAAATCTTAATGATTGAACGCCCGCTGGCTAAGTTGAGCCGTTGGCCTTCTTAGCCGGGGTTTCGGGTTCGATTCCCGGCGGGAACAAGTTTAGTCCTCGAGGAAAACTCGCTTCTGGTTTTGGTTGTGATTGTATGTGATGTGAACGTTTCCGGCACCCACGACACGTTCATCGAACTTAGTGAGGGGCTGTAAGTGTGAAAGCGTTTATGTTTATTACATACCTCATTTTAAACACGATATTATTATGTTTTAACGATTTTCATTTGATTTCCCGGATGTTCGTTTGTTTTTCTCGACGTTTGCTTTACTGATTTTCATTTGTTTTTTTGTGATACTAATTTTTGCCGATTTTATTTTGTTTTTCGATGTGTGGTGTCGATATTAAATTAAAAAATGTTAATTTAAAACGAGATTTTAGAATGAAATTAATTTCGGTCAGTGAAAATAAATCTTATAAACTAACTTTTAGCGCATTCGGCTTAACCAAATGTAATTTTGATAAAGTAACCTTCTTTTACATTGCTTAAACTATCTTTCTGCTAAAATTTCATCAAGATCAGCCCAGCTGTTTGCCCATGTAATGATAACAAAGTAATAGGTATAACATGATCATGAGTTGTTGTTAAAAGGATAAAAGCAAGACGCTCGCTTGATGGTAAGCGTGAGGCGATACAATGCGCTCCTCTCCCTAAGACTTAAATTGTAATATCTCATACACATAGTATACACTGGCAGCTCGTACTTTTTGTCGCCAGCATGATTAGTTACTTGGGTCTTTGCTCAAGTGCTCAAGCCCACTACCAATGGGTAGCGTTTACGTCAAATGTTTGCGTACCCATCATGCTTGCAGTAGGAAACGCAAACATTTAACCACTATGTTACCAAGCGACGATGCGGTCCGCGATGCAGCACGAGTGCGTAAGAGATGCCTTTGTTCTTGTTTAGTCGTTTACCCCTTCTTTGACCTGGATTTGTGAACTCTAAATGTCACGGTGAAGGGACGGGATGGAATGGACCAAGCATTCAAATATATGTTTTTGGACATTCTCTTTTATGATTCAAAACAAACAAATACCAACGTTGGTTTAACAAATAAATAATATATTTATCTGTCTTTAAACTGATAGATGCGACCGTTTCAGTCTAGGCTTGCTAGGGTTAGTTTTCAGTGGTTTTCACAATATACTAACTTTGTCCCTCAGACTGAGGCGGTCTGTCTATCACTTATAAAAAATTTGATGTAAATGTGTTTAATGTTGTTATGTGTTATTTCTGGCAATAAATTGTTTTTTTTTTTTATTTATACGAGCAAATCTTATGTACTTATTTATTTTCTTATATATAAAATTCTCGTGTCGCAATGTTAGTTACATTACTCCTCCGAAACGGCTTTACTACTATTTTACCACATTTTATATGCATATTTAGTAGGTCTGAGAATCGGTACTATCTATTTTTCATACCCCTAAGTTATAAGGGTTGTTCACACTTAACATTTTTTTTTTATTGGAATTTTTTTTTTGTTTTTATTTTATTATGATTCAGAATTGAAAAATACATACAACCCTTAAGGGTCCTGCGGAGGTTGATTTGCCCATACAATCGTAATACCGAAATTATTTATAATTCAAGCATATCACCACCATACTGTGCTGTTATTCAGATTAAAAACATATTAATCTAGGTTCCTGGATAGTTTTTATTCCAAAATAATTACCTAAAACGAAATATAAACCAATTGAGTTACATAAATTATTACGACGAAAATATCGCATCTTTAACTCATTCGTTTTGTATTAAAAACTAACACATTTCTTTTGTCATTACAACAGGAATATAGATTATCATTTCAAGGTAATATTAGTAAAAAAACAATGGCTAAACATTACATTTTCATTCATTATTTTTGGTATTACGGCACCTATCGTAATTTGTTCGGTCGGTAGTGCTATCGCATCAAGCATGGGCACAGTTTGCAAGTTAAACAGAGATAGATCGTTTCACAGACACCCCGGCCTCTTAATCTTCACCCTTTTACAATCAACCCTTATTTTTTTATAGAACTAAAAACATATTTCCTAGAAATAATGTATATGGCAAAACAACGTTTGCCGGGTCACCTAGTAACATATAAAATTCTCATGTCGCGGTGTTTGTTACCAAACTCCCCCGAAACGGCTCGACCGATTTTTATGAAATTTTGTGTGCATATCGGGTAGGTCTGAGAAACGGTTAACATCTATTTTTCATACCCCTAAATGTTAAGGGTCGTCTAACACAAACATTTCCCCACACACTTATAGTGTTAGTTATTTAAAAAATATATATTTCCTAGAAATAATGTAATAGGCAAAAAAACGTTTGCCGAGTCAGCTAGTATCTATATATATATCTATATCTATACTTATAATAAAACTGTTCGAGGTCAAATTCTGTACAATGAAGATATTTTGAAAATGTTTAATGGAGGACAGTCTACTATCGAAACGGAAGCAAAACATGTATTTAAAAAAAATGTTGTCTGTCTGTCTGTCCTCCTGTATCTTGAAGCACTATCACGCCAAAACTACTGCGTGGATTGTAATGAAATTCAATGTGATTATAGTGTGTTTTCAGAGGTATTACTTAAAATACTTTTTATTCTGAAGTTTTTATTAGTTTGGGTTTAATAGCTTTTTTCCCCAACTACAGTATATAACTTTGTAATTTCATGTAAATGTATGAAGTTACCAACTTTACTTTGCATTTGATGCAATCAATGCGATCATGTACATTGCAGATATTTCGAATATTTATTATATATATAAACTTAATCTCGGAGCTCGGTGGCGTTAGCTTTCTAAGCAGGGGTATTGGGTTCGATTCCCGGCTGGAAAACCATTTCCTCCCCAAGGTTTTTTTTTGTTTCTGGTTCTGGTTTGTGTGTGATGTGAATATTCTTCTCAAGATGGCTGTAGTTTTGCGATCCTGGCCTCCTATGACCTGGAGTCATTAAAATTCATGAGTGCATCTCTGGGGCCCATGTGAATAAACGATTTTGATTTTTATTTCGAATGTTTCCGGCACCCACGACTCAAGTCATCGAACTAAGTGTGGGATTGTGAGTGTGAAAGCGTTTATGTTTGTTTGCAATAACCTCATATATTTTTAAAGGTGTCGATTTCATATTATTTACCAAAGCTTGGGGTTCTTCGATTGTATGTGTGAAAAGCCCACTGGCGTAGTGGGTTGCGGTCTGCCTTTGAAGCGGTGTCAGGTTCGATTCCCGGTGAGAACACAAGTTGTCTCCCAAGGAAAATAATTATGTGCTATGAGTTTGTGTATGTTGTGAATGTGTCCAGCAACCATGACACAAGTCATCGAACTTATTAAGGGGTTGTGAATGCGCAAGCTTTTTTGTCGTTTTTTACGCACTTTCGGGAAAGAGATCACACATACACAATCACAACCAGAACCAAAAACACAAATTTTCCTTGGGAAGAAAACTTGTGTTCCCGCCGGGAATCGAAACCGATACCCTTAGAAGGCGAACATGCTATCAACTAAGCCAACAGGCAGTTGTATAGGTATAGGTATACGAAGACTTAGGTTGGTTCTTTTTGCAAAGGCATTTGTCATCAAGATCTTGGAGTCGATTTTTTTCAAATTTGGTAACAGTCCTATTGACAGAATGTGTGTTGGTCTCACCACAAAATAAATATACACCATAACACAATGACTACAACCTATGATTAAAATGTACCGAACATTTGTAAGAACCAAGGGCCTCAATAAATAAGTAGCGCCACCAAATACGCAAGAGCAAAGGTCATCAAGTACTTAGAACTAAAGATTGTTCACACTCGTTGTTAATATCATGTTGAAATGAAACAAAGTAATCTTTGCTATCGTTGTAATGTACGAAGCATTGCAGTAATTGTGCGTCGGCAGTAATATAATATTGAAGAAACATAAACGTCTTGATACTTGAAGATTATCACATACCTAACTTATGTAGGTACTTAAATAATACCAAGACACTTTGTATACGTGTTTATTTAGATCTTTCTACTTTTTTTGATCCTTGATCTTTCTTTAATACCGACACAAAAAAGAAGGAGGTACTCAAGTCGACTGTATTTTTTTTATTTGTTTTACCTCATAACTTCTTTCCACGTGAACCGATTTTGTTTTTTTTTTCTTTTTGGTTTGAATGATGTTGCTTTTCAATTGGTCCCATTTAAATTTGATCAAGATCAGATCAGTAGTTCTTGAAATATCTTCAATAATGCGTGTTTAGTACATCTAATCTGATCAAAGTTTCGAAGATAAAGTCGGATTTTTTTAAGCTTTGCTTGCGTTTAATTTTTGAAGTAATTGTTGGCTTAGTAGTGTGAACGTTCACGGTATAAGTAGGGTATCGGATTCGATTCCTGGCTGGAATACAAGTTTTTCCCAAAGAAAATTTGTGTTTCTGGTTCTAGTTGTGTGTGTGGGATGTGTTCCGGTATCCACGACTCATGTCATCAAACTTAGTGAGGGGATGTAAGTGTGAAAGAGTTTACGTTTAAATGATACCAAAACCCTATGTATGTTTGTTTACCTATACATATCTATCTTTCTAGGCTACATATAGATGTTGTACCTACTATTCTTCTTGATTAAAACTGACTAAATTCTTGATCAAATTGTCTTATTCCTTTGGCTGCCACAACGAGATCGACTGCTCATTTAGTCAATGTTGAAAAATAATGCGCCGTCGAGTTTCTTGCCAGGTGAGATGGCTGTTATTTTGCTAATCTGGCAATAGAATCATTAACTTTCATGAGTGCCTCTTTGGGGCCCATGTGAATAAACGATTTTGATTTGATTTGATTTGTAAACTGAATAAAAATACAAATTATACGCAAGAGATTAATTAATCCAAGTATCAAAACCATTCGGTCGGTTTATAAGCCCATCGTTAAATATTGCGAGCAAATTGTGAGAACCGTCTACAGTTTGGGCAACAACGACTATCTCGCGACCTTGCGATGTTTGAGAATCTGTGGAAAGTGTCGTACTTTCCGGAATAGATGCATACCAAGAGATCTATAAGTTTAAAAATGCTACAACGTGGTACAAATCGGTTATTTTATCTGTTCTATGCAAGGATGTTGTAGCTAGGTTTGTTTCCTATCTCGATGGTTCTATGTCACACGTTACGCTGCCCAGTAAAACAACGAATTAAAAAATATATTGATCTCGTGTCTACGTCTACTTTTTTTTCATTCGAAATAACCTTTTTTTTTGTACGGGCCAATTGCCTATATTTCCTAAAACTAAACTAAAATTATATACATCTATACAGCAAAGACCCAAGTTACCTACAAGGCATCGAGCTTATAGGTAACTCAAGTGACTGAACAACAAATACAGAAATCAAACAAAGTTATAAGCAATTAACCTCAAAAGTTTGGGTTAGTGTCAAAATCCCCATTAGGTATCCCCTTTTTGGGACTTTTGAGACTTTTAGTCTCATAATTCCCATTACTGTGGAAATTTGGGCTAGTGGGGATTTTGACGCTAAAAGTCTCAAAATCCCCTTTAAGGGAAAATAATTCTATTTTTCATTACTATCCTTATCCTGGGTAATTTACATGCCTAGATGAAAAAATCTACTGCTTTATTTTATGTGATGAACTAAAACTTCTAATATGTAGTACCGTACCTACAGCTGGTACTTAGTACCTAAGTTATAAGGTATAGAATAAGGTAAAGTTTTTTATTCAGGGAATAAAAACGATATGAAAATTTGTACTTGTTCAAACATAATATCTATGGGGCAAAATGTAGGCGCTAGGTCTCAGTTCGGCGCGAACGACTAGCTATACACTTTTAAAAATGTAATAAAGCTTGCCTTCATATAATATTTATGTACTTTATATTTTGTACGAAAGCAGCAAGCAATCGTAGATACTACCTGGTCGTAAGTCTTCCATCGCTCGTAAACCCGTAACTGCTCCATCATTGAAGGTGACCTCAAAAGCGAGTAGGTGTACCATCCTCACTAAATCGGACCTCTGTGACCTTTCGATAATCGTCCGACCCCCGGCTATTTAAAGATCACGAAACAATTAGGATGCTTTGTAGTCCATTAATCTTTAATTTGCTGATACAGATATCTTCCCACGGTAACATACCTACCGTAATACAATTTGTATGACATAATAAGCTGGAATGGTTGGTAAAGCGTCTTCGAGGCAGTGGGCATCGGGTCAAATCAAATCAAATCAAAATCGTTTATTCACATGGGCCCCAAAGAGGCACTCATGAAAGTTAATTAATCTATTGCCAGATTCGCAAAATTACAGCCATCTCGAGAAGAACCTGGCAAGAAACTCGGCGGCGCATTTTTTTTTCACAATTTTTTTTTTTTAAACATTCTTAATCTCAAATACATAATTTTCTTAACATAGGTGTTATTATGGTAGCCGCTAGAAAGAGCCTGTGCAGTTTGCCTCCATGCATCCTTGTCATCAATATAGTCGATCGTTTTATAATAAGCTTTCTTAATTAATGCCCGTTTTATTACAGATTTGTACAGGTCGAAGCACAAATAACAGAAACAATTCTTAACTTCCCTTGGTACCTATTAGGGGGCGTCCTTTAATTACGTAAGGCGCTTAGGGGGGCGGAGGGGGCGAGCCGAACCTAACCCAATCTCACGTGAGGGAGAGGGGCAAATATCACGTTTTTTTTTTTGCAAGACTGTGTAAAGTGGCGAGAAAACTGGGTTTAATAAAGTAACAAAAAAACTACTGAATTATGGCTAAATCATATAGTTAGTTAGCAGGGGTTAGTTTTAAATAAAAAGAATTAAACAAAATGTGTGTTAAATAAATTCAATCAAGCACATATTAACTTATTTACATTAAATATACGCATTTCGAAAAATCTCACGTGAGTTTAGGGGAGGGGGGAGGGGGTCGAGCAACAACTCACGACATCTCACCAAGGGGAGAGAGGGGGTCGAAAAATCGCCAAAATCTGCTCACGTAATTATTGGATGCCCTCTTATTACTTTTGTGTATCACTGCATGCATTTGGTTCACGCGGTTGGCTTGCGAGAATGCGGCTTCGGTCGTCTCCCGCATCTGCGGCCCTGCTTGCCGGTCCACGCGAACCTAACAGCGATTCGCTTCTACGTTTATCATCCGTAAGGAGTGGAACTCATTGCCCGCGTCTTTGTTTCCTGGACAGTATAAACTAGGAGTCTTCAACTCTAGTGAATAGGTTTTTTTTATGCAGAATAGGCAAGCATTTGACCACTATCTCACCTGATGGAAAGCCGAAGATGCGACTCAGTGATCCCTAATCACTCGAGGTATCTTCTGGGCAAGTATGCTACATATTCGGCCGCATCTTCAGTTTCCATCATTGTCTACCTGGCACAAAAAAAAAAGTAGAAGTGTAGGTATATAGTTTGTAGTTCGCTCAATCATCGCTGAAAGTAATTAACCATTCAGAGTGACGGTTAAAAAACTAATTAAATTAATCACGATATCCATCAATGAATCATTTTTAATTTGATTTGTTTGATCATCGTGGGAATCTATGTGTCACGCTCCTTTGAGAAAAAAATTGCGAAAAAAATTATTGAAAAAATGCGCCATCGTGTTTCTTGCTGGGTTCTTCTCGAGTTGGCTGTAATTTTGCGAATCTGGCATTGAATTTCATGAGTGCCTCTTTAGGGCCCATGTGAATCAACGATTTTGAATTTTTTGATGTAGGACAACCACACCTGTTGGGTTTATCTATGGCTTGATTTTGAAGACGATCCTTTTCCCGCCACATGGATGACTCGCTGTCATCGCGAGTAAACCCGGATAAACCAGAATTAAATAAGTATAGCGTTGGATGGCGTCAGGTAAGATTTGAAAACAAGCGATATCGGTGAGGTTGTGTGTGTGTGTATGTAAGGGTGTATGTGTTTTTGGAATGTACTTCTAAGTATTCTGCGCAATGAGACAGTCAGACAGACGGTTACTTTCAGATTCATAGTGATAAAATAGGTCAATGTGCACGAAGCGTTTTGTTTCCACAAGTTCCACATTCATTGTGCGAACCGCAAAGGAATGGAACTCCTTGCCTGAGTCGATGTTTCCTGATGAGTACAATATGGGAGTCTTCAAGTCGCGAGTGAATAGGTATCTTCTAGTCAAGCTTGCTCCATCGTCGACCACATCGTCGCTTACCATCAGGTGAGATGGTGGTCAATAGTTTGCCTATCTTGAATAAAAAAACACGTTTGACTATAACTGGTACATATCTAATACCTTTAAACGAGCAATTCTTGTATATCTATCTATATATATATATAAATCAATGCCACTTTTCGTTGTTATTTTATAACTCAAGAACGGGCTCGCCTATCCAAACCAAATGTTTAGGCTTTGTTCGGACTATTTAGTAGATGGTTTATGTGAAGTTTGCACAAAATCGGTCGTGCGGTTCTTCATTTATCACACCCGGGCGAAGCCGGGGCGGATCGCTAGTTATTTATATATGTGTAATCAGGATCTCGGAAACGGCT
This sequence comes from Lomographa bimaculata, assembly GCA_948107665.1. Classification (NCBI taxonomy): domain Eukaryota; kingdom Metazoa; phylum Arthropoda; class Insecta; order Lepidoptera; family Geometridae; genus Lomographa; species Lomographa bimaculata. The sequence goes on along the minus strand of OX403612.1, from coordinate 9,523,321 downwards.
CCAACGATTTTCACGAAATCTAGTATGCAGGGGATTTCGGGGGCGATAAGTCGATCTAGCTATGTTTCAATTTTAGAAAACGTCGTTTTATCCGTGTTTTCAGCCGAGCAAAGCTCGGTCATCCGGGTAGTAGTATTAAAACTTCCATCCAAGGTCAATTATGTCCATTCATCGCTCCGTTTTTCTACAATAAATACTATTACTATTGTCCTTTCCCGTGTTAGTGTTAATTGTATAACATTGATTAAATTAACAATTATCACATGTATCAACTAGAACTGCTCTTTTTTACCGACTTCCCAAAAAAGGAGGTACTCGAGTCGACTGCTTTTTTTTTTTCTTCTCTCCACGTGAGCCGATTTCGAAGTTTTTTTTTTGTTCAAAAGATTTTGCTTTCCAATTGGTCCCATTTAAATTTGATCAAGATCTGATCAGTAGTTCTTGAAATATCGTCAATAATGCCTATTTCGTGACGAATAATGCGTACTTTGACGATGTTCTCGTTTACCCGACTTCAAAAGTTACCTCATAACTTCTTTCGTTGTAAGCCGATTTTGATGATTCTTTTTTTGTTTGAAAGCTGGTGATTTTCATGTGGTCCCATTGAAATTTAATCAAGTTTTGATCTCTAGTTTTCGAGTTATAGTCAATAATGCATGTTTATACATAAAATCTGATCAGGGTTCCGATGATAAAGCGGTGAAGTCAGTTTTTTTAAGTATAAATGTTTGTATCAATAACGGGATATTTACCATGTATTTCGTTTGTTTTGAGTTTCCGATATTTCGGCACTGTTGCAAGCGCCATGATCACAAAACAAACGAAATACATGGTAAATATCCCGTTATTGATACAAACATTTATAGTGAAAGTGACCATGGTAGCTTGAAAAGTTTTTTTAAGCTTTGCTTGCGTTTAATTGATTAGTTTCAAGCTTTTATTTTGTTTTACCAGTCCCGTTGTCTGTCTATAATTTTAGTATGGTTCCGAAGTTTTTATTAATACACAATTTGAAGGTTTTTTAATTTAACAAACTATGTATACATTTAAGTAATTAAAGTAAGATAATTAGGACAGCATTAGTTAATATCAATGATGTGGAAAAATCTGTAGTGTGGCAAACGAGAAAAAATCCTGTTTGTTATACTGGTGTGATAATCTGGTGTGACTACGAGTCGGTATCGGTCTATTTGTCGGTCTGTAATCAAATCTTGCAAGCTAAATTAGACCCACTTCCCGATGTCCGATTGGACTCACTATTTGTGTACTTATGTATCTTCGGTGACAATACAATGATATGGTATCATAGAGCTGGTCTCAAGATAGAGACAGAAGATGGCCATAGAAACTTCTGAACTAAACAAGATAAACCCATCGAGTTTGGGCCTAGTTTGGGATTATGAAAATATAAAATCAAAACATAAAATCTCAATATATTGCTTCACAATCTAGAATCTAATAACAACTAAATAAATCCTCCTAAATTTACAAAATAACATCTAAAATAATTTAAAATATAATTATCATATAGGCTTTAACATTTTTTAAACTAGAATTATAATAACAATAATTTACGCGAAGTTGTGAATTAGTTTTTAATTTTATAACAATTAATAACAAAATTATCATTTTCATTACTATTTAATAAATAATTAACAATTTTATTGAATAATTAAAGTCATAATAATACATAGGTATACACGTCTTACGGGGACGTCATAAGGAAAGAATAATTTCGTCGCTTGAGGCAGGGCTTGAGTAGCTCAGCGGTTAGAGCAATAGGGCATGACACCCTACGGCCGCGGGTTCAAACCCCGGATCAAGCGATAATTTTTCCTTTTTAAACTTATCACTATAGTTCTGCCTAGCAAGACTAATGCTATACAAACAAAATTACTTAGATATATATGTAACGTTTTACAAATTACTTAAAAAGATCACCTAACCTAACTGGTCCAAGCTCAAAGACGCCCAATTTGCTAACAGCATTGCTATGTAGGGCTTCGATGTCTAACTTCGGTCGTTCGGTTTTTTATCCTATGGTATGTTATTTTATATCCACGCTCGAAGGCTCCGAACGACATAGCACCATGGAATAATGAATATTATAGTAATTAACATTAAAATTTGACAGTCAATTTCTTCTTCTTCTTCTTCTTCTTCTTAGTTATGGCTTCGCAATCTTGTGCATTTAGCCAGTGTCAAGTGATAATATAATATTTCAAGTGTATTTCATATTATAAGTCCTATTCACAAGTCACAGTCAAAGTCAAGTAAAAGAGTCAAGGTCCAGTCATAGTAAAGTCATGCCCAAGTAAAGTGGTAGAAACTTTACTAGAACTTCTACTGGAGTTTTGGAGCGAAGGCAAAAATCACGTTTTTCAATTTTGTATGATTTGCCTACACTCATACACGTTTACTAAGCATCAACGGTTAATAATCCACCATTATTACACATTAACACTTGAAGAATCACAGGTTTTGGAAAATTTTACAAAATCAACAACGCCATTTTTTTCACTTTCACATCAAAAAAACAAATAAAAAAACCGACAGTCAATTTCAACCAACAATTTTCAGTTTGACTTAACGTACAGCTTGAAAAAAAAAAAAAAAAAAAAAAACCTACAGCTTTTCGCGGGAATTCTCATAGAAATTTGACATTGACAGGACAGTGTCTTACTTACAACCTTCTCTTAAGGCGGTAGTTTGGTTGTGATTAACCGAGGCACTGAAAGTGGTAGAGCGTTTCAACTCACACTAACCGAGCCTCCGAATGGGCTAGGATGAAAAGTTGCTACCAGAGCGTAGGCACTGAACGCATCTCTGGACAGCAATAGCTACTTTACAACTTTTGGTTGTTTTATATCCGCGCTCGAATCGATTCGAGCTTTCGAGCTGCGAAACGTTTCGCGTCTTCGTTCATTTATAGAACAGCAAAAGAATGGAACGTTTTGCCGTCATCTGTATTTCCCGAAAGGTACAATATGGGTGTGTGTTCAAAAGTAAATTCAATGTAAGTAAATAGGTATTTACTAAGCAAGCGTGCTCCACCTTAGACTACATCGTCACTTTCCATCAGTGATTGTAGCTAAACGTTTGCTTAGTCAGTAATAAACAAATAATGAATAACTCTCACGATAGTTTTTATACTAAAATAATTTTTTAATACTTATTCTTCTTCTCCCTCACTAGGCTGTCTCACAGGGAGTTTTGGCCTCTTTAATTCACCACACTAGCCCAGTGAGATTTAGTGGATGCTTTCGAATTTGTGGGGCTCTTGGTTCTGAACGGCTGCCCCAAATTAAACTCTTCTTCTTTGTTGGTCCCTCACTGATGAGAATCGAGACCATATGATCTCCACTCTACTCGGTATTGTGCCAGTACAATACTCAAACATAAACGCTTTCACACACAGCCCCACACTAAGTTCTATGACTTGTGTCGAGGGTGCCGGAAACATTCACATCATACACACAATCACAACCAGAACAAGAAACACAATTTTTCCTTGGAGAGAAAACTTGTGCTCCCGCCAGAAATCGAAACCGATACCTCTGCTTAGAAGGCGAATGCTCACCCAACTGAGCCAAAGGGCAGTTCTATATAATATAATACTTCGTTGTAGAGTTTTCCCTGTTGCCTCTATTATGCCACTCGACCATCGCGCTGGTATTCGTCCCCTGGGTTAGTCCGCTTCCCCTGCATATGTCCCAGTTGCTTTTCCAGGTCTTGCTTTTGAGATGCATTATATGTCCAAAAAGCCAAGCTGACGTTCTCGGCATACAGTGGAAAGTCATTTAGTAATGTGGATTACTTGGGGTATAGATTCGTTTGTCCTCATGGCAGTCCATGTTATTTTTAACATGCGTCTCTAGCACCACATCTTAAATGGGCTCAATTTGCTGTGGTCACGACTTTTGAGGTACCAAGTTTCGGCATCATACGTGTAAATAGAGAATACTAAGGACCGGACAAACGAATTTTGGTGGCATGACATATACCTCTTATTCTTATTCTTATTCAATATGGGGGCGGTAAGGCCTGCACTGACGTCCCGCTTGGGGTGTATTGTGCATTTCCCCCTGCCAGGAACTACCCCATCCACCCCAGCTCCTTAAAATAACGGAGTGTGGTTTTTGTGTGCTGGCATAACTGTTCCAGTGATGAAGTTGTTGTATTTGTAATTGAATTCTGTGAGTCTTCAGGTGAGTCTTTATGTTTTGTGGAATGTTGCTCTAGCATTCCAGTGTTGACTCTAATTTCTTCAGTGACAGCACACTGAGCTATTACGTGTTCTACGGTTTCGTTTTCCTCCATACATCCCCTACACAAAGGGCTATCTGTGACCCCTATTTTGTGTAGGTGGTAGTTGAGGTTACAGTGACCTGTTATAAGGCCTACCATTAGACGAAGATCTTGACGTTGTAACTTTAACAAGTTGTTGACATATACCTCTGTTCTTCTACCAAATTGAACGCTGGCACTGTCTATTAAATCTTCCTTTCTACTGACACATTATCAAATGATCAGGAAAGAGAAAAATAATGGAAATCCATTGGATGATAGTGTGGCAGTGTGCACCTGTAATAAAAAGACTAGAAATTAGTTTAAGTATAGTTAGTCACTAAGTTTGGCTGAAAGCGCAAATTGCCGGTGGACATTGAGACATAAAATCTACAACTGAAGTCTCAGGGAGATAAACGCTGTTACTGCCAATTCTGGCTAAAAGAGCAAATTGCCAGTTGTCATGGACATTTTAGATATAAAATCTATGTCTCAGGGAGATCGCGAAATTCCAGTTCAGTTATTTATACAACATTCTTCTGAAAAAGGGTTTCACTTCTACGTTCATCATCTGTACAGCAAAGAAGTGGAACTCATTGCTCGCATCTTTGTTTCCTGAATGATATAATCTGGGAGTCTTTAAGTTTGCAGTGAATAGGTATCTTCTAGGCAAGCATGTTACATCTTCGGCCGCTTCGTCACTTTCCATCTTGTGAGATAGTGGTCAAATTACGTAACATGCATAAAAAAAAAGGGCCTCTATGGAGCTTTTAATTATTACTGTTTTTAAATATCATTATGAACTTTAATTTTACTAGTAAGTAACTAGTAGAATGCATTGCTAAAATCATTCGCATCACACACAAAAAATTCTCTTACCTGTTTAAAGATTGGTAAGTTGACCTCATCAATGACAAATGGAGGCTGCAGATTGGCTGACAACCAGCTGGATGGTCTTACGATATGGTAACGTGTGTACAATTTCGATTACCATTTAAGTACCATGTCGTTATCTATTCTTGCAGTTTTAAGTGATGTCAATAACTGAACGATTCGCAACTCTTTAGCTGATCGGCGAGCGAACCTTGTGGCACATTTAACTGTAAGTAGTATTCATCGTGAGCCCATTTCGTTTCCACAGCTGGGACTCGTCTCTATGGGAGTGCTATAATCCACTGGCTCAGTGCTAGTTGAATCATGACACGTATCTTTTTGTGATTATTCGACATCCCCGTATTTCTCTTTTAACAATATTATATTGAGTAGACATTCAATGGATAACGTGAGAAAGTGATTGGAACTGTTGACGTGTGGGATTCGAGCCAGTCACACAATTAACTACTAAGCCTCACTCTCTCGCATATGTTTCTTTATATGCCGTTTTAAAACGCTTTCAGAAGCACATTTATAATAACACAAATCACATTTGATCGGTTTTTCTGTGTGCGTGTTCATGTGTTTTATCATATTACTTACATGCGCACACTTATATTCACATAAATAGCATTCAAACGGCTTCTCTCCCGTATGTGTTCTGTAGTGTTGTTGTAAACTACTTTGCTGTGAACATTTATATTCGCACATATTACATTCGAACGGTTTATTCCCTGTGTGTCTTAAATAGTGTCGATTCAAATCGCCTTGACGTAAAGCTTTGTAATCGCATATTCTACATTCAAATCTTCTTTCTCCCGTATGGATAAGGGTATGTTTATCTAAATCATATTTACGTGAGCAAGTGTACACACACATAGGACATTCGAAAGGTTTCCCACCGGTGTGTATTATTAGGTGTCTCTTCAAGTTACCGGAAGACACACTTTTATAATCACACATATCACATTTGAACGGTTTCTCTCCCGTGTGTTTTCTGATATGGATTTTCAAATTGCAGACACTTGAAGATTTAAAGTTACAAAAAGTGCAATTCAAGGAATTCTCTTTAACTGACCCTCTTTTGAGGCTCGTCATGATGACGTAACTTCTAGCTTTTTCATTGTTTGTCTTCTGATTAACCTGTTGATGAGAGGAAGTGGATGAGCTTGGTCTTAACTTTATATATACCTATATATAAATTAACAAATAAATGTAACTATGCATAACTCTTTTTTTTTGTGCTTTCACACTCACTGCTTACCATCACACCCAGTACCAGAGAAACAAATTATTTGTTCTTCAGCATGTTTGTTTTCGTTCCATGTGTTCCCACCGAGAATCGAACCAATTTATTAAATATTGCAAAATTGTTATTACAGTATCTTAGCTTATAAAAAGATTTTTCACTGGATTCTTGTACAAAATGTTCCGATATTTAATTGGTCGTTGAAGGGTATTAAGCATTTTCAAGGCTCCTCGACAGAAAATAGTTAATTTAATTATGAACTATTTACTTACAAGAGGTACATGGCTCCTCGTCAATTCCAACAAAGAGTTTATTATAATTAATTAATACGTAATAGGTACTTACCTCTTCGTTTTCGACATTTAAATTAACAAACACGGTTTTAATTTCCTAAATACATAATACAAAATCAAGATACAGTTTCCATCCGAAATTTCAGCTCCAACCACAGACCACAGAGAGTACTACGCTCCGACTTAAACTCTTCCTTATGTAGGTACTCTAGGGATGTTAACGGCCATTTTGACACCGTAACTATGCATTTGCCACTCTATAGCTGACTGATCATAATGAAAAAATCATGGAACTAAAAAGTATTCTCAATTATTTAGTAGTTCCATGCGCCGCGCCCGGTCGGTTCCTCACAACCATAAAAGCTCCTTTATGCTCATAACGAGCTAGATTTATCCATACATACTTTATTATCCTCTTTGAATTGACTAACATAGAATTTAGCTGGGCCTACTTATTAAAAAATGAATTCACTCTACCCAAGTTCACCAATGAATGTAAATAATTGTTACTTACGCTAGTTATCCTCTAGACTCTAGAAGTCTAGACAATAAGTTTATCTCGATGAATATATTTAAGACCTACCATTCCCACCAGTATATACACACCTGCCTTCGTCTTTTTCCCAGAACAGTATAATTTGGAAGTCTTCAAGCCTAGAGTGAATCAAAATCAAATCAAAATCGTTTATTCACATAGGCCCCAAAGAGGCACTCATGAAAGTTAATGACTCCACTGCCAGATTCATCTGCATCATCTGCCATCTCGAGAAGAATCTGTCTGAATAGGTAACTTCAAGGAAAGCATGCTACATTTTCGGCCCATCATCACTTTCCATAGGGTGAGATAGCGGTCAAATATCAGTACATAAAAAAAAAAGATTGACTAGTTTGCTTAAGATTAAGGATGATTAAAAAAAATAGTCATTATTATTATAGGTATTATTTATAATGAAAAAAGATTACTATCTACTAACAATTACTCATAATAACTGGTTTGACACACAGCATAATATAATGAGTAGTACAATTAGGGTGGTAACTATTTCCGAAAATATACTTACTGCATACCTACATGCTAAAAAATTAATTAAAATACACTCGGCTAAGAACCTGTTTCACCACCTATCATGCAGATAATTTCATACAAATTCTATTTTAGTTTTGGATATATCTAATCCGATAGAAATTGCCTTCATGGATGATACAGTGCATGCAAAAATGTTTGTATAAGTTTGCAACAAATTCTATGTGTAAACGCTGCATAGAATAGAATTAGTAGATGGGTCGAATCGCATGTTGCGAAAGGGGGCTAGATGGAAAAAATTAGGACCAAAAGTTGTAACGATACTTGTTGCTATAGTTGTAAGCCTAGCAGTACTTGGAGGGTGACCGCCTGGGAACACCGCGAGATGTTGTTTTTTGCATGTTTCTTTTAATTTTGGAATGTCATCTATCTATCAGGCATAAAAAAAAAAAAAAAAGCGAATGTTCCTTATCGCGCTTTCCGAAAGGGGGCTAGACGGAAATTGAACTTCGTTCCAACCGGGTGTCCCTTGACACCTCTCAAGTATTTTTTTTTTAATTCATGATTGGCAAACTTTTGACCACCATCTCACCTAATGGTAAGCAAGACTAATACTACCTAACTGTCCCAAAGCTTGAAATGGCAATTAAAATATAAATGAAAATAAGCCGGCACCCATGGAAACAAAGATACCCTTCAATCATACTCACACACACAACATTCACCTTAACAGTATTAGTACAATATTTTTTTGACATTCTTACACATTTTAAATAGTAATTGCGCATTCCTGTGCAGGCTTCTCTAATTTACCCCCTGATTTAGAACTTTTTGATAACTCAATTATCGTACGATAAACATACTCTTAAATAACCGAAATTGATCTGTTCAATATGTAAATTCTAGGTGTCACTGAACTAAAATGGGTACCATACTTATCAGCAACTTGCTCATCTCACATCTCAGGAGCGAACACATTACCACCAACATTAACTCAAATATAGCCATATTCCTAAATGTTCTTTTAGCACTATAGTTGAGGAAATAGCATCTGAAGTCTACATAGGATCATCTTCTACGATAACTGAGTAATTACAAACAGATGTTGACATGGACATCCTTTATGTCTGTAGTTGAGGACTAACCAACCGATGTCGCCATTTTATGTGTCCTCACATGTTGCCTTAAACTATTTTCAGTGACACATTTGCAGTCACACAAATGACAAGCGAACAATTTCTCTTTCACAGGTTTCAGATGTGTCATTTTATGCTTTTTCAAACCATATGCGGTGTTACACCTGTATTCACACAAGTTGCATTCGTACGGTTTCTCTCCCGTGTGTATAAGGAAGTGCTTGTTTAAGTGGTGCTTAGTGGTACATTTATAATCGCATAAGTCGCATTCAAACGGCCTGTTACCGCTGTGCATTCGCATATCGTGTAGGGTCAAGTGTTGTTTCCGTAGACATTTGTAATCACACAAATCACATTCGAAGGGTTTTTCCCCAATGTGTGTTTTAATATGTTGATTCATATTTTGTTGCTGCGCACATCGGTAGTTACATAAGTCACATTTAAATTGATTTCCTTTTATATGGTTTATCGTGTGCTGTTTTAATTGTTTGGCAGTAACGCATTTGTAGTCGCAAATTATGCATTTGTGAGGTTTCTCATCAGAGTGCTTTCGCAATGTATGTTCTTTTAGCTGGAATTTCTTCGTGCATCTGTAACCGCATGTTTCGCATTCAAAACGCTTTTCACCTGTATGTGTCAGCATATGTTCTTTTAAAATGGATTGGTATTTAAATCTATAATCGCATAATTCACACTTATACGGTTTCTCGCCACCAATATGTTTGAGCATGTGTCGATCTAAATCCTTTGGCTTCGAACAAGTATAGTCACATACTATACATTCATACGGTTCCATGTTTTTTTTAATTTCAATAGTTATTAAATTTTGTTGGGGATCTTGTTCAGTCATTGTTAATATCTCTTTTTTTTTCCGTTCTTTTTATTCTGTTTTTTTAATTCTAATGATTTCTTCAGATAGCTCAGACCTAGCCCTTCATGCCACGTAAAAGATCTAAATGGCGTTCTTGCTAATCAAAAATATTTTAATTTGTATCATTCGTTTGGACCAGTACTGAATTCACCGACCTTTTCTTTTATTGGCTTTTTATATGTATATGTTATTTTTTAACGAATTATTTATTGTGCATTTGTTTGTTCAAATAATCAACTCCGAATTCTAATTTGACTTTTTATTCATTAGGTTTGGACTCCTGTAAAAAATAAATTTATGGATAGAAGTACATCATACACTATTACATATAATACTATTCTGATAGGATAAATTCCAGAAAAAATTACTCTTGGGGGAAAATTTGTCCGAGAATCAAACCCAGTACCTCAATTATCTTTCACACCATTATAGTAGACGGAAAGAATTGAGATAAGAGAACTAGAGCTGGGCTTGATCACTATCGAATGTTAAAGTGATGATGAAGTACAAGATTTTAATTCTAATTCTGAGTGGGGCGATGAGTCCTGCACTGATGTCGTAAAGTGAGCATTTCACCCTGCCAACTCTCACCCAAGCCATTCCACTTATTTAACATAAGGGAGTATTGCCCTGGGATGCTGGCACAGTTGTTCCAGTGTGATAGATGACAGAGGTGGTGTAGATGGGTGTTGTGAGAAGCATGATGGTTACATGGTGCTGGTGGTCCCATAAGTGACCTCAAGTGAGTAAGTTGCTTTAGTAACTCACATCGCTTTATTTTTTAAGAATGGTCGAAGATATTACATGTTTACCAAGATGGTGCTAGTATATGCTATACCTCTCAAGCCAACTCTTTCTTTAAAGGCCAAACCATATTGCCTATTGTGGGCCTTAAACCTAAGATACATTAGCTGCAGTACCACCTTTTTAGATGAAAATAACTTAGTGGGTGCTGACTGCTGGCTTTCCCCTCACTCTTTAAGGTATTCACAGGTCTATAGGTAACTGTAACTGTGATAAGTTGATTGATGCCTTAGATACCAGGTAAGCATGAATTTCCAATAAATGTATACCATTACGGCACAGATCTTTTGGTGAACAGCACAGACCTTATCATGGCCAACACTACTGTTAAAGATGTAATATGCAGGGTTAATAGGGCGGGATATTATCTATCTACATATACCGTCTAAGTAGGTCGATACTCTCATGTTTTAATAGTTTAGATTTGTTATGAAACCTCGTTTACAAAACCGATATGATACCTGATAAAATCTAACTAATAATAACTTACCTTTGCTTTCGAAATGCAAATAATATTTTGATTTATATCATGATTTTAATGACAGTAAGATGAAGATCGTACGCTGCTAGGGTCTATGGTTTTCTGTAACTGTTTTCGTAGAAAATCGATAAGTTTGTTTTAATGAAAATTTAAATTAATGCAGAGACAATGATATATGGAAAAACTACGCGATAGAATAAAGTTGACAAAAATATTTTTCTCAGCGGCCATAATCGTACTGCTTTAAATAATATGTCAATTTCAACTGTCAAACTTAGGGCCTTGTCAAAAACCTTGCGTTCCAAAACTAGTTCGTGAGCAAAAGCGGAATTCAAGCTCACAATCATGTTTTACCGTAGCAAAACTAGTGATATTATATTATTATATAATACATCGCGACGTGAGCTTTCCTTTAGAAGAAACATTCTAATAAATTTAAATTTATTTTAAATCACGCGGTCGTAGCGTGAGGCGTGAGATTCTTTCGTAACGTCATCTCGACTTGACAGATCGCCTATCGCAATAATTACACACAATCGGGCTGTGAGCGTTGCGGTGGTTGCCGATAAATTTTGGTTTGCGGCTGAAAGCTACTACGTATTTAAAAAAACGAATGGTGGGGTTTTTGCCGCGAAAGTAAAAAATGACGTTGTTGATTTTGTATCATTTTCATGTGTAATATTATTGACGACCCAGTTGGCGCGGTGGTCAAGTGTCTGCCCTCTGTGCCGTGGTTTCTGGGTTCGATTTCCGGCAGGAGCACACTTTTCCTTTCCAAGGGATATTTGTGCTTCTGGTTCTGGGTGTGATTGTGTGTGTGATATGTAAATGTTTCCGGCACCCACGATACAAGTCTTTGAACTTAGTGTGGGGCTGTGAGTGTGAATGCGTTTGTTGTTTTTTTTTAATATTGGTGGATTATTGACCGTTAATACTTAGTAAATGTGCATAAGTGTAGGCAAGTCATACAAAGTTGAAAAACGTGATTTTCGCCTTCGCTCCAAAACTCCAATAGAAGTTCTAGTAAAGTTTTTACCACTCTACTAGGGCATGACTTGACTATAACTGGACCTTGACTCTTTTACTTGACTTTGACTGTGACTTGTGACTATGACCTATAATATGAAATACACTTGAAATATATTATCACTTGACACTGGCTAAATGCACAAGATTGCGAAGCCAAAAAAAAAAGAAGGGTGGCAAAGCTCATTCGTGAAAATAAGGCAAAGAAACTGAAGAAACGGTACGCACTCTGTTCATACATTGATAAAAATCTAAACACATTTGAAGATAAAAAAGATATAATAAATAAAATAAAAATCCGACTGCAAAAAACAAGCAAATTCTAACACGCACAGTGTACAGTCGGAAATCTAGTTTGGCTCAAATCTTACCAGTGATGAGTTCCGACTTTTAAGAGGCCGGGAAGTCTGTGAAACGAGTCTATGGCTGTCTCTGTTTAACTGGCAAACTGTGCCCATGCTTGATGCGATAGCACTACCGACCGAACAAATTATGATAGGTGCCGTAATACCAAACATTATGAATGAAAATGTAATGTTTAGCCATTGTTTTTTTGCATTAATAGTATTACCTTGAAATAATAATCTATGTTCCTGTTGTAATGCCAAAAGAAATGAGTTAGTTTTTAATACAAAACGAATAAGTCAAAGATGAGACATTTACGTCGTAATAATGTGTGAAAATCAATTGGTTTATATTTCGTTTTAGGTTATTATTTTGGAATAAAAACTATCCAGGAACCTAGATTAATATATTTTTAATGTGAATAACAGCACAGTATGGTGGTAATATGCTTGAATTATAAATAATTTCGGTATTACGATTGTATGGGAAAATCAACCACCGCATACCCCTTAAATTCACAATTTTTTTATTGATAGTATTTGACAACCTTCTCACATTATCACTATGTTCTTCATTAGAATTTATTTAATTTCCTTGATTTTTACAGTCGGGTTTATAATTAAAGTACTAATATTTTTTTATTTAATGTTTTTTATATTAAATTTATTTTTTATTTTGCACTTTTTTCTTCGTATACTTACTATCAATTACGGACTGTGGTTGAATTGGAAATGGTGTTAATATTATAACTGTCCCTCTGCTTTTGCAGAGTCCGCCTGGGGCTTCTGGGGCTCCATGCGTTCCTGAGAGATAGGATCTTGACAGAAAGACAAACGGACAACGAAGTAATCTCTTTAAAAAAGATTACGTTATCTGTGTGTCTATCTGTCAAGACCCTATCTCTCAGGAACCTATAAAACGCTTTCACACTCACAGCCCCACACTAAGTTCGATGACTTGTGTCGTAGGTGCCGGAAACATACACATCACACACACAATCACAACCAGACCCAGAAACACAAACCTATATGTAAGCCTTTCTTTTTTTGCCATCAGAGGTACGTAACTTCAATAAACTTTACGTACCTATTTGCCTGTCATTCTATGCTTATTCAAAATCGAAATCGTTTAATTCAAGTGGGCCCCAAAGAGGCACTCATGAAAGTTAATGACTGCCAGATTCGCAAAATTACAGCCTATACTTATATGTATATATATACCAATGCTTAGAGTGTTAACCTTCCTCGACCACATCATCACTTACCATCAGTCGTGAGTGACCAAACGCTAGCCTATTAGAGATAGAAAAAGGTCGTTTTCATATAAAAATATAAAATATACTTACTTTTTTTTCAAGCTAAGCAAAAACATAGTTACCAACATCCAAATGTACATTTCGTTGGCGGAAAGTGCCAACATATACCAATCGGGACATCGAACCCGCACCCGTATGGCTTATGCGTCTGTAACCACTGAACCATAGTGCGACGTGAACCGTGCGATGGTGAAGTAACGAGGCGATGCTACGTGAGTGGAGTATGCTCTACTTCATATACTAACTTATCACACTAAACCCTACTTATAATATACTAGCTGCGCCCCGCGGTTTCACCCGCGTTGATAATGATGAAAAGTGATGATGATGATGATGATGATGAAAAATAGATGTTGGCCGATTCTCATAGATACCGGATAAGCACAAAAAATTTCATCAAAATCGGTCAAGCCGTTTCGGAGGAGTATGGCAACGAAAACTGTGACACGAGAATTTTATATGTTAGACTAGTCGTGCCCCGAGGCATCGCCGCTATTATCAAGTTAAAAAGCAGCCTATGTGTTAATCCTAGGTATAAGCTATGTACATTCCAAATTTCATCCAAATCTGTTCAGCCGTTAAAGCGTGAAGAGGGAACAAACATACTTACACACAATGTTTCGGATTTATAATATTAGTAGGATTATTTTTAATATTATGAATGAGAAAGACTCTGTCTGTAACGCTTTCACGCATAAACCACTTAACCGATGTTGATGAAATTTGGTACAAAGACTAGAGCTTAGTAATGTACATAGGCTACTTTTTATCCCGGAATTTCCGCGGGTAAAACCGCGGGTAAATTGAACTGCCCGTTGGTTAGTTTGATGTGCGTTCTCCTACTAAGTAGGGGTTCGATTCCTGGCGGGAATACAAGATTTTCGCCCAAAAATCCCCAAATTTGTGATTCTTGGTGTGATTGTGCGTATGTTATGTGGATGTTTCCGGCGCCCACGACACAAGTGCGAGTACGAAATCGAAAAATAAAGAAAACATTTTACATTTTATTTTTATTGTATTTCAATCAATCAAATAAAAAAAAATGTGTTCATGCATATGATTAATTAAAACAATTAGTTGTTTCATACATCCAGTTTAATTATTCCGAATCAGTTTAATTAAAGGAGAGGAGAACATTGCAGTGCCATACAGAGGACTATATGACTTTCTTATTTTTACAGTGTTTTTTTGACAAATATCATAATTTTTTCTTAATAGTAGCAGGACTGTGAATTAAAACGCATTTTTAGGTACGTATTATTCGATCTCTCTTTAATATAATCGATATCTATACGATTACTCACAGAGTACCTCGTATATCGATTACTCGATTACTGTAGTAGAGCATCCTGCCGTGCAGTCACGCATCGCATACGCGGTACAATACGTGTGACTCACACATGCGCGGTTTGAACAGGTGAGCCTGCACACATAAACAGCAGCGTATAAACAGGCTGATTACATATAATGCTTACATTTTTTTTACTTGATAGGTTACAGTAGATCGAGTAGTTAAAATGGTTATTAATATGGGCCCCATAGAGGCACTCATGAAAGTTAAACCATCTGAAGTGAAAACGTCTCTATCAGATCTGGTTTAGGCGTGCGTTAATTGTCAGTCGGGTCTATTAGGGACACAAAGGACGAGATCATATATATTTTATATATAATATATGTATAAACATAAACTCTTTTACACTCACGGCTTCACATTAATTTCGATGACTTGTGTCGTGGGTGCTGGAAACATTTACATTACACATACAATCACACCCTGAAACAGAACAAGAAACACATTTTCTTTAGAGAGAAACCCGGTGTTCCCACCGAGAATCGAACCCGATACTTGCAGCTTAGAAGGCGAATGCGCACCCATCTAAGACAACGGTCTGTTCAAAGTGTTAAAAATACCGTTGTATTAGGTATTCTAAATTAAAATAATTAAATTTTATTTAGTCGATCTTTTTTTAATCAACCTGTATACCTTATCACTTCACCTCACCTCATAGTGTAGCAATCTACAAAATTATTAAATACGCTTTACAAACTTCAAAATGAACCTTATGACTAAATAAATTAAGCCCACTGTTCCCATTTTCCAAAGAACATGTTTCTTGTTTGGATACGCATCACGACCAAAACAGGTAGACCTACCTCCCCCCTTTACTCTATACAAACTTGCTACAAGTGAAGAGAAAATATACCTCAAGTTAGAGGTCACGAATCGCTGGTTATTACGCGATCCGATTTTGAAAAGCGAATTAGGTATTCACATTTGCGCTTTGCCCCGCTTCGGACGTCGCCATATTGTTTTTACTTTTTTAATTTTACTTTTAATTTTTCTTTTTAATTTCGCGCGTGGTTTAGTGTGTTCGATTATTATTATTGAGTGTTATTGTGTGAATTTTAGTGTATTTTTTTATGGTTTGGTAAGTATTTGTTAATTTAGTTACGTCATGTAGATAAGGCTTTGTTATGTTGAAAATCTGTTGTAAAAAAGTAATAATTGTAAGAATGTATGGCGCGAATTCGCTTTTTTTTCTTTTTTGAACGTAGAGCTATAAAGATATGAGGTGATACGTGGACAGGGAAATGTATAGATACGGGGTTTTCTGTATTGGAATTATTTTTGTTATTATTATCTATTATTATCGTCAGTAAAGATAATAGATAACTTACATAAGTGATGAAATTTTCTGTTACTTGATTGGAATGTAGGTAAAGGTTGTATCCTACCAATTTTATAAATCCGAAAGTTTGTGTGTAAGTATGTTTGTTCCCTCTTCACGCTTTAACGGCTAAACGGATTTGGATGAAATTTGGAATTTACATAGCTTATACCTAGGATTAACACATAGGCTACTTTTTAACTTAATAATAGCGGGCGAAGCCGCGGGGCACGGCTAGTTATCTATGACATAAATCCGGTATGTAAGTTTGTTTGATCCCTCTTCACGCTGTAACGGCTGAACGGATTTAGATGAAATTTAGAATGTACATAGCTTATGCCTAGGATTAACATATAGGCTACTTTTTAGCCTTATCAACGTGAGCGAAGCCGCGGGGCACGGCAAATATGTAATGTAATTTAAACTGTCTACAATTTTATAAGTCAAAACATAAACGCTTTCACACGCACAGCCCCACACTTAGTTCGATGACTTGTGCAGGAAACATTCACATCACACAATCGCAACCAGAACCAGAAACACAAAAGCTTGTGAAAAAAATTGGTGTCCCCGCTGGGAGTCGAACCCGATACCACTGTTTAGAAGTTTGACGCGTACCTAACTAAGCCAGCTATTTATATATGTTCATAGATAATACCATAGTTTCCATACAATATTGAAAGTCTCTATTTACCGACTTCACAAAAAGCAGGAGGTACTCAAATCGACAGTTTTTTTATATGTGTTACTTCTCTGACTTCTTTCCACGTGAATCGATTTTTAATTTTTTTTTTGTTTGATAGATGTTGCTTTCCAATTGGTGCCATTTAAATTTGATCAAGATCTGAATAATTTTTGAGTTATCCTCAATAATGCGTATTCTGTGGACTACATTGACGATATTCTCGTTTTTAACCGACTTCAAAAGTTACCTCCTAACTTCTATCTTTGTGCGCCGATTTCGATGATTACTTTTTTATTTGAAACCTGGAGCTTTCTATGTGGTCCCATTTAGGTAAATTTGGTCAAGATCTGATTACTAGTTTTTGAGTTATCGTCAATGATACGTGTTTAATACGTTGAATCTGATCAAGGTTCCGAAGATAAAGCGGTGAAGTCGTTCTATTAAATTTTGCTTGCGTTTAATTATTTTTGTTTCTACTATACTTTTATCCAAATAAAACATAGACATGACACTCAGAGATAGCCTAGCTATAAGTGAAGGAATTTTCAGAATCAGATTAGGGTTTTTTTTTTAACTGCCCTTTGGCTCATTTAGGTGAGGTTTCGCCCTCTAAGCAATATAAGATATCGGGTTCGATTCCCGGCGGAAACACAAATTTTCTCCCCAAGGAAAATTTGTGTTTCTGGTTCTGGTTGTGATTGTGTGTGTGATGTAAATGTTTCCGGCACCCACGACACAAGTCTTCCAACTTAGTGTGAAAGCGTTTAAGCGTTTTAAATTTATAGGGAATGAGGTAGGGGCTTGAGCCCCTTAGCTTCTTCCTGAATCCGCCACTGTATATAGGTACCTACACTGCAATTTTACGACATCTGATTGCAATTAGTATATTATTATGTTCTGAGTTTACACAATACTTGTGTAAATACTTGGAAACATTACAAAATGTTCTAACACGTCGGTTTCTAAGCAAACACAAAGCGAACGGACTTTTCAGTATAATGACGGACGGCGTGCGGGGACGCGGTCGCGGGCGCCGCTGGGAGGCGACCGCGATCTGTTATTTTTTTTTGTTAACTTAGGCAAAAGGCTCAAGTGCAAAATGTCTATCTGTCGAAATTCATTTCAAAATCGTTTATTCACATGGGCCCCAAAGAGGCACTCTACTGCCAGATTATTTTTTATGTACAGTGTTGCTTCTCGCATATTATTGTTATAGTTGTTATGTAGATGAAATTTGGAATGTACATAGATTATACCTAGGATTAACACAAGGGCTCCTTTTTACCTTGATAATAGCGGGCGAAGCCGCGGGGCACGTCTAGTATAATATATGTATTTATATTATAAGTATATGTATTTACTAGCCGTGCCCCGCATCTTCGCCTGCTATTATCAAGTTAAAAAGTAGCCTATGTGTTAATCCTAGGTATAATCTATGTACTTTCCAAATTTCATCCAAATCCGTTCTGCCGTTAAAGCGTGAAGAGGGAACAAACATACTTACTCACTTACACACATCATCACTTTCCATCAGGTGAGATAGTGGCCAAACGTTTGCCTATCGTAAATAAAAAAAAAAGCTGGCATCGATTCACGACGAAAAAAAATCCTTAGCAAGGAAAAATGCTTCTGATTGTTGTTTCCGGCACCCGTGAAACAAGTCTTTGAATTTAGTGCGGGGTGTGAGTGTAACAGCGTTTATTGCCGTTTATAATGGCATGTTCAATTTAGTTATCGTGAATAGTTTACCGAACACTTTCGCATTAGTTATATCACACTTTCGCTTTAGCTATCTTCGATAGAGTTGGACACGCAATGGTTACGAATCTATTACGACCCTATAGTTGGCGTAGTGAGCTAGTCTCCGACCGCTGCGCCATGGGGCATGGGTTCGATTCTTGGAAGGTTGATTTTGTAAGATTTTCCAAAACCTGTGATTATTCGACTGTTAATGTGTAGTAATGGTGGATTATTAACCTTTAATACTTAGTAAACGTGTATAAGTGTAGGCAAATCATACAAATTTGAAAAACGTGATTTTTGCTCTCGCTCCAAAAGTTTAATAAAATAGTAAAGTTTCTACCACTTTACTAGGGCATGACTTGACTATGACTGGACCTTGTGGCTTGACTTTGGCTGTGACTTTTGACTAGGACTTTTGATATGAAATACACTTGAAATATATGTATTATTACTTGACACTGGCTAAATGCAGAAGATTGCGAAGCCAAAATTATAAAAAAAAAACGCCGGATCAGCTATAATTTATAGTTCTATATAATTATAAAATATCACGAGAATCGGTTGAGAAATACGACCTATAGAGGAGAACAACCGGAAATCCGTCGGACATACGAAAGCAATTTTGCCCAAGCTGAAACGGAAACGCTTTGCTCGCTCTGCTCACTCCGTCAACTAAACTCTAAAACTTTATAAACCAAACTTTAGTTTAGTTTAGTTGACTAAATTATTAAGGTGGCGATACCAGAATTTCAACTAAAATGCGTGTTTTTGTAACCGTTTTACTCGACATTCATAATAAAACCAGATAAATAAAAATGTTTGTCGTAATCTGTGTGATACGATAAATGATGCCTTCTTCTTTAAATATTCATAACGTTCGTAAATATAAAGGAAATAAATATCAAATCTCATGCAAATAATATCAATTTGTATTTTTGTAACCATTTCGTTCCGCCATTTTATATCACAACACTTTGAAAGTTATTTCATATACGTATATTTACTAGACAAATGATGTCTTCAGCTTAATTTTTTTTTATTTAAGGCGCATTTTCACGAAATTTGAATAAAACCATTAAAAATCAAAGATCGCCACGCGCGACCTAGCGTAACCGCCACGATGTAATTCACGCAATATACACCTTTACTTACAAAAGCGTAAGGGGGATAATTGGCCGTGGTTAAAAAAGGTGCTCGCATTGACGTATACCAGCCCCTTAACTAAATACTGTAGTAATATAATTTCTTTGACGGCAATACCTACATATCATTCGGTATCAGACGTTTATCGAAAAGATAATGCCTTGAGATAAGATTTTTCAGTAGAACCGATTTCAGGGAAACCTATAATATATAATAATCTAGAAATCGATCGCTAGATCTGCCTTTAGTGTTTATTTGTTACTAGTTGTGCCCTGCGGCTGCACTCGCTTTATGCAATCCCCTTTTAATTTCTTTCATTTTGATACCCTACTCGAAAGGTTTGGTTAGTCTTTTTTTTATTAAATTTTTCGCGCCAAAAATCCGCCATTCTGTTTTTCTAAGGCCACTTGGATTTCTAAGACGAATAATTATAACGATACCTTAACTGTCGAAACCCATCTAGCCGTTTGGAAAATACGAGGTAAATAAAGAAATTTACAAATATACATACATTATAGGTACATTCATGATTATTCAAAATACAGATTTAACTAAACTAATTACCTAATACAAAAAGTCATTAGTCGGCAATGTGCCCAAACTGCTGGCTGCGTTACCTCGTTGCACAGTGAGACTTAATTGCTGTGCAAAATACAAACCGGCATTTTGGTCACGTGTCGTATAGGTACATACGCGCGTAAATAATAACCCTTCCTTGGCAGTCGTGTAAAAAATATACAATATAATAAAATAGTACAATAAGCAACAATCTTCACATTAAAATCATCATAAATATACAAGGTGTTTTCAAGAAAACTCTTGGGATGTCTTTTTTGATTCTTCAAATATTTTTTAAAATATTTAGAATTAACTGGCATTGACATGCATATAACGAGGTGCGGCGATGTCGTTCTTTGCTGGATAGTGTAGTTTAAACAACCAATAATTACTAGCCGTGCCCCGCGGCTTCGCCCGCTATTATCAAGTTAAAAAGTAGCCTATGTGTTAATCCTAGGTATAATCTATGTACATTCCAAATTTCATCCAAATCCGTTCAGCTGTTAAAGCGTGAAGAGGTACAAACATACTTAAATTTGGAATGTACATAGCTTATACCTAGGATTAACACATAGGCTACTTTTTAACTTGATAATAGCGGGCGAAGCCGCGGGGCACGGCTAGTAATATTATAAGTCCGTAAGTTTGTGTTTTAGTGTGTTTGTTTCCTATTCACGTTGAACGGATTTGGATGAAATTTGGAATGCACATAGCTTATACCTAGGATTAACACATAGGCTATTTTTAACTTGATCAAAGCGAGCGAAGCCGCAGGGCACGTCGTATTATAAAGGCGAATGTTTGTGAGTGTGTTCGTATGTTTATGACCTCTTCACGCTCAAACGGCTGGACCAATTTTGATGAAATTTAGTATAGAGGTAGCTGACTTTCTAGATTAACGCATAGGCTACTTTTTATCCCGGAATTCCAGCGGGTCCGGGACTTACGCGGGTAAAACCGCGGGACGAAGTAAGTCCATAAAACATTAAATAACATCCGTATTTGCAAGTTCTACGATGAAAATCCTTGAAAACAATTAAATTTAATTAAGACACTTGAGTAAACAAAGAATGTAGCCATTGTTACAAATAATAAGTTTCACAAGTGTGCGAAAAGTCCGTCACGAAAAACAATGCGTTTTATGTAATTAACAAACTGTCAAACGTCATCCATTTTTTTTTACACTCACAGCCCCACACTTCGATGACTTGTGTCGTAGGTGCCGGAAACATTCACATCACACACAATCACAACCAGAACCAGAAACACAAATTTTCCTTGGGGAGAAAACTTGTGCTCCCGTCGGGAATCGAACCCGATGCTTAGAAGGCGAACGTCACCCAATTAAGCCAACGGACAGTTCAATTTATGTTTGACAAACCTCCTGTTCGCTCGAAGCGTTTCGCTTCCTTATCATCCGTACATATATATATATATTTACGCATTAACGATTAATAATCCTCTATTATTACATACTATTATCAAGTTAAAAAGTAGCCTATGTGTTAATCCTAGGTATAATCTATGTACATTCCAAATTTCATTCAAATCCGTTCAGCCGTGAAAGCGTGAAGAGGGAACAAACATACTAACACACATATTTACACACAAACTTTCGGATTTATAACATTACCTAGTAGGATTAATACTTGAAGAATCACAGGTTTTGGAATAAATAAACTCAATCAACAAAGTTTCCCCTTTTTGCGGCAAAACTCCTTGGTCAAGGTTATAGTCATGTGGTGTGTAAGGTTAAAAACATAACACCTGCTTTATCTCCATTTCACATACCGCACCGCTAATGTAACCTTGCTTCTGTAATGTATATTATCATACAGATAAGATACCTGTAACGAAGTTAGTTCGGTTCTTTTATGATACAATCTAGTATTAATTATCGTTTACTTTACAAGGGAATTGGCTTCATGTTGCACACTAGCCGTGGTTCGCGGTTTCGCCCGCGTTTGTCATGTTAAAAAGAAGCTTATGTATAAGGTATAAGCTATGTATATTCCAAATTTCATCCCAATCCGTTCAGAGTAAAGAGAAAACAACTTATATACACAAAGTTTCGGATTTATAATATTAGTGTGATGAACAAAACCAACAAAACCACATTAAGTAGTGTCTCTGTGACCTGAAGAACTCGCGTATTTTTCGACGCATCCACACTCACAGCCCCACACTAAGTTCAAAGACTTGTATCGTGGGTGCCGGAAACATTTACATGACACACACAAAATAGACCCAGAACCAGAAGCATAAATATCCATTGGGTAGGAATGTATGCTCCCGCCGGGAATCGAATCCAGGAACGGCGCAGAGGGCGGAGACCTGTCCACTGCGCCACTGGGTGCTGAAATATGGCTGAAATATATGTTTTACTATCTTCGCCATATAAAAAAAAAACAAAGATGAATCGACCAAAAATTTCCAAATCATTATCGTACCTGTACACAAAATTTCACGAGATTTGATTGAGAAATGCGGCCTGTAGAGGAGAACAAACGGACATCCGCCGGACATACGAAAGCAATTTTGCCCAAGCTCGTCGCTCGCGCTTCACGATCGCTCGGTCAACTATGTGCGCCTGTGGTGGTAGAGCGTTTTTAACCTCCGATGCAAAAAGAGGGGTTTCTCTATATCTGTGTGTCTTTGGCATTGTAGCTCCCAAACGGCTGAACCGTTTTTAAATTAGTTTTTTTTTGTTTGAAAGACGACTTAATCTTTTATTATTTTTTATTTGTGACAGGCTAGTGTTTGACCACTATCTCACCTGATGGTAAGTGACGATGTGATCGAAGTTGGTAAACACACTAGACCTGGAATACGCAGGATCTCAAGGATAACTGCCGGATCGGAAGGCTATGTTTATAATAAATATCAACAGTTTTTCCATTTCCAGCGTGCAATTTAATATTTTACATTTTCAAACCTCTACACTCTACCAAACAAAAAAATCATCAAAATTAATTCATAATTGGCGGAGATAACGCGTAGCATACATACAAAAAAAACATACCTACAGTCGAATTGAGAAAGTCCTTTTTTAATTCTGTTGAAAAGTAATGCATATGTTCTGTGTTCAGGGTGTCAGTGGTTAAGAAGCTAAGAAGAAACAAACATACAAACACATTCACAAACATTCGCATTTATAATATAAGTAGGATTTTAATTAGGTTACCTTACCTACAACATTATGCTAAAGAATGTCAAAATATATCTTTAAATCCTACTAATATTATAAATCCGAAAGTTTGTGTGTAAGTGTGTAAGTGTGTTTGTTCCCTCTTCACGCTTGAACAGCTGAATGGATTTGGATGAAATTTGGAATCTACATAGATTATACCTAGGATTAACACATAGGTTACTTTTTAACTTAATAATAGCGGGCGAAGCCGCGGGGCACGGCTAATTGTATATATTTTTTAAACTATAATAGTAGTAACTTTCACTATTTTTTTATCAAATTCCTCTATCATTTAGGCATATCAAATGCCTATATTTAATCTAAACTAAAATTATACATCTATACAGCAAAGTCCTACATTTTTTACTTAAAAACTTCAAAGCACCATAGTCACGGTTTTTTAGGTCTAAAAACGTCTTTTGTCCCGGATTCTATCTCAAAAACTACTTCACATTTGAAGCTGAAACTTACGCATAATATCCGTCATATCCTGTACTTGAACAACAAATACAGAAATTAAACAATTATTACAAAGAAAAGAATTACATCAATTAACCATCATTAATTCACTTTCCATCAGGTGAAAAAGCGGTCAAATGCTTGCCTATCTAGCTTAAAAAAAACCTCAAAGTTTTTTCTATTAGGTAAATGTAGGCGCGAGATCTCAGTTCGGCTAGAACGACCAGTAATTTAAATTTTAGATTTTGAATATCCTTTTTGACGTGATAACGTCTTATAAATTGATGAACACCGGCTGCACGCACGACAAAGTGTCACGTTCCGCCTGAGCGTGCAAGCGAGAGCGCGGAACAAGCGATAGAGAGGCACGATCGGCGAAGCGTTCGTCTTATGACGTTATCACGTAAAACTATCGTCCATAAACCGACTTTAAAGACAACATTTTTTTTTCGATATGCGTTTCGGATGCCGCCTGCTACGATAGTATTGATTCACAAAAGAGGGTGCGCAGCTGTTGTTTCCCACGACAGGTGCGTCAAAACGAAATATAATGAGAAACCCTAAAATGTACTTCCACTCTAATCAACTATATTATCTACTAGCCGTGCCCCGCGGCTTCGCCCGCTATTATCAAGTTAAAAAGTAGCCTATGTGTTAATCCTAGGTATAATCTACTTACATTCCAAATTTTACCCAAATCCGTTCAGCCGTTTAAGCGTGAAGAGGGAACAAACATACTTACACACTTACACACTTACACAAACTTTCGGATTTATAATATTAGTAGGATTAGTAGGATACAATGTGTAACAGAAAGGTGTAGTAATACTCAAGTCACACATCTAGCTACATGTGTGGAGTCTAACAGGAACTTCTGCATTCGCGGCAGCACCATTAATATTGAGTTATGATGAATTAAAGTTTCTAAGAAATTATGTCATTTGCAACCCTATTTCATCAGCTACCGTTCTACACCACATAGCGTTTGGACCTAGACGTTTGACAATGGTGGTCATAACAAAGGTCAAGGTCACCCGCCACAGATGTAATCCTATTGCCACAATTGTAACTGTAGGGTTGTCAAAAGTATTTGAAAAATATAATTTTAAATTTTTGTACGGAAAAAATTATGTCTGATTTCGACTTTAGTTCTCTGGCAGACGATTCCTGGCACGATACACATACACACCACCAAGTATTACTACACCTTTTTGTTACAGGTTGTATATGGTTGACATTCCTCCAGTTCGCTCGAAGCGTTTTGCTTCTACGGTACGTTTATCACCGTACTGCGAAGGAGATGGAACTCATTGCCCGCTTTGTTCCCCAACCAGGTTGTACCTGGGAGTCTTCAAGTGAAGAGTAAATAGGTATCTTCTAGGCAAGCATGCTACATATTCGGCTGTTTCACTATCTCACCTGCCCTGATTCAGAACGTTTCGGCTACTTACGTTGTAAAAATACATATTATTTTACGATAAATAACCGAATCGTGCGGTAACTGAGGTATTATACAATACAATACAAATACAAAATTCTTTATTGTACACCAAAAAACAAAAAGATATAAACTTAAAACTACGAAATTAATATTATAAGCCAGTACAATGGGCGGTCTTATCGCTTTCAGCGATTTCTACCAGACAACCTTTGGATGGACAGTAATTGTAGTAGCAACTGAGGTCGGTGGAGGTGTACAAATTATATACTTTTATTATTATTATCTTTTTTTTTATGCTGCATGCGTTTATGTGCCTATATCCACGGTGTCTGTATGTCTACGGTGTGTATTTGTGTAAATATCTTAGTGTTTATATAAACGTGCCTGCGTGTATGTGCCTAAATGTGTAATTTTTTTTAAATGGTTTTAAAAATTGCTTCAAAGTTTCTTTTAACACGTTGGTACATTAACATTTTAAAATTTACAAACATTCATGATACACGTGAAAATCATAATCCATCCTCGGTAGTCGGGTCAAATGAACGTGATGTGGGTATTTAGGTATATTCTCACGATTATAAAGCGTTGAATAGATTATTAAAATATGCAGACAAATTGAAACAATCTTGTGAAATTGAACATTGATCTAAATTCATATCAAATGTCATAACCCCATCTGAATGCATCTGAATGTAATTTGTAACGGTATAAGCTGGTTTAATTAAGACGACACAAAATTATTTTATAGTTTTTTTTATTAAATTAGACGGAAAGAGTCGATACGTGCCAAAATGCCGGTTTGTATTTTGCACAGCAATTAAGTCTCGCTGTGCAACGAGGTAACGCAGCCAGCATTTTGAACACACTGCCGACCAATAACTTTTTGTATTAGGTTAGTAGTTTAGTTAAATCTGTATTTTGATTAATCTAGAAGATACTAATTTGTTTATGAAATTGCTAGTACTTTGTGAGAGAATGTTGACATAAAATTAGACGAGCTATTCACTCGCCTTACATTAAGATGTTATATAATACTTCTTTTTCTGACTATATGGCGCAGTGGACAGGTGTTCGCCCTCTGCGCCGTGGGCCCTGGGTTCGATTCCCGGCAGGAGCACAAATTCCTTCCCAAGGGATATTTGTGCTCCTGGTTCTGGGTGTAATGTGTGTGTGTCATGTGAATGTTTCCGGCACCCACGATACAAGTCTTTGAACTTAGTGTGGGGCTGTGAGTGTGAATGCGTTTGTTTGTTGTTGTTTTGTTTGTTTGTTATATCCCATTTTTATTCGGGATAGGCTCTCCTCTGCTTCGTTTTACTTCTGTACTAGCCGTGCCCTGCGGCTTCGTCCGCTATTATCAAGTTAAAAAGTGGCCTATGTGTTAATCCTAGGTATAAGCTATGTATATTCCAAATTTCATCCAAATCCGTTCAGCCATTAAAGTGTGAAGAAGGAACAAACATACTTACACATTTATAAACACACATGTACACACAAAACAAAACAAACGCTTCAAACAAACGCTTTCACACTCACAGCACCCACACTAAGTTCAAAGACTTGTATCGTGGGTGCCGGAAACATTCACATCACACACACAAATACACCCAGAACCAGAAGCACAAATATCCTTTGGGAAGAATTGAACCCAGGACCCACGGCGCAGAGGGCGGACACCTGTCCACTGCGCCAACTGGGTCGTCAAACTTTCGGATTTATAATATTAGTAGGATTTTCTAACTAGTTACATCTTCGGCCGCATCATCACTTTCCATCAGGTGATATTGAGGTTAAATGCATGCCTAATTAGCATAAGAAAAAAACCTAAAATATACTTCCACTCTAATCAACTGCCTCGAACAGCTCGCTGGCTTAGTTGGGTGGGGTTCGATTCCCGGCTCAAACACATGTTTTCTCATCACGCCTACCCATAACAGTTATGTGCCACCCAGAGTTTTAAACTTAGGTCAAAATCCTGCGCGGCAAGTACGGATGTGAGATTAATGTAAAAGAATCGATTAATTAATAATCGATTTTTCTTTATTAAAAAATAATCGATTTTAATAAAAATAATCGATTTCTGCGAAAAAAACGTTTTTTTTTGTATTATTTAAAAGTACATGCTTTCATATTCCAATAATAAACCTAAGAGATTAAAATTAACAATGTATTATACCAAAAATCAAATAAAATTATAAGAATAACTAGCCGTGCCCCGCGGCTTCGCCCGCTATTATCAAATTATAAAGTAGCCTATGTGTTAATCCTAGGTATAATCTATGTACATTCCAAATTTCACCCAAATCCGTTCAGCCGTTAAAGCGTGAAGAGGGAACAAGCATACTTACACACTTACACACAAACTTTTGGATTTATAATATTAGTAGGATAAAAAATAACCAATTCAAAACTAAAAATCAAAGGCAATGTTCCTATAAAATTTCAAGGTAAGGAATTAGGAAAGCAAATAGCATTATTCATACAAATTTTAGTAATATTATATAATCTATAAATATTTATATTAATCGATTTATTAAAAATCGATTTATAAAACTATAAAAATCGATAATAAAAAATCGATTATAAGAAAATAATAATCGATTATAAAAATCGATTATTTTTTAACATCCCTAGCGGCAAGACACTGCTCTCGTCACCCTGATACATTAGATGTTAAATCCCTTTAAGCTTCGTAATTTCACTAGAGATATTGACCTGTGGAAATATACTATGGATAGTTTCACTCAAAGTGCCACGGGGAAGTGAAATAAACAGTAATGTACATAAATTATTCTTTTGTTACAGATTTCAACTATGTCGTCAAATAATAACAACAAAAGATAGGAGGACCTAAAACAAAATGGCGGACTCCGAAGGGCCGGTTACTGTCGATGATTTACCAATATCATTTCAGGTAAGATAAATCTTTATATATTTTACTAGCAGTGCCCACGATTTCGTCCGCGTGATTATTGGACTTTTACTAAGGATCCCTAATTTAAAAAAAATATATAATATTGCCATAGCCTTCCTCGATAAATGTACTATCCAACACTGAAAGATTTTTTCAAATCGGATCAGCGGTTCCTGAGATTAGCGCGTTCAAACAAACAAACAAACAAACTCTTCAGCTTTATAATATTAGTATAGATTAGCTAGCTATAATACCCGGCGTGCGATGCAATGACACGTAAAGAAAAAAGCATATTACCTTTTTAACGTTTATGGTTGCCTAGTACTTTGATACAATAGGTACTAAAAAATCACTAAATTATTACCTCCTTCATGTTTATGTTCGCCTAGTACTTTACCAAATCCTAGTGACGTATTCCTGTCCATGAGAAAAGATACGGACGGAAGGATGGTCAACATAGAGATGTCGCTTCGCTTGAACAATCCTACTAATATTATAAATCCGAAAGTTTACGTGTAAGTGTGAAAGCGTGTTTGTTCCCCTCTTCACAATTTTACGGCTGAACGGATATGGATGAAATTTGGAAATAGCTTATACCTAGGATTAACACATAGGCTGTTGTTAGACTTGACAATAGCGGGCGAAGCAGCGGCACACGGTTAGTTATATCATACGGTGCTTTGGACTATCCATCGGCCTGAATCGGATCGTCGCGTCTACAACAAAAAAGTTATTATAACAATGAAATTTCACCAAATTCCTTTGTATTATCATGACGGTTAGTTAGTATGTATATGAGGCACATATTTAGCTCGTGACGTCACATCCTGTCAGACAGTTGTGCTCCAATTGCCGCAATTTACAGCTTATTGTGTTTGGGTACTACCTACTTAATAATGGAGATTTTTGAGTGCCGTACGTATTAAGCTACGATGCATTTTATCCTATAGTAAGAATTGCGGCCACCTCTGTGATGGAGCTGCTTGAAGCTCTTGAGTCCATCTATCGACGTAAAAAAAGACTCATTGGCGATGATAAGCTAATTGAGTCCAAATTGCAGTCTCGATCACCGAGATAAGAAAACCTATCGGTATTCTACCGTTTATTATTTTGGAGAGTGTGCGCAGGAATCACACGAGTTAATTCCCCCATGCCCGTTTTACCATCTAACAAGAGATACTGTCAAACGTCATCCATATAGGGTTGATATACCTCTAATTCGCTCGAAGCGTTTCACGAAGGAGTGGAACTCATTGCCTGCGTCATTGTTCCCCGAACGGTATAATCTGGGAGTTTTGACACAAATTATTGACTAAAATCAAATGTTACCAGTTATGAAGAAAAAAGTTTAGAGTTTTTCTCGTAGGTCGAAGTGAAATTATGGAATAATTATAAATTTGTTGTATATCATAGAATGCTAGGCGGAACTAAATCGGTATTTTTTTCCGCTATAAATTTGGCTCCGAAACATTGTGCATTCAAGTCAAGTAATGATATAGATCATATTTCATAATAGAACTTTTATTAGAGTTTTGGAGCGAAAACGAAAAATCACGTTTTCAACTTTGTATGATTTGCCTACACTCATGCACGTATACATGCATTAAAACTCGAGATATAATAAGTTTTGGAAAATAATACAAAATCAAAAACGCTATTTTTACAATCTTTTATTTATTTTCACAGTCCCATTATCTGACTGTCTGTTATCAAATCTTGCAATCTAAATTATACCCACTTCCCGATTGGACTCCGACGTACTTATGTATCTTCGGTGACAATACAATGATAAATGGTACCATGGAGCTAGTTAAGTCTGATGATGGCTATAGGAACTTCTGAACTAAAAAAGAAACACCCATCGGCTCTGGGAGTATGATTCGTCTTAAAAAGTTCTTTGGTGATAGATTAATGATTGTAAATAAAAAAAGGACTAAAAAGTTTTTTTTTTTACCACTGGTAAGACTTGATTTAAAAAAAATCAGTTTCCCGGTAAAACTCCAAAGCAGTTTTTAGAAACGTCAAATTTAGTTCATACTATCCCGATAGATAGCGTCACAAGTCAAGGCAGTGATGAACAGTGGCCATATTAACAGCACATGTGTTGAATGCGTAATGACAGCAACAAATCAAATGGTAGAAAGTCGTGGCTTACTATGTGGGCCTTATTTATAGTTAAACGTGTTGCCTATTTCGGTCTGGCTACCTATATACAGATTAACTAATTGTCGGCGGGTATCCATGCCCAATTAGAGAACAGAAGAGCAGTAGGGAATATGTATGAGTAATTTGTAAGTGATTAAATGTAGGTTAAGTTTTAATCGACTTTAAAAAAAAGATGAGGTTCTCAATTTGATTGAATTTTTATAAGTGTGTTACTTCAGTACTTTTTTCTAGGTGACCCGGTTTTGATAGTTCTTTTTGACGTAATAACGTCTTATAAATCGATGAACACCGGCTGCACACACGAATAAGTGTCACGTTCCATTCCGTTCTGAGCCGAGCGTGCAAGCAAGAGCGCGGAACAAGCGATAGAGAGGCACGATTGACTGGTGTTCGTCTTTAAATGACGTTATCACGTAAAACTATCGTCCGTAAGCCGTCTTACTGAACTTAGTGTGGGGCTGTGAGTGTGAAAGCGTTTATGTTTATTTTTATGTGGGTTCAACGTGTGTCAACACTAGCTCCTCCAAATCATCGTGAAAAACAGAATGGGGTTGGCGCCGCGGCAACTTTGGCAGAGCAACGAAACGGCGAAAATATGGAAACCTCGGCAGTGGTTACATTTGAGCCGTTTGGTGTTGAGACACTGGGTCCGTGGGGACCGGGAGCTCATTCTATTTACAACAATCTATCAGAGCGTCTGGTTGAGGCGACGCGTGATCAAAATTCTAGTATTTATTTTGCTCAACGCATATCATTTCAGAGAGGCAATGCCGCCAGCATGATGGGACGTCTACTGTGTTTCCCAAAAAGTATAATATGGGGTTGTTCTAGAAGAGAGTGAATAGGTATTTACTGAGCAAGCGTGCTCCATCTTTGACCGCATCGTCGCTTTTCATCAGTGAGATTGTGGTCAAACGCTAGCTGAGTCTCAAATAAAAAAAAAGTTTTGTTAATATTTATTTTTGTTAAAATAATTAATTTAGTTTTTAGTTTAATTTATCAATATATGAAATTAATATGTGCTCCATCGTCCGGCCGCATCATCACTTAACACCAGGTGAGATAGTGGTAAAACGTTTACCTATCTTACCTTATTGTTGGATGAAAAAAACATGTCGAACTAGTTGATCTCCTTGTTCTAATTAGGATCAAAATACTTGACATTAATTAATTAACCTTTTTGTAAGCGAACCGAGAGCCGAGACTAGTTATTCTAAAGTCAAATAAAATATATCTATACGGCAAACTTAGTTAGGTAACTAAGGCATCAAGTGTATAGCTAACTCAAGTGCTCAAGCGCACTACCAGTGGGTAGCGTTCCCATCATGCTGGCGGCATTGCCACTAAATTTCGAATTGCAATGCTAATACGTTGAGCCAAATAAGTACCAGCATTTTGATCACGCGTCGCCTCAATCAGGCGCTCTGATAATTTTTTTAAACAACAATTCAAAATAATTATATTTACTAAATAATACATTTTGAATTGTATCTTGAATTTATATTTCTGATGGTCTCATTATAGTTGTCTATGTGAATGTTTCACACGTTGATACAAGTCGTCAAAATTTTGTGCAGGTGTAGTATAAGAGCGTGTACTAAAAGAACACAAAATCATACACTTATCACCTAATTTCCGGTTCCATGGACATCAAGCTCGTATATTTACGCATCTATTTGAACAACAATAGCAAAGCAAATGCATTGACCATGCAAATCTCATTTCGTAGTACTTACAGTACCTTTGAGTTGTAATGCCTCTGCAAGAAGTGACTGTTGTCCATTTTATTTGGATGGTATACCTTAATACATTTAAAATAAACTTGTGGCTATGTGAGCTGAAGAACTCGCGTATTTTCGAAATGGCTGAAACATGTTTTTTTTTGTTTTATCTCCGCCATTTTGAATATTTCCAAAAATTTAATCGACAAAAAACAATGTAATTAAAACCTGCTCACAAAATTTTAAGAGAGTTGGTTGAGAAATCCTACCTGTAGGAGAATAGACAGACATCCGGACATACGAAAGCATTTTTGCCAAGGTGAAACGAAGACGCTTCGTGATTAATAAATACAATTCTTTTATAACAGACTGTGTCGATTTTTTGTGTTAGTCTCACACACCTTGGAAAACTATTTGTAAAAAAAAATACCTATTTAAAACTTATACTTTAGCTCGTGCAGTTTATAAGCACTGATTATTTTGCGTATTATTGCATAGAAATATTCTGTTTGTGCATCTGTAAATATATCAAATGCACTACAGACACATTAAATATGGCGTCCATATTAATTCACTTGACATAGTACGTCGAATTACATTTTTTTTCATAATATTATGGCGTTAGGCGGTCGCCATTTTGAATTTTGATTACTGTCATGTCATTAATGACACTCAAGATTAAAACAAATCAAATGACATAGAATAATTAAAATCGGCCTACGCTTTTCGTCACTAGAATGCCACAAAGAAACAAACATACATAGACTGATTACTGATACAACACATTAACTTTATTTGCGTCGCGCGGTCGGGTAAAAATAGCCTGTGTGTGGAATTAGATTTTTAGAATTAGGATGTGGCTACAAAGTGGCAGTATTGCGACTGTGAGTAAAACCAGTACAGTCGCCTCTTGTTAGTTGTTACTATAGCTCACCGTCAACCACTCATGAAAAGGTTTTGTATGTGAGGTATTGGACGTGGTATAGATATATTTAGACTGTGGCGATTGTGTGACGACCCAGTTGACGCAGTGGGCAAGTCTCTGACCTCTGTGCCGTGGGCCCTGGGTTTGATTCCTGGCAGAAGCACAATTTTCCTTCCCAAGAAAGATTTGTGCTTCTGGTTCTTGGTGTGATTGTGTGTGATATGTAAATGTTTCCGGCACCCACGATACAAGTCTTTAAGCCTAGTGTGGGGCTGTGAGTGTTAATGCGTTCGCGTTCGTTCGTTTGTGCACTAGACTATATCCGATTCATCCGAATCACGAATCATTTACTTGTTTTCTACTTAATTTGATCCCTTGCTTCCTGTGGTCTTCTCCGAGAGAGGTATCGCAATGGACTTTATATTTCTAGCATATTTTCTCTGGTACTTTCTGACTGATCTCAAGCGGCTATCACGACACGTCTGCAAGAGCCCTTAACATGGGATTGTCAATCCCTTTTATATTTATTTATATTTTGTTATGTTTAATAGGCAAGCATTTGACCACTATCTCACCTGATAGAAAGTGATGATGTGGCCAAAGATGTGACATGCTTGCCTAGAAGATACCTATTCACTCTTGATTTGAAGACTCCCAGATTATACCCCTCGGGGAACAATAACACAGGCAATGAGTTCCACTCCTTCTTTACTAACCTGACTTGCGCTTGATATAAATTGAGAAGCATATTATATTATAATTGATAATTAATAATTTTTCAGGTAAAATATTTGGGGCAGAGCGACGCGCGAGGATTATGGGGTATCAAGCACACGAGGAAGCCGGTTGACCTCATGGTGGCAGCTGCAAAGGCTCTTCCACCAGGTATGCTGCTGCTTTTTTGTGGGGGGAAAATGCTTTGCACTGCCTCTCACGGGGTTGAAAGAAAGGTGTGTGGGGCTTGAACTCACGAAAAGCTCCCTCATGAGCAGTCCCTCGCTCAGGAGAGGCAAGATAGGGTCGCGCTAGCAGTTACTATTTCGCCCCGGCTGTAAGCCCGGATGCAAACCAAGCCACTGCGCCCAAAGAGGGGTGACCTTGCTCACCAAGGCCCAGACGTGTGGGGCCGCGCAAGCCGATGGAGATACCCCTGACATTAAAACAAAAGTAGTAAGGTCTCCACCAGGGAACCCGCTGATTTAAAACACTAAGGCTTTGTATTATTAAAAAAAAGATTTAATTTTCATCAAGTGAGATAGAAGGTCAAATGCTTGCCTATCTAGAATAAAAAAACTTGAGAGGTGTCAAGGGACACCCGGATGGAACGAAGTTCATTTTCCGTCTAGCCCCTTTTCGCAACGCGCGATAAGGAACTTTCGTTCCAAAATTAAAAGAAACATGCAAAAACCAACATCACGTGGTGTTCCCAAGCGGTCACCATCCAAGTACTGACCGCGCCCGACGTTGCTTAACTTCGGTGATCGGACGAGAACGTGGTATGGCTTACAACTATAGCAAAAAGTGTCGTTACAACTTTTGGTCTTAATTTTTTCCGTCTAGCCCCCTTTCGCAACGCGCGATAAGGAACTTTCGTTCCAAAAACAAGATGATTTTCACATATACCTATAACACACAAAAATAATAATAATACTTGACTTGAGTACCTCCTCCTTTTTTGTGAAATCGGTAGAAAAACCGAGAGCCTAGCTACCTGACTAAAAGTTCTAAGCTTCGAATTAGTTTTGATTTGTTGACACATTACCCTCCTTTGCGTCGCGCAGTCGAGTAAAAAGCCATGTTCTTTCATTTCCAGGTCAAATTCTACCAATAGTGCGTTTAACGATCACAGTAGATGGCGTCCACCTGGAAACCATAACTCACGGCTCCAAGCGTGAAGAGTTCGAACACATGGCGGTGTTCTTCAACATCGAGTCCATCTCCTACGGAGTCCAGGACCTGGTGTACACGAGGGTGTTCTCCATGATCATCGTGAAGGACAATGCTGATGTCAAAGGGCTGAACCCTTTTGAGTGTCATGCTTTCGTTTGTGAGAGCAGGTGAGCGATATTTGAGAGTTATTCTTTTGTTTATTGAGCAGGTGAGCGAGATTTGAGTGTCATGCTTTTGTTTGTGAGGTCAGGTGTGTGATATTTGAGTGTCATGCTTTCGTTTGTGAGAGCAGGTGAGCGATATTTGAGAGTTATTCTTTTGTTTATTGAGCAGGTGAGCGAGATTTGAGTGTCATGCTTTTGTTTGTGAGGTCAGGTGTGTGATATTTGAGTGTCATGCTTTTGTTTGTGAGAGCAGGTGAGTAAGATTTGAGTGTCATGCTTTTGTTTGTGAGGGCAGGTGAGTGATATTTGAGTGTCATGCTTATGTTTGTGAGGGCAGGTGTGTGATATTTGAGTGTCATGCTTTTGTTTGTGAGAACAGGTGAGTAAGATTTGAGTGTCATGCTTTTGTTTGTGAGAGCAGGTCAGTGATATGAGTGTCATGCTTTTTTTTGTGAGGGCAGGTGTGTGATATTTGAGTGTCATGCTTTTGTTTGTGAGAGCAGGTGAGCGAACAGTTGAAGTAGTTATCAATGAAAAAACTTTTAGAAGTTAATTGCCTATAACTTTTTTTTCTTGATTATTGCTTTGTTTTTTTGTAATTTGTTGTTTAAGTTCAGGATATCACTGATATTAAACGTAAGATTACACTGACATTACACGTATTAACTGTCGTATCCCAGGTACGTGCTATAATAAGTGGCAAAATCATTTGATTTTGCCTATAAGCGTGCAGCTGTTTTGAGATAAAGTGTCGCGGGAGTATTTACTCCCGCGACACTTTATCTCAAAACAGCTGCACCGATTTTCATCAAACATAGCTAAGAAGACTCTCGATTAAGTTACCTTTAAACAAAAATAAACTACCTAAATCATAATCGGTCCAGCTGTTTGGGAGCTACGATGCCACAAACAGACACATACATAGATCGATAGAAAATTCTTTATTGCACACTATAAAAACTGATACATGGGCGAACTTAATGCTAATTAGCATTTTCTTCCAGCTAGCCTTTGTGCATTATGGATTTAGTGGTAGTGCTATACGTTATATTGTAATTTATACAGTTAGATAAACCACAAATATAAAACACTAAATAAACTAACTAGGGCAAAATAAAAAAAATAAAAATTAATTAATGTTATAAAGATACTCGTACATAAATCCATCAATTTCTAAGTAAATAAATATAAATAAAAAATAAATAATGTTTAATAATATACATACTAAATATTGCTCAATATATAAACTGATTATATTGAAAGGGAGAGATAGAGGCGGCAAATTTTTGATTTAGAAATTCCAATAGTTGACACCTCACGGATCTCAGATACGCACTACAAATAATAACACGCCTCTTTTTCATTCCATGTGTGTGTTGTAAATCGATTTTAACCGACTTCAAAATAGGAGAAGGTTCTATGTTCGACTGTATGCTTTTTATGTATGTTCACCGATTTCTCCTCCATTTGTGGACCAATTCTCAAATTTCTTTTTTTTTGTTTGGTATATTAGAGGTGGTCCCATATATATGTAATCGAAATCAATTAAGCCAAAACCAAATTATAAGCGGTGAAGTCGGTTTTTTAAGCTTTGCTTACGTTTAAATTATTTATTCTACTTGCAAAGTTACGAGTATTTACGCCAGATGGCATATAAAAAGATCTCGTGACAAGAGTTGCAACATCATTTTTATAAGACGACGAGATAGTGTGTATTGTATCTTTATCTATGAGTTTCTTATCGCTGGGTAAACATGATGGAATTTCGCAATGTACACAATAAAATGTATCTTATTCTTATCTGACACAGATTTTTCGTGGGACTTAGAGATCGTTATAGTATAACTAGCCGTGCCCCGCGGCTTCGCCCGCTATTATCAAGTTAAAAAGTAGCCTATTTGTTAATCGTAGGTATAATCTATGTACATTCCAAATTTAATTCAAATCCGTTCAGCCGTTAAAGCGTGGGAACAAACATACTTACACACAAACTTTCGGATTTATAATATTAGTAGGATTGATCGAGCGAAGCGAGATCTCTAAGCTGACTTGGGTCTTTTAGCACTTTGTCCGTTCGTCCGTCTGTCTGAGGCATCTAGCGTCTAAACCATATAAGCGAATGACTTCAAATTCTCATAGAATATGTAAAACTACGGCCCAAAGCCAGAAATGACATTTAAAATTATATAAATGAAAATATGAAAGGGGCTCCCATACATGTTAGTGGGAGCAAAATTTTTTTTTTTTTTTTATCTATTCTTGTGGAGTATCGTTGAAAAGGGCTTGACAAAAACAGTACGAAACCGGTTTAAAAAAAAATATTTTGGAAAATAACGATTTGGTAGGCCACCATAGTCACTGTTTTTAGACCTATTTTGTCCCGGGGTCTATCTCAATAACGGGTTTACACTTAACGGTGAAACTTACGCATAATATCCGTTATTTCCTGTACTTGAACAACAAATACAGAAATCAAACAATTATCACATAGCATTTTTCTGACCTATGGATGATAATTTGTCATTTTCTCTATTCCAGAAATGCTGCTAGAAGACTGACGTACTCGCTGGCAGCTGCTTTCCAAGACTACTCCAGAAGAGTGAAGGAGATGCAGACCACGCCAGGTAAGAATTAATAAAAAAAAAAAGAAAAAGATAATAAAAAAGTTAGAAAAATTAAAATTAAATTGGTAAGTACCTTTTAAGAGAAACTTAATATGAGAGGGCTTTGAAATTCTGACCTTTTTGTGTAAAGAAAAATGAATGAAGAACACAATCAATGATTCCCACGCGTGACCTTACGTAACCGCCACGATGTAATTCACGCAATATACACCTTTATGTGCAAAAGTGTAAGGGAGATAATTGGCTGTGGTTAAAAAAAGGCGCTCCTTACCTGCCCCTTAAATATATTTTCCATTTCCAGAACTAGACGAACGACCACCGAGTATGAAGAAGCGTTTTGCTATTGACCTGCGCACTCCAGAAGAAATAGAAGCTGATCTAGAGACAGAAGCGTAGACAGCACCCAAAGGACCTATTTTTATCAGACTACGAGCCGTGCCCTGGTTAAAAAGTAACCCTTGTGTTATTCCTAGGTACATTCAAAGTTTCATTCCAATACGTTCAGCCGTAACAGCGTGAAGAGAAAACAAACATACTCTCCTACACACAAGCTTTCGGTGTTATAATATTAGTGTGATATCAACAGATGCCCGCGACTTATCGAGGGATAGGAAATATGCATAATTTACCGACTTCACAAAAAAGGAGGAGGTACTTAAGTCCACTGTTTTTTTTTTTGTTTGTTACCTTATAACCTCTTTCCACGTGAACCGAATTCGACATTTTTTTTTCGTTTGAAATATGTTTCTTACCAATTGGTCCCATTTAAATTTGATCAAAATCTGACTAGTAGTTTTACTAGTTTTTGCGTTATCATCAATAATGCGTGTTTAATACGTTAAATCTGATCAAGGTTTTTTTTTTTTTTTTTTTTTTTATTTGTGACAGGCCAGTGTTTGACCACTATCTCACCTGATGGTAAGTGACGATGTGATCCGAAGACAAAGAGGTGAAGTCGGTTTTTTAAGCTTTGCTTGCGTTTAATTATTTTGTTATAATTTTAGTCGATTGTTTCCTTCAATATATTGCCTTTGTGGTTGCTCCCGTCATGCGCCAGCTTAGGTTTGGAGATCTGTTTTAGTCTTGTTGCGGTTAGCGTTCTAAAATGAAACAGTGTACACAACATGTTTTTTGTAGATAAAAACCTACGTATAGTATAGTATACGTATGAGTAGAAACGCAAATTTCGGGTTTGGCTGATTAAAACTTATATGGGACCACCTCTGAAGTATACTCTACCAAACAAAAATAATGATCAAAATCGATTCATAATTGGCGGAGATATCGCGTAACATACATACAAAAAGAACATACAGTCGAATTGAGAACCTCTTTTTTTGAAGTCGGTTGAAAATAGAAAGCGAAAAGAAAACGAAATACGACTAACAATAAATGAAATACGACAATAAACAAATGAACTATAACTAGAAATAAATGAAGCGCGACAAAAAACAAATGAAGTGCTACATACCATTTTATAATTCCTTTCGATTATAAGGGATACATTTTAGAACATTAATATAAAATGACGTAATGTGTCTTAATAATTATTATATTCATGCCGGTCTTTAGTATATATATATTTTTATATAACTTACGCATAGAAATGTTTAAAAAGCTATATAGGTAATAGATTTTTTAGGGTTCCGTACCCAAAGGGTAAAAACGGGACCCTATTACTGAGACTTCGCTGTCCGTCCGTCCGTCTGTCACCAGGCTGTATCTCAAGAACGGTGATAGCTAGACAGTTGAAATTTTCACAGATGATGTATTTCTATTGCCGCTATAAAAACAAATACTATAAATAAAATAAAATAAATATTGAAGGGGGGCTCCCATACAACAAACTTGATTTTTTATGCATAGTGGTACGGAACCCTTCGTGCGCGAGTCGGACTCGCACTTGGCCGGTTTTATTTTTATATTATGTGCTACCAAAGTTGTATTTATTTTGCTTTCATAGAATTTAGGTGATTGTAAAATTAGAAATAGTTTTAAAGAGGTACTAATTAGGGAGGTGTATGTTAAATATGCCTAATTTAGTAATATTTTTAAGAATAAATGAAGTACCAAATCATTCATGTGATGTACCTTTAATATTATAATCTAAGTACATGAAGTGTAGTTAAGAAAGAATAATAATTCCATATTGTATTAATGAAAATGAAAATGAAATTCTTTTTATTTTGAATTAAGTCTATGTTAGTTAAAATAAAGCTTGTTTTCAAATATTATTGTGTTTTTTTTTCTATTAACAGCTTCCAATGTACTTACAGTTATCATTATTAACCGTTCCCGCTGGCGCTGGGTTCGATTCCCGGTGGGAGCAAGCTTTCTCCTCAAGGAAAATTTGTGTTATCGGCATGTACGAAACGTGTCTTCCAACTTAGTGTGGGGCTGTGCGAATGCGTTTTTAATCCGAAGTTGGTTCTTTATTTCTCTCCTACTGTGAGTGTTTTTTTGGGTCATGTAAATATTCACAAAGCTTCGTACTTAGAGTGGGTTTGAAAGCGTTATTCACAGTTTCCACGTAAAGGTAAAATACTGTACTAAATAGAGATTACCTAACCGTGTTGTGGCTTTAGACACGCATTATAAAATTCCG
Organism: Lomographa bimaculata; assembly: GCA_948107665.1. NCBI lineage: Eukaryota > Metazoa > Arthropoda > Insecta > Lepidoptera > Geometridae > Lomographa > Lomographa bimaculata. Next base: position 9,482,720 of record OX403612.1, on the reverse strand, counting down.
CACCATCATCACGCCGAAAACTTAAAAACTAAAACCTGACTACTACAGGTGTAAGTTATATATGTATACGCATAACTGAGTAGGTTCCTGCTGTAGTGGAGCGTCCACTACAAACAACAAACAGGCTTGTGACATCAGTGGAACAGTCCACTTGATATCAAGAAGCCTCTTCCGCACCGCTCCACTACCGTCTACATTTTGGTGAGTGTGCGCAGGAATTACACGAGTTAATTCCAACATGCCCCTTTACCATCTTACAACAAGACAAACTTTCCATCAGGTGAGATAGTGGTCAAATGTTGGTCTACGATGCATAAAAAAAATAAAATTGACAGACCCTGCTCGCACCGCTCCACTATTGAACAGACCCTGCTCGCACCGTTTCACTACTGAACAGATTCTGCTCGCACCGCTTAACTACGGAACAGACCCTGCTCACACCGCCTATTTGATGCTATTATGTAATTTTTGACAGCTGTTATGTCATTTTTGACAGTTTTTGACGCCCATGTCTCATACAGATTACGCTTGCTGACCAGCCATTATGTATCTTTGTTGCACGCAGTTTCTTTTTTAATTAAGCAAAAATAAACCTTATTTCTTAGGAGTTTGGTAAATTTAGTATTAAAACCGTTTGCAACAGAGATAGGTAATAGGGGGTCAGTTATAGTTTTTGAGTTATCCTCAATAATGCTTATTAAATTCATGATCAAGGTTCCGAAGATAAAGCGGTGCAGTCTGTTTTTTAAGCTTTGCTCGACAGAGGTTACATATTTGTGCCTTTCGGAGTAGAAACTCTTGGTCCATGGGGACCAGGTGCACTTGAGATTTATAAAGATTTGTCTGGGAGACTGAAAGAGTCGACACGTGACCAAAATGCCGGTTTGTATTTTGTCAATTAAGTCTCGCTGTGCAACGAGGTAACGCAGCCAGCATTTTGGGCACACTGCCGACCAATGACTTTTTGTATTAGGTTAGTAGTTTAGCTAAATCTGTACAATACAATACAAATACTCTTTATTGCACACCAAGAAAAATATTAATTAACAATAGAAAAAATATCAATATAGCAGTACAATCGGCGGCCTTATCGCTAAGCAGCGATCTCTTCCAGGCAACCTTAGGATGGAGAGGATAAAAAAGTTTAACAAAAAGTGATCGGTGGTGCCGCAATGATCATTACACATACATGCAATATTTTAAACATACATATAATTATTAATGTAATTAAACAAATTATATACATATAGTTACATACATAAATTAAAGATAAATACAAAATACATAATATACAATACATATATAAATATTATAATACACATACTCAATATAACTTAAAAATAAATAAATATTAGTGATGAAACATGATAATGATTTCATATAAGCTGTGATAAATAATGTTTCTTTACTCTTATTTTAAATGTCTCGAGTGTTTGCGTCTTTCTTATAAAAGTAGGCAGCGCATTCCACAGACGAACCGCTTGAATAGCAAAAGACTTGTCAGTGAATACTGTACTATGTATGGGCATTTTAAGTTTTAATTTTTCATAGGATCTGTAACGAGGATTTTGGTAGAACTCAAATCGTTCCTTGAGATAAACCGGGGTTGCAGGATTAAATAATATATTATAAAGAAGATAAAGTATATGGGTATCCCGGCGAAGACGTATGGGAAGCCACTTGAGCTTAGCGCGGAATTGAGAGACGTGGTCATACTTGCGTAATCCAAATATTAACCTTATGCAAACATTTTGAAGACGCTCAAGCTTATTTAGCTGGTCCTCCGTAATATCAAGATAGCAGACGTCAGCATAATCTAGTATTGGAAGAAGTAATGACTGTGCTAGAGTAATTTTAGTGGCAGTAGGGAGAAAATTACGCAATCTTCTTAGGGAGCCTGCTGACGCGAACATCTTACGACTCAATGCGCTTAGCTGTGGTCCCCAAGTCATACAACGGTCAAATATAATCCCAAGATTTTTTACCTCTTTGCTAAAAGTTATTGATACACCATTGAATACAACTTGGGGAACTGTTGGCCAGTTGATTTTCGAAATCATGCGTGAACTTCCTATGATTATCACTTGTGTCTTAGCTGGATTTATTGCTAGACCATAAGCCTTACCCCAACTCGCTATGTGACTCAAGTTATAATTAACAGTTTTAATAATATCAGGCAGTTTATCGAGTGGAGCATGACTATATATTTGTAGGTCGTCTGCATATAGGTGGTAAGGTGAAGTAAGTTGGTGAGATATGGAGTTTATGAACATAGCAAAGAGAAGAGGTGATAGCACGCCGCCCTGTGGTACACCGACTGGCGTGTCGCACCAAGATGAGAAGAAATCATCAACGCGAACACGCTGCCGGCGTCCAGAAAGGTAACTCTGAAACCAATCAATCACCGCCGGAGATATGTTAATAGAACGAAGCAAGGCAAGGAGTATATCGTGATCGACAGTATTGAAAGCATTACTGAAATCAAGTAATGTCAATATAGTGAGGTTACCTTGTTCCATTTCCTGCCTTATGTCATCAGTGATTTCACCAATGCCGTAACGGTGCTGTGACCAGAGCGAAAACCAGATTGGAAAGGATTAAGTAGGTTATTTCGGGTGAGGAAAGATACCTTTATTATAGACCTATTTTGTCCCGGGGTCTATCTCAATAACGGGTTTACACTTAACGCTAAAACTTATGCATAATATCCGCTATTTCCTGTACTTGAACAACAAATACAGAAATCAAACAATTATTACATAGCATTTTTCTGAACTATGAATGATAATTTGTTATTTTCTCTATTCCAGAAATGCTGCTAGAAGACTGACGTACTCGTTGGCAGCTGCTTTCCAAGACTACTCCAGAAGAGTGAAGGAGATGCAGACCACGCCAGGTAAGAATTAATCCAAAAAAAAAGAAAAAAATAATAAAAAAGTGAAAAAAAATAAAATTAAATTGTTAAGTACCTTTTTAAGAGAAACTTATTATGAGAGGGCTTTGAAATTCTGACCTTTTTGTGTAAAGAAAAATGAATGAAGAACATAATAAATGATTCCCAAGCGTGACCTTACGTAACCGCCACGATGTAATTCACGCAATATACACCTTTATATGCAAAAGTGTAAGGGAGATAATTGGCTGTGGTTAAAAAAGGCGCTCCTTACCTGCCCTTTAAATATTTTTTCCATTTCCAGAACTAGACGAACGACCACCGAGTATGAAGAAGCGTTTTGCTATTGACCTGCGCACTCCAGAAGAAATAGAAGCTGATCTAGAGACAGAAGCGTAGACAGCACCCAAAGAACCTATTTTTATCAGACTACGAGCCGTGCCCTGGTTAAAAAGTAACCCTTGTGTCATTCCTAGGTACATTCCGAGTTTCATTCCAATACGTTCAGCCGTTACAGCGTGAAGAGAAAACAAACATACTCTCCTACACACAAACTTTCGGAGTTATAATATTAGTGTGATATCAACAGATGTCTGCGACTTATCGAGGGATAGGAAATATGCATAATTTACCGACTTCACACAAAAGGAGGAGGTCAAGTCGACTGTTTTTTTTGTTTGTTACCTTATAACTTTTTTCAACGAGAACCGAATTCGAAATTTTTTTTAGTTTGATGGATTTTGCTTTCCAATTGGTCCCATTTAATTTTGATCAAGATATGACCAGTAGTTTTTGAGTTATCCTCAATAAAGCGTATTCTGTGGAATACATTGACTATGTTTTCGTTTTTAATCAACTTACTTAGTTACCTCATAACTTCTTTCATTGTGCGCCAATTTTAATATTTTTTTATTTTATTTAATTGCTGGTGCTTTCCATGTAGTCCCATTTAAACTTGGTCAAGATCTGAACACTAGTTTTTGAGTTATTGTCAATAATGCGTATTTAATACGTTAAATCTGATCAAGGTTCCGAAGACAAAATGGTGAAGTCGGGTTTAAAGCTTTGCTTGCGTTTAATTATTTTGTTATAGTTTTAGTCGATTGTTTCCTTCAATACATTGCCTCCGTCGTTGCTCCCGTCAAGAGCCAGATTAAATTGGGAGATCTGTTTTAGTCTTGTTGTGGTTAGCGTTCTAAAATGAAACAGTGTAAACAACATGTTTTTGTAGATGTTTCGGCAATAAAAACCTATGTATCTATCTAATCTAATACCTTTAAACTAGCAATTCTTCTATATATATATATATATATATATATATATATATATATATGTGTGTGTAATCAGGATCTCGGAAACGGCTCCAACGATTTTGAAGAAAGTTACAGATTAGGGGTTTTTCGGCCCAAGGAATCGATTTATCAACGTTCCAGGTCCGAGAAATGCTCGGTTCCCAAACTGCATTTGAAAAATCGAGTTTAAGAAACTATCAGCGCCATCTATTACGCCATGACCGATGTAAAAAACTGTTTCTACTCGACACTAGATGGAGCTTTCTGAGGCTACAAATTCAAACACATTCTACCAAAAACAATAAACCGAGCTAAGCTCGGTCATCCGGATATTATATACATATATATGAGTAGAAACGCAAAATGATACCTACACTCGTAAAAAGAAATCGAGTTCGTTTCACGGGAAATTAAATAAATCAACAACATCCTCTACTTTAATAATAACTTAGTGGTTCATATACAATTAGGATTCATTTTCTTCTTCGTATTATACGAGTACGAGGAAAGAGGAATAGGAGGATAATAGAAAACGAAATACGACTAACAATAAATGAAATACGACAATAAACAAATGAACTATAACTAGAAATAAATGAAGCGTGACAATAAACAAATGAAGTGCTAGACATACCATTTTATCATTGCTTTCGATTATAAGGGATACATTTTAGAAGATTAATATAAAATGACGTAATGTGTCTTAATTATATTTATATTTATGCCGGTCCTTAGAAATAATATATTTTTATATAACTTACGCATAGAAATGTTTAAAAAGCTATATAGGTAATAGATTTTTTAGGGTTCCGTACCCAAAGGGTAAAAACGGGACCCTATTACTGAGACTTCGCTGTCCGTCCGTCCGTCTGTCACCAGGCTGTATCTCAAGAACGGTGATAGCTAGACAGTTGAAATTTTCACAGATGATGTATTTCTATTGCCGCTATAATAACAAATATTAAAAATAAAATAAAATAAATATTTAAGAGGGGCTCCCATACAACAAACTTGATTTTTTATAGATAATGGTACGGAACCCTTCGTGCGCGAGTCCGACTCGCACTTTGCCGGTTTTATTTTTATATTATGTGCTACCAAAGTTGTATTTATTTTGCTTTCATAGAATTTAGGTGATTGTAAAATTAGAAATAGGTTTAATGAGGTACTAATTAGGGAGGTGTATGTTAGATATACCTAATTTAGTAATAATTTTAAGAATAAATGAAGTACCAAATCATTCATGTGATGTACCTTTAATATTATAATCTAAGTATATGAAGTGTAGTTAAGAAAGAATAATAATTCCATATTGTATTAATGAAAATGAAAATCTTTTTATTTTGAATTAAGTTTATGTAAGTTAAAATAAAGCTTGTTTTCAAATATTATTGTGTTGTTTTTTTTCTATTAACAGCTTCCAATGTACTCACAGTTATCATTATTATCCGCCCCGCTGGCGCTGGGTTCGATTCCCGGTGAGAACAAAAGCTTTAAGTTTCTCCTCAAGGAAAATTTGTGTTACCGAGTTAATTTGTGACGACAAGAGTCTTCCAACTAAGTGTGGGGCTGTGGTTTATTTATTGTATTCTTTTTGTTTCATTTTTGGTCGGTTTTCGTTTCGGTCGTTTTTTTTTTTCTTAGTTTTGGCTTCGCAATCTTATGCATTTAGACAGTGTCAAGTGATAATATATTTCAAGTGTATTTCATATTATAGGTCCTAGTCACAAGTCACAATCAAAGTCAAGTAAAAGAGTCAAGGTCCAGTCGTAGTCAAGTCATGCCCTAGTAAAGTGGTAGAAACTTTACTAGAACTTCTATTGGAGTTTTGGAGCGAAGGTGAAAATCCCGTTTTCAACTTTGTATGATTTGCCTACACTTATACACGTTCACTAAGTATTAACGGTCAATAATCCACCATTATTACACATTAACACTCGAAGAATCACAGGTTTTGGAAAATTTTACAAAATCAACAACGCCATTTTTTCACTTTCGCGGCAAAACTCGTTTCGGTCGTTGAATCGACTTCGTATTATGTAATTTTTGATAGGTTTTGTAATTGTTGACAGCTGTTATGTTTTTGACGCCCATCCTTCATACAGATTACGCTTGCTGACCAGCCTATTATGTATCTTTGTTGCACGCGGTTTCTTTTTGTATTAAGCAAAAATGAACCTTATTTCTTAGGAGTTTGGTAAATTTAGTATTAAAACCGTTTGCAACAGAAATAGGTAATAGGGGGTCAGTTATAGTTTTAGAGTTATCCTCAATAATGCTTATTAAATTCATGATCAAAGTTCCGAAGATAAAGCGGTGCAGTCTGTTTTTTAACCTTCGCTCGACAGAGGGTACATATTTGTGCCTTTCGGAGTAGAAACTCTTGGTCCATGGGGACCAGGTGCACTTGAGATTTATAAAGATTTGGCTGGGAGACTGAAAGAGTCGACACGTGACCAAAATGCCGGTTTGTATTTTGCACAGCAATTAAGTCTCGCTGTGCAACGAGGTAACGCAGCCAGCATTTTGGGCACACTGCCGACCAACGACTTTTTGACTTTTAGGTTTTTTTTTTTTTCCTTAGTTTTGGCTTCGCAATCTTATGCATTTAGCCAGTGTCAAGTGATAATATATTTCAAGTATATTTCATATTATAGGTCCTAGTCTCAGTCAAAGTCAAGTAAAAGAGTCAAGGTCCAGTCGTAGTCAAGTCATGCCCTAGTAAAGTGGTAGAAACTTTACTAGAACTTCTATTGGATTTTTGGAGTGAAGGTGAAAATCACGTTTTTCAACTTTGTATGATTTGCCTACACTTATGCACGTTCACTAAGTATTAACGGTTAATAATCCACCATTATTACACATTAACACTAGAAGAATCACAGGTTTTGGAAAATTTTACAAAATCAACAACGCCATTTTTTCACTTTCGCGGCAAAACTTCGACTTTTAGGTTAGTAGTTTAGCTAAATCTGTATTTTGATTAATCCTGAATATAAAATAAAATAGTATAGCTTTGCTTGCTCTTAAATTATATGAATGTTATTATATTAAATGTTTTAACTCCAACTAAATATAACAAATCAATCTCTTAACTTTATTTCATCTAATAACTCCAAAACAAATATGAAATCTTCCGTTATTCTGTTTATTTCTTTTTCGTTCTCTTCTTCGTACGCCGCGTAATCTTCTAGACCTTTCTTGGCGACGTCTTCTATTTCCCAGAAAACTCTCGAAGTGAAGATGTGCAGGATTAGTTCCAGCAGTTGCTTCTGTGTCGGGTCTAGGTACAGTTGTTTTAAATTCTGAAACCATTGCTGGCTTCTGTATTTTGTTATCATTCCGATATATTTTGTCGCTGTATGAAGCTAAAAGTATGTAAACAGTTGAAACTAAAATAGTTAAGGCAAATTAATTTTAAATATTTATCAGAAAACAGGCCTACGCTTTGTTTTTTAGGGTTACGTAACCAAAGGGTAAAAACGGGACCCTAATACTGAGACTTCGCTGTCCGTCCGTCCGTCCGTCTGTCACCAGGCTGTATCTCAAGAACGGTGATAGCTAGACAGTTGAAATTTTCACAGATGATGTATTTCTATGGCCGCTATAACAACAAATACTAAAAATAAAATAAAATAAATATTTAAGGGGGCTCCCATACAACAAACTTGATTTTTTATAGATAATGGTACGGAACCCTTCGTGCGCGAGTCCGACTCGCACTTGGCCGGTTTTATTGTTAAAAACTAGATCCATAGTGATTTCGCCCGCAATTTAAAATATAGCCTACGTATTATGCGTTATAGATGGAAATCTATCAAATATTCTTTCCAAATATCAGCCAAATAGGTTATTTATTTTATATCTTTCATAGGCTAACATTTGACCACTATCTCACCTGATGTTAAGAGACGATGCAGTCGACGATAGAGCACGCTAGAAAATACTTATTCACTCTCGACTTGAAGATTGTATTTATCTGGGATCATAGACTCTGGCAAGGAGTTCCACTCTTTTGCAGTGTTTATGGATTGAGTAACAAACATTCAACATTTTGGATATATTCAGTAACTATATTAGAAAAAAAAGAGGTGAATAAATAATGGTGCTAGTAACGCTATTTTTAATTTCAGTTTTAATGAAGTAAATGGTTACTTTGAGTCAAATGTGACAAATAGAGATATATTGTTACTTACTATCAGGTGAGATTGCGGACAAACGTTTGCCTAAAACGTTTGACCGCTATCTCACCTGATGGTAAGTGAAGATGCGGTTGACGATGGAGCACGTTTCCCTAGAAGATGCATATTGACTCGCGAGTTAAAGACTCCTATTTTGTATTTATCAGGGAACACAGACTTAGGTAAGGAATTCCATTCTTGTGCAGTTCGCATGATGAATGTGGAGGCAAAACGCTTCGTTCGCATTTGCGAAATATCTACCTTATAGGTTGGGGAGTCGCTCAAGTGTCTGTCTTGATGTCCGATAATAGAATAGGGATGGGGAAATTAGATTGTGTAATTCCGTTGCACACTCTCCCGACAAATGGATGGAACTAACTATGCACCCCTTATACTATACTAGACGTGACCCGCAGCTTCGCTCGCGTTTATCAAGTTATTACCCTGTCTTTTAATACTAAGTATAAGGTATGTAAATTCCATTTTCATCCAAATTCAGCCGTTACAGAAAAAATAAACACCAAAACTTTAGGATTTATAACATTAGTGTTCCATGGGATTCAGATAAAAACTACTCTATTACTTACAGTGATGGATTTATCAGCAGGCTGATTAGGCTGGAGCCTAGGGCGGCAGATTTTAGGGGCGGCAAATTTGGGACCATTTTTTTTTTACTAGTTTGCATTCATACTAATTACGGGCAAAAGATGGTGTAATATACACTATCATCCTATTACACTAACCTTTTATTGAAATTGCAACATTATGATTTGGGAATCATAATATTTCATTGACGAAAACATTGCAATTAATATGATTGTGAACTAAGTAATTGAATTGTAGAGGTTGGTAAGAGCGGCAAAATGATATACCCTACTGGCGGCAATTGTGTAAATCCGCCATTGATTACTTACATCATACAAAGCGTTCTGCAAATCATTAATAAACACTTCAAACTCCTTTAAAGTCCTTTTATGTATCGGTGAATCTGGTTTCAGTTTGATCAGCCAAACTCTACGGACAACGCTTTCTTTAACCTTTTTAACCCTTTTCTTGGTAGGTGACAGTAAACCTCTAAGCTCTTCCTCATATGCTTCACTCTTCAGCTCTTTAGCAGAGGCATATAGATGGATCAGATATTTCAGTAGGTCCAAGTCTGATGGGTGTATTCTTTCGTTGTTGGTTACTGCTTTACTGAAACAAAAAGATTTTGAAGTGAAAACTTCTTTAGCGGCGTTGTGCACTTTTTTGGGATGGGTAAAAATGTTAAACTCGCGTCAGGACACGTGACCTGATCGAAAATTCGTAAGACGAAGGAGAGGAAGTAATATCCCCCAGTATTTCTCGCGCGGCGAAAAGGTATGCCTGCTCCTGCTGTTTACAACGTTAATGTTCAAGTTTTCACTTCAGCCGGCACTCCCGGAGTGCAACCCGTTGTTTTTTTTTTATCTCTAGCATCTAAAACGTTAGTGCAATCTATTTGGCCACATATTTTTCTTCGCATAATGTGCTGTGAAACTGTCTGTATCCGCGTGGACACCTCGCCCGGTGACACTGCACAACCACAAACAGCCATCAAGCTCGTCGCAGACATCCCCGATATACTTCAGAACGGCGGCAGCCTGAACAGCATGGAGCGATCTGAACGCGTTGCTGTATTGAGCGTGCTTGCTCGTGTACGCTTTTTCGGTATGCTTGACCCGAAAAAGGACTGGGAAAACCTCTATCGCCTTGATTAGTGTACTACATCGTGCAAACCTACGAGATAGCATATAAAAGAATTGATAGCTAGTTAAGCTTGTCCGGCTAGAAATAATAATTGACCGAACTAGCAGAGCGAGTGAATCGTCTCCGTTTCAGCTTGGGTAAAATTGCTTTCATTTGTTCGGCGGATTTCCGGTTGTTTTCCTATACAGGTCGTATTTCTCTAACGATTCTCGTAAAATTTTGTGCTTACCAAATCAATACGGTTGGATAACTTTCTGTTTAATAATTAAACGCAAGCAAAGCTTTAAAAAAATAGTAATAATTTAGTTTCCGAGGCGAATGGCAGAATATGAGAGAGGCCTATACCCAGCAGTGGGATCAAAAGGGCTGTGGATGATGATGATGATGATGATAGCTTAAAAAAAACCGACTTCACCGCTTTATCTTCGGAACTTTTCGATGTACTAAACACGCATAATTGACGATATTTCAAGAACTACTGATCTTGATCAAATTTAAATAGGATCAAGTAGAAAGCATAATGCTTTTTTTTCAAACAAAAAAAAAATTTAAATCGGTTCACGTGGAACGAAGTCATGAGGTAACACAAATAAAAAAAATAAAAAATACAGTCGACTTGAGTAAGTCCTTTTTTGTAAAATCGGTAGAAAATAGATTTTATCGTACGTTAACTAACCGAATCATACGGTAACTGAGTTATCGTATGGTTCGGAATCAGGGGTGAGGTTCGATAATTACATAGATATTTTTGTCGATTTAGTTTTTGGTCATTTTCCACAATGGCGGAGATATGGGTAATGGAGTTAACTCAGTTCGGGCGAACGACATGCTATAATTACTTACATCATCTCTGACGTTTTTAGAATAGCTGATTGGATGTCAACTGTAGTTTCCAGCCAGCCGTACTGAGCCAATGCCTTATTATTCTCTTTCAACATATCCTCCATAACAGTCGTGTAGGCATTGATATCATTGTTTCTTCTCGTTTTACTGATCTTCATATCACTTAACATTTTCAGAATTACGGGTACCAAATCAACAGTGGGAGTCATATCGAATATCTTTCTGACAGCAGCAAATGCGACCTCTGTATCATTTATATTTCTTGTTTGTTTCTTACTTGCTTTTTTCTGTTTACGCCTGAAATCTTCTACATTATTTTCATTTTTGTTATCAGTATCCTCTGCACTGTCTTTTGTTTCGGTTTTGGTCCTCGTAATAGCTAATTCTTCCTTTTTCTTTTCCTTTATATCCTCGAGCTCGGCAACGATATCTTTAGTAAATTTGGGACGGTAAAAGCTAGAATAGTTTTTTTCTGCTAGAAAGCTTCTTATTTGTTGGTCCGCTGGTATTGAGTACTTTGGTTTCGTGGGGAAGTAATCATCATCTTCTGTTTCATTTTTATTTTTAATATCATTTTTATTTCTATTTTTATCTTTATTAACACACTTCTTTTTGGTGTTGCATTCACGACCCTTACGAAGATACGATACTTTTTTTACATTGGAATACGTAAGACCTAAATATTCTTCAGAACTCAAATCAGAATCTGTTGAATCAGCAGATCGTGGAAATATATCTGTAAGCCTCTTAAACGGCTCGCGTTCTGCCTCTGGTGTTCCGGTGGAACCGAGTGTAGTTTTTTTTAAAAGATAGTTTAGGACATATTTCAACGCATTATTTTCAATAGCATTTTTATTAATTGTTTTGCTGTCTCCACCATTATCGTCATATTTTCTTATGGTATTGCTATCGCTATCATCTTGAATGTTGTCGTTAATATCTACCTCTATATTTGAACTGTCTTGTTCATTGTCTGTTCCGGTATTGGGTCCATAATATACATTATACGGGTCAAAAAAAGCATTACTAGCTGCAAAGTTGTAAATAGGAACGTAGTGCGGTTGCTCTCCTGTTATACGAAGACTATTTTTTGTATTCACCAGTGATGAAGACCTTAACAGGGCAGTATTTTTGTCTTCAATATCATCGTTGGCTTTTATATCTTCATCAACATCGTGTTCGTTTTTTTCATTATTCGACCCAGGACTGGGTTCATATATATTAGAGGGGTCAAAGAAAGCATACCGAGGTGCATAGTCGTGTATTGGAACGTAGTTTAGCTGTTCTTTTGTTATACGGTGATTATTTTTTGTAATTGCCAGTGATGATGACCTTAACAGAGCAGTATTTTGGTCTCCATTATCATCGTTTTTTTGGTCGTTGGCTTTTATATCTTCATCAACATCGTGTTCGTTTTTTTCATTATTCGACCCAGGACTGGGTTCATATATATTAGAGGGGTCAAAGAAAGCATATCGAGGTGCATAGTCGTGTATTGGAACGTAGTTTAGCTGTTCTTTTGTTATACGGTGATTATTTTTTGTAATTGCCAGTGATGATGACCTTAAAAGGGCAGTCTTTTGGTCTCCATTATCATCGTTTTTTTGGTCGTTGGCTTTTATATCTTCATCAACATCTTGTTTGTTTTTTTCATTATTCGACCCAGGACTGGGTTCATATATATTAGAGGGGTCAAAGAAAGCATATCGAGGTGCATAGTCGTGTATTGGAACGTAGTTTAGCTGTTCTTTTGTTAACAGTGAATTATCTTTTGTTATAACTGATGGAGGCTTAGATGTTGCATTAGGTGTTTTACGTTTTGATTTTGTTGTTTCTTTTTTAACGAACGGGGAAACATCAGAAGCTAAAATAAAAGTCTCAGTATAAATATCATGAGTAGTATGTAATGATAAAGATGTAAAATTTTAGAGTGTAACTCAATATATTTCGTCTAACATCAGATATTTCGATAGATTTTGCGTCAAGCATAATACACGTTGACAACCATTTTACTAAAATTTCTTACAAAATGATATCTCTCCAAGTACATCGAAAATCCAAACAACTCGTTGAGGTTGGACCAAACAGTGACGTCCAAAATAATGAACGCTTCACCCCCGGAGGTATTTCTTATCCCAAGTAGCCGTTGGGTATGACGAAATAGGCAATAATAATTTGCTTGGATGAAATTACTAGTTTTGGGAATTTTCCTCTCATATTATTAAAGACGATGATGACTTCAGAAAATAACAGACTCATACTTATAAAAATATATAGATCTGTGTCAAAAGACGATTAAGGTACTTACGAACTTCATATACTTTATACTCCTTGGCAACACTTTCACCAAGAGGTATTTTCCATTCATTTTGTAGAGGGGGAGTATTTTTGTGAATAACTTCTAAAAGACTTTCTCTAAGTGTTATTATAGTATCCTCTGTCAAGTTGTGAATGTACCAATATTTACCCTTCTCTTTATTAGGAAGTACAGTTTTTGAACTATTATGCACTTTACTTTTAGCTGATTTCTTGATTTTATTTTTTTTAGAAGCAGAGGAATCGATTTCATTATTTATGAGTTCTTTTATTGCTTTTTTATTGACTGATTTATTTAAAATACGGGGGATATCTGTAGTAGTCAATATTTCTAATTTTGTTGTAGTAATTTCTTTGTTTATGTGTACATGTGTAAGATCTTCGGTTTTCATTGTTGTATCAGATTCAACTGTTGAATTTTTTTCTAGATTTGTATTTTCGGTACTTGATATTATTTGCTGTTTGGAATTTCCAGTAGTAGAAATTTCTTCTGATGTCGCAAAAGATTTTGCTTCTTCATTATGATTGATACCTGTTGAAATGTCTTTGATAGCTATTTTTTCACTTATTAATGTAGTTTGCTGTTTGTAAACTTCAGTAGTCAAAATATCTTCTGAATTTGTTTTGTTTAAAGTTATTTCTGTGGTCGGTGTGACTTTAATTTGAATAACTTTAGAGTCCGCCAATTCCCCCGATTCACTTTTAGGAGTTTCATTAACTTGTTGTTTTATTTCTTTATTTAAATCAGTGTTTGGATTCAAACTTAACTCTGTTTTTTCATTATAAGATCTTAAAACTCTAGAATTAATGTTTGGTGAAAATGTATCATTAAACAATAAAATGTCATCACTGTGAACAATATCTGCATGGGATGTGTTATGATTCTCTGTTGTGATGTCATATGTCTCAATCCTGTTTTCTATAGTACTATTGGCGGAACTAATTTCAGAACTATTATCGTCGACAATTGTTAATTTTTGTGAAATGATTTCACTCTGTGTTACAGTTTCATTTTCTTCCTCATTTATTTCAGCTTGCAAAGTAGTCAATTCCTCATCTAGTTTAAATTCAGATTGAGTGGTTTCCGTGTCAAGTTTTTCAACAATTCTAGTTTGAGTAGAAGTTTTTATGTCACTGTTATCGTCTGAAGTAAGAGTAGTTATTTCAAAAGGTTGCTCATATTTTTTATTGTTAATTTTGAAATTCTTTACTTGTATATCTACATCAGACTCAGGATAATTTTCATGTTTCTCTGAATTGTCTTCATCTGACACGAACCCAGCGAAAATTCTACGCTTACCATTTCCCTCATTACGGCTATCCATTCGCGTCATATCACCGCTGTGATCATCTCCGCTTCTTTCTGCCTTAATGTTTAAAGTTTCCTTGGATTGAATGTTTTCCTTATCCTTGTCAGCTTTAGCATTAATTAAAAGTTGTGTCTCTTCTTTCAAAAGTTTACGAACGTACTCATCATTTTTGTCGAGCTCAGCGTCTGGTACTTCACCATTTTTAGGTAATAAATTGCCATTTTTTTCTTGGACCTCTTCGAGAATTCTTCTAGCTATTTTTTCCAAGAATTCTGTTTTTTCCTTTTCAGGTAAGAGGTCTATATATTTTGATTCACTGATCTGCGCATGAACTTTGCATATAAGTAGAATTATAAATAGAACGTGCATTTTAACGTTTGCTATGCCATTTTAATTGAAATAACTGCAATTTGTTATTGGAGACTATGAAAGAATGATAAGATAGAGTTAATCCGGTGTAAACGAATATAGCCGTGGCGAAAGTAATTGGTTTTGATGATTAAGAAAATATGAAGTGAATTGCAATAAAGCAGATATATCCAAATAATAACCGCGTTAGGAACCGACTTTTAAAAAGAAGGAGGTTCTACCATCTAACAACAAGGCAAACTGTCAAAAGTCATCCATATATGGTTGACATACGCCAGTTCGCTCAAAGCGTTTCGCTTCTACGTTTATCACCCGTACAGCGAAGGAGTGGCACTCATTGCCCTCGTCTTTGTTCCCTTAACAGTATAATTTGGGAGTCTTCAAGTCAAGAGTGAATAGGTACCTTCTAGGCAAGCGTGCTACATCTTCGGCCGCATCATCGCTTTCCATCAGGTGAGATTGGGGTCAAACGCTTGCCTATCGTACTTAAAAAAAAATGTTCTCATGTGGTCGTATTTGTATTTTTTTTAGTATACGTAGTTTTATGCAATTAGTAGTTATGTAATACCATCAATTTTGGATTGACGTTTAGTTTTATTATTTTTCTTGAAGTTATCATGAAAAATTGTCTCAAAATATTTTATTACAGTTTTATAACAACTATGTAACCGTAAGCAATGCCCGCGTTTAAGTCCGAAAGTTTGTGTGTAAATGTGTAAGTGTGTAAATATGTTTGTACCCTCTTCATGCTTTAACGGCTGAACGGATTTGGATGAAATTTGAAATGTACATAGCTTATACCTAGGATTAACACATAGGTTACTTTTTAATTTGACGATAGCGGGCGAAGCCACGGGGGACGGCTAGTATGTTTAAAAAAAATAAAACCTTCTAACCTGTTTTTTTTATTTAAAGGTAGGTAAAGGTACCTTCAGAAAGAACTTTCAGATTGGTCCCATAAAAATTTATGAAATATACTTATACCTAGGTTCAGTACTTTGGTTTACTTATATCAAAATAATTAAACGCAACCAAAGCTTAAAAAAAACCGACTACCCCTTTGTCATGTACTAAACATCCATTATTGACGATATTTCAAGAACTACTGATCAGATCTTGATCAAATTTAAATGGCACCAATTGGAAAGCAACAACTTTCAAAAAATTTACACTCGACTTGAGTACCTCCTCCTTTTTTGGGAAGTCGGTAAAAAAAGAACGCCTAAAGGCTCACGTTACATTATCTTATAGTTTTTATTGCGTCATTATTATATCTATTTACATATCACTAAAATATATAAATTGGCCACTTGAGAATTCATCCAAAATCTTAAATTAAACATCAGCTCTAAATCTAAAAGGCCTCCTCTTTGCGAATTCACCCACACTCCTTTCCAACGCTAGCCTGCCTTCTATATCATCTGTCAAAGCAATTTCTTCTTTATTATCACTAGCTTCGAATACATTGTCATCTGGAACTTCATCGGTAATCAAATCCGGGAATATTTCTTCTACATTATCACCCAAATCCATATCTTGTAGCTTTTCTTTCATTTCTTCATCAACTATCTCTTGGAACAGTTTATCGATAACGATGTTCTGTTTCCTATCGGGTCTACGTTTCTGGTAGGTGTTTCTATCTCTTTCATTGTTAATGTAGGTTTTAATGTTGTCTCTTTCAATTTGGTTTTTAGGATGGCCTTTGTCGGTTTCCTTGGAATCGTTCTTCGGTGGAGTTTTACCGATTTCCATGTTCAAATCGTAATAGTTTGGAGACTCTTCGCAAGGGATGGAGTCATGAGGCCTTGTGCATACTAGGACTTCCTGTGAAGGAAAACATTTAATGAGATAAGGGTCCCTTTAAATAAGCTTAACGTCTGCTTATTTGGCCTTATAAAACGAGTAAAACTAGTCTTTAGTCTCCAACTAAGATCTCGCGCCTAATTTTGCCTAGTAATCGAAAACTTTTTAGGTTAATAATTGTTTAAAGGTTTTTTTAAATAATTAGTTGGATTTTTGTATTAAGTACAGGATGTATACATTTTTTGTTTAGTTTTAGGATATATAGGCAATTGGCCTGTAATTACTCCTTATTGTAAGCTAAAAAAAAATAGTGCACGATATAAAAATAATATAGAAAATATCTATTCACTCTAGACTTGAAGACTCCTAACATTTTCATTTGGCAGGAAAACAATTTAATAATAAATTATTTCCTTATTAAAAATGAAATTGAAATATATTAAAGTCAACATAAACTACGCGTTAAACGCAACTTTGAAAATAAATTTCTCCCCAAGGAAAATTTGTTTCTGGTTGTGATTGTGTGTGTAATGTGAATGTTTCCGGCACCCACGACACAAGTCGTAGAACTTAGTGTGGGGCTGTGTAGAATCCTTTATGTTTATATGTTAAATGCCTCAAGTACCACGAAACCAAGTAACCTCGTAGAATCTACACTAGTTCTTCCTTAGTCGTAAGACAGTGGTCACCATACCTGATTGAAGATGGTCTCGTTGGGGCATATGAAGCTCCACCGGTAAGTGACGTTGCGGCCGGACGGAGTCTGCGACGGCAGGCACACGTGGAAGATCTGACAGTCGTTGTCAACATCCGCATAATATCCGTACGTCCGGTTCTCGCAACTATACAAATAAACAATATTATTTTTAACCTACTTCAAAAATAAATAACTTGATAAACTTTTTTTTAAAACAAGTTATTCAAGTTATATTGGATTGAGACTGACTTCACTTTATTTTTCGAGTTATTCTCAGCAAGCATTTGATACCCATATTGTTGGAGTGTATTAGAAATAACTTGTCCGCCATTTTGGGTGTTCCGCCATGTTGGACTTAGAATGACGTCACACAGCTAACGATGCTGTCATCCAAACTAAACGTGAATACAAAATTTCAGCTCAATCGGTTGAAGATATCTGCTTCAAAATTTAGTTGCAAGATTCCACCCAAACAAACATTGCAAGTTAAATAAAAGCTTGTAAAAAGAGGTTCTCAAATCTATATTTGTATTTTTTATGTGTGTTACATCAGATTTTTTTTGTAGCTAGGTGAACAGATTTTGATGTTTCATTTATTTATTGTTTTACTGGTAGCGGTATATTTGACATATTTATATCTTGTTAAAGTTATTTTTGGTTAGTTTTTAGTTTAATGTAACATAATTATCTTATGGTATGCAATAAATATATAATGTTTATTTTTTTAAGATATCTTATTTTTAAATTATTATTTTATTATTTAAATTTGATCAAGATCTGACTTGTGTAGTCATGAGTGTAGGAAAATCATACAAAGTGGGAAAATATAAATAATACTAAGTATTATTTATATTTTTCCACTTTGTATGATTTGCCTTATACTTATTTTTGCATAAAATTACAGTGCGCGCATTTAGATTCAGCATAACGAATACATTTTTTATTGCAAATGGGGTTAGATTTTACAATAAAATTCCTAAAATTGTAACTGAAGTACCACTGGGAAAGTTCAAATCTGTAATAAAACGGGCATTAATTAAGAAAGCTTATTATAAAACGATTGAAGGATGCATGGAGGCAAACTGCACAAGCGCTTTCTAGCGACTACATAATATAGATACAACTAGGTTAATATAATTATGAAAAAAATTTTTTTTTTAATTATGAAGAAAAATTGCCGAGCTTCTTGCCAGGCTCTTCTCGAGACGGCTGTAATTTTGCGAATCTGGCAGTAGAGTCATTTACTTACATGAGTGCCACTTTAGGGCCCATGTGAATAAACGATTTTGATTTTGATTTTCACTCACCTGAAAGTATCTGTGATATTTTCTCTGATGGACGAGGCATTCGCTGGTAGATTCAAGCTCTCTGATGCGTTTGTTTTATTTGCCATATCCTATAAAAATAATGAGTAATGTATTGATTAATAATTAAACTCAAGTAAAGCTTAAAAAAAACGATTTTACTGCTTATATTTTAGTTTTGAACCGACCCAATTTCGGTAAAATTTATATGGAACCAGCTCTGAAGTATATCTACCAAACAAAAAAACATCAAAATCGGTTTATAATTGGCGGAGATATCGTATAACATAAATACAAAAAAAACCAGTACAGAACCTCCTTTTCTGAAGAGTCGGTTGAAAAGTGACGAACCTTTTTTTCAAGCAAAGGAAAATAGAATGTCCATAAATTTTATTTTGAAAAATAATTTCCGTACTTATTAACAAGTAGCAAAATCAGCATTTTGAAAATACCCTCGACGCTTTATCTGGAAAATGGCTGCACCGATTTCCACTAAACATAGCTAAGAACACTATCGATGAAGTCACCTTTCAAGCTAAAAAATATACATCAAAATCGGTCCAGCCATTTGGGAGCTAAGATGCCACACACAGACAGACAGATACTCACTAAGTACAAACATATAACTGCCCTCTGTTTTGTCTGGCGTTATAAATACGCCATTACAATGTTTATACCTTTATCCATAATAATTGACCTAAGGTGTGTGAACTAAGTGGTGGCACTTTGACCTAAGATATGTGACCTAAGTGGCTAAATGCTTTCCTAAATCAAAATTGGATACTTCGAGGTGTGTCCGTTTTCAAAACGACGGTGATCGATTGATTTGCATAATTTTAAGGGACAAAATATACAAAGCGCCCGAGGCACGCGCCCCGGGCGCTCTGAAGTTAAAATGTGTTTTTTTTAATGCAAAATAGTCAAGCACCCTTTGGGGGCTGAGTCACCCACGTCCGTAGGAGGATACCCGTTAAGTCTGACTCCCTACACGTGGTCCCCGGGTGGTGCTAATCAGGTGACATTTGAGAGGTGGTAGAGCATTTTGTGAGTTGCTCGCCTGGCTTGCTACCAAAGTAGCTTACCACCATCAAGTTGAAAGTCTGCCGCCAAGCCAAATACGGTGTTCCGGCAGTTATCCTTGAGAGCCTGCGTATTCCAGGTCTAGTGTGTTTACCAGCTTCGATCACATCGTCACTTACCATCAGGTGAGATAGTGGTCAAACACTAGCCTGTCACAAATAAAAAAAAAAAAAAAAGCATTTGACTACTATCTCACCTGATGGAAAGTGACGATGCGGCCGAAGATGTGACATGCTTGCCTAAAAGATACCTATTCACTCTTGACTTGAAGGCTTCCAGATTATACCCCTCGGGGAACAATGACGCAGGCAATGAATTCCACTCCTTCGCTGTACGGATGATGAACGTAGAAGCAAAACGTTTCGAGCGAACTGGAGGTATGTCAACCATAAATGGATCACGTTTGAGAGTTTGTCTGGTTATTAGATGGTAAAATGGGCATGGTGGAATTAACTCGTGTAATTCCTGCGGTCACTCTCCAAAATGCAAATAATAGAATACCGATAGACTTGCGACCTTACGTCTGTGACCGAGGCTCTGCAATCTGGACTCAACAAGCTTATTATCGCCAATGAGTCTTTTTGCTCGTCGGTAAATAGACTCAAGACCTTAAGCTGGTACTTAGCAGATCCATCCCAGAGATGGCCGCAGTACTCCATACACGATATTTATATACAAAGCGCCCGAGGGGAGCCGGAGCCTCCCCCCCCGCGCTTCCGTTTTGTATACTGCCGTCATAATGAAAAAAGCAGTTTTATCAAAATTGAGCTTTATACATTATTGGAAAAAATAATCGGGAAATTAGACGCATGTACTTTTTTAAATATTTAATTGCTAAATCCTATTAAATCTTACCTTTAATTTAGACGCATTTGCTACAAGTCATACCATATACTAAATGGCAAAGACATTTCTGATATAGCTCAAATTTGTCAAAAATATCAGTTACGTCTTTTTTCCTTATAACGGCAGTATAGGGAGCGCGCCTCGAGCGCTATCTTTATGTCATGTCCCTAAATGGGTGTCCTATTCATTCGCATAATATTTTTAGTCCTTAAGTTGTTCTGCATTCATATCTTGTCATAATATTTTGTAGTCATAATATTAGATGCGCATATTTTTTTAAAGCCATACTTGTATGTTGTCATATCATTTGCTTGTAATAAATTAGGTTAGTTAGGTTGCTTGTGACCATAAAGCACGAGCCGAGCGAGCGAAGCGAGCGTGCCGCGGCAGCGGCCGGCGAAGTGCTACAATCGAATTGGCCCCTGTTTATTAGTCTAGGCAGACAAAACTTACATATATCAAAAATAGTTAGGACGTTTAAGGTTATTGCTTTTAAATATTAGTAATACTAACATTATGACAAGTGATATTAGGGGCAGTGATATTGTATGTAATGAATTGATGATTAGTAGTAACTAAAATTAGGAGGCAAACTTTTATGCGATTCAATTTTAGGGCTAAAGATATTAGTCGAATCAATAGGGAACCCCCTAAATGTCATAAAATCATCACCAGTCATAATGTTTTCTGCATACATATTTTTTAGTCCGGATTCCATTGAATCCGACATTTCAAGACCATAATATGCATTGAGTCCTCCGTTTACAGTAGTTGTGTAAATTGTGCAAAATAATAAATATATATAGTTATGACACGCAAAATTAGGGCTACCAAGATTATGCGAATAAATAGGAAACAAACTAAATACAAAAATAAAAAATTCGAGATTGAAGTTTTTTTACCGGACGCCTGCCTGACGTCAACCTTCCTTAGGCTTCAAAAACTAATCTTACCCTTAGCATTTTTAACATGGTGCCACTGCGGACCTCTAGGTCGATGTCATCAGCGTTACCGTGGATGGCAAATAGAAGAAAAATAAGTACACTACTTATTGCTATACGCATTTTGATATCCTGAAAAAAAGGTAGATTATATCAAACAAAAATGTAAACAAATCATGATAGATGCGACCGTTTCAGTCTTGGCTTGCTAGGGTTAGTTTTCAGTGGTTTTCACAATAGACTAACTTTGTCCCTCAGACTGAGGCGGTCTGTCTATCACTTATAATTTTTTTTTTAAGTAAATGTGTTTTAATGTTGTGATGTGTTATATTTGGCAATATTTTTTTTTTTATTTTTTTTTTTTATTTATTAATGTTTTTTTATGTAATAAATAAATGTGTTATGTGTTTAGTCTAACATGATCACAATCATTATAATTTACGTATTATTCGGGATATTTACCATATATATTTAAAATAAATATTTTTACTGTTTACAGACCACACATTGGATGTGAATCTTTTTATTAAGTTATGTTCAAATTAATAAATAAATTGTCTTTTTTTAATTAAAATTAAATTTTAACAAATTATTTCAAAAGATAAACTTAGCTTAAGCATTTATTTTATTATAATTGTCCAGCTTTATTAAACATGTTTAAAATACCTTTTTGAGTTTTTATATATTGTTATACAGGGTGGACCAAAAGTCCGGTAACATTTCAAATGGTCATAAAAAATAGAAAAGTAGACAGGAGAGAATAATTGTTTATTTATTATAAAAGTATAGAAAACGGGGGTTTATTTTTTGAAAATAACGTCATCCAAATGTGATCCTTGATTATTTTGGCACAACTGTAATCTAGAGCGGAAATTTTCCATCACCGCTCGACAAGTGTTTGGAGAAATGTTATGAATTTCCTCGCGTATATTTTCTTTTAACTCTTCTATCGATGATGGGTTGTTATTAAAAACTTTACTTTTAAGGTAGCCCCAAAGGAAAAAGTCCATTGGTGTCAAATCCGGGCTGCGGGGTGGCCAGTTAATGTCACCTCTTTTGGATATGACTTTTTGGCCAAAAATTTCGCGAACTGCTGCTATAGAGTCGTTGGAGGTGTGACATGTTGCCCCATCTTGTTGAAACCATGATTATTGATTAAAACCTGAGTAGTCCTGTAGTGCTGGAGCAAAAAAGTTCTGTAACATGGCACTGTATCGCTCTGTGTTGACGGTAACGGGACGGCGTCTCTGATCTTCGTAAAAATATGGACCAATAATGCCGCTGGCTGATAAAGCAGCCCATACAGTAACCTTGGGTGAGTGTAAGGGTTTTTGGTGCTTCAATTGCGGGTTAACATCACTCCAGTATCTGCAATTTTGTCTGTTGACATGCCCAGTTAAGTGGAAATGTGCCTCGTCTGAGAAAAAGATGTTGTTGAAGCTCGTAAACCTCTCAAGCATTTCATTAGCAAACTGCAGTCTCTGAGCGTGGATGACGCCATGCTACTAAATTCCTATTAGCCGCTCTCGCATTTGGTAAAGCCCCGTTCTCCCCCGCTCCCCGCAATTCAAAGCAGCGACCGAATCAAATGTTACCGGACTTTTGGTCCACCCTGTATATTATTTAATTTATATATTGTTATATATTAATTATATTATTTTTATAAAGTTGATTATATACTATTATGCAATGACTGAACTACCCGTTGGCTCAGTTGGGTGAGCGTTCGCCTTCAAAGCAGGGGTATCGGGTTCGATTCCTGGCGGGTACATAAGTTTTTTTCCCCATGAAAATTTGTGTTTCTGGATCTGGTTGTGATTGTGTGTGTGATGTGAATGTTTCCGGTACCCACGACACAAGTCATCGAACTTAGTGGGCTGTGAGTGTGAAAGCGTTTAATTTTTATTATTACTTAGATCATTCAAATATAGATATATTGAATAGCTATATTTGAATAGCATCTAAGTAAAAAGTCCGGAAAAAATAAATTAACTACACGAAAAGAAATAAATACACACACAACAAGGTTTTAAATGAACGTAGAATGCAAAAACAATGAAACACTCTTATTGCTCGCCACGATCATGTAAATCTTTGTAGATTTAAAGATAAAGATTTTAGAGCCAAGTACGGTTAGAAAGCAAATTATTTTTTAATTACAACAATTTCACAAATAAATCAAATAATTTCACAAATTACTCACTTCACAGAAACACTGTTTTAAAATCACTTCACTAATACTTAAGAAAAAAGTTATTTTGTTCTAAAAACCAATATTTTGGAACAATAAATAGCAAGTACACTGTTCTTCGGCAAAATACGTAAGAATGCTAAAATTCTCAATTTATTTCACTCTTTTATAAACGTATCGCGGGGGAGTGAGCTCGGAGGAATTCGCAATGAGGATTTGTGTACCGTTCGCAGAAAAATCGCAAACACTTTTGAGGCCTCAAATGATGCCTTCTTTTTTGGAAATCATCACACTAACCACACTTTACATTACAAATCCGAAAGTGTTTGTTTGTGTAGGTGTGTAATTTGTTTTCTCTTCATGCTTTAACGGCTGAACGGATTTGAATGAAATTTGGAATGTATATAGCTAATATTTAGGATTAACATATGAACTACCTTTAAATTTGATGAACGAGGGAAACGGCGGAAAATGGTTAATCACACTTATATTATAAATCTGAAAGTTTGTTAGTGTGTTTGTATGTTTATTACGTCTTCACGGTCAAACGGCTGGACCAATTTTGATTTAATTTGGCATGGAGGTAGCTGACACCCTGGATTAAGACCTAGGCTTTTTATCCCGGAATTCCCGCGGGTAAAACCGCGAGGCGTGGCTAGTTATTTATAAAAATAATAATTTGTTAACTGTTTCCATTTCTCATTTTTGCAAATAAATATCTTAAAAACATCTACTGTGTTCCGTGACTTCATTCTTGCTCATGATGATGACTATAAATCAGGATTTGATGTAGCCTATGTCACTTTCCGGCCCTATACTCAAGCCCACAAATTACTTATTCAGACGTTGTATAAACATAAACGCTCTCACACTCATAGCCTCACACTAAGTTCGGGCGTCTTAAAAGCAGCGGTGGTGGGTTCGATTCCCAGTAGGGTACAAGTTACCTACCTAGGAAAGCTTATTATTAAACGAATTACTAATTAATGATAAAGATGGATGGTAAACTACACAAGCGTTTTCTAGCGACAACATAATATAGATATACCTAGATTTAATAAAAAATGCGCCACCGATTTTCTTACCAGATTCTTCTGTAATTTTGCCAGAAAACTTGACAGATTTAGATGGCTTTAATTTTGCGAATCTGGCAATAGAGTCATTAAATTCCATGAGTGACTCTTTGGGGTGTGAATGAACGAATTTGAATTTGAGCTTAACTTTTAAGCTATTGCATAGCTTCTATCGCGGGCCTTGAGCGTGGAGACCGAATGCAGAAATTCCGTAACGAAAATAACCTAACACCCCCCACTCCGACCGGCACAGCGGTGATACTTTTTAGTTTTTCCATCTATCGATAAATAGCAGAACTTTTAATGACTTTTTTGAAATATCACGCTTGTCTCTTTAGTTCAGCAACTCGCCCTCTAGGTGGCAGGAAAACGAATACTGCATAAATAAAATGTATAAATAATTAAAATTGCATAAGTTGATAAAAAATGCTATGCAATAGCTTTACCGCGGCAGTCCCCGAGTGCCACACGTCTTTTTTGTTTCTAATACTGACGCTTAAAAGCTCAACTGTTTTTGCTAACTCTACGCCGCTCGAGCTTTGGCTCACTCTTGCTAGATGTGACCTGAAACTATAATGATCTCTTAAAATCTATCAAAATATGTACCGTTCGCAAAGATCAATTGAGGTACGCACATCACGCGATTACACAGTTAGATAGGATGACTCAACTGTGGGAATCATTTGGCAATGGGAAAAAAAATACGCCAAATATTTTGGACATGAAAATGAAAAAAAAAATTTACGCAAACAAAGCTTAAAAATCCGAAATCAGCGCTTTATTTTATACTAGCCGTGTCCCGCCGCTTTGCTCGCGTTGATCAAGTTAATAAGTTACTTGTTAAAAACTTTTTTAAAGACAAGCTTTTAGAAGTCCGCCATATTGGATTTAAAGTGACGTCGTGCTGCTGCTCGCAGTGCGAGGTGGGACGCGACGGCGAGCGCTCCGCACTCATCCTGAAGAAGGCTTCCGAATGAAGCCGAAACAATTGTCGATTTATACATCGACAACGCGTAAGTCACGCTAATTCCCGTTTTAATTTTAATTTAAAAGTGCCGTCACTTTATTTTTCGAGTTATTTTCAGCAAGCCCTTTCATTTGATATCCATGTTGTAGGAGTGCATTAAAAATTACTTGTCCGCCATAATCGGTTAAAGATATCTACTTCAAAATTTAGTTGCAAGATTCCACCCGAACAAACATACAGACATACATTGCAAGTTAAATAAAAGTTTGTAAAAAGGTTTAAGCAGCTTAGCATTATGTCGAGTTAATAGTTTTCAGTTAAACTATGCGGGTAGTACAAATTGGTTATTAATAATTAAAAAAAGGAAATTTAATAAATAAAATCTATAAAATATTCTAATATATTCCAATATATATATATACACAAGTCATCAAACTTAGTGTGGAGCTGTGAGTGTGAATGCGTACAAAAAACACTCCAAATCCAGGTCTGCTGTCATAATGAAAAAAGCAGTAACTTCATTTTTGTCAAAATTGAGTTATATACACTATCGGAATCAGGAAAAGTAAGTAGACTCATCTAATTACTATTATTTTTTAATTCTTCGACCGCAATCTACTAAGTCTTGCTTTTATTTAGACGCATCTGCTACAAGTCATAACATAATTATACTATATAGCATTTCACTTACATTTCTGATTTTACATTTCTGATGTATAACTAAATTTTGACAAAAACATCAGTTACGTCTTTTTACCTTATGACGGCAGTGGTTCTTTCCTTCAAAAAAAAAAACAAACGCATTCACACTCACAGCCCTACACTACGTTCAAAGACTTGTATTGTGGGTGCCGGAAACATTCACATCACACACACATTACACCCACAACCAGAAGCTCCTGCCGGAAATCGAGCTCAAGACCCACGGCGCAGAGGGCGGGCACCTGTCCACTGCGCCAACTGGGTCGTCAACTGGTCTTCTTTTAATAAACCACAAACACCCAATTTCCCAAAAGACTATGAGAAAGTCTAGGTTCCAGCATTAAAAGTCGAGCGTTTTTCAGACGACTGGACCAATCCTTTTTCAGATTTTTAACTAAGAAAAGTAATAATTATGGCCTAATTAAAAATGTTAGATGATGCTTTCGAGGACTTTTTACAAGCTATGTTTGTTCGGGTGGAATCTTGCAACTCAATTTTAAAGCAGATATCTTCAACCATTACAGCTGAAATTTTGTATTCACGTGTAGGTTGGATGACAATGCATAGTTAGCTGTGTGACGTCATTAAAAATGCAACATGGCGAAACACCCAAAATGGCGGACATGTTATTTTTAATGCACTCCTACAATAGGGTATCAAATGAAAGGGCTCGCTGAAAATAACTCGAAAAATTACGTCACTCTTAATCCAATATGGCGGACTTCTAAAATCTTGTTTTAAAAAAGATTTTCAATGATATTATTTTCACCATACATTGTATTCACTTATGTCTAACTGTAGAGGTCAGCGTACACAGACAAAGCAACTAATTAGTTCATCGACTTGTCTTACGAATATTGTTATTTTATATTGAAATATTACTATAATATCTATACAGCAATTGACACTCAGGAATAATCTAGCTATCTATTTGTGAAAGATTTTTTAGAATTGGATCAGCAGTTCCAGATTTTATTACCTTTTAATTATAACAATTTTAGAGTAGAACCATTCCCCCCACCACCAAATTTGTCAAACGATCGAGTATCAAACGAATGTTTTTTTTTGTGGGGGGCGTGCACATTTAATATTTTTATATCCTCCTTTTATCACAAAAACGGAGGAGGTACTCAAGTTGACGGTATTTTTTTTTAATGTTTTACCTCTATCTTCATTCCACGTGAACCGATTTCGAAATTTTTTTTTGTTTGATAGAGTTTGTTCTCCAATTGGTCCCATTTAAATTTGATCAAGATCGGATCAGTAGTTCTTGAGATATCAATAATGCGTGTTTAGTACATCTAATCTTATCAAAGTTCCGAAGATAAAGCGGTGAAGTCGGTTTTTTTTACCGACTTCCCAAAAAAGGAGGAGGTACTCAAGTCGACTGTATTTTTTTTTTTTTTTTATGTTTTACCTCTATCTTCTCTCCACGTGAGCCGATTTTGAAAATTTTTTTTAGTTTGAAAGATGTTGCTTTTTAATTGGTCCCATTTAAATTTGATCAAGATCTGATCAGTAGTTCTTGAAATATCGTCAATAATGTCTATTTTGTGACGAATAATGCGTACTTTGACGATGTTCTGGTTTACCAGACTTCAAAAGTTACCTCACAACTTCTTTCGTTGTGAGCCGATTTTGATGATTCTTTTTTTATTTGAAAGCTCAAGGTGGATCAAGGTTCCGATGATAAAGCGGTGAAGTCGGTTTTTTTAAGCTTTGCTTGCGTTTAATTATATATTATTAGTAGATTTTGACCAGATTTGCTTATTTCAAACCGAATTATTTCTAAAAGTAGAATTAAACGATACAACAAAAGTGTCTAAACGGTTTATTTGATAGTGTTTTATGCCATAAAAATTCGTCCTTCGAACGTTAAAATGTAGGTTGTCTCGAATCGAGACAGCCTACATTTCAACGTCGAGACTTCCGACCACCAAAAAACATAAAACAATGTTATAGCAGAATAATAAAAATTCGTCCTTCAAACTGTAATGTAGGTATGAAGGTATCAAGGTAATCTCTCTTTGAACACAATAACTGTATATCTAACAGTGTGGCACCAAAATTTGCGTCGTGAGCAGAATAACAATCTTTTTCGGACATGTATCTGTTGATTTTGTAATAGGCTCTTTGAACTTATTTAGCGGTAATGCATTCTTGGCAATCCGATCTTCGATGTAAGGTATGAAATATTTGGGACTTCCCATAGGAACTACAAAATTAACCTCTCAACCAAAATTTTGGTGAAAATGAAGCTCAGAAGGCAACCGGCCTTACGTAAGATATTTTTTTATCTATATACGATGCTATTTTACTTCAACTAAAATGATGTATGGGAGTTCGCCATTGTTCTTTGTAAATACGCACACAGTTGTTGTGTCTACCTGCCGTGATTGTACGGGGTATACTCATACTCTCACGTTTATTTGCAAACTAAGTGTTATTTGAGTCTTATTGCAAGTAATCAGAACTTAAATTTAACCGCCTTTTAAAAGCATAAAAGGGGTTTTTGAATCGATTTGATGTCGATTTTGCTTAATTTCCAAAACCTTTGATTCTTCAAGTGTTAATGTGTAATAATGGTGGATTATTAACCGTTAATACATAGTAAACGTGCATAAGTGTAGGCAAATCATTCAAAGTTGAAAAACGTGATTTTCGTCTTCGCTCCAAAATAAGTTCTAGTAAAGTTTCTTTCACTTTACCTTGGCTGTTTTACTTGACTTGTGACTAGGACTTTTAAAATGAAATATGGACACTTGAAATATATTATTACCAGACACTGGCTAAATGCACAAGATTGCGAAGAAAGAAAAAGAAAAAAAATACCCTTTTTAGTGGAGACCTTTTTAGTGGAGACGAAGCCAAATTGAAAAGAAAGTAAACACATTCCATAGAGTATATACAACACTAGACTTATCAATAGTATAAGTATGTACTTACAAACCATTTCGCATACACCTTCCTCATAATATGTTATTCTAAGTTCATTGGCTTGGCTCCCGTATCAGGAACAGATTTATCACTATAGTTAATAATAACACTACTTCTGTTACGTGATTACAATACCTTATTGATATTATTGTCTAAGTAGGCATCAAGTAGGCACGTATGTATATAAAGAAGTATATAGACACAGATTAAATAACAGTACTTGCTAACCTGGGAAAACAAACAATTTGTTACCCGACTGCGTGACGCAAAAATGGTAATGTGTTTATCAGCCTGTCTGTAAGTATTTATGTTTTTCTTATATTCCTTATTGGATATACATGAATAATTTTTCTTACAATAGAGCCATAACAAACGATGTAGGCCTAAGGCGAGCTTAACGTGAAGGGTTACCTTCACAGAGCTTTCTTCCAGCAAACCCTTTAAGCATGCTATAATTTATAGTTATTTATATATATGCACACAATCTTAATACTAGATATAAGCATAAAATTAAAGTGCCCGCATTCAGATTAAGCAAAACGAATAAATCTTTTGTGGCAAATGGGGTTGGATTTTACAATAGAATTCCAAAAATTGTAACCGAATTACCACTGGGAAAGTTCAAATCTGTAATAAAACGGGCATATATAAAGAAAGCTTATTATAAAACGATCGACTATATTAATGACAAGGATGCATGGAGGCAAACTGCACAAGCGCTTTCTAGCGACTACATAATATATATATACCTAGGTTAATATAATTATGTATTAGTGTTAAGATACGATTAAAAAAAAATGAATGAAAAGAAAATGCGCCGCCGAGTTCTTTGCCAGGTTCTTCTCGAGATGGCTGTAATTTTGCGAATCTGGCAGTAGAATCATTAACTTTTATGAGTGCCTCTTTGGGGCCCATGTGAATGAACGATTTTGATTTATAAGAGCGAGTATTAGAGATTAGAGATTATTAAGTTTGATTTATTAGAAATGTGATAATAATTCAAGAAAAAAATTTAAAAATATACATTCAAATTTGTTAATATTAATAGACATCATATATAATATAAACAGATATATATAAACAATATAATAGAGTAAGAATAATTGACCAATAAATTTCATAAAAAAATATATATATATCTTCTAATATATAATATGTTAATTTTTTTATTCATAATTGCATATAAAACATACCCTCTTCTAATATATAAAATTCTCGTATCGCGGTGTTTGTTACCAAACTCCTCTTATCCTTTTCTCTGCACCTCCAGGATGACTGACAGAAAATGAATGCTATTCTAGCATGAAGTCCACCTTGTACTGTTTTTTGTGCAAAAGTATTAAATAAATAAGAATCAAAAGTTTTGCAAACAATGCAAAATCAACAACACCATTCGGGACAGAAATTCAAGTTAAAAAGTTATTAGATTTTTTAGTCTATTTTTGAGGTAGTTTTATTAAGTCCTTTACTATTTTGACGACCCAGTTGGCGCAGTGGACAGGTCTCCGCCCTCAGCTGGGTCTTGGGTTCGATTCCCGGCAGGAGCAAAAATTCCTTCACAAGGGATATTTGTGCTTCTGGCTCTGGGTGTAATGTGAATGTTTCCGGCACCCATGATACAAGTCTTTGAACTTAGTGTGGGGCTGTGAGAGTGAATGCGTTTGTTTTGTTATTTTTTTTGGCTCATGAATTGTCTAACTTAACCTAACCTTAATAAGTTTTAATACGTTACGACTTATGGACAATTTTTTTTTTTTTGAAGCCAGGATCCCACTAGGATAAGTTCTGTGTCGTGGGATACAGTCTCTTCCTTATTATGGTGTATAAACTAATTAATAATTATATATATATATATATATATATATATATATATAGTTTACATTCAAAAGTTTTCTCTGCAAGGGAAATTCTAGTTTTGGGCATTCCAGCACCCGCGACTAGTCTTCAAACTTTGTGTGAGGCTGTGATTGTGAAAACGTTTGTGTGTAGATCGTCAACCTATTTAAATTTATTATAATAATTTCCTAAACTAGCTTAGCGTTATTTCCAGTTAGGTTTTCAAAATGATATAATCTTTATGTTATTTTTATTCATAGATTTCAAACCGATTAATAGCCTCCTTTCCCGAAATAATTTTAGTCACGTGCTACAGATATACAGGGTTATTTTGACGTGATGGCGTCTTATAAATCGATGAACACCGGCTGCACGCACGAAAAAGTGTCAAGTTTCGCCTGAGCGTGCAAGCGAGAGCGCGGAACAAGCGATAGAGAGGCACGATCGAACTAAGCGTTGTCTTATGACGTTATCACGTAAAATTATCGTCCATAAACCGACTTTACAGATAAACATTTTTTTTTATGCTTTATAGGCAAGCATTTGACCACTGTCTCAACTGATGGAAACCGATATTGCCGCTGAAGACGTAGCATGCTTGCCTAGAAGATACCAATTCACTCTTGACTTGAAGACTCCCAGATTATACCGTTCAGGGAATAAAGACACGGGCAATGAGTTCCACTCCTCCGCAGTATGGATGACAAACGTAGAAGCGAAACGTTTCGAACGAACTGAAGGTATGCCAAATACCAGAAAGCTAGATCCTAATTCTTGTTCTAACCCTTAGCCCATTTAATTATACACCTTTCTTCTGAACGCTGTATTTTCAGTAAATATTGAGATGATGTAGGTATTCTATACAATCCATAATTGAGATCGTTGATTAAACTACACTGTTGATTAAACTGAAAGGTAAATAAAATATGGAAAATGTATTTGAAAAAACATAAAACAGAAGTATCAATAACCGTACCACGAAATACCTTAGTGTCAATAATAAAAAAGCGCTTTCACACTCGCAGTCCTTTACTTAGTTCGATGACTTGTGTCGTGGCTGCCGGAAACATTCACATCCCACCCAGAACCAGGAACAGAAATTTTCCTTTTTTATGTTTAAAATAACCCTGTATAATTTCTACCAAATTCAAATTCTACCAAACGCTGGCAGCACAAAAAAAAGTAAACTAGGCAAAGACAAAACTCGGATTCTGCCGTAAAGATACCATCTGTGCAGTATTAGTAACAATCTATCTATTTAGTTACATGCGATTTACTTACAGAATCACAATTTAAGTTCGTGCTACTACTCGTACTACTCGTGTAACTAGCTTGACAGCTCTAAAATGTATGCTATCTCTGTCTTGTGTTTCTATTTTGTAAGAGACAGGGATAGTTTAAATTTAATTTAGTGAGTGTACATCAGAATCGAGGCCAATAACTTTTATTACATTACAGAAACTTTAAATTTGACATGACCGATTTTTATACTCGACTGTTGACACCGATTTATCGTGTCTCCGTGGTGTAATGGACACAATCCGATTGGAAGTCTGCGCACGGTCTGCGAGCGCGAAAACATCTGTAACGTAGGTATTTTAAAATTGTGCATGTTCCAAGAAAATTGTAATAAGAGATATGTGAGAACTTGACACTGCAGTGTTGGAGAGTACTGAGTCTTTGGCGGGAAAAAAAAACTACTAATTTTGTTTAAGTAATAAGATTTGGTAGGGTTTTTTGACGCGAGTGAAAAAATGGCGTTGTTGATTTTGTAAAATTTTCCAAAACCTGTGATTCTTCGAGTGTTATTGTGTAATAATGGTGGATATTAACCGTTGATACTAAGTGAACGTGCATAAGTGTAGGCAAATCATACAAAGTTGAAAAACGTGATTTTCGCCTTCGCTCCAAAACTCCAATAGAAGTTCTAGTAAAGTTTCCACCACTTTACTAGGGCATGACTTTACTATGACTGGACCTTGACTCTTTTACTTGACTTTGACTATGACATGTGACTAGGACTTATAATATGAAATACACTTGAAATATTGTATTATCACTTGACACTGGCTAAATGCACAAGAGTGCGAAGCCATAACTAAGAAGAAGAAGAAGATTTGGTAGATATTGTGTGTAATCATAGTAGTGTAAAAAATGGTTAGCACATTTGTGCTCAAAAACCTTTGAGGTTTTAAAGAGGTTTTTTTTTAATTATGGCTCAGTAATCTTTGTACATTCAGCCAATGTCAAGTAATAAGATAATTAAAGTTACATATGCCAGTACCGCGGGCATTACGTCTGCTGAACGCTGTGCTTCACCTTAACCAAGATCTGGCTCTGTTCCACTCACCCAGCAATGAGCTTCACAAGGCAGTAATGGAATTAATTACCTCGAAATTGATGTATTTATAAGCATTTTTGTTTGTTCAATTATGGGTAATTATTAGACTGCTATGAGAAAAATAAGTTTCTTTTTCTTTGTTTTTAAATTTTACTAAATCTGTTATAAAAGTAGTTTTACTTTTTGTGTTTAAATTTGTACAAATTTTGGGTACTGGATGGGGCGATTTGGGAAACTGTAAAGCCTTCTCACAGCTAATATGTAGTAAACAAATAAATAAATATTTCATAATACAAGTCTCATAGTCACAAGTCACAGTCAAAGTCAAATAAAAGAGTCATCGTCCAACGATTTTGAACTTTGTATGATTTGTCTACACTCATGCACGTTCACCAGGCATTAATTGTTAATAATCTTCCATTATTACATATTCACATTACAACCAAAATGAACCGTAAGTTTTGAAAAAAAAAAACAAAATCGACAGCGCCATTTCTAAAATATGGAAAATGTATTTGAAAAAACATAAAACAGAAGTATCAATAACCGTACCACGAAATACCTTAGTGTCAATAATAAAAAAGCGCTTTCACACTCGCAGTCCTTTACTTAGTTCGATGACTTGTGTCGTGGCTGCCGGAAACATTCACATCCCACCCAGAACCAGGAACAGAAATTTTCCTTTTTTATGTTTAAAATAACCCTGTATAATTTCTACCAAATTCAAATTCTACCAAACGCTGGCAGCACAAAAAAAAGTAAACTAGGCAAAGACAAAACTCGGATTCTGCCGTAAAGATACCATCTGTGCAGTATTAGTAACAATCTATCTATTTAGTTACATGCGATTTACTTACAGAATCACAATTTAAGTTCGTGCAGTGTGGAATACTAAGTACTAGGTGGTACCTAGACAATGCCATTGACCTAGGCGAAAACGTTTACATAAGATGGGTTGTTTTTGAAAAGTTTGTTTCCATTGTACCTAGATAAAATATACCATATTTGCACCCACGGAATAAATACTACTAGTGCGTGGGTCTGTGATCTGAAAAGTAGCGGGTCTGTTTTTATCGTTTATGTTTTTCGCGCGTATCATATAAACGTGTATTTATGTATGTATGTTTGTAAATCCTACTAATATTATAAATCTGAAAGTTTGTGTGTGAGTGTGTAAGTATGTTTGTTTACTCTTCACGCCTTAACGGCTGAAAGGATTTGGATGAAATTTGGAATATCATTTATCTCAAAGTAGCTTGTACCTAGGATTAACAAATAGGCTACTTTTTAACTTGATAATAGCGGGCGAAGCCGCGGGGCACGGCTAGTTTCTTTATACCTCGTATCTTCCAAACGGCTGGATGATTTTTGACGGTTTAGTTTGTGATATATAGGAGTCGAGAATCAGTTGAGAAATGAGACCTATAGAGGAGAACAGCTGGACATCCGCCGGACATACGAAAGCATTTTTGCCTTGGCTGAAATGGAGAGACTTCGCTTTTTGTCAATGATGATCTACGTTTGCATTTATCACAAAGTAGCCGGATTCTCTAGTATGCGAAGGTATATCCATGACTACTTTTTTTTAAAGTAACTTAAATTTAGTGATTTTCGAAGCTTTTTTTTTCGTATAGTCAGCCACAAAGCAAATAAAATACGCACGCGTGCGTATATTACGTCATATTGTGATTTTTTTTATATACCTACCTTATGGTAAGCGGTGCTGTAGACGAGGGTAGCTCAAAAACACTAGGTTTATAATGATCGGGTTTGCTGCCGAAACATATTTTTTAGTAAGGGACAGTTTTATTAATTTAAGAGTGGTGAACTATGACTGTATTTTTGGTATAGGGTAACAACTTATCAAGCCAGGTAACCACCAGAAAATGCAGTATCATCATGGATTTCATCACAATGTTACCCTCACCGGAATCTTAAGCCCGTCGTAGTATTTAAAACTGCGACACCGAAAAGCCGGCTACTACGATGGCAAGCCATACTGATCAAGCCAAGATTTTACAGTAAGTAAACCTACATTGGCCTCGATTTTGATGTCACACACTAAATTAAATTTAAAGTATTCCTGTCTTTTACAAAATAGGAACACAAGACAGAGATAGCATACTGCTGTGCTGTCAAGTTAGTCAGAACTTAGATGTCTATGCAAGCTTAGTCGAGTATGTTATTGGTGTTGACTAAAAACACGCGCCTTTCTGCTGTTCATATTTTAAATGATAAACTAGCTTGACAGCTCTAAAATGTATGCTATCTCTGTCTTGTGTTTCTATTTTGTAAGAGACAGGGATAGTTTAAATTTAATTTAGTGAGTGTACATCAGAATCGAGGCCAATAACTTTTATTACATTACAGAAACTTTAAATTTGACATGACCGATTTTTATACTCGACTGTTGACACCGATTTATCGTGTCTCCGTGGTGTAATGGACACAATCCGATTGGAAGTCTGCGCACGGTCTGCGAGCGCGAAAACATTTGTAACGTAGGTATTTTAAAATTGTGCATGTTCCAAGAAAATTGTAATAAGAGATATGTGAGAACTTGACACTGCAGTGTTGGAGAGTACTGAGTCTTTGGCGGGAAAAAAAAACTACTAATTTTGTTTAAGTAATAAGATTTGGTAGGGTTTTTTGACGCGAGTGAAAAAATGGCGTTGTTGATTTTGTAAAATTTTCCAAAACCTGTGATTCTTCGAGTGTTATTGTGTAATAATGGTGGATATTAACCGTTGATACTAAGTGAACGTGCATAAGTGTAG
This sequence comes from Lomographa bimaculata, assembly GCA_948107665.1. Taxonomy (NCBI): domain Eukaryota; kingdom Metazoa; phylum Arthropoda; class Insecta; order Lepidoptera; family Geometridae; genus Lomographa; species Lomographa bimaculata. The sequence continues at coordinate 9,446,293 of OX403612.1, read as the reverse complement.
GCAAATCATACAAAGTTGAAAAACGTGATTTTCGCCTTCGCTCCAAAACTCCAATAGAAGTTCTAGTAAAGTTTCCACCACTTTACTAGGGCATGACTTTACTATGACTGGACCTTGACTCTTTTACTTGACTTTGACTATGACATGTGACTAGGACTTATAATATGAAATACACTTGAAATATTGTATTATCACTTGACACTGGCTAAATGCACAAGAGTGCGAAGCCATAACTAAGAAGAAGAAGAAGATTTGGTAGATATTGTGTGTAATCATAGTAGTGTAAAAAATGGTTAGCACATTTGTGCTCAAAAACCTTTGAGGTTTTAAAGAGGTTTTTTTTTAATTATGGCTCAGTAATCTTTGTACATTCAGCCAATGTCAAGTAATAAGATAATTAAAGTTACATATGCCAGTACCGCGGGCATTACGTCTGCTGAACGCTGTGCTTCACCTTAACCAAGATCTGGCTCTGTTCCACTCACCCAGCAATGAGCTTCACAAGGCAGTAATGGAATTAATTACCTCGAAATTGATGTATTTATAAGCATTTTTGTTTGTTCAATTATGGGTAATTATTAGACTGCTATGAGAAAAATAAGTTTCTTTTTCTTTGTTTTTAAATTTTACTAAATCTGTTATAAAAGTAGTTTTACTTTTTGTGTTTAAATTTGTACAAATTTTGGGTACTGGATGGGGCGATTTGGGAAACTGTAAAGCCTTCTCACAGCTAATATGTAGTAAACAAATAAATAAATATTTCATAATACAAGTCTCATAGTCACAAGTCACAGTCAAAGTCAAATAAAAGAGTCATCGTCCAACGATTTTGAACTTTGTATGATTTGTCTACACTCATGCACGTTCACCAGGCATTAATTGTTAATAATCTTCCATTATTACATATTCACATTACAACCAAAATGAACCGTAAGTTTTGAAAAAAAAAAACAAAATCGACAGCGCCATTTCTTCGCTTCCGCTTAGAAGGCGTAATATAAGCACCTTGCATCTATAAATGCAAAAGTGTAAGGGGAAAAAATTGCTGTGATTAAAAAAGGTGCTCGCATTAAGGTATGCCTGGCCCTCAAATTGTAACTTCATAAAACTATTTTATTTAAGGTCAATCAAAATCAAAATCAAAATCGTTTATTCACATGGGCCCCAAAGAGGCACTCATGAAAGTTAATGAATCTATTGCCAGATTCGCAAAATTACAGCCATCTCGAGAAGAACCTGGCAAGAAACTCGGCGGCGCATTTTTTTTCATTCATTTTTTTTTAAAAACATTCTTAATTTCTAATACATAATTTTCTTAACCTAGGTGTTATTATGGAAGTCGCTAGAAAGAGTCTGTGCAGTTTGCCTCCAATACATTTCTGATTATTCAAAATACAGATTAAACTAAACTACTAACCTAATACAAAAAGTCATTGGTCGGCAGTGTGCCCAAAATGCTGGCTGCGTTACCTCGTTGCACAGCGAGACTTAATTGCTGTGCAAAATACAATCCGGCATTTTGGTCACGTGTCGACTCTTTCAGTCCCCCAGCCAAATCTTTATAAATTTCAAGTGCACCTGGTCCCCATGGACCCAGCGTTTCAACTCCAAATGGACTACTTTTCATTATATTATTTTGTTGTAACATATGAACGTAGCACTTATCCGCATTCTCTTGGCGCGTACTTTGTTTACTAGAGAACATTTGTGAGTCTAATCCTAGGATTCCTAGGTGGCCGATCGAAGGCCGTGTTCGATTTGGATCTATCATCGATTAACTAAGTCTGCAAATAACATTCGTATCCTTATTTCAATCTAATTTTCTACAGATTGCTTTGTGTAGGTACAAACCCTCATCTGTCCTAAAGTTGTTGCATTTTAGATAGATAGATAAACTCTTTATTGAACACCATATTTGTGATAAAACAGAATAGAAAATAATGACTTACAAAATAAGTGTAACAATGGTCTTATCGCTAAAAGCGATCTCTTCCAGACAACCTTTGGATCGAGAGGAATTACGCAACAAAGTTGTACGTCGGTGTTTTAACATAACAAAATTTAGAAAGGTGCAACGTTTGAAAAAATATTAATATGCATTATGCATTTTAGGTACTTCTTTTACAATATTGTATTTATTTTCAACCATTTTTTTTTATGCCTGATTGCCAAGCCTTTGACCACAATCTCACCTGATGGAAAGTGATGACGCGGCCGAAGATGTAGCATGCTTGCCTAGCAGATACCTATTCACTCTGAAGACTCCCAGATTATACCGTTCGAGGGCAATGAGTTCCACTCCTTCGCAGTTCGGATGATATACGTAGAAGCGAATCGCTTCGAGCGACCTGGAGGTATGTCAACCATATATGGATGACGTTTGACAGTTTGTCTTGTTGTTAGGTGGTAAAACGGACAAGGTGGAATTACCTCGTATAATTCCTGCGCACTCTCCAAAATGTATACGATAGAATACCGAAAGGCTCGCGACCTTACGTCGGTGACCGAGACTGCAATTTAGACTAGACTAGCTTATCATCGCCAATGAGTCTTTTTGCTCGCCGTTCGATGGACTCAAGAGCTTCAAGTTGGTACTTTACGGATCCATCCCACAAGTGGCCGCAGTACTCCATACACGATCGGACTTGAGCTTGATATAAATTAAGAAGCTGCCCCTGAAGCAGTGTGAAGAACTGCCAAACCTTTGCCTATGCCGTTGTCTCCCGTCGTTTTGTAATGTAATCTTGCAAGCTAAATTATAGACCCACTTCCCGATGTCCAATTGGACTCTGATGTACCCACTTAGTTATATCTTCGATGACAACACAATATGGTATCATGGAACTGCCCCCTGATCAGAACGTTCCGGTAACTTACCGAATTGATACCATTGGATAACTTTCCCTTTAAAAATACGTTTTATCGTTCGATAACTAACAGAATCATCTGTAACTGAATTACCGTATGGTTCTGAACCAGGGTCTGTTGATGGAGACGGAAGATGGTCATAGGAATTACTCAATTAAATAAGACTCAAAGGGTTTAGAGTTTGATGAATTATTTATTAAAAGTGTTTCCCTGTCATATAAAAGTTTTACTTCTATCGTAGTCTTTACGACACATCCTGTTTGTTTTAAACATTTAAATGAAATGCATTTATTTTGTATTTATTTGCTTCAAGTGTAGGTATAAACAGATGTAGGATTAAGTGTATCAATGTAGTTCACACACTAGGTTATTATAGTGACATGCAAATATTGATTTGAGAGCTAGGTAGTTAGATATCTTTATAGTATAATAATAATTTTGGTTATTGTTAATATATAAATAAATATCTTCGACATTTTTTCAACTTATTTCAATGGCGACTATAAGGCTGTCGCACCATAATTCTGCCAATATCGCGTATAGGTAGGAGCGCAGTTAAAACTAATTAAAAATTATTTATAAAATATGCCCGGTAACTTCAAGTTACTAATTCTACTTCTAGTACAAAATCAGCTAATGGGTGAGTAATGGAGAGAAGGTACAGATGAATATGAATAAAAGTAATAAAAAAGTGTTTATAATTTTATCTTGTAGTTAACAATATATGTAATGAGAATAATTACAGGTGTTTTTTTTATTCTAGATAGGCACGCATTTGACCCACGCAATCTCACCTGATGGAAAGTGACGATGCGGCCAAAGATGGAACATGCTTTCCTGGAAGGTACCTATTCACGCTAGACTTGAAGACACCCAGATTATACTGTTCAGGGAACAAAGACGCAGGCAATGAGTTCCACTTCTTCGCTACAATGATGATGATGAAGCCTTCACCATAACAGAAAATTGTATTTTGCTTGTCATGGCTAAACACTGACATGGATCTGTATATTATTTTGATTTGCCCATTGGCTGTGATCCGTTGAGACGTACCCTGGGTGTGTACGTACCCGGCTTCTAAGCCGAGTTATCGGGTTCGATTCTCGGTGGAAACAAGTGTATTTTTTTTTATTCAACATAGGCAATCGTTTGATCGCCATCTCACCTGATGGTAAGTGACGATGCGGTCGACGATGGAGCACGTTTGTTCAGAAAATGCCTATACACTCGCGACTTAAAGTCTACCATATTGTATTTATCAGAGAACACAGAGTCAGGTATGGAATTCCATTCTTTTGCAGTTCGCATAATGAATGTAGAGGCAAAACGCTTCGTCCGCATTTGTGGAATATCTACCAAATAGCGATGTCGCTTAAGAGTCTGTCTCGATGTCCGATAATAGAATGGGGATGGGGGAATTCGATTGTGTAATTCCGTTGCACACTCTCCGAAATGTATCCGATAAAAAACCAAGAGACTCGCCACCATGCGACGATGCCCTAAGCTCTGAAGTTATGCATCAGTCAACTGCAGACTCCCTATTAGGTACCTATCTCTGTTGCAAACGGCTTCAATACTAAATTGACAAAACTCCTAAGAAATAATGTTAATTTTTGCTTTTTCAAATAGAAACCGCGTGTGACAAAGATACGTAATACGGGGGCTGGTCGCTGGCTCTTCGCTCAATGCTGTCAAGAGCCTCAAGTTGGTATTTAGCTGAACTGTCCGACAGATGAGAACAATACTCCATACATGAACGCACCTGCGCTTGGTACAAGTCGAGCAATTGTTCCGAAGTGAAGTACCGTCTCACCTTTGCAAGGATTCCCATAATAATTCTTTAAACTACATTCTCTTTCACCTATACTGTTATGTATACTGTTTAACTCATAATCATTAAGTTCTAGCATTTAGTTTATTTTTAATGGTTTAATTCGTTTATTTGCTCTTTTCATACATGTTTTTTTAACTTGTAGAGTACCTTTTACAAAGTACCTTATTTTAATTAAAGTCTAACCAAACCATGGCTAATCAGTAATTTAACTTTAACTGCTACATTGCTTTTACTAAGAATGTGTCCATTAACACTTTTCTTACTGTCTCTAAAGACACACTCTAAGACACTTTGTTCCTGTGTTTTGCAGCAGCACTCTAATTACACATCGCACTGATATATATTTACTAACATTACAATAGTTCAAAATCAAAATCGTTTATTCACATGGGCCCCAAAGAGGCACTCATGAAAGTTAATGATTCTATTGCCAGATTCGCAAAATTACAGCCATCTCGAGAAGAACCTGGCAAGAAAATCGGCGGCGCATTTTTTTATCATTATTAAAAAAAAAACTTAATCTCTAATACATAATTTTATTAACCTAGGTGTTATTATGGTAGTCGCTAGAAAGAACTTGTGCAGTTTGCCTCCATGCATCCTTGTCATTAAAATTCAAATATAATGTCATACATATAGATGTCATATATTTGTTAACGTGGTGCTGAGGCCCCCACGAGACAGGCTTGCCCTAGTTTGGAGACCACTAGTAAACTCGTATGTAATAAGTATGTCGTGTACTTTATGAAATAAATAAGTCTTTAATGTGTAGACGTAGTAACGGTGGATTATAATGTAACTTATTAATGTGAAACGCGAAGTTACGTAAATGCGGCAAATTCATTAATTATTGCTCTATTTCTTCATCACAATTCATCATAATAGATGATGAGTGGAGAGGTTCAAGCCACTAATGTCAATTAGAAGAACAAAATACTTACTTCCTGGCAAAATGCATATTGATTGAGAAGCCAAAATTATAAAAAAATATTTGTTATATTTGTTTGTCTGTCAAACAAAAGTCGAAATTGATGTTTTCAATATTGTAAATGTAAACTTTCGTATTTCTTATTCAAACTCAGTAATATGTCATTGTCAACTATCAAATACTTGTTGTTAGTATATGTACACATTTTGACATGACCAGTTGCTAAGAATTCATCGTAGAGATAAAAGACCGGTATGAAGGCTCATTATATTATAACGTTGTATATTATACTGTAACGTTGTAAGATAAGGTAAACAAACCGAGCACACATAGACAAAAAGTTAAACACATTCAAAGAAAACACGCACGCATACGAATGTCTGCCCTGATGTTGCCAGTCATGAATAAATTCCCCGGAGAGTGTTTTGTACGTAGTGGGTAGGGTAGGGGAATACCCATTGGAAGGTAAGGATTAAAATGCTTCAGGACAGGTGGTGGGAAATTATATTTATTTATTTATGAGATTAATTCATGAATTACGTATTAGGTATATTAATTCATTGTTATAATAATATCCCTTGTGAAAAACAAGGCAACAGAGATGAAAATCTGTTAAGAGGACTGTAAGAAGACTTCGTGTAAGTCCACCAGCGGCGGTTCCCACCCTATGCCGAACAGCCAAATAACAGCACTGCACTATCAGGACTTGTTCTGGCTGAGACAGAGCGAATGGCCCGTATTATAGCTATTTGCTTACCGTCAGGCAAGCATTTGACTACTATTTCACTTTATGACAAGTGATGATGCGCGTGAAGATATAGCATGTTTTCCTAGAAGATACCTATAAATTCTTGAATTGAAGACTCCTAGACTTGTTACTCTTAGGGCAAAAAGACGCGGTCAATGAGTTCCACTCCTACGAGTACTGATGATAAACGTATAAGTGACTGCTTTGAGTGATTGCACGCCAATGTTTGTTGACATTTGACACCTTAGACTTAACAGAGAAAATAAATTGTTAATGTATTATAAAATTATTTGACAAATAAAAAAACAGCCGTACCAGGAAAGACATTGATCTCAACTGTTGAAATGATTTGAAGATTATTTTGTGGGAACTTGTTTTCTGTCCTGGCATTATTTTTATCACCCCGTGTAAATAAGAGTGGCCGTAAACTTGGGGATAATAATTGAAATTTCGACGATATTTTGTGTAACTAAAAGTGTTCAAAATAAGTTAACAAAGAACAATGTCTGACGATGAAGAAACGTACTGCCGCCTATGCGCCGAAATAACCGAGAAATCTGCCCTTATATCGCCCGAGGAAGATGTCGCTGTGAATTCTATGATAGTGTCAAAGATGCTCTGGATAAATATCGACATTTCTTCATCTTCTATTCTTCCAAACTCGATTTGCTTCTCATGTTTCGATCAACTGGAACGTGTCTATCGTTTCCTTAACACCGTGCGCACAGCTCAAGCTAAATTAAAAGAGATATTGATAATAAAAGATGATGATGCTGTCAAAATAGATTTGCCAGAAGTCGGTAAACCTGTAGACAAGGACTGGGAGGAGTTCCAAGAGCCTGTAGACAAGGACTGGGAGGAGTTCCAAGAGACGAAACCAAACATCAAAGACGAGATCGAAGTAAGTGAAGAGCCAGTATTAACTGTAGACAGTGAAACTTTGATTGAAATAGGTATTGAGCAGGACATAAAAGCTGAAAGGGACAGTTTCGATAATACTCTAGATGATTCTGATTTCAAATCTTCAGATGACGAAGATGCGCCTCTAATGGCGGTGGCTAAGAAGAAAAAGTCGAAAAAGAAAATGAAATTCAAACAAAACTTAGACGATTCAGATTCAAACATATCTTTTCCTGTTGTCACTTGGGAGGACTACACGTGGAGATGTGGCAGTTGTGACGCTCTATTCCAAAATTTACAATCCTTACGTCTCCATTCGTTACAAATACACTTATCCTGCTGCACATTCAAATGCAACGAATGTGGTAAGAATATAACTAACTTTAGATTGTTCATCAAACATGTCCGAGATCACAAAAAGCTGCTTCGATATTGCTGCGAATACTGCAATAAGCGATTCAACAGAAGCTCCTGCTTAAAAAAGCATTATACGACTCACAAAGAGGACTTCTACCTAATATGCGACAACTGTGGGTCATCTTTTGAAACACCCGAAGAATTGCAGGATCATATTGTATTGTATACTAAAAGGAAACAACTGAAAGGAGAAGTTTTAGACCTGAAATGCGATATATGTTTGAAAGAGTTTAAATCACGAAGTAATCTACAGCAGCATAAGCTGTTACACACAGAGCGAACACGTAATTTCTCATGCCATGTTTGTGGAAAAATGTTTTTTACTAAAGGAACGTTGAGTACTCATATGATGACCCACGAAGACGTAAAGCCTTATAAATGTGAGCACTGTTCGTTGTCTTTCCGAGCGCGTGGGAATCTTCAATCTCATATAAGCATGCACTCTGGAGCGAAGCCATTTGTTTGTGAACAGTGTGGGAAAAGCTTCCGAGTTAAACGTCTTTTAAAATCGCACTATATCGTCCATACAGACTTAATGCCCTTTGTTTGTGAGTATTGCAATAAGACGTTTCGATTTAAAACACGCCTTAATCTTCATTTAAGGCAACACACGGGCGCTAAGCCCTATACGTGTATTTATTGCCAAAGAGATTTTACGAATGGATCAAACTTTAAGAAACATATGAAACGTAGGCATAATATAGACACATCGAAGAAGAAGTTTTTGAACGTTGTTGGGGAGGATAATAATGATAGTAACGCTATGGATTAGTGATAGTTAAATAATATTGTTAGTCCACTTGAATAGGGGTCACAGATAGCCCTTTGTGTAGGGGATGTATTGAGGAAAACGAAACCATAGAACACGTAATAGCTCAGTGTGCTATCGCTGAAGAAATTAGAGTCAACACTGGAATGCTAGAGCAACATTCCACAAAACGTTAAGACTCACAGAAATCAAATACAACAACCGCACCACCGGAACAGTTGTGCCAGCGCCCCAAAGCCACACTCTGCTATTTTAAGGACCTGGGGTGGATGGGGTAGCTCCTGGCAGGGGGAAATGTACAATACACCCCAAGCGGGACGTCAGTGCAGGCTTTAACGCCCCCATATTGAATAAGAATAATAGTCCACTTGTATTAGTACAATTTGCCCGTTGTAAGTGGTCTTCAGCCTGCATGAGTATTTTTATACATTACAGTATGCTTCTCATACAAAAATCAATAGACATATATGCCAGTATTTTTATATGGAAGGTAGACAAGCTATGACCACTATCTCTCCAAATAGAAAGTGAAGATGTGGCCGACGATGTAACGCACTTGCCTAGATGATACCTATTTACTTTAGACTTAAAGACAGTATACCATTTCGTAACAAAGATGCAGGTCTCCATAATATAATACACATTTTCTAATTAGAATTCGGTATTCTATTGCTTACATTTTGGAGAGTGTACTCAGGAATTACACGATATAGTTCCTCCATGCCCTTTTTACCATCTAACAACAAGACAAGCTATCTAAAATCAACCATTTATGGTTGACATACCTCCAGTTCGCTCGAAATGTTTTGCTTCTACGTTCATAATCCGTACAGCGAAGGAGAACTCATTGCCTGCGTCTTTGTTCCCTGAACAGTATAATCTGGGTGTCTTCAAGTCTAGAGTGAATAGGTACCTTCTAGGCAAGCATGTGCCATCTTTGGCTGCATCGTCACTTTCCATCAGGTGAGATAGCGGTCAAATGCTAGCCTAACTAATACAAAAAAAATATTTTTGGAGTAGGTAGGTATAATTCATAATCGGTTCAAATGGAAAGAAGTAATGAGGTAACACATTAAAAAAATTGCAAGCTTTGACAACAATCTCACCTAATGGAAACTGATGATGCAACCAAAGATGTAGCATGCTAATTTTCAAAGTTGTATATAAATAGTAGATACGGCTTCAAAAAGACTGATAAATATGCTTCAAAAATGTAAATATGTTACAAAATTGTATATTATGTAAATCTAGTATAGTAAATCCACACTCATATTATAAATGCTAAAGTAAGTCTGTTCTTTTGTTTGTTGAACTGCCCGTTGGCTTATTTGGGTGAGCGTTCGCCTTCTAAGCAGCTGGTTCGATCCCCAGAAAATACAAGTTTTCTCCACAAGAAAATATTGTGTTTTTGTCAAACTATTGAGAAAATGTCTTATAGGTTCTGAACAACTAAGCTGCGGGCACCGGGTTCGATTCCCGACGAAACCAACGTTTTCCGTTTTCCTGTGCCCGTTCTGAGTGCGATATGTATGTTTTCGGCACCCGATACACAAGTCTTTAAAGTTAGTGCAGGGTTGTGAGCGTGAAAGCGTTTTTTATTTAAAAAAGGATTTTTTTGTTATTTATGAGCCCGGGGCCTTATTTAGTTATTGCATAATACTATTTTATTTTAATATGAGTTGTTTTAGCATTGTACATTATAATTATTATAATTATAGCAATAAATAAAATGAGCAATAATTGTTGTAAATATTGTGAGTTTAGTTTTATATAAATATATTTGTAATTAAAATAATATTGTAAATAAATATACTAGTTTTATACATGCTAAAAATAATTTTATTTATTTTCGACCGACTTCTAAAAGGGTATAATTTAGACGGCCACTAAAAATTCTAAACGATTACCAAAATGGATAAATGGTCACCAAATTACGTTTCCTAAATTAAAATTTCCTGTGACGGAACCGAATCGGATAACAGTAGATTAAGGTTATTTTTTTAAAATAATTAATACAAAAATATTTATAATACGAAAAAAAAAATTTATTTCATAATATTTTAGGAAACGTAATTTGGGAACCATTTATCTAACGTAATTTGGTGACCATTTATCCAACGTAATTTGGTGACCATTTATCTATTTTGGTAACCGTTTAGAATTTTTTTGGTAGTAAAATAGATACTTTTTTGGGCGGTGTTTAAACACAAGCCCTTCAAAAAAGGGTGTTCTCAATTCGAATGTTTTTTTTTATTGTATGTATGTATGTTACGCGATATCTCCGCCAAGAAGCGGATTTAAGCGTTGAAACCGGGTTTTTAAGCATTGCTTGCGTTTAATTACGCTATACCAAATTAGTACCCCCAAGTATACATAAATACCTCAAGCTACGGACACATTGTTTTTTTTTTCTGATAGGCTAGCTTTCGACCACTATCTCAACTGATGGAAAGCGATGATGCGGCTGGAGACGTAGCATGCCTGCATATGGCAATGGATTGATACTGCACCAGGCGGACTCTGCAAAAGACCACCATAACAACTTAATACTATCGGAACTTTAAGAAACAAAAAGATTATAACCATGACGGTAATTTTCCATCATAACAACACTCACCAGCGGGGGAAGAGGGCGAGGTAAATGTGTGCTTGTGATTGGCCGATACAAGAGAGCGTCGGTTGTTTTCGTAAGGGGGGAAAGATACGGCAGTCAACTGCCCCCTATTACGTATATTTGTTCTATTTGAATTAAGCAAAAATGAATCTTATTTCTTAGGAGTCTTGGCAAATTAGTATTGAAACCGTTTCCAACAGGTAATGGGGGTCTGGTTTTTTCTAACGTTTCTAACAGACTACAAAAAAAGGAGGTAATTCTCAATTAGACTTTATTTTTTTGTGTCACCTCAGAACTTTTTTCTAGGTGAACCTATTTTGATGATTATTTTTTAATTTGAAAGCTGGTGCTTCCCACGTGGGCCCATTTAAATTTGATCTCAAGATCTGACCAGTAGTTATTGAGTTATCCTCAATGATGCGTATTTAAATTGGAATTACACGAGTTAATTCCCCCATGCCCGTTTTACCATCTAACAACAAGACAAACTGTCAAACGTCATCCATTTATTGTTGATATCTACGAAAACATTATAAGTCGTTGATATACCTCCCGTTCGCTCGAAGCGTTTCACTTCTACGTTTATCATCCGCGAAGGAGTGGAACTCATTGCCCTCGTCTTTGTTCCCCGAACGGTACTATAGTGTCTTCAAGTCAAGAGGGAATAGCTATCTTCTAGGCATCACTTCCCTACAGGTGAGATCAAAAATAGGGAGACAATAATGTACGGCCCAATTTTGTACAGCCAATAATGCACACCCTGATAATTCTTGTATATGGATTCGAAATATTAGGCCGTGCATTCTCGGATCGCCAATTATTGCCTGAATACAATCGGTCCGTATCGATAATGTACAGCCAATAATTCATGTCATTGGCTTCCAAATATCAGGATGTGAAATACTGGCTGCGTAAAATCACTCCGTGTCGATATTATAATAATAATAATATAATAATAATAAGTCATTTAATTCAGGCAAAAAACCCATATCTAGTACATAATTATACACAACTAAAAACGCTGAAAGACAATATAAGTTAAAAAAAAAACGAAATACAGCTAAATGTTAAAATACAATAGTACTTACATAAAAAAAAATACAATTTAACATCGCAAAGAATGCCGAGTCGTCATTTTTTGTTCTCAGTCATATGAATACAAATCCAACGCTTATACAGTGGACATCTGACATTGTCATAGACAGCAATAAGAATTTTGTTGGCAGAGCGACGCAGCCTACTCCAAAACGATGCTACGCGTGTTCTAATCACGGCAAAAAAGTCGGGAACCCCCGCCTCGGCGAACATACTTGACGCACTGCAGTACCTGGGCAGTTTCATAAGAGCCCGGTATGCGTCATTATACTGGACTCTTATGGTATTAATGGCCTTGCAAGTGAATGAGATCCACAGATGGCACGTGTACATACACAAACAGTACGCTTTAAAGAGTGTGGTCTTTACGTCATCACTGCATTTAGAGAATCTGCGTGCAAGCATATTACTTCTGACGGCGAGGGCTCTTCTCTCGCGTTCGATATCGACATCATCATGCAGCCGCTCTGTCAGCAAATGGCCTAAATATTTAAATTGCTTCACCACATTGATTTTTGAACCGTTCAAAGATAACCCGGGCACCCTGTCCGGACCACGACCTGACCTGAATATCAACATTTCAGTTTTTAAAACATTATATTTTAATCCGTGAGCTGATATTGTACGGCCAGTATTGCACAGCCAATAATTGGAAGCCATCCATAGACAAAAACATACTCTCTATGCCTCGTTTGTTTAGGCGAGTTGCTAGGAAGAGTTGGCACAGACTATTAAAAAGTTCTAACCTTAACACAACCAAAAACATTTGCTTCTCTGTGGTCTTAAAATCTTTAAAAGTGGCTGCAAGTTAGATATGAACTGCAACAAAACACAGCGCGAGCCGCGCAAGCGAAGCGAGCATGCCGCGGTAGCGGCCGGCGAAAAGCTCAAAATTAAGTTTAAAAAAAAAATGAAATAAAATGAACAAAAAGTTCTTACGCTTTTTTTTTCGAATATAAACAGTTTATATGAAACTTTAAAAAGTCATATCTCGCCCTCTTGAAATTACTGGAAAATCCAAAAGTAGGCTTTGACTTAGTCATTTGTTTGTACACGAATTATCGGCTGTACTTGTATATAATCGGTCCGTGTTGTTATTTCACATCCAATAATGTACAGCCCGTAATGCACAACCTGATATATGGAAGCCATATCACGGAATACTGGTTGCGAATTATTAGCAGTAGGTACATTATCAGGCCGTGCATTATTGGTCGTGCGGGTCTTTGGGGAATGCCGATAGAAGTGAAAACTATGTATAATATATATTACACACATTATACATCTCTCTTAATATATATACACAGTAGGTATACATATAGCTCATGGGAAGCGTGCGATGACGACGACGCAAGTGTCACGCTTTTTGTTCACCCAAAAAGTAGACATATATGTATACACAGTATACATATAGCTCATGGAAAGCGTTAGGTGACCATGACGCGAGTTCCATGATTTTTGTTCACCCAAAAAGTGCTCAATGCGCCTTAAGAAGTTTTCACTTCAAAATTGTAGTCAAATGCTTGCCTTAATAACTTTAAAAAATATATTCATTTAATCTGATCAAGTATTCCGAAGTAAAAGCGGTGAAGTCGGTTTTTTACCAACTTCACAAAAAAGGAGGAGGTACTCAAGTCGTTTTTTTTGTGTGTTCTTTCCACGTGAACTGATTTCGATTTTTTTTTTATTTTAAAGATGTTGCTTTCCAATTGGTCCCATTTTAATTTGATCAAGATCTGATTAATAGTTCTTGAAATATCGTCAATAATGCGTATTCTGTGGACTACATTGACGATGTTCTCGTTTTTAACCGACTTTAAAAGAGACTTTATAACTTCTTTCATTGTGAGCCGATTTTGATGATTATTATTTTTATTTAAAAGCTGGTGCTTTTCATGTGGTCCTATTGAAATTTGATCAAGATCTGATCTCGTTTTTTTTTTTTGTTTTTTTTTTATTCTGAATAGAAACATAGGCATTTGACCACTATCTCACCTGATGGAAAGTGATGATGCGCTCGAAGATGTGACATGCTTGGCTAGAAGATACCTATTCACTCTTGATTTGAAGACTCCCAGATTATACCCCTCAGGGAACAATGGCGCAGGCAATGAGTTCCACTCCATCGCTGTACGGATGATGAACGTAGAAGCAAACCGCTTCGAGCGAACTGGAGGTATTTCAACCATAAATGGATGACGTTTGGCAGTTTGTCTGGTTGTTAGATGGTAAAATTGGTATGGTGGAATTAACTCATGTAATTCCTGCGCACACTCTCCAAAATGCAAACGATAGAATACCGATAGACTTGCGACCATACGCCTGTGACCGAAACTCTGCAATCTGGACTCAATCAGCTTACTATCGCCAATAAGTCTTTTTGCCCGTCGGTCAATAGCCTCAAGACCTTCAAGCTGGTACTTAGCGGATCCATCCCAGAAATGGCCACAGTACTCCATACACGATCGGACTTGCGCTTGATATAAGTTAAGAAGCTGGCGAGGTGTGAAGTACTGCCGGACCTTGGCGAGTTTTTGAGTTATCGTCAATAATGCGTGTGCATTACATCTGATCAAGGTTCCGAAGATAAAGCAATGAAGTCGGTTTTTTTAAGCTTTGCTTGCCTTTAATTCTGTAAGGTTTGCTTGCGTTGAAATTATATTGTAGAGAAACAGGTCCTAGAGTAGGATGCAGTATCGCGTTCGCCTAAAACCCTAGTACCTACGTTACAATGCGTGGTTTTCGGAGCGTATCAGCATCTCAAGTTCCACATTGTGACGAAATAAAAAAAAGATGGCCGACAAGCGCCTTGTGGTGACAGTAGGTATAATGGGCTTTTGTGTTTTTCCGTAGCATTGTAGTGAATGGTTAATTTAGTATATTTGAGTCCCGTTTTACCTTTTCTAACTTTATTTAATTTTTACCCGACTACGGTGAGGGAAAAATGAAGATTATGATCTTAACACCGTTTGTATGTAGGTAAGTTTGTTTGTTTTCTCACAGACGAATAAGCCGATTGTAACGTACCTATTTAGTAGTAGTAAGGTTTTTATACAAAAACAAAATGGCGTCTGTAGTAGAGACAAAAATCTAGTCTATTGTATTCATACGAATACCATCGTCATTACATCAATTTCCATTTACTGTTCCAAATGAAAAATAATTAAACGCAAGCAAAGCTTTAAATAATTAAACGCAAGCAAAGCTAAAAAAACCGACTTCACCGCTTTATCTTCGGAACCTTGATCAGATTTAATGTATTAAACACGCATTATTGACTATAACTCAAAAACAAGAGATCAAATCTTGATCAAATTTCAATGGAACCACAAGGAAAGCACCAGCTTTCAAATAAAAAAAATAATCATCAAAATCGGCTCACAACGAAAGAAGTTATGAGGTTACTTTTGAAGTCGGGTAAACGAGAACATCGTCAAAGTAGGCGTGAAAAATAGGCAATATTGACGATATTTCAAAAACTACTGATCAGATCTTGATCAAATTTTAATGGGATCAATTAGAAAGCAACATCTTTCAAACTAAAAAATTAAAAATTTTCGAAATCGGCTTACGTGGAGAGAAGTTATGAGGTAACACACATAAAAAAAAATATACAGTCGACTTGAGTACCTCCTCCTTTTTTGGGAAGTCGGTAAAAAACCGACTTCACCGGTTTATCTTCGGAACTTTGATCAGATAAGGTGTACTAAACACGCATTACTACTGATCAGATCTTGATCAAATTTAAATGGGACCAATTGGAAAGCAATATCATTAAAAAATAAAACAAAATCGGTTCACGTGGAAAAAAAAATACAGTCAACTTGAGTACCTACCTCCTCTTTTTTGTGAAGTCGCTAGAAAAATTAAAACAAATAAAAAAATAAGTAGGTACTTAATCGCAGTATAATTTCAGACGATATCACGCATTTCAAAACCAACAAATTACAAAAAAAATTGACACAAATTAGTCAATAAATATTACATAATTAATGTTCTGTTCTAATAATTAATAATAATTTATGTCTGTCAAACGTAGAGAATATACCTACTCAGACGTTGAAACTTGAAATTCTCTCGCGCGAAGTTTCTCTTGCAAAATTCTCAAGTAGGTACCTACCTAGAGACAGTTGAGAGATGCAAAACACTTAAATGAATTCGAGTATGTTGCATCTCGTTAAGGAGAATAATAAAGAATGTTGTAAAAAATGCTTTCGTACATCTTCGCTGAGATAAATAATTACCTAAGTATCCGAGTGTTAAATGAAGGCAAACATTATTCGTGCAGAAGCCACGCTTCAATTTTATTGCCTAAGAGTATAGGTACCTATTTCACATCTTCATAATGCTTGCCAATTCAGCATAAAAAAGGTAACTATTTTGGAAAAATCCCTTGTTAACTCTGATACACAGTGTCGAGAGTGAATCGGTATTTTCTAGGCAAGCGTACTCCATCGACCGCATCGTCATGTAACATCAGGTGAGATAGTGGTCAAATGTTTGCCTATCACAGTAAAAAAAAAAAATTGAAATTTTATTTTTAAATGTACAGTTCTAACGCATAACGAAAATTTATTATTTATCGCTTAACCGAGTTTAAGCAACTTGGCTCTGTTCAGATCAGAGAGATCAGAAAGGTGAATAAATAGCAGGTGCACTCCCGGCCACATAAAATAGATATCGTCCTAAAACTGTGATAACTAAAACTGTGATAACTTCTCTGAGCACAGTTATTAGTATATATTTATATATATATATATATATATGTTATATATTTTTTTAAATTTTTTCTTATATATAAAATTTTAGATATTTTATTATATAATTTTTATTAGTATGTATAATCTTAAGTATTTTATATTTATGTACATTACAATTCGATATAAATTTCATTTACATATATTTTCTTTATCCCTAATTGATGCACGCCTCATGTCATTTCATTTTCCACCGCTGGATGACTGGTAGAAAATGCTTTTAGCATTAAGTCCTCCTTTTGTACACTTTTTACTGTGCAATACAGTATTAAATAAATAAAAAAGCGCTTAAGAATCAGATCAGTCAGGCGCTGCTTTATAAATTTTTAGGTATATAGGTAATTCTAGGGGACAAAACGTCACATCTGTTACCCTTTACATATTGTTATAATCTTTGCACAATATAGCGCGTGCTCACGCAACGGACGACCGCACACGAGATTTGTTATCTCAAGATCTTAAAAAGATAAAAAAAATGTTTATTTATATGTTTACTATTAGTTATTCTGTGAGGACTTTATTGAGGCAGGTCATCAAAGAATTGAATTAATAATCATGAATAAAAAAATGTATATTTTTTTATATTGTAACAAATTTACCACTATTTCATTTGGTGGAAAGTGATGATGCGACTGGAGATGTAGGATGCTCTTAGAATATACGTATTCGCTCTAGATTTGAAGAAACTCTTATACCGTTCTGGGATCAAAGACGCCAATATGAGTTCCACTCCTTCGACATACCGATGATGTACGTAGAAGCGAAACGCTTCGAGTGAACTAGGGGTATGTCAATCATAAATGAATGATGTTTATCTTGTAGTTAGACGGTAAAAAGGGTATTGGGGAGTTAGCTCGTGTAATTCTTTGCATTCTTCAAAATGAATGAGTATATACGATATAATACCGATAGACACTTTTCTTACACGCTTAGGAAGGCTGGTAGATAATGCTTCACAGTTTATTCTATTTGCACTGTTTTGTGATAAACTATAAAATAAAATAAACTAGGTATATAAGCCTGTGATCTTATATGCATGGATCTAAATAAAATAAAGTCTGTGTACGTAAATAATCTAGGTAGACAAATCTTGGTAGTAAACTCTATGCAATGAGGAAACTCGTGTTCTTACCAAGCATCGAACCTGGGATGGGCTGCACATTGCTTCGAAAGCAGGCGCTAAAATTTGTACTAAGTACATAGAGTTGATCTGATGATGACGCCACTCGCCAGGTGGCCATACATGGCGTAGGTAAGCGACTGTGTCTTGACTCCCATATTGTACTCATCAGGAAACACCGACCTAGGCAAAGAGTTCCATTCCTTTGCGTTCCGCACACTGAATGTGGAAGCAAAACGCTTCGAACTCATTGGAATGTCTACCATATAGCGGTGTCTCTTAGCTGTTTTTTTTTATTTGGCTTGGCAATCTTGTGCCTTTAGCCAGTGTCAAGTAACAATTTATTTCAAGTGTATTTTGAATTAAAAGTCCTAGTCACAAGTCACAGTCAAAGACAAGTAAAAGAGTCCAAGTCCAGTCATAGTCAAGTCATGCCCTAGTATAGTAGTAGAACCTTTACTAGAACTTTTATTGGAGTTTTGTTTAATAGAGAGAAGGCGAAAATCACGTTTTTCAACTTTGTATGATTTGACTACATTTATGCACGTTTACTATAAGTATTAACAGTTAATAATCCACCATTATTACACATGAAGTGACTCGAAGAATCACAGGTTTTGGAAAATTATTTAATATCAACAATACCATTTTTTCACTTTTGCGGCGAAACTCTCCTATTATATATTATAAATAGCAGTTTGTCTGCTTGTCCGATGATAGAACGGTAGGTAGGTAGTTTAGGTTGGTACTCCAGATTGCCTCAAAGACCTCTATCAAAATTATTATAAATATAGCGACCGTCTTGGCTCGCGCCGCACCCATGCATACGGCCGTGTTCACCAAACCGTGCACAAAACAAAAGCAACGGAAACATTACTACAGTTGACGACAAGAAAGGCCGCGAGACAGTTTTCTAAACAGAACAACGCGAAAATAATAAAAAAAAACATTAAAATTCATATTTTAGCTGAATGACACTACGCCATTAGCTAATAAAATCAGAAAAAAGTAAATGTCAAAAATTCCCGCCATAATTGCAAACAAAATGTGCGCCGATTTTATTACTGAAATATTCATTTATGATAATTACAACATGTGTTAATCACGATGCAATTAAAATCGTGTAAATAATTAACAACAAATCTGGACATACCTCTGCTACTTTAATTTTTTAATGTTTGTTGGACTAAAAGGAAAGTGTGTTGACAGTTCCATTTTTTTTAATTGTTATTTTAAAATGGACGCGAGTGTATTGATACGTCTTGCATTATTTGCTTTCATTACTCACAATGCGTGCTGCGATGACTATTTCAGGATGGTAAGTGATGATAAATGAACTATTTATCACTTTCTGATGATACGATAGCTGCATAATTGGATTTTCTAGATGTGAAAGGAGAATGGTATTATTTTCTTGTCTGTACAGTAGTTTAAAAGTTTTACCTAACATCCGTCGTAGCTTATTTTTTACCGACTTCCCAAAAAAGGAGGAGGTACTCAAGTCGACTGTATTTTTTTTTTATGTTTGTTACCTCATAAATTCTCTCCACGTGAGCCGATTTCAAATTTTTTTTAGTTTGAAAGATGTTGCTTTCTAATTGGTCCCATTTAAATTTGATCAAGATCTGATCAGTAGTTCTTGAAAAATCGTCAATAATGTCTATTTTGTGACGAATAATGCGTACTTTGACGATGTTCTCGTTTACCCGACTTCAAAAGTAACCTCATAACTTCTTTAGTTGTGAGCCTATTTTGATGATTCTTTTTTTATTTGAAAGCTAGTGCTTTTCATGTAGTCCCATTGAAATTTGATCGAGGTCTGATCTCTAGTTTTTGAGTTACAGTCAATAATGCGTGTTTATACATGAAATCTGATCAAGGTTCCGATGATATAGCAGTGAAGTCGGTTTTTTAAAGCTTTGCTTGCGTTTAATTATCTAATCTATGATCATAATTTTAACCTGGGTCGAGTTTTTGCCGCGAACTTGAAAAAATGGCGTTGTTGATTTTATATAATTTTCCAAAACCTGTGATTTTGTTAATGTGTAATAATGGTGGATTATTAACCATTAATACTTAGTAACCGTGCATAAGTGTAGACAAATGATACCAAGTTGAAAACGTGATTTTCATCTTCACTCCAAAACTCCAATAGAAGTACTAATAAAGTCTCTACCACTTTACCAGGGCATTACTTGAGTATGATCGGACCTTGACTCTTTTACTTGACTTGGCTGTGATTTGTGACTAGGACTTTTAATATGAAATACACTTGAAATATATTACTACTTGACACTGGCTAAATGCACAAGACTGCAAAGCCAAAAAAGAAAAAAAAACCAAGGTGTTTTATTATTGCTTTCTTAAGCGACTTCCAATAAAGCGAAAAGTTCTCAATTCGACTAGAAATTAGAATGCATCCACAGGTTGTCTGGAAGACAATTCTTAGCTTCTCCAAAAAACTAAAATCCTATAATTCCTCCTTAGTCGTTCACTCTTGACAGAGTGGTCGTGGTTGATGACGTTGCATATCAATTGGTTAAAACAGCCCCCGCGATGCGCCTCCACTTGTTGCGATCTTCAGCGTCTCGGGAACTCTGGACTAAAGAAGTTTGTGTCGCAGCTTTGATGAGGTCTGTCCAACGCGTAGGTGATAGACCGCGTGACCGCTTGCCCTCTACCTGTCCCTGGACAACGAGTCGTTCTATGGACTGTTCGTTTGAACAACGTGTCCGAAAAATTTGAGGATTCGTATTTGCACAGTCGACGATATCTCTGCTTGATTTTTAGTTCCGTCAGGATCGAAACGTTGGTCCTAAACGCAGTCCAAGGGATCCGCAGCAGTCGCCGCCAGCACCACATCTCGAGTGCATCGATTTTGCGCCGGTCTTTGAGGCGAACCGTCCAAGTTTCTGTGCCATAAAGAAATATCGGGAAGACTAAGCTTCTCATTAGGCGGACTTTCGTGGCTTTGGTGATGTCACGGTTGCCCCATACTATTTTCAGCTTATCAACGGCAGATCGTGTGATAGCACATCTCCTTCGAATCTCGTCTTCACACCTTCCAGTGTTTGTGATAGTGGAACCGAGGTACACATAAGATTGGACAACCTCGCAGTTGCCAATCATAGAGATGTCGGGATGGTTTAATTCAGCTCGGTCCACCATCTTCATCTTGGTCTTGTCCCTGTTGACCGTTAGTCCGAAGGAGAGGCTTGTTGTCTCTAGACGTGTCAGCAGGTGTTCCATGTCTTCTTTTGTTTGTGTGAGAATAGTAGTGTCGTCGGCATACCTCAAGTTGGATATCTTTCGACCTCCCACTGAAATTCCTTTGTACCATTGTTCCAGAACGATTCTCATAATACACTCCGTATACATGTTAAACAGGAGTGGAGAGAGTATGCACCCCTGTCGGACATCAGCGTGTGTATGAAAGCTTCTCGAGTCAACGTCGTCTATCCGAACAGTCGCAGTTCCGTCCTCATAAAGTCGGCGTATGAGGCGAACCAGGTGGAGAGGTACTCTCATTTGAATGGGTACGTCCCATAACATATGACACTTCACGGTATCGAAGGCCTTACGAAAGTCGACAAAGCAGTTATAAAGTGGGATGTTAAACTCTCTAGACTTTTCGATTATTTGTCGAAGAATTAGGATCTGCTCTCTTGTTCCTCGACCCTTGACAAATCCTGCTTGCTTAATAGCGGATTTGTGCTGGTGTCTCAAACGGTCATGGTGTATGACACATGTCCGAGGCAGTTTTTTGGCAGCCTTCACGCCATGCTCAAGCCGCCATGACAGATTGCTCGCTCGTGAGCAATTTTGGATGAATTAGTGTTTTGTGTGTGTTATTATTAGAGAAATATTGCATCCTTTAGATATACCTATATGCAGGGTGATTTATAAAACACCAGAAATCGTCTTGGACGTCATTTCAATTATAGAGACCAATGTCTTTCTCGGTACGGCTATTGCAATTTTTTTAATTTGTTTTACCTCATATTCTCGTTCCACGTGAAACAATTTCGATTTTTTTTTTGTTTGATGGATGTTGCTTTCCTATTAGTCCCATTTAAATTTGATCAAAATCTGACTTGTGGTTTTTGAGTTATCCTCAATAACTAATGCGTATTCTGTGGACTACATTGACGATGTTCTCGTTTTTAACCGACTTCAAAAGATACCTCATAACTTCTTTGTGACCCGATTTTGATGATTATTTTTTTATTTGAAAGCTGGTGCTTTTAATGTGGTCCCGTTGAAATTTGATCAAGATCTGATCTCTAGTTTTTGAGTTATAGTCAATAATGCGTGTGAATATAAATCTGATCAAGGTTCCGAAGATAAAGCGGTGAAGTCGGTTTTTTTTAAGCTTTGCTTGCGTTAAATTATTTTAATTAATGTCTTTATTAGGCGCCTGATTGAAACCATACCATTTCTTATCCATGACCGATTGCTTCAAGTCTTGACTATCGCTTTTAAATCAGGGAAAGTGTATCTATTGTTCGGCATCCGTTTCGACAACAATGGTTTCTAGGATATTGACAGTATAGGTGTACTATACTTCTTATTAGCTGGTGCTCGCGACTTCGTCTGTGCGGGATTAGTACTTTGAGTAGCTTATTTTCTTCTCCACGGTCCTATCTATCTTTGTCCATATATCTATTTTTAAAAGATAGATATATATGCTGTCGCGGACTTTTTTGTAGGACTATTTAAGATAAACATTTCCATTGTATATTATATACGTGTAACTCCAACGGTTTTTGCAGCGCACGCCAATAGAATAGTTCGCAGATGGCAGATTTTTTTCTTACTTGACACTTCGTTATATTTTGGACTAATCACACAATCCTACTAATCTTATAAATCCGAAAGTTTGTGTGTAAGTGTGTGTGTAAATGTGTAAGTATGTTTGTTCCCTCTTCACGCTTTAATGGCTGAACGGATTTGGATGAAATTTGGAATGTACATAGATTATACTTTGGATTAACACATAGGCTACTTTTTAACTTGATAATAGCGGGCGAAGCCGCGGGGCACGGCTAGTATCTTTATAAAATATAGCCTACTAGCCGTGCCCCGCGGCGTTCATACATACACACACACACTTACACACAAACTTTCGGATTTATAATATTAGTAGGATATATAAGCTATTTTATTTAATAATTATGTGCATGTTCGGGTCAAATCTTGCTACTGAGTTTTATAGCAGTTGTCCTCAACTGATTAAGATGAAATTCATTCAAATATTCAAGTCTAGAACGGCTCAAATCCTCCAAATAATTTGGTCAGACTGTTAAAGTTACTATGTTCTGCATTATAATTTAGTATTTGTTTTATCTGTAGTTAATAATATTACTAGTAATCACCATCACTACTGGGTGGTGGTAAGTGCTAAGTGAAATAGCGGTCAAATGCTTGCCTATCTAGTATAAAAAAAAAAAAAAAAAAAGTGGTGGATAACACACTTCTTGGTCTTCAGCCTATAATGATAGATCACCACAGTTATGGTTGTGATGATAAATTATACTTTTGCCGCTAACTGTACTCACAATAATTTTGGTATGCGGGACGAATATGCACAAATATTATCGTGCGGGACGAATAAATACTTTTTAATGGCGTGGCCCAAAACTTCGGGACGAATGTGGCATAAATCAACTAATTCAATGATTGAAAGATTCGTAAGTACTACATATACTAAGGATTTATACGACTTCAGTCACGGTTGTTTGCTCGCATTGTTACGAGACTAGTTTCGGAACATTCGGTGTTCCTTCATCAGACGAGTACGCGCGTAGACTGTCCGGTGGCGTCTCGGCCGCGGGTATAAATCTATTATATAAAAATAAGTCGGGTTTTCCTTCCTGACGCTATAACTCCAGAACGCACGAACCGATTTCCACGGTTTTGCATTCGTTGGAAAGGTCTCGGGCTCCGTGAGTTTTATAGTGGCGAAACGGAGTTCGCCGGGTTTGCTAGTCCTTTATATAATTCAGTGGTGTAGTTATTCAGTATTAAATAACAGAATTTATTAATAGAATACTGCTGGACTTAGTTTTTCTATTCAGTTATATTTAAAATGCACTTTTTTACGCAGTCTGGTTTTTACAAGCTTTTATTTAACTTGCGATGTATGTATGTATGTTTGTTCGGGTGGAATCTTGCAACTCAATTTTGAAGCAGATATCTTCAACCGATTGAGCTGACATTTTGTATAAACGTATAGTTTGGATGACAATGCATGGTTAGCTGTGTGACGTCATTCTAAATCCAACATGGCGGAGCACCCAAAATGGCGGACAAGTTATTTTTAATGCACTTACAATATGGGTATCAAATGAAGGGGTTTGCTGGAAATACATCGAAAATAAATACGGTTGACTTGAGTACCTTCTCCTTTTCTGTGAAGTCGGTAAAATAAAGTGACGTGACTCTAAATCCAATATGGCGGACTTCTAAAACATTTGTTTTAAAAAAGTAATTAAAAGTAGCTTATTTGAGCTAAGAACTGGTAATTAAGTAACTAATGTTATAAATGCGAAAGTTTGTGTTTAAGTAAGTGTAAGAGACTAGATGCCCAGCTCAAGTCCTTACGTCACGCCCCAATAATCTCCAATTTTTTAACGTGATAACGTCTTATAAATCGATGAACACCGGCTGCACGCACGAAAAAGTGTCACGTTCCGTCTGAGCCTAAGCGTGCAAGCTAGAGCGCGGAACAAGCGTTAGAGAGGCAGGATCGGCCTAAGCGTTTTATGACGTTATCACGTAATATTATCGTCCGCAAACTGACTTTACAGACAACCATTTTTTTTTTTTATTATTTTGGCCAGGTTATATATAGCGTGGCCAAGTTTTTATGTCATGGAAATTATTGTGTCACATGCTCAGCCATCATTGAAGGTCACCTTTTAAACAATAACTTGACTTCAACACGGTTGTAATTCACTTAATAATAGGATTTCCCGTCGTGTCTACTTATCTTAATTAAATCTAGAAGTGACACTTTATAATAATACTTAATCATTATAGCGGCCGACGATGTCAGTAGAAAAAGTGTGCATCTTCTGCAAAGGAGTGGAATACCCTGCCTTCGTTCTTGTTTCCCGATAAGTATAACTTAGGCCTCTTCAAGTCAAGAATGGACAGGTACCTTCTAGGCAAGCATGTCCCACCGTCGACCGCATCGTCGCTTTCCATCAGGTGAGATAGCGGTCAAATGCTAGACTATTTGTTATAAAAAAAAAATTTCGCTTCCATCAGATGACGGTGGTTCACTTTTTACAGATTCTCAGATTATACCGTTCAGGAAACAAAGACGAAGGCAATAAAAATAAACGCTTCCACACACTCAGCCCCACTCGATGACTTGTGTCGTGGGTGCCGGAAACATTCACATCACACACGCAATTACAACTAGAACCAGAATCAGAAATTTTCCTTGGGATAGAATACTTTTATTCCCGCCGGGAATTGAACCCGATACCCCTGCCTAGAAGGCGAACGCCGCCCAACTAAGCCAACAGGCAGTTCCACTCCTTCGCAGTATTTAGGTACGGATGATAAATAGAGAAGCGAAATTTAAAAATGTTTGTACCGTGGTAGAATATATGCAAGTAAATTAGAGATATTGTTGCGAAACCAAACATTAGACCGTTTTAAATAGTAAGTAATTACCCTTATCAAAAATAAGGGCCATGTCACGCATGCGCACACATTTGTGGCAATGTGGTTTATGCAAGGATGTTGTAGCTAAAGTAATAGGATGGATAACTGACAAACTTACAGTGCCGAATATCAAACATGCATGGAATCTTATTTCAACTGTGTTAGAGCGTATTTACAATGTCAAATTGTTTTATCAATTGCATAAAGAACCAATCGTGGTTGCGGTCCCGACGAAATCTGGTGAAAGGTTAGAAAAGACCCCTGTGTCCCTCTCGCACAGAGCGACTAGTTTTAAAAAAGTTTCCCAGTGGTAGAAATTGTAGTCTGTACCAATAACAAGATCTTATCTGTCGTAATTATTTGTTTAATCGAAACCTTACAGAATGTTTTTAAATGCCCTACCTACTATCAAACCATCCTCAATAAACCGATTTTTTCCCCTAATAGTATTAGATTTTATGATATTATTTTTGATATATGGGTATACAAGCCAAGCTACACAACTACATCCGCCATTTATAAAAATATTTTGTATAAACAAAATAAAGTTATCCTGCTATCATACTTCCCACTAATATTATCAAGGCAAAAGTTTGTGAGTGTGTTTGTAGTTTGTTCCTTCTTGACGCTCAATTATGATTATATTAATGAATACGTTTGTGAATATGGAATATGAATACATTTTTATTCGATTGTTGCCGTTAATACATATCGAAATAAATAGGCATTGGGAAATGCAATCAGGTCTTTTTTTTATTCGAGTAGGCAAACTTTTGACCACTATCTCACCTGATGGTAAGCGACGATGTGGTCGACGATGGAGCAAACTTGCCTAGAAGATACCTATTCACTCGCGACTTGAAGACTCCCTTATTGTACTCATCAGGAAACACTCAGGTAAGGAGTTCTATTCCTTTGCGGTTCGCACAATGAATGTGGAGGCAAAACGCTTAGTGCGCATTTGTGGAATGTCCACCATATAGCGGTGTCGCTTAGCAGTTTGTCTACTTGTCCGACGATAGAACGGGGATGGGGGAACTAGATTGTGCAGTTCCTTAGCACACTCTCCAAAATGTATCCGATAAAAAACCGAGAGACCAAGCTCTGAAGCTTTGAATTAGTCAGCTGCTCGCTACCAATGTGTCTCTTGGGTCTCCACTCAGTGGTGTCAAGAGTCTCAAGCTGGTACTTAGCTGAACCGTCCCAAAGATGAGAACAGTACTCCATACACTTGTGCTTGACACAAATTGAGCAACTATCCCGGTGTGAAGTATCGTCTCACCTTTGCAAGGATTCCCAGCTTTTTTGCAGCTAGTTGGGCTTTTAACTCGAAGGAAGTACCAAAATTGAGCTTTGAAGTTAGAGTCAAACCGAGTAACTCGAGATGGTCAGTTACTGGTAGGGATATATTTCGGAAAGTTGGAGTCAGTTCAAATTGACTCCGTATAGCGGAGAAAAAAAGTTTAGCAAATTTAAACACAGCGATTTTGAAAAAACAAATAGAATTAAAGGAAAGTTGAAAAATCAGTAACCTCAAAAATGTGTAACTTAGTCACGATCAGCTTAGCCAATAGCGAGCGTATTGCTATTTTGAAATTTCCATGCATTTTATTTATTAAAATTCCTAATAAAAAGCAATTAAAGTAGAAAATCATATTATGGGTGTAATTTTATAAAAATACAGATTAAAAAAAAAATACTTAGCGTATATAGCGTTGTTATATTTTTCTTATATAACTATTATAGGCCAAAATGTATGGCATATGTTTCATTCTTAAAATGTTGTGACTTGAAGAATTTAGTAATTTTTAATTTTTCATTGGGTCACACTCTTGGACAAAAATTTGAACACAACAATTTGTGTCAGTTAGGTGTCATAAAAGTTAGGGTTTACCTTCATTGGATTTTTTATGGATATATTGATGATCTAGCCGTGCCGCCCCGCAGCTTTGTCTGCATTTATCAAGTTAAATAGCAGCCTATTTGTTAATCCTAGGCATAAGCTGTGTACATTCCAAATTTATCCAAATTCATTCAGCCGTTGCCGCGTGAAGAGAAAATAGACATACTTAAATAATGCCACAATTACACACAAACTTTAGGATGAATAAATTAGTTTGATATAAGTATGTAATAGTAATATTTACCAAGATTCTGACATATCAATATAGTAATAATATCTGTCATCGATTTATGGATTATCTTTATTCTAGGATATAAATTTAAACATGGGTTGTAAATGTATCTAGAAGCTTATTACAACTATTTTACAGCACATATCTCCGCCATTTTGAAAAATATCGAACCTGCTCACAAAATATCACGAGAATCGGTTGAGAAATGCGACCTGTAGAGGAAAACAACTGAAAATCCGGACATACGAAAGCAATTTTGCCCAAGCTGAAATGAAATCGCTTCGTTCCCGCTTTAGTCTCGTTCGGTCAATTAAACCGAAAGTAACTTAGTCTTTCATAATAGTTAATAGCTGACCCAACCGGCGTTCGCCTGAGTATAAAAACAAACACATATACGCATATATTTTTAAAGTCGGATAAGCGGACGAAGCCGCGGATAGATGCTAGTAAATATATATAATGTTAATTAAATTTAAATGCATTTTGAAACATCAGTTTGGATTTTAATTACGCATATAGTACATTTTAGTTTATCTTTATGAATGACATAATAATATTTTTATTAGATATCATATTGTAGTATGATTACACAGTTAAATATCATTCAAGTAGAACATTATTCAAATGGCTCAAAAGGTTATCCCACAAATCCGTTTGTGACCTCTCACTAGGACACAGATTTTCGGCGGAGTCGTCCCTCCTTTTACAAACCGTAGGTTTGTTTCCTATCTCGATGGGTTTATGTTTTTCAATATGTCAAAAGCATTAGAAATGTGTAAGTCGTTAATGGTTTTTAATCATGTTTTAGCAGACTTAAGCGTCATGAACCTACCTTTTTTTTGGCTTCGCAATCTCGTGCTTTTAGCCAGTGTGAAGTAATGATATATTTCAAGTGTATTTCGTATTAAAATTCCTAGTTACAAGTCATAGTCAAAGTCAAGTAAAAGAGTCAAGGTCCTGTCATAGTCATGTCATGCACTAGTAAAGTGGTAGAAATGTTACTTACTTCTACTTATTCAAGTTTTAGAGCGAAGGCAAAAATCACGTTTTTCAACTTTGTATGACTTGCCTCAATTATGCACGTTTCCTAAGTATTAACGGCTAATAATCCACCATTAAACATTAACATTAAAATAATCACAGGTTTTCGAAAATTGTACGAAATCAACAACGCCATTTTTTCACTTTCGCGGCATAATTCCGAACTTACCTTGTAATAATGCTAGTGGAACCAAAGGCAGTTCGAAAGTGGCCTAAATCAAAATTTTGAATATACCCCGATATATATCTGGAAAACCAAATCACCGATTTTAACCAATCATAGCAGCGGTACATGCACTAAGAACATATCTTATACTCAAAGGAGGAGAGGTGCTGTTGAAGGTAGATGTTAAAAACGCTTTTAATTCCGTCGATAGAGGTGCCCTGTTGAAAGAAATTAAGGAAAAAATTCCAAATCTCTACAATTTTCTCTGGCAATGTTATGGTAAAAACTCTAAATTAGTATATCGTAGTGACCTAATATCTTCTGAAGTTGGCTGTCAACAGGGAGATCCTCTTGGGCCGGCTATTTTCAGCCTCGCGATTCATCCCATCATTAAACGTTTAAAGTCAAAATTTAATGTATGGTATTTGGATGATGGAACTCTTGGAGGTGACGCTAAAACCGTATTCGAGGACTTGACTAATATTATTTCTGAATTTAAAACTATTGGTTTAGAACTAAATTTTTCAAAATGTGAATTATATTTGTCTGAGTCATGTAACGCACAACGCGATATTGTCGATTTGTTCAATACTGTTGCTCCAAACATTAAAATTATTCACAATAGTTCTCTGCGCCTCCTAGGTTCTCCTATCCTTGACGAATCTATTCCAGATTTTGTCGAGGAGAAGATACAAAATTTCCAAAGTGTGTCGGACAGACTTGTGAAAATTAATTCACACATGGCCTACACAATTATAAAATACTGTTTATTCGTACCAAAATTTACGTATACTCTGCGGTGTTGTCAACTATGGAATCACCCTAACCTTCTACAAAAGTTAGATAACATCGTTAGAGATACACTCACTTCCATTTTTAATATTTCTCTGGATGATCGTGCGTGGTGTCAGGCTTCCCTACCAATTCGGTTGGGTGGTCTTGGTATAAGGAAAATTTCAAGCGTTTCTTTGCCGGCTTTCTTATCCTCAGTTAAAAGCACACAAAATTTAGCAACAACAATTTTGACACCAAGTTTAGTTATTTCTGATGTGTCGTATTTGACTGAGGCTATCGATGCCTGGAAATTAGCCTGCCCTGACAGTAGTCTGCCTAAACACCCATCTTCTCAGAGACAGTGGGATAAGCCGCTTTGTGAGTTGGAATGGAAAAAACATTTAGAAACATCCAGTAGCCCCACAGAGCGTGCTCGTCTTCTAGCTGTTTCTCGTTGGGAATCGGGTGTTTGGTTGCAGGCTCTGCCTTCAAATAATTTAGGGACACTGCTTGATAATAACACATTCCGTGTAGCAATGTCACTGCGCGTCGGTGCTCCTTGCGTTGTTCCACACCGATGCTCATGTGGAGAAAAAGTAGATCGCTTAGGCCTCCATGGGCTTTCTTGTGTCAGAAGTGCTGGTCGTATAGCTCGCCACAGTGCTTTGAATGACGTCATCCGTCGGGCATTTGGGAGTGCGAATATCGCAGCAATTTTAGAGCCTAGTGGCCTTATGCGCAACGACGGTAAACAACCCGATGGAATGACACTCATTCCTTGGAAGATGGGTCGACCCTTACTGTGGGACGCTACTTGTGTCGACACTTTGGCGCCGTCTCATCTTCCAACAACATCGCAGCAGGCAAGTGGCGCTGCTACCGCAGCTGAATCTTCGAAACGGCGAAAATACTCAAGCCTCGACAGAGGTTACATATTTGTGCCTTTCGGAGTAGAAAGTCTTGGTCCATGGGGACCAGGTGCACTTGAGATTTATAAAGATTTGGCTGGGAGACTGAAAGAGTCGACACGTGACCAAAATGCCGGTTTGTATTTTGCACAGCAATTAAGTCTCGCTGTGCAACGAGGTAACGCAGCCAGCATTTTGGGCACACTGCCGACCAATGACTTTTTGTATTAGGTTAGTAGTTTAGTTAAATCTGTATTTTCTTTATATATTTAGTTAAATTACTACAAAAAAAAAAAAAAAAAATCATAGCTAAGAGAACCTTCGATCAAGTAACCCTCCAAATAAAAAAATTGCGAAATCGGTCTTACCGTTTTGGAGATAAACGAATATATTTTGTTATGCTCATAATAACCTATCATAGACGCATATGTCCGATTTTTATTATTATTCATCAGTTTATAGATTTATAGATTGCTATTTTATGAAAACATCCATAAAATAGCAATCTACAAAAATCAACAAATAAAATCATGCATAATAATTAATTTAAGTTAGCAAATATTTTCAAGTTTCAAAGCATCAAAAAGTTCCTTGGTGACTAACTAGATGGCACCACGAGGAAAAGTTAGTATACATTTCCTAAGGGAAAGTGGTTATGGCTTTAGGTGTGATTGTGTGTGTGATATGCAAATGGGTTCGGCACTCATGATACAAGTGTTTGAACTTAGTGTGGGGCTGTGATTGTGATAGCGTGTATATCCATCATCATTCATCGCTTTCCATCAAGTAGGAAAATTACTCCACTGCTTGCCTGCGTTTTTGTTAATTTCTACTATCTACTACTATCAGTTGAAATCTGGGGTGGCCAAGCAATTACATATAATAATTCAAATCAAAATCAAAAATGAGTTTATTTCTCTCCACAAAGGTACAAATAGTAAAACTAGGCATTTTTAAGTTGTGCAAGAAATTGGTACTACTTTGTGAGAGCTGGTGCCTGATGTAGGTTTCGTTAGAAACCTGTATTACAGGTCACCAGGACCCTCCCGCAGCAGGAACGATTTACAATGTCTTAAATGTAACCGAGCATCTTAAGTCGTACTAAATCAGTATTGATGTACAGAGATTAATTTAAACTAAACTAGGGTGTTAACTAATTCATAAAATTTGATAAAAACTATTCCTATAGAAAACACAGTAATGATGTAAAATAAAAAAAAAGAAACAAGCAAGCAAGTGTGTTTGTGTATGGGCGAGATTGTGTGTATGTATTTTAAGATTTTGTATGTTTTGTTGTATAGTGAGTGTTTGTGTATATATGTAATATGAATGCGGCCGCGTGAGCTAGAGCTGGGGGAAATACGTCAGGTTAGGTCATTTTAATGTTTTAAGGATATTTTCAGTTTCTTGGTAATCTAGAGTTTTTAGGTATTTGATAATTGTTTTTTTGCAGGTAAATTTCGGTTGTGGGTATATATTGAGTTTGGTGTTTAATTTGTTATAGAGGAATTGGCCAAGGAAGGCATAAAATTTATGAGATAACTTCAGGCGGAAGGATTGTGTTGGACAAACTGTGCCCTTTCTGCGTTTATGTAGGTTGAGTTTAGGATTGTACTGTAACTGAGAATGTTTTTTACAAATTGTGTGCAGTATAAATGACTGCCTGACAGTCAGAAGATCCCAGATACGGTATACATCAGCAGTTGGATGGCGAAAGGGAAGACCAGCTCCTACTTTTAGTATCGCGCGCTGTGCTCTTTCTGCTTCAATTAGATGGGACTTGGAAGTGCCGCCCCATGATGTAATACAATAATCAACAAGTGACTGGCAAAGCGAAAAGTATACCATTTTGATGGTTTTGCGATTGGCTACGTGTCGCAGTGTCTTAAATATATATATGAGCTTGCGGAGTCTTGTCACAAGTATTTCTATATGGGGATGAAATGATAATAGCTGGTCAATTATAACTCCTAGGTATTTGATTTTATCGGTTCTTTCCAGTGTAGGACAGTTGCAGATGGTAAGGCTTGGATCACATACATGTGCTGTGATAGATAACGAGCTTAGAGGGAGCAAGTTAGTTTTTAGGGCGAACGTTAAATATTTCGTTTTACTGACATTCAATGTCAGCACATTTCGATTCAACCACTTGCAAACCTCCATGAATCCGTGTTGAGCCGTATTAAATACCTCGTCCCAAGAATTGTCACTGAAAAAGAGAGCAGTGTCGTCGGCATAGGTAAGGATACGGCCTCCATGGAGTTTAAGTTGACAAAGTTCATTGATATATATCAAAAATAGGGTCGGTCCGACAATGCTGCCCTGAGGAACTCCAAACTCCACGGTCAGTTCGTCACTTACCCACCGATCAACCTTGACTCTCTGTTTTCTTTCACTGAGGTAGTCTTTAAATAGCTGGAGGGGAAGACCTCTCACTCCTATTTTTTCCAGCTTAATTAGAAGGTGTGGGATTGAGACCGTGTCAAAAGCTTTAGCCAAGTCAAGAAATATCGTCAGACATTTTTTTCTTCCATCGAGATTGGTCACTAATGAATTTACGAGCTCGTGAACAGCGTCGTTGGTTGACAAGCCTTTTCGGAAGCCGTATTGGGAAGACGAAAGAAGGTTATTGGTCTCCAGGAACTTTGTCAGGCGGCGGTTCATAATACGCTCTAAGATTTTGGACAGTGTCGGCAGTATAGAAATTGGCCTATAGTTGTTGACACAGTCTCTCTCACCACCCTTATGAATTGGCTTTATACGAGCGGTCTTAAAAGCTGATGGAAATACCCCAGTCGACATGGCTAGGTTGCAGATATGTGTGATGGAAGAGATGAGGTTATGAATATATCTCTTGAGAATTATAGAAGAGATTTGGTCAATTCCTACTGCACAGTTGTCTTTCAGGGATTTAATTATATGAAATATTTCTGTATCGTCTGTTGGTAGCAGAACAAGCGAATTGATTGGGACAATTGATGGTTCATACAACATTGGTTCAACGCTATTTGAAATAATGATTTTTTCTGCTAAATTCTTGCCAACGTTAGCAAAAAAATAGTTGACGTCATTGATACTTTGCTCAGGATTTTCGACCGATATTAGACAAGAAGAGTTGTCTATCTCTTTATGAGAACCGCTTATCCTTTTAATAACCTCCCATAACTTTCTCTTATTATTTTTGGCATTTTCTATCTCTTGTCTCTCATAATGCCTCTTTGCCTTTTTCAGACGCGATGTGCAAAAATTCCGGTATCTTTTATATGTCAATTTTAGGGTTTCATTGTTGGGATCTTTTTTTAATTTTTTGTAAAGGTTGTCTCTATTTTTCATACAACGAAGCAAACCTTTTGTGATCCAAGGTTTGCTCACTATTTTTCTACGGGGTGGTCTAACAGGTTTGGAACTGTGTTTTATGGCTGTAGATAGGTTTTTGACAAAAAGGTCTGCGGCTTCATTAACATCATTACAATCCAGTATAGGTTCAAAATTAATATCGTGGATAGTCTGGTCTAATTGAGCAAAGTCAATTTGATTTACTTCTTCAACCACATAATCGGTTTGAATTTTTAGACTGATGCTCAATGCAACACTTTCATGGTCTGTAATTGTTGATTCCAATACGAAACAAAGTGCATCCATTCTTGTCTTTATCATCATATGGTCCAGGCATGTTCGACCATGTGTAGGTATCGTATGACCCGGAAGTATCCCATGGCTTGCCAGAACATTTAAATATTCATGGGAACGCTTGTCTGGGGTATTAGGAGATATATCAATGTTGACATCACCACAAAGGATAATATTTTTGTAACTAGCTAATTTTGATAGCATAACGTCTATTGAGGTTACAAAATTGCATGTATTTGTTTGACTGGGTGGGCGGTAAATTCCAATGATGCAAGTTTCATTATTTATTTTAAGAAGGAGACAGTTAGCGTCAATGATTTTTTCTTCTTCACAAGTGACCTGTAGTTGTTTTCTGTAATATATTACTACGCCCTCATTTTGGGTCCTATGAGTTGTTGTGATATGGTAATTATAATTTTCAATATATGGTATATACTTGGCAGAAGGAAGCCACGCTTCGGTAAGTAATAGTACATCCCAAAGTATTCCGGATCTTTGCAAAAGCGTGGTGAAACTTTTAATGTTACAATTTATGCTCCTAATGTTTTGTGTAAGAATATTAAGATTACACTTACTTTTTGGAATAAATGTTTTTACGTCTTCTACGTCGCAAATGATTGCCTCAGCTACTCGTACTGAGTCCAAATCTAAGTTTAATCTTTCAATGGTGCCGATTCTGTTGTCCAGAATTAGACTAAACTAGCCTAAAATTAGTTTTAGTCCTGCTTTAGTCCAAAACCTATTCAGAAAATGCAAGATTAGACTAAAATTAAGTTTGACAGGACTAAGTTAGTTTAGTTACTCTATTTAGTGAAAATGACCAAATTCTTATTCTGATGTACATGTTTTACGTCAAATTAAGACTAAAAATAAAAAAAATTAACTCAAATTAGTCTGCATGAAAAGGATCTGGATTATTTTTAATGTGATCTTATACTTGAAAGAATAGCGTTTAGGTATTCTTTGACTAAAATTAGTTCATTTTTAGTTTAGTTTAGGTTAGTTCGGTGCTTAAAATTAGTTTAGTTTAGGTTAGTTCGGTTTATTTTTAGTTTAGTTTAGGTTAGTTCGGTTTATTTTTAGTTTAGTTTAGGTTAGTTCGGTGCTCAACAGAATTAGCACCAATATCTTGTATCATATTTACAATCTGTCACAGATGTTTGATGGAAGTCACGGATATCACGTGACTTTATGAAAATAGAACAATTATTATATCTTAGATCTGGCGAGTAAAGTGCTTCGGCATTCACTTTGTGACGTAGAATGAAAAAATTATCAATGAAACGGAGAGAGACGCTTATAAGATTTGTGTGCTTGAGACAAAAGTGTGATCGATTTGTTTGTGAAGGTTGAGGGATGTGCTCGTGCTTATTGCAGATGTATAGTGTGAGTAAGGGTGTGGTTGATTTTTCTGTAGAGTGTATTGGCATTTCAGTATTTTGTTGTGTATTAAATTTGATATTAAGTGTGTGTAGTTTAGTGTTAGAAGTATGCTGCTTTTTACATAAAATAACTAAAATAACATATTTGCATTGATATTTACGGACAAGTGCAAAACTTAAAGATAGGCATTTGACTAAGTCCCTGATACAACAATAGACAACACGTTGGGTTCGAGTTAGAGTTGTTGTAGGGTTAACAGCTATAGCTAGTCAGATATCAGACCGGCGCAGCTTGTTGAAGTCATCTTCATCAAAAATGCGTATTTGCGGTGAACCAGGAGCCTTGCGTAAAAATGTACGTCCAAAAGAGGTCCAAACAAACGCAAAGGAGTTGTCTCTGGCAAATTCCCTGGCCAGGAAATAGAGTTTTCTTTCTTTTGGAGTCAGATTCTCGGAAATATATATCAGCTTACTAGCCGCACCAGCGTCGATGTTTACGGTAGATAGCCTGCTGCTATGATTTTCTTTGTTATATTTCTTAAACGAGCTCAAGAAGTTGTTTCTAGCTGTGACAGTCGTAAAATCAGCGATTATAGGCTTTGCATCTACTGCTGCTGTTTTAGTGTTAACCCGGTAAATATCCTTAATTTCGAAATCCAGAAGCGGGATACTTAGGACTTCGGCTGTTCTTGTAATTAACTTTATGAGCTCTTCTTTAGATTCCTGGGGATTCTGGGGGATATTACGAAGCTCAATACTTGAGCATCGGGATTTTTTATCAAGGTTTTCCAATTTGCTTTCCAGTTCCTTATTGTATTGCTTGCAGCTTTTAATTTCACCTTCAAGAGAGTCAATTTTCTGCAGCGCTTCTTCATATTTAATACCTATTGAGTCCACAGAAATCTTCACTTCGCTTATAGAACGAAGGACCATATCAATTTTGTCATCCTGCCGTCTTTGAATTTCAGAGAAAAAATCTAACATTTCTGCTTTCGTGATGTCATCTCGGTTGTGAGTATCTGTTCGTCTGCGCTTTGATGAATGGCTAGAGATGTTACTTAATGAGGAAGCGGCGCTTACTCTGGCTTCCTCTGCTACTTCAGCAATGTTAGAGTCGGAATGATAGTGCTGAAGAGGAGTAGCGAACGCATTCGGTAGCGGCGACATGTTGCTATCTTTCGGCGGCGTACGGTTGAGGGGCATTTTTTCTGAGCAATGAGTTAATTGGCGTGAAAGCAACACTGTTACTATAAAACAAGTTTTAGAAAAGCGGCAGGCGCTCGCTGTAGTATCGTCAGTACGGTGGCCAAGTAAACAGATGTACTAGGCAAACAGCAATGCGAGGAGACTAACCGGTTTGCTGGAGTGAGCGCAGGCAACGTGCGATCGGGGGGAGCGAGAAGGCATGCGTGGTTGTTCGTAGATCGCTGTGACGTCGTTGCTTGCTTCTGTGTGCGTTGGCAGAGGTAATAGTGTGGGAGATGCACTCGCGACTTCTTTGCTTGTATGAACTCCTATTTACTGGCAGTGATTTAAATTAGCCACAATTTGTTAAATTATTTTTTAATTAAACGGACGATAATTCACACACGTCTACTCGGTATCGAGGTCCGGGGGAAGAGGAATAATTATTAAACACAAGCAAAGCAAAAAACCGACTTCACCGCTTTACCTTCGGAACCTTGATCAGATTCAACGTATTAAACACGCATTATTGACAATAACTCATAAACTACTGATTAGGTCTTGACCAAATTTTAATGGGACCACAAGAAAGGCACCAGCTTTCAAATAAAAAAATAATCATCAAAATCGGCGCACAAAGAAAGAATTTATGAGGTAACTTTTGAAGTCGGTTAAAAACGAGAACATCGTAAATGTAGTCCACAGAATACGCATTATTGAGGATAACTCAAAAACTACTAGTCAGATCTTGATCAAAAGGGACCAATTGGAAAGCAACACCTATTAAAACAAAAAAAAAACAAAGTCGGTTCACATGGAACGAAGATATGAAATAACACAAATAAAAAAAAATACAGTCGACTTAAGTACCTCCTCCTTTTTTGTGAAGTCGGTAAAAAACTGTCTTACGTATATTTTCTTCGATCATAATATTACTAACTAACCGTGCCCCGCGGCTTCGCCCGCTATTATCAAGTTAAAAAGTAGCCTAACTATGTGTATAATCTATGTACATTCCAAATCCGTTCAGCCGTTAAAGCGTGAAGAGGAAACATACTAGATGGATTGAAAAGTTCGCGGCCTCAGCAAGAAAACAATTTACAATATAAACAAAAGTAATTTTATTTTTCCACGTAATCTCCACTTAACTCAATGCACTTCTTCCATCTGGTTTCCAACGCCTGTATGCCGGTCATAAAAAAAGTTTCTGTAAGGCCTTCAAAAAAGTCACCGACCGCAGCTTCGACCTCCTCATTTGATGAAAATTTTTGACCTCCAAGGTGTTTTTTTAGGTTTGGGAATAAATGAAAGTCTGAAGGTGCTAAATCAGGGGAATAGGCGGGATGGGGCAGTAATTCAAAGCCACAATCACGAATTTGAACCATAGATTCAACAGACGTGTGAACGTGTGCATTATCCTGATGGAACAACACATTCTTGCTGAGTAATCCTGGCCTTTTCTCTTTGATTGTTTCACGCAAACGACGTAAAAGGGTGCAGTAATAAGCAGAGTTTATAGTTTCACCTTTTGCAAGGTAGTCCACCATGATGACACCCTTAGCATCCCAAAAAACTGACGCCATCACCTTGCCCGCTGACAAAATTGTTTTGGCTTTTTTTGGAGTCGGTTCATCAGGTTTTTTCCACTGCTTGGATTGCTGTTTTGACTCTGGGGTATAGTGGTGTACCCAGGTTTCATCCATTGTTACAAATCTGGCCAAAAAATCTTGTGGATCAGCCTCAAACATTTCCAAACAGTCGCGAGAAATCGTGAGCCGTATTCGTTTTTGTTCAACTGAAAGCAATCTCGGTACCCATCGCGCAGAAACCTTAGAAAATCCAAGTTCATTGACTATGATGTTTTGTGTTCGTTCATACGAGATGCCAATAGTGTCTGCAATCTCCCTGATGGTCAATCTCCGATCTGCCAATATCAGATCACAGATTTTCCCGATGTTTTCTTCAGTCGTAGACGTCGTAGGCCGGCCGGAGCGAGGGTCATCTTCAATACTCTCTCGTCCACGTTTAAATTCTGCAACCCACTTTTTCACAGTCGTATACGACGGAGCAGATTCCCCCAATGTTGTTGACATATCTTCGTGAATCTCTTTTGGAGTTAGTTTTTTTTTAAACAGGTATTTGATGACCGCACGTTGCTCAATTTTCTCCATTCTTTAAAAACGCTGCACTTAGGCTCACAAAATTCAGTCTAATTTAAAAACAGATAATGTTATTGCGATAGAATTTCACAAAGTGACAACCAGAGAGTAAACAAATCGAATGAGGTCAGTTACATTAAAATAGTTTAAGTATTTATGTGTTAGGCCGCGAATATTTCAATCCACCCTCGTACTTACACGCTTACACACAAACTTTCGGATTTATAATATAAGTAGGATAATCTTGTTGTTTTTTTTAACAGGGCTCGAACACCAATGCAATGGAGGCTGCTCAATTCTTACGAGAGTACGACAGGGAAGCTTCCGGAATGTGCTATAGGTAAAAATAAATAAAAAAAAACCCGGGGAACATACCACTTCTACATAACATTTATTTATACATTTTGTATTTATCTTTTATATCAGTTTTTAAGCGGCGGGTATCGGGTTCGATTCCTGGCGGAAAAGAAGTATTCTCCCCGCGGGAGATTTGTGTATGTGATTCTGGGTGTGATTGTGCCTGCGATGTTAATGTTTCCGGAACCTACGATACAAGTCATCGAACTTAGTGGGGCTGTGAGTGTGAATGCGTTTATTCTTCATGTTCCAGAGTAACCATGTCCCAGTGGAAGTTCGTGACCAACATCACAGAGTACAACCGGCGTCGCATGACGGAGGAGCTCACCCTCAGCTCCAAGTTTGAGCGGCTGTCGTGGAGGAAAGCAGCAGCCTTCGATGGTTCCAGGCTCTCTGATCCACAGGTAACATGATTTCAATTGTACTAAATGAGCTTTGTGGTGACGCATATATACTGTCATTGGTAAGTAGTGTACGAACCTGCAGGGGGTGATTTGTAATCGACAATTGGACAAAATAATAATGATTAAAAAAAATTTAAAATACTTTTTCCCTTAATGGTAAGTAAACTGTGGCGCAGACAGTTTAGTAGTAACCGTCAAGTCTTCATCATCATCAGCTTATGGAAGTCCATTGCTGGACATAGGTACCATTGCACGCCACAGAGCACGATCCTCTGCTTCTCTCATCCAGCTCCTGCCAGCCACCTTGCGAAGATCGTCGCTCCACCGAGCCTGAGGGCGTCCTGTGCTACGTTTGCCAATTCGCGGTCTCCTCTCAAGAACACGTTTACCCCAACGGTTATCGGTTCTCCGGCTAATATGGCCAGCCCATTGCTACTTCAGCTTACTAATTCGCTGTGCTATGTCGACTGCTTTGGTTCTCTGGCGGATAACCTCCGGATTCGATCCTTCAGAGTCAAATAAATTGGCAAATCTTAGACAGCTGCTACAATGAAACTAATAGATTTGTTTAGCTGTGAACTCTCGTGACCTCTCGTCACATGTTGGTTCATTGATTCCGTAGCACTTAGCACTTGTAGCAGTCATAAGCTTATTATTATTGTAGCAGCTGTCTTAGAGTAGTCATAGTTTACTTGACAGTTACTACTTACCAGTAAGTAAACTTAAATGTAAAAATTGAGTTTTTTTTTAAAGCTATTGGATAGCTTCTATCGCGGGCCTTGAGCGTGGAGACCGAATCCAGAAATTCCGTAACGAAAATAACCTAACACCCCAATCGAAACCGACACCGGTTGCTTAGAAGGCAGACGGGCAGTTCAAATGTAATATCTTAATCATGCATAAGATTAGAGATTTTGTATTAGTTTTTTAGTTGTTTAGTATTTTGTTCCTACAATAATGTAATGGGCAAGCGTGACACTTACCATCAGGTGAGAGAATTGGTCGTTTCGTCTCTCAATGAAAAAAAATACGTGCGTGAGTGCCGGTTTAAATAATGAAATGTGTGGTTTCTATGGTTATTAGTCGCAGCATATATACTGTCATTGGTTGGTAGTGTACAATACTGCAGGGGGTGGTTCAGAATCGACAACTATGAAGAATAAAAAAAAAAAAAGACGTGTGTGGCACTCGGGGACTGCCGCGGTAAAGCTATTGCATAGCATTTTTTATCAACTTATGCAATTATAATTATTTATTTATTTTATTTATGCAGTATTTTTTTCCTGCCACCTAGAGGCGAGTTGCTGAACTAAAGAGACAAGCGTGATATTT
The DNA here is from genome assembly GCA_948107665.1 of Lomographa bimaculata. NCBI lineage: Eukaryota > Metazoa > Arthropoda > Insecta > Lepidoptera > Geometridae > Lomographa > Lomographa bimaculata. Next base: position 9,405,093 of record OX403612.1, on the reverse strand, counting down.
CAAAAAAGTCATTAAAAGTTCTGCTTTTCATCGATAGATGGCAAAACTAAAAAGTATCACCGCTGTGCCGGTCGGAGTGGGAGGTGTTAGGTTATTTTCGTTACGGAATTTCTGGATTCGGTCTCCACGCTCAAGGCCCGCGATAGAAGCTATGCAATAGCTTAAAAAAATTTAAAGTCTTATTTGTTTTTGAGATTTTTTGGTTTCAAATTAAAACGGATTGCAATAAAGTCAAGTGATGTGTTTTTTCAATGATCATGGACGGTAATTCAGGAAATCTTTTGAAAGGCCCCGTCTTATCTGAATATGACATCGTCAGAGGTGCTTCACCGTCATCGTCCATTTTCAGGGTCGACGGCAGCTGATGAAGATCATCCAGTCCAGCCGAGCTGCATTGCCTGATGACAAATTTACTGAGGTATATTTCGAAAAAAAATTGCCATTTTACTACGCAATCGAAAAATTGTTTTTTTTTTAAGAAGTTTTGTACTGCCCGTTGACTTAGTTGGATCCGCGTTCGTTGGGTTCGATTCCCGGCGGGAACTACAGATTTCTTTCAAGAAAAATGTGTGTTCCAGGTATATCTCGAGTCACAGTGTTTGTGGTCACACTCCACCGACACGGCACAATCGTTTTTTTTTTTTTTTGTATACTTTGTAGTTAAGAATTATAGGTCGTAAAGTATTAATTCATCCTCCTATCCCCCATTTTTTTATTGCGATTTTAGTATTTTTGTTATCCAAATAATTTAACCGATACATGAAGTATATCGTCACTTTGACATTTAATTCTGCATTTGTTATTTAATTTTTAATTTCATAGAAAATTGGTGTAAAAAAATATATTTTCTAATGAAAATAATACGTCACTCGCATTTGGCAAAGTACTAGGCAAACATAAACATGACACCTCATGTTATAATTAAGTAAAGAAGTTTTTAGTATGACACTAAAGTACTAGGCAAACATAAACGTGAAAGAAGTAAAACACTTTTCTTTACATGGCATTGCAACGCATTCCGGGTACAGCTGTTGTATAAATTATTATATATATTGCAACAATTCCAGCTCCAGCAGCTAATCACCGAGATGAAGGAAATCTACAACACAGCGAAGATCTGTCCGTACGGGCAGAAGCCCTACGACCCCCATATACCGAGACTGCCCTACGGAGACTTCAATCAAGAGAACAACTACCCTCAGGCACAATACCAGGTAGTTCTCATGGTGAATGTGGACACTTACAGAGTTCTAAATAGCGGCTTTCATTTGTTTCTGGGTAATTTGTTTTCCCGATGTTCATTTGTTTGCACGATGTGCATTTGTTTTCCCCCGTTGTTCATTTGTTGTTTCCCGGTGCTCATTTGTTTTCCCCGAAGGTTATTTGTTTTCCCGATGTTCACTTGTTTTTTGTATCATCTGTTATAGCGATGAATGACTTGTGTTATGGGTGCCGGAAACATTCACATCACACACACAAGCACCAGAACCAGAAACACAACGTTTCCATGAGGAGAAAACTTGTGTTCCCGCCGGGAATCGATCCCGATACCCCTGCTTGGAAGGCGTATGCGCAACTAAATGAGCCAACGAGCAGTTTACTACAGAACTCTTTTCCCACCAGACCAGCTACCAGCTAACCAACCAGCCCTACCAGCACTACCAGCCCTACACAGATACTCCAGACTCCAGCTACTGCGACATGCAGCTGGATCCAGAGATATCCAGGATCCTGGCGCACTCCAGGATCGAGAGTGAACTGCTCTACGTGTGGAAGAGTTTCAGAGATAAGACAGGACCTAAACTGAAGAATAGGTTCATGAGATATGTGCAGTTGGTAAACCAGGCTGCTCAAGCAACAGGTATTTGGTGCTGCTGTTAATACAACTAGGAATGTTTTTTTTCTGGATTTAAAGTAACTGTCGGCAACCCAACACAAACTTAACTTTTTTGAAGAGTTTTGCCGCGAAAGTGAACAAATATTAAACACAAGCAAAGCTTAAAAAAGCTTCACCGCTTTATCTTCAGAACCTTGATCAGATTCAATGTACTTAACACACATTATTGATGATAACTCAAAAACTAGGGATCAGATCTTGATCAAATCTCAATGGGACCACATGAATAGCACCAGCTATCAAATAAAAAAAAAAAACAAATTCGGCTCACAACGAATGAAGTTATGAGGTAACTTTTGAAAAGTTTAAAGACTTGTATCGTAGGTGCCGGAGACATTAACATCAAACTCATGTGAATGCTCATATAAATATTTGAAACGCAAGTAAAGCTTAAAAAAACCGACTTCAACGCTTAATCATCGGAACCTTGATCAGATTTAATGTATAAAAACGCATTATTGACTATAACTCAAAAACTAGAAATCGGGTTTTAATCAAATTTCAATGGGACCACATGAAAAGCACCAGCATTCAAATAAAAAAATAATCATCAAAATCGGCTTACAACGAAAGAAGTTATGAGGTAACTTTTGAAGTCGTGTAAACGAGAATATCGTCAAAGTGTGCATTATTCGTCACAAAATAGACATTATTGACGATATTTCAAGAACTACTGAGCAGAACTTGATCAAATTTAAATGAGACCAATTGGAAAGCAACATCTTTCAAATCGGCTCACGTGGAGAGAAATTATGAGGTAATACACAAAAAAAAAATACAGTCGACTTGACTGCCTCCTCCTTTTTTGGGAAGTCGGTAAAAATCCGACTACATCGCTTATATTTCGGTTTTAGCTTTACCAATTTCGATAAAAAAATATATGGGACCACCTCTGAAGTATACTCTACCAAACAAAAAAAAAAACATAAATCGATTCATAATTAGCGGAGATATCGCGTAACATACATACAAAAAAAGTAAAAAAATATACAGTTGAATTGAGAACCTCATTTTTTAAGTCAGTTGAAAATTGTGAGTATATTTTACTCATGTTTTACAAATAAAATATCTTTATCTTTATATACTAAACTAAAACTATGTACAGCAAAGAACTAAGTGACCTACAAGACATAGCTTATAGGTAACTCAAGTGCTCAAGCCCACCAGTGGGTAGCGTTCCCATCATGCTGGCGGCATTGCCTCTCTGAATTGCAATGCTAATACGTTGAGCCAAATAGCCAGTATTTTGATCACGCGTCGCCTCAACCAGGCGCTCTGATAGATTGTTGTAAATAGAATGAGCTCCCGGTCCCCCCGGGCCCAGTGTCTCAACACCAAACGGCTCAAATATGTAACCACTGCCGAGGTTTCCATATTTTCGTTTGCGGTGGTCTGCCGAAGTTGCCGCGACGCCAACCCCATTCTGTGTTTCAGGAAGATGTGACAGAGCTAAAGTATCCGAGCTCAGTATTGACATAGTAGAAATATATATGTATTGAGCACTTGAGTTACCTATAGGCTCGATGTCTTGTAGGTAACTTGGATCTGGCTACTTTTAAACTTGATAATAGCTCTTTTTTGAAGTCGGTTGGAAAACCGACTTCAACGCTTATATTTTGGTTTGGGCTTGACCACCTCTACAGTATACTCTACCAAACAAAAAAAAACATATTGATCATCGTTAGTAATTGGCGTAGATATCGCGTAACATACATACAAAAAAAGAAAAAAAACATACAGTCGAATTGAGAACCTCCTTTTTTAAGTTGGTTGAAAATTGTGTGTATGTTTTACTTACATTTCACAAATAAAATATCTTCATAGACTTATATTGTAGGTGCAGGAAACTTAGACGTTCTGTTTACCAGGTTACAGAGACGCCGGGGAACAGATGCGTCTGTCCTACGAGGACCCTTCGTTCCGGGCGTCCGTAGAGGAGATGTACAACCAGATCGTCCCCCTATACAAACAGCTCTTTACATACGTCCGAAGACGACTCGTGCAGAGATACGGGGAGACCAGTGTGAGGAGCGACGGGCCTATACCCGCGCATTTGTTGGGTGAGTAGCACTCGGGACGCGGTCTGCCTGGTAAAACGCTTTTTAATTACTAGGTGCTTTTTTATACAGAAATCCATAACCACAAAACAAACAAACGCATTCACACTCACAGCCCCACACTAAGTTCAAAGACTTGTATCGTGGGTGCCGGAAACATTCACATCACACACTCATTACACCCAGAACCAGAAGCACAAATATCTCTTGGGAAGGAATTTGTGTTCCTGCCGGGAATCGAACCCAGGACCCACGGCACAGAGCGCGGACAGCTGTCCACTGCGCCAACTGGGTCGTCAACAGAGTTAATTAATTTCAATTCTGATTCTAAATTATTTATGTCAATGGATAACTAAAATTTTTTTATATCTGAGAATTCTTTGCGATTGACAATGTATTTTTTTGGTCTACGAAGATGATAGTGTATTCAATAACAAATAAGTGGAAAAACCTCGAAAATATCCCCGACGCCTTATCTAGAATACGGCTTCACCGATTGTCATCAAGCACATAGTTTTCGAGCGTATATTCAAAATGTTGATTTTAGCAGCTTGCAATTTCAGACCATAGTTTGATCTCCTATAGTTGTAAATAGTTTGATCTCTATCTCTCTTTTAAGTGATTTCTTCTCTACTTCTGCAGGTAACATGTGGGCACAGAATTGGAAATCCATAATGGACCTCGTGATGCCGTTCCCGCAGTCTCCCAACGTTGACGTCACTGCTGAAATGCTTCGCCAAGGATTCACTCCTCTGAGGTTAAATTCTTTATTGTTTTGATATAACTTTCTTTATTTTTCTAAGGTCTATTTTTCATCTTAAGTAATAATCTATATTCTTCAGAGGTAAAATTATTTATTCTTCTTATGTGACTTTCTATCTTCTTAAGGCGACTTGGTATCGAGTTGGCGGACTGGAGCCAAACTGTAGCCTTGTAGAATTGCCTGCATAGTCAGCGTGCGCGCTTTCATATATTTTTTAAAATTAATCTTACCTTTTTACAAAACACTTGAGTTCATAACGAGGTTTGAATGTTTGTTGGGATTACACCCAATATTTTTTGTAAAAAATATCTTTTATAGAAACAGAATAAAGTTGATTCATTCCACTGACGGGAACGGGAAATTTGGTGTTTTTTAGTAAAGTTTAATGTTTTTTTCTATCGAGCCAAATTTATTCAATCGTGTATCGCTGAACATATCCGAATAAAATATTTTGTGAACATTTATTACACATAAAAAAATGCTGTTAATCGACCGTTTTTAAAGGTCAAATCTTTAATATTCGTGAGGATGAATCGTCCAATTTGGAGCCTACTTCACCTTAAGTAACTATCTATATATTTATGAGGTAACAATGTTTAATCTTCCGAGGTAGCATTATTTGTTCTTCTTATGTAACATTCTATTTGCATATGTGGTAAGATTTTTTTAATCTTCTTGGTCAACATTCTATATTCCTATAATGTACCTAACAATTTTATTCTTCTTAGGTAAATATTATTTATTCTTCTTGGGTGACATTCATTGTTCTTCCAAGATAGTATAATAGTAACATTTTATTATCTTCCGAGGTTTATCTTCAGAGAGAAAAATATGTATTCTTCTAAAGTGAATAGGTATCTTCTAGGCAAGCGTGCTACATCTTCGGCCGCATCATCACTTTCCATCAGGTGAGATAGTGGTCAAAAGCTTGCCTAAAAAAAAAAAAAAAGAACATTCTATATTCTTAGAACATAAATATAAACGCTTTCCACACAGCCCCACACTAACTTCGATGCCTTGTATCGTGGGTGCCGGAAAAAATCACATCACACACACAATCACAACCAGAACCAGAAACACAAATTTTTCATGGGGTGAAAACTTGCGTTCCCTCCGGAAATCGAACCCGATAGTAAAAGAATTGCTTAGAAGGCAACGCCACAGAACTAAGCCAACGGGCAGTTCAAGTTCTTATGAGGTAGCATGCCATGATCTTCTAAGGGGAAAATATTTATTCTTGAAATAGAAATAGAATATAAAGTAACATGCCATTATCTTCTAAGGGGAAAATATTTATTCTTGAAATAGAAATAGAATATAAAGTAACATGCCATTATCTTCCAAGGGGAAAATATGTATTCTTGAAATAGAAATAGAACATAAAGTAACATGCCATTACCTTCTAAGGGGAAAATATGTATTCTTGAAATATAAATAGAAATAGAACATAAAGTAACATGCCATTATCTTCTAAGGGAAAATATGTATTCTTGAAATATAAATAGAAATAGAACATAAAGTAACATGCCATAGCGTAAACGGCGCAAATATGGAAACCTTGGCAGTGGTTTCATATTTGAGCCGTTTGGTGTTGAGACACTGGGTCCGTGGGGACCGGGAGCTCATTCTATTTTCAAAATTCTATCAGAGCGCCTGGTTGAGGTCACGCGTAATCAAATGCTGGCACTTATTTGGCTCAACGTATTAGCATTGCAATTCAGAGAGGCAATGCCGCCAGCATGATGGGAACGCTACCCACTGGTAGTGGGCTTGAGCACTTGAGTTACCTATAAGCTCGATGTCTTGTAGGTAACTTTAGTTCTTTGCTGTACATAGTTTTAGTTTAGTTTTAGGAAATATAGGCAATTGGCCCGTAGTTAGTACAGGAAAAAAAAAAAAAATTTTTGATTGTCAATGATTTTTTCCTCATTGTTTTGTTGATAATACATGCCATTATCTTTTAAGGGGAAAATATGAATGCTTGAAATATAAATAGAAATAGAACATAAAGTAACATGCCATTATCTTTTTAGGGGAAAATATGTATTCTTCTAAAGTAACATTATATTATCTTCTGAGGTAACATTATATGTTCTTGGGGTTTTTTAAAGTGTAATATGTGAAATGAGTGTGAATGTGTTTAGTTAATTTACATCTTTTTTGTAACTAAAGAACAACTGCTTACGACGTCCGTCCATATTTAAACTGTTTTGACGTGATAACGTCTTATAAATCGATGAACACCGGCTGCACGCACGAAAAAGTGTCACGTTCCGCCTGAGGCGTGCAAGCGAGAGCGCGGAACAAGCGATAGAGGGGCACTATCGGCCAAGCGTTCGTCTTATGACGTTATCACGCAAAATTATCGTCCGTAAACCGACTTTACAGACAACCAATTTTTTTATTACTTTGGATTCTGTTGTCTGGAAATGATCGCTTTGACCGCCCTTAATAAACATAGTTGAAGGTGTTGTAGTTCTTTCTTATGCCTCTATTGTAATTTGGTGTTCAATTAAGTGTTATCTATCTAAGTCTTAAGTATACCTACTTACGACTACAGATTATCTAATATATAAAATTCTCGTGTCACAGTTTTCGTTGCCATACTCCTCCGAAACGGCTTGACCGATTTTGATGAAATTTTTTGTGCTTATCCGGTATCTATGAGAATCGGCCAACATCTATTTTTCATCATCATCATCATCATCACTTTTCATCATTATCAACGCGGGTGAAACCGCTGGGCGCAGCTAGTTTATATATAAAATATAGATAGATACACTAATACGTCATTATAAACATAGTTATGTTAAATATAACTAAAAACGTAAATGTTGATATATGCCGATACAATATCGCTTAAGTGACATGAAAGAAAAAGAAAATAATAAGTACAACATTCATCATAAAGTTACAACATCATCTTAAGGTTAAATAGGAAAATATTAAACATTAAAGAATGCGCCAGTCAGCAGTTTTAATTTGACCGTTATAGTGGGTATCTGTTGTGATGTTGTAGAATGTTCCAAATGGCGGAGGAGTTCTACACGTCGATGGGTCTGAAGCCGGCGCCGCCCGAGTTCTGGCGCGGGTCCATGCTGGCGCGCCCGCCGCAGCGCAGCGCGCAGTGCACCGCCAGCGCCTGGGACTTCTGCAACAGGATCGACTACAGGTACCTCACTTAGTGACGCCAGCGCCTGGGACTTCTGCAACAGGATCGACTACAGGTACGTCACTTAGTGAAGCCAGCGCCTGGGACTTCTGCAACAGGATCGACTACAGGTACGTCACTTAGTGAAGCCAGCGCCTGGGACTTCTGCAACAGGATCGACTACAGGTACGTCACTTAGTGAAGCCAGCGCCTGGGACTTCTGCAACAGGATCGACTACAGGTACGTCACTTAGTGAAGCCAGCGCCTGGGACTTCTGCAACAGGATCGACTACAGGTACGTCACTTAGTGAAGCCAGCGCCTGGGACTTCTGCAACAGGATCGACTACAGGTACCTCACTTAGTGAAGCCAGCGCCTGGGACTTCTGCAACAGGATCGACTACAGGTACGTCACTTAGTGAAGCCAGCGCCTGGGACTTCTGCAACAGGATCGACTACAGGTACGTCACTTAGTGAAGCCAGCGCCTGGGACTTCTGCAACAGGATCGACTACAGGTACGTCACTTAGTGAAGCCAGCGCCTGGGACTTCTGCAACAGGATCGACTACAGGTACGTCACTTAGTGAAGCCAGCGCCTGGGACTTCTGCAACAGGATCGACTACAGGTACGTCTCTTAGTGAAGCCAGCGCCTGGGACTTCTGCAACAGGATCGACTACAGGTACGTCACTTAGTGAAGACAGCGCTTGGGACTTCTGCAACAGGATCGACTACAGGTACGTCACTTAGTGAAGACAGCGCTTGGGACTTCTGCAACAGGATCGACTTCTGCAATAGGATCGACTACCAATACATAGTAATAGGATCGATTACAAAATATGTATATACAACCTGTAACAAAAAGGGGTAGTAATACTTGGATCTGTGTATGTGCATCGTGCCAGGAATCGTCTGCCAAAAAACGAAAGTCGAAATCGGACAATTTTTTTTCCGTACCTACAAAAATTCAAATTTATATTTTTAAATACTTTTGACAACCCTCCAGTTACATATGCGGCAATCGGAGATATTTGTTGTGTACAAAAATTTAAAATTATTTTTTTGCCAACCCTACGATTACATCTGTGGCGCGTGACCTTGACCTTTGTTATGGCCTCCACTGTTAGTCGTCTAGGTCCTAAGGCTATGTAGTGTAGAACGGTAGCTGATGAATTAGGGTTGCAAATGACATATTTTTTTAGACAATTTAATTCATCATAATAACTCAATGTTAATGGTGCTGCCGCGAATGCAGAAGTTCCTGTTAGACTCCATACATGTAGCTAGATGTGTGACTTGAGTATTACTACACCTTTCTGTTACACATTGTATTATATACAACAATAGGATACAAAAAATACAAAATAGTTTATTTTCCAAATAAACACTTTACAAACATAGGTATCTTGGTTACTAACGTTCCCCGCACTAGGGCTTGCATGCTTTGTATGTTAATTTATTTAGATTACCCTTACTGATATTATAAATGCGAAAGTAACTCTGTCTGTCGCGCTTTCACGCCAAAACTACCGAACCGATTTAAATGAAATTTGGTACACAGATAGTCAAGAGCTTGGAAAAGAACATAGGCTACTTTTATACCGGAATTCCCGCGGGTCCGGAACTTACGCGGACAAAACCGCGGGGGGCAGCTAGTTATAATAAATGTTTTTTTTTTCTTTATTACTTATTTTCAGATAAGATTACAAAAGGGGATTAAAACAAAAAGTACCTACTCAAAAATTTTGTAAACCGCTTGCCAAAGGAAAAGTGCCCAGAATACTGGCTACGTTTCCACGTTGAATAGCGATGCTAATTTTTTGTGCTAAATAAGAGCCAGCATTCTGGTCACTTGTCGACTCGACTAAACGTTTGGATAAAAATTTAAAAATTTCGTGTGCACCCGGTTCCCACGGACCCAAAGTGTCTACCCCAAACGGTACAAACATATAACCTCTATCAAGGTTGGAATATTTACGCCGTTTGAGGTTTTCTGCTTTGTTTGCAGCCCCGCCAGCTTGAACACTAGTCTCTGGAAGATGAGACGGCGCCAGTGTATCGACACAAGTTGCATCAAATTAAATTAAATTAAATTGATACTATTGTTAACTAGCTTTTGCCCGCGGCTTCGCTCGCGTTACGAAGTATTATTTTAAAATTGTCAAATTTTCATACAAACTTTCATCCCCTATTTTATCCCCTTGGGGGTAGAATTAATCAAAATCCTTTCTTAGCGGATGCCTATGTCATAACATCTACCTGCATGCCAAATTTCAGCCCGATCCGTCCAGTGGTTTGGGCTGTGCGTTGATAGATCACTATGTCAGTCAGTCAGTCACTTTGAGTTATATATATTTAGATTAAATTGATAATATTGTTCGGTGTCGGCAGAATCAAACAGTGCACTGAAGTGACGATGCAGGACCTCATATCGACGCATCACGAGATGGCGCACATCCAGTACTACCTACAGTACGCCGACCAACCGCAACTCTTCAGAGACGGAGCAAGCCCTGGTAGGACCACGCTAGTACTACCACGCGATACTTAAAGTACCACCATTATAATCATTTATGGTTGACATAGATAGATAGATAAACACTTTATTGAACACCTTAACAAATATATGACAAGGAATAATAATCTAGAAAAAAAGTGTAACAACAGGCGGTCTTATCACTAAGAGCGATCTCTTCCAGACAACCTTTGGATGGAGAGGAGTAAGCATTGAAATTAGATGTCAGTGTTTTGTACAAATACCTATAATAATATAGAAAATACAATAAACTTACATAAACAATAATATACCTAAATTAAACTATGATATAGAATACATAAACCTAATACATAGCTATATATACATATTTGCGTGACGAATACCTCATTTCCGGCGTTTTGCTTCTACATTTATCATCCGTACAGCGAAGGAGTGGAATTCGCTGCCCGCGTCTTTGTTCCCTGAATGGTATAATCTGGGAGTCTTCAAGTCTAGAGTGAATAGGTATCTTCTAGGTAAGCATGCTTCATCTTCGGCCGCATCTTCACATAGCGGCCAAATGCTTACCTATAATTAAAAAAAAACATTATACATTATACTAGTCGTCCGCACCGAACTGAGAGCTCGCGCCTAAATTTTGCCTAATTGAGCAAATCTTTTGAGGTTAATAGGTAATAACTTATAGGTTAATAAGCTATAATTTCTTTAAAATAATTATTTTATTTCTGTATTAACAAATCAAAAAAAAATAATTTAATTTTACTTGAACAACAGTTCAAGCACAGAAACGATATCATCCGCTGAGCTTTTACCAGTGCCAACGTTCCAGCCATTCTCGAACCGAATGGTCTGATGCGTGACGATGGTAAAAGACCCGACGGCATGACTTTAATTCCATGGAAGATGACAGCCTTTAGTGTGGGATGCAACTTGTGAAGGCACGAGATAGCCTCAGGAACATAATAAGTCTAAAAACAGTGACTATGGTGGCCTAGTAAATAATTATTTTCCAACATAGATTTTTTTTAAGCCGGTTTCTTACTCTTCTTGCAAAGTTCTTTTCAAGGATACCCTACAAAGTTGGATAAAAAAGTAAAAAAATATGTTGGTTCCCACTTACGTGTATAAATGCTTTTTATATTCATTTATTTCATTTTAATTTATGAATTTGGGTTTACATATCCTCTGAGAATTTGAAGGGAATCGCATTTATGGTTTAGACGCTAGATGCCTCTGATAGACGGACGGACGGACAAAGTGCTACCCACCCAAATAAACATAGAGATCTCGCTTTGCTCGATCAATTAATATACCTCTTTCAGCCAACATTGCCGATTGTCTTCAATCTCCATATTTTTAACCGACTTCAAAAAATAGGAGTAGGGTTCTTAATTCTACTGTTTTTTTTTGCTTTGTTACCTCATAACTTCTTTCGTTGTGAGCCGATTTTGATGATTATTTTTTATTTGAAAGCTGGTGCTTTCCATGTGGTCCCATTGAAGTTTGATCAAGATTTGATTGCTAGTTTTTGAGTTATTGTCAATAATGCGTGTTTAATACATTAAATCTGATCAAGGTTCCGAAGATAAAGCGGTGAAGTCGGTTTTTTAAGCTTTGCTTGCGTTTAATTATTTCTTTCAGCGTTCCACGAAGCAGTCGCCAATGCAGCTACGTTATCAGTCTACAACCTGCAGCATCTACAAAGAGTCGGTCTTTATATGAACAAGTCAGTTGAAAACATTAATTAAACATAAACATAACATACATAAACGCATTCACACTCACAGCCCCACACTTAGTTCGATGACTTGTGTCGTGGGTTCCGGTAACATTCACACCACACACACAATCACAAGCAGAACCAGAAACACAAACTTCTGCACTCACACTTTTCTTGGGGAGAAAACTTGTGTTCCTGCCGGGAATCGAACCCGATACCCCTGCTTAGAATGTGAACGCGCCCTAGACTAAGGCAACAGGCACTGTAAAGTATTTCCCGCTTGATATTTTAGTAAATGGGCAAATTGTTTATTTAAATATTTTTCGGTGATTTGGTCGCAATTTATTATTTTTACCGACTTTCCAAAAAAGGAGGTGATAACTCCTGTAGTGGGCTGTATTTTTTTTATGTGTGTTACCTCATAACTTCTTTCCACGCTAACCGATTTAAAAAATATTTTTTTTATTTGAAAGATGTTGCTTAGTTCTTGAAATATCGTCAATAATGCGTGTTTAGTACATCTAATCTGATCAATATCATATAATAACAACGTAATTAGTATTATTATATATATACAACTTGTAACAAAAAGGTGTAGTAATACTTGGTGGTGTGTATGTGTATCGTGCCAAGAATCGTCTGCCAGAGTAAAGTTGAAATGGGACATAATTTTATCCGTACAAAACAAAAATTAAAATGCTTTTGACAACTCTACAGTTACATGTGCGGCAATCGGAGATATTTGTTCCGCACAAAAATTAAAAAAATGTTTTGCCTACCCTACGATTACATCTGTGGCGCGTGACCTCGACCTTTGTTATGGCCGCCACTGTCAGACGTCTAGGTCCAAAGGCTATGTGGTGTAGAATGGTAGCTGATGAAATAGGGTTGCAAATGACATATTTTTTTAAAACTTTAATTCATCATAACTCAATATTAATGGTGCTGCCGCGAATGCAGAAGTTCCTGTTAGACTCCACACATGTAGCTAGATGTGTGGCTTGAGTATTACTACACCTTTCTGTTACACATTGTATATATATATATATATATATATATATATATATATATATATATATATAATACGCTTTGAATATTCCAGGACCAACGACCCGTATGAAGTGAGCATGAACTTCCTGATGACGATGGCTTTAGAGAAGGTGGCCTATCTACCATTTGCTTTCATGGTCGATCAGGTAATGAGTCAATTAACAAATTTTATCTTAACTTACTTGATATATCTTCTAAAATACTTGTTCAAACGTGACTTGAAGAAATAAGAAAAAAAAATTTTTTTTCACAAAATTTCATAAAAATCGGTCAAGCCGTTTCGGAGGAGTTTGGTAACAACCACCGCGACACGAGAATTTTATATATAAGATATACTAGTTTAAAAAACGAATAACCGACTTCACCGCAAATATCTTTTTTTTTATTTTTTTTTATTTGTGACAGGCTAGTGTTTGAACACTATCTCACCTGATGGTAAGTGACGATGTGATCGAAGTTGGTAAACACACTAGACATGGAATATCCAAAACTCTTCAACAGATCTTGATCAAATTATAATGGGACCAACTAGAACGTGTACCTTTTCGAACCAAATTATAATTTTCTAAATACGTTTATAAATGACAAAGTTCTGTGGTAACATACATAAATAAAAATATCCGATGAATTGAGAACCTCTTCTTTTTTCACCGACTTCAAAAGAAGGAGGAGATTCTCAATTCGGATGTATTTTTTTACGTGTTTTACCTCATAACTTCTTTCTAAGTAAACCGATTTTGATAATTATTTTCTTATTTAAAATTTCCATTTAAATTTGATCAAGATCTGATCAGTCAGTAGTTTTTGAGTTATCCTCACTAATGCGTGTTTATTTCATTTAATTTGATCAAGGGTTCCGAAGATAAAGTGGTGACGTCGGGTTTTTAGCTTTGCATATTATACGTTTATATTATTTTGAAGTCAGTAAAAATTAAAAATCCCGACTTTAGAAAGTTAACTTATTTTTGTGTAACGCGCAGGACGCATGGTGAGTAGTATTCTATACTCTGTGGGTACTACCATTTTTGAAGCGCAACAAACTTAAAGTTTTTTTTTCTTTTTTAGTGGCGGTGGTCCGTATTTGAAGAAGGAGTTCACAACATGAACACAAGATGGTGGCGAATGAAACTACGATATCAAGTAAGTGTTAGATAATATACGCTTTCACACTCACAGCCCCACACTAAGTTCAATGACTTGTGTCGTGGGTGTCGAAAACATTCACATCACCCAAATCACAACCAGAACCAGAAACGCAAATTTTTCTTGGTGAGGAAACTTGTGTTTCAGTCGGGAATCGAACCCGATACCCCCTTCTTCGAGTGTTAATGTGTAATAATGGTGGATTATTAACCGTTACCGTACCGTAAACGTGCATAAGTGTGCCGCCAAGCCAAATACGGTGTTCCGGCAGTTATCCTTGAGAGCCTGCGTATTCCAGGTCTAGTGTGTTTACCAGCTTCGATCACATCGTCACTTACCATCAGGTGAGATAGTGGTCAAACACTAGCCTGTCACAAATAAGAAAAAAAAAAAAAAAAGGCAAATGAAACCAACTTGTAAAACTTGATTTTCGCCGTCGCTCCAAAACTCCAATAGAAGTTTAGGTAATATCTCGGGACTTAATCGCGCTAAAAAACTATTTTTATTTATCTCGGGACTTAATCGCGCTAAGAAGCGCGATTAAGTCCCGAGATATTACCTAAACTATGTGTTCGATCGCGAAAGTTTAAAAACTCCAATAGAAGTTCTAGTAAAGTTTCTACCACTTCACTAGGGCATGACTTGACTATGATTGGACCTTGATTCTTTTACTTGACCTGTAACTGGGACTTTTAATATGTAAATACACTTGAAATATATTTTAACTTGACACTGACTAAACGCACAAAATCAAAAATCAAAATCGTTTATTCACATGGGCCCCAAAGAGGCACTCATGAAAGTTAATGATTCTACTGCCAGATTCGAAAAATTACAGCCATCTCGAGAAGAACCTGGCAAGAAACTCGGCGGCACGAGATTGCAAAGGCAAAATTAAAGGAAAAAAAAAGACTGCATTCAATAAAAAATGAGGGTAATTTCTACCCTCATTTTTTATTAGCCATTATTTGTATATAGCCATCTATTGGCGTGAACAATATGTAAACTGACTACATGTTTGTTTGTATTTCAGGGTGTCATACCTCCCATATCTCGGTCCGAAGCGGATTTCGACCCTGGCTCTAAGTACCACGTCATTTCAGACCAGGTAACGTTACACACAACAGCACTATACTGAGCTCGATGACTTGTGTCTCTGGTACCGGATAACACACACAATAACACCAACTAACCGTAAACACAAATTTCCCTTGCGGAAAAACTTGTTTTTTTTTATTCAAGACTAGCTGTGCCCCGCGGCTTCGCTCGCTGTTATCAAGTTAAATGTAGCCTATGTGTTAATCCTAAGTATAATCTATGCACATTCCAAATTTCATCCAAATCCGTTCCGCCGTTAAAGCGCGAAGAGGGAACAAACATACTTACACATTTACACACAAACTTTCGGATTTATAATATTAGTCTGATAGGCAATCTTTTGACCAACATCTCACCTGACGGTAAACGACGATGTGTTCGACGATGGAGCAAGCTTGCCTAAAAGATACCTATTCACTCGTGCCTTGAAGACTCCCATATTGTGATTCCAGTTGGAATCGAACCCGATACCCGCTGCTTATTTATATTACAAAACACTTTTTTTTTGTTATCCTACTAATATTGTAAATCCGATATATCTAAATATATATAACTCAAAGGTGACTGACTGACTGACTGACATAGTGATCTATCAATGCACAGCCCAAACCACTGCCACTGGACGGATCGGGCTGAAATTTGGCATGCAGGTAGATGTTATGACGTAGGCATCCGCTAAGAAAGGATTTTGATTAACTCTACCCCCAAGGGGATAAAATAGGGGATGAAAGTTTGTATGAAACTTTGTCAATTTTAAAATAATACTTCTTAACGCGAGCGAAGCCGCGGGCAAAAGCTAGTTATATATATATAAGGCACGCAAAATAAAACTAATAAATATAACTTTAAACTTATAAAGCTAACTTTGACTTGTATAAAAATGGTGTGTTTATATTTGTTTTCACAGGAATACATAAAATACTTTTTGGCAACTATCCTTGAGTTCCAAGTCTTCGACCAGTTGTGTACAGTGTCGGGCCACGTCGGACATCTGCACGAGTGTGACATCTACAGGAGTCGGGATGCTGGCAGGCTGATGAGGTAATCTCTAAGATGACTTGTATGGTTTACTTTGTCCGTCCGTCCGTCTGTCAGAAGCTTCTAGCGTCTAAACCATACAAGCAAATGACTTCAAATTCTCAGAGAATATGTAAAGCTATGGCCCAAAGCTAAAAATAGCAATTTAATTTAATATGATATAAATGACGACCCAGTTGGCACAGTCTCAGCAGGTCTCTGCCCTCGGCGATGTGGGTTCCGGATTCGATTCCCGGCACCCACGATACAAGCCTTTGAACTTAGTGTGGGACTATTAGTAAATAGGACTAGTTTTATAAATAAAAAAAATTATGACTTGACACTGGCTAAATGCATATAGTTAGCAAAGCAAAAAAAGGTTAACAGTGACCGTTCTATCTTATATATACATATACAATGTGTAACAGGAAGGTGTAGTAATACTCAAGTCACACATCTAGCTACATGTATGGAGTCTAACAGGAACTTCTGCATTCGCGGCAGCACCATTAACATTGAGTTATGATGAATTAAAGTGTCTAAAAAATTATGTCATTTGCAACCCTATTTCATCAGCTATGAAATAGGGTTGCAAATGACATAATTTTTTTTCCGTTCTACACCACATAGCCTTTGGACCTAGACGTCTGACAGTTGTGGCTATAACAAAGGTCAAGGTCACGCACGCGCCACACATATAATCGTAGGGTTGGCAATTTTTTTTTTTTTAATTTTTGTACAAAACAACTCAGATTGCCGCACATGTAACTGTAGGGTTGTCAAAAGTATTTTAAAAATATAATTTTTAATTTATGTAGGGAAAAAAAATTGTCCGATTTCGACTTTCGTTTTCTGTCAGACGATTCCTGGCACGATACACATACACACCACCAAGCATTACTACACCTTTTTGTTACAGGTTGTATATGTATAAATCAATTGACGTTTGTTAATCTCACAAAAACTCGAGGACGGCTGAACCGATTTGCCTAATTTTGGTATTAAAATATTTGTAAAAGTTTAAAGAAGGTTTTAAAGGTGAGAAAATATAAATAAATTGCCAGGAAAGTAGTAAAAACAAGTATTTTATTTTCCCATATAAACTGTTCGTACCTGTCAATGATTAGACACAAAATTAATTTCTGAACGCGCTATAAATATTTGACCACAGACAAATGTGACTTATATGTATGTTGTCACAGTTCAGACATCTTTTGTTGGCGATACGAAGCTCGCTGGGTCGCCTAGTCTTAGATATTTCTGAATAATAAACAAACTTACACACTCACAGCCCCACACTAAGTTTGATGACTTGTGTCGTGGGTACTGGGAGACGATAATGTGGGACCCGATATTTCACGGCCCGATTTTGTACAGCCAGTATTGCACACCCTGATAATTCATGTATGTGGATTCGAAATATCAGGGCGTGCAATCCCGGGTCACCAATTATTACCTTTATAAAATCGGTTCGTATCGATAATGTATGGCCAATAATGTACAGCCAATAATTTATGTACACGGATACCAAATATCAGGGTGTGCAATACTGTGCGTACAATACTGGCTGCGTAAAATCACTTCGTGTCTATATTGTACGGCCAGTATTGCATGGTTAGCTTCCAATTATTGGCTGAATAATTGGAAGCTTCCTATACATAAAAATATACTCTCTATACGATGTCTCGTTTGTTTAGGCGAGTCGTATGGAAGAGTTGGCACAGACTATGTTCTAACCTTAGAAACATTAAAAACACTTGCTTCTCTGTGCGGTATTATAATATAAAAGTGGCTGCAAGTCCAGGTTAGGTTAGGTTTGAACTGCGACAAAACAAAGCGCGAGCCAAATGAGCGAAACGAGCGTGCCGCGGCAGCGGCCAGCGAAGCGCTCAAAACTAAGTTATTAAAAGAAAAATAAATGAAATTACTGGATCATCCCACTTGAAATTACTGGATCATACAAACGAGACTGGTATTGTTTGAACACGAATTATCGGCCGTGCATTATTGGCTGTACATTATCAGTTCGTGCTAATATTTTCCGACCTGTATTGTACGGCCAGTATTGCACGTCCTGATATTTCGTGTACAATGAATAACAGTCTCGTTTGGATGATCCAGTAATTTCAAAAGGGATGATCTAGTAATTTCAATTTATTTTCTTCTAATAACTTAGTTTTGAGCGCTTCGCCGGCCGCGGCAAGCTTTTAGAATTTTGGAAGCGTATTATCGGCTGTACAAAATCGGTCAGTGTATTTCACATACAATAATGTACGGACCGTATGCACAACCTGATAATTGGAAGCTATGTCACGGAAAATAGGTAGCGAATTATTGGCCGTACATTATCAGGCCGTGCATTATTGGTCGTACTCGCGGAAACAATCACATCACACAATTACACCCAGAAACAGAAACACAAATTTCCCATGAAAACATCATTAAAACATGTGTTCCCGCCGGGCATTGAACCCGATACCCGCCGCTTTAAAAGCGAACGAGCACCCAACAAAGCCGACGGGCAGTTCATGTTATATTTGTTACAGTGAGATCATGCAGCCCGGGGCTTCTAAGTCTGCTTCCGACATCATCAGGTCTATGACCAAGGGAAAGACTAACAGGATATCTCCTGAATCTCTCGTCAAGTAAGTTATATCCTAAAGCGAATATAATCTGGGAGTCTTCATGTCTCGAGTGAAAGGTATCTTCTAGGTAAGAATGTCACATCTTCGGCCGCATCATCACTTTCCATCAGGTGAGATTTTCGTTAAAAGCTTGCCTATTCTGCATAAAGAAAAAAGTTTTTACAATATAATTAAAGAAAAATTTTAATTGTTTGTGTACATTCACTAAAGAAATCACAGTAATATTATAAAGACGAAATGTGAGAGTGTTTGTATGTTATGACGACCCAGTTGGCGCAGTGGACAGGTCACCGCCCTCTGCGCCGTGGATCCTGGGTTCGATTCCCGGCAGGAGCACGCATTCCTTCCCAAGGGATATTTGTGCTTCTGGTTCTGGGTGTGAATATTTCCGGCACCCACGATACAAGTCTTTGAACTTAGTGTGGGGCTGTGAATGTGAATGCGTTTGCGTTTGTTTGTTTGTTTGTTACTTCTTCACGCTCAAACGACAGGACCAATTTTGATGAAATTTGATAAGGAGGTAACTGACACCCTGGATTAACACATAGGCTTTATATCCGGAATTCCCGCGGATTCGGGACTTACGCGGGTAATACCGCGGGGCGCAGATAGTGACTTATAATTTACACAATCGTCGATTCAGGAACGATACCACGTAAACATAGACTATATGGTATATATATGGTACCATGGAGCTGGTCTGATAAAGGCCATAGGAACTTCTGAACTAAACAAGATAAACCCATCGAGTTTGGGCGCGTTTCATTCGTCTTAACAATTTCTCTGGTTATATAACTTTTTCATCATCATCATCATCATCTCAGCCGCAAGAAGTCCACTGCTGGATATAGGCCTCCCAAAGATCCAAAAAGAACGGTTGTTAGCGGCCTGCATCCAACGTCTTCCTGCGACCTTTACTATGTCGTCCGTCCATCTTGTGGGCGGTCTTCCGACACTGCGCTTGCCAGTCCGTGGCCTCCATTCTAGAACCTTCCGGCCCCATCGGCCATCAGTTCTGCGTACTATGTGCCCTGCCCATTGCCACTTCAACTAGTTAACCCGCCGGGCTATGTCGGTGACTTTCGTTCGTCTACGGATCTCCTCATTCCTGATTCGATCTCGTAGAGAAACCCCGAGCATAGCCCTTTCCATAGCTCGTTGTGTGACTTTGAGCTTATTTATATGGCCCACAGTATGAGATATATATTTTTTTTTCAGATATTTCCGCCCCTTAGAGCTGTGGCTACGCGTGCAAAATAGGGATGAACCTCTCATTGGCTGGAATTCCAATTACCACGATGTAGCGCTGTTCTCACAGAGGGGTAGCGGAGTTGTCGTCACCGGCTCGGTTGTCGTTACCTTCATTTGTGTTGTTGTCAATGTTGTAAACTTGTTGTCAATGTTGTAAACTTGTTGTATAGTAAGCTTTTGTGAGATTATAAATGTTATTTTTAGACAATTTCTTTATTTTTCTCTTCTAAAATATATTGAAGTCGTAAGTTGGCGCGGTGATTGATTGATGTAAGTTTGCTTGATACGCCGCGGGTCCTGGGTTCGATTAAGATTCGACAAAGTTTGTGTGTGTGAGAATGTTTGTTACCACGTATCTTCGTAACGAATAAACCGATTTTTATGAAATTGAGAATGTAGATAGTTTGGGTTCCGGAATAACACATAAGCTAATTTTTAACTAAATTAACGCGGGCGAAGCTGCGGGGCGCGGCTAGTTAAGATTAATTAAGTCGTCTTGTGTCATCTGTGGTATGTTTTTGGTAGGCATATTCGAGTTTCCTACTAATATTATAAATCCGAAAGTTTGTGTGAGTGTGTATGTTTGTTCCCTCTTCACGCTTTAACGGCTGAACGGATTTGGATGAAATTTGGAATGTATATAAATTATACCTAGGATTAACACATAGGCTACTTTTTAACTTGATAATAGCGGGCGAAGCCGCGGGGCACGGCTAGTATTATATAAGGTAGGAACAACATACATTTCATAAATTTGATCAAAATCCGAATTTTAGCGAATGTTCTGTGTTCTAAATACCTTTTTTACAACGCCTCATTTACAGCATAGTACAATATTTTATTTTGATAATAAACAAAAAGGGTAATGATCCCTTAACTGTCCTGAGTTCGATTTCCAGTAGGTGTACAATTTCCTCCACAAAGGATTTTTGGTTGTAAATGTGTGTGTGATTGAATGTTGCCAGCACCTGCGATTACATCTTCAAAATTTTGAACTGCCCGTTGGCTTAGTTGATTGAGCGTTCGCCTTCTAAGCATCGGGTTCGATTCCCGGCGGGAACACAAGTTTTCTCCCCAAGGAAAATTTGTGTTTCTGGTTCTGGTCGTGATTGTGCATGTGATGTGAATGTTTCCGGCACCCACGACACAAGTCATCGAACTTAGTGTGGGGCTGTGAGTGTGAAAGCGTTTAAAAAAATCTTTGTATGGTGAAGCGAGTGCGAAAGCGTTTGTTTTTAGGGTTCTGTACCCTATTACTCGGAGTCCGCTGTCCGTCCGTCTTTCCGTCTGTCACCAGGCTGTATCTCATGAGCCGTGATAGTTAGACAATTGAAATTTTCACAGATGATGTATTTATGTTGCCGCTGTAACAACAAATACTAAAAAACAGAATAAAATAATTATTTAAGGGGGCTTCCATATAACAAACGTGATTTTATTGCCGTTTTTATAGATAATGGTACGGAACCCTTCGTGCGCAAGTCCTACTCGCACTTGGCTGGTTTTTTATTTCAACACCCAACTTTCAATAATAGTAGGTATTATCAAAATCAAAATCGTTTATTCACATGGGCCCCAAAGAGGCACTCATGAAAGTTAATGATTCTATTGCTATCGTTCATGCCAATCAAATGAAAGTTTGTACATATCTTTAGGTACTTATACAACGAATGTGAAGTAGGTACATCATTTTTTATTTCGCTTATATATTAAATCATGCGTTTCAATCATAAATGTCAAGTATCTTCAAGAACCTCAGCTCGAAAATATGCACTCATCAAAAGTACCTCGAATTATATACCAAAAGTGAATGTTACTTTCTCTCACAAATTACTTGCGGTCTATGTTCTAATACAAAAAATAAGAAAAACCAAAAATTTTGTGGTGCTTGAAATATAATGTCTTAAAATACAATTTTTAGTTTTTTTTTTTTTTATTTTGGCCTCGCAATCTTGTGCATTTAGCCTGTGTCAAGTAATAATATATTTCAAGTGTATTTCATATTAAAAGCCCTAGTCATAAGTCAAAGTCAAGTTAGAGTCAAGATCCAGTCATAGTCAAATCATGTCCTAGAAAAGTGCTAGAAACTTTACTAGAACGTCTATTGTAGTTTTGGAGCTAAGGCGAAAATCACGTTTTTCAACTATATATGATTTGCCAACACTTATGTACGGTTAATAGTCCACCGTATTACATATTACATATTACACATTAACACTTGAAGAATCACAGATTTTGTGAAATTATACAAAATCAACAACGCCATTTTTTCATTTCCGCGGCAAAACTCGAAGTAGAAATTTGGATCTGAAGCGCGCCAAAAATATTTCAACATGGCGGCATCGAGATAGGAAATAAACATAATTACTTTAGCTACAAAATCATTCCATTGTGGATATTCATCAGCGCGAAATGCGTCAAAACTGTAAAAGTTGTGTTACATTGATATTTGTGCTGTTAGGTGAAACTGTTGGTTCTCAAAACATCTACGATAAGTACTATTCTAGTGTTTATTCAAGACTATCTAGACCTAAGACACACTTATGCAGTCTAAAATCCTTGACTGTCAGATTTCAAATTTCTTTAATAAATGTGTGCGATTTCTCGTTGAGTGCTCATCCTCAGAACAAATAAGCCTACACTTCTATGTAGTTTTCTGCATCGAGATAGCAAACAAACCTAAGGTTTGGCTACAAAATCCTTTGTTTTCTGTCAGATCACGGATTTTTTTTTCAAATCGTTTTTTCGGCTTCGCAATTTTTGTACATTTAGCCAGTGTCAAGTAACAAAAAGTTTCAAGTATAGGAATGAAACATTTTTTACGAAATAATATTTCGTAATACATATTAACGTTCATCACTATAGTTAAGCCTAGCATGGCTTATTCTATATAAATAAAATCAATTGATTTGGGTAGACGTTATCAACACAACGTGGAGCTAACTGCAGATTTACACTCGTTGGCCGTAGTAGTTTCTATAAACTGTTTCGGTAAATGACACACGTCCCCGTAAGACGTAAATAATAAGGAAAGGTTAATTTCGTCGCTTCAGGCAGGGCTTGAGTAGCTCAGCGGTTAGAGTAATAGGGCATGACACCCTATGGCCGCGGGTTCAAATCAAATCAAATCAAAATCGTTTATTCACATGGGCCCCAAAAAGTCACTCATGAAAGTTAATGATTCTATTGCCAGATTCGCAAAATTATAGCCATCTTGAGAAGTTCAAACCCCGCCTCAAGCGATAATTTTTTTCTTTCTAAATTTATCACTATAGTTCTGCCTAGCACGGCTAATGATATATAAATAATATCAAGTGTCATAGTTTGGGGTTTTTTTAATGCTAGATAGGCAAGCATTTGACTACTATCTCACCTGATGGAAAGTGAAGATGCGGCCAAAGATATAAGATGCCAAATATTCACTTTAGACTTGAAGACACCCAGATTGTACTTCGCGGAAAAAACATGCAGGCAATGAGTTCCACTCCTTCGATCAAATGATAAACGTAGCGAACGTACGGAACACTCCTATCATCCTATCACAAAAAAACATGTACGTACATAGTGTAATTGAATCGGCTTCTTTATTTTCAATCTCCATACTACCAATTAAGTATTTTTTATAGCGGCTTCAACTTGGCAACACCGCATACGCACTACAGTTATAGCCCGCCGATCCACTTAACCCTTTTTTGTTGCTCGTAGAAAGTACTTAGTTTTTGTATCAATTTAATAAAAAAGGAAATGTATTGAAGCGTCTGTTATTTGAAGAAAGCTCAATCGGAAATGAAATTCTCACGCATCTTATAATTTAGTATATTATCTCTATCTATCTTCTTCTCTATGTCAATAAGTTAAAAGCCGCAAATTAGGCGCCTGATAAATATCATTCGATTCGTTAATCTATTTAAATCGATCAACTTAAGTATTCTTTTTAAGACGTTTTTATTCTAACATTTTTTTTTTTTATTTGTGACAGGCTAGTGTTTGACCACTATATCACCTGATGGTAAGTGACGATGTGATCGAAGCTGGTAAACACTGCCGGAACACCGTATTTGGCTTGGCGGCAGACTTTCAACTTGATGGTGGTAAGCTACTTTGGTAGCAAGCCAGGCGAGCAACTCACAAAATGCTCTACCACCTCTCAAATGTCACCTGATTAGCACCACCCGGGGACCACGTGTAGGGAGTCAGACTTAAGGGGTATCCTCCATGTGAGTTTAAGCAAATCTGTTAATAAACCACCATTATTACTCATTACACATGAACACTCAAAGAATAACAAGTTTTGGAAAATAATACTAAAACGTTTTTTCACTTTCGCGCCAAAAAATTCCAATAATTTACATAAAAACCAAAGAAAACATTCAACGTTCTACGTATGTACGATACATTTTGTTTTTGTGTATGGGATTTGGATTTTGTGGTGCTCTTTTATGTGAATTTTACTTGTATTCTTCATTTTTATTTTTTGCTTATTTAGAGGTATGGAACCTAGGACGCTATTTTGTTTTTATAAATAAGTACCTAGCCTACTTGGAGCGTTGAGTAGAATTCAACAATATCCGTAATGTCACAATTGGTTTAGTAACTTGGACGCTGTGAGGAAACAAATGAACATACAAGATACCAGCTAAAATCAAAACCTTATATATATATATTTTTTATGAATATTTTTTATGACGGATATTAGTCATTGTAACGCAAGCAAAGCTTAAAAAACTGATTTCATCGCTTATATTTCGGTTTTGGCTTCGATAAAAAATGTATGAGACCACCTCTGAAGTATACTCTACCAAACAAAAAGAATCATCAAAATAGATTCATTATT
Organism: Lomographa bimaculata; assembly: GCA_948107665.1. Lineage (NCBI taxonomy): Eukaryota > Metazoa > Arthropoda > Insecta > Lepidoptera > Geometridae > Lomographa > Lomographa bimaculata. Next base: position 9,379,971 of record OX403612.1, on the reverse strand, counting down.
GGCGGAGATCACGCGTAACATACTTACAAAAAAAAACATACAGTCGAATTGAGAACCTCCTTTTTAAATACGGTTGAAAATAAAGGAACTGATTTCTGGGCAAGCGTGACGCTTACTAGTACAGCGACTTGCAAATCTAGTCACTCAATAATATAAAAAAAAAAAAAACTATACGCAGGGCTATTTGTTAAATAGGTAGAGAATTGTCTAAGCTGAAATGACGCGCTTCACCTTCGCATTTACGCTCACAATTTACTTCGGATTTACCACCCGACTAGTCGACCGTCTTGTACACGTGCAGATCCATTGTTCACTGAACAATCGACGCTCCCATACAGATGAAGTGTCGTCATTAATATTTGCACTCACACATCTAAACAAACTAATTAAGTAGTGGGGCGCGTCATTTCGCTTGGACGAGCTCTACTAGAATGCTGGTAGACCCTGATTCTTGTTCTAACTCTCTAGCACGAGCTAAGTGTTAAAACAAGAATATAGAATATAAATAAATAAAATAAAATTATTTTATTTCAGACGGTCCAAATAAAAAAAATAAAAAGTTTTTTTTTTACGACAGATAGCTAAGCATTTCGCCGCTATCTCACCTGATGGAAAGTGACTATGCGGCCGATGATGAAGCATGCTTACCTAGAAGATACCTATTCATTCTAGACTTAAAGACTCCCAGACTTGTTCGGGGAACAAGAATGCGAGCAGTGAGTTCCACACCTTCGCTGTACGGATAACAAATGTTGAAGCAAAACGCTTCGAGCGGATATGAGGTATGTCAACCATATATGGATGACGTTGGTTTGTTTGTCTTGTAGTCCGATTCCGATTATAGAAAGGGCAAGGGGGAATCAACTGGTGTAATTCGAGTGCACTTACATATCTTACAAAACTATGTTAGTATATATTACATTATTATTAGATAGATACAATATATGTACATATCTATATATATAAAAGAAAGTCGTGTTAGCTACACTATTTATAACTCAAGAACGGCTGAACCAATTTTGCTGAAAATTGGTGGGGAGGTAGCTTAGAACCAGGAGACGGACATAAGATATTTTTAGGAACCTCATTTTTTTTTTATTGGAATATCAAAATCATTTTCTCATACGTCACTCGGATTTGGTAAAGTACTAGGCAACCATAAACATGAGGGAGGTAATAATATAGTCACGTGGCAATGTAATTTGTAACGCATGCCGGGTATGGCTCTCTAAACATGCACATTCATTGACTGTTAGGCGGAACGAAGGTCGCCGGGACAGCTAGTATGTACATATATGTAAATATATGTACAGCTCAAAAGGCACTTACTTTGATACTTTACCTCCGTCACATGTTCCTGAAACACAGAATGGGGTTGGCGGCGCGTCAACTTCGGCAGAGCACCGCAAACTGCGAAAATATGTAAACCTCGGCAGTGGTTACATATTTGAGCCGTTTAGTGTTGAGACACTGGGTCCGTGGGGACCGGGAGCTCATTCTATTTACAACAATCTATCAGAGCACCTGGTTGAGGCGACGCGTGATCAAAATGCTGGCACTTATTTAGCTCAACGTATTAGCATTGCAATTCAGAGAGGCAATGCCGCCAGCATGATGGGAACGCTACCCACTGGTAGTGGGCTTGAGCACTTGAATTACCTATAAGCTCGATGTCTTGTAGGTAACTTAGTTCTTAGCTGTATATACTTGTTAAAAAAAAGGCACTCGAATGTATCTTATTAGTAAAATTTTAATAATAAAATGCCCGTTCGCCTTCTAAGCAGGGGTAGCGGGTTCGATCCCCAGCAGGAACACAAGTTTTCTCCCCAAGGAAGATTTTTGTCACCACCCACGACACAAGTCATAGAACTTAGTGTGGGGCTGTGAGTGTGAAAGCGTTAAAAAGAAAAACAATGTTATAAGGTGTACTGTAAGTTTTCTACACTGTTTCATAAAGACTGCATCTGTGTGCGTAAGTGTGTAACAAATACTTATTATAAACACATTAAGTTAAACTCGGTGTTGATCTGAATTTAACAAGATCGCTTTCAAACTATTATATTAAGTCATTAATAATCATTACGTATAAGTATTCCCAAAATTGTAACTGAATTACCACTTAGAAATCCTACTAATATTATAAATCCGAAAGTTTGTGTGTAAGTATGTTTGTTCCCTCTTCACGCTTTAACGGCTGAACGGATTTGGATGAAATTTGGAATGTACATAGATTATACCTAGGATTAACACATAGGCTACTTTTTAACTTGATAATAGCGGGCGAAGCCGCGGGGCACGGCTAGTAATATATAAATCAGTAATATGGGCATTAGTTAAGAAAGCTTACTATAAAATGATTGATTACATTAATGACAAGGATGCATGGAGGCAAACTGCACAAGCGCTTTCTGGCGACTACATAATATACATATACCTAGGTTAATATAATTATGTATTAGTCATAAACATAAACGCTTTCACACTCACATCCCCACACTAAGATGACTTGTGTCGTGGGTGCCGGAATATTCATCATACACTCAATCACAACCACAACCAGAAACACAAATTTTCCATGGGGAGAAAGCTTGTGTTCCCGCCGGGAATCGAGCCCGAAAATTCTACCAAGCACCCAGTTTCTCCATGAGCTGTCTGTAATTTTGCGAATCAAGCAGTGAGAGTCATAATATATTAGAACATTTTATACTTACACCTTACAAAAAACATTTTAAAATAATTAACATTAATTTTAACTAAATTATACAGGTGGTCTTATCGCTAACAGTAATCAATACCAGACAACTTTTGGATAGAGAAGATTTTTTAAATAAATCGGTATAACGGTATGTACAATTAAAGTTTATAAATAAAAACTCACGCACATCTTGAACTATTAAGGGGTGGCGATTCGCCAGCCTCCTCTCCTCTTTAGTGGGGTCACTGGTGGAGGCTCCCTACGGCTTGCACGGCCGCACACGTCTGAAAGGTGGCCTTCGTGAGCAAGGTTCGGGTGAACCTTGCTCACGAAGGCCACCTTTCAGACTTGGAGGGGTCTCCATGGGTGCAATGGCTTCACTAATCACGGGGGTTTTTAGCGGGTTTGAGCCCCACACTCCCCTTTCCTTCACCCCTGGGAAGACCCCCATAAAACAAAAAGCTACGCTCCAGTGGATGGGTAGCCTTAACCTCGTGGTTTTCTAAATCATAACAAAAGGTAGTCATTTTCGCACCAAAAAGCAATTTAGTGGAAGCTGACCCTAATCTCTTGACATTTTGACCGGAGAGCGAACATTAACTATATTAAAAACGAATTTTGTATAAAAAGTAGGTTTGTTACATCGTTTTTGTACTTACAGGTGAGATAAGTCGCGGAGAGCTAGTTTATTGAACGAGCGAAGGGAGGTCTTTTTTTTCAACTGACTTCAAAAAAGGAGGTTCTCAATTCGATTGTATGTTTTTTTTGTTTAGGTATGCTACGCGATATATCCGCCAATTATGAATTTATTTTGATGTCTTTTTTTGTTTGGTAGAGGTGGTCCCATTTAAATTTTATCGAAATCGGTCAAGCCATAACCGAAATATAAGCGATGAAGACGGTTTTTTAAGCTTTGCTTGCGTTTCAATTATTTTTATTCAGGATAGTGACTTAATGTGGGGCTGTGAGTAGGAAATCTTATTTTTTTATATTCCTCTTTTTTCGTTGGAGGTTAAAAAGATAATATCTTTAAGACCACTCGTAAAATCTAATTGTTAGTAATTAAACGCAAGCAAAGCTTAAAAAAACAGACACTCACTATTGACGATAAAACAAAAACTACTGATCAGATCTTGATCAAATTTTAATGGAGCCAATGGGGAAGCAACAGCAATCAAGCAAAAAAAAAAATCGTTTCACGTGGAAAAAAGTTACGAGGTACCAAACATAAAAAAATACGATTCGAGTCCTTTTTTGTGAAGTAGGTAGAAAAAAACATCTTAAATGTAGGCAGATGATATCTAGCTGAAAACGAAACCTGTCTAAGACCTAACTTTCTACACTTAGACAAATCACTGTAATCTTTCATGTCTACATGTGTATAATTATACTCATTAAGTTACTCATTACTTAGTCTCCATTTTTTTATTTGTTTTTGTTAATTATTCCGATGTTTAGTCATTGGTCATTAGAGTGTCTGGAAATTCAATTACATATAGAGTTTAATTAATTGATGTTGTGTACGGCTTGAAACACGTCGAAAATTTCGACTTACTTTGTAGTTTGAGTCGAACGTTTGACTACAATCACACCTGATGGAAAGTGACGATGTAGTCTAAGGTAGAGCACGCTTGCTCAGTAAATACCTATTCACTTTACTTTTAAACACACGCAAATTGTACCTTTCGGGAAATACAGATGTCGGAAAAACGTTCCATTCTTTTGATGTTCTATAAATGAACGAAGACGCGGAATGTCTCGTGCGAATGAACGGTATCTCAACCATAAATGGGTGACGGGACGTCCGTCTGGATGTTAGGTGGAAAAAAGGTGAAGCGGGATCAAGGTTGTGTAGTTCCTGTGCACATTCACCGTAATGTATTTTATAGAATACCAATATAATACGGATATAATGCCGCATACAACACGGGTGGAGCACCCTAGGTCCAACAAATTTCGCTCGTCATAACGCTAGCTGCACGCACATATAATATGCCTAAGGTCCGACAATCGGCGCCATCCTACTAATATTATAAATCCGAAAGTTTGTGTGTAAACGTGTAAGTATGTTTGTTCCCTCTTCACGCTTTAACGGCTGAACGGATTTGGATTAAATTTGGAATATACATAGATTATACCTAGGATTAACACATAGGCTACTTTTTAACTTGATAATAGCGAGCGAAGCCGCGTGGCACGGCTAGTTTAATAATAAAGTATACATATTATAGTAACCTTTAGTTGTTGCTGCAAGATAAACAAATGCTTTTACACTCACAGCCCCACAATAAGTGCGATGTCTTGTGTCGTGGGTGCCGGAAACATTTACATCACACACACAATCACAACCAGAATCAGAATCACTAATATCCTTGGGGAGAAAATTTGTGTTCCCGCCGGGAATCGAACCCAATACCCTAGTATTGTTCTCATCTTTGGGATGGTTCCGTTAGATATCAAATTGAGGCACTAGAGACCATTGAGCGAAGAGCCAAAAGACTCATTAACAATGACCAGCTGACAGATGCTAGACTTCAGAGCCTAGGACATCGTCGACATAGCGAATCTCTCGGTATTTTATCGGATACATTTCGGAGAGTGTGCTATGGAATTCCATGATCTAGTTCCTCCATCCCCATTCCATCATAGAACCACCAGACAGACTGCATTGCGACACCGATACATGGTGGATGCGCACGAAGCGTTTTGCTTCCACTTTCATTATGCGCACTGCAAAGCAGTGGAACTCCTTGCCAGAGTCTGTGTTCCCTGATAAGTACAATCTTGGAGTCTTCAAGTCGAAAGTAAGTAGGTATTTTCTAGGCAAGCATGCTCCATCGTCGACCGAACCGTCACTTAACAGGTGTGATAGCGGTAAACGTTTGCCTGTCACAGATAAAAAAAACAACAGTTACCCTTGTGGAGAAATGTTAGTGTTCCCGCCGGGAATCGGACCCGATACCCATCGGGCTAGAAGGCGAACGTGCACCCGATTTAGCCAATGCACGCACACACGGACATTTGCATGCTTCACTCGTGAGGCCGTGACTGTATGAGGTTACCTCTGTATTTCTTTAAAGTCCGTGGTAGCCATCTTTTTATTTATTTATAACTAGCTGTGCCCCGCGGCTTCGCCCGCTATTATCAAGTTAAAAAGTAGCCTATGTGTATAGGTATAAGCTATGTAAATTCCAAATTTCATCCAAATCCGTTCAGCCGTTAAAGCGTGAAGAGGGAACAAACATACTTACACACTTACACACAAACTTTCTCATTTATTATATTAGTAGGATGTTTCCCTTTTACAAGCTTTGGCCAGTTATCATCACAGGCCAAAGTTTAAATGGTGATTTTCGAATGTAAAAAATATTGACTCGATACCACAATCCTGAACAAATCGGGTCAAACGAAAATAAATCTTGATACTCATCAATGTGAAACAAATTACGCAACGCTATTCCTAAAATCAACAAAAAGTACTAAACTTTCTTTCGAATTTAAATGAATAGTTTTTCTAAAGAAAATGAGAGTATTGAATTTATAAAATTTAAGAATGCTTATAAAAGTTATTGAAGTGAAATTCTTCTTTGATTGAAGAAGTACGTGCACAATACGTTTAACGACCAACGCCATTATGATAAAAAGAAAACAAACAACGAAAAAATATCAAACTAGGCAAATTATGAGTAAAAAAGTTTAAATATTAACCAAGATCACTTGACCCGCGGCTTGCTAAAGCATCTTTACAAATAGAGGTCATACTATTTTGGATAGTTAACGAAAAGTTTGCATGCAAGGCCTTTCAAACTTAGAGCCAGTCAGAATTTGAAAATCGAAGCTTCCGTACGCGCGCATTTTAAATCAAAATGAAAATAACTGTGATTATTTTTTTAATTTTCGGCCAGTTCGTTCGCGCCACAGAAGATATAAATAAGGACAGTGTTGTATCGATTTTTGATAATAAATTGGTTTATCGAATCGGAGATTTGGCGAGTTACGTTACCAAAATGCTGGAGGAGTATAACGATAGGAATTTGGGTAGCAGTGAATGGGGGAAGATGCTGGGATATGCTGATTTAAAACCAAAATTACTAGAAGATAATAAAGGAAGTAAGTAAAAAACATTTACACCGATTTAATAACATTTTCTATTTATTTGTTGTTAAATTCAGTAAAAAATATCTCGATAAAAACATGCAGTTTCGATCACATCGTCACTTACCATCAGGTGAGATAGTGGTCAAACACTAGCCAGTCACAAACAAAAAAAAACGCAATTTATAGCAGTTTCAAGTAATGATAAATATTATTTTGTGAATAATGTAATGAATTGATTATTTTTTTAACTTTTGATTTAGATTCAATAAAGACCTAAATCACATAAACGCATGAATTTTGTGTCACAAACGTGACTATTTAAAATAAAAAAATGACGTAAAGTATGGTTAAAATAGGGTTTTAAATAAAAATCTAATCCTTAGCAGCAACAAAATTCATTGTATCAATAATACAAAGCGTCTTTAAATTAAGACGCCCTGAAAATATTTTACATTTGATGGTTTTTTTTTATTATTTTCTTCAAAAGTAAAAGATTTAAAACTAAACAGTTATTGTTTTCTTATAAATTGAGGGCATGACCCTTTCACGACGTTTCGCGAACTCTTGTGGTTTCAAACTTGGCCATCACTAACCCCCTCTAAATAACCACCCTGTATGATACAATATATAAATAAATAAAATTAATTTGCCGTTCATCCTACTAATCCTACTAATATTATAAATCCGAAATTTGTGTTTTTTTTATTTATTTATTTATTTTATATATATTTTTTTTATTTTTTTTATGTACGATAGGCAAGCGTTAGACCACAATCTCACCTGATGGAAAGCGACGATGCGGCCGAAGATGTAGCATGCTTGCCTAGAAGGTACCTATTCACTCTTCTTGTGTAAAGTGTGTAAGTGCGTAAGTATGTTTGTTCCCGCTTTAACGGCTGAACGGATTTGGATGAAATTTGGAATGTACATAGATTATACCTAGGATTAACAAATAGGATACTTTTTAACTTGATAATAGCGGGCGAAGCCGCGGGGCACGGCTAGTAAATAATATGAGTGATCATAACTTGAGAACAGCTCGACCGATTTGGATGTTTTTTTATTGTATTCGTAATAAGAAAAACTTTTGAACCAGTGCGGGTAATACCGCGGAGAGAATAAATAATTTTTAATATATTTTTTGATAAAAATTTGCATTTATAGTGCCTTATAAACTTGCTGTAACTAATTACAGTGATTTACTACAGTTAGTTACAACAAAATTATGATAATCATGCCTGTTTACTAATTTATCATTTTAATTAATCATCTCAATTGCTAATTCGTACAACTATGCCCACCGAGGCTTACTAATAACTAGGTAAAATATAAGAGAGCATGTTCCATCTTCAGCCGCATCGTCACTTTCCATCAGGTGAGATAGCGGTCAAATTTTTGCCTAAATGCTCTTTAAATTGACCATGGTTTAACATTATCCGTCCGTCCGTCGGTCAGTCAGAGGCATTGCATACTCTTAAGTTATTCCCGCAGAGAATTTTAAGTAAAAAAGAGGTAACATTTTTACGTAAAATTTCAATTGTATTGTTACAATGTGATTTTTATATTTTTATACATTAGAAAGAAGATAATATTATATTTGCTTTCTTATTTTATGTTACAAATATATAATATATTATATAAAAATCAATGCCACTTTTCGTTGTAATTTTATAACTCAAGAACGGGCTCACCTATCCAAACCAAATGTTTAGGCTTTGTTCGGACTATTTAGTAGATGGTTTATGTGAAGTTTGCACAAAATCGGTCGAGCGGTTCTTCATTTATCACACCCGGGCGAAACCGGGGCGGATCGCTAGTATATAATAATGATTATTATTATATACTAGCATTATGCTGAGTTGAGGACGGTTTGTGGTAAAAAAGTAAAAAAAAAACTATTTGTACCTTTTGTCAATTGAATTTTTTTGCCACAAATAAATATATATCTTTATGTCTTTTATGTCTTTATTATTACAATCGTATTGTATGTTTTTTTATATTTTTATGTTAATATGTAGGCGCAAGGCCTCAGTTCGGGGCGAACGACTAGTATTTTTTTTCTAAAGTAGGTATGAGAATGAATGATATATATTTTTAAAGACGTTATATAGTAACGGTACTAACTCAATTGGAGTAAACATTTATAACAAAATTAAACCAAGCTAAGCTTAAAAAACCGACTTCAACGCTTATATTTTGGTTTTGATTGGATCGATTTCGATAAAATGTATATAGGACTACCTCTGAAGTATAATCTAATCTACCAAACAAAAAAAACATCAAATTCGATTCATAATTGGCGGAGATATCGCGTAACATAAAAAAAAAAACGTTTTTTGAAGTCGGTTCAAAATAAATTATTCCAGCTGCTACCCGTGTTGCTATGCCCTTAAAGGTTTAACATAATTATATAGAAACAATACAAACCTTCTAAATATATATAACTCAAAGGTGACTGACTGACTGACTGACATAGTGATCTATCAACGCACAGCCCAAACCACTGGACGGATCGGGCTGAAATTTGGCATGCAGGTAGATGTTATGACGTAGGCATCCGCTAAGAAAGGATTTTGATTAATTCTACCCCCAAGGGGATAAAATAGGGGATGAAAGTTTGTTGTAATTCTTAACGCGAGCGAAGCCGCGGGCAAAAGCTAGTTTAACATATATAATGCAATAAACGATTAAATATGAATAAAACCCTACTTCTAAGAATAATTATACAGATTATTCACAATAATGTTTCTGTAGTTTTTATATATTTAGATTCAAAATTCAAAACCGTTTTTTCACATGGGCCCCAAAGAGGCACTCATGAAAGTTAATGACTCTACTGCCAGATTCGCATAATTAAAGCCATCTCGAGAAGAACCTGGCAAGAAACACGGCGGCGCATTTTTTCGTATTTTAAAAAAATTACTAATACATAATTATATTAACCTATGTATATCTTTATTATGTAATCGACAGAAAACGCTTGTGCAGTTTGATACCAATATTATAATAATTAGTTCATAATGTCCAAGTAGGTACTTATGAAATCTTTAAACTGCCCGTTGTCTTAATTGGGTGCGCGTTCGCCTACTAAGCATTGGGTAGCGGGTTCGATTCCCGGTGGAAACACAAGTTTTCTCCTCAAGGAAATTTGTGTTTCTGGTTCTGGGTGTGATTGTGTGATATGATTCTTTCCAGCATCCACGATACAAGTCATCGAACTTAGTGTGGGATTTTTTTTTTAGTTTGAAAGATGTTGCTTTGTTATTGGTCCCATTTAAATTTGATCAAGATCTGATCAGTAGTTCTTGAAATATCGTCAATAATGACTATTTTGTGGACTACTTTGGCGATGTTCTCGTTTACCCGACTTCAAAAGTTACCTCATAACTTCTTTCGTTGTGGGCCGTTTTGATGATTATTTTTTTATTTGAAAGCTGGTGCTTTTCACGTGGTCCCATTGAAATTTGATCAAGATCTGATCTCTAGTTTTTGAGTTATAGTCAATAATGCGTGTGTATATAAATCTGGTCAAGGTTCCGAAGATAAAGCGGTGAAATCGGTTTTTTAAGCTTTGCTTGCGTTTATATGTGTAATCAGGATCTCGGAAATGGCTCCAACGATTTTCATGAAAGTTACAGATTAGGGGTTTTTCGGCCCAAGGAATCGATTTATCAACGTTCCAGGTCCGAGAAATGCTCGGTTCCCCAACTGCATTTGAAAAACCGGGTTTAATAAACTATCAGCGCCATCTATTACGCCATGACCGATGTAAAAAAAACTGTTTCTACTCGACACTAGATGGAGCTTTCTGAGGCTACAAATTCATACAAATTCTACCAAATACAAAAAACTGAGCAAAGCTCGGTCATCCGGATATTATAATATTAAATAACCACTTGTAGTCTTGATAGTTTTCTATGTTGATTTTTCTATAGAAAGTTTGATATTTCAGAAGCTCGAGGCCTCAAGAAGATGTCGATGGCGATGATGCCGTTAGTGTTCCACGTTGGAGCCACTTCCACCTGGATGCTCATTACTTCGGTAATGGCAGCCAAATCGGTGGCAATTGGGCTTCTGCTCCTGGTCTTCAAAATTGCTGTCAGTTCTGCTAAGGTAAGATTTTGTTTAACGCTTTCACATTCACAGCCTCGCACTCACTTCGATGACTTGTGTCGTGGGTGCCGAAAATATTCACATCACACAATCGTGGATGCTGGAATAAATCATATCACACACAATCACAACCAGAACAAGAAACATAGATAGATAGATAAACGGTTTATTGAACACCTTAACAAATACATGACAAGGAATAATAATCTAGAAAATAAGTGTAACAACAGGCGGTCTTATCGCTGAGAGCGACCTCTTCCAGACAACCTTTGGATGGAGAGGAGTATAGCAATGAAATTGAAAGTCGGTGTTTTGTATTAATATAATAATATAGAAAAAATAATAAACATACATAAACAAAAATATACCTAAATTATGATACAGAATACATAACTACTATACTTCCCTTGGAGATAAAAATTCTGTTCTCGCTGGGAATCGAACCCGTTACCTGTGGATAGAAGCGCACGCAACTAAGCCAACGGGCAGTATTGATTGAACTTAGAAATAGTTTAAAATCAATCTAAAGTATTCACTTTAATTATAGACATAATTACAATAACGGTATCTAAAAAATGTGCTGTTCTTTTCAATACATTCGAGAAATGTAAAAAACTAATAAAGTGTAAGTATAATAAGTGTAACAACATTATTACTGTAACTTTAATATTAAAATAAATGGTGTCGATATTTATTTTTTAAGCCTCCGGCGAGTAAGAGGAAAACCTCGGCAGTGGTTACATATTTGAGCCGTTTGGTGTTGAGACACTGGGCCCGGGGGGACTGGGAGCTCATTCTTCCTACTAATATTGTAAATCCGAAAGTTTGTGTGTGTGTGTTGAAAGTATGTTTGTTCCCTCTTCACGCTTTAACGGCAGAACGGATTTGGATGAAATTTGGAATGTGCATAGGTTATACCTAGGATTAACACACAGGCTACTTTTTAACTTGATAATAGCGGGCAAAGCCGCGGGGCACGGCTGGTTTACAATGAGTTATTTGTTAAAAACTTTTTCAATGGCAAGCTTTTAGAAGTCCGCCATATTGGATTTAAAGTGACGTCACTTTGTTCGAGTTATTCTCAGCAAGCCCTTTCATTTGATACCCATATTGTAGGAGTAATTAAAAACGCCATTTGTATGATACAGCTAAAAGATACAAAGATTTTTTAAGTTAGGTATACCAATTACTGCCTAACTACGTCCCCATTTATAGTTGACATACCTCCAGTTCGCTCGAAGCGATCATCCGTACGGAGACGAAGTGGAACTCACAGCCCTCGTCTTTGTTCCCCGAACAGTATAATCTGGGAGTCTTCGAGTCTAGAGTGAACAGGTACCTTCTAGGCAAGCATGTTACATCTTCGGCCACATCATCACTTTCTATCAGTGAGATTGTGGTCAAATGGTAAGCATATCGGGCATAAAAAAAATATGTATCTTCCAGGCAAGCATGCTCTATCTTCAGCCGCATCTTCACTTTCCATCAGGTGAGATGGTGGTCAAATGCTTGTCTATCTACGCAGTTACGATGGACTTGTGTGTTGATACAAGTTGCATCCCACACTGAAGGCCGTCCCATCTTCCATGGAATTAATATAAAGAATAAATAGACTGTTATTTGGCGAATTCAGTAGAGTCATCAACTTACACGAGTGCCTCTTTGGGGCCATGTGAATAAACGATTTTGAATTTAGAATTTAGAATTATTATAACGCCGTAGTAAGGAGGAAGTAAGCTATTTCCACGGGTAGCTGCGTGACCGTCCAGTTATTTGATGGAGTCCTCACGCCATTTGAGTTATGCAATTAGATTACAGTTAGTGTTTTAGGTTTTATTAGGTTTTTTGTTCTCCTATTCTGCGTGCGACGTTCGTCTATTTTTTAGTCTAGTTTTTTGCGCCGCTTTTTTGGTCACGCATCTTAGGTTTCTAGACACCTGAAACTTGGGTAAACGTAACTGTATACACGTATGTGAGAGTTGAAATTTTAACTGGATTAAATCGAACTAGGTTGCCCATATTAAGAACAGCAACGTCTCGCCTCGCGCACCACTCTCCAAGATTGTATTGATAAATTGTTAAAACTACATTCAGCAGAATTTAATTACCGATTAAATAGTTTGTACAATCTACAATAAACTATACAGTAAAGTACCTATTTGTGAGATGGCGGGAGAGCACTGATATCCTACACACAGGGCAACCTAGTTAGGAGTTAGGGTTTATCCATGTACACAACAAATATCTGATCAGCTTAGTTTATTTAGGAACCACCTGTATAAGCCAAGTTATAATATAAGATGCTGTGTTGACACACAATAGTGTTCCTAATATTGCTATAGATAGTTATAAGTACATGGAGTGTTACAAATTAGTTAAGTTTTTGTCCAAATAAAAAGATTATTCATTTTTCATTTTTTTCATTAAAAAAAAAGACGTGTGGCACTCGGGGACTGCCGCGGTAAAGCTATTGCATAGCATTTTTTATCAACTTATGCAATTATAATTATTTATTTATTTTATATTCTCTGTGGACATCCATCACAAACCAGAGAAATGTCATTAACCTTCGATGAATACTCCATCTTATAGGGGCATTCGGGGGTGCTGATTACGAATTCGGGACCGAAACATATTAAATTTTATTTTAGTTCAAATTTTAGTTCTGTCCAGTTTCTAAGCATAGATGAGACTGAAAACGCGATGCAGTTTCATTTTTCTTCACAAAAAGTTTTCGGTCACGTTGAGATACGAACTTCGTACCGATGCTTTCGAGTCAGTATCCAATACCAATTGGTTACTGAGTCTTCTGACTATATTTTCGAAATAAGCGTATAGGTCTTACTACGTTTACTTATTGAGTGGGGGGTGTTAGATTATTTTCGTTACGGAATTTCTGGATTCGGTCTCCACGCTCAAGGCCCGCGATAGAAGCTATGCAATAGCTTAAAAATCGAATGGTCTCGAGAGGTCACAGCTGTTCAGGAATTTTGAGAATTAAATTATAATGTTCGATACCCGATCCGCCCGTTGGCTTAATTGGTTGAGCGTTTGCCTTCTAAGTAGGGGTTCGGTTCCCGGTAGGAACACAAGTTTTCTCCCCAAGGAAAATTTGCGTTTCTGGTTCTGAATGTGATTTTGTGTGTGATGTGAATGTTTACGGTACCCACGACACAAGTCATTTAACTTAGTGTGGGACTGAGAGTATGAAAGCGTTTAAGCGTGTATAGTTACATACTTCTAACATATGTTGATTATGATGTTATCTGCACCACAGTGTAATTATGAAGAATAGAAAGAAAAAATATTTTTTTTATTCTGCCCAGTTGTTGATTCTATTTCACCCCTGTAAGATTGTACACTACTTACCAATGACGGTATATAAGTGTTATATAAACAAAAATAAACTCATACACACTCATACTAAGTTCAAAGACTTGTATCGTGGGAAATATACAACAGAACCAGAAGCACAAATATTCCTTGCGAAGAAAAATTGAGCTTTTGCCGGGAATCAACCCAGGACTCGCGACGCAGAAGGCAGAGACTTGCCCACTGTGCCAACTAGGCTGTCAAAGCTCCTAAACTCCTACTTATTCCTAGACTCCAAAATTTGTGTTGCTTCGCAGGTGGCGTCATTCTTCACCCTACTGAAATCCAAGCATGCTGATCATCATCACCACGAAGCCTGGGCTTGGAGTCCACCACACGGTAAACTATGTCCTATGATATGTGGTACTAACCATATGACCACCTGATCGGAGTACCACTTCCGACACTTCTTTTAAGCTATTGCATAGCTTCTATCGCGGGCCTTGAGCGTGGAGACCGAATCCAGAAATTCCGTAACGAAAATAACCTAACACCCCCCACTCCGACCGGCACAGCGGTGATACTTTTAGTTTTGCCATCTATCGATGAATAGCAGAACTTTTAATGACTTTTTTGAAATATCACGCTAGTCTCTTAAGTTCAGCAACTCGCCTCTAGGTGGCAGGAAAAAATACTGCATAAATAAAATAAATACATAATGATAATTGCATAAGTTGATAAAAAATGCTATGCAATAGCTTTACCGAGGCAGTCCCCGAGTGCCACACGTCTTTTTTTTTTATGCCCGATACTTGCATATCGCCTATTCACTCGTGGCTTGCATAACTCCCAAATTGTACTTTTCAGGAAGCACTGACTCAGGTAAGGAGTTCCATTCCTTTACAGTTCTATTTTATACCCGATAGGCAAGCATTTGACCACAATCTCATCTGAAGGAAAATTATGATGCGGCATTTACTCTTGACTCGTAGACTCCCAGATTATACAGAGTTTCACTCCTTCGCACGACACTAAAAGCTGGCTCAAATCAAAATCAAAATCGTTTATTCACATGGGCCCCAAAGAGGCACTCATGAAAGTTAATGAATCTATTGCCAGTGGCTCGTACCACAATGAATATCAATCTCGATAGTTTTCACAATGAATATGTCCTACGATATTATTTGTGAATGCGTTTGTTTGTTTATTTTATTAAAATTTGATGAAGATCTGATGTAGGTCTAGTTTGAGCTATCGTCAATAATGCGTGTTTAATACATCTGATCAAGGTTCCGAAGATAAAGCGGTGAAGTCGGGTTTTTTCAGCTTGGCTTGCGTTTAAATTATTTCACAAACAAAGAGTACAGGCACACGGGATACAATATTTTAGTTAATTTTGTTTTGTTACGGTAAAGAAGTATAACTTTTTACGTGCATAAGTACACACACACGTTTTTTTATATTAAAAGCATAAATGATGTAAACAAAATCTTATTTTAAAATTAGATTAATTGATCTGAATTTCTGTTACAGGTCACGAAAGAAGCCTGTCCCGTAAGGGTAAGATAATTCTATTTAAATACATAATTCTAAATAAATAATTCTATTTAAAATAAGATTTTGTTACATGATAGGTATTTTTTTTATGTTCAGCACATAATAAACTGTACTTGGATGACCAACCTATGCTCATTAAAACGACATTTACTAAAAATGAAACGTACCTGCGTATTCCAGGTCTAGTGTGTTTGCCAGCTTCAATCACATCGTCACTTACCATCAGGTGAGATAGTGGTCAAACACTAGCATGTCACAAATAAAAAAAAAAAAAAAAAAACCTAGTTAGATCGATTTATCGCCCCCGAAATCCCCTGCATACTAAAATTCATGAAAATCGTTGGAGCCGCTTCCGAAATACAGATTGTATATAAAAAAATATATATATACAAGAATTGGTCGTATAAAGGTATGAGATAAACGCATTCACACTTACAAACAAACAAACGCATTCACACACACACCTCCACACTAAGTTCAAAGACTATCGTGGGTGGCGGAAACATTTACAAATCACACATACAAATACACCCAAAACCAGAAGCACAAATATCCCTTGGGAAGGAATTTGTGCTCCTGCCGGGAACAGGACCCGCGGTGCAGAGGGCGGAGACCTGTCCACTGCGCCAACTGGGTTGGCAGACTCACAGCCCCACACTTTCAATTAAAAATATCTAGAATGTGTCAATTGACAGTTTTTAATGTCTCTATTAAGGCGAAGATACTTTTTAACACTACACTAATAACATAGTAGTAATTTCTACTATGCTAATAGGTACACCAACATTGAACAAGTTCAAACGGTTTTGTTTTCTACCGACTTCACAAAAAAGGAGAAGGTACTTAAGTCGAGTGTATTTTTTCATTTGTGGTTACCTCATTACTTCGTTCCACGTGAAACGATTTTGATTTTTTTTTTGTTTGTTCTATGTTGCTTTCCAATTGGTCCCATTTAAATTTGATCAAGTTTTGACAAGTTTTTGAAATATCGTCAATAATGCGTGTTTAGTACATCTAATCTGATCAAAGTTCCGTAAATAAAGCTGTGAAGACGGTTTTTTTTAAGCTTTGCTTGCGTTTAAATTATTAATTGAATTTCCCGTTAGCTTAGTTGGTTGAGCGTTCGCCTTCTAAGCGGGGGTATCGGGTTCGATTCCCGACGGGAACGCAAGTTTTCTCCGTAAAGAAAATTTGTGTTTCTGATTCTGGTTGTGATTGTGTGTCTGATGTGAATGTTTCCGGCACCCACGACACAAGTCATCGAACTTAGTGTGGGGCTGTGAGTGTGAAAGCGTTTATGTTTATGTTTTATGTTAATTATTTTGAGTCTTCTTACTATACATACATATAAGAGTGATCGAGGAGCTGGATAGCTTCGACGGCATATTTTTATTGTTCATAAAAGGCAATACAACATAAACGCTTTCACACTCACAGCTCCACACTAAGTTCGATGACGTGGGTGCCGGAAACATTCGAATCACACACAACCACACCCAGAACCAGAAACACAAATTTCTTTGGGGAGAAAACTTGTGTTCCCGCCGGGAATCGAACTTGATACCCCTGAGTGGGTTCAAATTGGGGAGTCTGGATCAACAATCTATTCATATCAAATAGATTGTTCATCTATTCAAATCATGAACGGTAGAACAAAGAAAACTGAGATAAAAATTTAAAAAATCAAATGATAACATGAATAGTAGAATAGTGAAAATTGGAGAGTCTGGATCAATAGTTTTCATCTATTCATATTCATCTTTTAAAAGATGAATATGAATAGATGAAAACTGTTGATCCAGACTCCCCAATTTTAACCTACTCCCCTGCTTAGGAGGTGAACGCAAACTTAACCAATGAACAGTTAAATTATGTATACAATAACTATTTTACTAAAGTAAATGTGTCGGTTAGCGACGCTTTTTGTCAAGCTGCGTTTTTTTTATAATGTCATATAAGAACAGTGTTATATAAAAACTACACCCATTGTAATTTGAGTACTTTTATTGTTAGAAAGATATTTCAATGTAGCAACGTTTTTTTGTTGGTGAATGTATTTAGATATTTTTTATCAACACATGTATAAAATGAAAACATTGTCAGTTTTTCTACCGACACAAAAAAGGAGGAGGTATTCAAGTCGCCAGTTTTTTTTTCTGTGTGTTACCTTATAACTGTTTACTTCTTTCCACGTGAACTGAGTTTTTTTTTGTTTGAAATGTGTTGGCTTTCCAATTAGTACCATTTAAACTTGATCAAGATCTGATCAGTAGTTCTTGAAATATCACTGAGTTGAGTGGTAAGATTCGAAACTAACCGCTCGATCGCAGGATTGCTACTTTTACCACATCGCTACCAAAGTTTAAAAATGTTGTCTCAAATATAGGTCTGTTTTCAGAAATCCCAATGCACGAGGACTGGTCATCCTACAGTCCGGAGTGGTCACCCAGTGACCATCACTCGTCGGCCACAGGTTACTAATTATCTTATTTTTATACAACCTGTAACAAAAAGGTGTTGTAATACTTGGTGGTGTGTATGGGTATCGTGCCAGGAATCGTCTGCCAGAGAACGAAAGTCGAAATCTGACAAATTTTTTTCCGTACAAAAATTAAAAACTATATTTTTAAAAAACTTTTGATAACCCTACAGTTACATGTGCGGCAATCGGAGATATTTGTTCTATACAAAAATTTAAAAATATTTTTTTGCCAACCCTACGATTACATTTGTGGCGCGTGACCTTGACCTTTGTTATGGCCTCCACTGTCAGACGTCTAGTCCAAAGGCTATGTGGTGTAGAACGGTAGCTGATAAATAGGGTTGCAAATGACATAATTTTTTAGACACTTTAATTGATCATAACTCAATATTCATGGTGCTGCCGCGAATGTAGAAGTTCCTGTTAGACTCCACACATGTAGCTAGATGTGTGACTTGAGTATTACTACACCTTTCTGTTACACATTGTATAGTAAGTTCATTTCATTTGTAGAGATCTGCTGTAAAACAAAACTCTCCACTAACTTAACTTCCGATATATAAAAAATACGGCCTCCTTTCTATCCTTATTTATTTTATTATGCTAGATAGGCAAGAAATTGAACACTATCTCACCTGATGGAATGTGAAGATGCGGTTGATGATGTAACTTGTTGCCTTAGTTTGGTGGCGTTCACCTTCTAAGCAGGGGTATCGGGTTCGATTCCCGGCGGGAACACCAGTTTTCTCTCCATGGAAAATTTGTTTCTGGTTCTGGACGTGATTGTGTGGCTGATGTGAATGTGTGGGGCTGCGAGTGTGTAAGACTATAGATAGATAGATAGATAGATGAACTCTTTATTGTACACCAATTAAAAAACAGCAAACAATTACATTGAAAATAACTTAGGCTAGTACAATGGGCGGTCTTATCGCTTAGAGAGTATGTTTGTCGATGTATTTTTTGTAGCGTCGACATAGGTTTACCGCCGTAACGCTTACCATCAAGCGTAAGTGTTGCTCATTTTCGTATTTAACCTTTGTTTTTCAGGTTACAAGACTATACCGTCGTATAAGGAGCACGTCAACAGCGCCAATTATATAGAGGCTGAAGAATACGAAGAAAGCAAACCACCTGGAGTGGATAAGAAATTCGGCTAAACATGGCTATTTTTAAAAGCTCTACCTGTCCCGTTATCTGTCGGTCTGTAATCAAATCTTGCAAGCTAAATAAGACCTACGTCCCGATGTCCGATTGGAGTCAAATTTGACCCACTTCCCGATGCCCGATTGGAAAATTTGGTGTAGATACTTATGTATCTTCGGTGACCCATTTGCCGATGTCCGATAGGACTCAAATTTGACCCACTTCCTGATGCCCGATTGGACTAAAATTTGTTGTACTTATGTATCTTCGGTGACACTACAATGATATGGTACCATGGAGCTGGACTGATGATGGAGACGGAATATGGCCATAGGAATTTCTGAACTAAACAAGTTAAACCCATCGAGTTTGTGCTCGTTTGATTCGTCTTGACAAGTTCTCCGGTTATATAACTTTTTAGTCCTTTTTATTGACACCTGGCAAAAGCTAGATTTAAAAATACTTTTTAAGGTTACATTCTTGTATATCTGTCTCGCTTGCACTCCTTAGGCTACGGAGCAAGCTAGTAATGTGAACAACAATAGTGACTGAATATCGATAACGTGTGACGATAAGTTTTAAGAGTTCCATCTTTTTTAGGCTCGATAGGCAAGCATTTGGCCACTATCACACCTAATGGAAAGTGATGATGTGGCTGAAGATATACGCACACTTACCTAGAAGATACCTATTCAACAAACGAGTGCCTCTTTGGGGCCCATGTGTGGTCGAGGATAAGTTTTATCTTGATTAATGCAGGCAAAGCTGCATACAGCCACATATATAGTGAGAACACCTTTTGTATATAAGCTTGTATTATACGTAAATAAGTATAATATTGAAATAAAATGCATTTATTAATTTTAAGGCAACTTTATTTATTACATTGGTACATAATAAAAAACTTTGCAATAAGGACGGATTTCATTTTATCTTAAAGCTTATATATAGGGCTATTAATTAATGACGTAAGGGTACCGAGGGGGTGTTGAAAATCTCTACATGATCTTATCTTGGAGGGGAGGATGTACTATAATTATTATTTCTTATATTCTTTATTGTACACACATTGATAATTTTTTTACAATAAGGCCATAACAAAAGATGTACAAAGGCGACCTTAACCCTTCACAGAGTTTTCTTCCAGTATTTATTTGTAACATTTCAAATGGATTATAATCAAATGCAAGCAATGCATAAAAAACCGACTTCGCCGCTTATATTTTGGTTTTGGCTTGATCGATATCGGTAAAATTTATATGGGACCATCTCTGAAGATCTACAATGCAAAAATTATCATCAAAATCGATTCATAATTGGCGGAGATATCGCGTAACATACATTTGATTTTTACACGAATTGAGAACCTCCTTTTTTGACGTCGGTTGAAAATTGCTCCATTTCGGATACCGGATTGTTTTTTTTTTACATCATATTTTACATTTTTTTTTTTATTAAAATCTGAATTGTGTTCATTTTCAACCGACTTCAATAAAGGAGATTCTCAATTCGACTGTATGTTTTTTTTATATACATGTTACGCGATATCTGACGCGATACAATTGTGAATCAATTTTGATGATTTTTTTTGCTTGGTAGATTATATCTCATACAAATTTGATCGAAATCGGTTTAACCAAAACCAACTTATAATTAAGTAGGTATGTTATAATTTACATTATATATATTTTTTAATCTTGCATCTTTCTGAATCTTGTTATGTTAAAACGCCGACGTCCAACTTTGTTGCGTAATCCCTCTCCATCCAAAGGTTGTCTGGAAGAGATCGCTTTTAGCGATAAGACCGCGTATTGTTACACAAATTTTGTATGTAGCTATTTTCTATTATGTTTTCTCACAAATATGGTGTTCAATAAAGAGTTTATCTATCTATCTATCAAAATATAAGCGGTGAAGTCGGATTTTTTTTAGCTTTGCTTGCGTTGAATTATAATACATTCGAAATGATACAAATAATAAATAGCTTACTTTCTCTCTCACTCTTAAAAAACATCGAAACAATATAAACAACGATATAAAATTACGTAGAAGGAGGGTTCAAGAAATCTTATGTACATAGGGTTATTACATAGGGTTAAGATGTGTTTAAATTTTAAAATCACCCTTACGTAATTAATTAATGCCCCTATTAATGTATATATAATTCTGATTATACAAAATTATTTATCACAAAACAATACTGAAGAATAAAAAAAAGTAACAATATATTTATAAATATATTAATAATTACATAATAATTAAGTAATATGCATCAGATTTAAATTTAGTTCAAGCATTTTTTTTAATCTATATTGCTAAAGAGACGTGTTCAAAATTTAAGTGATAAAAATGCAAGGAAAATACCAAAAGCAAAACGCACGCTATTGGCTAAACTGATTCATGACGTCAGTGTCCGCGTTTTGATATTAATGACCTTTCAACATTCTTTCACGGCAGTCAATGCGTCGTAGACTCTGACGTCACAGAAAGAACGTCAAAATGAACGCGCATAAGATCGCCTCTGATTGCATTTTCAAATGTTTATTTTGATAAGAAAAATAATGTTTTTATAAATATTATTTTACAACAATTATTAAAATATAAAAGCCACGGACGTAAAAAAATTATAGACGTAATACTGCATACAAATCGAGTGAAGCACCTTTGGTCCTACAAATTTCACTTGTCATAACGCGAGCTACACTCACACAAACAACCAAAGGTCTGACAATCGGCGCTTATGCACATAGTAACTTTTTAGTTGTCTGTGACAGTTTGCAGCGAGATGCAGGCACACACGAACATTTGCATACTTCACCCATGATAAGATGAGGTTTATGTCCGTATTTCTTTCAAATCCGTGCTAAAAGCTAAAAAAAATGCTCATTCCCTTTTCACTACACAAAATAAAGAAGGTATGTTTGACTATTTGCAAAAAAAAAGCAGTTCAAAAATGTATATATAAATATTACGTACAAAATTGTGTTGCAAAAATACATCAATTGAGTGAGATTCTTCGATTTATAATATTTAAAGCATAAAATTGTTATATAAGTCATTTAAAAAAAATACAATAGTTGAAAATGGCAGTGTTTAAATTATTTTAACATTGGAATGTATTAAAAAAATATTAATAAAAACATATAATTATCTGAAATACAATTATCGATCTACTAAAAAAAAACACGGATATAACGCATTAAACATGAGAGCGAAGCTTTTAACCGAATTCAAAAAAAAAGTGGAGGTTCTCAAATCTACTGTTTTTTGTGCATGTTTGTTACTCGATCACTCGACGACGGCCGTACCGATTTGGATAATACATTTAGTTGCATTGACATTTTATACTGTTAAAAAATAGACTATTAGTAGAGTGATATCACCTTTTTCGACTTCACTCCCATGTTCCGTGAGTTGTATCTGCATTTTTTAGTAGATCGATAGGAACAGTATGCATCATTTTTATAAATAAACACGAGACATATTCTTATTATATACTATTATTGTGACGTAAGTATGATGTAACTATATAAAAGTAAACTTTATATTAAGTACATACATATAACATATATACATATTTCAGTAGACATTGCACCAAGAGTTATAGCACCATTATATTTTACATTCTTTATAAACATTAAGATCATCTATCGACTCGACGGAGGCTACCACTATACCTCAAGTATCCCAAAATTATTTATTGGACTTTATATCTGTATTTTTATTTCAAATCATTGGCATATATTGCGTTTTTTTCTTTTAATTTTGGCTCCGCAATCTTGTGCATAGGCAGTGTCAAGTTATAAAATATTTCGAGTGTTACGTATTTCATGATAAAAGTAATAATGTTTTTAAGAGTCTAGACGAGCAAGTCGCTCGTCTGATGGTAAGCGTCAAACTGCTACCCAGAGTTTTGAAC
The DNA here is from genome assembly GCA_948107665.1 of Lomographa bimaculata. Classification (NCBI taxonomy): domain Eukaryota; kingdom Metazoa; phylum Arthropoda; class Insecta; order Lepidoptera; family Geometridae; genus Lomographa; species Lomographa bimaculata. Next base: position 9,356,649 of record OX403612.1, on the reverse strand, counting down.
TTAGGTTAAAATCTTGCGCGGCAAAGCACTGCGCTCTTCACCCTGAGATATTAGATGTTAAATCTCTTTATGCCTTATAATTTCACTGTAATAATTAAGCATCTCATTTAAGCTATTCCTAATGTTGATGAAAACGGCAGAAAGATAATACATTTGACAGCCGACGTCTTAAGGTTCCTCCATTTTGGGATCCTTGCTTTTTTGTTACAATTTTGGTTTTGACCAGGATAGGTTAGTTCCTGTTCGTATACTAATAATATTCAAAGAACGGGAAATAAAAAGTGGAGATTACTAGATTCAGTTTGACAATACTTCTAATCTATTGATTGTAGAATCTATATAAATAAAAGTCAATTGCCGCATGTATGAAAGATCATCACTAAAGGACGGTTTACTTCGTTACACGCCATTATATTTTGTTGTTCGTATTTTTACATTTTTAACTTATAACTACTATCTCATGGCTATAGGTGACGATGCGGTCGAAATTTTAAATTTGTTACTTTTGAAATAAAACTTTTTATGGGAGGACTATGAAAGTCTGATCCGCAACCTTTTTCCTTTATGTGCGACGAAAAGTGGTGGGGGTAAATACTGACGAATAATTAAATGTTTCCCTGTAATACAAAAGTTTCACTTCTATCGCGTGTCTATACGACACACCTTGTTTTTTTAATTAACACACAACTAGTACCACAATATAAAAAATATCGCAATCGTGTTACATATTAAAAAAACAACTAGCATAGTAATAAATTTCAGTCCAACAACTTTCAAAACTTGAGCAACAAAAAAAAGTCTATATAGGACTTTTTAGTTTTTGAGCACAATGAAATACCTTTATATTTTTAATCTGTCGTCAGTCTGTCTGTCATTTTCAAACACACCCCCAAAAATATACAAAGTGTGATCAGTATCGAATCGCTGACTAAACCAAGCACGCTGTTAGAAAACCAAGAATATCGAACCTTCTTCTTAGTCAACCTCCTTTTATCAACGTTCAACTTCTTCGGCCACGATGCGAAATCTCCCTCCATTTTCTGACACTGCGACGGGTGCCATTTTCTCGGCGGGCCGCTTGACGTTTTAGCTGTCAAACAGATGTCAAAGCTGGCGCCTTTTTTAATCTGTTCCTCTAATGTTTTCTCTATGGTGATGGTTAGAGAGCGCAGGTTGTATGCGACCTCGTTTGTGTATGGGATGTTGTTTTTGTCGTCGCGGATGTATACTACGAAATCTGCTACATCCTCTGTGGTAAGTACGAACCAATGTACGTAGATTGACGTTTGTGAACTGAAAAGAAAAAATATAGGTAAAAAACTTAAGCTTGTAACGTTAGTTTAGTTTGATTCGCCTTCTAAGCAGCGGGATTCGGGTTCAATTCCCGGTGGAAACACAAGTTTTCTCCCCAAGTGAAATTTGTATTTCTGGTTCTGGGTGTGATTGGGTATGTGATGTGAATGTTTCCGGCACCCACGACACACGTCATCGAACTTAGTGGGCCCTGTAAGTGTAGAAACGTTTTTTATTATGTTTAACTATAAAATTTGAAACCGTGACGATGCCGTCGAAGTAAGAATGATAAAAATTTATTGAACTTGACTGGTTTTATTTCTAACGCTCAAGCTCTGGCTTCAGCGCCGTGGGTTCGGGGTTCGAATCCCGATAAGAGCACAATTTTTCTTCCCAAGTGACATTAGTGCTGGGTCGTGGGTGCCGGATATATTCACATTTCACACACAATCATAACCAGAACCAGAAACAAATTTTCCTTGGGGAGAAAACCGGGCGGCTTAGAGGCGAACGCTCACTTAACGGGCAGTTCATATTTCTCATTGTACTTTTTTTTATTTTGGCTTCACAATCTTGTGCATGTAGCCAGTGTCAAGTAATAATACTTTTCAAGTGTATTTCATATTAAAAGTACTAGTCACAAGTCAAGTAAAAGATTCAAGGTGCAGTCATAGTCAAGTCATGCTCTAGTAAAGTGGTAAAAACTTTACTAGAACTTCTATTGGAGTTTTGGAGCGAAAGCGAAAATCACGTTTTTTCAACTTTTTATGAATTGCCTACACTTATGCCTATGTTAATTAACATAGGCATAAGTGTAGGCAATTCATAAAAAGTTGAAAAAATGTGATTTTCGCCTCTACCATTATTACACATAAACACTCGAAAAAACACATGTGGAAAATTATACGATATCAATAACGCCATTTTTTCACTTTCGCGGCAAAACTTCTTACAAATACTTACTATTGCACATCTCTAAACGCCAAATCAGGTTCCGCTATCAAATCGAACTCGTCCAAAACGCCGCCATCTTTACTCCCAGTGTTGCCAGCTGCAACGTCTTCAGTGTTGCTATCCGCACCGTCCTCAGTGTTGCCATGGCACAACAACCTATCCTCGTTTAGAGTGAGTATATTTTCGTTTTGTAAATGCAGCGGTTCCGAACATGTGATGTTTTTGTATTTTTCGTCGGTTTTTAGTGTAGATGGAGCTAGACGTTTTATGTAGTGTTTTAGTGGACGAGCGTAGCAATCACATTTTAGATTGTTGCCTGAAAATATATATAAGATTTTTTAAATTGGATTTTTAGTGAAGTTTGATATATTTTTGTTTTCTATAGTAGCAATAAATATATTTTTTTCTTTAATTTTTTTTTATGCTTACTAGGCATTTTTTTTAAATTCAAGATTGGCAAACTTTTGACCACAATCTCACCTGATGGTAAGTGACGATGTGGTCGACGATGGAGCAAGCTTGCCTAGAAGATACCTATTCACTCGTGACTTGAATACTCCCATATTGTAGTTATCAGGAAACACCGACTTAGGTAAGGAGTTCCATTCCTTTGCGGTTCGCACAATGAATGTGGAGGCGAAACGCTTCGTGCGCATTTGTGGAATGTCCACCATATAGCGGTGTCGCTTAGCAGTTTGTCTGCTTGTCCGATGATAGAACGGGGATGGGGAACTAGATCGTGCAGTTCCTTAGTACACTCTCCGAAATGTATCCGATAAAAAACCGACCGCTATCTCACCTGATGAAAAGTGACGATGCGGCCGAAAATGGAACATGCTTCCCTAGAAGGTACCTATTCACTCTAGACTTGAAGATACCCAGATTGTACCGTTCAGGGAACAAAGACGCAGGCAATGAGTGGAAGGACTGGACTCCTTAGCTGTACGGATGATAAACGTAGAAGCGAAACGTTTCGAGCGAACTGGAGGTATGTCAACCATAAATGGATGACGTTTGACTGTTTGTGTTGTTGTTTGATGGTAAAAAGGGCATGGAGGAATTATATCAAGTAATTCCTGAGCACACTCTCCAAAATGTAAGCGATAGAATACCGATAGGCTGGCTACCTTACGTAGGTGACTAAGACTTTGAAGTTTAAACACTATCTTGATGGAAAATAAAGAGTTTGGTTGGTGGGCTTAGACTGTTAGGCCTAAAAATGTATATCGAAGCAACTATTTAGTTGTGATGTCAGTCGGAGCCTCGTACGATGATCGGCAGGGGCACCATGTGCAGTTGAGGTCAGTTTTGGTATTTAATATATTACTCATAGCCTGCTTTACTTAGCTGTGATGCGAGTCACCGGAGCTTCATTTGTTGATCAGCAGAGATACCACGTGCTAAAAATCATACCCATGTTACCTTCAAAATAGAACTCCAGTCCTCGATATAGTATCTACTTGACTAGTGCGGGTTCGAAGCTGGTGCTAACCAGCCATTATTAGCCATCATTAGAAGCCGGAGCCTAGTCCGTTGATCAGCAGGGGCACCATGTGCAGGTAAAGTCAACTTCGGCGTATAATATACAAGTCATAAGCTGCTTTACTTAACTGTGATACTATTTTCCGGAGACTCGTCTGTCGATCAGCAGGGGCACCAAGTGCTAAGAATCATCTAATCATACATAAAAAAAACTATCATCCTTGTTACCTTATGTTTCAATGTTATATCCGGCTTGAAACACGAAAATTTTGACTTTGTAGTCGACTAGTTTCGGAGAAATTAGTTGTCCATCATCAGGATGAGATCCTTGTCTTTTTATATTTTTTCCCTAAACTTTCACTGAATTATAAAATCTTCTCTATCTAAAGGTTGTCTGGAAGAGATCGCTTTTAGCGATAAGACCGCCGATTGTACACTATAATTTAAGTTTTTTTTAAAGTTATTTTGAGTGATTTATGTAAAGAATTAATTAATTAATTAATTACACAATCTAATCCCCATTCTATCATCGGACATCGAGACAGACTCTTAAGCGACACCGCTATATGGTAGATATTCCACAAATGCGGACAAAGCGTTTTGCCTCCACATTCATTATGCGAACTGCAAAAGAATGGAATTCCTTACCTGAGTCTGTGTTCCCTGATAAATACAATATGGGAGTCTTTAAGTCGCGAGTGAATAGGCATCTTCCGGGTAAACGTGCTCCATCGTCGACCGCATCGTCACTTACCATCAGGTGAGATGACGGTCAAACGTTTGCCTATCTTAAATATAAAAAAAAAAAGGTGTGACAATAAAACGTTATCTGTCTATCCATCTTGTTACCTTCAAAGTAGAACTGCAGTCCTCGATAAAGTATTTTCTTGACCAGTGCGGGTTCGAAGCTGGTCAGCTCGTTGTTTCTCACGTCGATGGTGGTGAGCCTCTCGCACTTCACTATCGCGTTGGTGGGGAGACTCTGTAGCTCGTTGTTTTGGAGGTAGAGGGTGGTGATGTTGTTGGGGAGGTGGAATTTAACATCCGCTGAAAAAAGAAAAAAAAATTGCTGGATAAAAAAAAGTAGATTTTTTAACGAAAAAAAAGAGGACTTAAAGTTATATAACCAGAGAACTTGTCAAGATGAATCAAACGAGCCCAAACTCGATGAGGTTATGTCGTTTCATTGCGAAGTTCCTTTGGCCACCTTCCAGCTCCATCATCAGATCAGCACCATGTCATCATAACATTGCATTGTCACACGATTTACACATGTATGCAAAATTTCAGCTCAATCGGTAACCGGGAAGTGGAACAAATTTAATTTGCAAGATTTGATGACAAACATCGGGACAGGTGGAACTAAATAAAAAGAATACAGAACTATCTTTATTTAAAATTTCCAGTTATTTACCTGCTCTTGATTGTAGATCTCTTAGATTGTTGTTGGATAGATCCAGTACTTCCAACGACGTTAGGTTTCCTAGGACGTCTGTAACATAGAAAGCGGTGAAGTCGGTTTTATTAAGTTCTGCTTGCGTTTATTTATTCGTATAAGTCAATTTTATATAATAACTAGTCGCGCCCCGCAGCTTCACCCGCTATTATCAAGTTAAAAAGTAGCCCATGTGTTAATCCTAAGTATAATCTATGTACATTCCAAATTTCATCCAAATCAGTTCAGCCGTTAAAGCGTGAAGAGGGAACAAACATACTTACACACTTACACACAAACTTTCGGATTTATGATATTAGTAGGATTTTTTAGTCTTAAATTTTTTTTTTGTGCTTAGCGAAATCTCTAAGCTGACTTGGATCGTTCAGCACTTTGCCGTCCGTCCGTTCGTCTGTCAGATGCTTCTAGCGTCTAAACCATATAAGCGAGTGACTTCAAATTCTCATAGAATATGTAAAGCTACGGCCCTAAGCCAGAAATGACATTCAAAAATATATAAATGAAAATATTAACGGGGCTCCAATACATGTAAGTGGGGAGCAAAATTTTTTTATTTTTTTTTCCTACCCTTGTGGGATATCGTTGAAAAGAGTTTAATAAGTAGAGTACGAAACCGATTTTAAAAAAAATATGTTGGTAAATAACGATTTGGTAGGCCACCAAATTCACCGTTTTTAGACCTATTTTGTCCTGGAGTCTATTTCAAAAACGGCTTCACACTGAACGCTGGAACTTACGTATAATATCCGTTATATCCTGTACTTGAACATATGCTTGATGGCCTTAAATTTATTTAACACACATTTTGTTCAATTCTTTTTATTTAAGTCTAACCCCTACTAACTAACTATATGATTTAGCTTTTTTTTATTATTTAAGCTAGGCAAACGTTTGACCGCCATCTCACCTGATGGTACGTGACGATGCGGTCAACGATGGAGCACGTTTGCCCAGAGGATGCCTATTCACTCGTGACTTAAAGACTCCCATATTGTATTTATCAGGAAACACAGACTCAGGTAAGGAATTCCATTTTTTTTTTAATTCAGTAGTTTTTTTAAACTTCATTAAACCCAGTTTTATCGCAATTTTAAACTTTTTCTTGCAAAAAAAAATTACGTGATATTTGCTGAGACACCCTCTCCCCCCACGTGAGATTGGGTGAGGTTCAGCTCGACCCCCCCTAAACGCCTCACGTAATTACTGGTCGTCCCTTTAAATGATTAATTAGATATTAGTTTCTCAATTGACTTATATATTTTTTATTTTTTTTATGTTTGATTGGTCAGCATTTGACCACTATCTCACCTGATGGAAAGCGACGATGCGGCCGAAGATGTAGCATGCCTGCCTAGAAGATACCTATTCACTCTTGACTTGAAGACTGCCAGATTATACCGCTCAGGAAACAAAGACGCGGGCAATGAGTTCCACTCCCTCGCAGTACGGATGATAAACGTAGAAGCGAAACGCTTCGAGCGAGCTGGAGGTACGTCAACCATAAATGGATGACGTTTGACTGTTTGTATTTACTCTTTTCAAATACTATTAAAAGTAAAATTTATTTATTTATTTATTTATTAAAATACTTACTATTTCTAATTTCGTTGATAACATTGCCAGATAAGCTTAGTTTTTTTACGGTTTTAGTGCCGAAAGTGATGTCGTAAGTCAGCACGGGTATCGCGTTGTGGCTCAGGTCGATTTCTTGCAGTCTGTAGGGAATCCAAGGACTTGCCGGAAACATTTTCTTTGTTAGAAAGCCTATGTTGTTGTAGCTAAGGTTTACCTGTCAAATAAATGTTGTTTTTTATCTTTTTATCACAAAATCAAAATCGTTTATTCACATGGGCCCCAAAGAGGCACTCATGAAAGTTAATGATTCTATTGCCAGATTCGCAAAATTACAGTCATCTCGAGAAGAACCTGGCTAGAAAATCGGCGGGGCATTTTTTTCATTCATTTTTTTTAACTTTCTTAATCTCTAATACATAATTTTCTTAACCTAGGTGTTATTATGGTAGTCGCTAGAAAGAGCCTGTGCAGTTTGCCTCCATGCATCCTTGATTAATGTAGTCGATCGTTTTATAATAGGCTTTCTTAATTAATGCCCGTTTTATTACAGATTTGAACTTTCCCAGTGGTAATTCAGTTACGATTTTAGGGATTCTGTTGTAAAATCTAACCCCATTTGCCATAAAAAACTATCACACTAATCCTATCCTACTAATATTTTAAATCCGAAATTTTGTGTGTAAGTATGTTTGTTCCCTCTTCACGCTTTAATTGAACGGATTTGGATGAAATTTGGAATATACATAGATTATACCTAGGATTAACACATAGACTACTTTTAAATTTGATAATAGCGGGCGAAGCCGCGGGGCACGGCTAGTATTATATAAGCGAAATTTTGTGAGTGTATTTGTATGTTTGTTGCTTCTTCACGCTCAAATAGCTGGACCAATTTTGAATGAAATTTGGTACGGAGATAGCTGACACCCTGGATAGGATAACACATAGGCTACTTTATATCCCTTATTTTTTCTCTTAATATCAATAATTATGTTTGACGAGTCCATGCACTGTTACATGACATTCTGAAATGTAGTTTTTCTGTATGACAATAAATGAATTCTATTCTATTTCTTACGCAAGTAAAACCGCGGGGAGCAGCTAGTAATATTATAAATCCGAAAGTTTGTGTGTGTTAGTGTGCTTGTTATATCTTCAATCTGTAACGGCTGAACAGATTTGGATGAAATTTGCAATGTACGTAGCGTATACGTAGCATTAACACATATGCTACTTTTTAACTAGATTTACGCGGGCGTGGCCGCAGGGCACGGCTAGTGTTATATATGTTTATGTTAAAAAAAACAACTCGGAAACGCCGAATATGCAAACGTTATCCATTCATAATTGACATACCTCCAGTTCGCTCGAAGCGTTTCGCTTCTACGTTTATCATCCGTACAGCGAAGGAGTGGAAATCATTGCCTGCGTCTTTGTTCCCTGAACAGTATAATCTCGGAGTCTTTAAGTCTAGAGTGAATAGGCATTTTCTAGGCAAGCATGTTCCATCTTCGGCCGTGTCGTCACCTTCTATCTGGTGATATAGATAGATAGATAGATAAGCAGCTTATACGTAAAGTATCACAACAGGCGGCCTTATCACTAATAGCGATCTCTACCAAGCAACCTTCGGATGGAGAGAACTATAGAATGTAATAGACGGGGTATAATAAATGGCTGTATGGAATACCAAATTAACTTAATAATTATCATTACTTATACTATGGCATAAATACAGTAATAATAGTAAGATATATATATATAGTCTTCAAGTCAAGAGTGAATAGGTACCTTCTAGGCAAGCATGCTACATCTTCGGCCGCATCATCACTTTCCATCAGGTGAGATTGTGGTCAAATGCTTGCCTATGAGGCATAAAAAAAAAGTAATATATAGTGGTCAAATAATAGTGTTACCATTTCCAAAGAAAGACAGTCGTCCAGCAGTCCATTCGTTTTGTTGTCAATTTTTTCCAGCATATTGTGCGATAAGTCAAGGCGCCTAGAAAATATAAGGCAAAAGTTAAAAAAAAAAAACACAAGACATTAAAAACTAAATAATAGACTATACGCCTGAAATCTTTTCAGTCCGTCATTTACATTATCAATAATTAAACGCAAGCAAAGAAAAAAAAAAATTGTGGTCAAGTGCTTGCCTATCGAGCATAAAAAATACACACTACAAACTTATAACACCCCTCTTTTTTGTTGGGGAATAAAATAAAAAGGTTCCAGAAAAACAGCGTTGAAATCGGTTTAATCCTGCTAATATTATAAATATGAAAGTGTGTCGACCCAGTTGGCGCAGTGGATAGGTGTCCGCCCTCTGCGCCGTGAGTCCTGGGTTCGATTCCCGGCAGGAGCACAAATTCCTTCCCAAGGGATATTTGTGCTTCTGGGTGTAATGTGTGTGTGATGTGAATGTTTCCAGCACTCACGATACAAGTCTTTGAACTTAGTTTTGGGCTGTGAGTGTGAATGCTTTTGTTTTTTGTGTAGGTGAATGTTTGTTACAAAGTATCTCCGTAACGAATAAACCGATTTTGATGAAATTTTGAATATAGATAGTTTAGGTTCCAGAATTGGCTTTACTTTTTTTTATTTAATTAACGCGGGTAAAGCCGCGGGGCACAAATAGTAACATGTTTTTCTTACCTCAAAGCCACTAAAGTTTTAAACGCTTCGTTCGGCACCCGTTCCAACAAATTGTCGCTGAGCGACAAGTTCTGTAGCTGTTGCAGCCCGCTGAACGTTTGTTGGGCGACTGTCGTGAGATTGTTGCGCGACAAATCTAGTACGAACAAGGTGGGTAGGTTTCCGAATGCGGACTTGCTTAGCTCTGTTATGTTGTTGTCCTGAAATGGAGGAAATGTTAGGATATTGTTGCCGAACAAATCAGTTAGACAGGTTTCACTGAAAAATTGTTAGTACATTGTTGCCAAACAAAACAGACAACATTTTAGGCAACTTCATTTTTTTTTCATTATGTTGCCGAACAAATCAGGCAACATGTTAGGACATTTTAAATTATTATAATATTGTTGCCAAACATATCAGCCATGTACAATATCCCTACAATGTTCTGTGAAGAGATAGTAAATTTTCGCAGGAAATTGTTGGGATATTGTTGCCGAACAAATCAGACAACATTTTAGGCAATTTAAAATTATTAGCATTACACATAGTTTCCGAACAAATCAGCTAACAAGTTAGAAAATTTTCACAGTTAAATATTAGAATATTGTCACCGAACAAATCAGACAACGTTTTAGGCAATTTTCACAAACAATTTGTTTTATAAAACATGGATAACAAGGCATTCGGACGCATCAACAATTACAGCCGCGGACTTTGTTCGAAAACCCAGAAACAGAAATACATACGTCGCTCTGTTAGAAGAACTGTGCTTCTAGTAGAAATCAATTGGAGTTGCAACGTTAAAACACTAAACCAAGAGAGCAATTTGTTATTATTACTAGTCATTCGCGCCGAATTGAGATCTCGCGCCTACATTTTGCCTCATAGAGAAAAAGTTTTGAGGTTAACCTTATAGTTAGCTTAGTTATAAGCAATTAATTGCTTATAACTTTTTTATTCATAATAATTGTTTGATTTCTGTATTTGTTGTTAAAGTACAAGATATAACGAATATTATACGTAAGTAGCAGCGTTCAGTGTGAAGCTGTTTTTGAGATAGACCCCGGGACAAAATAGGTCTAAAAACTGACTTGGGTGGTCTACAAAATTGTTATTTTCCAATATTTTTTTTTTCTAAAACCGGTTTCGTACTCTACTTGAAAAAGTTCTTTTCAACGATAGCCCCACAAAGGTATAATAAAAAAATAAAAAATATTTTGCTCTCAAATTACAAGTATGAGCGCCCCCTTAATATTTTCATTGATATCATTTTAATTGTTATTTCTAGCTTTGGGCCATAGTTTTACAAAATGTCTTAGAATTTGAAGTTATTTACTTGTACGGTTTAGACGCACGGACAAAGTGTCGAATCACCCAAGTCAACCTAGAGACCTCGCGTCACTTAATGAATAATGAAACCGCTTTAAAAGCTTTAACCCGCTTGGTTAAAGAAAATAATCGTATCAATAAAGGGAGTTTTTTAATTTAAATATCTGACTTCTAGGGTATAGTTTGGTTCCCGATGGGAACACAAATTTTGTCATCAAGGGTCAATGTGAGTTCTAGTTCTGGATGAGGTGGTGTGTATGATATTGATGTTTCTAGGACTCACGATACAAGTCTTTGCACTTAGTGTGGGGTCTGTTAATGTCAAACGTCTCATCCGTGTGTGTTACTAATCATAAAGTCTAATAACCAGCGTTATAGAGGAACCAGCGGAACTACAAGTATTCGAACGCGGTTGTGAGTGTGTAACGTTTATATCTAACCTGTAAATATAAATACTGCAAGCTGCTCAACCCATTAAGAGCCTCCCACGGCGGCTTGTTGATCCCATTATCGGCAAGGTTCAGCCTCTGCAACGTCAACAGGTTGGCGAAACTATCGCCGGACAAGTCCGCCAACATGTTGGCCGACAAGTCGAGCCTTAGCAGTGCATTCATCTGTGGCCACGTGTTGGGTTTGAGTTCTTTTATTTGATTGTGGGCTAGATTTAGTTCGCTGGAAAACAAATATGACATTTATATAACTATATGAAATGCTATTAATATAAATTATATGAACTGCTCGTCGGCTTTGGAGGGGTATCGGGTTCGATTCCCGACTTGTGTGTGTGATGTGAATGTTTCCGGCACCCACGACACAAGTCATCGAACTTAATGTAGGGCTGTGATTGTGAAAGCGACTATGTTTATTTGGCTTTTAAGGCATTAAATACATATATACAGGGTGTGACGCAGTAAATGGATAACCCTATAACTACAGATAGGGGGCATCATGATGGTCCAGAAAAAAAAAATGAGTCTAGTTAAACTCTCATAGTTATCGAGATAATCGTCGTTTTTAGAAATTGTAAAAACTACAAATAACACTAATATTTACTTAAATTTACCTTTGAGTCGGAAGAGTCAAAAATTACAATTTACAAAATTTCAAAGGTTTAAAGAGCCACAATTTTTTTTCTTGCCAACAATAATCCTTAATGCCAACTATAATACCTACTGTACTAAGAGTATCGTATAGAAAACGCTATGCACGCGTTATACCTACCAAGCATCCCATAATTTACTTGTTTCAACTGTATAAATTTACTTTTTTGCTACCTTTGGAGACTTGTTAATGGCTCGATACAAATGGTGCCTAATCATCGTTAATCGATTCCAAACATTGTTTTTAGACAGATAGATAGATAACGCTTTATTGTCACACCTTACATAAATCACTCAAAATAACAAATCTTAAATTATAGTGTACAGTCGGCGGTCTTATCGCTAAAAGCGATCTCTTCCAGACAACCTTTAAATAGAGAAGATATTAAATAATTCGGTGAAACGGGGGTGTAAATACAAGTTTAGGGTAAAATATATATAAATATAAAAATATAAAGTAAGGTATTTATATACATACTCGAACTGAATACATTCTATAAGGCAATACTTATGAATACATATGTTTATAATATAAATACAGATATACAGAATATTATAATAAAGTAAGGATATTTGTTACAGCTTGAATCATATTATGAAATATAAGTAGGAGAACAGTATGACTGAGAAAAGGTTATTGGGAGAGAAACAAGTTTTTGATGATTATTTTTTTAATAAATCATATTTGCGTATAGAACTAAAGAGCCGCAGGTTACCGACCCCTGAACTATATAAAAATATGATGTTATTATTATGATGACAAATATTCAATAAAAATCAATTGAGAGCAGTGTCCGACACTTACCCGAGAGCAGCCGGTATTTGGAACAGGTTCTCCAATCGATTGCGTCCTAGATTGATCTCTCGACAGCTGGACAGTTTGGCCATACTACCGCGCGACACCGATGTCAGGATGTTGTGAGACAAGTCTAGTGAGATCACCGTGTGGATGGCGCCGAATGTCGCCGGCTTGATTTGATCTAGCAAGTTGTGGCTGAGATTCAAGTATCTGGAATAAAATAGTGGGCTTGAGCACTTGAGTTACCTATAAGCTCGATGTCTTGTAGGTAACTTAGTTCTTTGCTGTATATAGTTTTCGTTTAGTTTTAGAAAAAATAGGCATTTGTCCCGTTGTCCATTTGGGTTAATTAAAAAATGTATATGTTTAAGGCATTTAAATTTAAAAAAAAACAAAATGCTCGCGTAGTTCTGACTTTTACACCGGTACCGGGTTCGATTTATGGTGGGAACAAACAAATTTAACTTTTTTTTCTATATGCAAGCATTTGACCTCTATCTCACCTGACCGCTTACCATCAGGTGAGATGGTGGTTAAATGTTTGCCTATCATGAATAAAAAAGAAAAGAAAAAAAGATAAATTTGTGTTTGTGTGTGATGTCAAGGTTTCTGGTATATTGCATTCGTTCGTAGACTTACTTACTAGTCTAAGAACATTTTATATAAAATATATAAAGTTATATATAGATTAGTTTACTTTCAAACATGTTTCGTTTTTTTTTTTAAGTTTGGCCCTGCAAGCTATTTATATGAATTTAGCTAGTGTCAAATAATAAATACTTCAGTTTTGTTAACATAAAAAAAGTAGACATATTTGGAAACTAAATAGCCCTGTATTTAATAATAACTTTTTAATCGAGTTTTTGCCGCGAAAGTGAAACGATTGGCGGTGTTGATTTTGCATTATTATTTTTCAATACCTGTAATTTTATCAACGAGATACTTAGTAAGCGTGCATAAGTGTAGGCAATTCATACGACGCTCCAAAACTCCAATAGAAGTTCTAGTAAAGTTTCTACCAATTTTCTAGAGCATGACTTGACTATGGGTTGACTACTATGGCTACCTTGACTATTTTACTAGACTTTGACTGTGACTTGTGACTAGAACTTTTAATATGAAATACACTCGAAATATATTACTTGACACTGGCTAAATGCACAAGATTGCGAAGCCAAAATAAAAAAAATCTTTTACTAACCTTAACGAGAACAAATTCTGAAACACTGCATTAAATACATCCGAGAGTTGGTTGTGTGAAACGTCGACTGTATGCAACTCATACAGCTTGGGGAACGCTTGCTTCGGTATTATTGTAATGGAGTTGAACGATGCGTTCAACACACGAATTCCTGTCATATTGGATATCGGTATCTGGAATTAAATAATAATTAAAGTTTTACAAAGATATTTTTGCACGTGGCGTGCGAAGACAACTTAAGGATTCCCTTTGAACTCCATGTGCATAAACATCGTTGCATGACAATCTTATTAATATTATTAATCCGAAAGTTTGTGTGTAAGTATGTTTGTTTCCTCTTCACGCTGTACTGGTTGAACGGATTTGGATGAAATTGTACAAACACATAGACTACTTTTGAACTTGATAATAGCGGGCAAAGCCGCGGGGGACGGCTAGTAATTGATAAGATAGTCGTGGATAGTAATTTTGCTATTTTCCTGTGCTATATATATAATGCATGGCTCACAATAAATAAACTACAACTAGTAAAACACTTATTCATTATAGTTATATTCACTGCAGTCAAGCTTCTGAAGCACTAGGAAAACATTAACATTAAGGAGGTTTACGTTTTTGAAGTACTAGGAAAACATTAACATTGAGGAGGTTTTCGTTTTTAAGTACTAGGACAACATTAACATTAAGGAGGTTTACGTTTTTGAAGTACTAGGAAAACATTAACATTAAGGAGGTATTCGTTTTTTGAAGTACTAGGACAACATCAACATTGAGGAGGTTTTCGTTTTTTGAAGTACTAGGAAAAGATTAACATTGAGGAGGTTTTCGTTTTTGAAGTACTAGGAAAACATTAACATTAAGACGGTTTACGTTTTTGAAGTACTAGGAAAATATTAACATTAAGGATGTTTACGTTTTTTGTAGTACTAGGAAAACATTAACATTAAGGAGGTATTCGTTTTTTGAAGTACTAGAAAAACATGAACATTAATGAGGTGTACGTTTTTTGAAGTATTAGGAAAACATTAACATTGAGGTGGTATAGATATGTTTTTGGTTATTTTGTTTTTACAACTCTCGTAGTTTCTTTATTCTATTCGTGATAAGCAATTGATTGACCAATACCCCACCTAATAGAAAGTGAAGATGCAGTCTACGATGGGGCACGTATGCCTAGATCTGTTCACTCGTGATTTGGAGACACCTAGAATGTATCGTTCAGGGAACAAAGACGCGGGCAATGAGTTCCACTCCTTCGCTGTACGGATGATAAACGTGTAAGCGAAACGCTTCGAGCGAACTGGAGGTATGTCAACCATAAATGTGTTTTACCTGACTAAAATCCGTAAATCCATTATACGAAACGTCAAACTCAAACGCGTAACTGTTCTCGTCAAACGCCCTCTTATTGACATCTGTCAAGTTATTATGACTTAAGTCGAGTAACGTCATGTTGTTGCAGTTCTGGAACGCGTCCGCGTCAATGTTTGACAGTTCGTTGTGTGAAATGTTGACAGTGGCTTGGTACAAGTCTGTGAACGCCTGGGACTCGATCGTTGTGATTTTGTTCTCTGCTAGGTTGATAACCTGGAAGAAAGTTTTTTTTTTATTGATATAGGTACTGTAGTGCACATCAATATATTATATTTTTTTTATCTTTGATAAAGCAAGCGATGATGCGGCCGAAGATGGAGCATGCCTGCCTAGAAGATGCCTATTCACTCTTGATACCTTACACTTTATCAAAAAGCAATGTACGATTGAAGGACTTAATGCGGGGAGGATTTTCTTCCAGTCATCTAGCAATGGTATGAACAAAACTAGAGTGCATTAAAACTGTATTAATTTATAAATAACTAGCCGTACCCCGCGGCTTCGCCCGATATTATCAAGTTAAAAAGTAGCCTATGTGTTAATCCTGGGTATAATCTATGTTCATTTCAAATTTCGTCCAAATCCGTTCAGCCGTTAAAGCGTGAAGAGGGAACAAACATACTTACACACAAACTTTCGGATTTATAATATTAGTAGAATTTAAACTATGTATGTTATAATAAAACGCGTTTGCACTCAGCCCGCGCTAAGTTCAATGACTTGTACCGTGGGTGCCGGAAACAATCACATCACACACACAACCACAATGCTTCTGGATGTGATACAAAATACAAAAAAAATATTACAAAAATACAAAAAATATTTATTAAACAAACCTAGTCACAACATGTATTACTCACGATCCCGGCACGGTCGTGATAGTGTGTTATGTGTGTTTTCAGCACCCACGATACAAGTCTTTTAACTTAGTAGGGGCTGTGAGTGTGTAATTTACCTCTGCGTATTTGACGGCGTGGAACATTTGGTAGTCCACTTTAGGAATGAGGTTCCTCGCGAGGTCCACGGTGCCTATCCTCGTGACCGATGAGAAAGTCCCTCGACCCACATCTGTTATTTGGTTGTCTTGTAGGAACAGACGCCTGCAAATATATGTATAAAAAAATACTGCCCTTTGGCTTAGTTGGGCGAGCATATTAGCCTTTTAAGCAACTGCTGACGGGTTCGATTCCAGGCGGAAACACAAGGGTTCTCTAGGGAAAATTGTGTTTCTAGTTCTGGGTGTGATGTGAATGTTTCCGTCACCCACGGCACAAGTCATCGAACTTTGTGTGGGGCTGTGAGTGTGAAATCGTTTTCCACGTGACCCGTCGAAAACCGCATCAAAATCCGTTGCTTGGTTTTGGAGGAGTTGGAGGATATACAGACGGACAGACAGACGCGGAAAGCGACTTTTTTTATACTATGTAAAAATAAGTAAAATTTTAGAAAGTTGTTTTAAAATCAAGCTTCTACCAGATATACATAAAAAATAACTAAAAAGTTATATAACCAGATAACTTGTCAAGACGAATCAAACGAGCCCAAACTCGATGGGGTTGCGTCGTTTCATTACAGAGTTCCTATGACCACTTCCCAGCTCCATCATCAGACCCATTTATCAGTTACCATTGAAAGACAAACTACTCGTCAAGACTATTCAAATGAGCCCAAACTCGATGAGGTTGTGTCGTTTCATTGCGAAGTTCCTTTGGCCACGTTCCAGCTCTATCATCAGATCAGCACCATGTCATCATAATATTGCATTGTCATGCAATTTACACATGTATGCAAAATTTCAGCTCAATCGGGGAGTGGAACAAATTTAATTTGCAAGATTTGATGACAAACATCGGGACAGGTGGGACTAAATAAAAGCTTATAATAAGACATAATACCTGAGGAATCTCATTCCTTTCAAGCTATTTGTGTCCAATTTCTTCAATTTGTTGTTGTCTAGATGTAATACTTTTAATAAAGCATTTCTTGCGAACATTCCCCTGAAAAAAAAACATATTTTTTTAATTATTCACTATCTTATCTGATGGAAAGCGATGATGCCACCGAAGATGTATCATTTATGTTTAACCGAATTCAAAAAAGAAGAAGGTTCTCAATTTATCTTGTATCTGATCTGACCATCAAGATCTGACCTGAGTTGTTTTTGAGTTATCCTTAACAATAATTAATGAAATAAACAATTCTTACTTATACTTAACTTGCTGAATCGGCAAGCATTTGACAGCTATCTCACCTGATGGAAAGTGACGATGCGGCCGAAGATGTAAAATGCTTGCCTAGAAGGTACCTCCCACTCTAGATTTAAAGACTGTCAGATTGTACCGTTCGGGAAAGTTAAATGAACTTATTAAAAAATTTAAATTCAATTATTCGACCATAATTTTCATAATTTAAATATTATAATAAAAAACTGATGTGTGATTGTGTGTGACGTGAATGTGTCACCCAGGTCCAAATCATCGAACTTAAAGTGTGGCTGTGAATGTGTTAGCAAAATCAAAATCTTTACATGCATCAACTTTTTACATGTGTCAAAACTTTTTACTTATGGGGCGCCATATATAATACTTCGACAACCGTTGAATGTCACCTGTCTTTCATTTTCATTTCAACAGATTAATAAAACCACATTTCTGACAGCTGTATTCGTATAGTTTCATTTTTAATCGACTATTTTGGTTATAATCTGTGGCGATCGTGAAAATTTCGATTATTTTCGATTCTTCTTATATTCTTTATTGTACACACATTGATTTCAAAATGCGTATGGCTGTTTCTACAAAAAAATTACGTGATATTTGCTAAGACACCCCCTCACCCCCACGTGAGATTGTGACCCCCCCCCCCCTTAACGTCTCACGTAATTAATGGACGCCCTCTTATGGGCTCGAGAGCTGCGATAGCTAAGCATTGCTTAGCGTCATTTTTATAATTAAGACGTTTGATGAGATGATAGCTTTAATGTAATCATTACCTGGGTATATCTGCTATGCGGTTGTGGCTGACATTGCACCATCCGAGCTTCGTGAGGTCACCAATATGGCTGCCGTCGAGCTTCGCTATGTTGTTGTAACTATAAACAAAAATATGAGAGATCAGTTCTTATATACAGCATATACAGGGCTGCTTTTTATGCCCGATAGGCAAGCATTTGACCACAATCTCACATAAAAAAAACGCTTTCACATCACATGCACAATCACAACCATAACCAGAAACACAAATTTTCTTTGGAGATAAATCTTTGTGTTTCCGCCGGGAATCGAACCCGATACCCCTGCTTAGAAGGCGAACACCCACCCAACTAAGCCAACTGGCAGTTTTATAAAGAAAGAAGAAAGTGATGATGCGGTCACTGATGTAGCTTGCCTAGAAGGTACCTATTCACTCTTGACTTGAAGACTCCCAGATTGTACCGTTCGGGAAACTAAGACGAGGGCAATGAGTTCTACTCCATCGCAGTAAAGTAGAAGCGATTCGCTTCGAGCAAAATGGAGATATGTCAACCATATATAGATGATGTTTGACAGTTTGTCTTGTTGTTAGATGGTAAAACGGGCATGTGGGAATTATTCATGTAATTCAAGTTAAAATGATGTCCTAAGAGGTTTTTGATATTTTACAAATTATATAAATGTGTAAATATATATCCTAATATAACTAATTTTATACCTACGTATTAAACATAACATAAACGCTTTCACACTCACAGCCCCACACTAAGTTCTATGACTTGTGTCGTGGGTGCCGGAAACATTCACATCACACACGCAATCACATCCAGAACCAGAAACTCATTTTCCTTGGGGAGAAAACTTGTGTTCCCGCCGGGAATCGAACCTGATAAGCCCCTTGCTAAGAAGGCGAACGCCAACAAGCCAACGAGCAGTTCGTATCAGTAACCAACAGTTATCACAAAAAAAAAAGTTAAAAGCAACGATCGTCAAAAGCTATTTTGCAATAAGACGCGGGACGTCAGTTCAGAGCGAACAACAAGTTACCTCAAATCCAAGACCTCAGTGTCGCGCAGACCTCGGAACTGGTTCCTCTTCAGCGTCGACAGGTTGTTTCCGTGCAGGTCCAGCTTCTTAAGCTTCTTCAAGTTCTGAAAACCAAATGTAAATAAAATTCTTATTGTGTTGTTTGGTTTAAATTCACTCGGAGTGAAAGAAAGAAAGAATATAACATTTATTCGTGACAACACGGAACGTTACAATATTTACAGATAATTAAAGAAAATACATTTATTATTAATGACACACACAACATTTACACAACAAACAAACAGCAACATAAATAAAATACACACACATATACATACAAAACAATCAAAAGCAAAAGAGATAAAATAATAAGAAGTGTGAAATTATGTGTGTGTCATGAATATGGGTTATACTAAGGTTAGACCTAAGTTAAACGCAAGCAAAGCTTAAATAAACCGACTTCACCGCTTTATCTTCGGAACCTGAGGCTGAGTCACCCACGTCCGTAAGAGGATACCCCTTAAGTCTGACTCCCTACACGTGGTCCCCGGGTGGTGCTAATCAGGTGACATTTGAGAGGTGGTAGAGCATTTTGTGAGTTGCTCGCCTGGCTTGCTACCAAAGTAGCTTACCACCATCAAGTTGAAAGTCTGCCGCCAAGCCAAATACGGTGTTCCGGCAGTTATCCTTAAGAGCCTGCGTATTCCAGGTCTAGTGTGTTTACCAACTTCGATCAAATCGTCACTTACCATCAGGTGAGATAGTGGTCTAACACTAGCCTGTCACAAATAAAAAAAAAACCTTGATCAGATTAAATGTATTAAACACGCATTATTGACGATAGCTCAAAAACTAGAGATTAGATCTTGATCAAATTTAAATGGGACCAATGCGAATAATATTATATTACTTGACACTGGCTAAATGCACTAGATTACAGAGCAAAAATTAAAAGAAAAATACTGTAATTATCACAAGCTTTTATTTAGTTTCACCTGTCCCGATGTCTGTCATCAAATCTTGCAAATTTAATTTGATCCACTTCCCGGTTACCGTTTGAGCTGAAATTTTGCATACATGTGTAAATCGCGTGACAATGCAATATTATGATGACATGGTGCTGATCTGATGATGGATCTGGAAGATTGTCATAGGAACTCTGTAATGAAACGACGCGCGACGCAACCCCATCGAGTTTCGGCTCGTTTGATTCGTCTTGACAAGTTCTCTGGTTATATAACTTTTAGTCCTCTTTATTTACAACTTGTAAAAGCTTGTTTTTTTTTTTTTTTTTAAAGTATGACTTCTTACCTGAAATGCTTCCACAGGTATATCTTCCAATAGCCCGTTGGTTAGATGCAGTCTATCCAACCTGCCGGCCGCTTCACTGCCCGCGAATATGTCCTTATTTAGCTTCGTCATTTTGTGTCCGTCTATGGACAGTACTGTGAGGTTGCCGAGTATCTATTATAGAACATAACAAAATAATAAGTCAATAAATCTTAATAAGTCAATAAATCAATAAATATAGGGATTAAATATAATGTTAAACCACCAAAAAAACAATCTATCTATACAGCCTCATCCAAAAAATATATAATATGTACAAACAAATGAAACCTGTACCAAAATGTTTCGGGCTATTTAAGTCATGCCTGCACTACAAAAACTTTTCATAACCCAAAAAGGCCACGCGTGCACCAAATTTTAACTTGGGGTATAATTTAGATGGCCACCAAAAATAAAATAAAATTTCCTGTGACAGAACCGAATCGGATAACAGTAGGTTAAGTTATTTTTTTTTTTTTATAATCAATACAAAAATATTTATAATACGAAAAAAATTATTTATAGTAACATATTTGGATGAAATTTTTAAATAAAATGCGAGTACATATTTGGTGCATGCGTGGCCTTATTGGGTAGCTCAGCGATTATTCTGAAGATACTTGCCTATTTTAGGTTAGCAGACTTTACGTTTATTGGTGATAATTTCATATTAAAATGGGGATTAAATTCTGGTAAGTACTTACGATTTTTTGGGCGTTATATTTAATTATATCTGGTGATTGCTTAAACCTAAGCCATAAATATATAAGAAGTAGTTTTATTCTGTCTGATGATTGAGTCGGGAGATGGCCGAAGAATAGTGAAATATGGTTCCAGTAAAGGCAAACTCGACAACTCGTATTTAATTGTATGAGTCTTATAAAATTTGCATGAAGGCTAGCAGCACAAGTAAAAAAAAAAAGTAACTAAAAAAAATTACTAAAAAAGTGCTTTCTGGTGACTACATAATATAGATATACATAAGTTACCATAATGTTTTAAAAAATTTAATAATAAAAATGCGCCGCCGAGCTTCTTGCCAGGTTCTTCTCGAGATGGCTGTAATTTTGCGAACCTGGCAGTAGAGTCAATAACTTTCATGAGTGCCTCTTTGGGGCCCATGTGAATAAACGATTTTGATTCGATTTGAGTAATTTAAGAATGTTTTTAAAAAAATAATGAAAAATGCGCCGCCTAGTTACTTGCCAGGTTCTTCTCGAGACGGCTGTAATTTTGCGAATCTGGCAGTAGAGTCATTAACTTTCATGAGTTCCTCTTTATTCTCCATGCGAATAAACGATTGTAAATTTTTAAATTTCAAATTCGCTGCTCGCCAAATTAGCTATTACCTTAAAAGCTTCCTTAGGGAACTCTTCTATTTTCGTGTTAGTCATGTAGATCTCCTGTAAAGTCCTGTTTACACCGGCGAACGCGAACGCGTCTATGGTTTGTATAGGAGTGTCTTCTATCTGCAGCACCCTTATAGTGGACCGATGGAACAGAGAGCCGAAGAGATTTGCTATATGAAAGATAAAACATGTACAGGGTTATACAAAAACACCCACAACACAAGTCTTGGAACTTAGTGTGAGGCTGTGAAAAATGGTTTGCTGCTAATAACTTATTATAAAATGCTAGCAAAACCAAATGTATCAAGTTTTCCCTTCCTAATGTTCCTTTGGTAGATGCAAATGTTACACTTGAAAACAACAAATTAGATCTTGTAAAGAAAACTGTTTTCTTAGGTCTGACTATGGACTCAAAACTGCAGTGGGGTCCTCATATTAATGTGCTTGCAGGTCGCTTGAGTTCCGCTGCTTTTACGATCCGTAAAATTAGAGAACTGACTGATGTAGCGACGGCAAGGCTGGTTTACTTTGCATATTTTCATAGTTTGATGAGTTACGGAATCTTGCTATGGGGATCTGCTGCCGAATTTCTCTCACTAATATTATAAATCCGAAAGTTTGTGTGTAAGTATGTTTGTTCCCTCTTCACGCTTTAACGGCTGAAAGGATTTAGATGAAATTTGCTAGGTACATAGTTTATACCTAGGATTAACACATAGGCTACTTTTTAACTTGATAATAGCGGGCGAAGCCGCGGGGCACTACTAGTATATAATATGATACTAGCTGATCTGGTCTGGCTTAACCTGGGTGGTCTGTTTATAAAATACTAGTTGTGCCTCGCAGCTTCACCCGCATTTATCAAGTTATAAAGTAGCCTATGTGTTAATCCTAGGTATAAGTTATGTACATTCCAAATTTCATCCTAACCCATTCAGCCGTTACAGCATAAAGAGGAAATAAACATACTTACACACAAACTTTCGGATTTATAATATTAGTGAGATTAGTTTTTACTATTTGTTTGATTCCCGGCAGGAGCTTAAATTTCCAAGAAACATTTGCATCAGGTTCTGGGTGTGATTATGTCTTTAATACACCATAAAACGCAGACCTAAAGCCGCACTCCGATATATAAAGGAGTTGGGGTGGCTGGGCTAACTGGTGGCAGGGGAAAATGCACAATACACCCCCAGCGGGACATCAGTGCAGGCCTTATCACCCCCAGTTACAATTAAATTTGAATTAGATGTCTTTAAACTAGTGTGGAGGAGTGAGTGTGAATGTGTTCAGATAGATAGCATTATATTATTTTGTTATGACACATAACATATGTCGAAGTTACTCACCAAACTTGCACTCTCTCAGCAACAATCTTTCAACTGGCAACCCCAACCCTGCTATATTCCCCACTCCGACACTCAGCACTGCGAGCCCTTGGTTCTCGCATCTCACATAGATCCCAGCATCTGTCCCTTTCTCGCAAATGCATGGGTACAGGAGACTGTTCTCTGTTGCTTTCGGGCATGGATATAGAGGCCCCGGTGGAATATATTCTGAGGTTGTGATAGACAGTGTTGCCAGTATGATGAATATGTTGATCATGGTTATCGAAGGAATGTGAGCTGTAAATTTAAACAATTTTTTTTATGTTCATAATGGGATAGAACGCAAACTAATAACACAAACTTAGTGAGAAGACTCAAAAGAACTAAGCCTTTTAAGTTAGTGTAGTTATATGACACTATAATAGTGATCATCTAACAACAAGACAAAACTTCAAAAGTCCTCCATTCCGCTTAAAGGGCTTTGCTTCTATGTTTATAATATGGACAGCAAAAGAGTATAATTCATTTCCATGTCTTTGTTTCCTGAACAGTAGAATCTGGGAGCATTCAAGTCAAGAGTGAGTGAGGTGTCTTCTAGGCAAGCAAGTTACATCTGAGGCCACATATAATTTTTTTATTATGTGAGATGGTGTTCAAATGCTTGCATATCTTGCATAAAAATACTACAATAATATTGAATTTGCTGTCAGCGTAGTTTGTTACACTACCATAATATAAATAAATAAGGATGAAAACAAGTGACTAAGTTACAAACACTTCACAGCACGAATAAATCCTTGAGCGCGAAATATTCTTGTTCCTACTCATTTCCGAATAATAAAGGTCACAAAAACCTGTTTTATTCAACGTAATAGATTATAACAGTCAGTAAACTTGCTTGACACGATACTTATAAGCAATTAAGCATAATTATTGATCGCAAATCTTATATTTCTTAAATGAAAACTTAAAAAGTTACAAAATGTAAGTAACGTAAAACTTTCACTTGTGTAAATTGAGTTCTGAGTAATTACCTGCCATTATTAGTTATTTTGTTCTTGATAGCAGCAAATCCTGCAGTGTTTAAGTAACTTTCGACGGTCTTCACATAGTAATTATTCGATTAATCACGCAATATTTTCTTAGAAAAACTACGTAACCTTCCCACCATGATCAACAGTAGGAAACTGATCCATAGACAAGACTTAAATACCTAAAACTGATCATAGATAATGTTTTATTTATTTTGGCTTCGCAAATATTGTGAATTTAGCCCATTTAGCCAATTAATATTTTTCAAATCATACTTATTCATACTAATATTATACATCCAAAATATGTAGAAGTGTATAAATATGATTCGTATTGCACGCACAGTATTGCACATCCTGATATTTAGAAGCTATGTACATGAATTATTGACTGTACATTATTGGCTGTACATTATCGATACGGACCGATTTCGTAAAGGCAATAATTGGCGACCCGGGAAGGCACGACATGCGGAATGATATTTTGAATTCATGTATATGAATTATCAGGGAGTGCATTATTGGCTGTACAAAATTGGGCCGTGAAATATCTGGTCGTACATTATCGTCTCCCGAATGCACGGCCTGATATTTCGAATACATAAACATGAATTATCAGTGTGTGCATTATTTGCAGTACAAAATCGGGCCGTGAAATATCGGGTCGTACATTATCGTCTCCCATCGGCGGCGGTGCGAGCGATGATGATAGTTGGCTTCGCTCATAGTTCTTAGCCCAAACGTGAGTGTGACTCCGAGTAGGTTTATTCTTTTCTATGCTCCGAGATGGATTCAATACGTCAATATTTTTGAGTACGTCAATTAAAACGGAGCGATGTAATCATTGTCTTTGACGTCAATCATCAATCAGAAAGGCACTTTTAGTATTTCGAAAATTCGAAAAAGTATTTTTTTCTATGTATTTGTTAAAATTTTTACAGAATCATAAGAAATTTAAAGAAAAATAATTAAATTGCAAGTTTCCCAGATTAAAAAATAATATTCTTTTGAAATTTGTCAGAAAAACATTAACTATATGTACAGCATTCACTTAGATTACACAACAAATTAACATCACAACCCTTATATACCTAAATATATATATTAAGAGTGTGAAGTAAATAAATATACAAAAATGCCTCCGAAAAAGGTTGTGAAGAAGAAGAAGAAAAGAGAACCGCCAATAAAATGCGATATAATCGAAGGAGAAAAGTTTCATGCCCAACCAGAGGATGTAATGAGATTTAATTGGTGGGAAGTATTTTGCTTTCCATACATTCTATGTGCTCGAGTATGGGACTGCTTCGTCAACCTATGTTCGGGTACAAATCAATGTCTTGTGTATTGGATGATGGTACAATGGCTAGTATGCAAAATCACTAAACTTACAACTCCGGACCCAATCCTCTTTCCATACTACTTCAATCTGTTTTGTCAAGTCATATTGTTAACGGTTCTATTTGGTTTGCTGTGGTTGTGGTTTGGAAAAACGGTTGTGATACCATACTTTCTAGCATTTTACAATGCTTTGGCAGAAGATGACACTATTGTTCAAGTTTCGAACAGGACCACCAGGTTGTCGTTCCGAAGATACTGTTTCAGAAAAGGAGAAATATTTGAAACATCTTTCAATAATAAAAATGGAGCGACTGGTTACCATATACCGGGTATTAGCTTTGGTTTATTTGCAATAGAGGCCTTGGTATATAATGTATTCAATCATTAATGCTTAACAATATCTTAATTTTTATGAATTTATGACGAATTCTATGTTTAATATGTCATTCAATAAGATAGGTGCGGTATAAGTAGTATGCTACGTTGGGTCACTACTATGGTACGTATAGGTACCTTCCTAAATTATGATGATAATAGTAGTGTTTCGCGGCTTCGCTCACGTTAATAAAGCTAAATAGTAGCAGTGTTTATACAAAACTTGTCCTGGAAATAAAATTAAACAAACAAATGTTTAATGATTTTTAGTGTCTTTTATAAAGTGTGTAGAGAAAGTTTATTTTAGATAATGTTTAAAATAGATAGATAGATAGATAGATAAACTCTTTATTGAACACCTTAATTAAGACAAGAAACAAAGCAAAATAATTATTTACATAAAAAAAAAAGTGTATCAATAGGCGGTCTTATCGCTAAAAGCGATCTAAAATATCACGTCTTGCAATTTTTCAGTAAGTCTAAGGCATTTCTTATCACAGATCACAAAGAGTAATTTGTAGTCGAGTTAATAATTTTTCATTCTGGCTGAGGCTGCTAACAGAATTATCCACACGTTCCAAAACTAGCTACGAGCAATCGTGGCATTTACGCCCACAACGTTCGCTTTGTCGTTCTAAAAGGCTTGAGTGATGATGGCGTTACTGCTAAGCAGATCGATTATGCGGTCGCCCAAGGCTTTCCTATAATAATTTAACGAAAGCAAAGCTTAAAAAAACCCGACTTCACCGCTTTATCTTCGGAACTTTGATCAGATTAGATGTACTAAACACGCATTATTGACGATATTTCAAGAACTACTGACCAGGTCTTGATCAAATTTCAATAGGATCACATGAAAAGCACCAGCTTTCAAATAAAAAAAATATCATCAAAATCGGCTCACAACGAAAGAAGTTATGAGGTAACTTTTGAAGTCGGTTAAAAACGAGAACATCGGCAAAGTAGTCCACAGAATACTCATTATTGACGTTATTTCAAGAACTACTGATCCGATCTTGATCAAATTTAAATGGGACCAATTGGAAAGCAACATCTTTCAAACTAAAAATTTTCGAAATCGGTTCACGTGGAAAGAAGTTATGGGGTAACAAACATTTAAAAAAATACAGTCTACTTGAGTACCTCCTCCTATTTGGGCAGTCGGTAAAAAACAAAATATTACGTCTATAACGTCAAACGCAGCTCTTATATTCGTTTCTATGCTGCTCTCTACCGGATATCATTTAAAACCGAATCGGCGCGGTGACCAAGCACTCGAGTTCGATTCCCGGTAGGAGCACAATTTAGTTTAAACAAAGTGAGGCGTAAATATATAAATAATAATGTCTGAAGAATAACGTAAAAATATAATTACTGATTTATTTGTTTTTTTGTCAAAAATGTCTATATTACCTGGAGTTAATAACGCATACTTGCAATAACGTGGGTGGAAGAAACGACCGAGTTATTACCTTCTGCTGGATTACTTGCAATAACGTGGGTGGAAGAAACGACCGAGTTATTACCTTCTGCTGGGAAAAATATTGCATAATGTTAAGATTTTGTTCATAATTTACAAAAAAAAAACTACAAAGGGACAATTGTATTGTATTATGTTGCTGGTTTTTTTATTATTAATGATTATTTTTGTTATAATATAACTTATACTACTAACTTCCCCTAAATAGAGCTGCCCTTTGGCTTAGTTTGGTGGGCTTCTAAGCATGGGGCAGCGTTAGGGAATAATATAGAATAGAATATAATTTTATAGCGTTAACTGTACAAAATTAACAATAACATTCTCACGAAAATTCTACGTCCATGTTTGAGACGTCTCGCGTTTGAGGCCAGTTGGTGTGCATACCTACCCGACACGATGTGACGTACGTCTGCCAAAATTACACGCACAAACATTATCTTTGAGGCATACGTGGGCCACGTACGCTGATCTGGACGCTGCAGAGCCCATATAATATTTTATACGTACTATAAACTAAGCTACAGTAGATCTATGCCACGCGACGCGACGTGACATCGTACGCGACCCAGTGATCCTAGTAACCAGACCCCCTATTACGTATCTTTGTTGCAAACGATTTCAATACTAAATTGACAAAACTCCTAAGAAATAAGGTTCATTTTTGTTTAATTCAAATAGAAACCGCGTGCAACAAAGATACGTAATAGGGGGTCAGTTTACCGTTATAACCTATCTATGTTGCGATTGGTTTCTATTTAAGATTGACAAAACTTATAAAATTAGGTTAATTTTTGCTTAATTCAAATAGAAACCTTTCGCAAAAGAATGATTTAAATGGGGGTCTGATTTTTGTACTTTCGTAGGCGTCTCTAGGCATGTGCATAACTGCATAGTGTAGGGGTGCGTTCGGTGCCTACGCTCTGGTTGTAGTCGTTATTTCTAGCTCGTTCGCTGCCTTGGTTAGAGAGGTCGGCTAGAGTGAGTTAAAACGCTCTAAAGAGTTCCGTCCCTCAATTAATTACAACCAAAAAAAAACTCACCTTCTCCATTAATGGAGATTCATAAGGGGGATAGCGGAATGTACCGAAACTACAGCTTCGAGATATGGTTGTAAAACACTCTATATGTATACTAATTTAAATTGGCATGGTAAGTTTGCCTGTTCCTTGTCGTTGGGAGATTCGCGCCGAACCACATCAACATCATAGATGGCACGAACTTTTGATGTACATAGAAAAATTATAAAGGATCAAGCTTCATGTAGCTGTAAAACCTTTCTTCTAATCCCAGAGTTTCCTTTTATATTTTTTACGTACGTGTATGATGTGTACTATTACTTATGCCGAACTTCTACGTACATAGTTTCGCTTCAGTCAGGTCGGGTCACGACTCACGTGTGCTCACCAATCTCACACGAGTCACTCGTCGTCGTCGGTGTGAGACGTCTATGTGCGTCTTTTCAACAACGCGTCGACGCCGCGCCACCGCCGCCGCCGCACCGCATCTTTTCCTCGGTACAGTGTAGTTCTCGCTTAACTTTTTTTTCTCTATATTTTTTTCTTGCTGCACGTCACCGTCAGTGCTCTAGTCAGACAGAGTCAGTCATCTGTCACAGTTAGTTCATCCCGAAAATGGCGAGAAGTGTGTCGAGTTGATATAGACAATATTTTTTTCCCTGATTGAATATTACAATATTCAATATAATATCTCAACAGGAAAACAGCGAAGGAAATTGACCTCCGCCGCATCTGAATCCGAAATTACTGGTGAGTGATTTTTTTTGTACGTGAAAAAAGTGAAAACGTTATCGTGAAAAGGGACCTAGAATTATTCATAAATTTGAATACATAAGCGTGATCCGTGTTCTGATAGTATTGTAGTTATTTCCGTGCTTTTATCATCTTGCGGCTAAATATACCTCTGTGATGTTTTGGTGTGTTTTACATGCGACCTGCCGTGTTTTCAAAAGGCGGGTCACGGTTACTTCAGCAAATACATCTTGCGTGATTAAATGTATAAATTACATGTATTCCGCTTGAATATGTATATGTTACGTGCACGAAACACTAGAAATAAATACTAACACGTTAGTATTTCGTATTTGTTTTAGGAGATTATATTTCTTTTAGAAATTAAACAATTTATATAAACGATCTTCTGACCTCCTTTTCACCGTTACTTTCTAATTTAGTATGTTTTATTTATGTTGAGAAGCGATGCCCTTTTCTGTCTGTTTTCTATTTTTACTAGACTTATAGATAATATAATATGTATGTTGTTAATTTTCTTGTAAGTTACCCCAACTGTGGTAGTAGGTACTGTTACTGTTTTTTTTTAATTTTATTTTATCAAGTAAATTAAATTTAAATCATTTATTTTAGGTTAAGACCCATACAATTTACATTATCTATTGTACACATTAATAAAAATAATAAATATAATGTCAGATAAAAAAAAAGATAATAATTAAATACTAAAACAATTAAACTATTGATGTCAGATTTTGTTGTCCCAAAAATATTATAATAATTATGTATATGAGTCAAAATATAGCTATTACAGTACCATATTATTAGTCTTCAATCAAGTTTGTGAACTCTATATCGAGTCAAATTATCAGTAAAAAATTACATAGCTTTGCTTA
Source organism: Lomographa bimaculata (assembly GCA_948107665.1). Lineage (NCBI taxonomy): Eukaryota > Metazoa > Arthropoda > Insecta > Lepidoptera > Geometridae > Lomographa > Lomographa bimaculata. The sequence goes on along the minus strand of OX403612.1, from coordinate 9,326,575 downwards.
ATATATACAAAAAAAAAGGCATTTTTTTTGTGTTGCATTGTCGATACCTGAGCGTGTGGAGTATGGAGGGCTAATTCAAAGTAACCTTGTATAAATAATCATCAATTGCCGCATGTTTGAAAGATCATTAGAATGACTTCAGAATCTAGATTGGCTTGACCAATCTAGCAGTTTTTTTATTGTGCTCGTAATAATGAGGACAAGCTTTTCCCACAAGACAGGTTTTCCTAGTGTGGGATTCAGGAATCCTTAATTAACACACAATATGCACTAATGTTACTTTATTTTTTATTTTTTTAAAGTGTTAACATATTTTGTAACCATAAAAGTTTTTTTATTATTATTTGTTATTAAGCTTTAAATGAAAGAAAATTATTGGACAATCCAAAAAAAACTCAACCTATGCAAAGCTGAGGCAGGTTGCTTTTATATATAAAAATCAATTGCTGTGTGTTTGTGAAGCAAAAACTCGTATTTCATCTCTATAAACAATTGGTTAAGGGGAAAAAAAATACAAAAACCCCAATAGAACAGCAGAAATCTAAATTGGTAATTATGTATAGGAATTACCACTTCAGATTTCATTTAACAGATGGTGTGGTTAGAAGTTCACACGGTAATCTAGTATGTAATCAAAGTACAGTAAGTGCTCAGTAATCCGACGATCGCCAATCTGGCACACCCAGTAGTAGTCCAGTAGCAGTCCAGCTCTGGAATGCTACTGGACTCGATCACTTGTGGTCCACTCTATAATTCGGCAATTCACTCAGCCTAATGCCGAATAACAGATTAGGCAAGCAAATATGCATTGTTCGTGTAATGGTAAAGTAAACAGTATTGTCATTAGGTCACTTTCCATCAGGTGGAATAGCGGCAAATGATGCCAATTTTATTTTTATGATTAATTGCTTAATAAAAATAATATTGCTAATGATAAGTATTTGAATGTGAAAGTCTATGAAATGAAGGATTTATTTCCCATACAAATCCAATAAAACAGGGCTAGTAATCTATATAAATATAAATACATTGTTTTTTCTCTAAAAATCAGTTGAAAATGGCTTAATAATTTTTATTGATATTCTAGCATTTGACTAACATCTCACCTAATTGGAAAGCTTCCATGACCCACGACACAAGTCTTTGAACTTAGTGTAAAGCTATGAGTGTGAAATTGTTTAGATACATACAGTCTTACTTATAAACCCCTCTTAATTTTTAATCAATTGCTTAGCTACAGTTTAACAAAAATTTCACTCATAAACACGATTTAGCGTTAAGTAATGCTTAAATAGTTGTCAAAATTAAACACCGCCATTGCCTTGTTTAAAACTTACTAAGAGGCAAGATGGCGGGTCTTATATCTTTAAATAATAAATGTGTCAAAACTTTTTATGTAAGGCGCAAAATTGTTTACTTCGACAACCGTTGAATGTCACCTGTCTTTGATTTTCATTTCAATAGATTAATAAAACCATATTTTTGACAGCTGTATTCGTATAATTTCACTTTTAGTCGACTATTTTGGTTATAATCTGTGGCGATCGTGTAAATTTCGATTATTTTCGATTCTCTGTGCGTTTCTCAGCTAAGCAGCGCCTAACTAATGTTCATGAGTGAAGAAAAGTTAATCATTGATTATGGGCTTAAGAGCTGCTTAACTAAGAGGTGGCTAAGCATTGCTTAGCGACATTTTTATAAGTAAGACTGATAAAGTTTAACTTCAAGTATAACCTTGTGTGTGATAGGGCATACAGGTCATTAGACTGGATAAATAAGAAAAATATATACAAGAATAAAATACTTAGATATCAAATAAGGTTAATGGACACATAAAGCTGTCGTAAAGACGTTAGTATAGTTGGTTTTATACGAAAACTAGCTTTGTCCCTTTTACCCGGCTGTGCAACTCTAAAGAGGGTAATGTGTTTATCAAATTAAAATCGTTTATTCCGGCCCCAAAGAGGCATTCATGAAAGTTAATGATTCTACTGCCAGATTCGCAAAATTACAGCCATCTCGTGAGATGAACCTGGCATATCAGCCTATGAACTGCCCATTGGCTAAGTTGGGTGAGCGTTCACCTTCTAAGCAGGGGTATCAGGTTCGATTCCCGACGGGAACACAAGGTTTCACCTCAAGGAAAATTTGTGTTTCTGGTTCTGGTTGTGATTGTGTGTGTGATGTGTATGTTTCCGGCACCCACGACACAAGTCATTGAACTTAGTGTGGGGCTGTGAATGTGAATGTTATGTTTATGACATGTGTGTTTGTTACTTTGTGTCTTACAGACCAAATGTGTGGGCCGTGTGTGATTCTTACGTCAATAGATTTGTCTTCCTCTTGCAAGTGTCAATAATCAAAATTCAGGCAACAACCAGATGAAAAAATAATTTACTTTTTTTACCGACTGCCCAAAAAAGGAGGAGGTACTCAAGTCGACTGTGTTTTTTTTATGTGTCCTCATCCTCATAACTTCTCTCCATGTGAGCCGATTTCGAAAATTTTTTTTAGTTTGAAAGATGTTGCTTTCTAATTGGTTCCATTTAAATTTGTTCAAGATCTGATCAGTAGTTCTTGAAATATCGTCAATATGCCTATTTTGTGGACTGCTTTGACGATGTTCTCGTTTAACCGACTTCAAAAGTTACCTTATAACTTCTTTGGTTGTGAACCGATTTTGATGATACTTTTTTTATTTGAAAGCTGGTGCTTTTCATGTGGTCCCATTGAAATTTGATCAAGATCTGATCTCTAGTTTTTGAGTTATAGTCAATAATGCGTGTTTAATACATTAAATTTGATCAAGGTTCCGAAGATAAAGTGGTGAAGTCGGTTTTATTAAGCTTTGCTTGCGTTTAATTATTTTTGTATTTGGGTTTCTGATTAATTCAGTTTAGTCTTTCGAGTATGCTGCGCTTTATAGCTCTTTAGCAAATCTAATTACACTTTATAATATTTATAAACTGATTATTGGCTTAGTTGGGTGAGCGTTCGCCTTCTAAGCATATTCAGTAAGCATTACATCGGGTTCGATTCCCGGCGGGAACACAAGTATTCTCCCCAAGGGAAATGTGTGTTTCTGGTACTGGAACTTAGTGTGGGCCCGTAAGTTTTAAAGCGTTTATGTTTTTTTGGGGGCTGAGTCATCCACGTCCGTAGGAGGATACCCCTTAAGTCTGACTCCCTACACGTGGTCCCCGGGTGGTGTTAATCAGGTGACATTTGAGAGGTGGTAGAGCATTTTGTGAGTTGCTCGCCTGGCTTGCTACCAAAGTAGCTTACCACCATCAAGTTGAAAGTCTGCCGCCAAGCCAAATATGGTGTTCCGGCAGTTATACTTGATAGCCTGCGTATTCCAGGTCTAGTGTGTTTACCAGCTTCGATCACATCGTCACTTACCATCAGGTGAGATAGTGGTAAAACACTAGCCTGTCACAATTATAAAAAAAAAATATATTTAAAATGAACATTTCAAATAATAAAAAATACCTGTAAATTATTTTCGTTTACTTGACAAATCTATTGACGAAAGAATCATCAAAATCGGCCCACGCGGATTTGCTCTCTCGTAAGCCACAAAGAACAAACATACATAGATACATACATAGGCTGATAAACACATTAATCTCCTTTGCGTCGCGTAGTCGCGTAAAAATATAAGACTACTAGCTGTGCCCCGCGGTTTTACCCGCGTAAGTCCCGAACCCGCGGGAATTCCGAGATATTTCTTTCATAAGAACCTTCTGACAATTAATAACACAACAAAAAAAGAATTAGCGAAATTTTTCCATCCGTTCAAGCGTGATGCGATAACCAAGGAAAATAGATATTGATTTTCATCCGACTTCAAAAAAAGGTTCTCAATTCGACTGTATGTTTTTTTATGTATGTTACGCGATATCTCCGCAAATTATGAATCGATTTTGATCGATTTTTTTGTTTGGTAGAGTTTACTTCAGAAGAATTTTATCGAAACCGGTCAAGCTAAAACCGAAATATAAGCGATGAAGTCGGGTTTTTAAGCTTTGCTTGCGTTTAAACATAAAGATACTGAAAAGGTATGATTTTCTGTTTTAAACTAAAATTATTACAAGTACAATTCCTTTATGTGACGTCACCAGATCACTGACGTAAAACAATTGTTACTCAATACAAGACATGCATTATTCATATCGATTTATACTTATAGATTAGAAGCTATTGATCATTTTACTTGATCGATATCAGTAATCGTATCCACCTTCTGCTGTTTCGTGGTACCGTGGTACATTTCGAGAAAACTTTGATAAACGCTTTCACACTCACAGCGTCACACTAAGTTTGATAACTTGTGTCGTGGGTGCTGGAAACAAACACATCACAATCACACTCACAATCAGAAACACGAGTTTTCCATGGGGTGAAAACTTGGGTTCCCGCCGGGAATCGAATCCAACACCCCTGCTTAGAAGGCGAACGCACATCCGACTGAGCCAACGGGCAGTTAATTATCACCATATTATCATTAAATATATTTCCGATGTCTAGTAATTTGCCTTAGTGTTTTTAAATTTAATTATTAATATCCGGATGACCGAGCTTTGCTCGGTTTTTTTTTTGTGGTAGAATGTGTTTGAATTTGTATCCTCAGCAAGCTCCATCTAGTGTCGAGTAGAAACAGTTTTTTACATCGGTCATGGCGTAATAGATGGCGCTGATAGTTTCTTAAACCCGGTTTTTTGTGAGCATTTCTCGGACCTGGAACGTTGATAAATCGATTCCTTGGGCCGAAAAACCCCTATTCTGTAACTTTCATGAAAATCGTTGGAGCCGTTTCCGAGATCCTGATTACACACACACATATATATACAAGAATTGCTCGTTTAAAGATATTAGATATATATAAGTACCTATTAAAAAGTATTAAATAATAATTATTGTACAATTGAAATATATTATTATTTATCGAGCGATGTAGTGGTCAACCGCTAAAAGCGATAAAGAAACTTATCACAGAAAAATATATACAACTAGCCGTGCCCCGCCAATTCGCCCGCGATTATTAAGTTGAAAAGTAGCTTATGTGTTAACATGGGTATAATATTAAGCTATGTACATTCCAAATTTCATCCGAATCCGTTCAGCCATTGCAGCGTGAAGCGGAAACATACTTACACATTTACACACTTTCACTCACAGCACGTTGGCTTAGTGCAGTGGGTATTGGGTTCGATTCCTGGTGGAAACACAAGTTTTCTCCCCAAGGGATATTTGTTTTTTTGGTTCTGGGTGTGATTGTGTGTGTGATGTGAATGTTTCCGGCACCCACGACACAAGTCATCGAACTGAGTGCGGGGTGAGACTGAAAGCGTTTATGCTATGTTAAAATGACATTACACTAATGTTATTAATTTGAAAGTTAGTCTTAAGTGTGTAGGCAAGTATATTTGTTTTCTCATGACGCTGTAACGGCTGAACGGATTTTGATGAATTTTGAAACGTATATGGCTTATACCTACCTACTAACCTTATATCTTTTACCTATAACCTATATAGGATACTTTTTAACTTGATAAACGAAGGCGAAACCGCGCGACACGACTAGTACATTAAAAATTTAGAAAAATGTGTAAATAATTCAGGCGAAGCGTTTTGCTTCCACATTAATTATGCGAACCGCAATAGAATGGAACTCCTTACCTTAGCCTGTGTTTCCCAATAAATACAATATGGGAGTATTTAAGTCGCTAATGAATACGCATCTTCTAGGCAAACATGCTCCATCGTCGACCACATCGCACCATAAGGTGAGATAGTGGTCAAAGGTTTGCCTATTTTTAATATAATAATTAAACGCAAGCAAAGCTTAAAAAAACCGTCTTCACCGCTCTATCTTCGGAACTTTGATCAAATTAGATGTACTAAACACGCATTATTGAAGATATTTCAAGAACTACTGATCAGATCTTGATCAATGGGACCACATGAAAAGCACCAGCTTTCAAATAAAAAAATATCATCAAAATCGGCTCACAACGAAACAAGTTATGAGGTAACTTTTTGAGTCGGTCAACGAGAACATCGTCAAAGTAGTCCACAAAATAGGCATTATTGACGATATTTCAAGAACTACTGATCAGATCTTGATCAAATTTAAATAGGACTAACTGGAAAGCAACATCTTACAAACAAAAAAAATTCAGAATCGGTTCACTTGGAAAGACGTTACGAGGAAAAACCCAATTTTAAAAAAAATACAGTCGACTTGACTACCTCCTCCTTTTTTGTTACGACTACAAATAGAATTACCAAACCTACCTCAACAGCGAAATTTTTTTTTTTTTAATTATTATTTCATGACCATGGATGCATAGTCCTTCAGTCGAAATATTAACAATTTATATTTTTCATAATAAAAGTCTTAGTCACAAGTCACAGTCAAAGTCAAGTAGTCAGTCATAGTCAAGTCATGCCCTAGTAAAGTGGTAGAAACTTTACTAGAACTTCTATTGGAGTTTTGGAGCGAAGGCGAAAATCACGTTTTTCAACTTTGTATGACTTGCCTACACTTATGCACATTTACTAAGTATTAACGGTTAATAATCCACCATTATTACACATTAACACTCGAAGAATCACAGGTTTTGGAAAATTATACAAAATCAACAACGCCATTTTTTCACGTTCGCGCCAAAACTCACAGCGAAATAAATAAAAATGACATTGCGATATAATATATCTAGTGATTTTACTGCTTATTTATGCGGACACCAAGATCACCAAGTGTCACTGAACTTTGCAGCTCGTCTTATTTTCTACCGACTTCACAAAAAAGAGTGGGTACTCAATTCGACTATTTTTGAAGTGAAAACTTCTTTAGCGGCGTTGTGCACTTTTTGGGATGGGTAAATAATGTTAAACTCGCGTCAGGACTCGTGACCTGATCGAAAATTAGTAAGACGAAGGAGAGGAAGTAATATCCCCCTCTCTTTCTACCGCTCCTGCTGTTTACAACGTTAATGTTCACGTTTTCACTTCTGCCGGCACTCCTGGAGTGCAACCCATTGTTTTTTTAAAATAAGGAACCACCTCTACCAAACAAAAATAAACATCAAAATCGATTCATAATTGGCGGAGATATCGCGTAACATACATACAAAAAAAAACATAGTCGAATCGAGAAAGAACCTCCTTTTTTGAAGTCGGTTTAAAAGACATTTGACGCACAGGTAAGATATTTACCACTTCAGGTGAGTTCGTATTCACCTCAACCGCGGAAATCCCGACCGCATGGTCGAGTCGCCACTTAATTTTTAGGGTTCCGTACCCAAAGGGTAAAAACGTATTACTGAGACTTCACTGTCCGTCTGTCCGTCTGTCACCAGGCTGTATCTCAAGAACGGTGATAGCTAGACAGTTGAAATTTTCACAGATGATGTATTTCTATTGCCGCTATAACAAGAAATATTAAAAATAAAATAAATATTTAAAGGGGCTCCCATACAACAAACTTGATTTTTTATAGATAATGGTACGGAACCCTTCGTGCGCGAGTCTGACTCGCACTTGGCCGGTTTTATTACATCTATATATATAAAAATCAATGCCACTTTTCGTTGTTATTTTATAACTCGAGAACGGGCTCACCTATCCAAACCAAATGTTTAGGCTTTGTTCGGACTATTTAGTAGATGGTTTATGTGAAGTTTGCACAAAATCGGTCGAGCGGTTCTTCATTTATCACACCCGGGCGAAGCCGGGGCGGATCGCTAGTTATTTAAAGTAATTAACTCGGCCTCTCATAAAAATTGTAGTCGAAGGAAAAAAAACAAATATCTTGTCTGCGGGTCAAATGTATATTGTTATCCAAAAAGGTTGGTGTATTGTATAGTATTATTTAGTACTAAAATCAAGTCCCAAAGGTTGTGAGTACAATAACCTACAAGATAACCCTCACAAAGTCACATTTAATTGCTTGAACTTCTCGTTGGCTAAGTTGGATGAGCGTTCGCTTTCTAAGTTTGGTTTGATTCCCGGCGGGAACACAAGTATACCCCCAAGGCAAATTTGTGTTTCTGGCTCTAGTTGTGATTGTGGGTGTGATGTGAATGTTTTTTTTTTTTTATTTGTGACAGGCTAGTGTTTGACCACTATCTCACCTGATCGTAATTGATGATGTGATCGAAGCTGGTAAACACACTAGACCTGGAATACGCAGGCTCTCAAGTATAACTGCCGGAACACCGTATTTGGCTTGGCGGCAGACTTTCAACTTGATGGTGGTAAGCTACTTTGGTAGCAAGCCAGGCGAGCAACTCACAAAATGCTCTACCACCTCTCAAATGTCACCTGATTAGCACCACCCGGGGACCACGTGTAGGGAGTCAGACTTAAGGGGTATCCTCCTACGGACGTGGGTGACTCAGCCCCCGGGTGACTCAGCTCTATGTTCCCGGCATCCACGATATAAGTCATCGTTAGTGTGGGGTTATAAATGTGAAAACCATTATGTTGATGTAGATGCCGTTCTTTTAGGCATAGTGTAGAATAGAATAGAAATAGAATAGAAAATTCTTTATTGTACACCAAATACAGTTAGTTACAGGGGTAATCTTAAAAAACTAAAGTATAATGGGTGGACTTATCGCTAAAAGCGATCTCTTCCAGTCAACCTTTGGATGGAGTGAGGGATAATTTTATATAATGAGGTCGGTGGTGTAAAAACATACTAATAGACATAAATACAACTTACTTAGATGCCTATCTATACATATACATTAATACATACTAATAAACATAAATACAACTTACTTAGATACCTATCTATATACATTAATACATACTAATAGACATAAATACAACTTACTTAGATACCTATCTATACATATACATTAATACATACTAATAGACATAAATACAACTTACTTAGATGCCTATCTATACATATACATTAATACATACTAATAAACATAAATACAACTTACTTAGATACCTATCTATATACATTAATACATACTAATAGACATAAATACAACTTACTTAGATACCTATCTATACATATACATTAATACATACTAATAGACATAAATACAAGTTACTTAGATACCTATCTATACATATACATTAATACATACTTATAGACATAAATACAACTTACTTAGATACCTATCTATATACATTAATACATACATATAAACTTACATAAACAATATTTTATATAAACCTACGTTGTGTAGTTAGTGTAGTTTAAACAACTATTTATTACAGATTGTATTGTATATCTTAATTATTACGGAAACAAGACAGAAGACAGGAGCTAAGGGTTTGAAAAAGAATCAGGGACTGGTATTACGGTAGTTTTTATGCCCGATAGGCTATCATTTGAGATTGTAATCTCACCTGATGGAAAGTGACGATGCGGCTGAAGATGGAACATGCTTGCCTAGAAGGTACCTATTCACTCTTGACTTGAAGACTCCCGGATTATACCGTTCGGGGAACGAAAACGAGGGCATTGAGTTCTACTCTGATCCACTCCTACGCAGTACGAATGATAAACGTAGAAGCGAAACGCTTCGAGCGAACTGGAGGTATGTCAACTATATATGGATTTAGTTTGACAGTTTGTCTTGTTGTAAGATGGTAAAACGGATAAGGTGAAATTAACTCGTGTAACTCTCCAAAATGTAAACGGTAGAATACCGATAGGCTCGCGACCTTACGTCGGTGACCGAGACTTTTCAATTCGGACTTGACTTGCTTATCAATGAGTCTTTTTGCTCGCCGGTCGGTATTTTCTGGTAGCTTTCTGGTGTTATACGAATTACCTTGTATATTCTATTAATTATAAAAATAATTAATAAATTAAATAATATATAATTGCTAGCTCGATATTGGGCTCGAAGGCCAGGCCTTTATGGCGAGCATGTAAATGATTGTACAACATTTGGTTTCGTTTTGTGCCTACCAAGGTTATATTTCCAAATGCTGGTCATACTGCTTGACATCTTTGATTTTGTCACCCAATACGCAAAGCTACGGAGTTTTGCCGCGAAAAAAATGACGTTGTTGATTATGTATAATTTTCCAAAACCTGTGATTCTTCGATAATGTGTCATAATGGTGGATTATTAACCGTGAATACTCAGTAAACGTGCATAAGTGTAGGCAAGTCAGTCAGTTTTAATGTACATTTTTAATATCTTAGTACATTGATAGCAACACAACACAGTTACAAATGGCGGAGTGTTTTGCCGCGAACGTGAAAAAATGGCGTTGTTGATTTTGTATAATTTTCCAAAACCTGTGATTCTTCGAGTGTTAATGTGTAATAATGGTGGATTATTAACCGTTAATACTTAGTAAATGTGCATAAGTGTAGGCAAGTCATACAAAGTTGTAAAACGTGATTTTCGCCTTCGCTCCAAACCTCCAATAGAAGTTCTAGTAAAGTTTCTACCACTTTACTGGGGCATGACTTGACTATGACTGGACCTTGACTCTTTTACTTGACTTTGACTAAGATTGTTAACGTAAAAAACACTTGAAATACATATATTATTACTTGACACTGGCTAAATGCACATGATTGCGAAGCCAAAATTAAAGAAAAAAAAAGCACAGCTACATTAATAAAAAACATAATGTACGAGTTTAAATAACGAATAACCGACTTCAGTCGCAAATATCTCCAACAGATCTTCATCAGCTCTGGATCAAATTATAATGGGGCCACCTGGGAAGTATACCGACACCGAAGTGATACATTTAGAAAAAATATTATCGCTTGTGGCGGAGATTGAACCCGCGACCATAGGGTGTCATTCCTTATTGCTCTAACCGCTGAGCTACTCAAGCCCTGCCTGAAGCGACGAATTATCCTTTCCTTATTATTAACGTCTTACGGGGTGTGCATGCGATAATTTCTCCTTTCTAAATTTATCAATATAGTTCTGCCTAGCATGGCTAATGCTATACAAAGTTAATTAATTTTACTTGGTTCTTGCAGTCGAGTCTTTTATTTATGGCGGTTTTTGATGTATGTTATGGCGTCAAACGGGCGCCATATTTAATTTTGATTGATGTAGTGACACTCGCATAATTAAAAATACGATCGACTGATGTATGAATAAGCAAAATCGGCTCAATCGTTTGGTATCTAGTAAGCCACAAAGTAACAAACATAAATAAATAGGCTAAAAAACAAATTGCCATCATTTTCGTCGCGTAATCGGCTAAAATTCTAACTAAGGCACACGCGTCACCGTAACCCCGTGCGGTACGGTATACGCTCTATAATCGACTGTAATGACAATCAAATCAAATCAAATCGTTTATTTGCTAGAATACATGTACATAAGATCTTCATATAAAAAGTGACACAATATATTCAGTCTGCAAGCAGACGTGCAAATGGTAATGTCTATGTCTACTATAATATCTAGACTAATTTAAAATTCTTAAACTCCTTAACACTATAAAAACAATGAATAAGAAGCCGGCTAGTTAAAGATTTTTTAAATTTGTTACCTTCCAATATTTTTATGTCTTTAGGTACACTGTTAAAAATTGATATGCACATATTATAAACGTTTCTTTTGTATAATTCCTGGGCAGTCGGTTGTAATATAATAATATTGTAATCGCGCTCGGATCAAAGAGCAGCCTGTTCTTACAATCACAAGTATTCGAAATACAAACTCGACAACGCAAATTTATCCTCAAAATGATTTTTAAGTTAGCCTAAAATATTGGACACTAGCCCACAGCGTGTCCATAATCAAATATTGACAGTTACCACGCAATTTTCGCGCTGTGCCTTATGTCTCAGTATGTACGCTTGAAATTAGCATAACCGGATCGAGAAGTCTAATGATCTCTCGAGATTTGTCAGCGACTCTTCACGTGCAAGACCAAGGTCAATATCCGCTTTTAACACATTCAATATAGAAATAATTAAACGCGAGAAAAGCTTAAAAAACCGACTTCACAGCTTTATTTATAATAATAAATAAACCTTTATTTGCACCAAAAAACTGAATTACGAAATTGTAGATCCCTGGGTCCCACACTAGGACGACCTGTATCGTGGAACCCAGTCTCTTCCCAATTTTAAAAAGTCTTTATAGTTAGAGCTATGTTTGTACAATATAATAAGTAATGAAATAAAATAAGAAATATCCCAAGGAAGGTTTTTTTTTGTGTACAGATTTTGTATTTATCTTCGGAACCTTGATCAGATTTAACGTTATAAACACGCATTATTGACTATAACTCAAAATCTAGAAATCAGATCTTGATCAAATTTTAATGGGACCGCATGAAAAGCACCAGCTTTCAAATAAAAAAATAATCATCAAAATCGGCTCACAACGAAAGAAGTTATGAGGTAACTTTTGAAGTCGGTTAAACGAGAAAATCGTCAAAGTAGTCCACAAAATGGGCATTATTGACGATATTTCAAGAACTACTGTTCAGATCTTGATCTAATTTAAATGGGACCAATTAGAAAGCAACATCTTTTAAACTAAAAAAAAAATTTCGAAATCGCCTCACGTGAAGAGAAGTTATGAGGTAACACGAATAAAAAAATATATACAGTCGACTTGAGTACCTCCACCTTTTTCGGGAAGTCGGTAAAAAGAGAAAGACAGAAATAGTTTTATTGACAAAACAAAACAACAAAAATTCAATGTTCTAAGAATTATAAAAAATCCGACTGCGAAAACAGTAAGGTTCTACACGGAGAAAATAATTAAACCAAATTAAACGCAAACAAATCTAAAAATACCGATTTCACCGCTTTATCTTCGGAACTTTTATCAGATTGTACTTCAAGACGCATTATTGACGATATTTCAAGAACTACTGATTCAAATTTAAATGGGACCAATTGGAAAGCAACATCTGTCAAGCAAAAAAAAGATTTCAAAATCGGTTCACGTGGAAAGAAGTTACGAGGTAACACACTTAAAACAAAAATTAAAAATACAGTCGACTTGAGTACCTCCTCCTTTTTTGTGAAGTCGGTAGAAAAATAGGGACAGCTCAGGTTGGTCTGTAATAAAAAAAAAAAAAAAAAAAAAAAAAGCTAGATTACTAAAGTTCATCAGAAACATATTTTCTAGTAAACATCACAGGTACTACGTTTTATTTTTATTTTATTTTATTTTATTAGGCACACAATACAGATAACAGAAATGAACAATAATAATAATAGTGGTAATACAATAAAAATCGATTCTGCAATCCTACAATTTGTGTACACAGCATGCTTAACAGATGATAGTACAATAAAAGATAATATGTTATCATTCTAATAAATATATAAACATTTTAAATACAAATTAGAAAATTAAAATCCTATTAAAAAATACTAATAATAATGTTATCACGATGACGTTCTTTTTCAAATCAAATCAAAATCGTTTATTCACATGGGCCCCAAAGAGGCTCTCATGAAAGTTAATGATTCTATTGCCAGATTCGCAAAATTACATTTATCTCGAGAAGAACCTGGCAAGAAAATCGGCGGCGCATTTTTTTTCATTCATTTTTTTTTTAACATTCTTAATCTCTAATCCATAATTTTATTAACCTAGGTGTTATTATGGTAGTCGCTAGAAAGAGCTTGTGCAGTTTGCCTCCATGCATCCTTGTCATTTTACAAGCTTTTATTTATTATTTAGTTTCACCTGTCCCGATGTTTGTCATAAAATCTTGCAAATTTAAAAAAATAAAATTTTCTGGCTTGCTACCAAAGTAGCTTACCACCATCAATTTGAATGTCTGCCTCCAAGTCAAATACGGTGTTCCGGCAGTTATCCTTGAGAGCCTGCGTATTCCAGGTCTAGTGTGTCTACCAGCTTCGATCACATCGTCACTTACCATCAGGTGAGATAGTGGTCAAACACCAGCCTGTCACAAATAAAAAAAAAAAAAAATTAAATTTGTTCCACTTCCCGGTTACCGATTGAAATTTTGCATACATGTGTAAATCGCGTGACAAAGCAATATTATGATGACATGGTGCTGATGGAGCTGGAAGGTGGCCAAGGGAACTTCGCAATGAAACGACACAACCTCATCGAGTTTGGGCTCGTTTGATTCGTCTTGACAAGTTCTCTGGTTGTATAACTTGTAGTCCTCTTTATTTACAACTTGTAGACTTGTTACAAAATAAGCTAGTATTTTCCAAATAATTTAGTGATTGCTATTAAATAATTGTAGTTGTCACATATAGCACTAAAATGATAGTGAACTAGACATTTTTCTGTGTATTTATTACTAGCTGTCCCGGCGACCTTCGTTCCGCCTAACAGTCAATGAATGTGCATATTTAGGAAGCCATACCCGGCATGCGTTACAATGTCACGTGACTATATTATTACAACCTTCATGTTTATGTTTGCCTAGTACTTTACCAAATCCGAGTGACGTATGAGAAAATGGAAAGCATGTCGAAATGTAAAAAAAATATTTAAAGAAATGTACGTTCTTAAAAAGTATCCTATGTCCTTCTCCTGGCTCTAAACTACCTCCCTGCCAATTTTCAGCTAAATCGGTTCAGCCGTTCTTGAGTTATAAGTGGAGTAACTAACACGACTTTCTTTTATATATATAGATTTTTACACTTTTAACAAAAGGGCTCTATATTAGCGATGGGCGACTGTTACATGTTTCCGGCACCCACGATACAGTCTTTGAACTTAGTGTGGGGCTGTGAGTGTGAATGCGTTTGTATGTTACAAAAAAAAAACAATCGACTGATCCGAAAATTGTGCTATTGCGCATTCGATTGTCGATGCAGTAGTTCCTCACCACGATTATTCGAATAACAATCGACTAAATACTAACTGTACGCACACTGATGAGTGGATTTAATAACTGCAGTCATCGTAAGTAGTGGCGCATAGCGCACGCCCGCCGCACTATCTTTTGTAATGTATAAGTGTATAATTTAATAGTAATAAGTGTGTCCAGTCATCGTTGCCCGCCGCAAACCGTTAGTTGATAACAATCGACTAACATCGATTGTTATCGACTGAACCGAACAATCGACTAATTCGATTAGTTTTAGTAATAATCGCCCATCGCTACTCTATATATTTTGTAATGTAATACTAATTGAATTTTCCTATCTAACAAGTCATCTAAAATTTGACCAGATAAAATAAAGTTAGTTTCTATGATCTTTTTTGTGTTGTTTAAGTTGGCATGTGTAAGATATGCGTTATATTTACTCCATATTTCTAAACTTTTATATATCGGCACCGTTACATGCACCATTATCACGAAAGTTGAAGTATTTGATGAGCGCTGTTCACGGGCAGACTTGACTTGGAGAAATTGTACGGTGAAACTCATTAGCATAATTAATTCTAATGTGTCTGTTTCATTTTTATATAAACAGAGGATGAAGATGTGAGGAAACAGTCTCTTTATTGCAAGATTTTATTTAGTTTTACCTGTCCTGTTGTTTATCTGTCAGTCTGTAATCAAATCTTACAAGCTAAATTAGACACACTACCTGATGTCCGATTGGACTCAAATTTGGTGTACTTATCTTCGGTGACAATACAATGATATTATAGAGCTGACCCCCTATTACCTATCTCTGTTGCAAACGATTTCAATACTAAATTGACAAAACTCCTTAGAAATAAGGTTCACTTTTGCTTAATTCAAATAGAAACCGCGTGCAACAAAGATACGTAATACGGGGGCTGGTCTCATGATGGCCATAGAAACTTCTGAACAAAACGAGATAAACCCATCGAGTTATTAAATTTTATAGTCGTTTTTTATTTTCAACTGGTAAAAGTTTGATTTTAAAAACTTTTAAAAGTATTACCAACATTCGTCCTTTGTAAAAATCGCCTTATCTATCCGTTGATCATTATTTAAACTCTTCTAGATATGTAATATCTGATACTGAATCAAAGTTTCTTAAATTTTTAAATTAAAATTAAAACGGGAATAAGCGTGACTTCGCGTTGTCGATGTATAAATCGACAATTGTTTTGGCTTCATTCGGAAGCCTTCTTCAGGACAACGCGTAAGTCACGCTAATTCCCGTTTTCATTTGAATTTAAAAGTTCAAAATGTGCGTGAGTTTTTATTAAAGTTTCTTAAATGTTAAATCAAGGAAGGAAGGGATCGATCATCATCACGAAAGAACATCTACGATAAACTTTACCAAACTTCACTAACCAATTCCGTCTCTTCTATTCCAGATAGCAGCTGTCCAGCAGCTGTAGCAGTAACCAATCAGAAATGAGGGTTTGGGGCGCTCACGGCGAGTTCTGCGCTCGTCATCAATGGGAGGTCATAGTCGCTACACTGGCGTTACTGGCTTGCGCCGCCAGTGTGGAACGAAATGGACCAGGGAACAGGTCGGAAAGATGCGCTGGGTGGGCTTCCACATGCCCAGGACTAGAAGAGGAATACCAAGTAGCCGACGCGGTCATCATGACCTTCGTCCGCTGCGTGGCCCTCCTCTACGCTTACTACCAAATCTCCAATCTACACAAAATCGCCTCGAAATACCTCCTCATCATAGCAGGCCTTTTCTCCACTTTTGCTAGTTTCATCTTCACCTCGGCAGTTGCTAGCATGTTTTGGAGTGAACTGGCCAGCATCAGGGATGCTCCATTCCTGTTTTTATTAGTATCGGATGTGGCCAGAGGAGCCAGGATGGCTAAAGCTGGCTGGTCCGCAGGAGCAGACCAGGAAAAGAGGGTAGGAAGAGCCCTAGCATTATTGGGTCCAACTGCCACATTAGATACATTCCTAGCGGTGCTTTTAGTAGGAGTAGGAGCCTTAACCGGTGTTCCGAGATTGGAACACATGTGCACCTTCGCGTGTCTCGCGTTATTGGTAGATTACTTAGTGTTTGTGACGTTTTACCCAGCTTGCTTGTCCCTGGTCGCTGACTTTGCATCGGGGAGAAAAAATATTGTTGCCGATGGTCCGTTTTCTGAAGTAAATTTGAAACCGAACCCTGTAGTCCAAAGGGTAAAAATGATCATGGCTGCTGGGCTTTTATGTGTGCACCTGACTAGCAGGTGGTCATGGAGCGACAATGGAAGTATTATCGAAGGACCTTCTGATAGCATGATGCCACCACGCAACGATAACGTTTTGTTACACTCCTATGTAAAGTGGTTTTCCGTCAGCGCAGATTACATCGTCATCGCGACTCTCCTCTGCGCTCTAATCATCAAATTCATATTCTTCGAAGAGCAGAGAAACTGGGTTATCGATATGAACGATATGAGAGTAAAGGAAATAATTCCTAACGACATAGAGGACGTTAGTGATAAACCGAAATTCTCTGTTGGCGACGATTCAAATTCTGAAGTGTCGACGCAGACCGATGACGCTTCGAACGCGGAAGATATGGAATGGCCTCTACTCTCCCCGAGTTCTTCATCTGCTAAATTGAACGCCAAGAAACGACCGATGCCCGAATGTTTAGAAATTTACCGATCTGAAGGTGGCTGCATGTCGTTGACCGATGATGAAGTAGTCATGCTAGTCGAACAATCACATATACCACTACACAGATTGGAAACCGTGTTAGGAGATCCTCTGCGAGGCGTTAGGCTGCGACGCAGAGTCATCGGCTCCAGATTCCAGACAGAAGACGCTATCAAACAGCTCCCTTATCTTAACTACGACTACAGCAAAGTACTGAACGCCTGTTGTGAAAACGTGATCGGATTTGTAGGAGTACCTGTCGGTTATGCTGGGCCGTTAGTTGTAGACGGGAAAGCATATATGATCCCTATGGCGACGACTGAAGGAGCTTTAGTGGCGTCTACGAATAGAGGAGCCAAGGCTATAGGAACTAAAGGGGTTATAAGCGTGGTTGAAGATGTCGGCATGACCAGAGCACCCGCTGTTAAACTGCCAAATGTAGTGCGTGCGTTGGAATGCCGTCAATGGGTGGAAAATAAAGAAAATTACGCCATGATCAAAGAAGCGTTCGATTCCACGTCGAGATTCGCTCGCCTCCAAGAAGTTCATATCGGTGTAGATGGCGCAACGCTGTACCTTCGGTTCAGAGCCACAACTGGCGACGCCATGGGAATGAACATGGTTTCCAAAGGCGCAGAAAACGCTTTGAAGCTCCTAAAAAACTATTTCCCCGATATGGAAGTTATCAGCCTCTCGGGAAACTATTGCTCCGACAAGAAAGCTGCAGCAATCAATTGGATCAAAGGTCGCGGCAAACGCGTCGTTTGCGAAACTACAATCACGAGCGAGAAGTTGAGGACTATATTCAAAACTGACGCCAGAACTTTAGCCCGATGCAACAAAATCAAGAACTTGTCAGGATCCGCTTTGGCGGGGTCCATTGGAGGCAACAACGCCCATGCAGCCAACATGGTCACTGCTATATTCATAGCTACAGGACAGGATCCTGCGCAGAACGTAACAAGCAGCAACTGTTCGACTAGCATGGAAGCGTGCGGTGAATACGGCGAAGACTTATACGTGACTTGCACTATGCCTTCTTTGGAAGTTGGGACAGTCGGGGGAGGTACCGTCCTGACTGGCCAGGGCGCCTGTCTCGAGATTCTCGGAGTGAAAGGAGCTGGAGTTAAACCAGCGGATAACTCGGCCAGATTAGCGTCTCTGATATGCGCGACAGTTTTGGCTGGTGAGCTGAGCCTGATGGCGGCTTTGGTCAACTCGGACCTCGTGAAATCGCACATGAGACACAATAGATCTACTATTAACATGCAGAACCCAATCTCTCTTGAAGTGACATCATCTAACGTATTGACAGTCCCTACCTTATAACATTGGAATTGGGTTGGAATCTCGATGCAGTCCAAGATATCGTTATATACGTGAGTATAACTGAAGTATAAATCTTCTTGACCAGTGTACATTTTATTTCCGTTCTAGGATGTTGGAACGAAAAGTTTTTGAAACAATGCACAACATTAGAAGCGTCTGAAGAAAGTTGTTTGCCATCAGATATTGTAAGCCTTATAACGCAAGCGTTAAGAACTAATTTACAATGGGGATAGTAGCAACGGTAATTTATTTTTAGCAGTCATTATAGACCGTATATTTACCTGCAACAGGTTTCTTTAGAAAGTGCTTATTAATTTTTAAATCAATAACTGAATGTTATACAAAAATGTTGACTTGACAGATTTAACACGTTCCGCTACATCGCATGAATGACCACACAACGTAGCTTTTCGATTATATATTAGAAAAATTGTTTTTCTTTGAGTATTAATATTGTAATAATGATGTGGTTAACTGTTCGTCAAATTCCATGAGCGTAAGCAAATCATACAAAGTTGAAAACGTTAAAAAACACGAGATTTTCATTTTCGTACCAAAACACTGAAGTAACTTTTAGTAGTTTTCAACAACTTTATCACGATGTTATTTAACTGACTTTTTATTTGACTTTGGCCGTGACCGTGACTTGTGTACGTCTAGAAAATAGGTATTACTTGTCTTGGCACTGGCTTAATGCACTGGAAACCCATTGTTAAAAAAATCCCAATCAGACAGATCTCTGAAATTGGTTTGAATCTTATTTCCATAAAAATTGCTTCTAAGATATAAAATGTTCGTAATATTAAGTTAATATTACTTCTTTTTGTTCTAATGACATTGTAGTATTGTTCACAATGAAACGCATTAAAGTAGATAAATTATACTTATTCTTATTAAAAATAGACAACTTTTATGAGACTCTTGATAATGAATACCAACGACCGCATTATCTATTTCACCTACATAAGTTAATCTTTACTTTTGTTATAAATATGTTTTTATGTTTAGTTTTAATGAAGATTTTATATTATATATATGATAATTAGATAAGGCCTGACACTAACAAACAAAGGAACAATTAGATATTGATTGTATTGTACTTACATGAAAATAGGATTTAAAAACTAGAATATAATTATATTTTTATCGCCTAAATCCTTTTAATATTTGGTGCTAGTTGTACAAAGTGCCTAATAAGAGAGATGTAATGTAAGAAGCAAAAAAAAATACATAAGCATACGGGTAGAAGCGCATCCGACTGTAGCGGTCATCTAGTCTAAAACTGACCAGCCCTCCCACCGAATTTTTCACAAATTAAATTATCCTTATGTAAAGGTACATCATGAAAAGAAATAGGGAGGAGCGATCATTTTTAGTAGATGCTCTTTACAACTGCATCATGTGCGTCTTACAAGCTTTTTGATATTATTATTTTTGTATATATATATATATATATATCGTATTTGTATGAAATCCACTTCAGTGTCTGTGCGTAACTTAGTTTTTTAGCACTATTACAAATTTTACTTAACTATACGATACTGTACTATAACAGCTATTGTAATACAGTACATAAATACAGTAAATAAATGACGGATATTTTTTTCCTTTTCTGAAGTATTGTCTACATATTGTTACATGGTAGGTGGAGATAGGCAGATGGGAACTGTCAGACAAAATACACCCTAGATATGGTTAACCATGCCATTAACATATTTTTGTGATCGCCGTCGCTAACTTCAGAATTATTATTAAAATCGATTGAATTTGTCTTAAGACTCTCATTATGTATTAATTAAACCTGTAGTACAGTTTTGGAATGAATGCCCTATTATTATGTTATAGGTTTCTTTCTCATTTCAGAGGCTTTTTTGAGTCTGTACTCTTATCAAAATTAAATTCATTCATTCACATGGACCCCATATAGAGGCATGTGATAACAGTAGTTATTGATGCAAGGCAGTTTGAGTTTTTGCTCAGTGTTCACTGAAAGGAACTTTTATTAATAAAGTCATAAATCATATCTTAATTATCCAAAGCTGTATACACACATGAGACTCAAAGAGGCACTCATGAAAGTCAATGACTCTAAAAAAAATTGCACATCAGCCATCTTGAGAAGAACCTGGCAAGACACGGGTATTATTCGAAATTACAAAACAATAAAAATACATTTTAGTAAATTATTTACCCATGGATATAAATAAGTAAGATACTTTAAACTAACATAAATATATATTTATATACAAAAATTATCATTACACTAAACAATACAGTTTTTTCTTAGTTTAGTATGCATAGATTTTGTGCTATAAGAAATTGACAATAACAAGTATATATTTCTTAAGGTTTAGTCTTATTATGGCTACGTTCCACTATGAGTCTGTAGGCGATCGCGGCATCCATTCACCCGATGCCTTAACTTAATGTGCCATGATAAGATTCCATCGCTAATGGCGCTCGGTTTGAGTTACCGACAACGCGGTCGACGAGGGCTTTCTTAAAAGTGATTACAATTTTATATATTGACGATCTTACTGTTAGATGACGTCTAAACTGCAGTTGCTGCGATCATTGCGTGAGCTTTGATACTAAAGCGTGACTCTATTATAATATGGACAATGTGCCTATGAATTGAAATGGCTCCGCGAGCGCTGCCATTGCTGAATGGAACGTAGCCAATAGATTATGAATCTATGATGTTGAGGGCGTAATGTTCTTTGTGAGATCCATTTAGTTTTATTAATATCTTACTTATATTGTAGACTATTTATACTGATATTGTTTTCCGCGGTGCAGGCTTTGATCTTTTTTGTGTTCTCTTATAGTATCTCTTATTTCGTATCTAGTCACTTTCTTCTTATAAACAATAGATTTAATTTTAATGCTTCTCTCTTCAGCGATAATGTAAATGACAATAGAAAATAAATCTTAATGTTTGTAGTAAGAGTTGTTAATGTTTATTTCACCCGTTAAACGTTTTCGAAGGCTGAGTCCTAGTTTGAAAGACATTCCTTTGCAAATTCTTATGGCCGTAACATTAATTTCAGCTGTCAGAAAGTGATGATGCGGCCGAAGATGTAACAAGCTAGCCTAGACGATAGGTATCTTTTTCATTTCATTGTAGACTTGAAGACTCCCAGATACCGTTAAGACTATATGAGCTACAAGTTGCACTCCTTCGCCGTACGGATGATAAAGTAGAAGCGAAACGCTTCGAGCGCGCTGGAGGTACGTATGTCGACCATAAATGGATTAGGTTTGGTAGTATGTCATAAGGTATAAGCGTTTAAATTATTTCAACAACTTCCTTATCGCGCGTTGCGAAAGGGGGGCTAGACGGAAAAAATTAAGACCTGAAGTTGTAACGACACTTTTTGCTATAGTTGTAAGCCATACCACGTTCTCGTCCGATCACCGAAGTTAAGCAACGTCGGGCGCGGTCAGTACTTGGATGGGTGACCGCCTGGGAACACCGCGTGATGTTGGTTTTTGCATGTTTCTCTTAAGGCGACTTGGTATCGAGTTGGCGGACTGGAGCCAAACTTTAGCCTTGTAGAATTGCCTGCATAGGCAGCGTGCGCGCTTTCATATATTTTTTGAAAATTAATCTTACCCTTTTACAAAAAACTTGAGTTCACAACGAGGTTTGAATGTTTGTTGGTATTGCACCCAATATTTTTTGTAAAAAATATCTTTTATAGAAACAGAATAAGGTTGATTCATTCCACTGACGGGAACGGGGGGTTAATCGACCGTTTTTAAAGGTCAAATCTTTAATATTCGTGAGGATGAATCGTCCAATTTGGAGCCTACTTCACCTTAATTTTGGAACGAAAGTTCCTTATCGCGCGTTGCGAAAGGGGGCTAGACGGAAATTGAACTTCGTTCCATCCAAGTTTTTTTTAGATAGTATGTATAATCTTATGTATTTTATATATATGTACTTCACAATTCGATATAAATTTAATTTACATATATTTTCTTTATCTCTGATTGATGCACGCCTCATGTCATTTCATTTTCCACTGCTGGATTACTGGTAGAGAATGCTTTTAGCATTAAGTACTCCTTGTGTATTTTTTTTACTGTGCAATAAAGTATTAAATAAATAAAATAAATATATCATACTCACAATTAATACTCATATTGATACACTATGTATTTTTATGCTAAATTATATTGGAGAATCTATTGCAAGTTTTCCGAAATTATTATCTTCCTAGATAAGATCTTTTTTTATACTAGATAGGCAAGCATTTGACCGCTATCTCACCTGATGGAAAGTAGCGTTGCGGCCATAGATGGCCTAGAAAGTACCTATTCACTCTAGACTTGAAGATACCCAGATTGTACCGTTCAGGGAACAAAGACGCTGGAAAAAGGAAATTTAAATATCATTTATAACAATTTAAAGTGGTCATTAAATTTGATAAAATATGTTTCGAGTTTACCACAGCTTCATTTGTTTTCATAAAAATAAAAGCAAACAACAATGTATAATTAATTAAGTAGTTTATTGTCAAATTAGTAACTCACAACACAATAAAATCTCTTACATACAAGGACGGAATAACACAACATTACTCTGCTTCTACAAATAAAGTTAAAAAAGGATATGTTTCAAAATTGAAGGAGCCTGGGCCAGCATCATGTACCATATACATACATATAGCTATACAATATAGTCACCGTTTTTTAATGTTTATTTTCTTTACTTTTATTTCGTTTAAATGTACATTTAAAATATCTTGGTACATCGATAGCAACACAACACAGTTACAAATGGCGGATTGCGACAATATTGAACTGTCATTTTGACGTGTCATTGATCGTTTATTGTAAACAACATATACATTCTAAAATATTTGGGTTTTGTTATAATTATAATAGGACTATAGAATATGTTACTCGATTGAAACTCGGAACAGAGTGACATTCAATATCTTCATGTCATGACTGCCCCAAAAATAGGGTCACATATTTAAAAATAATAATTTGAGGGTACAGCTGTAATCTTCTGCAGATTAATTTATTTGTATTTTTAAGAAAATGCTATATTACTTCCCTATTTTTCTATGTATGGTACATTGGCCCAAAATGAAACATCTATTTTCTTACAATCAACATGGAATGCACGATTTATAGTATCGATATAATAATTAACCTCTGGCAATAACATTTGAATACTGAGCATAATTAATACGTATATATCTTTGTCAATAATAATATTCTTAAGAAAAAGTCCCTGTAATTGTACCATTTCATACAGTCTATTTCTTACACCATTATATATATAATTATATAATAAAATATACATGTATTGTCATGACAATAATTTCCAACCAACGAATTATGTGCGTGAATTTTATATCCTATCTATATTGTTTTTATCTCTAGTTGGCACACTTTGTGATATGGATTTATAATTAAATAAGTGACTGCTCTGAAAAAAATATACTTACAATAAAAATAAATAAAATTGATTTTATCATATTGGATATAAAATTCTGTATATTCCCAGTCGCCCCCATATGGATTGCCACCAGGTGGCAATTGGGAATCTTATTCCCAGTTGGCGCCGGGTGGTGACTGGGAAGCGTATATATATATAAATAATATGTCTAAGCGCAGCGATCTTATACAAAGTACATATTACTATGTGCAAAAGTGAATTTTACTGCTCTTGACCTCATTCACGCAGCAGTGTACAACGATTTTAAGTGGGGGCAATAACTTCCCAGTCGTTACCCGCCCCTAATTGCCACCTGGGGGCTGGAACTGGGAATACACCCAAAATTCAATAGAACTTTAAATATTTTTATACTTTTTCAATGGCCATAAATAGTACAATTAACAAGTGCCAATGGTACAATTGATGGTACTAGCGATACAATCCAGCACCAGTAGTACAATTGATGGTTCTCGAAGCAAAAGAGCGCCAATCGTACAATCCACCGATGATACTATCTGTACAAGAGCGTGTCAATAGTAATCCATGTCACTAGCGGTACTTTCTAGTGCAAGTAGTACAAATCTAGGTACTAACGGTACAAAAGATTGTCAATAATACAATTGGTATGGTACAACTACGGTATTAGTGGTACACCTTAGTGTACAATACAATAGTGTACTTAGTAGTACAATTGGTGGTTCTAAATGCATAAAAAGAGCGCCAATAGTAAATAATTCGACGTTACTAGCGGTTAATCTAGTGACGGTGGTACAATTGGTGGTACTAGCGGTACAAAAGAGTGCCAACAATACAATCGATTGATGGTGCTAGCGGTAAAAAAGAGAGCGTCTTGTAACTTAGGTAACTAAAACAAAGGTACTAGAGGTACAATTGCTTGTAGTACAATTAATGGTGCTGAAGATATACCCGAGGACCAATGGTTTGTAGGTCTCTGATGATACATAATTTCTATGACTTATACAGTAGTTACATCGCCTCAAAACTAACAAAAATACTCATACGCAAAAAAAACTATCAAAAACCATCGAGCAGTCACTGTATTAAAGTTACATTATAGCTCTTCCTTAACAATGTCTTCGGCTTCGATCTCGTCGTCGTCTTCAGCTTCGGCTTCAGTCTCTTCATCACCTTCGAACACAGGCGGTTCTTCGGGGGGCGGAGCCTGGAAAGCGTTGAATCCGTAAGGATCCGGCCCGTGTATCTGTGGAAATCAAATAATTTTGTTTTTAATTTTTGGCTCCGCGATCTTGCGCATTTAGCCAGTGTCAAGTAATAAAATATTTCATGTGGAACATATTTCAATATAGAAGTCCTTGTCACAAGTCACAATCAAAGTCAAATAAAAGAGTCAAGGTCCAGTCTTAGTCAAGTCATGGCAATAAAGTGGTAGAAACTACTAGAAACTTTGCTAGAACTTCTATTGTAGTTTTGGAGCGAAAGCGAAAATCACGTTTTCAACTTGGTATGATTTGCCTACACTTATGCACGTTAATTTATTAACGGCTGCTCATTCATCCTTATCACACATTAACACTAAAAAAAACACAAGCTAAAAAAAGAAAGAAAACATAATAAAAAATCGACAACATTTATTCAATTTCGCGCCAAAACTATAAACGTTATAAATGCTTTCACACTCACAGCACCACACTAAGATGTGTACTTGTGCCGTGGTTGCCGGAAACATTCACATCACACACACAATCACAACCAGAAACACAAATTTCCCATGGGGAGAAACCTTGAGCTCCCGCCGGGAATCGAACCCGATACCCCGCCTAGAAGGCGAACGCGCACCCAACTAGGCCAACGGGCAGTTCAAACTCCATCTCAAGTTGTTTTAGAGTATATTAGTTTTGTCAGTACCTTAACATATTCAGCTTCCATCGCCGGCGTCCACAGAGTATCTTGTTCAGAAGGCAACATCCATTGCTCGCAGTATCCGGCGTGGTCGAAACAAATCTACAACAAAATCAAAACACTTGAGAACTTGAGTTACCTATAAGCTCGATGCCTTTTACATAGGTATTTGCTGTATCAAATAATTTAAACGTAAGCAAAGTTTAAAAAAAACCGACTTCACCTCTTATATTTTGGTTTTGGCTTGATGTATTTCGATAAAATTTACATGGACTGACGTATAATCTACCAAATTAAAAAAGAATTTTGTGAATCGGTCCACAATTGGGGGAGAAATCGATGAACATACATAAAAAAAAATCATACATTCGAACATAGTACCTCCTCCTTTTTTGTAGTCGGTAAAAATCGAATCAAATCAAAATAGTGTATTTATCAAATTGTTCACATTTTCTTAACAAAATGCACTCAAATAATTAACTTTTTTAATAGATCTTGAAATGCCGGTCTTACACTGTAACAACATTAAGTTTCAAACAAACATAAACACTGTTATTCTAAAATAATAAATAATATACTAAAGAACTTTAAATGCGCTAATTAAAAACATATTAAGGGTATGTATAGATGTATATAGTCTTAGGAAATATAGGCAAGGGGGCGTCCAATAATTATGTAAGGCGTTTAGGGGCGGAGGGGGTCGAGCCGAACCCCACCCAATCTCACGTGGGGGAGAGGGGGTGTCTCGGCAAATATCACGTTTTTTTTGGAACGAAAGTTCCTTATCGAGCGTTGCGAAAGGGGGCTAGACGGAAAAAATTAAGACCAAAAGTTGTAACGACACTTTTGCTATAGTTGTAAGCCATACCACGTTCTCGTCCGATCACCGAAGTTAAGCAACGTCGGGCGCGGTCAGTACTTGGATGGGTGACCGCCTGGGAACACCGCGTGATGTTGGTTTTTGCATGTTTCTTTTAATTTTGGAACGAAAGATTCCTTATCGCGCGTTGCGAAAGGGGGCTAGACAAAATTGGGTTTAATGCAGTAAAAAAATAACTACTGAATTAATCATATAGATAGTAGGGGTTAGTCTCAAATAAAGAGAATTGAACAAAATGTGTTAAATAAATTCAACGCAACCAAGCACATATTAACTTATTTACATTAAATATACGCATTTTGAAAAATCTCACTTGAGTTTAGGGGAGGGGGGAGGAGGTCGAGCAACATCTCACCACATCTCACCAAGGGGGAGAGGGGATCGATAAAACACCAAAATCACCGCACGTAATAAATAGTTGCCCGCCAATTAAGAAAGAAAGAAAGAAAGAAAATAGATTTAATTCGGGACAACACGCGACGTTACATTATGTACATAAAACAATAAGAAAACACATAAAAAATACAAAAAAACAAACAATATAACGCCGCGTGATGTCACGAATGAGGTCCCGACTCAGCATATAACTAGGTAAGTAGGTGGGCAGAACCCTCCTACCTACCCAGTAACTGGTTTTCAGGCGGAACCCATACATGACATCACGCGCATCAATTGGGCCGTAGATAAAAACAAGTCAAAGATCGCTAAAACGGCTGAACGGATTTGGATGAAATTAAGAATGTACTTAGCTTATACCTAGGATTCACACAATAGGCAACTTTTTAACTTGATAATTGCGGGCGAAGTCGCGGGGTACGGCTAGTGTTATATCACACTAATATTATAAATTTATAAGGTTGTGAAAGTGTAAGTATATTTGATTCCTCTTCACGCTGTAACGGCTGAACAGGTTTTTTTTTTTTTTTATACTAGATAGGCAAGCATTTGACCGCTATCTCACCTGATGGAAAGTGACGATGCGGCCAAAGATGGAACATGCTTGCCTAGAAGGTACCTATTCACTAAAGGATTAGGATGAAATTTGAAATTTACAGCTTATACCTAGGATTAACACAATAGGCTACTTTTAAGTAGATAAAATAAAAGCCAAAGCCGCGGGTCACGGCTAGTGTTATATGTTTATGTTAAAAAAGTTAATAAATAACTCGTGAAACGCTGAATATGCAGACGTCACCCATTTATGTTTGACATATCTCCAGATCGGTTCTACGTTTATCATCCGTACAGCGAGGGAGTGGTACTCATTGCCCTCGTCTTTGTTCCTCAAACGGTATAATCTGGGACTGTTCAAGTCTAGAGTGAATAGATAATGTTGAATGAAAAAAAATGCGCCGCCGAGTTTCTCGCCAGGTTCTTCTCGAGATGGCTGTAATTTTGCGAATCTAGCAATAGAATCATTAACTTTCATGAGTGCCTCATTGGGGCCCATGTGAATAAACGATATTGATTTTGATTTTGAGATTTGAAATAGTGGTCAAATGATTGCCTATTTAGCATTAAAAAAAACCTTAAATAAACGCATAGACAATCATCTATATGCCTTATACCCTAAATTAACGCATTGGCTATCATGTATATGCCTTATATTCTAAATAAACGCATAGACTATCATTCACATGCCTTATTGGGTAAGTACCCTTGAGTAAGTACCCAAAATTTGCTATATTCTATAAATCGTAAACCCTATATTAACGCATTGGCTATATTTTATAAGCTTGATACCCTAAATTAACTCATTTTCTATCTTTTATACATAGAATCATACTTTGAATTAACGCGTGACTATCCTTTTTAAGTCTTATACATCAAATTAACGCACTAGCTATCCTTTTTAAGTAAATTATCTTAAATTATAGCACTGGCTTTTATTTATAAGTAAATTACTTTAAATTAACGCTTTGGCTATCCTTTATAAGTAAATTACTTTAAATTAACGCACTGGCTATCCTTTATTAAGTAAATTGCCTTTAATTTACGCACTAGCTGTCCTTTATAAGTAAATTACCTTTACTTAACGCATTGGCTATCTTTTATAAGCTTGATACCCTAAATTAACACAACTTGTGTTGTATATTTTACAAACCATAGTATATCTATAGAGTTACAGATGAATGTCAATGAGCATCTCACCTCTCTTTCAGCGTCGGGCATGACGTCATCTTCTGGCCTGTTCTTGTACAACGATGTGATTTCATCTTCGTTCTCCTCAAACATGCGCTCGCACTGCGAATAAACAAACATTAATATTACAAAACTGAAAGTTAGCGAGTGAATAATCTCTATATCTACATAGTATAAAACAAAGTCACTTTCCACGTCTGTCTGTCTGTTTATCCACTAACTCCTCCTAAACCACGCTACGGATTTTGATGCGATTTTCACCTTCAGATAGATATTATTTCAAGACAGGTTTATGTATATAATAAAACCTAATTAAGTGTATATGTAAATAGAAAAAAAACAATGTTTTGCAACTAGGTCACCTTGCAAAACATTGTTTTTTTTAAATTAATTATAATGGCTTATGTAGGTTAAACTAATTGGTGTCAATAGTTATAAATATTTTATTGATAGATGAATAGAAGGAATATCATTTTCATAATATCTTAAAAAGCACCCCACGCTTTTTTTACATATTTTTTTTTTTATCCAAAGGAGATGTTTCAAAATTGAAGGAGCCTGGGCCAGCACCATGAACCATATACATACACATAGCTATACAATATAGTAACCGTTTTTGAATGTTTATTTTCTTTACTTTTATTTCGTTTTAATGTACATTTAAAATATCTTGGTACATCGATAGCAACACAGTTACAAATGGCGGATTGCGACACTATTGAACTGTCATTTTGACGTGTCATTGATCATTTATTGTAAACAACATATCAATTCTAATATATTTAGATTTCGTTGTAATTATAATAGGACTATAGAATATGTTACTCGATTGAAACTCAGAACAGAATGACATTCAGTATCTTCTTGTCATGACTGCCCAAAAAATAGGGTAACATATTTAAAAATAATAATTTGAGGGTACAGCTGTAATCTTCTTCAGATTAATTTATTTGTATTTTTAAGAAAATGCAATATTTTTTACCTATTTTTCTATGTATGGTACATGGTGCTGGCCCAAAATGAAACATCTCCTTTATTTTCAATAAAAAAATTACACTATTCCTTATTCAAATTTATTTTCTTTTTTTTAGTATTCTATAAAAGCGTGTTTTTTAGTTTCTTTAAACTATCATTTATTTTCAATTTTTTATTTTAGTTTTCTATAAAAGCTCGTTTTTTAGTTTTTTAAACTATTCAGACTTCCGATTTTGATGATTCTTTTATTATTGTGTGCTTCTCATGTAGTCCCATTTAGATTTGACCAAGATCTGACCAGTAGTTTTGAGTTATCCTCAATAATGCGTATTTAATTCATTTAATCTGATCAAGGGTTCTCAAGATAAAATTTTCATCATTTTGAAGTCAGAAAAAAATGATTTTAAAATCCTAAACTTACATAGTACGCCAAACTTTTGTTCAGGTCATCATCAGTGACGATCTTGGCCTTCGCGAAGTCAGGGTTCATGCCACCACCCTCCGTGATGAGCAGCATCAAATCCAGTTTTCCCGTAGACTTGTAGTTGACACGTACATAGTCGTCCATTTTCTTGCCTGGAAATCAATATTTTCCATCAGGTGAGACAGTGGGCTTTCAAAGGCTTTTTAGAGAGAAAAAACTAAGTATGCATATGATTCAACTCCTATGTTTAAAATATAGATGGTATTATTTAGACGGTAGAATTTTTAACGCTTTCACACTCACAGCCCCTTTAAGTTCTATGACTTGTGTTGTGGGTGCCGGAAACATTCACATCACAACCAGAACCAGATACACAAATTTCCCTAGGGTAGAAAAATTGTGCTTCAGCCAGGAATCGAACCTAGGACCTACAGAGCAGAGTGCAGAGTGCCTTCCTTCCCATACTGGGCCAATGCACAATGCACCGTTGATTAGAAGGTAAACAAGTAACCAACTACAAATGGCAATTTTTTTTTTATTCATGATAACCTTGACTGCTATTTCACCTGATGGTAAGTGAAAATGTGGTCAACAATAGAGCAAGATTGCCTAGAAGATATTCACTCGCCACCTAAAGACTCCCATATTGTATTTATCAGGGAACACAAATTAGGGTAAGGAGTTCCATTCCTTTGAAGTTCGCACAATGAATGCAAAAAAACCTGAGTCTGTGTTACCTGATAAATACAATATGGGAGTCTTCAAGTCGCGAGTGAATAGGCATCTTTTAGGCAAACGTGCTCCATCGTCGACCGCATCGTCACTTACCATCAGGTGAGATGGAGGTCAAACATTTGCCTATATAGAATAAACAACAAAATGTGGAAGTTAAACACTTCATGCGCATTTGTGGAATATCTACCATAAAGTGGTGTCACTTAGCTGTTTGTCCGATTATAGAATGGGGATGGAGGAACTAGATTGTGTAGTCCATAGTTTACTTACAAATGGTATCGATCATTTCGGAAATGTGAACCGCAGACCTGTGAGCAGGAACTTTATCTTGCAGAGTGTTGCCACTAGCATCCATCCTGAAGTTGCCCACCTGGAAAATAGCAAATTTTTATAAGTATTATTTCTCAATACATTTTATCCATATAGGGTCACCTATTATTTTATGCTGAATAGACAAGCAGTTGACCACTATGTCACCTGATCGAAAGTGATGATGGACTTTGCTGTCTGCCTCTGAATTGACAACCCATTTGGCAAGTTTCTACCCTCAGCACCGAGGGACTTGGGTTTGATTACCAGAATACAATTTTCCTTCAGAACGGAAATTTATTTTTCTGGTTCTGGGTGCCATTGTGTATGACACGGATATGTTTATTTTCGGCACCCACATTCAAGTCTTTGAGCTTAGTGTGGGTGCTTTTGTTTTTATGTAATTTTTGATAATAAATAAAACAAAATATATCTATATGTTCTAATATTACAAAGAGGTAAAGTTTGTGAATTTGTAGGTAATCTCTAGATCTACTGAACCGATTTTGAAAAATCATTTCTCAATAGAAAACCACGTTACTTGTGAGTGTCATATGCAATGTTTTTTTACTCAGATGATGACAGGCGGTTCATTTAGTTCTTCTATCTATACATTTCATTCTATTAGTGTTACACGTTTGGATAAAGAAGTAGCCTATGTGTTAATCCAGCTACCTCCATACCAAATTTCATCAAAATTATTCCAGCCGTTTGAATGTGAAGAAGTAACAAACATATAAACAAACTCACAAACCTTTACCTTTATAATATTCATTTTATTGTGCGTGTGATAGTGTGATTGTATATAGAACTAGAGACCTTCGCTTTACTTGGTCAATGAGTTGTAGATTACACTTTGTACCTATGAGATATGCACAGATAAAGTAACTTAGTAGATGATTAAAGGATTTAGATATATTGTATAGGTAATAGAAAATTTTCAGTCTGAATGATATGCCCCATTAAAATTAATTTGTTTATTTATCAAAGTTATGCATTTTTCTACTAACTGCACATAAAAGGAGGAGGTTCTCAGGTAGACTGTTAAGACATAAGATATTTAAATTTGATTAAGATCTGATTAGTAGTTCTTGAAATATCGTCAATAATGCGTGTTTATCCACTAAATCTGATCAAGGTTCTGATGAAAAATCGGTGAAGTGGTTTTTTTAGGCTTTGCTTGTGTTTAATTATTTTAAGCTTTGCTTGCATTTAATTATTATATTGGATTGCACTAAGGAGGATAATCAAAGTGTAATATCTTATATCCTGTAAATTTCATACGTAAATCAGCCCAATATATTTTAATATTATGTAAAAATATAATATAATAAATACATAAACTTAGTTTGTAGTTATCTTTAGGCATATTTTCTTACCACCCCATGATTACTTACGTCAATTTTTTTCCATTTATCTATTTTTTTTATCGCAGCGTCGAGCTCCAAAAAGATCGTCCGGCAAACTGAAATGATTGTAAAAACATTTTTATTACTAAAAGTAAAGCGATTATACTAGAATAACTAGTTTCAAATACACACCAAGACATTTCAAATTTTTAGGATCAATTTTCACCGATGTTACAGCGCAAAACAATGCGAATATTAAGAAAACACTTTCGAAACGCATGGTAATAAATGGACACGTTTTACGCGAGTATTTCAGGTAGAAAATTATAATCTATTCACGATAAACTGCCGAAAGATATTTTCCTACGTGTATCCAAGTTTATCTCTTTTGATAAATACACGAACAGTTAGATGATTGGTTTAGATTTTGACAGCTGTTTTCATAGGGAAAGTGTTTTATTGGTCAAACTTACATATAATGTTACAAAGTTAAAAATACAGACAAATCCAGAATAAATTGATAGAATTTGAAATACATTTCGTTTGCGTTGGGTACTATTGGTATTGCTGCTACAAAATAATATTCACTTTTTAAGCAAAGGTGGGCGAGAGATGTCTGTTGGGATAAAGTTATGATGGGCTAGCATATAATGGATTTTTTAAATATATTATTATAGTTGCTACTCCTATCTGTTCTAATACCACATGTTATCACATAATTATGTTAAGTACTTTGGAATGGCATTTTGGTGCTAATTCATTTGATACCCATCTTGTGGCATTTATAATAAAAGGCTTTATACATCAGTGATAAAATGTAAGAAAATAATTTTAAATGTAAAAATCGGATATCCTTCTTTTAACTAGTCTCGTAACAATGCGAGAAACCTATCGTGAGTGAAACATTAAATAAATCCTTCACTCCAAATTATAGTCGTTTCAGCGCGAGGCGCGCGGGCGCGCGGCGGCGTAAAGTGATTTCAAATAAAGTAAGGCACCTACGAACTTTCACTTTTAGAATTTATTGTGATTTTTCATCAGATATGTGTGATAGAATCATAATATTTGAATACAGGAATTGAATACAAAGATTTCCTTAATTCCCATTTTATTCGTTGTAATTATGCATTAGCACTCATCACTGGAATTCGCGTATGTTATAATAACCAAAGGTTTGACTAAAGTGTGCGTTTTTAAAGACATTTTATTTTCTTGTATCACCCTTCTGAAGAAATGACAGTAAATTAACGGTAAAAGCTTGAGATTAAAACATGTCAAGTTGTGTTAGTCTAAGGGTCAAACAGTCATCCAAAATCTTTAAAAACCTTATTAGACTTTGAAAAAATAGGTAACATAAAATAACAACATGGCAACTCAAGTATGTCAATCTATGGCCGAATCTACCTGAGTTGTCCATGGTCAGAAAATAGAGATTGGCAAGTCATCTCATAGATGGCGCTAAAAAGCAACATATGTTTTCTTTTTGTATGACTATCGGAGCATGAAGGTTGACGCAATCATGACAAAACCTTTTTATAGTTTTTATATTTTAGTTACAAAGTTTATAAACTAAACCTTAATTTTTAAGATTCTTAACATTTAACGAATATTTTTTTGTGTTAAAATCACCTGTTTCATTCATGTTAAAAAGTATTTTACGGCCCCTCGCGTTTCCCTCGATCGCCATTCTCCGGTTTTCCGACCTCCCGCTAGCCCCTCCCCCCACCAATCAACGACCCAACCAAACCAAAACCAACAGTTCGCGTTCGGTTTCTATGCGCTCTAGACGTTTGTCGAACGTTATGTTTAATTTTCATATGCACTTAAAATTGTTTAGAAATCTCAAAATACCTTAAAAATCATCGTTATCTCGTCGAGTAGTGACGTTCCTGTGAAATTCGTGACAAAATAATAGCATTTCAACAAAAAATAGAGGTAAGTGACTGGTTGTCAGATTGCGTCTTTTCTTATTCAAGTCTATTATCTGCTCTATCCTATAAAATATCTATATTCTGCTTAAAGAAATTAGTTTAGATGTGATTTTTATCATGTTTAGTAGTGCCATATTGCCTTAAATGGCTCATCCACACCTGTCCCATTTCCATACGCTAGGCCCCTTTTCGAGCTAGTGTACGTGAAATTTTATGTAACATATTGAAAAACTTGTTATCAATGTGCGACCGTCATGTGCATTGAAAAAACCCAGTTTCAATATGACACCGTGCGCACTCCACGGTCTCCACGACTAGGCGACTTGGCAACCCGCTACCCATTAAAACTTGTTATAGAAGTGTATCGGGAAGCGAATGTGTTATTGTCCTAGACCGGCATTTCCCTTTGTTTTCCGTGTGAAATCTTCTCTTTGTCCTTCGGTAGGGAGCGCTGGGCGCGCCGCTGCACAGGAATTTAGACTCTAGAAAAGTGGCATAATACAATGATGATATACATGGGTAGGTTGGGGCGCTCTGCCGTCCGCTCGCGTCGTTTCCACAATGCCTGTGTTCGTGCGTATCTACGTGGAGGACGTCAGTGTGTTCGTGAGGTAGTTTGTTTATAGTAACTGACCGTGTAATTTGGAATCTATTCCTTGTGCCACAATGTCGATAATCGCATATGCTTCGTCCCTCCGTCGCTGTTTGCCTATCGATCTTTGCGGGCGGCCAATGGCACATGTCGGTTCTGTCCTGCGCGGCCGCGCCTCGGTCTTTGGTGAAAGCCGGGCGATTGTCCGATGTACCTATTACAATTCTGTGCCTATACCCTATGATGACTATTGCCTTATCTATTTCGAGTGTTACGTCCCTCTCCCTCCTCTTCACCTTGCCTCCTCTCCAAATACCTACCTCGTAGATCATGCACAAGATTTTCAAATAAGAACGCGCCATATTATCGCTGATATAAATTGTTGAATGTTTTGTCGAGTTCTGTTTGCCGACCTCCGGCGTCACTGCGGGCGCGAGGGGAGGGAGCCAGAAATAGAAGCGCGGATTGGAAACGTGCGACGTGGCAACGTCGCCCGCCCGATCGCGCTCAGTGTCGGTTCAAAATGGCGTCTGTGCGTGATCGATACCGTGGTATTTGCGTTAAAAATGTCCGAATTAGTGATATATTCGGCAGTGGGTGGGCCCAAGAGTTACCCTGGAACCACGGGGGTTGAACTCCACACCCGGCTTCAGCTCACGGCCCGCTCAATATATGTACGTATCTCAACCATATTGCGCCGACACTGTCCCCCACATTATAATAAGTACCTACTTACATATTGTTAGAGCATGTTAGCATCTTGATGATCTAGACATCTGCTACATAACCATATCTCCATCTATTGGTATTCCCTTAGCATTGCGCCTGTATAGAGATGTTGATGAACTTTGGTAGGTACCTCTTTATGGAATGATTCAGTTGTTACATAACTTCACGCTACAACAGATAAAAATACGAAAACTCACCTATTTGTTTGAATATTTACTAGTTACCTGGACATAATCATACCTGAACACAGTATTGACTATTTTGTTTACCTATATAATAGATTATAATGATAGGTAACTTGAAATTCGCTATTACGCGTGTACGTGCATCAGGTAAATGGAAAACAAAATGGCGGCGACACTTATAAAATTAAGACGCAGTTGCGCAGGCAGAATGTTGGCAACGTCGCGTTTTAACGCTGTAATGGCGAGTAGTCAAGTCACTTGTTCGACTTCGATAAGAGGTTTCAAGGCTATTCATTTCGTATCCTCTGTTTATAACAATGGATAAATTTAATACGCGGGATAAACATGTTAAGTGCTATATACGCATTGGACCCACAAGTTATTAAAATGTATATCGAACTTAAACTTGTTTTCGTACTTATGTGTGGTTTACCACAAACAAGGCTCAACTAAATGAGGTTAATACGTAGCATCTTGCAAGTTTCAACAAGTACCTTACGTGTTATAAACAAGCATACAATCACACAGGTATCTGTGTATTGTGTGTATCTGTCCACACCAAGATACGAGTAACTGTAGTTACGTTCAGTCGTTATCACGACTGCAATCTAAATATAAATGTTTTGGTTCTCATCGACCCACATAATAATTATTATTAATAAGTATTAATTATAATTAGTGGTCTATTGAAGATTTGTCGAACTGTATAATTAAGAAAATAATTTTACATGCATATTAGAAGAACATTTCCATTGGCCGTTAATTTACCAGAATAGAGAAAGTTGTCAATCTCATATAACCCTATGGCGTTTTTTTTATGCATAATGAAACAATATTGAGAATAAGAAATATATAATAGCCTCATGTTTGGATTGGCTTCGTTTTATATTTTATCTTTTGTTAACTGATAAAATATTTTTATAATTGTCATTTCCAGCTTTGAACCAGAATTTTACATACTACTTCTCACGTAGTTTAGCAGATATGTAGAAATTCTGACAGATGAATGGATTGATGATCCTTAAATACGTAAACCTCTCTTAGCTTGGTTAAAAAAATTGGTGTATGATTGATGTAGATTTTTATAAATAGTAACATTTTAATGTCTATTTATTCCTGCTGGTGTTTAAAATACAGTTTTTTTACCAATATCTATAAATAAAATAGGAAATCGGTGCGATTGTTTATTTTAATGTTATACAGCAGTAGGTAATATTAACATTAAATATTTTACGATACTTACTTTGTTTATTAAAACATAATAATTATGGAATAGTCCTGTTATTTTGATAAAAATACTGGTTTAACGAGTTAGGATAACTTATTGTTATTCTATTGGCTGTGAAGTTTTCTTGTCATAAATAATCATATCGGTATCTTATACGTTCAGTGCTTTTTTATTTATTATTAATAAATTAACACATAAACATACCTTTAAGTAATAATAATAAGTATAATTATTATCCTAATCATGTTAGAGAACTTAGTATCCATTTTGTTTTATTATGTCAAATATATCATTTTATTAACATTAAAACAACAACAAAAAAAAAACAAACGCAATTACACTAACAACCCCACACTAAGTTCAAAGACTTGTATCGTGGGTGCCGGAAACATTTACATATCACACACACAAATATACCCAGAACCAGAAGCACAAATATCCTTTGGGCAGGAATTTGTGCTCCTGCCGGGAATCGAACCCAGAAAACAATCTGCCGGGTCTGTTACATTTATTATTCTTTCATCATTATATCCTTCCCATTTTCTTATGCATTGAAGATGGCATTACTTGAGTTCTTTTGGAAGAAAAGAGTATAGAATGGATTTCATACTTATACTTAAAAATCCTTTATAGTGAATACAATTTGTCATACGTTTTGTGACTGGCCTGATGATAGCCATCTTTTACCAAAAGTTGAGCGAAAAGTTGTTTGATATTGTTTTAGACCTTGATCGAATTACTCTTTTATAACCTTTAGTGCTGTAGTACTAGTTGTAGTTAGTCGCTTATTCTTCAATATTGCTTAAAATTTAATTACAAAATTTGTGTTACGTTGTAAATCAAGAATACATTGACGAGCTATATATAAAGTCTACTTAGCAAAAAGAAGAAAACATACAAACGAAAGCGAAAAAATATTAGCTGCAAAAGGAATATAATGGAATATAGTCAGGATTTAATAATAAAATAATCCTGAGTGTCACGAGATAAAAACTTATTTTGATAATGTATATTTTCTAAATTACTTTAAAAAAACGGAGTGTATGTTTGTAATTCGGTATACCTTTGAATTCTATCTACTGAATCTGAATATCTTCTCTGAAATAGAGATGTCCATTGGTTTCTAACACGAATGTAAAACACGCCCCAGGAATGCCCAATAGAATTGAGATCAGAGTTGTCACTGGCTTCTATATTTTTTGGACGGACATTATCGTAAATAAACAACCCATATTGATTGACAGACAACATTCCAGCATGTTCATTGCGAATCTATATATGGATTTCATACCCACGTCCCACTCCAGATGGCATTTTTCACCGAAATAGGCACTGTGTCACCCTTTGCAGAAATACAAGCCCACATGTATTGTAAACCTCCATCGTTTCGTATGATGATTTCTTTTGGAAACGTGTATGAGTAAAATATTTTTTTCGGTCGTCGGAACACTTAACACTTGTTGTCTCTCCCCTTATTATGAAACGTGTATGTGATAGGTTATGTGTGATGTGTAAATGTTTCCAGGACCTACGATACAATTCTCTGAACGTTGTGTGTGGCAGTGAGTGTGAAAGTCTATTTTTATTAAATATGAATTTTGGCTCATCTGAGAATATTTTGCCTTATTCATGGCGATTCGCTTACTATATTTATGATGACGTTTGAGATTCGGTTCATGTGTTCATAATAATATATCTATATAATACTTCAGTAAGGCGTCTTCTGACTATATATTCAATTATAGAATTGATCCTTTGAAACGGTATCAGTTGTTAGGATTGAAATTAAAATTGAATTCGAATCCTTAACATTGTCGACATAATTAACTTATTTCTTTGCTTGTAATTGATGTGTAGAACATTTAAGTTAATTTTTGCTCAAAATCTAAGATTGCTGGAAAGTAGAATGTCATTACAAAAGTTCTATAATCTACAGTAATATTTTTTATAATGATATAGTCGTTCCGACTTATGCCGATTATATACTGATTAATGATGAAAGAAACATATAATTAAATGTTATGTGTTAAATCAGCACGCCAATATTATTGTTTTTATAAATTTAATTTTGCATACATATTCAGGTCCCAGTAAGTATGTGAAAAAGTGATAAATACACATAAACTCCCGATACATATAATATATTTGACTAAAATTAAATACATATGTTAAACTATCCTTTTCAGGAATGGTTTTAAAACTGTTCTTTTATATTGCTCGTCAGTGTATCACTATTGATAAAATAATTGAATAAAATGATTATTGAGTACTAATACTTTGTTTTTCTTTTCACCTGGTCTATTTATAATGGCCGTTATGTTATATTTACACGCAGAAATTTAACCTACTGTAAAAGTTTTGATTAGTGTTACTACTAACATTCTTAGTTTGAAATTGAACAATCACAATTCATTGTTGTGAAATGAAGAAATGGAACACGATGACATTGCTATATAGTTCATAATTATTAATTTATACTTCAAAGAGAACAAAAAACACTTCATAAATGCAATAGTTCTCGTTAACAATATTTCTCGTTAACATGGTGCTTGTTTGTACTCGTATAAAGACTTGTAATTACCTACTGTTACGTTCACTTGCTGTCATGGATATCTTTATCTGGTGGTCGGTATGATGTAGATGAATACAGCTCTAATTTCTTGACCAAAAGATAGCCTCCAAGATATAAAAAATAGACTCGTGGATAGCTATAATATACACAAATTGTGCATATTCTATTTTTTTTAATTAACTAAAGTTAATGAATTCCTAAGAGTAATACCCATATGAAATTTTGTTTTTTAGTTTTGCCATTTTCTTAATATCGCCATAAGCCTAAAGCCAACACTAGCCATATCTAGCTAGCTTATATAATAATTTAGATCGCTAAAATGCAAAATTAAATATATTTCTAATAGAATAGCATGGCATGATAGGAAGGCCTCCACGGCTTTCATGCCATGCTACAATGTATGAGTGACTAACAAACACACTTTTCTGCTCAGTGTTGAACCTAAAACATATGGTAATTTGTCTTTGTATTAAGTGAATCTACTTCCA
The DNA here is from genome assembly GCA_948107665.1 of Lomographa bimaculata. NCBI lineage: Eukaryota > Metazoa > Arthropoda > Insecta > Lepidoptera > Geometridae > Lomographa > Lomographa bimaculata. Next base: position 9,285,908 of record OX403612.1, on the reverse strand, counting down.
AAAACAAAACAGTCTTGATGTTACACGAGCACGAGCCCATATTAACTTTCGTATATCCCCACCACCATATGATACGTCTTATTGTACCCATCGCTCAATATAACACGTTTCTTCTCTATCTTGTTGTTAAGGCGATCCAACTTAGGCATCATGTGGCCCACATTTTATGTGTATTTATACAATAAATATATATGCACCATAAATGTTTTGCAGTAACTGGTTGACTAAAATGTATTGGATAATTTTCCTATCTTGCCTATCTAGGAGTTGTAAGTTTTGGTTGTTCGATGTGTTTAACTGCGTTCTAAGTTGTAACTGTTGTATAATTTTAGAGAAAGGAGATTTGTTTTGGTCCACCTCCTCCGGCGCGCCGCGGCGCGGAGATTGTGGCATATCATGTAGTGGCAGTGGCAACTGGCACGTCCGTTTCGCTCGTTATTGAATTCGAAGGCGGCGTTGCCACTCCGCTCCAGGGTGCGAGCTCGATTACGTCCGCTCTCTGATCAGCCCGCGGCGGCCAGTGGCGGCGCTGCAAGCAGTCAGTCGGCCGCGCAGCTCGGTACGCGACGTTTGTCTGTGGAGGGCTCCGCTCGTCTCCCTCTTGCCCCGATTCGATACTACTACGAGTGCGACCGAGACGGAGCGTTTGATAAACTGAGACGCAAGATGGCGGTGTCGCAACCTCGCCCACCTGACCGTGTTGACGCCGCGCTTGAAAAAGTTGCGCCGTTGCGCTATTTGGAGGCGCACGAATGTGCCTGTGCGGAGCGTGTCGTGACGCGCTATTATCTCAATTTATTGTCTTATAACAGTTTTTTAAGTTAATATAAAGTATTTTCAACGTGAAAACATAGAATTCAACGTGTTCTAAGCAAGAGATCAACGGTATGTAACAAATTTGTGTTAACTTGACGCTATCAAAGGCTAAACGCTATCTCCATTACGCAGATAAAGGAGTTAACATCTCATTGGTGTTATAAGTAGGTTAATATCAGTTCCCCTTCGAATAACATCAATTCGCATTGACGACCAGTCAGTCGCACGATGTAATTGTTGGTATTTAGTCGCCATTTTCTACGTCGGTGACGAATACCACCGCGCCGTCCTCGTTTTCCCCAGTTCATTGTAAACCGGACTCTACCGCACTATTCCGAAAGATGATAGTCCTTATCCGACTTAGTTTTTCTTCAAATAAGAACCGCTCGCTATGATTCATTCTTGAAATTATAATAACATTTTCGTTTGTGACTGTACCACGAAAGACTTTAACTAAGCAGGACGTCGATACGTAGGTAAGCGAAAAATGGCGGGAATGTCTTTCTGATATTGTTTTGCCAACGCTGCATGTAAAAACACGCGATACGCCTTGCGCTATCTGGTTGCTGCTTTCCCGGTCCATTCGTTGTAGTGCACCGTACCGAGGTGTTATCGATTTGTGTACGTTTTTCGCTATAAATAAGTCCGAGTTTGTGTCATCGCCGCGCCGTTGCCTCTTACTTACCAGACCGGTTTAGGAACGGAACCTGTGTGGGTGCCACTGACTGAATGCCTTGAACGAAGATTCGAAATTCCTATTTAAAATGAGTTTTGTCTGAAATTCAATTTACCAAATAGGTACGTGCACAACGTGTCGTGTTTTTGATTGCGTAATAAGATTTTTACGGCACTATTTGGTTATGCGGCACGCTGAAGCAGTCATGTTGACCGAGCTCAATTATTATTGGGACTAGAAAGTAGGAAAATTAAATACCGCCCAGTAGTTCATAGCTTTCGTATTATCGTTCACGAGCCAATTTAAGAAAGGAAAAGGGTGACTAACACCGCATTGCTAATTTGAAAAAAAATATGACCAATGATTTGATAATTTCTCTGCCGTACATTTGCATTATTCATCAAGTGTTTCAAGGATTTAATTAAATAAATGTAGCGTGCAAAAATTGGATCAGATTCTTACTGCATGCTATGTTCAGTTAAATCCTTGCAAATTTTTGTATAATAAAACTAAACATCCGGTCGTTCGCATTAGATAGAGCAGATTCACATAATCAGCGTGCTTACACTACAGTAAACGCGCGGGGAGTATATTTCACAACTGAGAAACATTTACAATCATACATAATATTTTAGTTACGAGAAAAGATCGTAGCATTTAATGGCTCAGTAAAAAACTACTATGAATAATCATTTTTGCTATAATAGATTGGGCACAAGTGACAAAAAGGTGGGTGAATGCATAAAACATTGCGACGAAACAAAAATCCACGTGATTTTCTTTGACCTTTCGTGTAAAATATAGTATTTTAACTGATATTGCCTTCATAACTACATTACATTCATAAAAACTGAGAACTAATTGCTGAGATATTTTAAAACTGTGAATTGATGATACAACCTACTGCAGCTAGTTTTTTTGAAACGAAAGAGGTGATCTATTGCATGTGCTTATTGTACGAACGCATGTGATCATTCTGTTTTAAAGCCTTGTAAATCATGCGTCAAATGCATGCACCAAAGTTCGCTAGGCTTGATCAATTATGAAGTCTGTGTCTTCAAAGGCTTACAACCCTTTGTTTTAACCTTATTTTAGTTTTCATAGTAAAGGGATCATTAAAATAACACAAACATGGTCATATTGCATAACATGCTTGTAACCATGCGACTATTTCTTAACCTTGTAAATAAATTGTCTGAATACCAGCCCAGGATGTGAGATACATAACAAAATTAGGCCGCGTGTCGATATTTTTAAAGTCGCATGTAAATGCAGCATTAATTGTCTAAATGTTCAAGGAAATAATTGAAAACTAAAGGTTGGTTTTTTTTATATAATACAAGTTCGTGAATGAGAACTGTGCCGAATGAACAGTGTAACTTTTTATTGGTGACAAATAAACTTTTCGAATCGGCCTTCAACATTACAGTCCGTACGTACTGTATGTCTGACGTAGACGACGTTAACATTATCATGCATCATCATGGATTTTGGAAATATAATGTGCGCAAATTTCACACACTCCCTTACCCTCTAATACCCATCTCTGTTGCGAGTAATTTCTATTCGAATTGAGCAATATTTAACATTGTTGATTAGTTTTGTCGTTTTCGAATTGAAACCGTTCGCAACAGAGATAGGTAATAGGGGTCGTAAATGCGCAAGAACGCAAATTTGTAGATTTTTTATGTGAAATGCGTTCGGTTTTGGAGGGAAATTCAAATTTCTTCGAATCTGTCGTCCTTCCATAAAATAATGTACAATACAAAGAATGACATTCTTGTTTGGGGAGAAAAGGTTTGTCAGTGTCATATCAAAACTGATTGCAACAGTAATATTTTGGTAATGACCGTTTTCCCGCCGCGCCTTCCCTCATTACACTCACGACTGTCAATTTGTCACATCACCATTGAACATTTTGTTGTGTTGTGAATTGTGATTGAATTTGTAACGGAAATCCGAATTTTAACGAACTTGCATTATTCGAAATACAAAATTGAACAGCTAGTGCTAAACACAAACTGACGATGCTGACGATAACGTGACCGAACGGCTCATTCAAATTCTTTGAGCATTCATGTGAGATTTTATATAATAGGATTAATCGTAAACTGCTTCTATTCAACGGTAATACATGGAATAGTATGAAAACGTCGGTGCCCTTATAATCCAACTCTAGGCTGTCCTATAATAATTATTGTTAGGTCTATTTAATATATGTAAGTTAAAATTCGAAATGGCTTGGACCATGTGGCTAACGGCTCATAACCTCATAATATTTGTTTTTATTGCAATCCTTCAGTTATCACTTACATTTTATGCTTTCTGATCACCTCTAACTGGTCCGTGTAACATTCCAGGTGATCGTGTGATGGGCATCGCCTGACCGCGCCATGATGAAGAGAACGGCGGCGGTGTCTCGGCTGACTCCCGACGACTCCTCGCCGCAGCACCAAAATGCACCACAGGTGAGCATTGTAACTTGCCAATATTATTATATGTCTAGACGAGCAGCCCAGTGCTGATATGACTACTTCATTCTAGTGTTGGATTGAAGTTGAGGTGCAGAAGTGATTTTCCCTCTGTGAAGCACTTATACAGCTCTTTTTTTTTAAGGCATTTGTTGTTGAGACTGACACAACATCTTCTGGTAGTTCTTTCCAATTATTATTGTGGACTACCGTTACTAAGGAAGTTCTGGAGCTTTAGTTTTTGCAAAGTCACGAATAAGCTAGATTTGATTTCCTCTGTCTTCCACCGATAACCATTATTGTGAGGTTCCCACCTCTTCTTGCATGTCACACTTATTTCACATTATAGAATCGTCATTTGAACCCATAGACAAGATTAGGACATAACTTAGATATACTTACTACTATACAGAAGTTTCTCTCGGCAATGACATTTAAATAAATAGAAACTCTTGTTATGACACAATAAAGTGAAATTCAGCTCGCATAGAACTGAATAGTAAAATTGATATTCAAGTCTCTTTCTAGCTCATATTTGTATCTAACATAAGCTAGATTTGCATCTAGCAGCCCGCAGTAACGAAACACCCCGTCATGTGTCAGATATGACAGTCACTCTGTCAAAAATGTGTGATAGAGGTTTTGTTTATTTACTTTTAATATAATAATCAAATAATTTACTAAAAAACATCTAAATATCGTGAATTTTTGATTAAGTATTAATTAATTTAATATATTTCTATATAAATTGATATTATATTATTTATCAATTTAATCATTGTAGCTTATACCTAATTGCCTTACATAATTTTATATGTATCCAATTCGACAAATCAATTCCGAGAGAAAATGTAGTTTACGTTGAAATCAGGCACGTTAATAGAGTTTTTTTTGTTAATTAGGGCAAAAATTTGTTACAATTATTGCAAATTAATTGTTTACACTGATACTAATGTTTCCATTTTAAAATCCAATTAATAACAACAATAATAAAAAAAGAACACAATAATATGAAAATCACATATACATGTATATACGATTAAAAATGTGTACAAAGTTTTGTACCTAAAGAAGATTAGATCCCAATCTTCTGACAACTCTGGACATCAATTTTACTATCCTTTTACTACTAATTGTTTTGAACGATCACCAAGGCCTCTATGTACATTTGAGAAGCTCGAAAAAATACCATTTTAGGTGATTTATGCCATATTCGTCCCGAGGGAGTTCGAGGCCCATAAAATGTGTATCATTCAAAGTTTTGTTGCTTGGGTTTCAGATAAGCAATATTTATAGTTACCTCTAGTTTGTGCTTAGATAATTGACTAAGCATTTAGTTAAGATTTAAGCGGTGTTAGATACGTCTAGGCAGCTTGAAAGAACCTGCATTTGTTAATAAGACAGATTTCGTCAAACTGTCATAATATAGAATCCAATCGATTATTAGTAGGCAGCGTAAGCTTTGGAAGTATGACGTGGTAGAAACAGCAGGAAAGTGCTGGAATCGATGGATTGTATGTGTGATGTGTAAATGTATACTATATAACATATATAACAAGTATTTGAACTTAGTGTGGGCCTGTGACTGTGAGTCTGAAGTGCTATAATTGCTTCTTTTATACAAATGTTAAATATTACGCTACAAAATTTATTTATTTTTTTGCTTTGCTTGCGTTTATTACATGAATAAGTAGCCTATAATCCTACAAGCTATGTACATTCCAAATTTTATCATAACCTGTTCAGCTGTTACATAGCGAAGAGAAAACAAACATACACACACACTAACTTTAGGATTTATAAGTGTGATATGTGAAAATTCTATCATTGAATATGGGAGTTGACTTTGACCTGTTTTATTTTTTTAAAGTAAGGTATCTAAATTCAATGTATATAAAATGTATGTAAAACAACATTTTAAATATTTAATTCACCTGTGTGAGTAATACCTAACTGGTTTGTTTATCAAAACATTACCATTTATCTAATCTAAATAAAAAGCATTATCAATGTTAAACAAATGGAATTATTATGTATTAAAAATCAAAATAATAAATCAAATCTGCCCATTGGCTTAGTTGGGTGAGCGTTCGCCTTCTAAGCAGGGGTACCGGGTTCGAATCCCGGCGGAAACACAAGTTTTCTCCCCAAGGAAATTTAGTGTTTCTGGTTCTGGTTGTGATTGTGTGTGTGATGTGAATATTTCCGGCACCCACGACACAAGTCATCGAACTTAGTGTGGGGCTGTGAGTGTGAAAGTCTTATGTTTATATTATAAAAAAAAATATCAGCATTAAATGTCAACAGAATGATAGAAGATAGAATGGTAAAAATTATATTCAGGCGGACAGCTGTGTGAGCTGATATGAACTTTATTATGTTATGGCTAGAGTTCCTATTTGTTTAAATACCTTTGCGGAGAGAAACTTCTGTAGTGTCGGTGCAGTGAGTTTTTTTTACCTGACAGGTTACAGTTTTCCTATCTCAAGAATGTGGCTTTCAAAAGGAGGTTCTCAATTTGATTGTATGTTTTTTTTTCTCTGTATTTATGTTACGCGATATCTCAGCCAATTATGAATCGATTTTGATGTATTTTTTTTTGTTTGGTAGAGTATATTTCAGATGTGGTCCCATATACATTTTATCGAAATCGGTCAAGCCAAAACCGAAATATAAGCGATGAAGTCGTTTTTTCAACTGACTTCAAAAAAGGAGGTTCTCAATTCGACTGTGTTTTTTTTGTATGTATGTTACGCGATATCTCCGCCAATTATGAATCGATTTTGATGATTTTTTTCTTGGTAGAGTATGCTTCAGAGGTGGTCTCATATAAATTTATCAAGCCAAAACCAAAATATAAGCGGTGAAGTCGGGTTTTTTTTAAGCTTTTACGTTTAAATTATTAACTTGACAAACGCGAGCGAAGCTGCGGGGCACGGCTAGTGGCCAATAAATACATTACATTTCATACGTCAAGCAAACAATTACTAAATCAGAACAGCGATAGTGCAGTATATCAAGTAAAGTCGATGCACCGTTCACCAAGGTTATACCTGACTTCGGTCAGGGCTTGGATGGTTTCCAATCCTCTTCACAATAAAATGTGTTATGGCCTTTTGGCGAAGCATACGTAGCCGAAGGACGCCGTGGCCAGTGGAGCGCGAATGCGCGAAAACACTTCGTTTTATCTATGTATATGTATAAAAAATAATTGATGTTTGTTCGTCCCGCAAAAACTCGAGTACGGCTGAACCGATTAGCCTAAATTTGGTTTTGAAATATTTGTAGAAGTCCAAGGAAGGTTTATTAACGAAAATATAAAGAAATTACAAGAAAAGTAGTAAAAACAACTATTTTATTTTTACCGACTTTAAAAAAGGAAGAAAGGTACTATGTTCGACAGTATGTATTTATTTTTTATGTTCACCGATTTCTCCCCATTTGTGCACCGATTCTCAAAATTCTTTTTTGTTTGTTAGATTATACTTCAGAGGTGGTCCCATATACATTTGTCGAAATCGATCAAGCCGAAACCAAAATATAAGCGGTGAAGGTTTTTCTAAGCTTTGCTTACGTTTAAATCATCCCATATAAACTGTTCGTACCTGTCAAAGGTTAGACACAAAATTAATTTCTGAACGCACTATAAATATTTGACCACAGACAAATGTGACTTATATGTATGTTGTCACAGTTCAGACAACTTTTATTGGCGGTACGAAGTTCGCCGAGTCACCTAGTACAATTATAAATATTGTTTTGTATCTTTACTGGCAAGCGCAGTGTCGGAAGACCACTCACAAGGTGGACGGACGACATAGTGAAGGTCGCAGGAAGACGCTGGATGCAGGCCGCTAACAGCCGTTCTTTTTGGAGATCTTTGGGGGAGACCTATATACAGAAATAGACATCTTGCGAATGAAATAATGATGATGATCAAAATCAAAATCGTTTATTCACATGGGCCCCAAAGAGGCACTCATGAAAGTTAATGAATCTATTGCCAGATCGCAAAATTACAGCCTATATTTATTATTATAGATCTTTATATACATATCCAATTCATGTGTACGTGTGTGACTGAACTCCTCCTAAACGGCTGAACCGTTTTTGAGTTTGTGTACAGCTGCATTTAAGAATGGTTTATATTCAAGCAGAATAAATATTACTTCAAAAAATAAGCAAAAAAATACATTTTCTCATGGACACAGAGGATTTGGTAAAGAATGAGTACTAGGCAAACATAAACATGAAGGAGGTAATATGTGGCAAGAGATACAAACAATATTATAGACACATCGATGTACAGTTGTATTACGATGTGTCGTAGCCGCTGCAAACCGGGCAGATATCTCCCTCTCTCATATAAATCAATACTGGATGCCTTGTCTATCTATACTATTCTATACTACTGGTAGTCGTGATGCCGGCAGGTCATGCACCTCTCGCGATTTACATCCTTACGGCATTGTTGTTAGAGTTGAGATTTGTTAATGGAAGCTATTCATAGCGCTGGATGGTTCATCAATGTGGGTGTTAAGACGTAATAAACACGTTTATTTTTATTTAAAGTGACAAAATTAAGTTTAACGTAACATGAATGACGTCGCCTCTGTTTGTTAAGAGTTTTGCCGCGAAATTGAAAAAATGGCGTTGTTGATTTTGTATAATTTTCCAAAACCTGTGATTCTTCGAGTGTTAATGTGTAATAATGGTGGATAATTAACCGTTAATACTTAGTAAATGTGCATAAGTATAGGCAAGTCATACAAAGTTGAAAAACGTGATTTTCGCCTTCGCTCCAAAACTCCAATGGAAGTTCTAGTCAAGTTTCTACCACTTTATTAGGGCATGACTTGACTATGACTGACTACTTGACTTTGACTGTGACTTGTGACTAAGACTTTTATAATGAAAAATAGAAATTGTTAATATTTGTTTAATATTTCGACTGAAGGACTATGCATCCATGGTCATGAAATAATAATAATTATCTGTTTGTTAACCCTCGACGAAAAAGAGGAGTGTTATAAGTTTGTTGTATGTTTCTGTGTGTGTATGTGGCATCATAGCTCCCGAACGGCTAGAATGATCTTGATTTAGGTTTTTGGTTTGAAAGGTGACTTGATCGAGAGTGTCCTTAGCTATATTTGGTAAAATCAGTGCAGTCGTTTTTTCAGATAATTTCGAGGGTATTCTCAAACTTGCGTGAAGCAGGCGTTAAACTAGTCACATTTTTTACCCGACTACGCCGAAATGTAAAGAGAGTTACGACCTGTATGTATCTAACTACATATATGTGTATAACAACCCACACGTAGTAACTATTAACGAATCTGTGCGCCAACACTAACAGAGATAAGTGTCGATAACCTCTGTTCATGTGCCATCTGCAACATATATATCATATGTATGTATGTATGTAATTCTTGCTGCAATTTTGTGATTACGTAAACATCTAAGATACATTGTATTGCATATATGCGCGATAACACGTTATTTACGAGGTTAGTTTCATATCTATTGAGATATTCTATTTTAAAAGGAAAGAAACAACTTTTTTACGCTCACAGCCCACACTAAGTTGGTAGACTTGTGTCGTGGGTGCCGAAAACAATCGCACACAAAATTATCACTTATACATAATTATTTCTTTACGCTCAAACGGCTGGACCAATTTTGATGAAACTTGGTATGGAGGTAGCTGACACCATGGAGTAACACATAGGCTACTTTGCTAATTCTTATGGGACTTATGCGGGTAAAACCGCGGGGCGCACCTAGTAATATTATAAAAGTCAAATAAAAACGTTTGTTTGTTTTGTCTTCACGCTGTATCGGCTGAACGGATTTGGATAAAATTTGTAATCTACATAGCTTATACCTATTCTCCGCCAATTATGAATCGATTTTGATGTTTTTTTTGTTTGGTAGTTTATACTTCGAAGGTGAACTCATATAAATTTTATCGAAATCGATCCAGCCAAAACCAAAATATAAGCGGTGCAGTCGGTTTTTTTCACTTTTTTTGCGTTTAATTATTAACTTGATTAACGCGGACAAAGCCGCGGGCATTTAGTTAGTAATTACTAGCCGTGCCTCGCGGCTTCGCTCGCTATTATCAAGTTAAAAAGTAGCCTATGTGTTAATCCTAGGTATAAGCTATGTACATTCCAAATTTCATCCAAATCCGTTTAGCGGTAAAAGCGTGAAGAGGGAACAAACATACTTACACACAAACTTTCGGATTTATAATATTAGTAGGATTATATTTCTTATAAAAGCCTCACACTCCAGAGCTCTGTTGTTTTATCAAATCGAAACATTCGTTACAAATTTACAATACATGCAATCAAGATTTCAATTTCCGATTGGTTACAATAATACAGGAATCTCGCTTGATTTCGAAAGTAGTAAATAGCACATGAAAAACCTAATTAAAATTTAGATGCAATTGAAAGGCCGCACAGTTGGCAAGATTTTTTATGCCGGATAGGCAAGCATTTGACCTCTATCTCACCTGATGGAGAGTGACGATGCGGCCGAAGATGGAACATGCTTTTCAGAACCATTCACTATATACTTGAAGACACCCAGATTGTACCGTTCAGGAAACAAAGACGCAGGCGAAGAGTTTAAAAAGCATAAGCAAAGTCAAGTAAAACAGTCAAGGTCCAGTCATAGTCAAGTCATGCCCTAGTAAAGTGGTAGAAACTTTACTAGAACTTCTATTGGAGTTTTGGAGCGAAGGCGAAAATCACGTTTTTCAACTTTGTATCATTTGCCTACACTTATGCACGTTCACTAAGTATTAACGGTTAATAATCCACCATTATTACAAATTAACCTCTCGAAGAATCACAGGTTATAGAAAGTAAATACAAAATCGATGACGTCATTTGTTCACTTTCGCGGCAAAACTCCTCATTACTATTGTTTGCGCCACATAGGACGCACCTGGAGGCGACCACGCCCGCGCCTTCCCTTCGTACCAAATGCGTCCTGTGTGTATCCTTAAGACCACATAGATAATAATGTACCAGAAAGTTGTTGGCCTGCTGTGCGGCATGTGATTTTTTCCGGCACCCCAGTATTTTAACATGGTGCGGGGCTGTGAGTGTGAAAGCCATATGCAGAGTAAGAAACTAAAGCAATGTTTAATTTAGTTTTTTTTTACTTTAATTTATTTATAATAGTGTTTTTATTAAAAGGACGTATAACGTCGTATAGCTAAGGATCATGGCCGCCTAGATTCTAAATGCTCGCCTCGGAGGCAATGTACCTAGTCTTTAATAAGGTCAACTAGTGCATCGATATGACCGATTTGATACGCCACAAGCTTAGTGTCAAACATATACATTATCCTACTAATATTATAAATCCGAAAGTTTGTGTGTAAGTGTGTAAGTATGTTTGTTCCCTCTTCACGCTTTAACGGCTGAACGGATTTGGATGAAATTTGGAATGTACATAGATTATATCTAGGATTAACACATAGGCTACTTTTTAACTTGATAATAGCGGGCGAAGCCGCGGGGCACGGCTAGTACTTTATATAAGTTTATTATTAACTGACTTCAAAAAGGGAGGTTCTCAATTCGACTGTATGTTTTTTTATGTATGTTACGCGATATCTTCGCCAATTAGATATAGAAATAAGAAACTATTTAAATGAAAATCTAAGAGTAATGCTTGTTAACTCGCTTGTACTCTCTAAGCTAAATTATGTCGACACCGTTTATGGTCCACGCATCTTTTCAAAAACTTCTCGCCTCATTCAGCGTGTACAAAACGCTTGCACTCGTTTTTGTTATAATGTCCCCCCCCCCGTTCCCACATAACCCCCTTTTTAAATTTGCACAACATATTAAACATGAAGAACAGAAGACATCTGCATCTTGCCACATTAATGTTTGGTCTTGTTAAGTCACAACAGCCCCACTATCTTTTCTCTAAATTTGTATGGGCTCGTGACGTTAACAAATACACAACCAGAGCCTCATCTTACCTACTGCGCACACCACGACACGAAACTGCAGCATTTCGTGGCAGCTTTCGTTTTGCAGCCACGAAATGCTGGAATTCTTTGCCCCCTCCATTACGAAACATTAAAAGTACAATAAGTTTTAAAAGAAAATTTCAGAACCTTATTATAAATAAACAGAAAGAGTCTATTATTTAATTATTATTATTATAATTTTTTTCAATCGTTATTTAATTCTTTTTGGTTCTATAGTATGTTTTACTTAATATATTTATACAAAGACACAATTATTTATTTTTATTTATATTATTGATTTTTTTTTTTTTTTTTTTTTTCTTTCGTTATTTTGTTGCCGTTTTCGTGGTGTTGCGCATTTCAAATGCATATAGTCTTTTGCGATTTACTTAATATCTTTCATTATATATATATATATAACTCTTATCTATACTAATCTATACTAATATTATAAAGAGGTAAAGTTTGTTTGTTTGTTTGTTTGTTTGTTTGTTTGTTTGTTTGTATGTAAAAGGTAATCTCTGAAACTACTGATCCGATTCTGAAAATTCTTTCACCAATAGATAGCTACACTATCACTGAGTGTCATAGGCTATGTTTTGTCGGGATAGAAGTTAGTTATCAGTTCGAAATAATAATATTCGTAAGACAAGTCGGAGAAAAATTTGCTAACTCTCCGCTCTATCGGCGTACGCTGACTAAACGGTAAGACATAGTTGAATACAATGTATGGCAAAAATGTTGGCCTTCATGAGTTTTACAAAAAAGTCCGCGACAGCATATATCTAAAATGTATGTATAGCTCAGAAAATATACTTTTCTTTGTTAAAAATCTGAAAAAAAAGCGGCCTCTGTTTAGTTGGCTTTTTGAGACATTCAGTATTAATCCTTATCAAAATAAACTATTTCATCGTCTTACGTAGTTCATGGAGATACATTTTGCTTTTTACTGCATATGATTTGGATAAATAGTAGTAGAAATCGTTAAGTTTATTTGAGGGTGAAAACGGTGGATACGTCTATGTTTTGAACCGACTAACATAAGAAGGGGGATATAAATTCGACTGTTTTTTTTTGTTTAGTCTTATTATGAAGTTTGAACTGCCCGCTAGCGTAGTTAGGTGGGCGTTTGCCTTTAAAGCACCGGGTTTGATGCCCGGTGGGAACACAGGTGTTTTCCCACGGGAATTTGTGTTTCTGGTTTTGAGTATGTTGTGAATGTTGTGTGAATCTTGGATGTTTACAGCCCTTTGATACAAGTCATTGAACTTATTGTGGGGTTGTGAATGTGAAAGCGTTTATGGGTATGTTTTTTAATATTTACTACCCGGCCGACGCCCCGCCGGGCGGGTCGTTCCTGAACTTTGAATTGCTCGCTGGCGTAGATGGGTGCGCGTTCGCCTTCAAAGCAGCGGGTTCGATTACCGGTGGTAATTTACCTAGAAAATTTATCTCCACGATAAATTTGTGTTCCTGGTTTTGAGTATGTTGTGAATACTTTGTGAATCTTGGATGTTTACGGCCCCCCGATACAAGTCATTGAACTTAGTGTTGGGCTGTGAATGTGGAAGTGTGTTTATTTGTATTATTATTTTTTAACCGGGCGACGCCGGGCGGGTCATCTTTTGAACTATCTACTCGCGTAAATGGGTGCGCGTTTGCCTTCAAAGCAGCGGGATCGATTCGCGGTGGAAACAGAAGTTTTCTCCCTACGGGAAATTTGTGTTCCTGGTTTTTAATATGTTGTGAATCTTGGATGTTTACGGCCCCACGCTACAAGTCACTGAACTTAGTGTGTGGCTGTGAATGTGGAAGTGTTTATGTGTAGATTTTTTAACCGGGCGACGCAGGGTGGGGAATCTTTGAACTTTGAACTACCCACTGGCGTAGATGAGTGCGCGTTCGTCTTTAAAGCAGCGGGTTCGAATCTCGGTGGGAACACAATAACAAAAGTTTTTTCCCCACGGGCAGTTTATGTTTCTGGTTCTGGGTATGACGTGAATGTTGTGTGTGTGGTGTTAATTGTTTACGGCCCCACGACACAACTTATAGTACTTTTACAGTGGGGCTGTGAGTGAGAAAGCGTTTATATGTAAGCTTTTGTTTACCCGGGCAACGCCGGGCGGGTCAGCTAGTCATTAATAAAAGTATATTAGCAGTTTTTCCTTATTGATGTATAGTTTTTGTGTATGTATGAATTTATTTATTTTTTATGTAATAATTTTATTTATATCTTAGACTTGCCGTACGTCACCCTACACAGGTCGGAGCTGAAAACCAGCGCTGAGGCTCTGTCTTCAGCATTATGCTGAGCTTGCAGACCTTTTCCGGCAAACTGGAATAACAATAACGTTCTTCGCATTCGGTTTATCATATAATAATAAATGTTAGTTTAAGGTAGTTAAGTTAAGTTAAGTTTGTCGGAATAAATGATTATTCTATTCTTCTTCTTCTATTCTATAATTATGAATCGATTTTGATGTTATTTTATTGTTTGGTAAATTATACTTCAGAGGTGCTCCCAATATACATTTTATCGAAATCGGTCAAGCCAAAACCAAAATATAAGCGGTGAAGTCAGTTCTTTTGAGCTTTGTTTGTGTTTAATTATAACGAACAATTAACGTCCCCACATTCTCATCCCCGCACTAAGTTCAAAGACTTATATCGTGGGTCCCGGAGACATTTACATCACACTCAAAAAATATACACACAAATTTTTGTATGGGCATGCTCCATACAAAAACGTCACACTCATGCGCGTTCTCACTAGAACGTGCATGAGTGTAGGCAAATCTTCTAAAGTTGAAAATGTTATTTTTGCTTTCACTCCAAAATTCCAACTGAAGTTCTAGTAAAGTTCTTCCTCTTTATTAGGTCATGTCTTGACAATGCCTCTTTTACTCGACTTGGACAAGGACTTCTATATAACTAGAAATACTTTATTTTTTTTACACTGGCTAAATGCACGAGATTGCGTAGCCAAAATTAAAAAAAAAAGGAACGAGTGAATCAACCCACGAAGATCTCGTAAACAACTAATCTAAAACACGTTTCTATCGTTTCAAACCAAAAGTATAAAACTCCAAACATTGTTGACTCACTGACTGTTTCCACCAACATAACTTGGCACATGATAGTTCCGACAAATATTTCAATTTAAAACCTTATTTCTAGGGTAATTTAATGTCATAATGCACTGCTGTCACAGAAATAACATGAGAGCTAAAACCGGTGTATCAGTTGCCGTATTATTTTTAGTTTTCACCACGCCTTCGGTCTCTCGATCCACAATACGAGTAAACAGAAATGCGTGTACGTCCTTGGTTTTAGTTTGCAAACGAGATATCGTAGACGTTTCATCCGTTCTATATCGGGGTATCGGGTTCGATTCTTGGCGGGAACAGAAATTTTCTTCCCAAGGAAAATTTGTGTTTCTGGTTCTGGTTGCTCGCGACACAAGTTAACGGACTTAGTGTGGAGCTGTGAGTGTGAAAGCGTTTATGTTTTATGTACTTCTTTTTTTTGTCAGTCTAGCTGACCCGGCGAACTTCGAACCGCCAATAACAGTTGTCTGAACTTTGACAATAAACATATGTTTCACATTTGTCTGTGGTCAAATATTTATAGTGCGTTCAGAAATTAGTTTTGCAAATAGTTTTTTTTATTCCTTTCTTTGCAATTTCTTTATATTTTCTCAATTTTTAAACCTTCCTTGGACTTCTACAAATATTTGAAAACCAAAACTAGGCAAATCGGTTCAGTCGTTCTCGAATTTTTTTGAGACTAACAAACGTAAATTATTTTTTTTATAGATAAATATGCAAACACTTGGCCCTTATTATATATCACCTTAACCACGCTAACTCCGTTGCCGCTACTTTCAAACTGCAGGAGCTCTAAATAATAAAAATCTATTTTTATGCAGGAAAGGCAAGCATTTGACCACTATCTCACATAATGGAAAGTGATGATGCAGCCGGAGATGTGACATGCTTGCCTAGATGAAACACATTCACTCGAGACTTTAAAACTCCCATTATTTTTATTCGTTACCACGTGTTCAAAAATGGTACAAAGCACTTTTTCTGCAATTAGGCTAAACAAGCGAAAAGTAACACTTGTTTTTATTAAATTTTTAGGATTCCGCAAAAGAAAACTGAGTTCTTGTCTTTTTTATTAATTCACACATACATGCCCCGCACTAAGTTCAAAGACTTATAATATTGTGGGTGCCGGAAACGTTTACATATACCTAAAGATGATTTTCATATACCTATTCAAGTCCCACTTGTCACAGTTCGTCGAATTTAGTTTTATCATCGTGAACAATATGGCGTCTGGCGGTAGCCATATTGAATTTTGACAACTGTCATATATTTAGTGACAGTCGCATAACGAAGACAAATCGACTTGAGACTCATCAATATCGATCCATGCGTTTGGTCTGTAGAGTGCGACAAAGAAACAAACATACATATATAGGCTGAAAAACACATTACCATCGTCTTGCAGTGGGGTAAAAAGTATGGAACCATTGCAAGAGCCGTAGGTAGCACTTACCCGTCTTATATATTGCACGTGATTGTAAACTTGGGTGTTATATCCATTCCGATTTACCTAAACCCTGCACTTGAGGATCATGTTTCAATAATCAACAAAGGTTTTGAATTTCAATTACAAGAAATCAAAGTAAAGCCTAACTTCAAGGCTTGTAGTGACTTATAGGAAACTTAGGTATTTTGTTGTAAATAGTTTTAATTTAGTTTTAGGAAATATATGCGTACAAAGCGTTCTGCTTCCACGCTCATTATGAGCACTGCAAAGGAGTAGAACTCCTTGCTAGAGTCTGTGTTCCCAGATGAGTACAATCTTGCTGTCTTCAAGTCGAGAATGGATAGGTATTTTTTTGGGCAAGCATGCTCCATCGTCGACGTTAACATCAGATGAGATATGATTCGCCCGAAGATGTGACATGCTTGCCTAGAAGATGCCTATTCATTCTTAATTTTTAAGACTCCCAGGTTATACCCTTCGGGAAACAATGATGCAGGTAATGAGTTCCACTTCTTCGCTGTACTGATGATGAACGTATAGAAGCAAAATGCTTTAAGCGAACTGGAGGTATGTCAGCCATAAATGAATGACGTTTGACAGTTTGTCTGGTTGTTAGATAGCAAAAGAGGCATGGTGGAATTAACTCGTGTAATTGCTGCGCACACTTCAAAATGCAAACGATAGCACACCGATAGGCTTGCGACTATACGTCGGTGGCCGAGACTGCAATCTGGACTCGAATAGCTTATCGCTTGTCGGTCAATAGACTCCAGACCTTCAAGCGTGTACTTAGCGGATGCATCCCAGTTTTTCCTACTAAATACTTATACTCTAATGATATGTTTTATTGTTACAGATTCAACCTGGTGCCAGCAATATGCATACTTTAGCGCAATCAGCACCTCCACCTATACTAGGTAAGTTTTTGTGTTGTCTATATCTATTATGTAATGTTAGAGTTTCTATAACAAGACCTTTTAATTGATGAACAATGAAACAACTTTTTGATGAATTTGTGTTTCTGGTTGTTGGTGTGTTTGTGTGTGTGATGTGAATGTTTCCGGCGCCCACGACACAAGAAATCTTAGTGTGGGGCTGTGAGTGTGAAAGCGTTTTATTTTTAACTTATTTAACTAGAGACTGCCCGTTGACTTAGTTGGGTGCGCGTTCGCCTTCTGATCTAGGGGTATCGGGTTCGGTTCCCGCCGGGAACACAAATTTTATCTTCATGGAAAATTTGTGTACGTGTGTTGTGAATGTTTCCGGCACCCACGAAACAGCTGTGGTATTATGTGATTTACCGGAGCCTCGTTTGTTGATCGGCAGAAGCACGTGCAGTTGAGGTGTTGTAGGCGGGTCGCTAGTGTTATATAAAAGTAATGCTTGTTTAATTGAGAGTTTGAATTTAGAAGATATCTTTTGTAAGTACTGATACTGTAGGTCTATTCTGGTCGTCAAACTACGATCCGAATTCGAATCGTAGTTTGACGACCTTTCGACCGTTCGTTTGAATTGATTCGACGTCGATACGACAGTCGATCGGTTGAAAGTTCAGTCGATTCGATAGTTGACAAGAAAAAAAAAATATTCAAGTTCGACGTCGATGAAAATTATTTCATTAAAACATGAAATATGTGATGGATTGACAACACATCACAATGTGTCGTATAACCATAGAGTATAGGTCATATACGTGCTGGATTCTGGTAAATACCAGTTCTATTCAGAGCGAGTTCATTGCAGCCCAATCATCTTAACGTGTGTGCCAGTTACAACCAATGTCTCTGCAGGAACAAGCTATCAGTATATTGACCAATCTGCATAATGTCCCCTACAACGATACCGATCTTTGACCGATTGCCTTCACTTTACTTAATTCCACATAGAACATTTTTAAGTTTCGCGAACTGCAATCATGTTTTTATTGAGAAGACCGGGTATTTTCGCGCTCTTGTTTCCATAATAAAGTAATTTTGGCTAAACCCTGCCGAAACCCACATGTTGTGTTGTTTTAATCTCAATACGAGTGTAACGCGACACGCGTGGCGTGTTATTCTATAGAAATAGTGTAATTTCCACTATGGTATAGTTCAAAAGATTCATATTCAGAACCATGTTTGGTGTAATCTGCAAGTCTAGAGTAAATAGATATCTTCTAGGCAAGCATGCTACATCTTCGGCCTCATCATCACTTTCGATAATGAGATAGTGGTCAAATGCTTCCCTAAACCGAACCTATACCGAAAAAATAAACAACGGAAAACAGTCCAAGTGTTAATATAGGAACAACACCGGAATTATCTGTCTGTAGTATCAGTATGATAAGTAGAAACAAAAAAAGTTTACCCAACACACTTAGTATACCAAAAAAGTATAGCAACAAAAAAAAAACTATGGGTTGCACTCCGGGAGTGCCGGCAGAAGTGAAAACTTGTAAATTTTTCGCCGCGCGGTAGAAAGAAAGGGGGATATTACTTCCTCTCCTTTGTGTTACGAATTTTCCGTCTTACAAATTTTCGATCAGGTCACGTGTCCTGACGCGAGATTAATATTTTTTACCTATCCCAAAAAAGTGCACAACGCCGCTAAAGAAGTTTTCACTCCGAGAATACACGTAGGCAATGCTAAAGTAAATAAGAAAACAATGCAATATTCATTGTTTTATTATTACAATTATTTGCTCTCTCTTTGTTGCTGTTACTTTATGACCAATTTAAATTTGTTTGTTGATATGACATCGTGAAAGTGAATACCTTTTAATACCAGTTTACAAGTATTATGAGGTTTGTACTTGTTGCAGGTACAACAGCGATGTTGTCAGTGGGCGGCGGGTTTGGGCGGTCCCCGCGAGCCACGCCGCCCGTCATCAGCTACCTGAAGCCGGGCGGCGTGCAGTACGCGCCGCCTCCCACCAAACCGCCGCAGCAGCACAGGATCAAGGTAAACACACTTGCTGCTTCACAGGTTGACCTTGATCTAGTGACGTCGTAGGATCCAGCTAGCTACATGGGCACAGGTGTTCGAGCCGCGCCCTCCACTTGTTTTAAAAGCACTTTCTTTTTAGTGGTAGTAGTATGCAACAAGTTGTAGTCTTTGTTGGTGCCACGAATCCGAAACAAACCAAGAGAGACCTGATTAAATATGAGCCGCAGAACTAATGAGGCTAGCTTCAGAGTCATCAAATCATGTCACATATTCGGCCGCAATATCACATTCCATCAGGTGAGATAGTAGTAAAATGATTGCCTATTTGTCATAAGAAAAAGGTTAAACTAACCTTCAGTACGGCCGCCGAGCAAACTTAGCCTAAACTTACTTTATTATATTAAGTCGCACAATTATCTTTCTGTGTCAAAAAGAAACCTGCTCGTCGCTTTTAGTCAGCACTGTGAGAAAATTTACTTCGATTTTAGCAATACAATAAATAAATAAGCTTGGTCAACGGCTAGCTAATAAAAATCTTCAGGATGACATTAATTACCGTTTGAAGCCCGTGATATCAACACTTCGGCTGCTCTATTGAGTTCTGAACATCTACTTCTATCACGCAAAATTGAACTCCAAACCCGAGAGACTAAGGATTTTTTCTTCCACAGCCGAACCTAGGCCCGTTGCAGTCTGGGCCGCCGCCTCTGGGACGGCAATCTCCTGCTCCTCCACCTACCCCCCCACAACCTCTCCCCTCGCACTCCCCCTCTCCAGCCCCCGCTCAGCAGTTCCAGAGGCTGAAGGTGGAAGATGCCCTTTCTTACCTGGATCAAGTCAAGTTCAAGTTCAACAATCAGCCGCAGGTGTATAACGACTTCTTGGATATCATGAAGGAGTTCAAAAGTCAGACGTAAGTACTTTTCTTATTCTTTACTAGCTTTGCGCCTTGATTTGGTCGCATTTATCCTTATTAAGAGTCTCAATAAGTGTCAATTTTTAATTCTAATAAAGTAAGAGACGTTTATAAACAACAGCATTTTCCCACTTTGATATACCGAAATACCACGACGGACTGACCCCTCATAGTAAGCGACTCACCGGCTTTGAATTTGCATACATATGAAATTTCATCCAAGCCCGTCTAACTGTTGCAAAAAATTTACTGTCCGATGACTTAGTTTGGTGGCGATCGCATTCTTAGCAGGATATCGGGTTCGATTCCCGGCGGGAACACAAATATTCTCCCGAAGGAAAATTTGTGTTTCTGGTTCTGATATTGTGTGCGATGTGAATGTTTCCGGCACTCGCGACACAAGTCATTGAACTTAGTTTGGGGCTATTACGTGTGAAAGCGTTTAAAAATAACTCATATCTACGTATCTAATAGGGGTGTCTTTTGCAACACCGACACGCTGAGCGTGACGACGTATCTAACCTATTCAAAAGACACTAAATAAACAAGTTCCATGTAAAATGATGACATTAATTACCGTTCGACTACAATGATAATATTATTGGCTGCATTATGCTCTGATGAACCCCTATAAACACAAACAACTAACGCATATCTACGTATCTAATAGGGGTGTCTGTTGCAGCATCGACACGCCAGGCGTGATTACGCGCGTATCTAACCTGTTCAAGGGACACCCGGAGTTGATAGTCGGGTTCAACACGTTCCTGCCGCCGGGTTACAAGATCGAAGTCAAGAGAGACGGACAGGTGAGCTTCTCGTGATTCTTAACCGACTTGGAGATTGAACGGAAGCTAAGCTTAAAAAAAACCGACTTCACCGCTCATATTTTGTTTTTTGTTAAATCAATTTCGATATATAAATTCGTTTTTTTTTCCAAGTTTTTTTTGCTTGCTATCTCAGCCTGATGTAATCGATTCATAATTGGCAGAATAATCGCGTAACATAAAACAAAACATAAATACTGTCGAATTGAAAACCTCCACCTTTTTTGGAGTCTGTGGAAAAGTACGTTGAGTACTTTTCCACAATCGAAGTATACAACTGAATAAATTAACAAATCTAAAATATTTATTAGTTGACATAGGCATTGCTCATAGAATGCGGAGCCAAATCCAAAGAAAAATAAAATAGCGTCATCTCTATTTTTAACTGACTTCAAAAAAAGAAGGAGGTTCTTAGTTCGATTGTATGTTTTTTATGTGTTACCTCAGAACTGTTTTCTTGGTGAACCGATTTTGATGTTTATTTTGTTATTTTGCTTCCTATGTGGTCCCATTTAAATTTGATCAAGATATGACCAGTTTTCGAGTTTCCTCAATAATGCGTATTCATTTAATCTGATCAAGGATTCCAAAGATAAAGCGGTGAAGTCGGTTTTTTATGGTTTGCTTACGTTTAAATGATTATGTGAAACTTTATGGGTGGGCTTAATTTTGA
Source organism: Lomographa bimaculata (assembly GCA_948107665.1). Taxonomy (NCBI): domain Eukaryota; kingdom Metazoa; phylum Arthropoda; class Insecta; order Lepidoptera; family Geometridae; genus Lomographa; species Lomographa bimaculata. The sequence goes on along the minus strand of OX403612.1, from coordinate 9,264,048 downwards.
TGCCACAACCTTTTTTAAAGTGAATTATTGGGAGGTATTCAAATGTTTCACTGTATTACAAAAGTTTCAGTCATATTGCTGTTTTTTTTTAATGATGGTAAGAATGGAGAAGAGCTGATGATAAATTTTCTGAAGAAGCAAAGTCATACTCGACCGTCGCGCGTCTCTTCGTGTGGGAATCGGTCCACAAAAATCAAAATAGTTTATTCACATGGGCCCTAAAGAGGCACTCATGAAAGTTAATGACTCTACTGCCAGATTCGCTAAATTAAAGTCTTGAGAAGAACCAACCTCCTAGCCAAAATTAAAGTCTCGAGAAGAACCAACCTCCTAGCCAAAATTAAAGTCACGAGAAGAACCAACCTTCTAGCTAAAAACTAAAACGCTTCGTGTTTATTTTATCAAAAGAAACGCTTTCTAAATGTAACTGACCTTAAAATTTGTAAGGGGGCCTGCAAGACTGACTGTCGATGTCGAGTCTGATCTTGACTGTCTTGTGACGAAATATAGGAAGACTTAGTGGTTGTGATGACAATAATTATTATCCAACAATAGTAAATCATACTTAAATATAGTGTAGTGTATATTAATTTAGTTTAGTATTAGCGATAATTTTCGGGTAATTGATGTTGTATACGGCTTGACACGTAGAAAATGTCGACTTCCTTTGTAGTCGACTAGTTTCGGACAAATTAGTTGTCCTTCATTAGAATGAGTCAGACGCGCGATACGCAGAGGCGAGCGGCGAGCGGCCTCGGCGCGTGACTGGCGACGTGACCTCTGCGTATCGCGCGTCTGACTCATCCTGATGAGGGACAACCAATTTGTCCGAAACTAGTCGACTACAAAGGAAGTCGACATTTTCTACGTGTCAAGCCGTATACAACATCAATTATGTGTAATACTCACGATAGTTTTAATTTTCATAATGTTTCGAGTAATTTATAGTTGAACATGCCAATAAACTAATTTGAAAACCCGATTGCGTAAGAAGTGAGTTTACTTTTCAACCGACTTCAGAAAAGGAGGTTCTCAATTCGACGATGTTTTTATTTTATTTTTTGAATGTTGTATGTTACGCGATTATGAATCTATTTTGATGTTTTTTTTTGTTTGGTAGATTATACTTCAGAGGAGATATTTATATGGGATCAATGAATTTTATCGAAATCGATCAAGCCATAACCAAAATATAAGCGGTAGTGTCGGTTTTTTTAAGCTTGCGTTTCGATTATTATGGCGCCTGATTGTCGCCATATTGCATTTTGATTAATATCATGTCTTTAGTAGATTTTGATTAAAACAAATAAATTGATTTGAATCAAATGATTAATCAAATTCGACCCTCGCATTTAGTCTCTAGAGCTCTAAAAGGAACCAATTTACATAGGCTGAACACATTACCCTCCTTTGTATCGCGCAGTCGGGCAAAAAGGGCGGATACAATGTAGTGAGAAAAAAATCCTGTGTTGTATTTCTTCACTACACTGGGTAAATTACCTCCCAACGAACTTATATAGGACGCGAGTCGCGACTTCTAAGGAATTATACTTCCCCTAAGTAAAAGTTATACATTTTAGAATGATGAATTAAAAGTATCATTATGTCCTTCATATAAACTATCTTCTAATTTTTCATATTCATTTTCATTTATTGCATTAATGTACATTGAACAGGTCTTACAATTCGTCTTAATAGTAAGTACATATACATAGTTAGGGTTATCTTATCGAGACCGGTGTAGTTTTAGCCTTGAAATGGTAACTGTAGATAAAACAGTCACTTAGAAGTTTAGCACCAAATAGCTCTGGCAGCTATCCTCGAGAATCACTTCTTTTTCTAGACTTAATATTACCATAGTCATAGTTATTGGAGTTTTGGACCGAGAACCACGTTTTTTTATATAATCGTCATGATCAACATCTACAAGTGATATAGTGGTCAAACGCTAGCTTATCAATTATTGAATTCACTCATCTAACCACTTATCATTCCATCAAAATTCTACATGCCGTCTCTTGTCCAACTTTATGTGAACATTTCAACTTGCTTTCTTCTTCTTCTTCACTCTCTTCTGTTAGCCGTCATCTTCTCTCACTCATGTATTTTTTACGCAAAAGGGCATATGCTTTTAGTCTATAGTTAAATACTTACATCCCGGTAAAAAAATCATTAATGTAATCGTTAGATTTCATATCAAAATAAGTATTTAAAAATGTAATCAGATTCAAGCAATTTGAACGGGATGCTTACTGTGACATCACTTTCCGTGACCCTATGGCTGCCATAAGGAAAGTGGACAGGTCATAGACATCAAAACACGCGGAAACTGACGTCACGTAGATACGTGTCAAATGTCAACTGGCGTTGGCTTGCATATTACAAGGCGCGGCGCGACGTTGACGTTCTTTCTTTTCGGGACGGAATAATTAAAACAATTATTAATAATTGTAGATTATATATCACCTATTGGCTAGATGCCTGGGAAAATCTATTTACTCCATTTATAAAGAAAAAAAAAATTTTTGTTTTGTATAATAAAAAAACATGATATTTTTGTCAATTAAACAAAAAATTACGTAGAAAAAGTGCTTTTAAATTCCGCGTGACACGCTCAGTACAAATTTCACTGACAGCTAGTGGGAGTGATGACAATAGTGCTCCATATTCCGCAATTGCGGCATGCAAACGTTAAACATTAATGGTGACCAGAGATCACAGCCATGTTTATACATTAGTAGCATATATAAGGTATATTTTACATGAGTAATATCGAATCAAAAGCCCAACTAGCTGCAAAAAGCTAGGAATCCTTGCAAAGGTGAGACGGTACTTCACACCGGGACTTGCTCAATTTGTATCAAGCACAAGTCCATTCATGTGTGGAGTATTGTGCTCAGCTTTGGGACGGTTCAGCTAAGTACCAGCTTGAGGCTCTTGACACCATTGAGCGTAGAGCCACGAGACTCAAAGGTTGCGAGCAGCTGACTAATTTAATCAGAGCTTGGGTCATCGCCGCATGGTTGCTAGTCTCTCGGTTTTTTATGTAATACATTTCGGAGAGTGTGCCAAAGAACTGCACGATCTAGTTCCCCCATTCCCGTTCTATCATCGGACAAGCAGACGAAACTGTTAAGCGACACCACTATATGGTGGACATTCCACAAATGCGCATGAAGCGTATCGCCTCCACATTCATTGTGCGAACTGCAAAGGAATGGAACTCCTTACCTGAGTCGGTGTTTCCTGATGAGTTCAATACGACACCACTATATGGTGGACATTCCACAAATGCGCTCGAAGCGTTTCGCCTCCACATCCATTGCGCGAACCGCAAAGGAATGGAACTCCTTACCTGAGTCGGTGTTTCCTGATGAGTACAATGGGAGTCTTCAAGTCGCGAGTGAATAGGTATCTTCTCAGCAAGCTTGCTCCATCGTCGCTTACCATCAGGTGAGATGGTGGTCAAAAGTTTGCCTATCATGAATAAAGAAAAAAAAGGAAAATTCCCGATTGTTTTCCATAATCGAACACATGATGATATTAATTACCGTTTGATGCCCGTGATATTAACACTTCGGCTGCTCTATTGAGTTCTGACTACTAACTACTCCCTACTCGACACACTATGTACCTTCATATCTAACTGTACAAATCTTTCTAGGTATCTGTATCAATGCCTTCTCCAACTGGAATGGGTGGGCCGGGAGTTCTAATGGGAGTACACCATACGCAGCCCCAGCCGCCGATGGTACAACTATTACCCGTCCCGTGAGTACAAATTATAATAATAAAACGCTTTCACACTTACAGCCCTACACTAAGTTCGATGATTTGTGTCGTGGGTGCCGGAAACATTTACTTCTCACGCATAATCGCAACCAGAACCAGAATCACGGATTGTCCTTGGGGAGAGAACTTGTGTTACCGTCGGGAATTGAACCCAATAGGGAATCGACGCCTTCTATGCAGGGGTGCTTTGAAGGCAAATGCTCAACCAAATAAGGCAATAGGTAATTTTTTAAAAATACGATGAGCTTGCAAGTTATACAAATTTTGATTGCCCGTTGGGTTAGTTGGGCCGTTGGGTTATGGGTACGCGTTCGCCTTCGAAGCAGCTGCCATCGGGTTCGATTCCCGATGGAAACAAGTTTTCCTTCCTAGGGAAATTTGTTTTCTTTAATGAATTTTCTTTTATGCAGAATAGGCAAGCATTTGACCACTATCTCACCTGATGGAAAGTGATCATGCGGCCAAAGATGGGACATGCTTGCCTAGAAGATACCTATGATGCCTAGATGGTTCTGGGTATGATGGTGTGTGTGATGTGAACATGCCATTTTAACGCTTGGGTACTGCGCGTGTCTTATAAAAGCTTGTCTATTAAAATTAAAAATCCTTTGTAAGTTTATTTCCAATGATGATATAAATTACCGTTTGACGCCTGATATTACCCCTCGGCTGCTCATATGAGTTCTGATTTCCGCCCCAAATCAACCCTCCACCCCATATCTACCCCGTCTCACCCCCTCTCTCGTTGCAGGAATGTGCAGAGCAGTGCTATAGTGCACAACCTCTCACACAACATGTCGGTGAGCTCGGCTCCAACCAACACCTTGCATCAGATATCTCAGGCTCATCAGCAGATTGAAGCGGCGGCTATTCATCATGCCCCTGGTAAGTTATTTACCGACTTCCCAAAAAGGGAGGAGGTACTCAAGTCGACTGTATATTTTTTTTGTGTGTGTTACCTCATAAATTCTTTCCAAGTGAACCGTTCTCAAATTTTTTTACTTTGAAATATGTTGCTTTCCAATTGGTCCCATTTAAATTTGATCAAGATCTGATCAGTTCTTGAAATATCGTCAATAATGCGTATTCTGTGGACTACATTGACGATGTTCTCGTTTTTGACCGACTTCAAAAGTTACCTCATAACTTCTTTCGTTGTGAACCGATTTTGATGATTATTTTTTTATTTGAAGGCTTTTAATGTGGTCCTATTGTAATTTGAATTTTTGCGCATTAAGCCAGTGTCGAGAAATTAAATATTTCATAATAAAAGCTTCTAGGAGTCATGTTCATAAACTTTTGGAGCGAGAGCGAAAATTACGCTTATCAACTTTGTATGATTTGCCTACACTTATGCACGTTAAACGACTGTTAACGGATAATAATACACATGAACACTAACAATTACAAGTTTCGGGAAAATAATACAATTTCAACATCGATATATTTTCACTTTTGCAGCAAATCTCTTCCCTGGTAAGTTGTGATAAGAAAATTTTTTATGTTTTTTTTTCATAGCACCTGTTAGAAAGTGATGATGCGGCCGAAGATGCAGCATGCTTGCCTAAAAGATACTTATTCACTCACTAATGATAATTTATTTGCTTTAAATAATTTTAACAGAAATTACACACAAACATACGCGCATGCACAAAGCCTTTGTTTTTGCCTTTCAGTGTGAAACAACCCCACACTATGTTCGATGACAAAATTATTGATGAGAAAATTTGTGATCCCACCGGGAATCGAACGGGATACACTTATTATATATATATTGCTTAGAATTAAGCCATTGCATCGGTCAGTTCTTTGTTTAGGGAGGAGTTCAGTGACATACACACGTACAGATGAATTATATATATATATAGAGATACTTGACTATCTGCGCCCCGCTATTTTACCCGTGTAACTCGACAAGAAAAGGACCAGCAGGTATTCCGGGATGAGAAGTAGCCTATGTCCTTTCCCAAGCTCTAGTCTATCTCTGTACCAAATTTCATTAAAATCGGTTCAATAGCTTAGGAGTGAAAGCGTAACAGAGTAACTTTCGCATTTGTAATGTTATTAGGGATAATTTCATCAATCTGAAACAGTGATTTTCGCATTATAATATCAGTAGGGATAATTTCATCAATCCGAAACAGTAATATTTTCTCACCACTGCTTACCAATTGAATAATTGGTTCGGCAAATCCCCAGAAGTATTCTGCAATAGAGTCCTATAGAACTCGTAAATATGTATCAGATATGCCCTTCACTCGTCCTACCCCAACATACTACGATGTTTACCCACCGTCGGCACATCTCGTGGGTTAGAGCGGGACAGATGTACTCGGGTCAATCGATACGGTGCATGGAGTGTGCAGACCGGCCATCGGCCCCAGCGATTGATACTACCTATTTAAAGGTTCTATACGTCTGTGAAATGTTTTTCTTTTTCTTTTTAAACTTTCGCGATTCGGACTCATTGTTTAAGTTATAAATAAATAAATAAGTTATATCTCGGGACTTAAAAGAAAATAGTTTTTAGCGCGATTAAGTCCCGAAAGTAGGTGGCGAGACGACCTCGACTTATTGAAGGAATGGTTTTCCGTAGCACAAGATCGCAAGCAGTGGAGAGAGGGTAGGGATGCCTTTGCCCTGCAGTGGGACACCGTAGGCTCGTAATAATAATAAGTCCCGAGACCCCTAAACTATGAAAATTTGTTTATTTGGCAGAGAAAGACATAATTGTGTACAATTGTGCTGTGGGCCCCAAACTAGGCAAAGCCTGTCTTGGGAGCCCGATATGGTTAACAATTATAGAGAAATGCCTGTCTGTACGTGAATATTGCCCTTTTTACCATCTATCAACAAGACAAACTATTAAACGTCATCCATTTATGGTCGACATACCTCCAGTTTGCTCAAAGCGTTTTGCTTCTACCATCATCCGTACAGCGAAGGAGTGGAACTCATTGCCTGCGTCTTTGTTCCCCGAACGGTATAATCTGGGAGTCTTCAAGTCTCGAGTGAATAGGTATCTTCTAGGCAAGCATGTCACACCTTCGGCCGCATCATCACTTTCCATCAGGTGAGACAGTGGTCAAATGCTTGCCTAATCAACATAAAAAAAAAATTCATTATCTAATTAATAAAGGTATTGTAACACATTTTGTTAATATATATATATATATAGATATTTTTATCCGAGACAAGCAGACGTTTGGCACCCATAATACTTACAGTGCGTTGTTATGATACTTTAATTAAAAATAGTAAAAAACGCTTTCACACTCACAGTCCCACACTAAGTTCAATGACTTGTGTCGTGGGTGCCGGAAACGTTCACATTACACACATATCATCACAACCAGAACTAGAAACAAATTTCCCTCGGGATGAGAACCTGTGTTTCCCGCCAGGAATCTAACCCAATATCCCTGCTTAGATAGAAGGCGAACGCACACTCAACTAACCAACGGGCAGTTCTTAAATTTTTATTTAGTACTTCTTGCAGTATCATAGGCCTGAGTTATATGAGATTTTTTTTTAATTCATGACCATGTCATAGTCCTTCAGTCGAAATATTAAACAAATATTAGAAAATTCTATATTTCATAATCGAAGTCCTAGTCACAGTCAAAGTCGAGCACTCAGTCATAGTCAAGTCATGCCCTAGTAAAGTGGTAGAAACTTTACTAGAACTTCTATTGGAGTTTTGAAGCGAATAATCCAACACTCGAAGAATCACAGGTTTTGGAAAATTATACAAAATCAACAACGCCTTCACTTTCGATAATATTTAAAACTCAAGTTTGACAAAAATGCAGTTACGTTTTTTTACCGACTTCCCAAAAAAGAAGGAGGTACTCAAGTCGACTGTTATTTTTTTTTTGTGTTACCTCATTACTTCTCTCCACGTGAGCTGATTTCGAATTTTAGTTTGAAAGATGTTGCTTTCTAATTGGTCCCATTTAAATTTGATCAAGATCTGATCAGTAGTTCTTGAAATATGGTCAATAATGCTTATATTGTGGACTACTTTGACGATGTTCTCGTTTAGCCGACTTCAAAAGTTACCTCATAACTTATTTCGTTGTGAGCCGATTTTGATGGTTTTTTTTATTTCAAAGCTGATGCTTTTCATGTGGTTCCATTGAAGTTTGATCAATATCTGATCTCTAGTTTTTGAGTTATAGTCAATAATGCGTGTTTAATACATTACATCTGATCAAGGTTCCGAAGATACGGTGAAGTCGATTTTTGTAAGCTTTGATTGCGTTTAATTATTACATTATGACGGCAGTAAAGAAGTAGCCACTTGTTGCGCTGTTGACACAACTCAGTTATGATATAGTGGACATTGCTATGTGACCTACATATCGAATAGTATAGTATTATGTTACGCGATAAACAGTAGTTCCGTCGCCCACGCCGTATATAGCCTTCGTAGTTATAAACGAAGCATTCTATCAACGCGATCGTTTTAAGTATCAGTTAGCTCGGATTAACTCCCATATTCATAAACAAACGCATTGACAATCACAGCCCCACACCAAGTTCAAATACTAGTGTCGTGGGTGCCGGTGCCTTCACACAAACAATCGCAATCAGAACCAGAAATAACACATTTTCCTTAGGGAAACTTTTGGGTTTCCATCGGGAATCGAATCTGAAACTCGCTGTTTAGAAAGCAAACGCGCACTCGAATACGCCAGCGACCAGTTCATATAACTACTACATTGTAACTTTTAAACTTTCACAAACACATAGCTCGAGAAGACTGACCTCAGTCACTCAGTCTTCTCGAGACCATGGCCAATGCAGCTTGGCTGAAACGTCGACGTAAAAATTATCCCTTATTTTTAAATTAAAGTTATTTTCGAGTTACACAGTCACTAAATATTACCCGTATAAGCTAACAAAATTAAACAATATTTTCTCTAACTGTAGTATTTATTGTTATAGAAGTAAAATATGTATATAACATTTATGTAAAAACGAACACAATCCTGCAATAAGTCAGCCTACACATTAATTTCAAACTGGAACTGTGCTCGCCACAAATGGCTTTTCTGCAGTAGTGACATGCATTCTTGGTCATTCTTAGCTTCTGTTAAGGAAAACTGCAGAAGTTCTACTTCTGGATTGCTGTTCTTGAATAGAAACTTCTAAGCGGGTTCTATCGGGTTCGATTCCCGACTGAATCAACTTTTCTCTCCAAGGAAAATTTGTGTTTCTGGTTTTGTTTGTGATTGTGTGTGTGATGTGAATGTTTCCGGCGCCCACGGCACAATTTATCGAACTTAGTGTGGAGCTGTAAAAAAAAGACAGCAGTATAAATTTGTAAAAAATAATAAATCATGAAAAACTTAAGAATTTCCTTGTAAATCTTACCACACGTAGTCGCCAACATTAGTCTGAGAAACTAATATTTAGCAAAATCTCTTTAAATAATGTGAACGCGACCCATGTGCACAGGTCATCAATAAACTGAATCAGGATGGTTCTGAGCTGGGCGGACCGGGGGAGTACCAGGAACATACTTAAACAGCGAATGCGTAGGCAAGCATTTGACTACTATCTCACCTGATGGAAAGTGACGGTGCGGCCGAAGATGTGACATGCTTGCCTAGAAGATACCTATTCACTCTTGACTTGAAGACTCCCAGATTATACCCCTCGGGGAATAATGACGCAGGCAATGAATTCGACTCCTTCGCTGTACGGATGATGACCGTAGAAGCAAAACGTAGAAATGTAGTCCGTGAGACTATATTTAGTGATCTAAGGTTAAGTCCCGAGATATTATCTGAACTTTAACCTCTACATGTAAAGGCGTAGTAGCATGACCGACTTAAACAGTAGTCACAGTATAATATAATAGTTTCAATCGACACCCACGCGACGCGACTCTAGTAAACAAGTCGATAGTATGCCCATTATGTATCAAATTGTAAACGTTCATAGTATTTATTGTGAACTGCCCATATTAAAGTACTGCCATATTTAAGTGATCAAATACAAATACATACAAAATCTTTATTTGCTTGAATATGGGTACAATTAGCTAGTGGGAAGTATGACAACAGTGCTCCATATTCCGCCATTGCGGCGTGCAAAAATTATACAATAACAGTGTCCAGAGATCACATATTATACGATCGTTCGCCTTGTGAGCAGGGGAGGGGTATCGAGTTCGATTCCCGGCGGGAACACAAGTTTTATCCCCAAGGAAAATATGTGTTTCTGGTTCTGGATGTGATTGTGTGTGTAATGTGAATGTTTCTGGCAGCTACGACACAATTCATCGAACTTAATGTGGGGCTGTGAGTGTTAAAGCGTTTATTATTATCCAAGTATTTATTTAATCTCACGGGTCTGTGCCCGGACCTTTGTAAGGCATTAGCGGAGCCGTAGCCAACGCTAAGAGGCCCTTTGGTATAATTACATTTTAGTACAATACAATAACTCTTTATTGATACCAATAATAAAAAAGTACAGAAAATAAATTACTAATAAATAGGTACAACGGGTGGTCTTATCGCTAAGAGCGATCTCTTCCAGACAACCTTTGGATGGAAAATAATAAGATATCATATTTTATAATTATTATTATTAATCAATTTTATGTAATTTATATTTTTTTGTGACTTAAAATAAAGGAAGGTTCTTTATTCGAATGAAGATCGTATATTAAATCGAACTATTTTTTTTTTTAATAGTATAGCTTCTTGTTGGTCCCATGAAATTATCCGTTCTGTACGTCAATATAATAATGTTATTGTGTGTCTATATTGTGTTGTTTTCCCTCAGGTTCAACTGTGACTCCATCCGCGGGCCACGCGGCGCCCGCGCCTCCCGGTCAGCCCGTCGAGTTCAATCACGCCATTGAATATGTCAATAAAATCAAGGTAAATACAGAACATATTACTTATTATATAATAATAAATATATGAAAATGCAATCAGATGCGGGCTATTTTAAATACAGCTATTTTGACGGTCAGAAATATCTATATCAAAGTAACTCTGTCTGTCTGTTACGTTTTCACGCTAAAACTACTGAACCGATTTAAACGAAATTTGGTACACAGATAGTCTAGAGCCTGAGATAGGACATAGGCTACTTTTTAACCCCGAATTCTGGCTGGTCCGGGACTTACGCGGGCAAAGCCGCGGGGCGCAGCTATATATATATATATTTTTATTTTATTTTTACATGTGAGGTATCCAAATATTCTTAATCCATATAATATAATTAATAAATATTCAATTTGTCAAACAGTCCCGTTTCTCCCGGCAACCGGACAAGTACAAGCGGTTTCTGGAGATCCTCCACGCCTACCAGCGCGGACATCGCGACCTCAAGGAGCCGCAAGCGAAGCAGCAAACAGAACAAGAGGTCTACTCGCAGGTAACGAGTATACTAGTCGACACGCAGCTACAAACTAAGTTCAAGGATTGTATGAAATTACTCGCTTGATGGTAAGCGTCACGCTTGTCCTTGGGGGAAGGAAAGGGCTTTGTGGGGCTCGAACCCACTTAAACTTAACTTATACTAAATAATACAACTAATTCTCCGTACAGGTGGCGAAACTCTTTGAAAACCAAGAGGATCTACTGACGGAGTTTGGCCAGTTCCTGCCGGACGCTAAAGCCGTCACTAAGCCGCCCGAGGATGCGCACTACGCCATAGCAGCGCCGCCCGTCGCACAGGTGAGACGAGTGACCTGTTGGGCACAAGATAACAGTACTAGTTTTGATGAAAATAAGCGTCAAATCTGTTGAAAACTGGAGTGGTACTCATTGCGTGTCTTTTTTTCGTCGACCGCATCGTCACTTACCATCAGGTGAGATGGCGGTCAAAAGTTTGCCTATCTTGAATAAAAAATAAAAAAGTTAACGGTAAAATTGTGGAGTCTAAGTTTAGAGTGAATGGGTATCTTCTAGGCAAGCATGTAACATCTTCGGCCGTATCATCACTATTCATCAGGTGGTAATTTATTTTTAAGAATTGGAAAAAAGGAGATTCTCAATTCGACTGTATTTTTTTTATTTGTGTTTTTTCAGAACTTCTTTCTAGTTCAACTGATCTTGATCATTCATTTTTTTATGTGAAAGCTGGTGCTTTCTATGTGGTCTGATCCAAGATCTGACCAGTAATTTGAGTGTCCTCAATAATGCGTATTTTATTCATTTTATATGATCAAGGGTTCCGTAGATAGTGGTGAAGTCGGTTTTATTAAGCTTTGCTTGCGTTTAAATTATTTTTATTCGACACAGTTGGCGCAGTGGACAGGTCTCCGCCCTCTGCGCCGTGGGTCCTGGGTTCGATTCCCGGCAGGAGCACAAATTCCTTCCTAAGGGATATTTGTGCTTCTGGTTCTGGGTGTAATGTGTTTGTGATGTAAATGTTTTGCGGCAGTCACGATTCAAGTCTTGAACTTAGTCGTGGGGCTGTGAGTGTGAATGCGTTTGCGTTTTTGTCTGTACTGTTAGTATATATTTGAGTGGTATAATTGTTGTTCTACAGCCGCTGCCGCCCGGTTCACCGGAGCGGTTCCCGACGACGCAACATTCTCTGCCGCATCCGCCGCAACACCACGCGCCGGTAAATATATCCATCTAATATATAAAATTCTCGTGTCGCGATGTTTGTTACCAAACTCCTCCGAAACTGCTCGACCGATTTTTATGACATTTTGTGTGCATGTCGGGTAGGTCAACATCTATTTTTCATACCCCTAAATGTTAAGGGTGGTCCAAACCAAATTTTTTGTTTTTATTTTTTTTATAATTCAGTATGAAATAATGTATATATGCCAAAACTTCGTTTGCTGGGTCAGCTAGTATTAATATAACATTTATACATATAATTATTATTATTTTGTATGTTTACACACACGTGTGACTGAACTCATCTAAACCATTGCATTGGACCAATCTTGATGGAATTTTTGTGTATGTTCAGGTGGATTCCAGGTTGATTTGGATTCACAATTCGATCTGATGTGTTTTAACCGACATCAAAAAAAGGAGTAGGTTCTCAATGGGATTTTATTTTTTTGTGCTACCTCATAACTTTTCTCTATGTGAACCGATTTTGTTGTACTTTTTTTATTTGTAAGCTGGTGCTTCCGTGTCCCATTTAAGTTTGATCAAGATCTGTCCTGTATTTTTTTAGTTATCCTCAATAATTAATATCTAATTCATTTAATCTGCTCAAGGGTTCCGAAGATAAAGCGGAGAAGTCGATATTTTTAAACTTTGCTTGAGCTTAGATTATAAAATCAACGCTTTCCCACTCACATCCCTACACTAAGTTCATGACTTGTGTCGTGGGTGCCAGAAACATTCACATCACACACACAATCACAACCAGAACCCGAAACACAAATTTTTCTTGGGGAGAAAACTTGTGTTCCCGCCAGGAATCGAACCCGATACTCTTGCTTAAAAGCCGAACGCTCACCCAACTGAGCCAAAAGGCAGATTACCTATCTATAATTTAAACTGTTACAAACAATGATTACAACCAGTTCTTGAGTAACGTGTCATGTCCTCCCCAGCCGGCACCGAAGCACCCAGGCGTGGTGCAAGGCGCGGCGCCTCAACATCACCATTTGAAGAGATCACCGAGCTTCAGCTCCTCTAACCAGCTGAGTAAGTCCATCTTTGAGTTCACACTCACACAGCCTCACTACGTTCGATGACTTGTGTCGCGGGTGCCGGAAACATTAACATCGCACATACAATCACAACCAGAACCAGAAACACATACTTTTCTCAGGGAGAAAACTTGTGCTCCCGCCGGAATCGGACCCGGTACCCCAACTTAGAAGGCGAACGCTCAACCAACTACATTATAAATTGTCACTAACATTATAAATTTACAAATATATACTTACTTGTTACCCTCTTGCGTCAGGAGGGTAATGTTTTCGAGCGTATACGTATGTATGTCCATTTCTTTGGCACGCCCTACAGCTCAAACGGTTGGACGGTTTTTGACATATAAGGTATCTTTAAATTCGTCAGCATTGTTATAGGGGCTATATATTTTTAACCGACTTCAAAAAAGGAGGTTTTCAATGAAACAATTATTTTTTTATATATATTTTACGCGATATCTCCGCCAATTATGAATCGATTTTGATGATATTTTATGGTGGCGGAAACATACACATCACACACACATGACACCCAGAATAACGATAAGCTTGCGACCTTTAGTTGTAAATGTGCGTGTCCGTCCGTCCGTCAGGCTGCAGCGGGCCGCCGGCCAAGAAGGCCCGGTGCGGCGCCATGTCGGGCGCCGCCGTGCGCGACGTGTCCTACGCCGAGGCAGCCAAGCTGGCCACCGTGCACGACTTCAGCTTCTTCGAGCGCGCTCGACGGGCGCTCAGGCATCACCACGTCTACGACAACTTTATGAGGTGATTATACTAAATTATATAATACCGTTTGTGAGGGTTTGTTAATTTGCAATCACAATAGGTCAGGAGTCGGCAACCTGCGGCTCGCGAGCCACATGCGGCTCTTTGGATGTGAAGCAGCGGCTCTTTAGTTCCGTACGCAAATATTCATTACAAAATAAGAAAACATTTAATAGAACGTGCTGAATCGATTAACGAGGATTAGGCGCCATTTCTATCGAGCCATTAATAATCCTCAAAAGGTAGCAAAAAAGTACATTTATTATACAGTTGAAACAAGTAAATTATGGGATGATTAGATAGGTATAGTATAACGCGTGCATAGCGTTTTCAATACGATACTCATAGTACAGTGGGTATTATTGTTGGCATTAAGGAATTATTGTTGGCAAGAAAAAACATTGTGGCTCTATAAAACAATACAATTTTGTAAATTGTAATTTTTGACTCTTCCGACTCAAAAGGTTGCCGACCCCTGCAATAGGTATTTCATATCGATAAATATTATTTTGTGGGTGAGTCTGGATTGCTCGTGGCGCCCCTGTCGGCCGATGACGCCAGCCGGAAACGGAATTTAAAAAGTATCGGGTGGGAACCCGGGTTGTGATCGGTTGATGTCATCGAGCGGATGGTAGAGGTGTAAGAAGCGAGTCGGTGTTGCTCGGAAGCTCGAATCGAAAAGGTGTGCGAATTCAGAGGAGAATATAAGTTCTCTCAGGTGTTACTCGAACATAATGTCATGGCAGTCCTTTAACAATATTGTTGTTATTTGCATATATTAACTATACAGAAGTAGATGTATATATATTAATCTGAATCTCGGCAACGGCTCCAACGATTTTCATGAAATTTTGTGTGCAGGGGGTGATTATACTAGTCGTGCCCCGCGGCTTCGCCCGCATTAATTAAAGTTTAATGTAGCCTATGTGTTAATCCTGAGAATAAGCTATGTAAATTTTCAAATTACCTTACGTTTTACTATTTATATACAATTTACATAACTTTAACTTCAAAAATGTCAATATGAACTTTCATCCTCCATTGCACCACCTCAATGCAACCCTGGTAAAAAATATTGATAATTTCATTATTATTAATCCTGAGTATTAGCTATGTACATTGCAAATTAATTATCATTACAACATATCAAAGATTATAAAAATCGATCCAGCCATTCTTGAATAATAAATGGTGTAACATACCCGACTTTGTTTTATATATAGAATTTTGTATTACACCCACCTATTGTTTTTGTTTATATTATATATTATTATTGTAAGGTATATTATAACAACTCCTAACAACAATAATATATATTATTGTTGTTAGTAAAAAAGTACCCGCAACCAATGAGCATGTATAAAAAGACTCATGAATGTAGGAGAACCAAGATATGTGTCTCAGGATCGTAGCAGGTGGAGAGAAGTGGACTCTGCATACCCAAATGGGAAATAGATGCGACTATATGTATGTTAATTTTTATTTATCCCATACAATAATGACCTTTAAATTCCAGATGCCTCCTCCTGTTCACGAACGAGATAATATCGTCGTCGGAGTTGCTCTCCCTCACGGCTCCGTTCCTGTGTCGGCATCCCGAGCTGCAGAAATGGCTGCAGGACTTTGTGGGGCCTCCCTCCCCCCCACACACCCCCACCAACACCGTGCACACGGGTGAGTTACATAAACACACATAAAGGGTCTGTGGAAATATGTAAATATTAAAAAGCGATTCGTTTTTTCGTTTATCATGCTTACGGCGAAGGAGTAAAACTCATTGCCCGTGTCTTTATTTCTGTATTTTCTTGCCAATCTTCTAGGCAAGCACTTCATATCTTCGGCCGCATCTTCACTTACCATCAGGTGAGATGGTAATTAAATGCTTGTCTATAGAGCATAAAAATAACAACCCACAGTTTCAGCGAGTTGAAGATTTATATCGTGGATGCCGAAAACATTTACATCACAGACAATCATACCCAAAACCAGATACACAAATTTCTCTTGCGGAGATAACTTGTGTTTCCACCGGGAATCGAACCCGGTACACGCTGCTTAGAATGCGAACGCGCACCCTACTAAGTCAACGGGCAGTTCAAAAGCTTTTAATAGAAAATTCTTTATTATACACCAAATTAAGTTAGTTGCGTGGGCGGACTTATCGGTGGAAGCGATCTATTCCAGTCAACCTTTGGATGGAGACAAGGATAATTTTAAATAATGACAATAATTAATAACATCTTAGGTAAAACTCTCCGTTTTTGCAGGCTTGTTTGAGGGCCATTAGCAAAATGTATAATTACCGTGCATAAATTAATTACTAATTGTTCATTCCCCAGGCTACAACTCTACGTTCTCCGCGGAGCAGCTGTACGAACGTTCGCGGTCCCGCGAGCGCGAGCGCGAACGTTACGCGAGCGTGTCGTCCACACGCTACGAGCCGGTCGGGCAGCCGCGCATCGAACGGGGGACCGAAGCCACGCCGGCCATGGATATTGGTAAGCTTTGAACGAGTCTATCTGTCAAAATACGTCAGAACAATACAATGCACACATTCTTGGAATAAATGATCTATCGAAAAAGCGAGCGCGAAACGTCTCCTTTTCTTTATTGCAAACACATGATCCATATTTAAAGTTATGTACAAAAGGAGTAAAAACTATAAATAAAAGATGTTTACAATTAAAAGCTTTGAAAGTCTAAAAAATAAATAGCTAGTTGTGGGTGCCGGAAGGTGTGGCTTATCTAAGCCAAAGGACAGCTCAATCCTACTAATATTATAAATTCGAAATTTAAAAAGTTTGAGTCCGTGTGAATGTTTGTTACCACGTATCTCCGTAACTACTAAGCCGATATCAATGAAATTTGGAATGTAGGTGGCTTATTCTCTGGATTAAAACATAGACTAACATCAGCGGGCGAAGCCGCGGGGCTCGACTAGTATAATTATATAATAACAGCCATGTCCCGCGGCTTCGCTCACGTTTGGCAAGTTAAAAAGTAGACTATGTGTTAATCCTAGGTATAAGTTGTGTACATTCCAAATTTCATCCCAATCCGTTCAGCTGTTAAAGCGTGAAGAGGGAACAAACGTACTTACGACCCAGTTGGCGCAGTGGACAGGTGGCCGCCCTCTGCGCCGTGGGTCCTGGGTTTGATTCCCGGCAGGAGCACACATTCCTTCCCAAGGGATATTTGTGCTTCTGGTTCTAATGTGTGTGTGATGTGAATGTTTCCGGCACCCACGATACAAGTCTTTGAACTTAGTGTGGGGCTGTGAGTGTGAATGCGCTTGTTTGTTTGCGTTTGTTTACACACAAACTTATGCATTTATAATATATAATATTAGTAGGTTTATTTTCAATTCAAAAACCCGAATATGTTGTGCTCAGATCTGACGACGTGCAAACGTCTGGGCACGTCGTACTGCGCGCTGCCGCGAGACGCCGCCGCCCGCCGGTGCTCCGGACGGACGCCGCTGTGCAAAGAGGTCAGTATACTTGTACTTTTTTTTATAGGTTTTAGGTAAAAACATCTACGGGCATCTATTGCCTATATTTCCTAAAACTAAACGACGAAAACTAAACTAAAATTATATACATTTTATACAGCAAAGACCCAAGTTACCTGTTAGTCTGTTAGGTATACGAGTCATCGAGCTTATATATTAGTGCTCAAGCCCACTTCCAGTGGGTAGCGTTCCCATCATGCTGGCGGCAGGTGAGATTGTGGTCAAATGCTTGCCTATCGGATATTAAAGACCGTAAAGGAATGGAAATCCTTCCTGAAAAGTATAATTTGGGAGTCATGCAATCCACGAGTGAATAGGTATCTTCTAGGCAAACTTGGTCCATCGTCGATCACATCGTCGCTTACCATCAGGTGAGATAGTGGTCAAACGTTTGCCCATCTTGAATAAAAAATAAAGACAATCAAAAATTGTCTCTAAAGAAATCACCATCATCTCGGCCACAAGAAGTCCACTGCTGGATATAGGCCTCCCCCAAGATCTCCAAAAAGTAGGGTTGTTAGCAGCTTGCATCCAGCGTCTTCCTGTGACCTTCATTATGTCGCAAAATACTGATCCATATATTTAATTCCCAGGTTTTGAACGACACATGGGTGTCGTTCCCTACTTGGAGCGAGGAATCCACGTTCGTGACGTCACGGAAGACGCAGTACGAAGAGTACATCTACCGATGCGAGGACGAGAGATTTGAGGTACTTTGTTAACTGAATTACCACTGAGAAAGTTTAAATGGGAAATAAAACGGGCATTAATTAATTACCTATGTCTTTTGCTAACGGTTTCTATTCGAAAACGATAGAAGTTCTATGAAATAAGGTTCATTTTTGGTTAATTTGAATCAAAACAGCTCCCAATAAAGAAACGTAATAAGGGGTCAGGTGGTTTCTTAACATGCCTATACCATCTTCGCCTACTCTCTTATATCTACTTATACAAGTTGCGTAACTGTTTAAAAACATGTTTCCAGTGGGGTCAAGGGAAAGTTTGTTCGTAAACAGTGTTGGTCAACATGTTAACATTTATAGAATATAATTTGGTTGAGCGCCTTTGTTTTGTTTATATGGAAAGGTGGTTATGTAACTTTTGTTTATTTGTTGCATGTTCTGTTGTAAAGTACTTGTATATTTATTAGTTGCGTTTGTGTGGGCGATGAAGATAGTGGTCAAATGCTTGCCTATCCTACTAATATTATAAATCTGAAAGTTTGTGTGTAAGTATGTTTGTTCCCTCTTCACACTTTAACGGCTAAATGGATTTGGATGATATTTGGAATCTGGGGAGTCTTAAAGTCAAGAGTAAATAAGTGCCTTCTAGGCAAGCATGCCTCATATTCGGCCGCATCACCTTCCATAAAAAAAATTTTTTTTTCAAGCGAGATTTGTCTACTATCTTTCCTGATGGATAGTGACTATACGACCGAAGATGGGACATGCCTGCTTAGAAGATACCGTTTCTTCTTTTTATTATAATATTTTAATTTGTTTATTATAGAAATTATGGTCGAATATTAATTTTTTCCTTCTTTCTATGGGCCAGTTACCTATATTTTCTAAAAACGAAAACTATATACAGCAAAGACCTAAGTTATCGAGCTAATAGGTAACTCAAGTGCTCAAGCCCACTAATAGTCGAATAATTGAATTTTAAATATAATTGTCATATTATAACGTACTACGTCATAAGTTGAATAAATGACATGAATAATTGTACCGTAGATAAATTAAATAGATATCCAGACAGATAACATAAACATCTCTCCCCAGCTGGACGTCGTGATCGAGACCAACGCGTCCACTATCCGAGTGCTCGAGGGAGTACAAAAGAAGCTCTCGCGAATGTCTCCAGAGGAGGCCGCCAAGTACCGACTAGACGAGTGTCTCGGCGGACACTCGCCGACTATCCACCAGCGGGCGCTGCGGCGGATATATGGAGATAAGGTGGTACGCATTACTGGTGTCATTAACCGCATCGTTGGCTGTTTGGATTGTGATCATGTTCATTTAGGGTCGGTGTGATAGTTAATTCATGTCTCATGGATAGTAATTTTTCTGTGATAATAATAATCTTAAGATAATAAATCGCGCCAAAAAATAACGAAATTCGTCAATGAAAATCTTTTCGATATTGTTCAAAGAAGCGAGGTAAGCAAAAGGACAAAAAAACCCTTTTTTTTACATCTTCT
The DNA here is from genome assembly GCA_948107665.1 of Lomographa bimaculata. NCBI lineage: Eukaryota > Metazoa > Arthropoda > Insecta > Lepidoptera > Geometridae > Lomographa > Lomographa bimaculata. The sequence goes on along the minus strand of OX403612.1, from coordinate 9,244,125 downwards.
GAAAACACCACGATGCCAATGCCACGTGCCGTGCATTGGCTCTCGGTCGGACTCTCTGACAGGACTTTTAATGTGAATACACTTTAATTATTATATTATTACTTGACACTGGCTAAATGTACAAGGTTGCGAAGCTAAAATTAAAGAAAAAAATAGTTTGGTCATGCCCATTTAGGGTCGATGTGATAGCGTATGTAATGGATAGTCTATTATCTATTTGATACTTGACCATTTTAGGGTCAAGCATTTTCTATATGTTGCTTTGAAAGGCATTACAGGTACGGGTACAGCTCGTTGAGATTAAAAAATAATTTTATAGACTGGACATAAAGTTAAACAATATTTATAAAAAAAAATAATGGAAAAATGATATTCAGGAAAATTAAAAAAAATATCTAAAATATATCCTAAATATCGAAAAGAAATAAATCATAAAATAATGTTTCGTACATTGGTTTCCGTTGGGTTTCAATTCAGACCATCATGTTTATTTAATTGGGTTTTTTCATCATCATATTCATTTTGTGATCATCATTAACCATTAATTGTGGTAGCATAACATTCATAATTTTTTTGTCATTTTAATTGTGTGTTGGTTTTGATTTTAGTAATATTATTCATCTTCGTACATATATGTTGATTGATTTAGTTTTTTGTAACTTTTCGTTGTTTTTTTAATGACTAACCCAATGTTTTTTTAATGAATAATAGCCGACTTAACATATTAGAAAATAAAAAAACGAAAATACTCCCCATAAACTACCTATCCGCCGAATTTCAGCGTCATACAAGCATTTGCTTCCATAATTATGGTACTAAACATATGCGAAGTCTTTCGCGAGTGAATAGGTATCTTACAGATCTAGGCAAACTTGACCGCATCGTCACTTATCATCAGGTGAGATGGTGGACAAAAGCTTGCCTATCTTGAATTATTATAAATAGTAGGTAAGTAGTATACTGCCGTCATAAGGAAAGCATCTGCCATATTTGCCAAAATTGAGTTATACAAGGTTACTTTGAATTAGCGCTCCATACTCCACAGGGGGGTAGGGTATCGACAATGCAACACAAAAAAAATATTTAAAAATACTTTTTTTTTAATTTTTTTTTTGATAAGTTTGTAAAGTGCCGAGCTACGATTAAAACTTAATTATCGAACAAGTAAATTCTTGTTCTAAGTGTGACTCGGCTGTCAATGTGACTCGGGAGTTCGTAGGTTATGAATGACCATGACTCTTCGAACTTAGTGTAGGTAATGCTGTGAATGTAAAAGTGTTTGTTTTGTTTTGATAAAAACTGATTAGGTCTTGTTCACTTATTGAAATTGGTAATTGAAAGCGCAGTGTATAATAATACTGCACGCGGACGGGCATTGACCCGACACTCGCGCCGACGCGCACGCATTGATGATAGTGGTGCCGCGCAGCGTCACCTGCGTTGATGACATATTGGTGCATGCGAACAATAACAGCTGTTTTAGTTGTATTGCTTTTTATTTTTGAGTTTACGTTTTGAATAATTGGTTTTAATCGTTCGTTTTTTTTTGATAAGTTTTTAAAGTGCATTGTCGATACCTGTGAAGTATGGAGCGCTAATACAAAGTAACCTTGTATAGGTACACCAGAAATGTCTTTACCATTTAGCATATGTTATGACTTGAACCAGATGCGTCGAAATTAAAAGTAAGATTTTGTAGGTTGCGTTTGAATATTTTATAATTAAACGCAAGCAAAAATAAAAAAAAACTGACTTCAATGCTTATATTTTGGTTATGCCTGAATCGATTTCGATACAATTTATTTGGGACCACCTCTGAAGCATTATCTGCCAAAGAATAAACAATTATCAAAATCTATTCATGATTGGAGATATCGCGTAACATACATACAAAAAAAAACATACTGTCGAATTGAGACCGTTCCTTTGAACCGTTCCTGACCGTTTTGAAGTCGATTGAAAATAAAAAATACTAGTATATGCGTTACTTTTCCTGATTCCGATGATGTATACAACTCAAATTTGACAAAAATGTCACATACGTCATTTTTCCTTATGGCGGCAGTATAGTAGGTATCTTAATTTCGTGTTGGAACTGAATGAGTGAATTTTGTATGTATAAATGTATAAAGACAAATAATGACTATTATTATATATCGAATAATAGTCAATATAAAAAACATTAACGCTTTCACTCTCACAGCCCCAAACTAAGTTCGATGACTTGTGTCGTGGGTGCCAGAAACATTCACATCACATACACAATCACACCCAGAAGCAATGTCTCTTGGGAAAGAAAATTGTGTTTCTGCCGAGTATTGAACCCCGCGGCGCTGAGTGTAGAACTTGCCGACTGCGCCAACTGGGTCGTCAATATACTTAACTCTGTGAAAGCGTTTGTTATTTTCATATTAATAGAACATTGTCTAGGATATTCTCAAGCTCGTGTATTGTCTGCAGGCGGTCGACATAATCGCCGGGCTGAAGAAAAATCCCGCGGTCGCCGTGCCGGTCGTGCTGCGACGACTCAAGGCGAAGGAGGAGGAGTGGAGGGAAGCTCAGAAGGTAACACTCGATATCTATATTGTTAATCACATGGGAGTCGAGGAATCGAGCCGAAGAGTCACTCGGGAAATATATATGAAAATCTAGGTTACGTTTATTCACGAGACCCATAGACACTTAAGCGCGAGATCATGTTTCAAAATAACTCAAACGGAAAAACTATTTCAAATATTTTTATTCACATGTGCCCCAAAGAGGCACTCATTAAAGTTAGTGCTAGATTTACTCAATCGTATATAATTATGTTGCAAATCAAATCCTCATATAAGAACAAAAACAAACACTCAAAATTCTAAGTTTAAAGATTAGTATCGTGATTGTCGGAATCACTTCATCACATACAATCACACCCAAAACAACGAGCACATGTATCTTAGAAAAAACTATGCTCCTGCCGGGAATCGAACCTGACCTGCAGCAAAGAGACCATACTCTTGTCTACTGTGCTAACTGAGCTATCTACAGTCACCTTACATACATGAATTCTCATCGTGTGTGCGTTTTTTTTATACCCGATAGGCAAGCATTTGATCACTATCTCACCTGATGGAAAGTGATGATGCGGCCGAATATGTATTGTAGCGTGTTAAAATTGTCTCCTATAAGTGTGTGTTTTCTAATGTTTTTTTATGTGAGTAAACAATTTTAAATTCGTTTTTCCGTTTCGAGTGTCTCTAGGGCCCATGTTTTTAACTAATAGCTTTTGTACTCTGTGTACGCTGCTAAGTGACGTACTCCAACTTGCCATGTTTATTACGAGACAAATGATGACACGCCATGCGATGTGCCTGACAGATTGTCTGTGGTGATACCAGCATGCTGCCTTCCTACTGATGTCTCTTTTTATTCTTGAAAAATCCGGCACACTTGGCACGTCTTAAGTCGACGTTGAACTAAGTGTGGCTTGTGAGTGTAGAAAGTTTGAGTGTATATTTTTTGTGTCTGGAAATCCAACCCGATACCCGGTTTTTTAAATGTCCGATAGGCAAGCATTTGACTACAATCTCACCTAATGGAAAGCGAAGATGTAGCATGCCTGCCTAGAAAGTACCTATTCACTCTTGACTTGAAGACTCCCAGATTATACCTTTCGGGGAACAAAGACGAGGGCAATGAGTTCCACTCCTTCGCAGTAGGATGATAAATGTAGAAGCGAAACGCTTCGAGCGAACTGGAGGAACGAACTACGAACTGTAGTAGATATACGCGCAAAGAACTACGCCAGCGGGCACAGGTTCAACAGGTAGATTGATATTCCTTCTCAAAAGAAGTCTTTGCTTGGTTCTGAGAGTAATTGTGTGTGATCCGAATTTTTTCGGGACCCGCGACACAAGTCATAGAACTTAGTGCGGGGCTGTGATTTAAGTTAGAGGTTATTGGCCTCGATTCTGATGTACACTCACTAAATTAAATTTAAACTATCCCTGTCTCTCACAAAATAGAAACACAAGACAGAGATAGCATACATTTTAGTGCTGTCAAGCTAGTTTATCAATTAAAATATGAACAGCAGAAGCCGAAAGGCGCGTGGTTTTAGTCAACACCAATTACATACTCGACTAAGCTTGCATAGGCATCTAAGTTCTGACTAACTTGACAGCACTAAAATGTATGCTAATGTTCCTATTTTGTAAAAGACAGGAATAGTTTAAATTTAATTTAGTGTGTGACATCAGAATCGAGGCCATTATTTCTGCATATTATATTAAACATTTACCTAAAAACATATTACGAACCAACCAACCATCCGCAGGGCTTCAACAAACAATGGCGCGAACAGAACGAGAAGTACTACCTAAAATCTCTGGACCACCAAGGCATCAACTTCAAGCAGAACGACCTCAAGGCGATGCGCTCCAAGTCTCTGTTCAACGAGGTGGAGAGTGCGTATGCGGCGAGACGTCCCGGACCACACCTCATCGTCGACTACAGCATGATGAGTCGGCAAGAAGGTGCGTGGCAGATATCAATTGAAACTAGTAATACTATCCTACTTATATTATAAATCCGAATGTTTGTTTGTAAATGTGTAAGTATGTTTGTTCCCTCTTCACGCTTTAACGGCTGAACGGATTTGGATAAAATTTGGAATGTACATAGCTTAAACCTGGGATTAACACATTATACTTTTATAATTTAAATGCAAGCAAAGCTTAAAAAAAACCGACTTCACCGCTTATATTTTGTTTTTTATGATTTTTTCAAAAAGCGCTAAATCAATTTCGATAAAATTTATTTGGACCATCTCTGAAGTATGATCTATCAAACAAATAAGAATCCTCAAAATCGATTCACTGGCGAACTGGCGGAATTATCGCGTAACATTCACAGAAAAAAAACACAGTTGAAATGAATACCTCCTCGTTTTTTGAAGTTGGTTTAAAATTCGGCCAAAGGTTACACCCATGAAACATTTTTGTGTATATTCATAACCCTATGATAGATCGTAGAAATAACTTATTTATAATTGATATTTAAACTTTTTTGCTAACGCTACATGAGAACTGTCATTTTCGATTTACTCATCCCACTCACATTCTACGCGGATTCTACATGCGGCAATTGATCTTTATTTAAGTAGCATTAGGATTATGTTGCATTAACTAGTTTGAGACAAATGATGACACGCCATGCGATGTGCCTGACAGATTGTCTGTGGTGATACCAGCATGCTGCCTTCCTACTGATGTCTCTATCTCTATAATATATTTTATTGATTCGAAAGTAAACATGCTTGTCCGTTTGTCCGTATATTTGTTACCTTTGGCAACATTTAACTTATTAATATCCTTATTAAACTATCAACGCAGCAATGCGGCAGCTCTCTAGGTTGTCTTACATTTAAAAAACGCTTTAACATGTATAGTCCCACACCAAGCTCAAAGACTTGTATCGTGGGTGCCGGAAACATTCACATCACGAACACAATATAGAACCAGAAACACAGATTTGTCTTTGGAGGATATTTAATTTTTACTACTGGGATTGTTACCGTGGGAATCGAACCCGATACACGCTGCCTAGTAGGCAGATACGCAATTTCTATTTTCATTCCCAATGTCGCTAGCGAGCAATTCACAAAAATTTAAGATTAATTGGTAAAAAAAAAAAAATTTATCTATATTCCTGTGGTCCAACGCTACCTTATCAGATAGAAAATATCCTACTAATATTATAAATCCGAAAGTTTGTTTGTAAGTGTGTGTGTAAGTGTGTATGTATGTTTGTTCCCTCTTCACGCTTTAATGGTTGAACGGATTTGGATGAAATATGGAATGTACATAGATTATACATAGGATTAACACATAGGCTACTTTTTAACTGGATAATAGCGGGCGAAGCCGCGGGGCACGGCTAGTAGTTTTATAATATAGTCACAGAATAATGATTATAATATTTAATAATGACTCTTTTATCTATCTCCAGCTATCAAGATAGTCCGCGACACGGCCGAGCTGTTGATCCATCACGCGCGGCGGCAGACCGGCATACAGAAGGCGGAGAAGCGGCGCATCAAACAGCTGTTACGTCACTTCCTGCCGGATCTGTTCAACCATCCGAGGCAGCCGCTGTCTGACGACGAGAGAGACGAAGGTATGTGTGATAGAGACACATATTACATATTGTTACAGCATAATATATAAGCGATGAAAAAGAGGATCAAACAGCTGTTAATCTAAAACTGAATGTACAGTATATATTTCTCCACTAGTTAAGTCCTTTATTAATTCCATCTAGTACATTTCTAAGTGTTATTGGCCTTTATTGCCCAGTTGGCGCAGTGGACAGGTGTCCGCCCTCTGCGCCGTGGGTCCTGGGTTCGATTCCCTATTGTGTGTGTCATGTGAATGTTTCCGGCACCCACGATACAAGTCTTTGAACTTAGTGTAGGGCTGTGAGTGTGAATGCGTTTGTTTTTTGTTTTTATTTGTATGGTACAATTTGGATGTCTACAAGTCTAGAGTAAGTAATATGTAGCTTCTAGGCAAGCATGTTCCATTTCCTCATCGGACCCATCGTCACTTGTCAGATAGCGGTCAAATGCTAGCCTATCACGCATTAAAAAAAAAATCAAGATTAAACTTCTACTTCTGTAGAAGAGATATTGAATATTGAAGATTTGGTCTTTTGGATTCTTATAAATTTAAATGCAATCCCTATTAGTCGCCATAATGTGGTCTAGTTTACAGTATATTAGAGATCCCGTCGGGCTCACCAAAAATAGAGCAGAACATGTAGGAGTCAGTGACCTGAGTGATAGGCAATACGGGTTTCGCCGAAACCGGTCAATTAAAGAACTTCTTTATACTAATTATAATTATCTATGGATTTGGACCTTAGAGCAACAGCTGATGATAAAAAGACTTCCCGTTCAAAACATATTACCCTCTTATATACATCTGCAGTGCTTCCCGGATCATTAAATGTCAAAGTGTCGCGTGGGCTTGCAATGCGCTCTTCTCCCTATAACGTAGTCGTTCCATATGGCCAGTGATAACACCAGATGTCTATTCCAGAAGAAAAGGAAGACCCTCCCAGCCCGGGCAGTCCCGCGGTCGAGCCGACCACTGACGGCGATAAGAGTGCAGCTGCCGCTGTCAAAACTGAAATCAAACAGGAGGTAAACTATTATATTATAATTCTCTTCAAATCTATTTAAATAAAACATTTAAAAAAATACAATAAATGTTCGGAGTGTCTGCCGAAAAATTACACCTTATAGACTCACATTAATAGCAATGATCTTTGTTTTAAAGTTTGAAAACAGTGTGTTATACCATTTTAGAATATCAATGAAATAGGTAATTTATATCGTGTATAGGCACTCCGGTGACAGTTTTTTTTTATGACACACCTATTTCGGTGTTCCATTGGAATTAAATGTTTGATAAGAAAATGCTTGATAGCCTTAAGACTAATAAGTAATTAAATTTAGACCTAATTTGCTAAGTAGAGTAGAGATCTTTCATTCTTTGTGTGCACGCCCCTCCACCAAATTTGTCAGACTATCGAGTGTCTAATGTATGAAAATGTTTATGGAGGGGCGTGCATATTTAGAATGAAAGATCTCTAGTAAACTATGAATGTATCTAATAACTCTTCTCTTACTGTCTATCAAACGGAAGACACTTAGTTCTTGTGTTCTTTGTTAATAGCGCTTGTTATAATACACTGTTACATCACTACACTAACTCGAAAGGTTTAGTTCTCTCGAGTCTTCTCACTATTTCTGTGTTGTCGAGTTGGATTGCCTCAACATTCACATGGTGACGAAGTCTTTGTTCATGATACACTCAGGTGACAGTATTTTTTAAACTACAATAGGCTAAAATTACAATAAATAATTGCAAAGAAATGAAACTTTAAGCTAAATTAAAGCTTAGAAAAAAAAAAACATAGAGCATACAATAGTAGTTTTCATTCGGAAGCACACTTATCCAAGACTACTATCCAAAAAGCAAATTGAGAAAATTCCTTTATTGCAATTTTAACATCGAAGGTGTAGTTTTTCACAATTTAAAAAAATTACGATATCTTGAAAACTGTGAGACTTTAACTAGGCTATTTTTTTTTATAGACCGTCATGATGCCTATCTGTAGGTATAGAGTTATCCATTTATTACGCCAAACCCTGGATTGACACGTGCTTTTTGTCCTCAGTCGTCAGAATCGGACAACGCTTCGGACAAAAGTGGGAAGACGAGTAAGAACAACAAGGAGAATAAACCTAAGAACAACAATAACGAGAGCAAAGGTACTTATTATTTCTTAATTACGCTTTTACTCACAACCCCGCAATAGGTTCGAATACAGTGTTCTTGGTATTCTCTAGTGGTGTAACCTGATGCACGAGATTTAAGTTTTTATTGACACATATCGATTTGTATGAGGTTCCTTATTTTATCTCATAGTCATGAGGAATTTTTATTTTTACCGTTACTTTGATTTTGAGTGTTGCTTGTGTTGCGAGTGCCGCAAACATTTGAATTATCTATATCTACACCTAGAAAAACAAACTTCCTTTATTGACGAAAATTTTGCTTCTGCCGGAAATCCATACCGGCAACCATGGTTGCCATATACGCCATGGCGTAGAAGCCCTGAGCTTCTAAGCCGTGAAGTCCGGTTTTTACACAAACTTATGTAACTATAGTGTTTTTGTAAATCGGAAGAAGGATTCTAGAGATACATAAACGCATTCACACCCAAAGCCACACACAAAGTCTTGTATCGTGGGTGTCGGAAACATTTACATATCACACACACAATCACATCGTGAACCAGAAGCGCAAATATCCCTTGGAAAAATTTTACTCCTGTCGGGAATCGAACCCAGGACCACGAACACGGGTCATCTATATGACTGCTACTATATTTTTGTTTTTCACAAAGATATTATGCACAATCTAAGTAGTTTTATCACATTGCAGATGTTCCCAACCCCCCAGCCAACACTGTAAAGCGGAGCAGCAGCAATGAAGACCAGATGTCCATCAAGTCTGACGTCAAATCGGAAACCAACGAGCCCGAGGATGACTATAGAGACTACCCGCCCAATGTAAGCACTAAAACTTGCTAATATGTATTAATAAAATAGGGGTCTGAAAAGTATAAATAGTAAGCCTATACGTCCTATAACGAGATTCGGAAGTCAAAAGAATGTCCAAATGTTAGAAAAGGGATCATTTTTTCGATTTTTTTTGTCCTATCTTAATTTGATATCACGAGTTAGGCATATTTTTTTTGTCATAATAATATTTCAACATAATTGTTTTTTGGCATACTCTTTCAGTAAGCATAAAAATAGGCTAATGGTTTTTGCCCTAATTTAGAGATTTGTATAAAGTTATAAGGCATATTGTTTATTCGTCGAATAGTTTTTAGGCATAAATATCAAAATGCTAATAAATATAACTTGGGTATCATTGTTTAATAGTAGGTTAGGGTGCGGCGTATCCCTAAGCCGCCATCATGTTTATTTTATATACGAAAAGTATTTTATTAAATGCAAACACAAATATAAAATGCTTAATTTTTTTTTATTTAAATATCATTATGCGCAAGTAAATTTAGGCTTTAGAATAGTATGCCTAACAATTACTATGCTTATAGTAGATATTATGCTTTAAAAAATTGTGACGAAAAAGTTATGCCAAATTAGTATTGTGCGTAACTATTATTAGGATAAGTGAAAGTATGCTATGTTAAATTTTGACAAAATTTTAAGCATACAATAGTATCCCTTAGAAAAGTATGTTTAAAGGTCAAAATAGTCGTTGTAGTTTTATGAGACAAATGATGACACGCCATGCGATGTGCCTGACAGATTGTCTGTGGTGATACCAGCATGCTGCCTTCCTACTGATGTCTCTAATATATATATATATATAACTAGTTGTGCTCAGCGGTTTCGTTCGCGTTAAATGATTTTTAAAGTATCCGTTAAATTTCATGATTCGAACACAAATTTCTGTTTCTGGTTCTGGGTTTGATTGTGTGTGTAATGTGAATGTTTAAGGTACCCATGACACAAGTCTTTGAACTTAGTGTGGGCTGTGAATGTGAAAGCGTTTTATGTAAACCTAGGCTAGGACAACTTAATATGTATTAGTGATGATGCAAGTAATATTTGAAAGAATGGAAAAAAATGCGCCGCCGAGTTTCTTCCTAGGTATTTTTTTTCGAGATGTGTGTGTAACATTAATGGGTGTGTGAATAAACAATCATGTTATTTTTTGGTAACGAGAACCTAGTTTTAGCTTAATTTAACAATTAAACATGCAATGTTCGAAATCGACTCCGGGCAGCCACGCATGCTATTTTTATTGAAAACTGCTCTATATATCAAACTAATAGTATAAAGTCGAAGGTTTGTGGGTGAGTTATTTGTTACTTCTTCAAGCTGAAACGTTTGGACCAATTTTGACGAATTTTGGTGTAGAGGTAGGTAGCTATTCCCCCGGGTCCGGGACTTACGCGGGTAATACCGAGGAACGCAGATTATATTAAATAAAGTCGGGTTAGTTACAGCACCGATTTCTGTGACATTTGATTTGTTGGTATGTCTTGCCCTGAATGCCAGAATAAATATTAAAACCATAGAAAAAAATCACGAAAAAGATTTTCATAAAACATTCATTTTCTTATACATTTTGTTTATATGGAACAGCTTTTTATAATTTTGAACAGCATTACGTCTGTAGGACTTCGTAAAGTACTAGGCAAACATAAACATGAGAGAGTTTCAACACTTTTCTTTACGAGGCATCGCATCGAAGTACTAGGTAAACATAAACATGAGTGAGATTCAACACTTTTCTTTACGAGGCATCGCATCGAAGTACTAGGCAAACATAAACATGAGAGAGATTCAACACTTTCCTTTACGTGGCATCACATCGCATGCCGAGTACATACAAATGGTTCATAATAAATGAATAACTCTTTATCAAGTCACGTGTGGTCCCGCTCCATATATTGGTACAAACATGCCGTTTTAACAATGTGATAAGCGGTATCTTATCATATTGTTCAATATAAAAACAACGATTTCCTGAGTGTCTAGATAAAGTCTGGTGTATATGTTGAAATAGGCAAACTTTGACGAGCTTGGTATTTTGACGATGTTCTCGTTTACCCGACTTCAAAAGTTACCTCATAACTTCATTCGTTGGGAGCCGATTTTGATGATTCTTTTTTAATTTGAAAGCTGGTGCTTTTTATGTAGTACCATTGAAATTAGATCAAGATCTGAGCTGTAGTTTTTGAGTTATAGTCAATAATGCGTGTTTAAACATTATTTCTGATCAAGATTCCGATGATAGAGCGGTGAAGTCGGTTTTTTAAGCTTTGCTTGCGTTTAATTATTTACTTGATTAGACGTATTCTAATACATCACGCTTATATTATAGCGAAGGTTTGTGTATATAGATGTGTAAGTATGTATATAATTTATTTTATAATTTGTATGATAAGTTGTGTGATTTTCGCCTTCGCTTCAAAACTCCAATAGAAGTTCCAGTAAAGTTTCTACTACTTTGCTAGGGCATGCCTCGATTATGACTGGACCTTGACTCTTTTACTTGACTTTGATTTGTGACTAGGACTTGAAATATATTAATACTTGACACTGGCTAAATGCACAAGATTGCGAAACCATTATTCTTGTTAAAAACTTTTTCAAGACAAGCTTTTAGAAATTCGCCATATTGGACACTTTATTTTTCGAGTTATTATCAGCGAGCTCTTTCAATTGCGGGTATATTGTAGGAGTGCATTAAAAATTACTTGTCCCCCATTTTGCGTGTTCCGCCATGTCGGACTTAGAATGACGTCACACAGCTAACCATGCATTGTCATCCAAACTAAACGTGAATACAAAATTTCAGCTCAATCGGTTGAAGATATCTGCTGCGAAATTGAGTTGCAAGATTCCACCCGAACAAACATACATACATACAGTGCAAGCTAAATAAAAGCCTGTAAAAAACGTAACGTTCGTTTGTCTCGCAGGAGGCCCGTTTCGTGTGCACGTCGTCGTGGTACCTGTTCCTCCGCGTGCACGGCGCGCTGTGCCAGCGGCTCGGCGCCGCCCGCCGCGCCGCCAACAGACTCGCGCGGGACAAGCAGCCCTGCGCCGCCTCCGCGCTCAGGCTCAAGCCCAACAGTGAGACACATTTATTATTGCTCTATTTAACACTCATTCACGGGAATCTGTTGAGAAATGCGACCGGTAGGGGAAAATAACCGGAAATCCGGACGGACATTGATTGTTTCGTCAGTACGCCACATACTTGACTAGTGTGTTAGAGACAATGATGATACGCCATGCGATGTGCCTGACAGATTGTTTGTGGTGATACCAGCATGCTGCCTTCCTACTGATGTCTCTAATACACTATAGAAAATATACTAAAAGAATGTCGAAAACGATAAAGATTTTCCGCTATTTTGGCTTAAACAAAGATTTAGAAAATTTTTGTCGAAGTTCCTTACGTTTAAAAAAAAAACTCGCACAAAAAAAAAACAAAACGCATTCACACTCACAGCCCCACACTAAGTACAAAGACTTGTATCGTGGGTGCCGGAAACATTTACATCACACACACATTACACCCAGAACCAGAAGCACAAATATCCTATGGGAAGGAGTTGGTGCCTGCCGGGAATCGAACCCAGGACCCACGGCGCAGAGGGCGGACACTAGTCCACTGCGCCAACTGGGTCGTCAACATGCTAAAATTCGGCAATCTCTTTCAGACCTTCCCGCAGACGTGTCGTCGCCATCTGAGTACTACAACGTCCTCCTAGAGTTGGTCAAAGGAGTCTTGGATGGAAACATGGAGGCTTCAGCTTACGAAGACGCAGCGAGAGAAATGCTGGGAATCAAAGCTTATCCCGCGTATACGCTGGATAAACTCGTTTCTTTCGCCGTCAGACAGGTAAGAATTAAACATAAACGCTTTTTCAACTCACAGCCCACACTAAGTTCAATGACTTGTGTCGTGGGTGCCGGATACGTTCACATTACACACAATCACACCCACCGTGATGTAAATTGTAAATGTTACAGGCACCTACGACACAAGTCATCGAACTAAGTGTAGGGTTGTGAGTGTGAAATAGTTTATTATTGGGCTGGCAATTGTATATATTAAGTCAAAAAACAAATAAGTAGGTACTTTTTGTTTCTAACATTTTTATTATTTAGTATGTTTGTTAAATATACTTATGACTAAAAGTGATCGCAGCGACTCAATTTAAATTTGATAATTTTGACTGACTGTAAGGCTTGGTTGACATAATCTGAAGATAATTATTGTATAAAATGAATACAGTAAAAGTAATATAATAAAAGGGAATAATTAGGAACGAGACAAATGATGACACGCCATGCGATGTGCCTGACAGATTGTCTGTGGTGATACCAGCATGCTGCCTTCCTACTGATGTCTCTTATTTTCTTTCATTCTTAATAATGTATCCAGTTAATGGGATGTTTACCATGCGGCGACGTATACGTCTCGTCTTTCGATGACATAAAAAAGATTATTTCGTGTATAAGTACCCCGCGGCATCGTTCAAGGTGACCGTATCGCACCGTACGTATATAATGCAGCTGCAGTACTATGTGGAGTCAAGCTAGCCACTTGTAGAAGAGTCCTCGATGCTACTTACGAGTAGCTACGTCGTATTATACAAATAGATTTATTGACATAAGACGATACAACATTATCATGAATTCATAGGCTCCCAAACTAGGCTTAAAATGTATTTCGGGAGCCCAGGGGCTTCTCCCATCGGAGTCGACTATTTGGGCGAGTAGTTATTTAATAAACGTGCGAGCACCCGCGGCATCGCCCAAGGGGACCCTACCTCGCCGTCGATATGTAACATACCGATGACGTCGTCGGGGATTGCTGCAGCATTGCGGGTCTGAGCTAAGCTACTCGCCGGAGGGTTTTGCCGCAAAAGTGAAAAATGGCGTTGTTGATTCTGTATAATATTCCAAAGCCTGCGATTCTTCGAGTGTTAATGTGTAATAATGGGGGATTATTAAGCTTTAATACTTAGGAAACGTGCATAAGTGTATGCAAATCATACTAAGTTGAAAAACGTGATTTTTGCTCTCACTCCAAAACTCCAATAGAAGGTCTAGTAAAGTTTCTACCGCTTTACTAGGGCGGGACTCGACTACGACTGGACCTCGACTCTTTTACTCGGCTATGACTTTCGACTTGGACTTTTGACTTGAAATTTATTATTACTCGACACTGGCTAAATGGACAAGATTGCGAAGCCAAAATTACAAAAAAAAACAAAAATAGTCGCAGGAGAGCCGGGCCACGTAGGTAGCATTCGGGATGTCGAGTAACTTCGTCCATAGAGTAGTTGGCGGCATACGTCAAGGTGACCGTAGCTCGCCGTCGCTATATAAGTAGTAGGCGGCATACGTCAAGGTGAGCCGATCGCTCCAGTGGTATATAAGTTGTCGTCTGGTTGCAGCTGCAGCACGTGGTGTCGGAGCCGTGGTCGGTGCGGTGCGCGGAGCTGGCGGCGCGCGGGGGCATGCGGGGCGCGCCCGCGCACGTGCGCCGCGCGCGCCGCTACCTGCGCCACCACCACACCGCCTTCCTCGTCAAAGTAGTACGTACACACACACACACACACACACACACACACACACATGCGGCGCGCGGGGGCATGCGGGGCGCGCCCGCGCACGTGCGCCGCGCGCGCCGCTACCTGCGCCACCACCACACCGCCTTCCTCGTCAAAGTAGTACGTACACACACACACACACACACACACACACACACACACACACACATGCGGCGCGCGGGGGCATGCGGGGCGCGCCCGCGCACGTGCGCCGCGCGCGCCGCTACCTGCGCCACCACCACACCGCCTTCCTCGTCAAAGTAGTACGTACACACACACACACACACACACACACACACACACACACACACATGCGGCGCGCGGGGGCATGCGGGGCGCGCCCGCGCACGTGCGCCGCGCGCGCCGCTACCTGCGCCACCACCACACCGCCTTCCTCGTCAAAGTAGTACGTACACACACACACACACACACACACACATGCGGCGCGCGGGGGCATGCGGGGCGCGCCCGCGCACGTGCGCCGCGCGCGCCGCTACCTGCGCCACCACCACACCGCCTTCCTCGTCAAAGTAGTACGTACACACACACACACACACACACACACATGCGGCGCGCGGGGGCATGCGGGGCGCGCCCGCGCACGTGCGCCGCGCGCGCCGCTACCTGCGCCACCACCACACCGCCTTCCTCGTCAAAGTAGTACGTACACACACACACACACACACACACACATGCGGCGCGCGGGGGCATGCGGGGCGCGCCCGCGCACGTGCGCCGCGCGCGCCGCTACCTGCGCCACCACCACACCGCCTTCCTCGTCAAAGTAGTACGTACACACACACACACACACACACACACATGCGGCGCGCGGGGGCATGCGGGGCGCGCCCGCGCACGTGCGCCGCGCGCGCCGCTACCTGCGCCACCACCACACCGCCTTCCTCGTCAAAGTAGTACGTACACACACACACACATACTTAATTATAGGCTTTCACACAAACTCTTCAAGTATAATCTATGCACATTCCAAATTTCATCCAAATCCGTTCAGCCGTTAAAGCGTGATGAGGGAACAAACATACTTACACACAAACTTTCGGATTTATAATATCAGTAGGATTTTAATAAATGTTATTTTTGTGTACAGTACGGCGGCGACGAGTGTAAAGTGACGTTCGAGCTATTGGAAGGTGCCAGCGGCGAGGGTCGAACGTCGCCACACAACAACGACAACTCGCGGCTGTCGCCTACCAACCAGGTGAGGAACCAACGATTTTGGTTTAGTGTTCTTGTTTGAAAGGAGACATCGACAGCCGCTATCAACAAATGCTTCATATTGAGCCGTGTCCCACGCCTTCGTCCGCTATTATCAAGTTAAAAAGTAGCTTATGTATGACCCTAGGTATAATCTATGTACATTCCAAATTTCATCCACTTCGTTTAGCCGTTAAAGCGTGAAGGGTAACTTAACAGTAACTGTCAAGTAAACTATGACAACTCTTTAAACAGCTGCTGCAATAGTAGCTTAATAAATATACCAAACCTTTTTTACTTAACAATGACTATCTAATATATAAAATTCTCGTGTCGCAGTGTTTGTTACCAAACTCCTCCGAAACGGCTCGACCGATTTTTATGAAATTTTGTGTGTATATCGGGTAGATCTGAGAATCGGTCAACATCTATTTTTCATACCCGTAAATGTTAAACCAATATTTTATTTTATTTTATGGACAACATTTTTAAGCTATTGCATAGCTTCCATCGCGGGCCTTGAGCGTGGAGACCGAATCCAGAAATTCCGTAACGAAAATAACCTAACACCCCCCACTCCGACCGGCACAGCGGTGATACTATTTAGTTTTGCCATCTATCGATGAATAGCAGAACTTTTGATGACTTTTTTGAAATGTCACGCTTGTATCTTTAGTTCAGCAACCCGCCTCTAGGTGGCAGGAAAAAAAATAGTGCATAAATAAAATAAAATAATAATTATAATTGCATAAGCTGATAAAAAATGCTATGCAATAGCTTTACCGCGGCAGTCTCCGAGTGCCACACGTCTATTTTTGTTTTTATTTTTTTATGCAGCATGGCAGTATATGGCAAAACTAGTATACTATATAGAAACTATTACAAACAAAATGGCACATAATTATAATTCTGAGCAAAAACAAGCATACTTTGTTCACAATATCCGACGCCTATAGAAACCATTGACAATAGGCCGCGCCCGCGTTTCAGGCTTACGCGACGGTTGATCTGTCCTTGTCAACTACATTTATGTATCGAGCAGGCCGTTCGCCGGATAGTAAGCGTTACTCTTGCATATATATGTCCAGAATTTTGAATAGTGTGGTGCCGCATTATGCGTAAAAAGCCAATGTTCCTGTTATGATTTTTAATACAAGCTTTTATTTAGCTTGCACTGTATGTATGTATGTTTGTTTGTTCGGGTGGAATCTTGCAACTCAATTTTGAAGCTGATATGTTCAACTGATTGAGCTGAAATTTTGTATTCACGTTTAGTTTGGATGATTTCGATGTGACGATGCGGCTGAAGATGTGACATGCTTGCCTAGAAGATACCTATCCTCTTGACTTGAAGACTCCCAGATTATACCCCTCGGGGAACAATGATGCAGGCAATGAATTCCACTCCTTCGCTGTACGGATGATGAACGTAGAAGCAAAACGCTTCGAGCGAACTGAATTAGTGTTTAGCGACGCGGGATTTTCGCTTATATTACGAGCTTTTATTTAGTTTCACCTGTCCCGTTGTCTGTCTGTCGGTCTGTAATCAAATCTTGCAAGCTAAATTAGACCCACTACCCGATGTCCGATTGGACTCAAATTTGGTGTACTTATGTATCTTCAGTGACAATACAATGATATGGTACCATGTGGTCTGATGGAGACGGAAGATGGCCATAGGAACTTCTGAACTAAACAAGATAAACCCATCGAGTTTAGGCTCGTTTGATTAATATAATTTTTTACTTCTTAAAATTTTTGTTAAAAGCTTGATTTAAAAAAAAATTGGTTTTCTGTAAATTCGGTTTACGGACGATAATTTTGCGCGATAACGTCATAAGACGAACCCTAAGACCGATCGCGCCTCTCTATCGCTTGTTCCGCGCTCTCGCTTGCTCGCTCAGGCTCAGGCGGAACGTGACACTTTTTCGTGCGTGCAGCCGGTGTTCATCGATTTATAAGACGTTATCACGTCAAGTACTGTATAAATTATTAATTGTTTTATTTTGTCGCCTATGTTCCGTGGACACATGATTGCGGACCCTGAAACGCCATTATCGTTGGTTATGTTATGTGTAATCTTTGTTCCAGTCCCGGACAACAACGACCAACGGCGAGGCGGTGTCTCGACTAGTAGCGTGGTCGCTGTACAAGGAGCATTACGCGAGGCCAGACTCGCGCCGCGCGCCGCCGCGGTCCAAACCTGTGTTCTTAGTGCGGAACGCGAGAGCGAGGTGTGTATTGTGTTTTGGAAGTGTACATTTCTTTAGCGGCGTTGTGCACTTTTTGGGATGGGTAAAAAATTTTAAACTCGCGTCAGGACACGTGACCTGATCGAAAATTCGTAAGACGGAAAACTCGTAAGACGAAGGAGAGGAAGTAATATTCCGTTCTCTTTCTACCGCGCGGCGAAAATGTATGCCTGCTCCTGCTGTTTACAACGTTAATGTTCAAGTTTTCACTTCTGCCGGCACTCCCGGAGTGCAACCCGGTGTTTTTTTTTATGTTTGGTTTTCATTTAGCCAGTGTCAAGTGATAATAAATATTTCAAGGTTTTATTTATTTATCAATCTAAATAAATCCAAAATGAAAAAAAAAGTTAAAAATGCAGGTACTTAGTAGGTAGAAGGCCAATGGAAGTACTTTTATACAAGCTTTTATTTAACTTGTAATCTCTTGTAATCTTGCAACTCAATTTTGAAGCAGATATCTTCAACCGATTGAGCTGAAATTTTGTATGGTTAGATGTGTGACGTCATTCCAATTCCAATGTGGCGGAGCACCGAAATGGCGGACAAGTTAAGTTATAAAGGTATCAAAGGGGTCACCGAGATTAACTCGTAAAATAAAGTGACGTCACTCTATATTTAATACGGCGGACTTCTAAAAGCTTGTTTTTAAAAAAGTTTTTAATAAGTGGCTTATTTTAACTACAGCCAGTTCTCTTGTTAAGCCGAAATGGAATAAAATAATAATAGGCAGCTAAAACGTGTCCGTGTGTCGGCAGATGCGGCGGGTACACGCACAACGCGCACTCGGTGGCGGGCGCGCCGCCCGCGCCGCCCGCGCGCCGCCGCAAGCCGCCGCCGCGCCTG
This sequence comes from Lomographa bimaculata, assembly GCA_948107665.1. NCBI lineage: Eukaryota > Metazoa > Arthropoda > Insecta > Lepidoptera > Geometridae > Lomographa > Lomographa bimaculata. Next base: position 9,225,088 of record OX403612.1, on the reverse strand, counting down.
CACGACTCCGAGGAGTGCACGCTGTCCACCAACCTCAGGTACTACCCGTACTACCCCCCCTACACATGTACCAACCTCAGATGCTACCCTCCGTACTCATGTACTACCCTCCCTACTCGTGTACTAACCCCCCTACACATGTACCAACCTCAGGTACTACCCTCCCTACTCATGTACTACCCTCCCTACTCATGTACTACCCCCCCCTACACATGTACCAACCTCAGGTACTACCCTCCCTACTTGTAAAGAAAGAAAGAAAGAAAGAAAGAAAATACATTTATTTGACAAAAATAACTTTATATTAAAAACAAAAATATAAACAATAATTTATTATGCCAAAAAGGTTTAACTCAGCAATTATGTCGAGTTAGAACTCGACGCTGGTTTTCAGTAACCGGCCCTCCCTACTTGTAACAACCTCAGGTACAGCCCTCCCTACTTGTAACAACCTCAGGTACTACCCCCCCTACCTTTACCAACCTCAGATACTACACTCTCTACTATGTTCCAATCTCAGGTACTACATTCCCTCCCTACTACGTTCCAACTTCAGGTACTACCCTCCCTACTATATACCAACCTTGGGTACTACCCTCCCTACTTTATGTATCAACCTGCTGTTATTGAATTTTAAAATCGCGAGGCACGGCTAGTCTATAATAAACGGTTTCAATGCATACTCACAGCCCCACTTAGTTGTCTTTAGTCGTGGTGCCGAAAACATTCACACTCCGCCCACAATCAGAATCTCAAACAAATTTTCTTTGAAAAGAAAACTAGGGAATATAAGATACATCTAATATGTTCACTAAGCAATAAATGATTGTTATTATGTTTATGATTGTGAAGAAGCCACTATGTACTTGAAGCCGGATTTTAGTTTTTCAAATTCAGTCGTTTATTTACATGGACCCCAAAGAGGCACTCGTGAAAGTTAATGACTACTGCCAGATTCGCAAAATTACTACCGTTACATTATTTTACTCACGCCATTATATTTTCCATCCACAGAAGTCGCCTCCTCTCGTACCGTCCGCTAGTGCTGTACCAATCGGGCGCTCTCGCGTCTGCGCGGAGCTCGCATGCACGCCTCCACCTACAACGGCGGGACAAGTTCCGAGCGTGGCTGCGGGCACAACGAGCAGACTGACGACCCAACCAAGTCCGGAGTGAGCAAGATAACGATAGCGAGAGAAAAGGACAACCGAAAGCCGCGAGAGGCAAGCGAAGACAGCGTGTTTACTGTGGCAACAGATGGTGCTGATTTGATTTCACGAGAACTAAGTAGAGGCTGCGTTGTCTTCTGTACCTGTAGAATAAATCGTCAAGGTCTGGTGTTGGCATGCCAATAGCTCAAAGAGAGACAACTCAGTACAATGGGACTAGATCTAAGACCTTATATGCATCTGCATTGAATGGGAGCCCCCAAAACAAGGAAGACAGCTGCCTCTGTGTAGTTAAAAAGCACCGTTAACCAGAGTTGTGATTGTAAGTGTACGTGCCCTAATTGTAAGGTAATCCGCCTGCCTTGGTCGAGTGCTTGCATGTGTGAAAACTACTCAGAATAAATTTGTAAAAAAAACAGTCACAATATTTGGTAAAATACCGGAATTGTACATTGAAACACTTTTTCATCAATAGAGAAACATTTTTCTTTTATATAAGTAATAGTTCACTAACTCCACTTTACAGATAATGAACCCCGATGTGAGAAAATTGCTGTGTATTTATTGTTAGGTTTGGGGGTAGTTTTTACCCCGATTTTAGGGTACGCCCGCAGATAAGCAATATTCTCATTGTGAGGGTGTTAGTTTTAAGGGGAAACCTGAATTCATGAACTGAAATGTTACAGGTGATTTGGAATGTTTTGTACTTCATGAATAACGGTTTTTTAGCGTCGATGTCACCGCGAACACCCGGTGGAGTACCTTGTTTTATAAAGTCCGCGTTTTCATTTATCTATAAGCTTAAATACATATTTTCGCAGCGAATTGTCGGTACTCGTCTGTTGATTGTCGTCCGGGTAGGAACGCTGACAGCGGCGCGTTTTGCATTTCTATGTAAGAAATCTCAATTTTTAAAGGAACTTGTGCAGTCGCGTTTTAGTGACGAGCACTATTAGGCGTTCCCTCGTAGTGTAAAAATTGTAAGATCCGTTGTGAATAAATATTCGATTGATTGTGGTAAGATTCCTTTAAGAATTTTCTGTCTTCTGTGTAGACATACAAACATTTAAGTCACTTCAATAGAATTAGGGATACCCTTTTAGACTCCAATCAGTATATTTTCTAAAATATTACCACAGTCAAAAGAATCCTATTATAGAAAAGATCTCTTTGTTTAAAAGTACAGTTATGTATCAATTGTATATATAGTTGAGGTGTGTCAGTGAATAGGCATAGTCGTTGAGGAACCAATCTTGTTAATTTGTAAAAAATGACTTGTCAAAAGAATAAATATTATTATATTTATAATAGATATGTTGTTTTATTTCTTGCTTTTCCAACGCATGGTTTTATATTTCGGAAAGTTGGAGTCTGTTTAAATTAACTCCGTTTAGCGGAGAATAAACGCGCCTGTGTCTTGGTGGCTTTAAACTTGACCAGGTAGCATCGCCCCAATCGGAGACTGCCTTTAAGGACAAGTTTAGACGCTCAACCATTGACTCCCTTTTGGACTCGATTTGTGCTCCACTAGCTCGACCGTCGGAAACGAAACTCGCTACAACCGTGATGTCATCTGCATACCAAAATGCAGATGACCGATACATGCCGGTAGATGTAAGGATTAGCGGAAATGATGTAGTGGACATGTTTATATGAGAAAACCGGGTCTGCGCGCTTTTATTTTCAAAATAACATTATTTTGACTACCCTAAGCTTATCCTGACTAAAAATAAAAGCTCGAAAAGATCCGGTCATCTCATATAAACATGTCTGAAGTTCGCGAAAGTCTTAAATATTCTATGTAGTGGACTGTGTTTGAGAGGATCGGAAACGAGTGACGAACCTGGGTATTCTCGGGTTGACGAGTATAGCTGTCACCTCTATGTCTCCTGGTGTCCTGAAGATATCTCTGGTAGTTGAGGGGTCGTCGTAGTTGGTAATTGTGTAGAACTCACGGCGCGAGCGCGGGTGGAGCCGTTGGCACACGCACGGCTTCCAATATAATATTCACAAATTCCAAAGCCGGTTTGGGACAGGAACGTTTAGCGCGGTAGGTAACCAAAATGGCGGATCCGTAATTGAGGGAACTGAGAACTACGGAGCTATTCACAGTCGACCGCAGATTGCTCGCATTAGCAAGCAGTACCCTCATCTACCACGAAGTAATCATTCCCGCGAAAGTCGGCCGTTTCCTTAAGAAAATGAGGGTAGGAAAGAAACAGAAAGCGTCAATAAATGGCGCGTACTTGTGAGTAGGTTGTCTTGTCTTGACTGGGTTTCTATCTAAAACCATTTGGTAACGATTATTCCCGATCGTCCCCACCCTGTCGTCCCCATTGGGCACGAGTGGGAAAAAAAAGTTTCGTTCGTTCCCAATGGTGACGATTGGAACTTTATTTCCTACTCGTTCCACTATAGACCGAGAGTCAACATGCAATAATAGCAACATCAACGGATGGAGAAATAAAATGTACCATATCTATAAAAAATATTTATTAGAATTTAAATGAGTCAAAAATTATCACATCATAAGGCAAGGCAGAATACATTAGATGTTATTAAAATTATCTAAATATATGATGTTATGTATATTTGTAGTAGAATTATAAATATAATCTATTAAAACTATAACTAATTTACGTACAATTTTTAATTAGGTACAACATTGGAATGTAATGGAAACAGTAACATACATTAAAAAAATTTATGCCTACTTATCTTTCATAAAAGCGCAGTATGTGAAACTACTAGTCGTGCCCCGCGGAATCACCTGTTTATCAAGTTAAAAAGTAGCCTTTGTGTTAATCCTAGGTATAAGCATAATACATTTCAAATTTTATTCAAATACGTTCAGCCGTTACAGCGTGAAGAGGAAACAAACATTTACACAGAAACTTTCGAATTTATAATTTAGTGTGGTAATAAAATGGCATAAACAATTACGCAACTGCGGCATAAAAAGTAGTGTTAATGTTTTCTATTTTGATGATTTAGAAACGTTAAAATCTACACTTCACCTCAAAAGGTCAAATAGGCTTAAAGCACTTTGTATTCTACTACACCGAAAGTTTGGCGAGTTTATACTCGAATTAACACAAGGCATCTTATCCCTTAACTGCCCGCTGGCGTAGTTAGGTGCGCGTTTGTCTTCTAACCAGCGGGTATTGGGTTCGATTCCCAGTTGAAACACAAGTTTTCTTACGAGGGAAATTTGGTTGTGATTGTTTGTGATGTGAATGTTACCGGCACATGCGACACAAGTCATCGACCTTGGTGTAGGGAAGTGAGGGTGGAAGCGTTTGTTTTTCCTTTAATTGTAAGTAAAACGGGGCGCTGCATGAATTTAAAAAAATTGTTAAAATTACATTTAATTGTTTTTTAATTTCGAAATTAACTAGATAATCTCATAATTTGCTGTTTAAAAAAAACAAATAGTAATATTTTTCCTAAATTTTTGTCAAACAAAAATTGACAGAGCCATTTGAGCATTGTATTAACGAAAATAAATTCTAATAAGCTTAATATTATTTACAATAAAAACAACTAAAATACAATGTACATAATAATATGTAAAGTAAACAATCATAATTACAAATTTAATTATTAATACATTATAATATTTTTAATATAATATATCTAATCATAATTTATTATAAGTAGAAATTTAACAGTCGAGGTATAAGAATAGACTTCTACAAACGTAACTTGTCTTATATCGATATAGATTGGTCCCTATTCTAAGAAACATTAATATAATTGTGAAAACCTATGTGACATTGTGTATATTTTAACCAAAGATTTGTTAAAAATACTAGAATAATTACAATTCTACTAATAGCCATGTTATTTATATCATATCTTTATACAACCTGTAACAAAAAGGTGTAGTAATACTTGGTGGTGTGTATGTGTATCGTGCCAGGAATCGTCTGCCAGAGAACTAAACTCGAAATCGGAGATAATTTTCTTTTTTATACAACAATTAAGAATGTTTGACAACCCTACGGTTACATATGTGACGCGCGACCTTGACCTTTGTTACGGCCACCACTGTCAGACGTCTAGGTCCAAAGACTATGTGGTGTAGAACGAGATGATGAAATAGGGTTGCAAATGACATATTTTTTTAGAAACTAATTCACCATTAGTCAATATTCATGGTGCTGCCGCAGATTCAGAAGTTCTTGTTGGATGCGTGGATTGAGTATTACTACACATTTCTGTTACACATTGTGTACGTATGTATGAAACTGAACTCTTCCTAAACGGCTGGACCGATTTTAACGATTTTTTTTTGTGTGTTTAAATTGAAACAATACATTTTCACGAAAAAATAAAATATGCACAAAAAAAATCTCATGGACAGGAATACGTCACTCGGATTTGGTAAAGTACTAGACAAACATAAACATGAAGGAGGTAATAATTGAGTCAATAAGTTTTTAGTATGGTATAGCACAAGGGAAACATAAACATGAATGAGGTAATTAGTCAATAAGTTTTTAGTATGATATTTAAGTACTAGGCAACCATAAACATGAAAAAGGTTAAATGTTTTTTTTCTTTACGTGGCATTGCAACGCATGCCGGGTATAGTCAGTACATATGTCATTGAAATAGTTTTGCTTACTCTAAGTTTGCTACTTTTCTTGTATTTTGTATGAACCAAGTCAAAAAGTGATAGTAAGCTGAACTATTAATTTTATAAGGAAACGGCTTTTACTTAAGTGGTATTCGCTTTTTAGGCTTCACTCCTGTGTGCTATGTGTTGTATCTGAACTTTTTATTTGACTGTAACTCCTATTTAAAAATCTGCAGTCGATTTAGAAACATTCTCATGCACCCGGTCGCCTAAGCCAACGTCACCCCTGTCATGTCGAACTTCGAACGGAGCTTGGGTGAATTACAAAAAAAACATGTCTAAGTTGATGTCTGACGAATCATTATTAACAATTAACGAAAAAAATCATGCTAAATCAAGCACGAGATCACGAGTAAGTGAATATACCATTCGTTAGAATGGTATATTCACTTACTCGTGATCTCGTGCTTGAGAGGTTACACTTACTCATACTTTTCCTACAGGAAAAGTACAACGTGTTGACTCCACTTAGTAAAAAAGGGAAGAAATATGTGATTTATTGCAGACAAGGTGTACTCGACATGCGTCTCTTTCACTTTTATGGTTGTCTAGTACTTTTTTTTAATGCTCTCACAATCACAGCCCTACACTAAGTATAACGACTTGTGTCGTGGGTGCCGGAAACATTCACATTACACACACAATCACAACCAGAACCATAGTCACAAATTTTCCTTGGGAAGAAAACTTGGGTTCTTGCCGGGAATCGAACCCGATATCCCTGCTTAGAATACGAACGCTCTCCTTACTAAGCCAACGGGCAGTTCATAATTAAATCATACTAAAAACGTATTGACTAAATTGTTACCTCCTTCATGTTTATGTTTGCCTAGTACTTTATCAAATCCGAGTGACGTATTCCCTGTCCATGAGAAAATATTTTTATAAGCATTATTAATTTTTTCGTGAACAAATACATATTTATACTGCTTCAATTTGAACCATTCTTGAAACAAAAAAATCAGACTATAAAAAATATGATATTGTTCTTGGGGACTCTTTGGGGGTAGATTAATCAGTTTATCCGACAGAGGGCGCTGAGCGTTGCTACTTGTCAAAAATAATTGACACTTGCACTGACATTGGACCGTATATTGGAATTTATTTTATTTGTGTCTAAGCCTTTTGACCAGTCTCAAAGCGACGATGCGGTCGAAGATGGAGCTTGTTCAATACATATCTCTTCTTGAACAATCCCATTTCGTAAGCGGCTTCAAATCACAATATCCGATCATCTAGAACTGGTGACAGAGTTAACAACACATGTTTTTTTGCATTTCTCCGTGAGCGATGCTGTCAATACTCCACGCGGGCAGTTCAACTTTACCCGTGTGTGTGGCGTCCTCCTCTGTAGCCGAACCTACAAAACATAAACATAAACGCTTTCACACTCACTGCCCCACACTAGAGACTAGAGGCCATGACCAGCCGACAGATGCTAGGCTTCAGAACCTAGGACATCGTCGCAGGTTAGCGAGCCTGTCGGTATTTTATCGGATACATTTCGGTGTGCTATGGAATTCCAAGATCTAATTCCTCCATCCCCATTCCATCATAGAACCACCAGACAGACTGCATTGCGACACCGATACATGGTGGATATTCTTCATAAAATTGATGATAACTCAAAAACTAGAGATCAGATCTTGATCAAATTTCAATGGGACCACATGAAAAGCACCAGATTTCAAATAAAAAAAAATCATCAAGATCGGCTCACAACGAAAGAAGTTATGAGGTAACTTTTGAAGTTAGTTATTTTTTTTTTATTATTTATTTATTTTACTAAATCCACAGCTCTTAATTAACATAGTTTATAATAACTATTATATATAGTTTATATGAAATGTTAAAAACGAGAACATCGTCAATGGAGTCCACAGAATACGCATTATTGACGATATTTCAAGAAACTGCTCCGATCTTGATCAAATTTAAATGGGATCAATTGGAAAGCAACATCTTTCAAATTAAAAAAAAAAATTTAAATCGGTTCACGTGGAAAGAAGTTATGAGGTAAAACACTTTAAAAAAAAATACAGTCGAATTGAGTACCTCCTCCTTTTTTGGGAAGTCGGTAAAAAATGATGTAACATTTTGGAGAGTGCGCAGGAATTACATGATTTAAGTCCTCCTTGCCCTTTCTACCATCTAACAACAAGACACTGTCAAACGTCATCCTTATATGGCTGACATACCTCCGATTCGCTCGAAGCATTTTGCTTCTTCATTTATCATCCGTACAGCAAGTGGAGTTCCACCAGCAATTAGTTAATTGCCTGCGTCTTTGTTTCCCGAACGGTACAATCTGGGTATCTTCAAGTCTAGAGTGAATAGGTACTCTACAAAGAGAGTGAGAGAGTGAATAGGTAAAACTCGTGGGAATTCCGTTAGAAATAAAAAAAAAAGAAAAATGAATGGTAAAATGTTGCCTGCCGATAATCCCAGTAGACCACTCGTGGGAATCCCGGCGCATTAAAAAAAAACAAATAAAAAAAGGTATGCAGTGGCTCATAGCCCATAATCCCAGTAGCTCACCTGTGGGAATCTTGTCAGGGTCTACATCTGCCGAGTCGTATGACCGCAGCGAGGAGACCAAATTGGTGCTGGAGAGCTTCAGAAGCGCTGACGCCGTGTTCAGGAAAACCAAGTCAATGCCCTGCAATATAAGTAACATAAAGTTGATTGTCTCTTCTCCCAATGACATAAAAAATCATAGATTAAAATAATTAAACGCAAGCAAAGCTTAAAAAAACCGACTTCATCGCTTTATCTTCGGAACCTTGATCCACCAGCTTTCAAATAAAAAAAGAATCATCAAAATCGGCTCACAACGGAAGAAGTTGTGAGGTAACTTTTGAAGTCGGGTAAACCAGAACATCGTCAAAGTATACATTATTCGTCACAAAATAGACATTATTGACGATATTTCAAGAACTACTGATCAGATCTTGATCAAATTTAAATGGGACTAATTAGAAAGCAACATCTTTCAAACTAAAAAAAAATTTTCGAAATCGACTCACGTGGAGAGAAGGTATGAGGTCACACAAATAAAAAAAAAATAAAAAAATACAGTCGACTTGAGTACCTCCTCCTTTTTTGGGAAGTCGGTAAAAACTGTATAGACAAATTGATCACTATCTCACCTGATGGTGAGCGATGATGTGGTCGATGATGGAGCACGCTTGCCTAGAAAATACCTATTCGCGACTCGAATAATCTCATATTGTACCTATCAGGAAATATCGACTCAGACAAGGAGTACCATTCTTTTAGTTCACACAATACATGTAGAAGCAAAACGCTTTGTCCGCATTTGTGTAATATTTGAGTGCGGGGCTGTGGTTGTTTATACAGTTACCTGGTCGTGTAGCGCCGAAGTTTCGCAGTAGGCGGCGCCTATAGAGGCGGCGTATTGGGCCGCTTCCGAATACGAGACGGCGCGCATTTCTTCCAAATCGCACTTATTGCCGACCACTGAGAGTATCATTTCCTCTGGCACGTTGCTGTAAAGCATAAGGAAATCGAGATGGAGAATATATACGAAATAAATAATAGTTTACAAAACTAAAAAATAAGCTTTATTTAGAAAACTGAACTAAAAAATCTAAATTTATTATTTAAAAAAAATTGAATTCAGAATAGTGTTTTTTTTAAGTAAATATAAATTAATAATAGTGTAAATAAGAAAAAAATATTTTATTAAAAAAAAAAGAGTGCGGTGCATGGTGTCAATAGTTATAAATATTTCATTGACAGATATGAGAAGTAGGATTATCATTTAGATAATATCTTAAAAAGCACGCCACGCTTTTTATAAAATAAAATATATTTTTTTTATTTATACTATTATTAATTTATATTTCTTAAATTTTTTTACACTATTCTTAATTCAAATCAATTAAAATTCATTTTATATTTTTCAGTTTGGTTTTCTATATAAAGCGTGTTTTTTAGTTTTTTTTAACTATTATTTATTTTCAACTCTTTTTTGCAAATTGAATAATGCAATAATCTTATCAAATGAGTGTATTGTCATCGGTCCTCGATAAATCTACAAAGTTTGAATGAAATTTGACCGTTTAAGTGTAAGACCGAGTCGGTTACAAACATACAAGTGAAGCTAATATAAAGCGTGTAAAAAAAAATAGCTTAAAGAATATAACAATATGGAATGCCCTTCCTATAGAAATAAAGCGAGCTCAGTCGCTGCCCATCTTTAAAGAACGCGTCAAAGCTCACTATCTCGCAGTTAAATAATTTAATTATGTTGTAATTTGTCATAATAATATGTTTAAAATCCATTCTTTATTCATTTCATTGGTATTAATATTTATGTATTTATATTATGTAGTATGTGTGTATGTATGTATTATATATGTAACGATCATATTAAATATGTATTTATATAAGATCATTATTGAGGTATATATTAATGTATTATTTGTCTATTATAATTACTTATTATTAAGTATATTATAATTTATTATTCTTAGATTCATGCACTCTTTAAAATGTTGTTTCTTAAACACGGACGTCCAACTCTATTGCGTAGTTCCGCTCCATCCAAAGGTTGTCTGGAAGAGATCGCTTTTAGCGATAAGACCGCCTATTGTAACACTTTTTTTGTAAATAATTATTTTGTTTTGTTTCTTGTCTTAATTAAGGTGTTCAATAATGAGTTTATCTATCTATCTATTAAAAAAAATAACAGTCGAGCCGTTTCGGAGGAATTCAAAATACCGAGACACGAGATTTTTATACATTAGAAGATAAGCTAGGCGACACCCTAGATTCCTAGAAGGTGTCGTTGCATTTGGGTACATCTATATCGGGAAGGAATATATATACTTATATAAAAGAAAGTCGTGTTAGTTACACTATTTATAACTCAATAACAGCTAAACCGATTTGACCGAAAATTGGTGGGGAGGTAGCTTAGAACCAGGAGACGGACATATGATACTTTTTAGGAACGTCAATTTTTTTTTTGTATGTGTATAAAATCATTTTCTCATCCGTCACTCGTATTTGGCAATTGTACTAGGCAAACATAAACATGAAGGAGGTAATAATATAGTCACGTGGCATTGTAACGCATGCCGGGTATGGCTTCCTAAACATGCACATTCATTGACTGTTAGACGGGACGAAGGTCGCCGGGACACCTAGTGTGTAATACATAAAAATAACTATATAGGTGATCGTTATCGTGACAACGCGAACGGCCGGTTTATCGATCTTGTAATCGGTCTTACCAGACATTTTCCGGAATCATAAAATCTAAACAGATCCAGAGCAAGATAGCATATCAGTAATATATATAATACGAACTCCTCACCCTGCCTTGTATATACATTTTGGAAATCTGCAAATTCGTCCGCAAACAAACAAACAACAAACGCATTCACACTCACAGCCCCACACTGAGTTCAAGACTTGTATCGTGGGTGCTGGAAACATTCACATCACACACACATTACACCCAGAACCAGAAGCACAAATATCCCTTGGGAAGGAATTTGTGCTCCTGCCGGGAATCGAACCCAGGACCCACGGCGCAGAGGGCAGACACCTGTCCACTGCGCCAACTGGGTCGTCAAAACACCCCCATACCTACATCAGCCGAAATAATACACAAACTAAACATAATTTACGACAAAGAAACATGATAGCACTCCCAAATTCAGCTCTAACAATACACTCGAACAGTCCCTATGTAATGTCTATAAAAATATACAATAAAGTACCCAACTCCCTAAAAAATTAAACTACTGACAAATTATTTATAAAACACCTTAAACGGTTACTAACATCCAAATGTTATTATTCTATAGAAGAATACTTCCAAGACTCGATTTAAGTACCTTATTGATTTATCTTCCTTTCTATAAAACCCTTCTATAACTTGTATCATCATGAATATCACGTTGCACGTGCCCGACAGGGTCCATAATGATCTCAGTATGTAACTTATTATGTTATGTAATTTTAAGAACCCATGTACATTATGGAAGCAATAAACAATTGAGTATTGAGTATATGAAGTAGTAATTTTGCTTACTGGCAGCAAACATGTATAACATAATTGGAACGAAAGCAAAGCTTTAAGAAACCAACTTCACCGCTTTATCAAAATCAAAATCGTTCATTCACATGGGCCCCAAAGAGGCACTCATGAAAGTTAATGATTCTATTGCCAGGCAATCTGGAGTTTCGCGTCACGATAACGATCACCTATATAATTATTTTAATGTATTATCATCATTAACACACTAGCTGTCCCGGCCATCTTCGCAAAATTACAGCTTTCTTACATTAATTAAATACGCATTATTGAGGATAACTCAAAAACTCCTGGACAGATCTTGATCAAATGGGAACACATGAAGCACCAGTTTACAAATAAATAATTAAACTCAAGCAAAGCTTAAAAAAAACCAACTTCACCGCTATATCTTCGGAACTTTAATCAGATTAGATGTACTAAACACGCATTATTGAAGATATTTCAAGAACTACTGATCGGATCTTGATCGAATTTAAATGGGACCAACCGAAAAGCAACATCTTTCAAACCAAAAAAATCAAAATCGGTTCACGTGAAACAAAGTTATGAGGTAACACACATAAAAAAAAGTTGACTTGAGTACCTCCGCCTTTTTTGTGAAGTCGGTAGAAAACTCAAATACCCAGGCTGCATACAAAGTTAATTTATGTACACCTTTTCGTTAATAAATAAATAAACGCTTTCACACTCACAGCCCCACTAAGTTCGATGACTTGTGTCGTGGGTGCCGGAAACATTCACATCAAACACACAATCACACCCAGAACCAGAAACACAAATTTCCCTTGTGGAGAAAATTTGTGTTCCCGCCGGGAATCGAATCCAATACCCCGGATGAGGAGGCGAACGCTCAACCAACTAAGCCATGGGGCAATTCAAATAATAAGATACGATTATATAAAAACTTAATCACAGCTTAATTAAAATCGGTAGAAAAAGAATCATCAAAATCAAAAAAATATACGGTGGAATTGAGAACCACCTCTTTTTTTTGAAAGAAATAAATAATTTTATTGACAACGCAAATATAAAAAAAAAAAACCTAAAAAAACCAACGCATTCACACTCACAGCCCCACACTAAGTTCAAAGACTTGTATCGTGGGTGCCGGAAACATTCACATCACACACACATTACACCCAGAACCAGAAGCACAAACATCCCTTGGGAAGGTATTTGTGCTCCTGCTGGGAATCGAACCCAGGACCCACGGCACAGAGGGCGGACACCTGTCCACTGTGCCAACTGGGTCGTCAAATATACACAACAACAAAAAAAGTTATGTTTTGTCTTTGGGGAGTTATCTTGTATTTCCACTGGGGATCGAACCAGTCACCCGCTGCTTAGACAGCAGGCGTGCTACAACATCGCCAGCGGGTTCAACATGTACCTCTGCAACTCCTTGATCCAGCTCTTAATGGCCACAAAGCTGGAGACGCTGGTGATGTCGTATACCAAGAGTGCGGCGTTTGCATTCCTGTAGTACATCGGTGCCATCGATCTGAACCTCTCCTGGCCCGCTGTGTCCCACACCTAGAACGTTTCACATCCCTATGTCACACTACCATTATAAATGCGAAAGTTTGTGTGCGTTTTTTTTTTTTTTTTTATTTGTGACAGGCTAGTGTTTGACCACTATCTCACCTGATGGTAAGTGACGATGTGATCGAAGCTGGTAAACACACTAGACCTGGAATACGCAGGCTCTCAAGGATAACTGCCGGAACACCGTATTTGGCTTGGCGGCAGACTTTCAACTTGATGGTGGTAAGCTACTTTGGTAGCAAGCCAGGCGAGCAACTCACAAAATGCTCTACCACCTCTCAAATGTCACCTGATTAGCACCACCCGGGGACCACGTGTAGGGAGTCAGACTTAAGGGGTATCCTCCTACGGACGTGGGTGACTCAGCCCCCAGCGTGTGTATGTTTGTTTTCTCTCTTCCCGCTGTAATGGCTGAGCCGTTATTAGGTTACCTGTAATTTGACTCTCGCGTTGTCCACGTTGATATTGCACGTGAAGAAAGAAGCTCCGATCGTTGGCGATATGTGCTTCGAAAACATCTTGCCTATGTAACGCACAACTAGACTTGTCTTGCCCACTCCTGGAATTAAAAAAAAAGAAAAGAAGCTTAAATAATATATTGACAACCCAGTTGGCGCAGTGGACAGGTGTCCGCCCTCTGCGCCGTGTGTCCTGGGTTCGATTCCCGGCAGGAGCACAAATTCTTTGCCAAGGGATATTTGTGATTCTGGTTGTAATGTGAATGTTTCCGGCACCTACGATACAAGTCTAAACTTAGTGTGGGGCTGTGAGTGTGAATGCGTTTGTTTTGTTTGTTTATAATAATAACTTTTGGCACTGTGAGCTGGAAACCTCGCGTATGGCAATGGCTGAATTTTATTTTTAATTTAAGATTGGCAATTTTTTGACCGCAATTTCACCTGATGGTAAGTGACGATGCGGTCGACGATGGAGCACGTTTGCCCAGAAGTTGCCTATTCACTCGTGACTTAAAGACTTCCATAATGTATTTATCAGGGAACACAGACTCAGTTAAGGAATTCCATTATTTTGCTTTCTTTTGTTTTTTACCGACTTCCCAAAAAAGGAGGAGGTAAGTATACAAGTCGACTGTATTTTTTTTTTATGTGTGTTATCTCATAACTTCTCTCCACGTGATCCGATTTCGAACATTTTTTTTTGTTTGAAAGATTTTACTTTCTAATTGGTCCTATTTAAATTTGATCAAGATCTGATCAGTAGTTCTTGAAATATCGTCAATAATGCCTATTTTGTGGACTACTTTGACGATGTTCTCGTTTAACCGACTTCAAAAGTTACCTCATAACTTCTTTCGTTGTGAGCCGATTTTGATGATTCTTTTTTTATTTGAAAGCTGGTGCTTTCCATGTGGTCCCATGGAAATTTGATCAAGATCTGATCTCTAGTTTTTGAGTTAAGTCAATAATGCGTGTGAAATACATTAAATCACCACAGTTTTGGTTGTGATGATAAATTATACTTTTTCCGCTAACTGTACTTACAATAATTTTGGTATGCGGGACGAATACGCACAAATATTATCGTGCGGGACGAATAAATACTTTTTATTATTTATTATTATTTAATACTTTATTGCACAGTAAAAAGTGTACAAAAGGAGGACTTAATGCTAAAAGCATTCTCTACCAGTCATCCAGCGGTGGAAAATGAAATGACATGAGGCGTGCATCAATTAGGGATAAAGAAAATATATGTAAATGAAATTTATATCGAATTGTAATGTACATAAATATAAAATACTTAAGATTATACATACTAATAAAAATTATATGACATAAATATCTAAAAATTTAATATATATAAAAAATCTAAAAAATATATTGCATATATATATATATATATACTAATAACTGTGCTCAGAGAAGTTTGTTAACATTATAAGGCTTTGGTAATCATATCATATCATCTTTTTAATGGCGTGGGCCAAAAATTCGGGACGAATGTGGCATAAATCAATCTGATCAAGGTTCCGAAGATAAAGCGGTGAAGTCGGTTTTTTTGAGCTTTACTTGCTTGTTTAATTATTTACTTACAAACATCTTTTCACGTAATCGAACATAGTCCAATATCCACATTCCTAGTCATTGCTTCGATATGTAACTTGCCTACAGTATGTACAATCATAGCCAATGTTTTAGAGATATACAGAGTTATTTTCGATATCTAAAGCCCTTAGGCTGAGGAATAAAGATAAAATAGGACCGAAAACATAAACATTTACAATGTTTAGTCAAGTTCCTATAGCATTTATGACATTTTAAAATATATTTTAAATAAACCACAGGAAACATTGATTGAAATAACCAAACAAACAAACTTAAGGGGCAGGAATGCGTCAATGCGAGCTTTTTTAACCACAGCCAATTATCTCCTTTACACTTTTGCACATAAAGGTGTATATTGCGTGAATTACATCGTGGCGGTTACGCAAGGTCACGCGTGGCCATCTTTGATTTGTTATGGTTTTATTTAAATATCGTTAAAGGCAATGGCACTCGGGGACTGCCGCGGTAAAGCTATTGCATAGCATTTTTTATCAACTTATGCAATTATAATTATTTATTTATTTTATTTATGCAGTATTTTTTTTCCTGCCACCTAGAGGCGAGTTGCTGAACTAAAGAGACAAGCGTGATATTTCAAAAAAGTCATTAAAAGTTCTGCTATTCATCGATAGATGGCAAAACTAAAAAGTATCACCGCTGTGCCGGTCGGAGTGGGGGGTGTTAGGTTATCTTCGTTACGGAATTTCTGGATTCGGTCTCCACGCTCAAGGCCCGCAATAGAAGCTATGTAATAGCTTAAAAAAAAGTTAGCTGAAGACATCATTCGTCCAGTATTAAATATGCGTATATGAAATAACTTTCACAGTGTTTTGATATGAAATGGCGGAACGAAATGGTTCCAAAAATATACAAATTGATGTTATTTGCTTGAGATTCGATATTTTTTCCTTTGTATTTATGAACGCTACGAATATTCTAAGAAGTCATCATTTATCGTATCACACAGATTACGACGAATATTTTTATTTATCTGGTATTATTATTAATGCCGAGTAAAACGGTTACAAAAACAAGCATTTTAGACGAAACGCTTTCACACTCACAGCCCACACAAAGTTCGATGACTTGTGTCGCTGGTGCCGGAAACATTCACGTAACACACACAATCACAACCAGAACCGGAAACACAAGTTTTCCTTGGGGAGAATACTTGTGTTCCCGCCGGGAATCGAACCCGATGCTTAGAAGGCGAACGCTCACCCAACTAACCCAAGGCAACGAGCAGTTTTGATTTATTTATGTGTCAAACAAATTTTCGAAGTAAATAGCCGAAGTTTCTGTTTGAGTAAAAACATGTTTTTTTTACATGTATAACAGGACTCGGCGTTCATAACTAAACCTGATTTTAATAATATTAGTCAGAATATGTATGATATGACAACGGACACACCTTCTTAAAATATTCATAACATTAAAAAATATATATGGATAAAAAAATCAAATCAAGACACAGGCGTGTTTATTCTCCGCTAAACGGAGTCAATTTGAACTGACTCCAACTTTCCGAAATGTATCCCTACCAGTAACTGACCATCTCGAGTTACTCGGTATAACCCTAACTTCAAAGCTCAATTTTGGTACTTTCATCGAGTCAAAAGCCCAACTAGCTGCAAAAAAGCTGGGTATCCTTGCAGAGGTGAGATCGGGACAGTTGCCCAATTTGTATCAAGCACAAGTCCGTTCATGTATGGAGTACTATTCTCATCTTTGGGACGGTTCAGCTTAGTACCAGCTTGAGGCTCTTTACAGCATTGAGCGTAGAGCCAAGAGACTTATTAGTAGCGAACAGCTGACTAATTCAAAGCTTCTGAGCTTGGGTCATCCCGCATGGTCGATAAATATTTCGGAGAGTGTGCCAAAGAACTGCACGATCTAGTTCCCCCATCCCCGTTCAATCATCGGACAAGCAGACTAACTGCTAAGCGACACCGCTATATGGTGGACATTCCACAAATGCGCACGTAGCTTTTTGCCTCCACATTCATTGTGCGAACCGCAAAGGAATGGAACTCTTTACCTGAGTCGGTGTTTCCTGATGAGTACAATAGGAGTCTTCAAGTCGCGATTGAGGTTCACAATTCGACTGTATGTTTCAAGCAAACCTTAAAAAACCGATTTCACCGCTTATATTTTGGTTTTGGCTTGATCGATTTTGATATAATTTATACCTCTGGATAAAATCTACCAAACAAAAAAGTCATCAAAATCGATTCATAATTGAACATAACATACGTACAAAAAAAACATAAATCGAATTGAGAACCTCCTTTTTAAGTCAGTTGAAAACACAAGCGCATTGAAAAATGTACTCTGATATTTTTTCCCAAGTGCAACAAAAGTATAACTTCAAAGACTTAAAATTATTGTAAATCCAAGGTCACGGCAAACAATATATCCACAATGTGATGTAAGTAAATAAAAACATAGGTTTCCAAGATAAATGTAATAAATAACAGCTACCTGTATCTTTATATCTAAGGCCGTTGAGCCACGGAATTAAGATAAAATAGGCCTAAATAATATCAAGTTTTTGTTCGACAACCTTATCCTAAATATGAATGCATTTCGCATATAGGTAGCTATCAGTGATGAGATAAGTTTCTCATTTATCTTAGTCAGATACACAAGGTATATTAATAATATAAGTAAGATATATTATACTAGCAGATCCCCGCGGCTTCGCCCGCGTTAAAATGTATACTTAGCATATACAAGGTAATCTGTAAAATTGGGGGTATAATTCCAATATGTTTTATGATTATTCAAATAAATTTTAATATTCATTATTTATCTTCTCTGTTAAGTCAAAGGTGTCAATTGTTGGGGGCTGAGTCACCAACGTCCGTAGGAGGATACCCCTTAAGTCTGACTCCCTACACGTGGTCCCCGGGTGGTGCTAATCAGGTGACATTTGAGAGGTGGTAGAGCATTTTGTGAGTTGCTCGCCTGGCTTGCTACCAAAGTAGCTTACCACCATCAAGTTGAAAGTCTGCCGCCAAGCCAAATACGGTGTTCCGGCAGTTATCCTTGAGAGCCTGCGTATTCCAGGTCTAGTGTGTTTACCAGCTTCGATCACATCGTCACTTACCATCAGGTGAGATAGTGGTCAAACACTAGCCTGTCACAAATAAAAAAAAAAGAAGAACAACTATGGATGTTAGTTTGTATAGAATACCTTATCCTAATTATTACGGAAAATGTAGCATTCAGAAGAAACGAAACTAAATGAACTAAGGTTTAGAACAAGAATCAGGGTCAGCGAGCTTTCTGGTCTTTTACAAATAACCCTGTATATTTATAGCATAAAAACACAAATATTACAAAGGCGAAACTTTGTAATTGTTTTTTGTTGTTTGTTGTACTTCTTCACACTCAAACGGCTAGACCTATTTCAATGGTATTTGGTACGAAGGTGGACCTTGGATTAACACATAGGTTACTATCCCGGAAATACCGCGGGTTCGGGACTGACGCGGGTAAAATTGCGGGCGCAAATATTTATTTATTTATTTAATATAGCACTGCCACATCATACAACATTAAAATTAAAAGTACAACAAGAGAATTTTCCGATATGCATGACAATTTCGGCGTGCCTATCATTTGCCAAATGTTAATGTTAAAACTATCGTGAGTATTACACATTATGTTATGTTATATTCGGCTTAAAACACGAAAATTTTGACTTACTTTGTAGTCAACTAGTTTCGGACAAATTAGTTGTCCTTCATTCATTTCGTGTTTTAAGCCGAATATAACATAACATAATTTGCCAAATGTACTCAAAAGGCAAGAAATAATAAAATAATGAAAATAAAAATAGAAGGAATACTTAAAATTACTAACAATACAATAACTTTGCAAAGTTACGTCAAATATACTTTGTGATTGCGACATATATCAGATAAGTATCAAATAGTAATAACACTAAACTATAAATTAAACTAATTTTACCGAAGATGTGTCCTACCATATCAAAATATCCTCGATACACCCAGGTTAACTGGAAGAAAATGCTTTGTAGCATTAAGTTCGCCTATGTACCTGCTATACTGTTCGTGCAATAAAGAATTTTCTATCTATCTATCTAAAAACTATTAATATGTTCTCTCGTTCTAGCTTTTGGCGAGTCAACAGCTCCCGAGGATGTCTCCGCCTTCTAGGCAGGCATGCTACATCTTCGGCCACACCATCGCTTTCCATCAGGTGAGATAGTGGTCAAATGCTGACCTATCAAACATAAAAATAATAATAAAACAAATAAAAAAAACATTCGCGGCGTGCTTGCATCCTGCTTGAAGCCTAACAACCTTATCGGGATTAACACTAAACATAATTTTTTAATATAACCATTTTTTATTGTGAAAATTTTGACCATAGATAAAATGTAGATGAATAAAGATTTTAAAATTAAGGTGTGCATTAGACTAAGAAATTTGTAATAAAATAAAACATGAAAAAATTATTCAACCTGCACGAAAATCTTTGATCATGTCAGAGACGCGACACGCTGGCCGGGACATCGCGCCCGGATAAAAAAATAAAAAACACTACATAATAAATTATCTTTGTCGTTATGGATTACCGAAAAGTAACTAGTTATTTTATATAATTATGTAGTAAATCATGTTATTTTATTTGTAAAATCGACTAGGGCTGAGGTCGGTACCTGCGGCTCGCGAGCCACATGCGGCTCTTTGGATGTGAAACTGCGGCTCTTTAGTTCCATACGCAAATATCCTACTAATATAATAAATGCGAAAGTTTGTGTGTGTGTGTGAATGTTTGTTACCGCGTTTCTCCGTAAGTAATAAACCGATTTTAATGAAATGTTTAATGTAGATAGTATAGATTTCGGAATAACTCATAGGCTACTTATACAATAAAAACGCGGGCGGAGCCGAGGGGCGCAGCTAGTTATAAATAAAATAAAATAAAAAAATTCGTTCTGTATCGATTAACGAGGATTATGCGCCATTTCTATCGAGCCATTAACAAGCCTCCAAAGGTAGCAAAAAAGTACATTTATACAGTTGAAACAAGTAAATTATGGGATAATTAGGTAGGTACAACGCGTGCATAGCGTTTTATATACGATACTCATAGTACAGTAGGTATTATTGTTGCCATTAAGGATTATTATAGGCTAGAAAAAAAAATGTGGCTATATTAAACTTTGAAATTTTGTAAATTGTATTCTTCCGACTCAAAAGGTTGCCGACCCCTGGACTAGGGTCATCAGTTAATGTCCTACTTAGTCGTTCTTAAGTGGGTCATACAAATTCCAAAATATTGTATGAGGTTTCGGACAAACGTGAAAAGCTCGTTCTTTCGTGTCAAATGTCAATGGGTCATTCGAGATAAGCTATTTCGATGTGACATCTACCTATTAATAGTTCTTTCACATACACGAGCCCTAGTCAAAATCAAAATCATTTATTCACATGGGCCCCAAAGAGGCACTCGTGAAAGTTAATGACTGTACTGCCAGATTTGCAAAATTACAGCCATCTCGAGAACAACAGTCAACAACTAACAAACGCATTCACACTCACAGCCTCACACTAAGTTCAAAGACTTGTATCGTGGGTGCCAGAAACACTTACATATCACACACACAACCAGAACCAGAAGCACAAATGTCCCTTGGGAAGGAAAATTATGCTCCTGCCGGGAATCGAACGCAGGAGCAACTGGGTCGTCAAAGTAGTCACAAATTTTCCTAGAGAAAACTTGTTTTGTGGGAATCAAACACGACACCCCCTGCTTAGAAGGAGAACTCTCACCCAACTAAGCCAAAGGGTAGTTCAAAAGTAAATTACTTAGGATAGGTACCTTTCTTATCCAAGTGGATATCCATTTGTGCGTTAAGTTGGAACGGTGTCAAGGAGGTAACGGGATAGCTAGGTATTAAGTAATTCTAGACCAGGCAGGTGCGATACTCCACAGAGGTGTACAATGTTGCTTATACGTGAGCTATGGACATGTGAAATCCACACTGTAATATTATAAACGCGAAAGAATGTCTAGTTAAGTACATTTAGTATCTGTAGTATCTGTATATCATTTAGTATTAGTATCTGAAGTAGTGATGATATTATATGATTTGCCTAGTCTAAATTCTTCTTAATAATGCTGTAATTTTATGCAAAATAACATTAATTTTCTATTTTTCTATCCCTTATGCTTATAGCATAGAAAGTGATGATGCCTCTACATATATATATATACAAGTTGAGCCCCATGGCTTCGCCCGCTTATGATGATTAAAGTAGCCTATGTTTTTATCCAGAGAATAAGCCACCTACATTCCAAATGTCATTGAAATCGGCTAAGTAGTTACGGAGATTCATGATAAACATTCACACACACACACAAACTTTCGGATTTATAATATTAGTAGGATATATATATATATATAACTCAAAGGTGACTGACTGACTGACTGACATAGTGATCTATCAACGCACAGCCCAAACCACTGGACGGATCGGGCTGAAATTTGGCATGCAGGTAGATGTTATGACGTAGGCATCCGCTAAGAAAGTATTTTGATTAATTCTACCCCAAGGGGATAAAATAGGGATGAAAGTTTGTTGTACTTAACGCGAGCGAAGCCGCGGGCAAAAGCTAGTATTTATATAAAAGGTTTTGGGGCCCATGTCAATAAATGATTTTGATTTTAAAGCATGGAATTTAATGTTATACCTATTAGGTGTTTACCACCCTCGACTATATCACGTACCAACAGGTGAGATACTACAAACCTATCAGAGCTATAAAAGATACTTTTTTCCACGTATATATATATATATAACTCAAAGGTGACTGACTGACATAGTGATCTATCAACGCACAGCCCAAACCACTGGACGGATCGGGCTGAAATTTGGCATGCAGGTTGATGTTATGACGTAGACATCCGCTAAGAAAGTATTTTGATTAATTCTACCCCAAGGGGATAAAATAGGGATGAAAGTTTGTTGTACTTAACGCGAGCGAAGCTGCAGGCAAAAGCTAGTATTTATATAAAAGGTTTTGGGGCCCATGTCAATAAATGATTTTGATTTTGAAGCATGGATTTTAATGTTATACCTATTAGGTGTTTACCACCCTCAACTATATCACGTACCAACAGGTGAGATACTACAAACCTATCAGAGCTATAAAAGATACTTTTTTCCACGATTGCTGCAGAGAGCAAAGTTAGGGGAGGGTTGATAAAAATCATGACATTTTTGCTTATGACAGATTTTTTTATTTAACAGAAAAATCAAATAAATATATATTTTTTTTCGTTCAATCTAAATCTGTTTAGGCGTTCGGGAGTTGCCACAAAGAGACACAGATACACACATTAAACGTACCCTCTTTTAGCGTCGGTGGTTAAAATCAGGATGTGGAATTAATCTATCTCACTTGATGGAAAGCGATGCAGCCAAAGATGCAGCATACTTGTCTAAAAGCTTATCAATTAGATTTGAAGACTCACATTTCGGGAGTTCAGAGATAAACATGAAAAAATTAATAAGGTCGGGAAACAGACACACTAGTAAATGCAAGGTTACAGAGGAAACAAGAACTCTTTTAGAACGTGATTGAGAACGTCAGTCGCCAATCCAAAAGAAATCATAGAAAGGCCAGACTTCCCTCAGCCATCCACATCCAATACTCATGCATATGCTTCTGAACTGCCTGTTGGCTTAGTTGGGCATCCACCTTCTAAGCAGGGGTATCGGGTTCGATTACCAATGGGAACACAACATTTCTCCTCAAAGAAAATTTGTGTTTCTGGTTCTGGGTGTGATTGTGTGTGTGATGTAAATGTTTCCAGCACCCCACAAGTCATTGAACTTAGTGTGGGGCTGAGTGTTTATGCTTATGTTCTATTGTTTATACACATTCGTCACAACTTTCACATACATTATCATTATCTAAAACACTTGCTTTGGTACAGCTTAGTGGGGGACCCAGAGCCATCCTATGCCACATAAAGGAGCTGGGATGGCTTGGGTAGTTTCCACTTGGGGGTAATGTATAATACACCCTAAGAGGGATGTCAGTGCAGGCCATATCCCCCCTGCCACAAATTTGAATTAGATACGCTTGTGTTTTTCATGAAATCAAACTAATAGGCATCTCCAGCAAGACAGTCTGACACGACGGCCTATATAATCTATCACTTTTGACAGCGGTGCCAGTCTGCAGTCTGTGTACCCAATGATACTGGCCATAAGCAGATAGTAAATGTAAAGCTAAAAAAGTGTTGCAGGTAGAACCAGCGTTATTGAGCTACTCCCAGAGGTGTATTTAATGCAGACTGAATAATAATCTTTGGCAGAAAGTTTGGTGTAGGTTGGATATCAAAGACTAAACTTATCTTTGTTGCATATAGATGGACTACTTTTAGCTCGCTTGCGGGCCGTTTAAGGAGCCTCTGTAGGCCAGATTGTGGCCCACGGGCCATATGTTGAGCATCCCTGGTTTAATAGAACTTAAATAAACACTTATTATGTCTTCGATACCAAATGATTGAGATAAAATTTTCAACTCTACTTTTTATTGTTTTCTTAAACTTTTTACATAGATTTTTCTACTGTATGTAGTAGGTTCATAATTCAAGATAGTATTTTTTCTTCAAAAGATAGCACTTTCTTTATGTTTCAATTAGATAATTGCAATTACTCATTGATTACAACTGTTATCATCATCAAAATCTGTTGCTAAAAGAAAATGCATTTGTTTCAAGTGGAACTAAAATATTTAAAACAAAGCTATTGTGGCGTAACAGCTATTATTTTACCGGTTAACAGACCGACGACGGTTAGACCAGTTTCCCTAAACTTTATGTAAGCCACTAAGTTGAACAAGCTATTTTTTTTAATGCTATGAAATCATCATAAGTAATTTACCTTGTGAGCCCAATACAACTATTTTCGCTTCTATCACCTTCATTGTCACAAATTAACCTCTAGCAGACACGGCACAAGCACGTTTTGTAATAATTTACATCATTATCTAATAAAATATATAGTTTTATGACTATAAAAAGTTATTTTTTATTTGCGAGAAACGTTATTCTCCTACACAATCATAAAGTTGACTGAGGCAACTCGACCAAATATAATATTATCAACAACTAGGTAAACGAAAGAGTTTTTTTCTGATAAAAGACATCTTAAATTGGACGTTTAATATTGTAAATAGAGGAATTGAGGACAGTGACATCTATATTTTTGTCTGTCATTCATTGCTTATTTGACTGACAAAAATAGTTTCACTATTCGTTACAGATGCTGCATAGCGGTAGTTAACTAGTTATTCTACTCACCAATAGATGGCAATACTAACACATCTTAGTAGGCCGCGGACGCTAAAATATGAGCGTTAAGAGTCCGATAGATAAGTATTTTATTGTACACATTTGGGTTATAAACTTAACGATCACCCATTTATAGTGATTGCCATAAGATGAGCTATGGTTATAGCGTAATAATTAGACCATAAATTATATTGCAAAATCTATAAACATTTAATGGGAAATAAACATTTTAGTTTATAGAGATCGTGCTGGGTTGAGAGGCCTATGTCAAGAGCAGTGGACTGCTATATTATGATGACGATGAAACCTTTTATCTTTCTAGCGAAAGGTTTCGGGTAAAATGTTTCATTGTTACATTAACATAATCTATTATGGACAATAATTCATGGCTTGTCGGGTGAAACTCTTTAAAACGTGTATCTTTTACGCTTTTTCAGCCTGCGTTTGACTTTCATCAGTGTTGTGATTTCACCATTTAGTAAATTAATTATGTGGGAGATTGAGTGGCAAGCTTGCCAGGTTGAATGAGGTTTTGTTTAAAAATCAAATATAATTTATTATATGTCCAAAATATGTGCCAGCAGTTAGGGCACGCGTGAGCCCCGTAGCCCCCCTATTTATTTAATACTTTAGTGCACAATAAAAAGTGTACAAAAGGAGGACTTAATGCTAAAAGCATTCTCTACCAGTCATTCAGCGGTGGAAAATGAAATGACATGAGTGCATCGATCAGGGATAAAGAAAATATATGTAAGGTAATAACAATATATAACATAAATTTATATCGAATTGTAATGGACATAAATATAAAATACTTAAGATTATACATACATATCAAAAAAATATATAACATTACTAAGTGCTCAGTTAAGTTTTACATCATGAGTAATAGGTATACCCCTTAGGGTATCCCTATTGATATTAATCGTAATTTTGATCGTATCGATAGTCTCCGTATTATTAATATTGTAACCACAAAGTGATGTCCGTGTACAGTGGACATAGCAAATAATATAATGAAATAATGTCAAAATTGTATGTGTATTATTTAGTAGACTATTATATACTCAAATACTCATTTATTCATAAACATTTGTTTACACGTCATATTATAAGGTCTAAAATGAGATTTTATTAAAAATACAATTATAAAATGAAAAATGTCACATTGAAAAATTACGAAATAAAAATTAAAAGATAATAATAATAATAATAATTTTCATAAAGAACATGTCAATATATTTTATGTCAATGTATAAAATTATTTAATTTTCATAAAGTCATCTGTGCTATAGAATGTTTGCTCGGTAAGCCATCGTTTCAATTTATTTTTAAAGCAGATATAGAGATCAGATTATAGAGTAGGTATATCGTAGTACTTAGCTTAATTATCAAAGAATATGTTATCAGAAAATACGCCATAAATATTCTAACATTTATTGTATAAAGTATACAATCTTGAAAAGTAAAAATAACGTAACTGGACAAGTACGAGTTTGACTCGGGCACCGATGGTACAGTATACTCCCGTCATTAGGAAATAAGACGGAACTGAAATTTTGTCAAAATTGAGTTATATACATCATCGGAATCAGGAAAAATAGACGCATCTACTATTATTTTTTTATTTTAAAATATTTAAACGCAACCTACTAAATCTTACTTTTAATTTAGACGCATCTTCCCAAATAGTAAAGACATTTTTGATGTGTATTACTCAATTTTGTCATAAATGTCAGTTATGCCTTTTTTTCTTTAGACGGCAGATAATCACGTATTTAAGATATTTCTTTTTACAAATGGTTATTACTATCTCTGAGTACAGAAGATTGCCGATATCGACACCTAGTTCTTGACACTTGCGGTGTGGATTACCCGTGTCATGAATTCGAATGTTGTGAATCTCGGACATTCCACCCAGGCGGTTCCCTCCATCAAGGAATAGCCGATACGGTTACCTATTTTGGTTCCTCGCGAGATTTCCGTCGATCAACGTGATTAATAATGAAAAATATTATCTAACTAGCTCTTCTTTGCCCGCGTTGATCAGGATAAAAAAATCTGTGATTTTCCTGGCTATGCATATTCCAAATTTCAGCCGAATCCGTTCAGCCGTTATAGCGTTTAGAGAAAACAAACATAGTTACACACAAACTTTCGCATTTATAATATGATTAGTGTGATCAGTGTGCAGAATACTAGTCGTGCTCCGTGGCTTCGCCATTGTTTATCAAGTTAAAAAAAAGAAGCAATGTGTAAATCCTACATGTATGAAAACTACTTATTTCTTAGATAATTATATTAATATGAATTTATAGGAAAACAATACATCCTTACTAGATTGCATGACAAGCGCGCGCTAACACTTGACAGCTGACAGTAATGCATGACATATATAATTGACATAGAGAACAAAATAAATAATCAAATTCGGATACAAAACTAGGTTATATAAGAGGATTCGGGGCGAAAGTGAAAAAAATGCGTTGTTGATTTTGTAAAAAATTCCAAAACTTGTGATTCTTCGATTGTTAATGTGTAATAATGGTGGATTATTAACTGTTAATACTTAGTGAACGTGCATAATGCAAAACATACAAAGTTGAAAAACGTGATTTTCACCTTTCGCTCCAAAACTCCAATTGAAGTTCTAGTAAAGTTTTTACCACTTTACTTGGGCATGCCTTTACTATGACTGGACCTTGACTCTTTTACTTGACTTTGACTGTGACTTGTGACTAGGACTTATATTTTGAAATACACTTGAAATATTATATTTTCACTTGGCACTAGCTAAATGCACAAGATTGCGAAGTCATAACTAAGAAGAAGAAGTAGGTTACATTAATTAATTCAGAAAAACTAGAAATAAGCTATGTACATTCCGAATTTCATCCAAATCCATTTAGCCGTTACAGCGTGAAGAGAAAACAAACATAAGTATTTACACACAAACTTTCGCATATATAACATTATTTGTGTGATATTATGATGATAATAAGTTGATAAGTATACCTCATCCAATAATAGTAAGTCAAAACAATGACTAGTATGCAATGGCCTTCTGTACCGTTTACGACGTTTTATAACTTCTTTCTCAACGTCCGTCCTCCACAAAAACATGTCATACATAAATAACGCGAAAAATAATTCCCATTCTAGGCACTTAGCTCTAATCCATTAACAAAACCAAAGTACGCAGTTAAACAAAATCTAAGTAAAGCGATTCAACCCCACCCAAGCTACATAAGTTACAAGTAAGTAATGCTACTAATTTTGCTAAAAGCCCGCGAAGACATTGAGAGCGGCAATAAATTGTAACAACGCCATCTATCCGCCACCCATGTTATATTCATGAGATGGCTAGATGGCGCTAGTGGTGATTTAATTCGATGATTCCTCTTTTTACAGGCGAATGGCTTTTCTTTGTGGAAATCGGAATTAGCATTATGTTATCTTGTTGATGCGTTTTGTGAGGAAATGTGATTTTACTGATGAGTGCGGGATTTTCGATTAATTTTACCCAACTTTATGATTATGATAGGTAGCTAAATTGATTTTCATTTTTATTTTAATTTTGGCTTTGCAGTCTTGTGCAGTTAGCCAGTGTCAAGTGATAATATATTTCAAGTGTATTTCATATTAAAAGTCTTAGTCATAAGTCACAGTCAAAGTCAAGTAAAAGAGTCTAGGTCCAGTCATAGTCAAATCAAGCCCTAGAAAAGTAGTAGAAACTTTACAAGAACTTCTATTGTAGTTTTAGAGCGAAAGCGAAAATCACGTTTTTCAACTTTGTATGATTTGCCTACACTTATGCACGTTTACTAAGTATTAACGGTTAATAGTTCACCATTATTACACATGCATATTTTATTAATACTCGAAGAATCACAGGTTTGGAAAATTATAAAAAATTTACAACGTAAACGACTTGAAACTATGTTATTGTACGACTTATGTCACAACCGATATGATTACCTCTAGTAAATAAAATTAGTTATAGAATACCTACTAGAACGCACTGCCGTAACCCTTGTAAATTATTTGCAACGGCTCGTTGCCGTACCAACTCAGGTAAACGTTCCCCTTTATATCGTATTGTTCACTCGTTTAACAAAAACTTCAACTCGGTTGACATTATGGCATTGCGTCCTAGTATTTTCAAACGAGACATCATAAAACTTACATAGCTCCGATGCACTTGACGCACTCAATTAAAAATATACTATTTAGTAAACTGTGGTAAATGTTGTTGGTGAATTTGTCTATTATTTTAAAATGTACTGTATTGTGCCATTGTTTATTTACCCAAATAAATAGAAAAAAACGCAATTTTTTTCACTTTCGCGGCAAAACTTCTGATACAAATTTAAGGAGACGATAATGTAAGACCCGATATTTCACGGCCCGATTTTATACAGCCAATATTGCACTCCTTGATAATTCATGTATATGGATTAGGAATATCAGAACGTGCAATCACGGGTTGCCAATTATTGCCGATACAAAATCGGTCCGTATCGATAATCTACGGCCAATAATGTACAGCCAATAATTTAAGTACATGCCTTCCAAATATCGGAGTGTGCAATACTGTGCGTGCAATACTGGCAGCGTAAAATCAGTCTGTGCCGATATAGAACTAGCCGTACTATATCATCACAGACTGATTTTACTGTATTGCTCAGGCAATAACTGGAAGCCAACAATAGACAAACATATACTCTCTATGCGATGCCTCGTTTGTTTAGGCGAGTTGCTAGGAAGAGTTCGCACAGACTAATAAAAAGTTCTAACCTTAGAAAATTAAAAAATTTGCTGTTGGGTTTGAACTGCTACAAAACAAAGACCAGGAACGTTGATAAATCGATTTCTTGGGCCGAAAAACTCCTAATCTGTAACTTTCATGAAAATCGTTGGAGCCGTTTCCGAGATCCTGATTACACATATATAGAAGAATTGCTCGTTTAAAGATATTAGATAAATATGGGAAGGTCCTTGCCCTCTTGAAATACTGGATCATCCAAAAGAGGCTTTGACTTTGACATTTGTATGTACATAAATTATTGTCCCTGCATTATTCGCTGTACATTATCAGCTCGTTTTAATATTTTCCGACCTGTATTGTACGGCCAGTATTGCACGACCTGATATTTCGTGTACTTTGTATTTAATTCTGATTGCGTTTTCCTGGCTGTGTATTATCAGCTGTACGAAATCGGTCCGTGTTGTTATTTTACATCCAATAATATACGGCCCGTATAGCACATGCTGATAATTGGAAGCGGAATACTTGGCCGTACATTATCAGGCCATGCATTAAAGGTCGTACAATATAGGGAATCTACATTTTGTACTGCAACCTCTCTAAGCATGTACATACTTTACAGTCATTTACGTCGTGGTAAATCTACCTACCATATAATCCAGTGTGAAAACGTTTGTTTTTTTATGTTTCTGACTTCTTTACGATTTTTTGACGACCCTGATGGCGCAGTGCGCAAGTCTTAGCTTTCAACGCCGATGGCCTTGGGCTCGATGCCCGGCAGGAGCACAATTTTCCTTTTCAAGGACATTTGTGCTTTTGGTTCTGTGTGTGTTTGTGTAATATTTCTGGCAGCCCCGATACGACCATGATCAAGTGCTCTCACTAATTTTCGGCGGCATCGTCACTTTCCATCAGGTGAAATAGTGGTCAAATGCTTGCCTATCCTGCATAAAAAAAGGTTTCGGCATATTTTTCAATTTTATAACTAGACGCATTTTGCCTAAACGCACTGTTTGTTCAAATATGTAGTGTCATAGATGCAGTACTCATCGAGATTGGAAACAAACCTATATTTTAGCTACAAAATTTTTGGCATTACTTAACATCGAAAAGAATATACCCTACCCAAGGTACTTAATATGAATAGTTTTTTGTTTCATAGCTCTAGTGCTCAGAATACAGAAAACTGTATTCTGAGCTCTAGTGAGAATGAAACGTAAGATAATTCGGTGGTAGATTGAAAAACCAAAATGGCCGCTTCCATATTTTCCCGCCAAAACTGCCGTAGGTTTACTAAAGAGCCGGCAAGCAGTCGCCGTACATCCACTGCGAGTAAATTGTTGGTTGAGCGCCGCTCGTTGGCACAATGTGTCGGGGGACCGCTTCTGTGTTAGCGTAGTGTGGATATGCCTTTTTTAAAGTTCTAAGCAGGGCTTGTTAACGTTACCAAATAACATTAAAAAGTAACGTTAATTACTGTTATTTTCACAATAATACCTGTATAACGGTAATATAAATTATCGTTACCTGGGTATCGTAACAATAAAATAAAGTTAACAATGAATAGCAATTAACAATAAAATAACGTTACGAAGTGAAAAGTATCGTTATCGCATCTGAGAGTAGTTACCTAATTGATAACTTGAGCTAGCATTGTTTGGAGTCTGCACTTAACGACGAAGGAGACGCGAATCGCGACAAAGCAGCAAACAAAAATTGATTTGTTTTTTAAATATGGGTCGAAGGAAATAATGTTATCAATTACTGTTACATTTACCGATAAAATTACGTTTAACGTTATATAAATATATCGGTAACACGGCTGACGACCCAGTTAGCGCAGTGGACAGGTGTCCGCCCTCTGTGCCGTGGGTCCTGGGTTCGATTCCCGGCAGGAGCACAAATTCCTTTCCAAGGGATATTTGTGCTTCTGGTTCTGGGTGTAATGAGTGTGTGATGTGAATGTTTCCGGCACCCACGATACAAGTATTTGAACTTAGTGTGGGGCTGTGAGTGTGAATGCGTTTGCGTTTGTTTGTATTGATTAACGGTAAACCATAGAACGTTACATGTAGTAATAACGCTACCGTGTTTGACTACGGTACCACCATTTTACCGGTATTTCAAGCCCTGGTTCTAAGTACAGCATTATACATTTAGTCATATCATAATACTACTACATATCACGATACCCCGCGGCTTTGGCCGCCTTAACCGGGTTAAATAGTAGCTTATATCCTATTCTAGGATCTTGATAACAATAAAAATAACGTTTATTAAATCAGAATAATAGTTAAAACATAAGAAAAACATAAACATAAATGCTTTTACATTCACAGCCCCACACTAAGTTCGACGACTTGTGTCGTGGGTGCTGGAAATATTCACATCACACACACAATCACACCCATAATTAGAAACAAAATTTTACTTTGGTGAGAAGACTTCTGTTCCCGCTGGGAATCGAACCCGATACCCCTGCTTAGAAGGCGAACGCGTACTTAACTAAGCCACCAAGCAGTTCTATAGCTAAGCCTCGCGGCTTTGACTGCCTTAATCGGGTTACCAGACCCAGAGACGACCCAGTTGGCGTAAAGGACAGGTCTCCGCCCACTGCGCTGTGGGCCCTGGGTTCGATTCCCGGCAGGAGCACAAATTCCTTCCCAAGGGGTATTTGTGCTTCTGTTTCTGGGTGTAATGTGTGTGTGATGTGAATGTTTCCGGCACCCACGATACAAGTCTTTGAACTTAGTGTCCCCACACTGCGAGTGTGAATGCGTTTGTAAAAAGTTAGCTTACCTTATATCATATTCCAGGGTCTAGTTAATAATAATAAAACAATAACGTTAATTTAACTAGAATAACAGTTGCACTTAATAATATAGTTGGTACACCAAACTTTTTTTTTTTGTAGGGGGAAAATCCCTGCCATTTCCTTTCCTTCCCAGGGGTGAAGGAAAGGGGTGTGTTGGTACACCAAACTAGTTTAACCTGTTTCTTGAGGACCTTTCCCAAAGTCTAGTTAAACTATCTACATACTAAAATTTTAATCAAAAACAGTGTTACAGAGTAACCTCGTACCAAACATAATCGATTTGATTACTGTGATGTGATTCTGTGACTTCATTCTGATTTTTTCATCTTAAATAGATACAGAAATAGATGGAAATAAGTACCGAGCTTGTAGAAACTACTATGGCCAACGAGTCGTAACATTGCAGACACAACGTGTAGCTAACTGCAATGTTAGACTCGTTGGCTGTAGTAGTTTCTTTAAAGTGTTTCGGTAGATGACGTCACACGTCTTATTATTCACGTTATTTCGTCGCTTCAGACAGGGCTTGAGTAGCTCAGAGGTTAAAGCAATAGAGCTTGACACCATATGCAAGCTTTTTTGTGGTAGAGAGGAAGACAAATGTGTATAATTTTTTTTTCTAGCAATCAGAATCATAATGTACATGGTTAAAATCCCTTATAAAATATTGATACCTTCTTCATCTAACTATACAATATAAGAAATGCAAAGAAGATCCACACTATGCCCGTCGCACCGCAAACTGGCAATCAGCGAGTGATCGCCAACACGACAATACGCCCCTCCCCCCGCTCCCGCGTTCCTTGATTCCAAATTCAATTTGCACCAATCAACGGGCGCCGTCTTCCCGCCTTTTGCGTTGTGTTCGGACGTGAGGAATGGTTGGGCTTTTTTAAATTCTCTTTGTTTTCTTGATTGCCAGTTTTAATGGCAAACGAGTTTTGGAGTATGATGTAGGAATCAATTTATTTTATTTCTGCTACAATTTATCTGTATTTATAATTTTAACAATGGTATTACATAATTCCGCGAGCGGTTTAGTACAAAAGAGGAAGTAAAAGAGGGTATATATGAAATTGTCTGTAAATAATAAGCAATAGCATTTAAAAAAAATAACTAGCGTTTGACCACTATCTCGTCTGATGGTAAGTGATGATGTGGTCGAGGATGGTAAACACGTTAAGCCTAGAATACCTAAATTCACAACGAAATGGAAAATATTCCAAAAACAACAAACAACCTTTTTTTTTAATTTTTGCCGTAAAACTCTTTGAATAATATCAAACAATAATCAATTAAATGACAATTTACACGTAAAATATTGGCCAAATCAAAGACCATTTCCAGCAAAGAAAATATAAATGTCAAAAAGCGCGGGAATCAACATGGCCGCCGGGCGGGTTTCGTTACAAAACCAAATATCAAATATTGATATTCGTTCCACGATTTTGTATTCTGTTTGAGGTGGAGATACTATTTGCACATCTACTTGGGATTACGTTTCAGTTTTCAGCCGTGATGGGGTGGGGAGAAACTTGCGGGTAGTTGACTGAGCGAATATTGATGCCGATTGTAATTTTGTTTATGTAACAGTGGCGTAATGGCGGATAAGACGAAGCTTGCTTTCCAAAGACTACACCTAACTTATGCTGTGTTTAAATTTTTTCGGATTTTCTTCTTGAATTTTTGCTTTTTTTTATTTATTTATTTGTTGTTGTAAGACCACAAAACTGTATTTCATTATTTAACCAAATATAAAAAAACCTTAATTATATGAAAAGTGCTATTATATCCTTCTAAATGTGAACTTAGCTTACATACCTATTATTAAATACTAATAATTTGATTTATATATCCGATAAATCATACTTAAACTCGAAAAAAACTACTAATTGAAAAGTTAGAAAAAAACATAGTAGGCAGATGGAGTGAACCGAAAATAGAGATTTACGAGAGAAAAAATAATTGTTGAGTTACTGCGTAACTGTTAACAATTTGTTAAGAATAAATGTTATTGGCTTCGCAAACTATCTGCATAAGCCGGTGTCAAGTATTTTTTCATTTTATTTTGGCTTCGCAAACTATCTGCATTTAGCCAGTGATTTTTTACTTTGGCTCTATAACTTTATGTTTTAAGGACAGTCAATGTTCGTCGGGTATTTAGATCACTAAGATAGCCTTATTTGGGATCCATTGCAAACTATTTAACGAATTTAACACGTATATATATTTATGATGTACTAAGACATATGATTTTTGAAAGTGAATTTCTTTGTTAAAAATAAAGTAATAAAGCATAATAATATAAAGTATAAGTAATAAAACAAAAAACAAACGCATTCACACTCACAACCCCATACTAAGTTCAAAGACTTGTATCGTGGGTGCCGGAAACATTCACATCACACATACAAATACACCCAGAACCAGAAGCACAAATATCCCTTGGGAAAGAATTTGTGCTGCTGCCGGTAATCGAACCCAGGACCCACGGCGCAGAGGGCGGAGACCTGTCCACTGCGCCAACTGGGTCGTCAAATGGGTAATAATTGAGCACTTCAGTTACCTATAACCTCGATGCATTGTAGGTGACTTAGGTCTTTGCTGTATAGATGTGTTGTTTTAGTTGAGTTTTAAGAAATATAGGCAATTGGCGCGTAAATAGCATCTACAAAAACAAATAAGATAATTCAAGTGGTGTTAGATTTTACAATAGAATTCCTAAAATCGTAACTGAATTACCACTGGGAAAGTTCAAAACTGTAATAAAACGGGCATTAATTAAGAAAGCCTACTATAAAACCACAGACTATATTAATGACAAGGATGCATGGAGGCAAACTGCACAGGCTCTTTCTAGCGACTACCATAATAACACCTAGGTTAATAAACTTATGTATTAGAGATTAAGAATGTTTAAAAAAAAAAATGATTGAAAAAAATATGCGCCGCCGAGTTTCTTGCCAGGTTCTTCTCGAGATGGCTGTAATTTTGCGAATCTGGCAATAGATTCATTAACTTTCATGAGTGCCTCTTTGGGGCCCATGTGAATAAACGATTTTGATTTTGATTTTCAAGTTATTTGGTTTCAATTGTTATTTCATCTAGGTTATGCAATTGCTTAATCGATCAAGCGTGATGAAAACTAGTATTCGTTTATAGATAAGCTGGACCAAACTGATGAAATAATAGACAGAACGATGTTACAGAGACACGAGCTTATTTATTCTAGAAAGAAGTACGACTGTACTTTTGCCGCGAAAGTGAAAAAATGGCGTTGTTGATTTTGTAAAAATTTTTCAAACCTGCTATTCTTCTATTGTTAATGTGTAATAATGGTGGATTATTAACCGTTAATACTTAGTAAACGTGTATAAGTGTAGGCAAATCATACAAAGTTGAAAAAACGTGATTTTCGCCTTTACTCCAAAACTCCAATAGAAGTTCTAGTAAAGTTTCTACCGCTTTAATGGGGCATGACTTGACTATGACTGGACCTTGACTCTTTTACTGACTTTTGACTGTGACTTGTGACTAAAACTTAATATGAAATACACTTGAAATATATTATCACTTGACACTGGCTAAATGCACAAGATTACGAAGCCAATAAAAAAAAATACGACTGCAGAACAGAGTAAGCGACATCTATAACCAACCATAGATCATATTATATATAGCATGTGGATGCGTTTATATTTCAATAGAGCGAAGCGGTTGTTTTTTCTTCCCATGTGAGATTTCGTTGAAAAGAGCTTGGCAAGTAGAGTACGAAACCGTTGCTAAAATGTCTATGTTGGATAATAAAAATGAGGTAAGCCACCAAAGTAACCGTTTTTAGACCTATTTTGTCCCGAGTTCTATCTCAAAGTCGGTTACACATTTTAAGGTGATACTTACATAACATCTGCTAGATCCTGTAATTGAACAATTAATACAAAAATTAAACGCAAGCAAAGCTTAAAAAAAACCGACTTCACCGCTTTATCTTCGGAACTTTGACCAGATTAGATGTACTCAACCCGCATTATTGACGATATCTCAAGAACTACTGATCCAGGATCTTGATTAAATAGAAATGGGACCAATTGGAAAGCAACAACTACCAAAAAAAAAAAAAAAAATTATCGGATCACGCGGAACGAAGTTATGAGGTAACACAGTCTGCTTGAGTACCTCCTTTTTTGTGAAGTCTTAGAAAATCAAAAACATATGTACAGAAAAAAATATAAACTATTAATCTCAAAAGATTTTCTCCATTACGCAAAATGGCGCGAGATCTTAGTGACGACTAGAGACTAGAGACTATTTAGCTCGTAGACGTGCTACAGCTACTGTGCTACGCCTCGCTACAGATTTCGTAGCACATTTAATGGAACCTCTATAGATATAGATAGATATATAGATGGTAATAACTGATGTAGATGGTAAATACTGTAGACTAAAATGACTGCCTCAAGAATAACTTCAAGTACATAATTTTAGTGAAGTTGACGACTGTTTTTTTTTGTAAGTATTTAAGCTACTATGGTCACTTTCACTATAAATATTTGTATCAATAACGGGATATTTATCATGTATTTCGTTTGTTTTGAGTTTCCGATATTTCGGCACTGTTGCAAGCGCCATGATCACGGAGTAACTGGAGTAGTGCGGGTGGATGAAGATTCAAAACAAACGAAATACATGGTAAATATCCCGTTATTGATACAAACATTAATAGTGATTTTTTTTGAGCTGCGACTGTATTTCGGTACAGAATAGCAAGCTAGGCACGAGAACGGACAACCTGTATTTGGCTTATTGTCTTATTTTATTTAACAACAGTCTACCATTGAAGTAAAAAATAACTACACATCATCGAAGTTTTTATTATATTATTTATATATTAATGTTTATGTGAGTTTATTGTTATATAGTATTTCAAATTATGTGTATATTTATTTATTATCATTATACAATACAATACAAAAACTCTTTATTGACACCAAAAGATAAATACAACTTACAGAGAAACTTATAAAGATAGGTATAATGGGCGGTCTTATCGCTAAGAGCGATCTCTTCCAGACAACCTTTGGATGGAAATATAAACGAAAAGACAATGTAGGGATGTATATTATTATATATATTATTAACATGTATACGAATATTTATGCATTAAATTTCGTTTTATTAATACTTATTCTATGCACCTCCAGGATTACTGACAGATAATTCTATTCTAGCATGAAGTCCTCCTAAGTATTAAATAAGAATTTTTTTATCTACCGACTTCACAAAAATGGAGGATGTACTCAATTCGACTGTATCTTTTTTTTTATTGTGTAACCTTCATAACTTCTTTCCGCGTGAACCGATTTCAATTATTTTTTATTTGAAAGCTGTTGCTTTTCCATTGGTCCCATTTAAATTTGATCAAGATCTGATCAGCAGTTTTTGAGTTATCGTCAATAATGCGTGTTTATCACATTTAATCTGATCAAGGTTCCGAAGATAAAGCGGTGAAGTCGGTTTTTTTAAGCTTTACTTGCGTTTAATTATTTTGCTATTTTACGTACCAGGCACACCTGAATCTTTACTCAACTGTACTATATACTCCAAACTTCCTTTCACTACGTAGCTACTACAAAGTCATATGTTTCAGTACAAATAACATGATCCATAGATATAATATGTTAACAGAAAGTAGATGAAACATAATTGGGCTACCCTCGTACAGCTATTGGCATCCTGCAAATCGTCTGATGGCGGCAAACTCGACGGTAACGTATCGTGGAACAGTAAATTACGGGGTGGACGGGTAGGGTGACCATTCTGTACAGAATATGGAAATATAAATAAAACATTAACGCTTTCATACTCACAGTCCGACCTACTTCTAAGACATGTATCGTTGGGTTTGGAACCATTCACATCACAGAACCAGAAACACAAATTAATCTTGTCTCTTGTATTACCAAAGGGAATCGAACCCTATGCTTAGAAGGCAGATGCGCCAGCGGGCAGTTTAAATAGGAGGTAAGTTCTTGTAGAAACGTAGAAAAGGATGTCAAATTCATTCACACAACAGTCTATTTCATACTAGCCCTGGCGTGTTTACTACAATATTTTTCTCTTTTACTATACATAATTACCTTATGGGTGAGATAGTGGTCAAAAGTTAGTTTTTTTGAATTAAAAAAAAAATCTTTCTTACTCTGGTACTCTTCCTGGAGGACGAGTAGTCTACTTGTGAACCCATTATAAAAAAGATCTGTCAGGTGTTTTAAGACCTGTGTCTTAAAACCTAACATTTAACGTCAAACGTCATTGGAATTAGCCCAGATAATTAGCGAAACGTATGTCGAAATAGCAAAATTGTATACATTAATTTTGTTTTGGTTATATTTTTGCTAATTGCGTGGTCAAATTTTGAATTTCATAATAATAAATTTTTCAAACACAAATGGGTTTAGAATTATAGTAATTTATGATAACAATCAGATTTCTTTTTAGTCTAAGAAACAGTAACAACGCGGATAACTCAATTGCTTTGACGTAAATTACAACGAAGAGTGCACGGATGCAGAGAAAATTATAATAGTTTTAATGGTCGTGAATAAAAATTAATTTATTATTATTATTAAAAATCTTAAATACATTCACATTCATAGCCCCGCACTTATACTGTTATAATACCCCCGCACTTATCCCCCTGGACAACCTATTTTTTATTTTAAGTCCGTGTATATTAAATTTGTGTTATTTTTGCCATGCCCTTTTCGAGTAGTAACTTAAGTTAAAACTAATATTGTATATTCTAAAAGGAAAAAAGATAAAAAAAAGACGTGTGGCACTCGGGGACTGCCGCGGTAAAGCGATTGCATAGCATTTCTTATCAACTTGCAATTATAATTATTTATTTATTTTATTTATGCAGTATTTTTTTTCCTGCCACCTAGATGCGAGTTGCTGAACTAAAGAGACAAGCGTGATATTTCAAAAAAGTCATTAAAAGTTCTGCTATTCATCGATAGATGGCAAAACTAAAAAGTATCACCGCTGTGCCGGTCGGAGTGAGGGGTGTTAGGTTATTTTCGTTACGGAATTTCTGGATTCGGTCTCCACGCTCAAGGCCCGCGATAGAAGCTATGCAATAGCTTAAAATAATATTAACAACTGTTATTGTACACAGTTAAAACAATACAATTTTCTTATTCTTATTGTTAAAATATCCGACAGTTTCCCAAAACCATGGTGACCGTAGCCCCAAGTCGTAGATTGTTGTGGGAAGCACTCATTCCATATTCCGCGTCCGTCTGCGAGAAAGAAACGGGGATACTGCGCTCTCACTTCCTAACTTTACATTTAGGCCCTATCTATAGACGGGAATCAGAAGAGTAATAAGATTATAAATAAAAAAATAATAAAAAAAAAAGTTTCTGTGATATTGTGTGTGTGTTATATGTTATTGTTTCCGGCACCCACGATACATAGTCTTTAAACTTAGTGTAGGTATGTGAGTGTGAATGCGTTTAATTGTTTTGTTTGATAATACTGAACCGGTTATTACAAAAAACTAATTAATAAACACAACTAACCTACAGTTACATAATTACCAAATTTCAACTCAATTGGATGCCTTCGACAAATGTTAAGAAATGCATCTAAACGTTTTTACACTCACAGTTTCACACTAAGTTCGATATCTTGTGTCCTGGGTGCCTGAAACATTCACATCATACACACAATCACAACCAGAACCAGAAGAAAACTTATGTTCCAATCGGGAATCGAACCCGATGCCCCTGCTAAGAAGGCAAATGCGCAATCGACTAAGCCAAAGGACAATTTAAATAAGAAGTTTAACCCAAAAAACATTATGTTAGACAATAACAATCCTACTAATAATAATATAAATGTGAAATTTTGTATGTATGTGAATGTTTGCCACCACGTATTTCCGTAACGAATAAACTGATTTTGATGAAATTTAGGATGTAGACAGTTATGGTTCCGGATTAACACATAGGCAACTTTTTAACTTAATTAACGTGGGAGAAGCCACGGGGCACGGCTAGTTTATAAATATAACCTTAGTCGTATGCTGAGTCGTGACCCACATTCAAGACACTCAAAAAATTAAAAAAAAAAAATGCTCTGCCGAATTTCTTGCCAGGTTCTTCTCGAGATGGCTGTAATTTTGCGAATCTGGCAGTAGAATCATTGACTTTCACGAGTGCCACTTTGGGGCCGATGTGAATAAACGATTTTGATTTTGATTATACTTGTTTCTTTTACTTGTACTATTTTTGTTTATTTATGTACGTATATTTTTGCGTATTTTATTTATTTGGCTATTTGTTTTGTAGTATAATGTTGTGTATGTCATATGTCACGAACAATTAAACGCAAGCAAAGCTTAAAAAAACCGACTTCACCACTTATATGGTTGCTTATTTGGTTTTGGCGGAACTGCAAAATTAATTCATAATTGGCGGAGATATCGCGTATAATACATACAAAAAAAAACATACAGTCGAATTGAGAACCCCCTTTTTTGAAGTCGGTTGAAAAGGAGGGGTAAGTATTAATCGGCTGTATTTTTTTTTGTGTGTTACCTCACAACTTCTTCCTGGGTGATTTTATTTGAAAGCTGGTGCTTCTCGTATGTTCCCTTTTAAATTTGATCAAGATCAGTAGTTTTAAATTATCCTCAATAATGAGTATTTAATTATTTTAATCTGATCAAGGGTGCCGAAGATGAAGCGGTGAAGTCGGTTTTGTTAAGCTTTGCTTCCGTTTGTGTGTTTAAATTATTTTTTCTTTCTTTCATTCAAAAATAACAGCGGTCAGACTATGAATAGGGCTGTGGGCGGCGCCCAGTGATTGATATCTTTTGTTTAAATAAGTGCCGTCGTGATGTCTCTAATGAGACATTATGTCTACGTGCTGCTTAACGATCATCTTTTAAGATTCGGGATTCTGGAAGTGACGTACTTTAAGAACCCGTATACATTTTTATGTCTGTCTCGCTCGCACAATTCATTCATTTTGAGAACTAAAAATTATGGAGCGAGTTATGGAAAATGTTGTCAATAACTTTACTAAATAATTATGTAACGGATACTTTAAATAATTTTTCGTTTAAATACCTATTAATTAGACGAAGAAAGAGTGAAAAAAATATAAAATCAATTTGACATCGATTTTCTCCGCCAATCCAAAAGCTAAGAAAACGAATATCAGTTTATAAGATCCGTGATATTATTATTTAGGGATTATATTGACAACATTTACAATAACTCACACCGTCAGTTTTATATCTCAAAATCAGTGAATCGTGCGAGCGAGAAAGACATAAAAATGTATACGGGTTCTTAATGCTGATACGAATAATTAAACTGCCTTCTGGCTTAGTTGGGTGTATATTCGGTTCTATTCCCGGCGGGAACACAAGTTATCTTCCCAAGCGAAATTTGTGTGTTTGGTTCTGAATGTGATTGTGTGTGCGTTGTGAATGTTTCCGGCACCACACAAACAAAAACGCAAACGCATTCACACTCACAGCCCCACACTAAGTTCAAAGACTTGTATCGTGGGTGCCGGAAACATTCACATCACACACACATTACACCCAGAACCAGAAGCACAAATATCCCTTGGGAAGGAATTTGTGCTCCTGCCGGGAATCGAACCCAGGACCCTGTGCCAACTGGGTCGTCATCACAACAAGTCATCGAACTTAGTGTGGGGCTGTGAGTGTGAAAGCGTTTACGTTTATATAGCATGCTACATCTTCGGCTACATCACTGCTGTCCATCTGGTCGTCTGCTTGCTTTTTTTTTTTTTTTTTATTTATGACAGGCTACTGTTTGACCACTATCTCACCTGATGGTAAGTGACGATGTGATCGAAGCTGGTAAACACACTAGACCTGGAATACGCAGACTCTCAAGGATAACTGCCGGAACACGGTATTTGGCTTGGCGGCAGAATTTCAACTTGATGGTGGTAAGCTACTTTGGTAGCAAGCCAGGCGAGCAACTCACAAAATGCTCTACCACCTCTCAAATGTCACCTGATTAGCACCACCCGGGGACCACGTGTAGGGAGTCAGACTTGAGGGGTATCCTCCTACGGACGTGGGTGACTCAGGGACTGTGGGTGCTTATCGAACATATAAAAAAAATATCGATAGTCCCAGCAGGGCTATTTGACAGATACCAGAATGCTCTCAGATCCTGCTTCTTGTTCTCCATAGCTCATTACACTAATATTTTAAATGTGAAAGAAAGTGTGTCAATGTGTGTAAGCTTTTCGCTTCACTTTGTAACGGAACGGATTTGGATGGAATTGGACATGCATATAGGTTGTACCGGGCATTACAGGCTATGTTTTAACTTGATTAACGCAGGTGGAGCTGCGGGGCATAGCTAGTTTAGACTATCTCACCTGATGGTAAGGCGACTTTTTTCGACTTTCTTCTGAATGATTATGCATTCTAAACTATCTTTAATTTGATAGTTGTTTAAACTACATATCGATGACTTGTGTTGACACACACACAATCACAACCAGAACCGAAACACACATTTTCTTTGGGAGAAAACTTGGGAACACAAGTTTTCTCCCAAAGAAAATTTGTGTTAAGCCAGGAATCGAACCCGATACCCCTTTTTAGAAGGCGAACGCCACCCAACTAAGCTAACGAGCAGTTCATTATTATTACTGTATTGTAGATACACTTAACGGCTGACGACCCAGTTGGCGCGTGGACAGGATTCGATTCCCGGCAGGAGCACAAATTCCTTCCCAAGGGATATTAAATTTGTGCTTCTAGTTTTGGACGTATTTGCGCGTGTGCTGTAAATGTTTCCGGCACCCACGATACAAATCTTTGAACTTAGTGTGGGGCTGTGAATGAGAATGCGTTTGTTTTGTTTGTTTGTTTGTTAAATTGTAGAAGAGGGTAAATTAAAAAATATATAGATAACATTTTAACTAAGGTTTATTAAACTTGTTCATTTGACATTTAATCGTACTATCCGATACAATTATTAATTAATATT
This sequence comes from Lomographa bimaculata, assembly GCA_948107665.1. NCBI lineage: Eukaryota > Metazoa > Arthropoda > Insecta > Lepidoptera > Geometridae > Lomographa > Lomographa bimaculata. The sequence continues at coordinate 9,181,613 of OX403612.1, read as the reverse complement.
AATACATACAATTATTAGTATACAATACATACATCTCTATAAGTATAACCTAATTTAAGTACAAGGATTTACTGGCATTAAAAAATACATCCTACTAATATTATAAATCCTGAAGTTTGTGTGTAAGTATGTTTGTTCCCTCTTCACGCTTTAACGGCTGAACGGATTTGAATGAAATTTAGATTGTACATAGATTATACCTAGGATCAACACATAGGCTACTTGTTAACTTGATAATAGACATTACGTCCATCAAACAACATCAAACAAAATCTATTGAAACAAAAAACAACGGGTTGCACTCCGGGAGTGCCGGCAGAAGTGAAAACTTGAAAATTTTTCGTCGCGCGGTAGAAAGAGAGGGGGGATATTACTTCCTCTCCTTTGTCTTACGAATTTTCAATCAGGTCCCGTGTCATGACGCGAATTTAAATTTTTTTACCCATCACAAAAAGTTCACAACGCCGCTAAAGAAGTTTTCACTTCAAAAAATATTTACCACTAGAGCAGGGGTCGGCAACCTACGGCTCGCGAGCCAAATGCGGCTCTTTGGATGTGAAGCTGCGGCTCTTTCGTTCCATACGCAAATATTATTTATTAAAAAAAAACATTTAAAAAACGTTCTGAATCAATTAACGAGGATTAGGCACCATTTCTGTCGAGCCATTAACAAGCCTCCAAAGGTAGCAAAAAAGAACATTTATACAGTTGAAACAAGTAAATTATGGGATGATTAGGTAGTTATAACGCGTGCATATCGTTTTCTATACGATACTCATAGAAAAGTAGGTATTATTGTTGGCAAGAAAAAAATTGTGGCTCTATAAAACTTTCAAATTTTGTAAATTGTAATTTTTGACTCTTCCGACTCAAAATGTTGCCGACCCCTGCACTAGAGGAATAAATGATTCTTGTTTGTTTATAAGAGGATTGTAAAATCTGCCCTTTTTTTATTGAAGTATCAACGAGAAATAATGTTTATTTTCATTTTATTTATTTAATCAATGCCAAAGTCTCATATATACTACTGTTACTATAACTAATTACAAATTAAAACAATTAAGAGTCACATTCATATACCATAAGACAATAATTAATATAAAATTATCACAAATATGTAACCTGTGAATAATGTAGTAGGTTGTGCATTAAAATACCTTATATAAATGTATTACCATTGTATAAATACTTTAAGTGTACAATTGTTTTTTGTCCCAAATAAAAAAAAAATATAAACATTATAATGCAAAAATAAATAAATGATTATGAAAAATAAATTTTTTGTTATAATAATATTGTTTATTGTATTTTTTTAGTTTGTTGTTTGTTTTTGTCTTATTTTGTATAAATAATGTTGCGTCGCGTGTTGTCATGAATAAATGTATTTTTTTTCTTTTCTTTCGTTTCTTTATTTAATAGGTATCAGAATTTTGGAGATAGATAATATATTATGTATTTCGACAGAGAACCAATTTTTCATGAAAACTTTAATGTTATAAAATAGTATTTTTATCATAATTTTGTATTTTTTATTTTATTGCCAGTAATCCGGATCCTTTAAATCACTTATATTACTTTTTTTTAAGTTTATACACATTTTTTTATTTCTGTATCTACAAGAAAAATGAACATTAAAACATTAATGGGTAATCTTCAAAATAATTTTCTTCGTCTTAAAAAATAATTTATTCTCGTTCATATATAAAAAAAAACACATTACATATTTTTTACATATTATATGTATATATATATTTTTATTCAATTTTAACTATTTTCGAAAAAAATATAACTTAAAATTATTAATACAGATAACGGCAAAGATGTTTTTTTCCAATAAATTAGACCTAATGATTTGACGAAGATCTTAGGAACTTTATTTTTAAAACTATAAAATCAGTGTTTTTTTTTGACGCAAAATGTAACGATTACCTTTTTAAACTGACATATTAACCTATAAGTATTATAAGTTAAGGTTTCAAATAGTTTTATTAATTCAATTCAATTATATATGATGTAAAAAAATTTTTTGCTCTCGGTACGTAGAAGTACTAACAAAAAAAAAAAATTTGGGTAGTAAAAGACTGCAAATATTTTACAATTATAACATAAATAAATATTTTTATACATATTTTTTTTATGGTCTCCTGCCTGCTTAGAAAATATTTATCATATAGTTTTATTTTGCGTCAAATAAAAAGATTTATAATTTCACATATTTAAAGTATTTTTATTATTTATCATACACAAACTCTATCGTACCTTTAATTAATTATTAATATACTTATAATTAGATGAAAATCATATTAATAAGTAAGTAGGTATGTCTAAATAATCTAAAGCGACTAGAACATTTTTTATCAATATAATTTAGTAATTGTAATTAACTATTTAATACATAAAATATCGTACACTTTTTGCAAGCATTTAAAGTACAGATATATAGGTCCCCAAAAAACAAAAAAAAAATACAATCGATAATACTGTTTTAAAATATTACTCATTTAAAACGATATAAATACTCATAGTTTGCGAAATACAACCTGGATTAGTCACTAAAGTTTTAAATTATAAATATAAATATAACAAATCAACAAAATATAAAAACGAAACAAAAATTACTCTAATTTCATACCACATACGGCCTGAACATATCTACGGGTCGTCCGCCATCTTGAGACATAACAACCAATCCGCGTCTATTTTCCAAATTCGAATTAAAATTCGCCGCGGCCATCGCCCTTTCTCTTTCCAATGCGATGATTCTCTCTCTGTCTAACATAGGGGACGGTTTGACAGCTGTCAAATCTCCCGCCATTTGTGGAACTTTTTCTGGCTCTTGTGGCAAAGGTAAGTCTTTGGGTTTGGACTTTTCTTCTGACTGATGAGAGGGTTCTTTTGTTTTCGTATCTTGTTGCGCCTTTTTCGATCTTTTCCATTTCATTCTTCTATTTTGGAACCATATTTTTACCTGTGAATAAGAAAAATCATGTTACCGCTTTAAGAGAAAATAAGATATGATAACCAGTCAAGAGCGCCACAAAAGAACAAACATACATACTATGTAATAGGTTGACAGACACGCAAAGGACGATACCTTTGCACAGTCGAGTAAAAAGGCGCATCAAAATTGATCAATCCGTATGGGATATAATATAAGGGGCCACAAACAGACGAACAGATTGACTTCACACTTTTAAATATAAAAGCAAAATGATAGCCATGTTTTCCCGCCAAAAATCACGACGTCGCTCGTAAAATCCTGAACCCACGTAGAACCACTGAAAACACTAGAGAATTAATCTCAAAAACCCACATTCTCACCCCTAGCAATAACATTTACAGCCCCCGACCCTCATATAATCTTGTGAAGCGTTTTGTAAGCTCAAATCCGGACATCTCTCAACTTGACAGGTGCTTTCGCGCCATCTCGCAACTGTCAAAATAGGTTGTTTTTAGTGACAGGAAGGGGAAGTGGTGGCAAGTTGATTTCATTGCTTTTCAGTGAAAGCTTGTGATATGCTTTGGAAATGATAAGTTGATTATTCAGTATAATTATTCTATATGTTAAATTGAGTATAACTATTTTTTACATCTGCTCGGTCCTACCTACATAGATTGCGGAGCCAAAAAAGTAAAAACATTTGTTTGTGCTTAGGATGTGTGATTCTTCGAGTGTTAATGTGTAATAATGGTGGATTATTAACCGTTAAGACTTAGTAAACGTGCATGTGGGCAAATGATATCAAGTTGAAAAACGTTATTTTTGCCTTCGCTCCAAAACTCCAATAGAAGTTCTAGTAAAGTTTCTATCACTTTACTAGAGCATGACTTTTCTATGACTGGACCTTGACTCTTTTACTTGACTTTGACTGTGACTTGTGACTAGGACTTTTAATATGAAATACACTTGAAATATATTATTACTTGACACTGGCTAAATGCGAGATTGCGAAGCCAAAATTAAAAGTAAAAAAAGGGAGACGATAATGTACGACCCGATATTTCACGGGCCGATTTTGTACAGCCAATAATACACACCCGTGCATTCTTGGTTGCATTCTTGGGTCGCCAATTATTGCCTGTACAAAATCGGTCCGTATCGATCATGTACGGTCAATAATGTACAGTCAATAATTTAAGTACATGCCTTCCAAATATCAGGGTGTGCAATACTGTGCGTGCAATACTAGCTGCGTAAAATCAGTCTGTGCCGATATAGTACGGCTAGTATTGCTCAGCAAATTGGAAGCCAACCATAGACAAACACATACTCTATGCGATGCCTCATTTGTTTAGGCGAGTTGCTAGGAAGAGTTGGCACAGCCTATCAAAAAGTTCTAACCTAAGAACATTATAAACATTCGCTTCTCTGTGGTCTTTATAAAAGTGGCTGCAAGTCTAGGTTAGGTTTGAACTGCGACAAAACAAAGCGCGAGCCAAGCGTTCCGCTGCAGCGGCCGGCGAAGCGCTCAAAACTAAGTTTTAAAAGAAAAAAGATATGAAATAAAATAAACAAAAAATTCTTACGCTTTTCTTTCGAATATAAACAGTTTCTATGAAAACTTTAAGCAGTCATATCTTGCCCTCTTGAAATTCCTGGATCATCCAAACTAGGCTCTGACTTTGACATTTGCATGTACACGAATTATCGGCCGTGCATTATTGGCTGTACATTATCAGCTCGTGCTAATATTTTCCGACTTGTATTGTACGGCCAGTATTGCACGATTTGATATTTCGTGTACATTTAATTCAAATATTGGTTGCGTTTTCGTGGCTGCATATTATCGCCTGTACAACATCGGTCGGTGTTGTTATTTCTCATCCAATAATGTACGGTCCGTATGCACAACATGATAATTGGAAGCCATATCAAGGAATACTGGTTGCGAATTATTGGCCGTACATTATCAGGCCGTGCATTATTGGTCGTACAATATAGGGACTAAAAAAATAGTAATATGAATGTCCTCAAACTCTCTTTTAGATGTGGGCAACGTAAAAAATATAAATGCGTACGTATCCCCCCCCCCCCTCCTTCCGTACGCACCCTCATTGCCCCGCAATAAGCTCGAAGACTTGTACGGTGGCTTCCAGAAGCATTCACATCACACCAGAAACACTAATTTCACTCATAGAAAACATGTGCTCTAACCGAAAATTAAACTCGCCACTCGCCACTCGCCACTCGCCACTCGCTTTATTACTTATCTTCACATCGAGAAAGACTCCTAAGCGATAACGCCTTTTTTTATATATACAAGCTGTAACAAAAAGCTGTAGTAATACTTGGTGGTGTGTATGTGTATCGTGCCAGGAATCGTCTGCCAGAGAACTAAAGTCGAAATCAGACAAAATTTTTTCCGTACAAAAATTAAAAATTATATTTTTCAAATACTTTTGACATCCCTACAGTTACATGTGCGGCGATCGGAGATATTTGTTCCGCACAAAAATTTAAAAAATATTGTTTTGCCATCCCTATGATTACATCTGTGGCGCGTGACCTTGACCTGTTATGGCCACCACTGTCAGACGTCCAAAGGCAATGTGGTGTAGAACGGTAGCTGATGAAATAGGGTTGCAAATGACATAATTTTTTAAAACTTTAATTCATCATAACTCAATATTCATGGTGATGCCGCGAATGCAGAAGTTCCTGTTAGACTCCACACATGTAGCTAGATGTGTGACTTGAGTATTACTACACCTTTCTGTTACACATTGTATCTGCATATTGGGGGTCTGAGTCACCCACGTCCGTAGGAGGATACCCCTTAAGTCTGACTCCCTACACGTGGTCCCCGGGTGGTGCTAATCAGGTGACATTTGAGAGGTGGTAGAGCATTTTGTGAGTTGCTCGCCGGGCTTGCTACCAAAGTAGCTTACCACCATCAAGTTGAAAGTCTGCCGCCAAGCCAAATACGGTGTTCCACATCGTCACTTACCATCAGGTGAGTAGTGGTCAAACACTAGCCTGTCACAAATAAAAAAAAAACAGACTAATATAAACGATAGATATGGTAGTTTTCGTAACAGTTGTACCCTCACCTGCGTTTCTGTTAGCATTAAGCTGGTGGCGACCTCGAATCTCTTCGGGCGGGACAGGTACTTGTTCATACGGAACTGCTTCTCCAACTCCAGGAGCTGCTGGGAGGTGAAGGCCGTGCGAGGGCGACGGGTCTTGCCAAGGAGGGCGTGAGGGGCTCCTGTGGACAAAACGAGGATATGGGTTCTGCTGACATAAAGATATCTAACGGCGAGCTTCCGTGGTGACAAGTATATCACAGTTTTCTGTCTCTCCTAGTTTCTTCTATATATGATTGTTTAATCGCGGACGAAGCCGCGTGGATCTGCTAGTTACTAATAAACAAACTTACAAACAATATTTGTAACTTTATTAACTAATTTTCAACTTGTGTCGATACTTTAGCTCCGTCACATCTTCCTGAAACAGAGAATGGGGTTGGCGTCGCGGCAACTTCGGCAGAGCAGCGCAAACGGCGAAAATATGGAAACCTCGACAGTGGTTACATATTTAAGCCGTTTGGTGTTGACACTGGGCCCGTGGGGACCGGGAGCTCATTCTATTTACAACAATCTATCAGAGCGCCTGGTTGAGGCGACGCGTGACCAAAATGCTGGGCACTTATTTGGCTCAACGTATTAGCATTGCAATTCAGAGAGGCAATGCAGCCAGCATGATGGGAACGCTACCCACTGGTAGTGGGCTTGAGCACTTGAGTTACCTATAGGCTCGATGTCTTGTAGGTAACTTGGTTCTTTGCTGTATATAGTTTTAGTTTAGTTTTAGGAAATATAGACAATTGGCCCGTAGATAGATAAATATTTTTGGTAGTTATTTCGACCACAAATTTCAAAGAACACAAAAAATGGTTGTCTGTAAAGTCGGTTTACGGACGATAATTTTGCGTGATAACGTCATGACACGAACGCTTAGGCCGATCGTGCCTCTCTATCGCTTGTTCCGCGCTCTCGCTTGCACGCTCGGCTCAGGCGGAACGTGACACTTTTTCATGCGTGCAGCCGGTGTTCATCGATTTATAAAACGTTATCACGTTAAAAGTCAATACACTTAGGATCAAACAATTTCATCAAAATCGGTTCAGTTGTATGGTTTTTAAATCAAGCAATAGCTGGAAAGAAATATGTCCTTCAAATTTGGATGAAGGCGTCATCCATACACGTAAGGCCCCACTTACGTTAATGGATGACCTCTTTACCCAAGCTTGGATGAAACAAAAAAATAAATATTTTATAAAAAAAAATAAAAAAAAATTCTGCCCGTGTTATCTTTGAATTTGCAAGTAGAATTCAAATTCGTTTAAAAAAAAACCATTTGGTAGAATATATTAAGGTTACTGATTGGTTGTTTTGCCGCGAAAGTGAAAAAATGACGTTGATGATTTTGTAAAATTTTCCAAAAAAATTTTTTGTGATTCTTCGAGTGTTAATGTGTAATAATGGTGGATTATTAACCGTTAATACTTAGTGAACGTGCATAAGTGTAGGCAAGTCATACAAAGTTGAAAAACGTGATTTTCACCTTCGCTCCAAAACTCCAATAGAAGTTCTAGTAAAGTTTTTACCACTTTACTAGGTCATGACTTGGCTACGACTGGACTTTGACTCTTTTACTTGACTTTGACTGGGACTTGTGACTAGGACCTATAATATGAAATACACTTGAAATATTTATTATCACTTGACACTGGCTAAATGCATAAGATTGCGAAGCCAAAACTAAGGAAAAAAAAAGTTACTGATTGTAGACCTGTTTTGTCACGGGGTCTATCTCAAAAACGGCTTCTTATTTAAAGCTGAAACTCGCACATAATATCCGTTATATCCTGTACTTGAATAAAAAATACAAAAATTAAACAATGACTAGAAAAAAATTTTATAAGCAATTAACATATTAGTTTTATATGTTAGGCAAAATGTATATAATTATAGTTATGTATAAAGAAATAAAGAAAGAAAATACATTTATTTGAGAAAAATAACTTAATATTAAAAACAAAAAAAAATATAAACAATAATTTATTATGCCAAAAAGGTTTAACTCAGCAATTATGTCGAGATAGAACTCGACGCTGGTTTTCAGTTAAACCTTGCGGGTAGTTCAAAACATTATTAACAAAATGAAAGGTAAATCAAAATTATTTCAATAATATACGCTACGATATAATATACGTATATATTATTTATACATATTTTTATACTAACAAAAATACATATATACATACAATAGACAACATAATTATAATAAATAGTAAAAAAAGTAAGAGGTAAACATTACATTTAAGCTAATGAATGATCTAAGGGGGGTATGTATACATTTTGCCTTATATATGTATACAATAGTTTTATAACTGCTTGTTTTAAAACTGCCAGTAGGCTTAGTTGGGTGGCGTTCGCCTTCTAAGCAGGGGTATCGGGTTCGATTCCCGGCTGGAACACAAGTTTTCTTACCAAGGAAGATTTGTGTTTCTGGTTCTGGTTGTGATTGTGTGTGTGATGTGAATGTTTTCGGCACTCACGACACAAGTCATCGGACTAAGTGTGGGCTGTGAGTGTATAAAGCGTTTATGTTATGTTATGCATGTAAAGACAACACAAAAACTATATACAGCAAAGAACTAAGTTACCTACAAGACATTGAGCTTATAGGTTACTCAAGTGCTCAAGCCCACTACCAGTGGGTAGCGTTCCCATCGCTGACGGCATTGCCTCTCTGAACTGCAATGCTAATACGTTGAGCCAAATAAGCGCCAGCATTTTGATCACGCGTCGCCTCAACCAGGCGCTCTGATAGATTTTTGAAAATAGAATAAAAGTAAGGTATAAACCAAAGTAGTATAATAAAGTACACAGTAAACATATTCTAAAAACGTTAAAATTGTCTAATGTAAGACCTAACATTACTAATGTTATAAATGCGAAAGTTTGTTGTATATGACTGTTAGTTACTATGTACCTCCTAAACGAATAAACCAAGTTTGATGAAATTTAAACTGTAGATAGTTTAGATTCGGAATAGCTCATAGGCTACTTAATTACCGCGGGTCTTCACCCGCGGTAATTAAGTAGCCTATGAGCCTGCGGCTTCCCGCAGGGCACGACTAGTATATCAAATAGGAAGGTCCCAGATACAGCCTTACCTAGTTTGGGGGCCAAAAATAACTTGAATTTGTAAACGGATTTTTTGTCAATAAATGTTATTATTATGCACTAGCTCAGGGGTCGGCAACCTGCGGCTCGCGAGCCACATGTGGCTCTTTGCATGTGAAGCTGCGGCTCTTTAGTTCCATTCGCAAATATTATTTATTAAAAAAAAACATTTGAAAAAACTTTCTGATCGATTAAGGAGGATTACGCGCCATTTCTATCGAGCCATTAACAAGCTTCTAAAGGTAGCAAAAAAAGTACATTTCTACAGTTGAAACAAGTAAATTATAGGATGCTTGGTAGGTATAACGCGTGCATAGCGTTATCTGTACGATACTCATAGTACAGTAGGTATTATTGTTGGCATTAAGGATTATTGTTGGCAAGAAAAAAATTGTGGCCCTATAAAACTTTGAAATTTTGTAAATTGTAATTTTTGACACTTAAGACTCGAAAGGTTGCCGACCCCTGCACTAGCTATATGATTTGTACTAGCCTTGCCCCGAGGCTTCGCCCGCTATTATCAAGTTAAAAAGTAGCCTATGTGTTAATCCTAGGTATAATCTATGTATATTCCGAATTTCATCCAAATCCGTTCAGCCGTTAAACCGTGAAGAGGGAACAAACATACTCACACATTTACATACAACCTTTGGGATTTATAACATTAGTAGGATAGGATGTGATTCATAACCAATAGCTACCAAGCTTTAAGTAATCTCCTTTTCTCCCAACCTCCCGTTTGTCCCGAATTAGGTAGCAGTCCGGACCCCCGGTTTTCCGATAAAATAGACAGACGTTATTTATACCGCGAACTGGCAACTCTAACAGATTGCTTGTTGTTGCGGCTGGTATGATGCTCTACTTGTATTTTAATATATTTATCTGTTTGTTCAAGGATCACACAATTATTACAGGAACGATTTTGATGAAAGATTTGTGGTTTAAAGGTTATTTATTACTAGCCGTGCCCCGCTTCACCCGCTATTATAAGTTAAAAAGAAGCCTATGTGTTAATCCCAGATATAAGCTATGTACAGTCCAAATATCATATAAATCCGTTCAGCCGCTAAAGCGTGAAGAAGGAACAAACATACTTACACACTTACATCTTGAACACTTACACACAAACTTTCACATACATTTTATAATATTAGTAGGATTAGTTTTACAATTGGTACATGTAAGAAAGAAAGAAAGAAAGAAAGAAAATTTAATTATTTGTGACAATAAACACCTAACAACAATAAAATAGAAAATAAAATAAATGGTTAAATATAAATAAATAATTGGTGCCATTGCCACAAATCGGTTCCAACTCAGCATAAATGTTGATCAAATCAAATAACAACAGATAATAATCAAATCGATTACAGAATATTGAAAAATTTGATTGACAATTATCTCGATAGAGAGATATACTGTGTGATGTTCTTACATCACACAGTATAAAATAATAATGTCATAAGTATACAATAATAAGAATAATATCACACTAATATTATATCTGGGGGGCTGAGTCACCCACGTCCGAAGGGCGACCCCTTAAGTCTGACTGAGAGGTGGTAGAGCATTTTGTGAGTTGCTCGCCTGGCTTGCTACCAAAGTAGCTTACCACCATCAAGTTGAAAGTCTGCCGCCAAGCCAAATACGGTGTTCCGGCAGTTATCCTTGAGAGCCTGCGTATTCCAGGTCTAGTGTGTTTACCAGCTTCGATCACATCGTCACTTACCATCAGGTGAGATAGTGGTCAAACACTAGCCTGTCACAAATAAAAAAAAAAAGAAAAATATCGTAAATTTTGACAATTATTCCGCCAATTATGATTTGATTTTGATAAATCTTTTTTTGTTTAGTAAATCATAGTTCAGAGGTGGTCCCATATAAATTTTATCGAAATTGATTAAGTGCCTTTTGAGAAATTCAACAAAAACGAAAATATAAGCGGTGAAGTCGGTTTTTAAGCTTTTCTTGCGTTTGCATAACTTATCCAATATTACACGTAGGCTACCTTTTAACATGATAAACGCAGACAAAGCCTCAGGGCACTAGCACACATATTCATATCTTCTACAACCTTGCCAAAAATCGTTCACAAATAACCAATGTGAAGTAGAGCATCCTGCAGATATACGAGGGCGAGGCCGGCATACAAGCGGCGCATTAGCTTTCTTTAATCTCGCGCCATTTGTGTATGGCTGCTATACGTTATGTTGGTACTGGTGCTTGTTGTTGATTTATTGCCATGTTGGTACTTGATTTTGTTTCGGGGAAAATGGAAATTACCTCAATTTATTGGTAAATCTGCGTAGTTTGTATATCCTTTTATTGCTCCTATTTTAATAATTTGATTTAGTTTGAGGTGGTTTGTCTTCTCGTTTGCTTAGTTAGGTGAACGTTCGCCGTTTAAGTAGGGGTATCGGGTTCGATTCCCGGCGGGAGCACAAGTTTTTTTTCAAGGAAATTTGTGTTTCTGGTTCTGGTTGTGATTGTGTGTGTGATGTGAATGTTTCCGGCACCCACGACACAAGTCATCGAACTTAGTGTGGGGCTTTACTGCCACACGTTTTCATAGTCACGTGTGACAGTTATGTTTATTGTTTGTACTGCCCGTTGGTGCAGTTATAGTTTACTTTCTGTGTTGTGGGTCCGGGTTCGATTCCCGTTGAGATCTTAAATTATCTCTCCACGGAAAACTTTTGCTTCTGGCTGTGGTTGGGTATGTGATATGAATGTTTCCGGTACCCGAGGTACAAGTCTTCGAGCTTAGGGCAGGGCTGTGAGTGTAAAAGCGTTGAACCGTTATTTTTTTATCCGACTGCGCGACGCAAAGAATGTACCCATGGATGTTAGTTCCTTTGTGGCTTTTTAGAGACCAAACCCGTGGGTCGATTTCGATAATTCTTACGTCAATCGATTTGTCTTATTCCAGCCAGTGTCACTATTGACAACATATAACAATATTAAAGGCATGACAAGAGTTGGTTGTTATCTCGACCGACCGGAACTCGACCGCGCGGTCGAGTTGGCACCTTTAAAGTTTTATTGTCTTTAACTCTTACTCAATAAGGGATGTTTGTGTTTCTGTTTTTGGGTGTGATGTAAAAGTTTCCGGCACCCACGATATAAGTCTTTGTACTTAGTGTGGGACGTGAGTGCGAATGCATTTGTTAAAAAAAATAGCTATCCGAGCATACAAAATTCATCAAAAATACTAGCTTTACCACACGGGTATATTTTGAACTCCGTGCTTTAACATGTTTTAGATTACAATCAATGAATAAAATTGAATGAAAGCCATCAATGAATCCATTCATCGAAAAACCAATCGATTTCCGAGATTCAAAACCAAACACTCGTTAAAAGTTTATTACCAAACTAAAATACTATTTACACTGTTTACTCGACAGTCTGGATCCGTCGCGTCCAGAGAAATGTCACGTAGAATAAATAAAGAGTATTTATTGATTTTTCAATGCCAGCCCTTGAGCACGATCTCTTGTTTGCCTCTAAAAAGGTTTAATGTATTTTTAATTTTTTGAAATGTTCGAATCGGTGGCTGTATGCGTGGAACGTTTGGCGTCGTGGTGGGTAAAAATGTAAGTAGTGGTTTAAAATGGCGATGACGGAACAGGTTCTCGCACACTTGAGCGTTAATGTGTGGTTCTACAAGGTTTTAAGTGAACCCATCTTATGAATAATCATAAACGCTTCACACCCACAGCGCCTGATTGAGTTTGAAGACTTGTGTCATCGTTTCCGGACATCACATCAGGCACACGATCACATCCAGAACCAAAAAAACAAATTTTATTGACTCATTGAGATTTTTTCATCTTCGCGCCAAAACTTTACCTAACACTGGCTAAATGCAAATAGTTTGCAGAGCCAAAAAAAAATCTAAAACTTTCCCGCCCAACATCCCGAAGTGACAGATGCGTTCCGTTTCACGCATTTGCGCTTATCTCTTGCGCAAACAACACCAAATGTCACGAACACGAGGTAATTGATAATTATCATTTTTACAGGATTAGCGGCCTATTTGATAAATGCAGTATTGTGATATTTGTGATTTCGTTGATTGTCGCCATGTTTTTGTTTTATTAATATTTTTGGAGGTGAAACATATAATACATTGGGGTTATCTGACTTCGGCTTCGACTTTGTGACATTCTGATTTGTCTAATTGGGTAAGTTAAAATTGCGAGGGAATTGTTTTATTAACTCCTTATTATTTTCAAATTGTTTTTAGTCTTTTACAGAACAAAAAAAAATCAGTAACTTTTACTATTACCGATTTTACAAGATAATATGCGCAAAAGATTATGTGGTAGGTTTTAAGTGAACCCATGTTATGAAAAAACATAAACGCTTTCACACTCTTACAACCCCACACTAAGTTCGATGATTTGCGATATGGGTGCCGGAAACTTTCACACAACACACACAATCACATCTAGAACCAGAAACACAAATTTCCACAAATTAGAAGGAAAATTTAACTTGATTCGAACTCGATACCCGCTGCTTAGAAAGCGAATGCGTACGCAACTTAAGCAACGTTAGCAGTTCGATTTATCCTTTGATATTTTTATCCTGAATACATTGTTCTTTTAATTAATCACACCATTATACAATTAAATTCAGTAAACATTCTAAAATCATCCCCTCGCAACGGACAATAGAGTATCGGGACCATTATGTGACCAGCATGGGACCAAATTAGGGTAACACGTAGGACAAATGGCAACCCTTAGTATCTATAATGCGACATGGGACTCAACTGTTACACTTGCTGGCAATATTATAAGTATTCTGTGCAAGAGGTTTTGCCGCGAAAGTGAAAAAAATGGCGATGTTGATTTTGTAAAATTTTCCAAAACCTGTGGTTATTCGAGTGTTATGTGTAATAATGGTGGATTATTAACCGTTAATACATAGTAAACGTGCAATCATATAAAGTTGAAAAACGTGATTTTGGACTTCGCTCCAAAACTCTAATAGAAGTTCTAGTAATTTTTTTACTAGGGCATGACTTGTCTATGACTGACTACTTGGCTTTAAGTGTGACTTGTGACTAAGATATTATTATGAAAAATAGAAGTTGATCATTTTTTACCGACTTGCTAAAAAAGGAGCGACTTCTCAAAAAAGGAGGAGGTACTCAAGTCGACTGTATTTTTTTTTGTTTAATATTTCGACTGAAGGACTAATGCATCCATGGTTATGAAATAAATAAAAAAAAACAAAAAAATTGTTTTTTTCTTTATGATTTGTCTTCACTCATGCACGTATATGAACTAATAACAATAAAATTAATAAACCACAATTACTTATAACACATTAATTTACGAAGTTTTGGACACAGCTGTTTTTTCAATTATTAAATTAAAATTAAAACGGGAATTAGCGAAATAAATGTATCAAAAAAAATATTAACGTCTCTCTCTCTGTCTCCTCTCTCTCTAACTCTTGTTAAAAGAACGTAGTAACTGTAATTTTGACTAGAATATTTGTTTCTAAGAACTTTATAGTAGAGTCGTCTCAATTACTCTAGAGCCTATACAAAAAGTCGGTAGCGCGGGAGAAGCGTCGTTTTTTTTGTATTTTTGTTACGCGATATCTCCGCCAATTATGAATCGATGTTGATGTTATTTATGTTTGGTAGAGATACTTCAGAGGTAGTCCCATATACATTTTATCGAAATCGGTCAAGCCAAAACGATGAAGCCGGTTTTTTTGAGCTTAGAAAATAAAAAAAAATATAAATTTAATTAATGTGTAATAATGGTGGATTATTAACCGTTAATACATAGTAAACGGTTTGAATTAATTACATCACCACAACGCCCGGGTCGCGCGCCTCCGGCGCTTCGTTTATCAAGCCCCTTACACTATATTTGCTCGTATATTTGTTAGTTATAAGGCGACTTGCACATTGTGCCCGATCTCTACAAGGTTACCCGGGTGGCCGCGTGCCAATCAGTGTAATTTGATAACGCCCTCTGGCGGCACGTTGTACGTTCAACAACGTCTTTGTTGTTCGGTGTTAGTTGTACCATATAGTAAACTAGCTATGCGCCGTTGCTTCGCCTGCTTCGTGATGGTATATCAGGGTAACAATTGAAACGCAAGGAAAGCTTAAAAAATCGAACAGCTTTATCTTCGGAACCCATGATCAGGTTCAATAAATGAAATATGCATTATTGAGGATAACTCAAAAAGTGCTGGTCAGATCTTGATCAAATTTAAATGGGACCACATGGAATGCATTACATTTAAAATTAAAAAAGTAAGTTTATAATCGATTCACCCAGAAAGAGGTTATGAGTTATACAAACACATAGGTAATTGAAACGCAAAAAAGCTAAAAAAATTGACTTTATCGCTTATATTTCCGTTTTGGGTTGACCGATTTCGATAAAATTTATATGGGACCTCCTCTGAAGTATACCCTACCTAACAAAAAAAACATCCACTATGTACACAGTTATATACAATAAAATGATTCTTATTCTTATTCAAAATCGATTCATAATTGGCGGATCGCGTAACAGAAATACAAAAAAAAAACAGTCGAATTGAGAACCCTTTTTTTGAAGTCGGTTGATAAAAAAACAGTCAAATTTAGAACCTCCTCTTTTTTTGTGAAGTCGGTTAAAAAGTAGCCTACGATTATCTTGTTTTTTTATACTTACTATTGTGGACTTGGACCGAGCTCCGAGCTCTACAAATTTAGATCGCGAAGCATTCTCTCAAAACTACCCCTATAAAGAAATTAACCCCCAAATGAAACTGAGTAATTTCATCTATTTGTAACATCCTAATCATATGTCGCCACTTACAGAAATCACCCATAAAACCACCCCTGGGGCTGGATTTTTAAGGGTAGTTTAATATTTATAAGGGCGATTAGTTTTATAGCGATAAATTGGGGTGGGTATTTATTGTTTGTTAATTTGTTTGTTTTCGTGTCCTTGGGGGCGGAAAATTAAGCTTTTTTGGGTGACATTTGGTATTGAATTGTACTGTAATTTAAAGCGAAAGTGTGTGTTGATAGTTTTAATTATTACTATAAATTCTGTATTGTGTTTCTCGCAAAATTTATTGAATGTAGTCTTCACTTATTATTATAATGACACTTAACTTGTAAAAATGCTTTTAAATAACCCGGTCACATTATCTCGAGACCTGGCGTCGATGACGTCACGTCGCGTCGGCGCTCTGGTATGGTGCGCAAAACAAGCATACTCTAGTAGGATCCCTACTCCCTACTATATAAACATAAACATAAACGCTTTCACACTCACAGCCCCACACTAAGTTCAATGACTTGTGTCGTGGGCGCCGGAAATATTCACATCACAGACACAATCACAACCAGAACCAGAAACACAAATTTTCCTTGGGGAGAAAACTTGTGTTCCTGCCGGGAATCGAACCCGATACCCCTGCTTAGAAGGCGAACGCTCACCCAACTTAGCCAACGGGCAGTTCAAATAAAAAAAAGATATATATATATATATATACATATTATATATAATATAATATTATAAATGCAAAAGTAACTCCGTCTGTCTGTCTGTTACGCTTTCACGCCTCAACCACTGAACCGATTTTGATGAAATATGGTACAGATATAGACTAGAGCTTGGGAAAGGACATAGGGTACTTTTTATCCCGGAACTCCCGCGGGTCCAGGACTTACGCGGGTAAAACCGCGGGACGCAGCTAGTATTATTATAAACAATAAGATTTCCAACAAAACAAATATTGTGTTATTTAATTTAATGTAGGTAATATTATTATAATGATATGATTAAAATGATGGAAAATAATGCATTCCAGCGAGGTCTCGAGATAATGTGACCGGGTTGTATGTTGATTGTAATAGTGTATGTTATGTTGGTGTTCATAAATAAATAAATAAATGGGGTAAATAAAGCAGTATGGTCGCAGCTTATATAGAACAAGCCGTGTCCCGCGGCTTCGCCCGCATTTTAATTTAAATAGTAGCCTATGTTTTAATCTTATGCTACTTGTGTACACTGTGTACACATCTTCCAACAACATCGCAGCAGGCAAGAGGCGCTGCTACCGTAGCTGAATCTTCAAATAACTGAAAATATATATCGGCGGAAATATTCAAACCTCGACAGAGGTTTCTTTTTATTTTTTTTATGCTCAATAGGCAAGCATTTGACCACTATCTCACCTGATGGAGAGTGATGATGCGGCCGAAAATGCGACATGCTTGCCTAGAAGATACCTATTCACTCGAGACTTGAAGACTCGCAGATTATACCGTTCGGGGAACAAAGACGCAGGCAATGAGTTCAACTCCTTTGCTGTACGGATGATGAACGTAGAAGCAAAACGCTTTGAGCAACTGGAGGTATGTCGACCATAAATGGATAACGTTTGATAGTTTGTCTTGTTGTTAGATGGTAAAAAGGTTACATATTTGTGCCGTTTGAAGTAGAAATGCTGGGTCCATGGGGACCAGGTGTACTTGAGATTTATAAAGATTTGGCTGGGAGACTGAAAGAGTCGACACGTGACCAAAATGCCGGTTTGTATTTTGCACAGCAATTAAGTCTCGCTGTGCAACGAGGTAACGCAGCCAGCATTTTGGGCACACTGCCGACCAATGACTTTTTGTATTAGGTAAGTATTTTATTTAAATTTGTATCTTAGGTATAAGATATGTACATTCGATATCATCGTTATCCGTTCAGAAGTTTGCAGCCTCAAGAGAAAATAAACATACACACTTACACATTTACACACAAACTTTTGGATTTATAATATAAGTTGAGACCATTCTATTTTCAAAAATCTATCAGAGCGCCTGGTTGAGGCGACGCGTGATCAACATGCTGGCACTTATTTGGCTCAACGTATTAGCATTGCAATTCAGAGAGGTAATGATGCCAGCATGATTTGGGGGGCTAAGTCACCCACGTCCGTAGGAGGATACCCCTTAAGTCTGACTCCCTACACGTGGTCCCCGGGTGGTGCTAATCAGGTGACATTTGAGAGGTGGTAGAGCATTTTGTGAGTTGCTCGCCTGGCTTGCTACCAAAGTAGCTTACCACCATCAAGCTGAAAGTCTGCCGCCAAGCCAAATACGGTGTTCCGGCAGTTATCCTTGAGAGCCTGCGTATTCCAGGTCTAGTGTGTTTACCAGCTTCGATCACATCGTCACTTACCATCAGGTGAGATAGTGGTCAAACACTAGCCTGTCACAAATAAAAAAAAAAAAAATGATGGGGACGCTACCCACTGGTAGTAGGCTTGAGCAGTTGAGTTACCTATAAGGAAATATATGCAATTGGCCCGTAGCTATTTTCCTAATTCGTTCAGTGGGACTGTTTTAGGAGTTCTATTCAAAAGAAATAGGATAGTAAATAAAAACCCAAGAGTGACGCAGATGTTCCAACAATTTAAATATCAAATAGCGGACCTTTGTATGCCAAAATCTAACATTTTCAGTCTAAATAGATTCCTTACTGAAAACCCACAGTTGGCCCTTTTCTGTCCACTCGTTTTTGCCACTCTTTATTAGTGATGTGAAAATATTGTTTTATTTATATGTATCGATGTATCGATACAATACAATACATTAACTCTTTATTGACACCAATAATAAAATGTGTAATACGTAAGTATAAGTAAATTACTAATAAATAGGTACAATGGGTGGTCTTATCGCTTAGAGCGATCTCTTCCAGATAACCTTTGGATGGAAATTAATAATATAGATGAGCAGGGATGGTGGTGTGGTAAAACAGAGACTAAGTACTAAACAAACTACATATATACATCGATGTCCGCCGATATTATTTTGCGTCTTTGTTCCCCGACCGTATCTTCTAGGCAAGCATGCTATATCTACGGCCGCATTATCGCTTTCCATTAAGTGAGGTTGTGTCAAATTGAGCGTAAAATAAATAAGAATAGTGACCAAGTTTAAATTGACTTGAAAAAGAGGATGGTTTTAATTCGTAATGTATATTTTTTGTTTATGTACACCGTTTATTTAGATATTTTTGCATTCGGGTAATTACGTTTTAAACCATCCTCTTCATTAATAGATACAACTTTGATGTGCTTCCACTAAAACTGCATTATATTATAATAAAGTACAAATTTAAATTATCTTTTAACATGAACCTCAAACGCAGAACTGATGGCCGATATCAATGAACTTAGTGTGGGGCTGTGAATGTGAAAGTGTTTATGTATAAAAACCCCACAGCCCCACACTAAGTTAAATGAATTGTGTCGTGGGTGCCGGAAACATTCCTATCACACTAACAATCACAAACAGAACCAGAAAATCAAATTTCCCTTGAGATACATCTACTTAAATATTTTTTATACGGCGTTTAATTAATAATGAGGTGTATAATTATATATGTGTGCTTTCAATGAACAATATCAATAATTTTATCTTTTATTAAATTTAATAGTAAACATTATTAATAATAATTAAATAATAAAAATAAAAATCGGCTTCGTCATCGTTGATTCTATTTGAAAAATATGCAACACAAAGTATTTATGAAGCCTTTTAAACTAAAATAATAATAAACACTTTCACACTCACAGCCCCACAAAGTTCAAAGACTTATGCCGTGGGTACAGGAAACACTCACACACATATTAACCAGAAATTAAAGAATTATTTAATCTATCGACAATCACAAAACTATCGACATATTTACCACGCACATCCCTATTACGTGGATCTAATTTACCAAGGGCCGGTCCCTTTGTTTGTCGGAACAAATTGCTGCCTGATAATTGGCTTACAGTCCCTTAGGGCGGGAATGGATGGCGCAGTGACAGCGGGCAGCGGGTTACGTATCCTCTTGTACATAGCTACCACTCCTATAGTCGTAGGTTACCTATTTTCTATTTAAAATATGCAAAAAGGCTTTTGAACTCCGATAGATGAGCGTTTGGCCACTATCTCATATGATGGTAAGTGATGATGTGGTCGAGGGTGGTATGGTTCGGGTAAAAAAGCGAAAACCATAGATTATTGAGTTTCATATTTAGGTTTACTCCTTCGCTGTACGGATGATGAACGTAAAAGCGGAAGGCTTCGAGAGAACTGAAGGTATTTTAATCACAAAATGGAAGACGTTTGAAAAATCTTACTAATATTATAAATCCGAAAGTTTGTGTGTAAATCGACAATTGTTTTGGCTTCATTCGGAAACCTTCTTCAGGATTCACGCTAATTCCTGTTTAATTTTAATTTAATAGCTTAAAAAGTGCGAGAGTTTTTATCAAATTATTGTTTGTGTGTAAATGTGTAAGTATGTTTGTTCTCTCTTCACGCTTTAACCGCTGAACGGATTTGGACGAAATTTTGAATGTACATAGATTACACCTAGGATTAACACATAGGCTACTTTTTAACTTGATAATAGCGGGCGAAGCCGCGGGGCACGGCTAGTTAATCAAAAAGGGGTCGTTTTTTAAAAAGTTATGTTTTAGTAAAACGATTGAAAATCCTACTAATGTTATAAATCCTGTAAAGTATGTTTGTTCCCTCTTCACGCTTTAACGGCTGAATGAAATTTGAAATGTTATGAACATTCCAAATTTCATCCTTTTTGACTTATAATGGCGGGCAAAGACGCGGGGCACGGCTAGTAATATAGTTCTCAACCGTGTTACTACTACTCTAATTCTTTTTCAGCCTACGTCTATTTCTACTAGGTAGACAATTCTATACTAGGTAGACTTCAACAATTTTGGACAAGCTGTTAGAAAATACGTTAGGATATAATCTAAATAAATGAAATCCAGAAACATAAAATAAATTGGTGAAAGTTTTCTCGACACGGTTATTCTCTGAAATTAGGACTTTTGTAGCTCTCTATCACTCATTCTCCGACTCTAGAAGAGCTAAAAATATTTCTTACTAATTCCTTTAGATGAAGTCCTAAATAAATTAAATCGCTTTTTATGATATAGTACTTACACAAAAAGACATTTAATCATTAACATAATACAGTTGACTTTAGAGAAGATAAAAAACATTTTTAACTGACTTTAAGCTGAAAAAGGAGGAGGTTCTTTGTTCGACCGTATGTTTTTTGTATGGTTATCGATTTCTCCCCAATATGTGGACCGATTTTCAAAATTCTTTTTTTGTTTTGTAGTGTATACTTCAGAGGTGGTCCTATATACATTTTATTGGAATCAATCAAGCCAAAAGCAAAATATAAGCGGCAGAGTCGGGTTTTTTAAGCTTACTTACCATTAAATTTTTCAATAAGTCCTCTAGACACTTGTTGTACCCAAATAAATGAAAATTGCTTTTGCTTTAAATATTCTAACACAAAACGAGGTTTTATCATTTACTTACTCGAGATAAGAGGACATGGCTCTGATCTATATATTATGTTTATCTCTTTCTACAGAAAGATGAATTCATAGGTTTGGATCTTGGGTAAAAAAAATGGTTAACCTACTTATTCAAACCTAGTTTTACAATATAAATATTCAAGTTATAAAAAAGGTTAAAGATGGTTTAGACGATCTGTAATGTTCAGAAAAGTTCCCAAAATGCTTGCTGCATTACCACGCTGTATAGCAAGGCTTATCCTCTGCCCCAAATACAACCCATCATTTTGTTCATGTGCCGAATCAATCAGTCTCTTAGACAAATCTTTGAAAATTTCTAATGCACCCCGGTCCCCATGGGCTTAGTGTTGCAACCCCAAACGGCACAAATATAAAACCTTTGTCAAGTTTGGAATACTTGCGACGTTTGAGAGACTCAGCCGCCATAGCCACGCTACTAGTAGTAGCGTGGTTTCAGGAAGATGGGATGGCGTCAAAGTGTCAACGCACGTGGCATCCCACACTAAATGACGACCCATCTTCCAAGGAATGAGTGTCATACCATCGGGTCTTTTGCCGTCACGCATCAATCCAGTTGGCTCTAAAACCGCAACGTTTGCACTTCCAGCCCGACGTATGACATCATTAATTAACGTATGACATAATTTATTAATTATATTAAATGGTGCGTGTGTGACCACGCCTTTATGCAGTTAAAACTAATTAGCGAACGGCCGGTTGATTTTTAAATCAGCTTTATAGGAGCGTTAAGATTTATTTACTGTGAGTGAGTTACATTTAATTACTCTAATTATTATGAAATACACTTATTTGTAGATTATTGTGTACACTTGTAAAATAATAATAAGTCATTCGCCCCGAATTGAGACCACGCGCCAACATTTTGGATTGTGTAACGATTCAGCAACATTTGATTGGCCCATTAACTGTTGGCCAACATAATTTTTGAACAATTAACTTTTCATTCAAAGAACTTTTCACCAACGCACGTTTCGCCAACATAACTTTACGTCAGTGAATGCTAAAGCAACATAATGTTTTGACCAATCACTTTTCAACCAAAGATCATTTAGCCCATGGACTGTTCCTCAACAGAACGGTACGTCAGTGGAGTGATTTATCAACAAAATCTTTTGACAATATCCTTTCCCCTTTTGCTTATAATATACTTATTATCTTTAAACGAGCAATTCTTGTATATATATATCTCTCTCTCTAATAACGATTTGGCAGGCCACAAAAGTCACTGTTTTTAGACCTATTTTGTCCCGGGGTCTATCTCAAAAACGGCTTCACACTGAACGCTGAAACTTACGTATAATATCCGTTATATCCTGTACTTGAACAACAAATACAGAAATAAAACAATTATTATATAGAAAAAAAGTTATAAGCAAGTAACCTCAAAAGATTTTCTCTATGAGGCAAAATGTAAGCGCGAGATCTCAGTTCGGCGCGAATGACAAGTTATGATTATTTCTAAAATCTACCCTCGTTTTCCTCCGTAGGTTAAAGCAGCACAATCGTTTAGCGCGATGTTTTATGGACACCCCATATGTCGGGTAAATGTACCTGTTATACGCACTCATTTGATTGATTTTATCGATAGGATTAGGGGCTTATATTGATTCCATTAGTTAAAAGTAATTTGTGTGAAAGTTTACCCAGTTGACGCATTGGGTAAGTTTCTGCCCTCTGCGCTGTGAGTTCGGTTCCCCGAGGGACTCAATTTTCTTTCCTAAGGGATATTTGTGCTTGGGCTGTGAGTATGTTGGGAATCTGGGATTCTTCAAGTCTAAAGTACTAAAGGCAAAGGATGGTACATCTTCGACCTCATCATCACTTTCCATCCGGTGAGATAGTGGTCAAATGCTTGCTTATCGAATATATTAAAATAAAAATTATCATAATTTAGGATTTATTATCTTCCTTTGATTGTCTGGAAGAAATCTTAAAAGATTTAATTAATTTCAAAAGATTTTCTCTATTAGGTAAAATATGAATAGATAGATAAATGCTAGTTCAAATCAAATCAAATTAAAATCGTTTATTCACATGGGCCCCAAAGAGGCACTCATGATAGTTACTGATTCTACTGCCAGATTCGCAAAATGACAGCCATCTCGAGAAGAACCTGGCAAGAAACTCGGCGGCGCATTTTTTTCATTAATTTTTTTTATCATTCTAATATGAACATAATTATATTGATCTAGGTATATTATATAGTCGCTGGAAAGCGCTTGTGCAGTTTGCCTCCATGCATCCTTGTCATTAATATAGTCGATCGTTTTATAGTAAATTTAATAGTTTATCTATCTATCTATTCATAAATTCAGTGCCAGTGTCACAGTCACAGTATAAATTGGCACCCTCGTTTGTTTGCGCACATGTCACTTACGCAGGTGCCTGGCACCAACACTAACCCCTATTGATGCACTGTACTTACTCTGGTGTACGGTTAAATATGGTACACTTTCAATTTAATAATACGTGTTTATAGTTATGGACACCCAAATATTGAATAAGAAAAAAGTTTATTTCCTTATTAAAACTTTCACGAACACTCATGAAAGTTAATGACTTTACTGCCAGATTCGCAAACTTACAGCCAGCTAATCGAACATTCAACAATATAATTGAAACGCAAGCAAAGGTTAAAAAACCAACTTCACCGCTTATATTTCGATTTCGATTTCAATAAATTTATATGGGACCACACCTCTTAAATATGTTACAAATCGAATGACACTTGAATGTATCGAAACTGAATTTTGAATTGACCAAAAATCGGTATTCTGCTCCCATAAAATCTTAATCAAATTTGAGTCTAGTCTCGATTTAGTCAAGTTTCAGTCAATTCAACAATCTACTCATGGCCACAGAAAAAATGTGACAGTAGATCGAAAAAAAGACTGTTTTCTATGTCAATATTACACACATTTTTGAAATTGATGAAGTTGTGGTGTCAATATTAAAGAAAATCAAATCAAAAAAAAAAATTGAAATTGAAAAGTCAATCGATTTGTCAAATATGTACATTTAGTGATGCCAGTCGTACAAAATTACCCCATAAAGGTGCGTATTACGAGAAAAAATATTTTTTGTGAATAATTATTTTATAATTATATTATATATAACTAGCTGACCCAGCAAACGTTGTTTTGCCTTATTTTTTACATCATGCTGAATAAAAAAAAATGTGTTGGACCACTCGTAACATTTAGGGGTATAAAAAATAGATGTTGACCGATTCTCAGACCTACCCGATATGCACACAAAATTTCATAAAAATCGGTCGAGCCGTTTCGGAGGAGTAAGTAACATTGTGACACGAGAATTTTATATATAAGATAATTATATTTGTAATTATCACAGATCACAATATAAATGCTTTTTTCTCTATAGTCATGCCCTAGTAAAGTGGTAGAAACTTTACTAGAACTTCTATTGGAGTTTTGGAGCGAAGGCGAAAATCACGTTTTTCAACTTAGTATTATTTGCCTACACTTATGCACGTTTACTAAGTATTAACGGTTAATAATCCACTATTATTACACATTAACACTCGAAGAATAACAGTTTTTGGAATACAGGTTTTGGAAAAATGTAAAAAATCAACAACACCATTTTTTCATTTTCGCGGCAAAACTTGTAAAAGCTTACTTACATCGTTTGAATGGCCCGGCAACAATTAAAAAGTCATCGAAAAGTGATTCTTTTAGCCATGTCTTGAAAAAGACAGGGTCGTTAGTGATTGTTTAATAATCCTATCATAATTAGATTTTTTTAAATCTAGATAAAGTGAATAATGACTAACTACGAGTAGAAGAGAAACTTCCTCCACCTTACTAATAAGTCGTCAAGCCACTAATAATCACTCAATAAAAACACAAATAACCTAAATTTTAATTGTTTAATATATTGACCATACCAACTGCGCGGTTTCACCCGCGTTTATGATGCTGAAAATAAAAAGAAATCTTTGAATTATTCCAGTTCTAGAACAACATGTACACAAAAATTCAGCCAGATCCGTTAAGTAGTTTTTGCGTGAAAGAATAATAAACATCCATACAGACTTTCACATTTATATTATAAAGACTCACAACACAGGTCGCCCTAGTGTGGGATTCAGGGTTGTTTATTGTAATAAATGAACTATTAGAATAAGCATCCATAATTGGTTTATTTCATATCTTAATGACATGTATGTAATATAGGAGGGTAGTTAAAATTTTACTTACAACAAACAAACTAACAAAAAACGCATTCAAACTCATAGCCCCATACTAAGTTCAAAGACTTGTATCGTGGGTGCCGGAAACATTCACATCACACACATATTACACCCAGAACCAGAAGCACAAATATCCCTTGGGAAGGAATGTGTGCTTCTGCCGGGAATCAAACCCAGGACCCACGGCGTAGAGGGCGGACACCTGTCCACTGCGCCAACTGGGTCGTCGACTTACAGCACGAGTGTAAACCTTTTACGTGTGTTATACGTTATAGTAAGCAGAGATGAAACGTAATTATTATTGTTTATGTTGTGCTGCATAATCAAAAGTTTATACAACAGTGAATTGTAAGCAAACAAAAAATATGTTAGAACGAGCAGTTACAGTTATTTTTATTTTGGTTTGGTTCCGAAATTGTGTAGTTGTAGTCAGAAAAAGAAAACTGCCAACACAGCCATGATAATTGTAGCCATTATTTACAACATGAATTATTGGTCTAACATATTGTGCCCTTTTATATTTAGCTATCTAAATAATGATGTTATACAACAACAGTGGCTCAGTGCACTTGAAATATCATCAATAAATAATATATCCTAAGTTCTAAAAAAAATACACATATATTATGGTTCGAAATGGCAGAAATATGGGAAATTTCAAAGTTTATACTGGCAGCACTTGTCTTCGCGCGTACATAATTTAAAACTTATTAATTTTAAACTTAAAACTTCGTTTTTAAAGAAAAATAGAGTGAAGCATTGTACAGTTCATCGGAAAAAATGCCGCCTCACGTTTCTCCAAGGCAGCTTGAGCTACTCCTGGATTTCATAGAGGCGCACCGTTCCTTGAGAGAGTGCATAGAAAGGAGGGAAGCGCACTCTCCAAAAATATTAAAAACTGAATTTGCTGGCGCTCAAAAACCGCCATAAGAGTGGAAGAAAGTAAGTTATGATAATAAAATTTAGTAATATGCTATGCTTTATCTTCATTGTATTTTGTACTAGCTGAAACTCGGTCATCATAACTTGAAAATTATTTATGTAATTACACTGTCAGTGACGTGAGATAGTCATTCATCTACGTCCATGAGGACTGTGTTATACACAAATAAAAAACATTTAGTAAAACTATACAAATCGTTTATTTTACAAATTTCTATTATTCCACAGCATTTGCATAACATCTTTGTGGACTGCTCTTCCCTCTGTAAGTGATTGATTGGGATGTCCCGAGCAAGCGTGGAAGTGGAAGGCACAGCAGCGGGTGCCAATATTTATTCTTCATGCTGTTGCTGCAGTTGCACCCGCAGCTCTTCATCACACTCGCGGTCCAAGAGTCGGGGTACTCCGAAGCGAGAGTGGATCGCAGGATGCAGCAACTGCTGTGCTACTAATAGGCATCTGTGTCAAAAACACAAAGGTTAAAAAGTACTTTTGTATTGGATTTTAAAATTATAAACATTAAAATATTAAGGGGCATTATTATATTAATATTAATACACATCATTGAAGAGCAAAATATTTTGTTTTTTTATCTACCCTTGTGTAACATTTAACAATCTTAACTTCTATCATCACATTGAGTTGAGAGAGAGAGAGTATCTCTTGCGGCAACAGTGAGCATCTTGCGTGAGATCTCAGTTCGGCACGAATGACTAGTAACTTAGAAGTCATAATTTGAACTGCGCACTGGCATAGTAAATTGGCCTTCTTAGCTTGGGTGTTAGGTTTTTTGGGGGAAACACAATTTTTCCATCAGGAATATTTGTGTTTCTGGATGTTAATGAATGAATAATGTTTCTGATATGAGCAATACAAGTCTTCAAAGTGAGTTAAATAATTTACTTTCCTAACACTTTCCCTCTCCTGTCTCGTAAGTGAAAAATAAACATATTTTCAAAATATGCTCGGGTGATTAAGAGCATTTGTCGCATATCCAACAGCCCTTGATACACTGGGCTGTGATACAGCATGTGACATGATCTGTCCGACCAGTTTGGTAAGATCCCTTTGCAAAGAATGCAAGGGAAATCAAAACCTAGAACAATCACACATATTACGAGATAGCAATAATATTAGAGAATCAATATGCTTTAGGTGCACCTTCAGTATCCTTAAATTAATCAAGAATATAAGAATATTGTCTTACCTTAGCCGAAGCATCTAAGCCATCTCCCATTCGCTTTTGAGTAATGTGTGGCTTTAGCCCCGCGATGATTTCTCTTACCAGCGTCTTCGTGAGCCTATAAGTCTTTATAAACCCAGAGTGGCTAAGGGAAAACGCATCGGCAGCAAGGCGCAAATGTAAACAGCGAATGCGTTTTAGACGCTTTTCTCTAGCTGATGCTCTCTCAACTTGTTGTTCGTGCCACAAATATTGCCAACGTAGGCCGTATGAATTAATTATCTTTGCAAACTAAATATAAATGATGAAAGCAATACTATTTTTATCAGTTTAGAGGTATCTTGTACCAAACTCATAACAATCAATTGTCAGTCAACTTTCAAACTCAATTTTGACATTTCTTATGGTACGAGAATACCATCGGTCAATTATCAGTCTATTTTTATTAACAGCAGAATACCGTTTTTGCTTAAATCAAGTTTCAGTCACAATTCAATCTAGCTAGCGCGACACACCGATATTTGTAGGTTAACAGAATACCGTTTTTGACAGAACGAGATCGATACTAGATCCCAACTTGAATTTGACTGTTTTAAAATTACCAGAATTGCCCTAGTATCTATGTTTTTGCATCTTCACGCTCAAACGGCTACACAATTTTTTGTGAAATTTGGTATGGAGGTAGCTGACACCTTGGATTAACACATAGGCTACTTTTCATCCCGAAATTCTCGCGGGTTCGAGACTTACGCAGGTAAAACCGCGGGGCGCAACCAGTAAAATATAATTGTTAAATTGATCAAATCTACTATAATCTCTATCGACCGCCGCAAAACATCGACATATGCGCTAAATATGATTACACTTGCCCAAACACCCGCGATAAAATCCACCCCCTATAAATATCAGGGGTGGCGATGTGGGCAAATAAAATTAGTCAAATTCGCTAGTGTTAACTGCTAAGTAGGGTCTTTTCACGGTGCTTTTAATCCGGGGGTGCGCCGAACGCGTCTTTTTATTTACCGACTTCCCAAAAAAGGAGGAGGTACTCAAATCGACTGTATTTTTTTTTATGTTTTTTACCTCATAACTTCTCTCCACGTGAGCCGATTTTGTTTTTTTTTAGTTTGATAGATGTTGCTTTCTAATTGGTCCCATTTAAATTAAATCAAGATCTGATCAGTAGTTCTTGAAATATCGTCGATATTGCCTATTTTGTGGGCTACTTTGACGATGTTCTTGTTTACCGTACTTTAAAAGTTACCTCATAACTCATTTCGTTGTGAGCCGATTTTGATGATTATTTTTTTATTTTAAAGCTGGTGCTTTTCTTGTGGTGTCATTGAAGTTTGATCAAGATCTGATTTGTAGTTTTTGAGTTATAGTCAATAATGCGTGTTTAATGCATTAAATCTGATCAAGGTTCCGAAGATAAAGCGGTGAAGTTGGGTTTTTCTAAGCTTTGCTTGCGTTTAATTATTTATTAATCGACTTCACAAAAGTAGGTTCAATGGATGTTTTATACTAGTTCAAATATTTATCTGATACATTCCAGTGATTTTTTTATTTTACTTTTTTTACATAATTAATTTTGCCGTGACATTATTTGTATTTGTTTATCTATTTAAATTATTATTTGTTTGCGTGCCTTATTTCTAATATATTCAATTGCCATTAATTAACTTGACATTTAATAATTCTGACATTAATTTAATAGTTATTAAATAATAGTTATTAGTTTTATATTTATTTTCAAAGATTTGTCTAAGAGACTGATTGATTCGGCACATGACCAAAATGCTGGTTTGTATTTGGGGCAGAGGATAAGCCTTGCTATACAGCGTGGTAATGCAGCAAGCATTTTGGGAACTTTGTCGAACATTAAAGATCGTCTAAACCATCTTTAACCTTTCTTTTTATAACTTGTATCTTATTATGTATATCTATATTATACTATGCTATAACTTTGAAATATTATGGTAAGTATGTAGAAATTATTAGTAAAGTTCTAAATGTTTATATTTATCTTAATAAATTATCATATTTAATAGTTATTTGATTTTTTATATGTTATTCAATGTAAATCTTCTTCTGCCGCACACCCACCGTATTTCTTTCACGGCCAGGATGGCTGGTAGAGAATGCTATTTGGCATTAGGCCATACCCTGTACTCTGATTTGTGCAAAATGATTAAATAAATAAATATGTTCTAATTTGATTTGAAATTGATGTGACATATTATCTTCTATATTGTAACTAGTCTGCTTCTCTTTATTTTGTTATGTATGACTTTTTACTGAATATGATCTAGTGATAAATTTAGAAAGGAAAAATTATCACTTGAGGCGGGTTAATGTTCTAAATCTTGTGAATGTCTATAAAGAGTTTGGAAAATATGTTTCTTATTTATCATTTTGATGGACGTATTCGTGATTATCAATCTAACAGTATTTAAAGATTAGAATCAAGATAAGAGACGTGAGATGAAGGATCGGTTAATATTACTCAATTTTTACGTTTTTTGATAAAATTTCTGAGTCATGAGTATGATCACACTTATATTATAAATACGAAAGTTTGTGTGTAAATGTATAAGTATGTATTCTTTTCACGCTGCAACGGCTGAACGGATTTGGATGAAATTAGGAATATACATAGTAGGATTAATACATAGGCTACTTTTTAACTTAATAAACGGGGGCAAAGCCGCGGGGCACGGCTAATATGTAGTAGTTAGTTTTTTATAATATTACTGTGATATATACATAAAAGAATTTGTACGTAATCTTTGAATAAAAATGACATCCTAATCCATTCAGCCGTTACAGCGTGAAGAGATAACAAACATACTTAAACACAAACTTTCAGATTTATAATATTAGTATGATTTACAATATAAGATTTTAAACTGACACGATAACTCACATTTGAATTATTGTTAGAAACCGGATAAACATTACACAATTTTTACGTTCAACCGGATTACAGTGTATTAAAATACACGGTTAAAAATCAGTTAAGGGATACATGGTAAAAATGATTTTTAGAAAATAATTCGAACATATTTAAAAGTATTAATAAGTAACGAGAACGAAGAGTACTTCAGTACGATCTCTATACCTTTTTTATGCTCGATCAGCAAGCATTTGACCACAATCTCCACTGATGGAAAGCGATGATGCGAGCATACTTGCCTAGAAGAGGTAGAAGCAAAATCCCCTTTAAGATACCTATTGACGTAGTGTACAATGCTTTCCGATTCTGAGAGTGAATTCGAGGACGATTTATTATGTTTTTTATTTTTAAATGAATATTTGCGCGCCACAAGTACACGAATAATTAAACGCAAGCAAAGCTTAAAAAACCGACTTCACCGCTTTATCGTCGGAACATTGATCAGATTTAATGTATAAACACGCATTGTTGACTATAACTCAAAAATTAGAGATCAGACCTTGATTAAATTTTAATAGAACCACATAAAAAGCACCAGCTTTCAAATAAAAAAAGAATCGTCAAAATCGGCTCACAACGAAAGAAGTTATGAGGTAACTTTTGAAGTCGGGTAAACCAGAACATCGTCAAAGTACGCATTATTCGTCACAAAATAGACATTATTGACGATATTTCAAGAACTGCTGATCAGATCTTGACCAAATTTAAATGGAACCAATTAGAAAGCAACATCTTTGAAACTAAAAAAAATTTGAACTAGACTAGAAAATTTTCGAAATCGGCTCACGTGGAGAGAAGTTATGAGGTAACAAACATAAAAAAAACCTCTTCCTTTTTGGGAAGTCGGTAAAAAATAGTTAAAAAGAGAAGATATTGGGTTCATCAGATAAACAAAGAAAGAGAAAGGTTTGGGGCATACCATACATTATTAGAATGGCTTCATATCGCCTAACGAAAGCGTACTTCCGAACGCGAACGTCTACTGGCGACTTACGGCTAACGTAAGCTCCAGAAACACACTGGTCAGCGTGAAATGACATGTGATATCCCCTCCAACTTCCCACGCCGATCTGGAGCGATAGATTATGAGTATACCGAATTGCGTGTGATAACTATATTTCTGATTGAACTGTTTTCATACAAATTCAAGAGTCTAGATGTCATAATGCGTTGCATACTTTGCATACGTGGGCTCAGTTTGTCTTTAACTTTAAGGATTCCCAGATTATACTCGTACCATAGATTAGCTTCTACAGCACCACCGTGGCTTACATAAAGCTTGTCAAAATAAGCTACAACTTACCTCCAAGCTCCGGTATCCTGTGGTAGAACATCCCACTCCTCGCCAACCACTCCAGCTGCATATGTTGCAGCACACGGTCGGGGTGGTGGAACGCAGACAGGGGAGGTGGTCCGCCCGGGGGGTAGAACATGGGTGGAGATACCATGGCTGGATTGTGGGGGAGAAGGCCGGGCTTGGGGATGATGCCTGTGGAGATGAGTTTTATGTTAACATCTAGGAGCATGTCTAGTTGTATTAGGAATTCAATTCTACTAATATTATAAATCCGAAATTTTGTGTGTAAGTGTGTGTGCAAGTTTGTAAGTGTGTAAGTATGTTTGTTCCCTCTTCACGCTTTAACCGCTGAACGGATTTCGATGAAATTTGGAATGTACATAGACTATACGACTATACTAATGTATTTCAAAAAATGTATAAATGTATTTCATGTATTTCATTTCATTTCATTTCATTTTCACTATACCTAGTATTAACACATAGGCTACTTTTTAACTTGATAATAGCGGGCGAAGCCGCGGGGCTAGGCTAGTTATTTATAAAGTCGAAATAGTGCAGTAAAAAAAGTTAACATTTGGTGAATTAGATTTGAAATTGACTTGATGCAAAAGGGAAAATTTGTCTCTCATTGATAAAAAAAAGGAACTTTACTTTTCGTACTAGAAACAGTCAACCTTTTCATACATCAAAATTATAGGAAGTCGATGAATGCAAAGGTCATAAGTTATAACATTAGGGGAAGTCAACTAAGTGCAAATGTAAAAATATTAGGAATTCAACAGTGTAGGAAGTCGACTTAGTGGAAAGGGTAATAAGTCAACATCATGGGAATTCAACAGCTTGTAGTCAATTAAAAAAAGACAACATTTTCGGAATTTAACACAGTAAATAGTAAGTTAACATTATGGAAAGTCAACGGTTTGATGTCAACTAAGTGCAAAAAAGCGTAAGTCAACATTTTCGAAATTCAACATTGTAGGAAGTCGACTTAGTACAGAGGGAGTAAGTCAACATTAGTGGAATGCAAGGGTTTGGAGTCGAATTAATGCAAAAAGGGAGAAGAGCGAGAAGAAGAGAAAGTCAACATTTTGAGAATTTAACACTGGGAAGTTGGTTGAATGCAAAGGGTTATAAGTCTAATAAGTCAACAAATTCACGTCAAGGCATCAACAAAGTGCAAAAGGGAATAAGTCAACATTAGGAGGATTGACGTCATGTTATCAATATAGTGCAAAAGGAAATAAGTCAACGTTAGGAAAATTCACGTCATGACATCAATATAGTGTAAGGTGAATTCACGTCATGATATCAATACAGTGCAAAAGGAAATAAGTCAAAATTAGGAGAATTCACGTCATGAAATCAATGTACTTCAAAGGAGAATAAGACAACAATGGGAGAATTAAACTTACATAAAAGTTATTTTATTATTTATATGGCTTATTATTGAAACTCACCAGGTCTATAGCTCTCATACTCCTCAGTCCCTCCCTCCACCCCAGGTGAGATAGGAGGGCTGTACCCGGACTGGTTTCCATCATCAGACCCTGGGGACCCGCTTCTGGAGCTCTGAGATCTTGGGCTGCTTCTACCTTCTTCTGGAAACTTGCTGATTGTGTTCTGTTCTATTTGCACGTCGTAGTTTTCTTGGTACCTGGGTAAAGATTTTTGTGTTACTGAGAGAGGAGGCAAGCATCTATTTAGGCGAAGACACATTGTTCATGTGTTCTTTATAAGTAGCACCTATAAACCGATTGGTCACCTTACGTCGGTGACCGAGAGTCAACAGTTTCGACCAGACCAGCTTATTATAGTCTTTTGGCGCGTCGGTCAATGGATTTCTGCTGAAGCTTCAAGCTGGTACTTAGCAGAGAAATCCCAAAGGTGGCCATAATACTCCAT
Source organism: Lomographa bimaculata (assembly GCA_948107665.1). Lineage (NCBI taxonomy): Eukaryota > Metazoa > Arthropoda > Insecta > Lepidoptera > Geometridae > Lomographa > Lomographa bimaculata. Next base: position 9,147,514 of record OX403612.1, on the reverse strand, counting down.
GCATGATCGAACTTGTGCTTGATACAGATTGAAAAGCTGTCCCGGTAGAAGTACTGTCTGGCCTTAGTGAGGATGCCATGGATTTTGGATGCCATTTGAGCTCTGGATTCGATGTAGGTACCAAAATCGAGTTAAGATATCAAAGTGACGCCGAGGAGATCAAGATAGTTTGCCATTGGAATCAGTACATTGCTAAAAGAGGGAGATAGCTGATAGGGTCTCCTTTTGGCGGAGAAAAGACACAACTGTATTTTCTGTAAACAAACTCTATGTAGCTGTTGAATGTGAGCAAAGATGTTCTAGTACTTTCCAAGGAAGACATGCAATTTCATACTTATACTTGTACCTAGTGGAGTTTTACTTCCCATCGGTTTTCCAATCCGCTATCTGATGTTACAGCCTCTGGGAAATCAGATAAATATAGAGAATCAGATAATTGACTGACCTAGTAATATAATTCTTGTTCTGTATCATGCTTAAGTGGTGGCTCATCTTCTCTTGCAGGGTCCCTTCGTTCTGCTTCGAGAGGAGAGCATCTATGCAGAAGGACTTTTTCTGGATGCAAGTCTTCTCTTCGTAGTACCTGTACAGTAGACGATAATTTAGTCGACATTTGACACATTCTACTTTTTAATAGTCTATTATTAACATATTCTATTTCATTGAATAAATGTTTGTTTGTAAATAAATTAATACTTCTGCAGTTATTAATCATCTTTAAAAAAGAGAAGTTCTCAATTCAACAGATTTTTTAAAATGTGTTTTTTTTCAGAACTTGTTTCTAGGTGAACCAATTTTGGTGATTTTTCTTTTATTTGAAAGCTGGTGCTTCTCATGTGGTCCCATTTAATTTGATCAAGAAATGACCAGTAGTTTTGAGTTATCCTCAATAATGCGTAATTAATTAATTTATTATAATCAATGGTTCTAAAGATAAAGAGGCTTTTTAAGCTTAGTTCGCGTTTAAATTCTGCTCGTTGGTAAAATTGGTTAACATTCCCTTCTAAGCATCGGGTATCGGGTTAGATTCCCGACAGAAACACAAGCTTTCTCCCCAAGAAAAATCTGTGTTTCTGGTTCTAGTTGTGATTGTGTGTGTGCTGTGAATGTTTCCGGCACCCACGACACAAGTTATCGAACTTAGTGCAGGGCTGAGTATGAAAGCATAAAAAAAAATTAGAACTGAACACGGTACGACTTAGTGTCTAATATTATATATACTAAGTCGTAACTTATATATAGTATATAAGTTACAACTTAGTGTATAAATGACAAAAATATAATCTGTCAAATGTAAACTAAACTTAGATAACATCTTTTATAGTTTTAAGTTCAACGTTAACATTTTTCTCAGCATATTTTAATAATCACTTTGTGTGTAGATAGTTCATAACGGATATCGATTTTTGACGAGATTTGCCTACTTTAAACGACAAAACAAACAAACGCTTTCACACTCACAGCCCCACACTAAGTTCAAAGACTTGTATCGTGGGTGCCGGAAACATTCACATCACACACACATTACACCCAGAACCAGAAGCACAAATATCCCTTGGGAAGGAATTTGTGCTCCTGCCGGGAATCGAACCCAGGACCCACGGCGCAGAGGGCGGACCTGTCCACTGCGCCAACTGGGTCGTCAAACGACTTCAAAAGGAGATTTCTAAATCGTGTTTTTTTTTATGGTTATATTTGTTGTGTTAATACCTCAAAGCTATCATTTATGAACTGATTTGCAAAATTATTTTATCATTAGAAAGGTATATAATACTTTTAGATTGTTTTCATAGAAATTTAATCAAAATCGATTATGTAGTTTGGTTTTTAAATCTAGATATGTTATCTAAATAAACAAAATGTTAAAAATTTTTGTGTTTTGACGTTTTGTGTTTTTTTATTATTTAAGTCGGTTTAGTTATTTTTTTATGTTTGTTTATATGTTACGTTTTTCTTACTTAAACATCGCCACGTAACTCGTTTAGAATCGTATTTCATTAAACATTATTTATTGTTAAGGTCCAAATTTTATCGTAAGTTTTGGTTTCTTCACCATTTTCTTCTTTTATATTTGGCTCTGCAATCTATGTGCATTTAGCAAGTGTAGTTTATTTTCCATACATACATTTAACATTTTGCAAGTAATAAAATATTTTACTATTTTTAATTTTAAAGCTATTCATAACTAGTCACGCCATATGACCGCGGGTTCAAATCCCGACTCAAGACTAATTTTTCTTTACTAAAAAAGTTTTATTTTTAGTCTTGATTTATATCATGACAAGTAAAGTAATACATTTAATCGCCAACGTACTTTATAGGTAACATTCAAACAGACAAACAATAATTTAGCTTTTTTTTATATTTTAGTTTAGTTTTTTAGTTGTGACACTATAATATTATAAAGACATAACTTTGAAAGTGTATTTGCATGTTTGTTACTTCTTCACGCTTAAACGGCTGGACCAATTTGGATGAAATTTGGTGTGGAGGCTGACCCCCTGGATTAACACATAGGCTACTTTTTATCCCGGGATTCCCGCTGGCCCGGGGCTAACGCGGGCTGGTAAAATCGCAAGGCGCAGCTGGTCATACTATATATATGTACTAGTCGTGCCCCGCGGCTTCGCCCGCTATTATCAAGTTAAAAAGTAACCTATCTGTTAATCCTAGGTATAAGCCATGTTCATTCCAAATTTCATCCAAATCCGTTCAGCCGTTAAAGTGTGAAGAAGGAACAAACATACTTACACACTTACACACAAACTTTCGGATTTATAATATTAGTAGGATTAGTAGGATTACCTTTTTGGGCTACTGGAACGTGAATCCTGATCAATCTCCAAGGGTTTATCTTCCGAGTCACGGCGGTACATGGTGGGGGAGAGGATCTGTGACGACATGGTTATGTCTGGGGGTGCAAAATACAAATTGGTTATGAGGTGTATACCTATGTCAAGTGATAAATCTAAAGGTTCTCTCTCATCTAATACAAATTGATATAATTTCTAACAATATCACATGAAACATTTTATAAGCTTTTATTTCAAAATCAAAATCGTTTATTCACATGGGCCCAAAGAGGCACTAATGAAAGTTAATGATTCTATTGCCAGATTCGCAAAATTACAGCCATCTCGGGAAGAGCCTGGCGAGAAACTCGGTGGTGCATTTTTTTTCATATTTTTTTTAAAAACGTTGTTAAATTATTATTTTTTATAATAGGCAGGCAAGCATTTGTCCACTATCTCACCTGATGGAAAGTGAAGATGCGGCCGAAGATGTGACATGCTTGCCTAGAAGATACCTATTCACTCTAGACTTGAAGATAATTTAGTAATTTTATTTAATTTTATTTTAATTTCTAATACATAATTTTATTAACCTAGGTGTTTTTATGGTAGTCGCTAGAAAGCGCTTGTGCAGTTTGCCTCCATGCATCCTTGTCATTAATATAGTCGATCGTTTTATAGTAAGCTTTCTTAATTAATGCCTTGTTTTATTTGGTTTCACCTGTCCAGTTATCTGTCGGTCTGTAATCAAATCTTGCAAGCTAAATTACACCCACTTCCCGATATCCGATTGGACTCAAATTTGGTGTACTTATGTATCTTCGGTGACAATACAAAAATATGGTACTATAGAGCTGGTCTGATGATGGAGACAGAAGATGGCAATAGGAACTTATCAACTAAACAAGATAAACCCATCGAGTTTGAGCTCGTTTGATTCGTCTTGATAAGATCTCCGGTTTTATAACTTTTTCGTCTTTTTTAATTTGAATATAGTGAAAACTTGATTTAAATTTTTTTTTAATTATTACTTGTTTCTTAATACGTTATACTCTCTATAAAATCCTGTGATAACACTCGTGCTCACAGCTAAGCCTGCTCTTAATAATTAAAATAATTAAACGCAAGCAAAGCTTAAAAAAACCGTCTTGACCGCTTTATCTTCGGAACTTTGACTTTAACACCCATTATTGACGATATTTCAAGAACTACTGAACAAATCTTGATCAAATTTAAATGGGACCAATTAGAAAGCAACATATTTCAAACGAAATCAAATTTCAAAATTGGTTCACGTGGAACACAGATATGAGGCAACACAAATAATAAATAAAGTCGACTTGAGTACCTCCTCCTTTTTGTGAAGTCGGTAGAAAAAGATAAACCGAGCTTAATTGCCCCCAGTCAGTCACACGCCAAAATAATCTATCCGATAACGAAATAATAATTACGATAATGCATTTATTATTATCACTATCGACCGCATTATTACGGATATTGGACCACCGGTTATCGCTTAATTAAATTCTATTTAGATACATTATTTATTATATAGGAAGTGCTTTATTGATTTTATCCAATAGATAATGAGATTGAAATTTTTTTTTTCAAGCGACTACAAAAAAGGAGGTTTTCGATTCAACTGCATGCTTTTTTTACATGCTTTATATTAGCTTCACTTGTATGTTTGTATGTTTGTAACCGACTCCTTTGGCCGCGATTTTGACCCACTTTAAACGGTCAGATTTCATTCAAACTTTGTAGATTTATCGAGGACCGAAGACAATACACTAATTTAATAAGATTATTCCATTATTCAATTTGAAAAATAAGATTTTTGCCAATTTATATAATTTTTATCTATAGTCAATAAGACAGGAATTGATGTTAAAGTAATTATAGTTTTAAAAAACTAAAAAATACGGCTTTGTAGAAAATGTAACTAAAAAATGAAAAAAAAATTTTAATAAATTTAAATTGAAAATAGTGTAAAAAAAATATTTTATTGTAAAAAAATAATACAATATAATATGTAAAAAAGATAATAAAATATAATAATGTAAAATATAATAAAAATCATAAAATGTAGGTTACGTATCAATTTTAATTTGTTATTAATTATTATAATGTGCAATTAGAATTCATAATGATTATGCTTTTCTATTGCTAATTCAACATAATAGAGATAATACTATTGATCTGTTTTTTTACCGACTTCTCAAAAAAGGAGGAGGTACTCAAGTCGACTGTATTTTTTTTATGTGAGTTACCTCATAACTTCGTTCCATGTGAACCGATTTTCGCGGGCACCAGCTATTATCAAATATAATAGCAATATTTATGTTAAAACTATCGTGAGTATTACACATAATTGATGTTGTATACGGCTTGAAACACGTAGAAAATTTCGACTTCCCTTGTAGTCGACTAGTTTCGGACAAATTAGTTGTCCTTCATCAGGATGAGTCAGACGCGCGATACGCAGAGGCGAGTGGCTCGGGCCCCGGCGCGTGACTGGCGACGCGAGGGCAAAAGTAAGTCGAAATTTTCAAAGTAAGTCGAAATTTTGGTGTTTTAAGCCGAATATAACATTGAAACATAATTGTAGCAATAATCAAAATTATTATTATAACGCTAGAAAAATAACTGACTACTTGAGTAGGTAGTCAGTTATCATGCATGCAAATATTTTGTTGGTCGATATTAGTACCAAATCAAGTTCAAAGTTCATATTCATATTCATTTATTTATTGCAATCTATAATAATAGTAATATACAGGTGTTTTTAAGAGTACAGTTCTATAAAGACCCTGTGGGGCACCGCAATTATCTTAGAAGAGAGGAGGACTGCCTGGTTTTGTTTAGTTCCGAAGATAAAGCGGTGAAGTCGGTTTTTAAGGCTTTGCTTGCGTTTAATTATTAGTATATCTACTCGTTATATTAATTTTTGTAATTAATTTGTTATTTGTCTTAATAAATTAAATTTAGTAAATATTTGTTTTTTTTTTTAATGAAATGCATTTATTTGCTTCAAGTGTCTCCGCGTATTATGAATCGATTTTGTTGTTTTTTTTTTGTTTGGTAGAGTATACTTCAGAGGTGGTCCCATATAAATTTTATCGAAATCGGTCAAGCCAAAACCGAAATATAAGCGATGAAGTCGGTATTTTTAAGCTTTGGTTGCGTTTCAATTATCAAATACCTATTCAGTGATACACCACTTAACACAGTTTGTCGACTTTTATTTTTCACAAAATGGCGTCTGGTTGTCGCCATATCAAATACTAGCCATGCCCCGCAGCTGTACCCGCGTTAATCAAGTTTAAAAGTAGCCTATGTGTTAACCTAAACTAACTAATGTATGTTGTATACGGATTGGAACACGTAGAAAATATCAACTTACTTTGTAGTCGACTAATTTTCATATTAAACTAACTACATTCTAAATTTCATGAAAATCAGTTTATTCGATACGGAGATACGTGGTAACAAACATTCACACACACAAACAAACTTTCGCATTTATAATATTAGTAGGATGTATTATTGTGATGTATTTAGTGATACTTAGGTCAAATCGATTGACGCAAGAATCATCAAAATCGGTCTAAGCGTGCTCTACAAAGCCACAAAAGAACAAACATACATACAAATATAGCCAATGTATATATATATAATAACACTTTACTCCCTTTGCACCGCGTAGTCGGTTAAAAAGTAACCCGAGTCGAGAATCTTCGAGCAACGGGAGATCTTAAATTTTAATTCATCGGTGAAAATCCTATTAATTTGTATGTCAATGTGTAAGCATATTTGTTCACCTCACGCTTTAACGGCTAAGCAATTGTTAATAAATTCAAGTATCTGGGTCATATGATCACAGAGGATTTGAAAGATAACTTAGACCTAGAACGTGAGCGCAGGGCGTTGGCAGTTAGAGGCAATATGCTGGCTCGCAGGTTTGCTCGATGCTCAAAGGAAGTAAAGTTAACTCTTTAGAGCATATTGTCAGTCATTCTACACTAGCAGGCTGTGGGTTAAGTACACGCAACGAGCTTACAACGCCCTGAGGGTGCAGTACAACAATGTATTCAGAACACTGTTGGGACTGCCGCGATGTTGCAGCGCGTCAAGAATGTTCGCGAATGCGCGTATAGATGGCTTCCACGCTATAATGCGGAAAAAAGTCGCCTCAATGTTCTCTCGTCTTCGAGGTAGCTCCAACAGTGTTTTGTTTATGATTGCATCTCGTCTGGACTGCCCAATTCAGAAACACTGGGTGAATGTAGTCACAGGTAGAATATAATAAGTTGATAATTGTATTTCAAATTGATTAATAATTGTAATTGTTATAATGATGCAACCAATAATAATAATAATTTTACTAACATAGTTATTCAGTTATTTTATTACTAACAACTCTATGGATTGATGTCCGAAATAAATGATTTTTATATTTTATTTATTTATTTCCACGACCCAGTTGGCGCAGTGGACAGGTGTCCGCCCTCTGCGCCGTGGGTCCTGGGTTCGATTCCCGGCAGGAGCACAAATTCCTTCCCAAGGGATATTTGTGCTTCTGGTTCTGGGTGTAATGTGTGTGTGATGTGAATGTTTCCGGCACCCACGATTCAAGTATTTGAACTTAGTGTGGGGCTGTGAATGTGAATGCGTTTGTTTTTTTTTTTTTATTTAAACAGATTTGGATGAAATTTGGACTGTACATAGCTTATACATAGGATTAACACATAGGCTACTTTTTATACTTGATAATAGCGGGCGAAGCCGCGGGGCACGGCTAGTAACATCGTAAAAACTATTTACGTATGAATATGCTACACCAATATTATAAAGAGGTAAAGATTGTTTTTTCATCACACTTATCACAATATTATTACACTTTACACTTATAAAGACAAAACTTGTGAGTGTGTTTGTATGTTTGTAACTTCTTCACGCTCAAACGACTGGACCAATTTTGATAAAATTTGGTATGGAGGTAGCTGATACCCTGGATTAACGCATAGATTACTTTTTATCCCGGAAATCTCGATGGTTCGAGACATACGCGAGTAAAATCGCAGGGCGCAGCTAGTTACAAATAACTGTAAGTACGTTTGTTTATTCTCTAAGCTGCAATGGCCGAACGGATTTGGAAGAATCAAAATCAAAATGTATATATTTTGACAGAGTATGGTATTAAAATATAAACGCTTTTACAGCCCCAAACTAAGTTCGATGACTTGTGTCGTGGGTGCTGGAAACATTCACGTCACGCACACAATCACAACCAGAACCAGAAACACAAATTTTCATTGGGGAGAAAACCCGCCGGGAATCGAACCCGGTATCTCTACTTAGAAGTAGTTAGAAGGCGAACGCCACCAAACTAAGCCAACAAGCAGTTCAAATAATAGTAATAAACATGGTAATAGTTCCACATCTTCTATTTCCGGTGTATAAATATTCAGAGTAATAATCAAATTAATAACATTTTATATAATAATATTGAAATAAAATAAACGCTTGTACACTCACAACCCCACACTAACTTCGATGCCTTGTGTCGTGGGTGCCGGAAACATTTACATCACACAAGCAATCACACCAAATTCATTTCGGATTTTTGATGACGATTGAGGGTTTGTTTAAGGAGTGAGATAGTAGTTAAATGTATGCCTATCATAGAAGAAAAGGAAATTTTGTTTCTGGTTTCTTGTACTTACAAGTGCAATATATAATATGGGTCGCGAATCTCTCACGGAATTCTTTAAAGAAACAGGCATACTTACCGTGCCTTCGCTTTACATCTTTGAAAATATTATGCATGTTCGCAAAAATATTGGTATATATAAATTAAGAAGCGACGCACACAATATTAATACTAGATATAAGCATAAAATTACAGTGCGCGCATTTAGATTAAGCAAAACGAATAAATCTTTTATGGCAAATGGGGTTCGATTTTACAATAGAATTCCTGAAATCGTAATTGAATTACCACTGGGAAAGTTCAAACTGTAATAAAACGGGCATTAATTAAGAAAGCTTATCATGATCGACTACATTAATGACAAGGATGCATGGAGGCAAACTGCACAAGAGCTTTCTAGCGACTACATAATATAGATATACCTAGGTTAATATTATTATGTATTAGTGTTAAAAAAAGCGATTTAAAAAAAATTAAAGAAAAAAAATGCGCCGCCGAGTTTCTTGCTAGGTTATTCTCGAGATGGCTGTAATTTGGAAATCTAGCAGTAGAATCATTAACTTTCATGAGGGCCTCTTTGGGGCCCATGCGAATAAACGATTTTGATTTTGATATGGGGTTGTAAGTGTGAAAGCGTTTGTATATTTTTAGCAATTCTCTAGCAGTATTTAAGCTCAAAATTTTGCGATATATGTCGCAATCACAAAGTACATTTGACCCTAAGTAAATTTTCAAAGTAAATTAAAGTTATTGTATTGTTAGTAATTTTAAGAATTCCTTCTATTTTTATTATTTTATTATTATTTCTTGCTTTTTGAGTACATTTGGCAAATGATAGGCACGCCGAAATTGTCATGCATATCGATAAATTCCCTTCTTGTTAATTTTAAGTTTAATTTTTATATGTATGATGTGGCAGTGCTATATTAAATAAATAATTATATGTATGTGTAAGTAGGGTACACAATCTCAACATTGGGCCCGACATTTGGGAGCGCGTTGATGTCTTTTATAGGGCATAGAATTTGGACATGAGGGGAATGTGTGAAGGACAAATATAAAATATATATATTTCTATACAGACTAATTTCTAAAATACTTGAGACCAACGTCTTTCATGGTACGGCTATTGCATTTTATGTTCTATGATAACTCAAGTAAATCTTAAAATAAATAAACATGCATCGGATCTAATTTATATTTATCAATATTTTTGCGAACATGCATAATATTTTCAAAGATGTAAAGCGAAGGCAAGTATGCCTTTTTCCCAATTTCTTTTTTGTAAAATAAAGATAATTTCAACATCGGCAGCACAACCCCATAGTAAGATTCCGTAACTCATCAAACTATGTAAATATGCAAAGTAAACCAACCTTGCCGTCGCTACATCAGTCAGTTGTCTAATTTCACGGATCGAAAACACAATTTTCTTTACAAGATCTAAAGTTCTTAAAATTATACTTGATTTTGATCAGAGAAGAAACCGTGTGTGTTTTTAGTTTTTTCTTCTTTGTCCATTGCTGCGAGACTAACGAAAAGACTCGTTTTACGTTCGCATTGTGAGCTGGTACATAAAAATAATACCTACTGTATAATTTTTAGCAATTCAGAATATAAACTTGTACTTTCTACGGGCCAATTGCCTATATTTCCTAAAACTATATACAGCAAAGAACTAAGTTACCTACAAGACATTGAGCTTATAGGTAACTTAAGTGCTCAAGCCCACTACCAGTAGTTAGCGTTCCCATCATGCTGGCGGCATTGCCTCTCTGAATTGCAATACGTTGAGCCAAATAAGTTCCAGCATTTTGATCACGCGTCGCCTCAACCAGGCGCTCTGATAGATTGTTGTAAATAGATATGAGCTCCCGGTCCCCACGGACCCAGTGTCTCAACACCAAGTGGCTCAAATATGTAACCACTGCCGAGGGTTCCATATTTTTCCGTTTGCCGCGATAATATAAACTAAATTGAACTTGGATGTGGTTTACGATTACGAATGATTTTTTAAGTAAGATTTGTTATTTATTATTCCTTATAGACAAATTATTCGGGAATCCCCTGACGAAAAAGTGTCCCCTCCCGGACGTTCAGGACGTCCTCTAAACTAGGACAAATCCGGGGAAACCCGGACGAATGGCAGCCCTACTTGTAGAGAATCAAGGCAAGCATGCTACATCTTCGGCCGCATCATCGCTTTCCATCAGGTGAGATTGTGGTAAAACGCTTGCCAATAGAACATTAAAAAAAAAATTAAAAATCGCTATTTATCCGAGTAAAAATTCAAAATTGTAGGCGGATTATTGCATTGCAGGCGGAGGTTTTACAAATAAATGCATGCACCACCATACATATTTAAATTATTTTTATTTCATCTGGTTGGGTTGTCTGGAAGAGATTGCTCTGAGCGATAAGACCACCCTTTTTATACATAGCTTAAGATTTTATTTATCGCTGTTATATATTTTCATATCTATCTATTGTGAGAAAAAATCTGAATCATTATTTAAATAACATTATATTAAAAAGACGAGTTAAGTAACACCTACTTTTTTGAAATAATTATTGAAATGATGCAATACAAAACAAAACAAAAAAATGCGAACAATTATCTCACCTCACATTAAACAAAAACCACTTCAATATTCAAATCACAGCACAAGCACTAACCCGACGGAAAGAAAAGAAAAAAAACAAACGTCAAATCCGAAACGCGCGCGTCCGCCTGTTACACTCAACTGAATTATTTTATTAAAATACGCGATCTCCGCGCTATTATCCTCCATATGTCACTAAACGAATGGGCGGACCCGAATACCACTATATCCTGACCCGGTGAAAGAAACCAATCACTTTACGACGCGGGTCAGCTCAAACTGGACGGGTAAGTGAGACTAAATCCCCGCCTCCTTTTTCGTCTCTTTCTGCACCATTGTTTCTCTTTCTAACGCAATTACGCTTGGAGTTGTTGTGTTGCGGGCAGGCCACTGGATTTTCATGTTTGTTTCGGCATTTTATTTTTGTTTAACTGCGTCGCTCAGTTGTTACTTACTTAATTGGCTTCTTTTGTTTTTATGGGAGATTTTAGACAAATTATGCTTTAAAGTTGCTTTGGCTCGAATGACAAGGAAGGGTTATGTTTTTCGCGTGTATGTTTGTAAATATCTATATTACCTCATATCTTCCGGCTGGATGGATTAATATAGTTAAGGTATCGTTATTTTAGTCTTAAAAACATATGTGTCTTTAGATTTAAAACAAAATGGCGGATTTTTGGCGCGAAAAAGTAATTGCTACGTTAATATAAAAAATTAGAAAACCTATCGAGTAGGGTATTAAAATGAAGGAAATGAAAAGGGGATTACATAAAATCTTATCTTATCTTACTAATATTATAAATCCGAAAGTTTGTGTGTAAGAGTGTAAGTATGTTTGTTCCCTCTTAACGCTTTAACGACTGAAAGGAGAAGAAGGATTTGGATGGAATTTGGAATATACATAGCTTATATCTAGGATTAACACATAGGCTACTTTTTAACTTGACAATCGAGGGCGAAGCCGCGGGGCGCCGCGGGGCTAGTTACTTATAAAGAAGGTTGATATTTTGCAGTCTTTTTTTTTATTTTTAGTACATTGCCATGTTTCAGATTGTGTGTTTCTGAAATTCAAAAGTAAGTACTTAGAAATTGTGTGTTTCTGAAGTTCAGAAGTAAATTACGAAATCTTTGAGGATTAGGATTTTTTAAACACATCCTAAAAATTAAAGGATGTTCAGTATTGCGATTTAGAGAAGAGATTATGCCTTAGATCGGCTCACTACCCAGTGGTAGTGGGTTTGAGCACTTGAGTGGGTTTACCATTGCCGTTGTGAGTAATTGTACAATATTTTTACTCTTTCACAATGGTACAATAAGTTCGATGATTTGTGTCGTGGGTGCCGGAAACATTCATATCACACACAAAACAACCAGAACCAGAAACACAAATTTTCTTTGGAGAGAAAACTTGTGTTTCCCCCGGGAATCGAACCCTTGATTAACGGGCCATATAGATATATATAAATTTATTAGGTTTTTTTTTTATTTTTTATTTTTGACAGGCTAGTGTTTGACCACTATCTCACCTGATGGTAAGTGACGATGTGATCGAAGCTGGTAAACACACTAGACCTGGAATACGCAGGCTCTCAAGGATAACTGCCGGAACACTGTATTTGGCTTGGCGGCAGACTTTCAACTTGATGGTGGTAAGCTACTTTGATAGCAAGCCAGGCGAGCAACTCACAAAATGCTCTACCACCTCTCAAAAGGTAAAGTTATGCTTGGTTCGTGTGACATTTTAGTTTGACCCTAATGTCTTGGGCGGGCGGATTTTGTAATAGGCGGGCGGGGACATATCAGTTTGATCTCAAGATGTTAGGAAATCCGACTCAAATTTATGAAATTGACACAAAATTGGAAAATTATGTTCTTAAAATCTTCGGATCTGTTGCCAACTAAGAGTAAAATTTCACATATGTGGCTTTTAAATAAGGAATTTCTCCATTCGCTCGTATGTTTTTGTAACCTCAGAACTCCGTCGTTTACAAACCTATTTAATTTTTTTTATGATATCTCTTCAGATTAGTCCCATATAAATTTGATGAAAATCGATTCAGTAGTTTGGTTTTTAATGCAATATAACTGGAAAAACATAAAACGAATTTGGTTGTTTGTTGAATGGCAAGCGTCAAGCCTTTTCAAACTTTTTCATACGCTTTCAGACACACAGCCCCACACGGATTTTGAAAACTTGTATCATGTGGGATACATTAACATCACACACACAATCACAGATCTAGAAACACAATTTTTTCCTTGGGCAGGAAACTTATAATACCATCGGGCATCAAAATCAAAATCGTTTATTCACATGGGCCCCAAAGAGGCACTCATAAAAGTTAATGACTCTACTTCCATCGAACCTGATAATTGGTAATTGTTGTTTAAAGACAGACTCGTAACCAATTATAGAGGTCTCTAGCTGTACCCAGTTTAGAAAAAGTGTTTTACCTCCTTTACGTATATGATCGCCTGGTAGAGCTCGTCCAAGCTGAAATGACGCGCCCCACTACTTAATTAGTTTATTTAGATGTGTGAGTGCAAATATTAATGACGACACTTCATCTGTATGGGAGCGTCGATTGTTCAGTGAACAATGGATCTGCACGTGTACAAGACGGTCGACTAGTCGGGTGGTAAATCCGAAGTAAATTGTGTGCGTAAATGCGAAGGTGAAGCGCGTCATTTCAGCTTAGACAATCTCTACTTTAATACCATAATAAAGGCTTTTTGGATATTTATTCATACAAAAATACTAAAATAACGCACAAAAATTGGGGGCTGGGGTAGGAGGGTGCAAAATACTTTACGACCTATTCTCATACCTACCAAATAGAGAAAAAAAAACATTAAAATCGATCGAGCCGTTTCGGAGGAGTTCGACCACAAACACCGTGAGACGAGATTTTTATATCCTACTAATATTATAAATCCGAAAGTTTGTGTGTAAGTCAAGTGTGTAAGTATGTTTGTTCCCTCTTCACGCTTTAACGGCTGAACGGATTTGGATGAAATTTGGAATGCACATAGCTTATACCTAGGATTAACACATAGGCTACTTTTTAACTTGATAATAGCGGGCAAAGCCGCGAGGCACGGCTAGTTATAAATCCGAAAGTTTGTGTGTAAGTTACAAGTGTGTAAGTGTATGTTTGTCCCCTCTTCACGCTTTAACGGCTGAATGGATTTAGATGAAATTCGGAATGTACATAGTTTATACCTAGGATTAACATATAGGCTACTTTTTAACTTGATAATAGCGGGCAAAGCCGCGGGACACAGCTAGCATTAAAATAATTAAATGATTATTTAGTATAAAAAAAGATGTTATGTTGGTATATAAATAGGCATTAGAACAAATATATATTATATTTATATCTAATTCGTTTTTTTTGTTTAATTTTAATTTAGTTTAGTTTAGTAATGTAATATATATTTTGTGCATTTATTATCAGTGTCAAGTATTAGAACAAATAATAGCATGTTTTCTGAATAACACGAAAGAAACCAGGGGCGAAGCTAGTTTACTTTAGTAATCTATACAAATTGGCAAACGTCATCCATTTATGGTTGACATATATCTATATATTAATAGTTCTATTTTCTATTTATTATTTACTTCTTAGTGTACACCTCCACCAGATGCTGTACATTATAAAAAAAAATACATCCATGCTAAGGTTGTCTGGAAGAGATTGCTTTATGCAATAAGACCGCCTATTGTGAAACCTCTTTAAGATTTATTTAATTAGTTAGTTTTTAAGATTTTTGTATTGGTTAATAAAGTGTATTTGTATTGTATAGCCCCAGTTCGCTCGAAGCGTTTTGCTTCTACGTTCATCATCCGTACAGAGGAGTGGATCTCATTGCCCTCATATTTGTTTCCGGAATGGTATAATTTTGGAGTCTTCAAGTCAAGAGTGACTATGTATCTTCTAGTCAAGCATGATGCATCATCACTTTTCATCAGGTGAGATAGTGGCCAAATGCTCGCTTTTCCAGCATAGAAAAGGAGTCACAGAGCACAACAAGCCTCCTTAATTTAGTTTTCTTTCCTCTAAAGATTTTCTTTCAATTCAAACGCCACAAAATCCAAGCATAAGCGTCCGAAAATCCGCAGAAAGAAATTACGAAGAAAATTCCCGCTCAAAATAACGTTACTTGCAATATATGTAGAGCGAGAGGCATCCTCCATCCCTCTCTACCGTCTCGAAACAATGGGCGGCACTGGAAGTTTTCCCACCAATGGTATTGTAAGCTAGACAGAGACGGGTGGTGAATCGTAAGGTGTTAGAAAGAGAGGGGGATGGTATTTTCTTCGCCTGGTTTATGAGAAATGAGTGCTAAGCGGTGGTTTTATGCGAGTAAATTGTTCCACTTAAGTACATGTTTTATAGAATTAAGAGTAGGAGTTACTTTAGTTGTCTTAATTATATATTCGATTAATTAATTGGGATGTTATATAAGTAACTAGACGTATCTCGCGGGTTCGCTCGCGTTTATTAAGTTACAAAGCAGCCCACGTGTTAATCCTACGAATAAGCTATGCAAATTTCAAATGTCATCCAAATCCGTTTAGCCATAAGTGAATACAAACATATTTACACACTTACACGCAAACTTTCGAATGTATAATATTAGTTTGATGATTGTATATTTAGCTGACTTCAAAAAAGGAGGTTTTTAATTTGACTGTATGTTACGCGATTACTCGGAAATGGTACTTCTCAAACAGCTGGACCGATTCGGGATCTTCAATTTTTGTTTTCATGATCAAGGGGCAAGCATTTGACCGCTATTTCACCTGATAGAAAGCGACGATGCGGTCAACGGTGTAGTGTCAAGTTGGTCCCATATAACAATACAATACAATACAATACAAAACTCTTTATTGTATAACCAGTTTACAAAGTGTACAACTAAACAATTCTTAGAAATTATAGATTTTTTAGTGGTAATACAATCGGCGGTCTTATCGCGTATAGCAATTTCTTCCAGACAACCTTAGTATGGACATAAATGTAACTGGAATGTGTTAGACGGTGGTGTACACTAGTCAAGGGAAAAAAAAAAATGTACAAGAACCTATCAAAACAATTACATACTAAATATACATACATATATACCTAATGTAAATATACCTACGTAAAAATTGTCATGATCAAGGGGTTCCGGAGATAAAGCTGTCAAATGAAAGACATACCTTTTGAAGCTTTGCTTGCGTTTAAATTACTTAAGCATCTATGATATTGCCTCAGTTGGCGCAGTGGGCAATTGTTTGCTTTCTACGGCTAGTGTCCTAGGTTCAATTCCCGGTAGGAGCACAATTTTCCTTGTGATATGTCTGCCTTCTAAGCAGCAGGTATCGGATTCAATTCCCGGTGGAAACGCAAGTTTTCTCTTAAAGCCGGAAACATTCTCATTACACACACAATCACAAGCACAAACACGAATTTCCCTTGGGGAGAAAACTTTGTTCCCGCCGAGAATCGAACCCAATACCCTTGCTGACGACCCAGCTGACGCAGTGGACAGGTGTCCGCCCTCTGCGCCGTGGGTCCTGGGTTCGATTCCCGGCAGCACAAAGTCCTTCCCAAGGGATATTTGTACTTCTGGTTCTGGGTGTAATGTGTGTGTGATGTGAATGTTTCCGGCACCCATTATTACAAGTATTTGAACTTAGTGTGGGGCTGTGAGTGTGAATGCGTTTGTTTGTTTGTTTTGCTTAGAAGGCGAACGCGCGCTCAACTAAGCGGGTAGTTCCGAAGAATATATTTCAGAAATACCTAGATTCCGACAAATTCTACCCCAACGGTAGACAGTCACAAAATGCCGTTCATTAGCCACCCTCATCCCTTAAATTAATTCGCACCCCTGCATTATAATCATATTTATGCGAGGCAGCCAATTTCGCGCGCGAACTTTTGTCGTAAATATCCGCCATTTTGTTCTGCGACGGTTTAGAAATTGAGGGTAGGTGTGATCATGTTACATTTTTAACCGACTTCAAAAAAACGCTTTGACACTCATAGCCCCACTCTAAGTTCAATGACTTGTGTCGTGGCTGACGGAAACATTCACATCACACGCACAATCACAACCATACCCAGAAACACAAATTTTCCATGGGGATAAAACTTGTGTTCCCGCCGGGAATCGAA
This sequence comes from Lomographa bimaculata, assembly GCA_948107665.1. Lineage (NCBI taxonomy): Eukaryota > Metazoa > Arthropoda > Insecta > Lepidoptera > Geometridae > Lomographa > Lomographa bimaculata. The sequence goes on along the minus strand of OX403612.1, from coordinate 9,130,242 downwards.
CCCGATACCCACCTCCCTGCTTAGAAGGCGAACGCCATCCAACTTATTCATTTCAAATTCAAAATGTATTTTATAAAAGACAATTAAGGTCCACATGACAGGTAAAACTACAAACTAAATTAAAATTAAAATAAATTAAAATTAAAATAACTTAAAATTAAAATAACTTAAAATGAAAATAACTTAAAATTAAAATTAAAATAACTAAAAATTAAAATAACTTAAAATTTAAATAACTTAAAATTAACATTAAAATAAATTAATATTTAAATAAATTAAAATAACTAAGCCAAGCAGTTGGAGTTTTTTTTGTGATATAAAACCTGAATGTAATTAGCATTATCAATATGGGTTACTGAACCCACACTAACTACGGGCCAATTGCCTATATTTCCTAAAACTATGTACAGCAAAGAACTAAAGTTACCTACAAGACATCGAGCTTATAGGTAACTCAAGTGCTCAAGCCCACTACCAGTGGGTAGCGTTCCCATCATGCTGGCGGCATTGCCTCTCTGAATTGCAATGCTAATACGTTGAGCCAAATAAGTGCCAGCATTTTGATCACGCGTCGCTTCAACCAGGCGCTCTGATAGAATTTTGAAAATAGAATGAGCTCCCGGTCCCCACGGACCCAGTGTCTCAACACCAAACGGCTCAAATATGTAACCACTGCGGAGGTTTCCATATTTTCGCCGTTTGCGCTGCTCTGCCGAAGTTGCCGCGACGCCAACCCCATTCTGTGTTTCAGGAAGATGTGACGGAGCTAAAGTATCGACACAAGTTGCATCCCACACTAAAGGCCGTCCCATCTTCCATGGAATTAAAGTCATGCCGTCGGGTCTTTTACCATCGTCACGCATCAGACCATTCGGTTCGAGAATGGCTGGAACGTTGGCACTGGTAAAAGCCCGGCGGATGATATCGTTGAGGCTGGCGTGGCGGGAAATTCGGCCAGCACTTTTCTGGCACGAGAGGCCGTGGTGACCGAGCTGGTCAACAGCAGTACCACACTGACAGCTATGGGCAACATAGCACCTTGCACCCAAACGTAAGCATATAGCGAGACGGAAAGCAGATGGATCTATAAGTGTACCAGTATTAAAAGAGGGAATGGCCTGCAACCAAAGCCCTGACTCCCATACAGAAACTGCTAGAAGTCGAGCACGCTCTGTGAAAATATAAATTAATTAATGAATGTAATTTAATTTGTATTTGTTTTGCTAATCTTAAATTGTTAATTATTACGTTTTAATATTTATTGGCATTATTTTGAGAATTGACATTGTATGCATCTATAAAAAAAATATCATTATGAAATGTATAATTGGTTAGATTTTTTTATGTGGAATATACAAGCATTTGACCACTATCTCACCTGATGGAAAGTGATGATGCGGCCGAAGATGTAACATGCCTGCCTAGAAGATACCTATTCTCTCGAGACTTGAAGACTCCCAGATTGAAGATTTAATTTTTAAATAATATTTCCATTGTAGTTATTATTTTTTTGCTAATGAGACTTATGTTTGTAATTAAGATACAATATAATAATTATTAATAAATTAATTGAATTGAATTTAATTAAAACTATATACAGCAAAGACGTAAGTTACCTACTAGAAAAAAAAGTATTTGAAATTTTAGTAGATAGATATATAGATAACGCTTTATTATCACACCTTACATAAATCACTTACAATAATAAAAAAAAACTTTAATTAAAGTATACAATCGGCGGTCTTATCGCAAAAAGCGATCTCTACCAGACAACCTTTGGATGGAGAAGATTTTTAATAATTTGGTGAAACGGGGGTGTAAATACAAGATTATGAGAAAAAATATATACAGTAAGGTGTATATATATATATATATATAATATATATATTATACATACTTAATCAATTTAATTTAATTAAAATTGTATAGATTATTTCATTAAAATTTGGTATGTTTATAGCTTATACACTGGATTGACAATAATGAGTTAATCAAGGGTATAAGGGTAGCGTTTAATTTTTTTTACGCGGCCGTAATCGCGGGAAACAACTAGTCAGAGTAAAGTATGCAATAACAAAAAATATATAAAAAGAAAAATATGAAGAACATTGAACAAAAAAAAATTAACCTAACTATATATTTATGACAGAACTCCCTGTATTACTTTTTAAGAACAATGTAATTTTTAAAATATACCGGCCAAGTGCGAGTGGGACTCGCGCACGAAGGGTTCCGTACCATTATCATTATTATGTTATTTTAAATAATTATGTTTAAAACTAAATATTCTGTGAATAGTTAAAGCGTCTACCTGTCACCGTTATTGGTATCAAGCAAGAAACGGTAAAGAAATCAAATTTGTTGTATGGGAGCCCCCCTTAAATATTTTTATTTATGATATTTTTAGTATTTGTTGTTATAGCGGCAATAGAAATACATCATCTGTGAAAATTTCAACTATCTAACTATCACCGTTCTTGAGATACAGCCTGGTGACAGACGGACGGACGGACGGACAGCGAAGTCTCATTAATAGGGTCCCGTTTTTACCCTTTGGGTTCGGAACCCTAAAAAGGCACAGACGAAAATCAGTGGAATAATTGTTTTATTAAAAAAAAACTAGTCAGTGTACAAATAACTGTTCATAAATTAAAACATCTTATTCGGTTGTTACCGGTTGTTGTTTGATCTTAAACGCGCTCACGATTCAAGTCTCCGATATCACGGGGCTGTGAGTGTGTAATACACACGCCTAAATACTCATCACTCTATCACAACTGCTAGCAACCTGTTTACCTTATTCCCATAATATCGCATTATAACGTTCCCACGGCGGTTATCAAATAATTTGTTTGTATTGTGTGTTTGTTTGTTTGTTCGCGAAATACTCGTTCACACGCGGTGTAATCAGCGGTCAGATATCACTTGTTGAAATATTTACGGTTTTATTAGATAACTAATATGACCCGCGGCGTCGCTCGCTTAATTTTAAACGTTGACGAAGTAGACTGAGCTTCTGCCTCGTCAGTTTTACGGAACGGACGTGTTCTCTCCAAAACAAACTGTCAAACGTTTATGTTTTTTTATACCGGATAGGCAAGCATTTGATCACTATCTCACCTGATGGAAAGTGACGATGCGGCTGAAGATAGGACTTGCCTAGAAGGTACCAATTCACTATAAACTTGAAGACACCCAGATTGTACCGTTGAGAGAACAACTACGCAAGCAAGGAGTTCCGTATATCGTCCGTACAGCGAAGGAACTCATTGCCTGCGTCTTTGTTACCTGAAGAGTACAATCTGGGTGTCTTCAATTCTAGATTGAATAGGCAAGCATGTCTTCGGCCGCATCGTCACTTTCCATCTGGTCCGATATTGGTGCAAAGCTTGCATATCTATCATACAAAAAAAGTAAATCGTTTATTCACATGGGCTCCAAAGAGGCACTCATTAAAGTTGATGACTCTACTGCCTAATTCTCAAAATTACAGCCATTTCTAGAAGAACCTGGCGTGAATCTCAGCGGCGCTATTTTCATATTTTTTTTAAACATTATTTAATCACTAATACATAATTATATTAACCTAGGTATATCTACATTATGTAGTCGCTAGAAAGCGCTTGTGCAGTTTGCCTCCATGCATCTTTGTCATTAATGTAGTTATTTGTTTTATAATAAGCTTTCTTAATTAATGCCCGTTTTATTACTCGTTAAAACTGTCGTTGTAGTAATTCAGTTATATTTTTAGAAATTTAATAGTAAAATCAGTACTTCATAGTCCTGTCAAAGTACAATAACTCCTTATTGACACTAACAATAAGAAGTAGGTACAGTAAAGAAATAACTCATGAATAGATACAATGGGCGGTCTTGTTGCTAAGAGCGATCTCTCCCAGACAACCTTTGGATAGAAATGAATAGTTTAGTGATAAGCAGTGATATGATAGAGTGACGAGCAGAGCAAGTCGTACATATTTAAAGAAACAAGTTGTAATCAAAAAGTGTTGTTTACCTAATTAAACGCAAGCAAAGCTTAAAAAAACCGACTTCACCGCTTTATCTTTGGAACCTTGATCAGATTTAATGTATTAAACACGCATTATTGACGATAACCCAAAACTTGGGATCAGATCTTGATCAAATTTCAATGGGACCACATGGAAAGCTCCAGCTTTCAAATAAAAAAATAATCATCAAAATCGGCTCACAACGAAAGAAGTTATGAGTTAACTTTTGAAGTCGGTTAAAAACGAGAACATCGTCAATGTAGTCCACAGAATACGCATTATTGACGATATTTCAAGAACAACTGAACAGATGATCTTGATCAAATTAAATTAAGACCAATTTGAAAGCAAATATCTTTCAAACTAAATAAAAATTTACGAAATCGGTTCACGAAACACAATTTTCCTTGGGGAGAAAACTTATGTTTCCGCCGGGAATCGAACCCGAATATATGAAGGGAAGAGTAAGAAGTATACGATTGAAGTAGCATCTGTTTTTCCGGCTTCACTCCCAGTCCCGTGCGTTGTATATGTTTATGTGAGAAAACCTGGTCTTTTCGCGCTTTTATTTTCAAAATAGCATTACTTTGACTAACCTCGACGTTTCGGCAGGGTTGCACCGGCCGTGGTCACGAGAGACAACCCTGCAACCCTTCCGAAACGTCGAGGTTAGTCAAAATAATGCTATTTTGAAAATAAAAACGCGAAAAGACCCGGTTTTCTCACATAAACATGATTGAAGTTAGCGAAAGTTTAAAAAATTCGTTGTATATGTGTTTGTAATAGATCAATGATCTAAGCGCTTTATTATCAGCCTGTCCCCAAAACCTGACTCCAATACAATATTGATCGCTCGGAGATCTGTCATTTTTTTTTAAATAACATGTTAACGTCTAATCTATCACTGTTATCACTGATAGTTTCATCTCACGTAGATGAAGTGCGTTACTCAGTATATTTGTAATATATTGTGATGTGTAATTCCCGACCATTTGCAGACGACGTGATGAAGTGTTACCATGATTTTTGATAAGGTGGGTCTTTAATAACATATATCATCCTGAAAGTAGTGGCAGATGATCCAAATGCGCCTTTTTTGAGACATTTCATGCGGTCCATGTACCCCCCATGAAATGCCTCGAAAATACATGACGCATTGAAATTATACTTTTAATTTGAAGTTGGTTTAAGTTTTAGTTATTTTAAATTAGTTTTTAGTTTCCCTTAGTTTGAATAAGCCTGAGTTGTGTAATGTGGGACGTTCATAAGCCTAAGTTGTGTAAGGTGGGACGTTCATAAGTCTAAGTTGTGTAAGGTGGGACGTTCATAAGCCTAAGTTGTGTAAGGTGGGACGTTCATAAGTCTAAGTTGTGTAAGGTGGGACGTTCATAAGCCTAAGTTGTGTAAGGTGGGACGTTCATAAGCCTAAGTTGTGTAAGGTGGGACGTTCATAAGTCTAAGTTGTGTAAGGTGGGACGTTCATAAGTCTAAGTTGTGTAAGGTGGGACGTTCATAAGCCTAAGTTGTGTAAGAAATACAAAAATTTTAAAATTTTTTTTCAATAATTTCTCGATGTCTTGTAGGTAACTTTAGTTCTTTGCTGTACATAGTTTTAGTTTAGTTTTAGGAAATATAGGTAATTGGCCCGTAGTTAGTACATTATAAAATGACATTTAGTTGTGTAAGGTGGGACGTTGTCGAGTAAAACATACAATGCAATAAAAAACACTTTATTGTATACCAACAAATATAAACAATGACAAATAAAATACACATGTACAATGGGTCTTATCGCTTAAAGCGATCTCTTCCAGATAACCTTTGCAACATATTATATATTTTACGTATATTATTTCCTTTAAGTTCAAAGTCAAGGAAAATAGTCATGGTCATGGTCGATGCTAAAAACGAAATTGCCGAAATATCTACTAGAACTTCTATTGTAGTTTTGGAATCTTGTTTGGAACTCATGGCCACCCGCTGGCTTGTCAAACTGACAGATGTCATGATAACGTCACTAAGTATGAATTATTTGCTTTTTAACTACGCGTTATCAATGATTTGTGGACTATTTGTTATCGTGTGTGAATGTTTTGTGGTTTTTAACCGATTATGTTGTAAATATATGTTTTTTAGAGCTTTGTTTGTAAGGTTTATTTAGCGGTAACTTCAGTTATCGGGGTGAAAAGTAGGCAATATACTATTTCAGGATATGATAGATAGATAGATAGATAACGCTTTATTGTCACACCTTACATGAATCACTTACAAAACATTTTAAATCTTAAATTAAAGTGTACAATCGGCGGTCTTATCGCTAAAAGCGATCTTCCAGAAAACCTTTGGATGGAGAAGATTTTAATAATTTGGTGAAACGGGGGTGTAAATACAAGTTATGAGAAAATAAAAATATATATTACCTAAGGTATATATATATATATATATGTATATATATATATACATACTTAAACAAAATAAATTGTATAAGGCAAATTAAAATTGGAGTTTTGCCGCGAAAGTGAAAAAATGGCGTTGTTAATTTTGTAAAATTTTCCAATATCTGTGATTCTTCGAGTGTTAATGTGTAATAGTGGTGGATTATTAACCGTTAATACTTAGTGAACGTGCATAAGTGTAGGCAAATCATACAAAGTTGAAAAATGTGATTTTCACCTTCGCTCCAAAATTCCAATAGAAGTTCTAGTAAAGTTTCTACCACTTTACTAGGGCATGACTTGACTCATTTACTTGACTTTGACTGTGACTTGTGACTAGGACCTATAATATGAAATACATTTGAAATATATTATCACTTGACACTGGCTAAATGCATACGATTGCGAAGCCAAAACTAAGGAAAAAAAAATAATTAAAATACATACATAATGTTTATAATATAAATACATAAATACAAAATATTATAATAAAGTAAGTATATTTGATATGCAACCTATATACAGGGTGTTTGGTAGAGGGTTAGCTAAACGTGGTGGACGTGTAGTTGGAACCATTTGGGAAATACAAGTATGCGTAAAAGCGCAAACAAAGCTTAAAAAACTGACTTCAACACTTATATTTTGGTTTTCGACCGATTCGATAAAAACCGATTTCGATAAAATTTATATGGGACCACCTCTAAAGTATAATCTACCAATAAAAATCATCAAAATCGATTCATAATTGGCGGACATATCGCGTAACACATACAAAATAACATACATTCGAATTGAGAACCTTTTTTGAAGTCGGTTGATTAAATTTGAAAATAACGTCAGAACAGCTACACTGACGTGTAACCGTGTAGTTGTTTAAAAATTGTAACTAAAATCATTACAATATTGTCTGTTTTGTGTAGGGTGTGTGACAAGTAAAGACGCATGCGCTAGTGCTAGGAAAAAAATAGAATAAAAAAAAGGAGTTGACCAACTTTAAAAAATTGAGGAAGAATTTAATTTGTTGTTTATTTTTTTTATTTCAGTTTGGTCCCATAGATTTTTTGTCTTTTATAGTCTGAATATAATCGATATTATCCACTGACGACCAAATTTTCGTATTGGGAAATTGTTTATATATATTACTAGCCGTGCCCCGCGGCTTCGCCCGCTATTATCAAGTTAAAAAAGTAGCATATGTGTTAATCCTAGGTATAATCTATGTACATTCCAAATTTCATCAAAATCCGTTCAGCCGTTAAAGCTTGAAGAGGGAACGGCGAAGCCGCGGGGCACGGCTAGGTAATCAATAAGGGTCGATTTTCAAAAGGTTATGTTTTAGTAACACGATTGAAAATCCTACTAATGTTATAAATCCGAAAGTTTGTGTGTAAGTGTGCAAGTGTGTAAGTATGTTTGTTCCCACTTCACGCTTTAACGGCTGAACGGATTTGGATGAAATTTAGAATGTACATAGATTATAGCTTGCACACTTACACACAAACGAAAGTTTGTGTGTAAGTGTAAGTATGTTTGTTCCCTCTTCACGCTTTAACGGCTGAACGGATTTGGATGAAATTTGGAATGTACATAGATTATACCTAGGATTAACACATAGGCTACTCTTAAACTTAATAATAGCGGGGCACGGCTAGTATTATATACGGATTTATAATATTAGTAGGATAGTAGGATATAATATAGTAACGAAAAAGTGTAAATAAAAAAGTAATTTCTCTTTTACGCAATCGGTTTTTTTTGTATTCTTATGTACATTTACTTATTCATTTTAATATACAGTACCCCAAATTAAACCAAAGTGTTATTTATTTACTTAGTGATACAGTAGCTGTTTATAAGTAACAATAGTAGCTAAAAGCTGACTAATCAATGTTTTAGTGTTATCGCCGTTATCATGGAGCCACTAATTGACAGTAAGTGACTGGAAGTGATGGTAAGTGGTGATAAGTGTTGGTAAACATTACTACAGTGATATTTAATGTATTACCTAACTATTTTATTATGTTACAGGCAAAGTAGGATAGGAAAACATGTTTTCTCCCCAAAGGGACATTTTTATGTCTGGTTCTGGATTATTTTTTTGTTTATACCGACTTTACAAAAAGGAGGAGGTACTCAAGTCGACTGTATTTTTTTTTCTTTTTTTTATGTGTGTATATTTTAGTTTTATGTATCTACTTTCCACGTGAAGCGATTTCGAAATTTTGATTTTTTTTTAGTTTGAAAGATGTTTCTTTCATTTGATCAAGATCTGATCAGTAGTTCTTGAAATATCGTCAATAATGCGTATTCTGTGGACTTCATTGACGATGTTCTCGTTTTTAACCGACTTTAAAAGTTACCTCATAACTTTTTTCGTTGTGAACCGATTTTGATGATTATTTTTTTATTGGAAAGCTGGTGCTTTTCATGTGGCCCCATTGATATTTGATCAAGATCTGATCTCTAGTTTTTGAGTTATCGTCAATAATGCGTGTTTAATACGTTAAATCTGATCAAGGTTCCGAAGATAAAGCGGTGAAGTCGGCTTTTTTACGCTTTGCTTGCGTTTAATATTTTTTTTATAACTGACTAAGCGTTTGACTACAATCACACCTGGTGGAAAGTGACGATGTAGTTTTAGGTTGCTTAGTAAATACCTATTCACTTTTCTTTCGAACACCCAAATTGTACCTTTCGGGAAATACAGATGACAGCAAAGCGTTCCATTCTTTTGCTGTTCTATAAATGAACGAAGACGCGAAACGTTTCGTGCGAATGAACGGTATCTCAACCAATGTTGACGCAACTCCGTCCGTCTGGATGTAAGGTGGAAAAAAGGTATAGCGGGAGCAATGCTTGTGGGCGATATGAAATTTCCGGCACCCATGACAATTTTTTTTTTTTTTTACGTTTTCACATTCACAGCCCCACACTTAGTTCGATGACTTGTGTCGTGGGTGCCGGAAACATTCACATCACACACACAATCACAACCAGAACCAGAAACACACATTTTCCTTGGGGAGTAAACTTGTGTTCCCGCCGGGATTCGAACCCGATACCCCTGCTTAGAAGGCGAACGCCACCCAACTAAGCCAACGAGCAGTTCAAGTTCAAGTCAGTTCATTGAACTTAGTGTGGGCCTGTGAGTGTAGGTTACGTATCTCGGTGGACCCTTGATGTCTAAGGTGGTTCGTCTGATGTTGTAACATTACAACGTTTATTCACATGGGCCCCAAAGAGGCACTCATGAAAGTTAATGACTACTGCCAGATTCGCAAAATTACAGTTATTTCGAGAAGAACTGCCAAGAAACTCGGCGGTGCATTTTTTTTTCATTTTTTTTAATCAATTTACCCTACTAAGCCGAGCGATAGTTCAAATAAGAATGTTTTTTTCTACGTTGCACCGTAACATGCTCTAAGCCTGTGTTTATACACACAATTCCAATATTATCAGTGTATAAACAGAGTGCTACTGTATTCCGACGACCCAGTTGGCGCAGTGGACAGATGTCCGCCCTCTGCGCCGTGGGTCCTGGGTTCGATTCCCGGCAGGAGCACAAATTCCTTCCCAAGGGATATTTGTGTTTCTGGTTCTGGGCGTAATGTGTGTGATGTGAATGTTTCCGGCACCCACGATACAAGTCTTTGAACTTAGTGTGGGGCTGTGAGTGTGAATGCGTTTGTTTTAAATTCCACAAAAATGTTTTTTTTTTGTTTTGGTAATGTTTATTGACACATTTTTTAACCCACGATGAAAACAGAAAAAGAGGGGTGCAACTAACATTCTTCGCTACTACCTTAGTTAGATGCGCGTTCGCTTAAAAGCAGTGTTGGTTTCGATTCCCGGTGAAAATACAAGTTTTCTCCCCAAGGGAAATTTGTGTTTCTGGTTTTGAGTGTGATTGTGTATTTTTTTTTATGCTAAAGAGGCAAGCATTTGACCACTATCTCCTGATGGAAAGTGACGATGCGGCTGAAGATGTGACATGCTTGCCTAGAAACCTATTCACTATTGACTTGAAGACTTCCAGATTATACCAACGGGGAACATGACTATAGGGGTATGTGACTATCATCATATTATATATTGTTAAACTACCATTGACTCACTTATATATTGACATAATTGTTCTCCCAGAAGGAGTCATGGGGGGTATTGATGATGTAGGGGGAAAATGTAGGGGGTGGGGATTCGACTTTGGGAAAATTCCGAAATCACCAGATTTTGGCTTCCGGACCCCCCGACCCCATGGGATCTCGGAAACGGTAAGACTTGGAACAAAAGTTCAAAAACTAAAGTCAAAGACAATCCTGGGAACCTTTTAAAAAAAATAAAAAAAATTGGTGTTGCCATACAAAAATGTGTTGCCGCCATACAAAATTAAATCAATTATATCTCCTAAACCATAAGAGATAGGCTAGGGGTGCTCGACCAAATGTCATAGAGGACGATGGGGGACATCTGTCAAAAATGTCAAAAATCCAAAATGGCGGATTCAAGATGGCCGCCATTTGTCAAGTTGCTCCGATCGGAACGAAATTTTGGCTCCCGGGGTTTTTGGGTGCCCAGATTACAGGAAAAATATTAAAAAAATTTTTGGAAATTTTTTAAAGATGGCTGCCGAACATTGTCAAAATTAAAGTCCACCGATCCTGCTCAAAATCGATATCTAGGGGGTTTTGGGTGCCCTGATTATGATTTGAATACTGATAGCAATTTTTGACATTTTTTAAAGATGGCCGCCGAGCATTGTCAAAATCGAGGTTCACCAATCGGGCTCAAAATCGATATCTGAAGGTGTTTGGATGCTCTGATTTTAATAAAAAACTGAAAAGCAATTTTTGACATTTTTTAAAGATGGCGGCCGAACATTGTCAAAATCGAGGTTCACCGATCCGGCTCAAAATCGATATCTGGGGGCATTCGGGGGTGCTGATTACGAATTTGGGACCGAAACAAAGGCCGCGGGCCGCTTGCGGCCCGCGCGCCTGGTTTGAGGGCCCGAATTCGTGATCAGCACCCCCGAATGCCCCCAGATATCGATTTTGGGCCGGATGTCAATGGGGATGCCCACCTACAGTCCGACCAAAAAAACAGGTGGCGGGCCGCTTGCGGCCCGCTTCAGGTCTGCAGCCACAGACCATATTCGAACTGCCAGCGTTTTTTGACATGTTTACCACGAATTTGAATGAAATTCTGGACTGAGGCATTAGGGACGCCTTGCTGCAAGCAAAAATTTTTTTGAATTTTTTTCTTTTTATTTGACATCAAATGAAAATTTTACGAGTTTTCGACCGAAAATAAATTTTGTGGGCGGCAAGCGGCCCATTTTGGTACCCACTTATAAAATCTGCAGCCACAGACCAAATTCGAACTGTCAGGATGTTTTGACATATTAACCACGAATTTGAACGAAATTTTGTTCTGAGGCATAAGGGACGCCTTGATGCACCCAAGATTTTTTTTGAATTTTTTTTTTCTTTTTTTTTACGTCAAATAAAGATTTTACGAGTTTTGGACCGAAAATAAATGTTGTGGGCGGCAAGCGGCCTATTTCGGTAGCCACTTTTTAGGTTTGCAGCCACGGACCAAATTCGAACTGCCTGGGTGTTTTGACACGCTTATCACGAATTTGATCGAAATTTTTGTCTGCGGCATTAGGGACGCCTTCATGCACCCAAAATTTTTTAGATTTTTTTTCTTTTATTTCACTTCAAATGAAGATTTTACGAGTTTACAACCGAAAATAAATGTTGTGGGCGGCAAGCGTCCCATTTTTTTTTATGTTTCGCCGACGGCCCAAATTCTACTTCCATGGGTGTTTTGATGTGCTCATCACGAATTTCAATGAAATTTTGGATTGCGGGATTAGGGTTGCCCCGCCGTACAAAAAATTGCTTCATATTTTTTTTCAACTTTTTACTCAATTTCAAGATTTGTATGGCAAAAGTACTTACCACCCACCTGCGCGGGCCGCTCGCGGACCGCGCCACCCACCCAAAAAACTAGTCATATAGTATAATGTTAATCTACCACTGACTGACTGATTCACTGACTGACATAATTGTTCTCCCAGAAGGAGTGTCGGGGGGTATTGATGATGTAGAGGAAAAGTGTAGGGGGTAAGGAAATCTCCTGGGGAAAAGTCCGAAACCACCACATTTTGGCTTCCGGACCCCCCGACCCCATGGGATCTCGGAAACGGTAAGACTTGGAACAAAAGTTCAAAAACTAAAGTTATAGACAATCCTGGGAACCTTTTAAGAAAAATAAAAAAAATGGGTGTTGCCATACAAAAATGTGTTGCCGCCATACAAAATAAAATCAATTAAATCTCCTAAACCATAAGAGATAGGCATGGGGTGTTCGACCAAATGTCATAGAGGACGATGGGGGACATCTGTCAAAAATGTCAAAAATCCAAAATGGCGGATTCAAGATGGCCGCCATTTGTCAAGTTGCTCCGATCGGAACGAAATTTTGGCTCCCGGGGTTTTTGGGTGCCCAGATTACAGGAAAAATATTAAAAAAATTTTTGGAAATTTTTTAAAGATGGCTGCCGAACATTGTCAAAATTAAAGTCCACCGATCCTGCTCAAAATCGATATCTAGGGGGTTTTGGGTGCCCTGATTATGATTTGAATACTGATAGCAATTTTTGACATTTTTTAAAGATGGCCGCCGAGCATTGTCAAAATCGAGGTTCACCAATCGGGCTCAAAATCGATATCTGAAGGTGTTTGGATGCTCTGATTTTAATAAAAAACTGAAAAGCAATTTTTGACATTTTTTAAAGATGGCGGCCGAACATTGTCAAAATCGAGGTTCACCGATCCGGCTCAAAATCGATATCTGGGGGCATTCGGGGGTGCTGATTACGAATTTGGGACCGAAACAAAGGCCGCGGGCCGCTTGCGGCCCGCGCGCCTGGTTTGAGGGCCCGAATTCGTGATCAGCACCCCCGAATGCCCCCAGATATCGATTTTGGGCCGGATGTCAATGGGGATGCCCACCTACAGTCCGACCAAAAAAACAGGTGGCGGGCCGCTTGCGGCCCGCTTCAGGTCTGCAGCCACAGACCATATTCGAACTGCCAGCGTTTTTTGACATGTTTACCACGAATTTGAATGAAATTCTGGACTGAGGCATTAGGGACGCCTTGCTGCAAGCAAAAATTTTTTTGAATTTTTTTCTTTTTATTTGACATCAAATGAAAATTTTACGAGTTTTCGACCGAAAATAAATTTTGTGGGCGGCAAGCGGCCCATTTTGGTACCCACTTATAAAATCTGCAGCCACAGACCAAATTCGAACTGTCAGGATGTTTTGACATATTAACCACGAATTTGAACGAAATTTTGTTCTGAGGCATAAGGGACGCCTTGATGCACCCAAGATTTTTTTTGAATTTTTTTTTTCTTTTTTTTTACGTCAAATAAAGATTTTACGAGTTTTGGACCGAAAATAAATGTTGTGGGCGGCAAGCGGCCTATTTCGGTAGCCACTTTTTAGGTTTGCAGCCACGGACCAAATTCGAACTGCCTGGGTGTTTTGACACGCTTATCACGAATTTGATCGAAATTTTTGTCTGCGGCATTAGGGACGCCTTCATGCACCCAAAATTTTTTAGATTTTTTTTCTTTTATTTCACTTCAAATGAAGATTTTACGAGTTTACAACCGAAAATAAATGTTGTGGGCGGCAAGCGTCCCATTTTTTTTTATGTTTCGCCGACGGCCCAAATTCTACTTCCATGGGTGTTTTGATGTGCTCATCACGAATTTCAATGAAATTTTGGATTGCGGGATTAGGGTTGCCCCGCCGTACAAAAAATTGCTTCATATTTTTTTTCAACTTTTTACTCAATTTCAAGATTTGTATGGCAAAAGTACTTACCACCCACCTGCGCGGGCCGCTCGCGGACCGCGCCACCCACCCAAAAAACTAGTTCTTATTATATAAAGTTAAATTACCATTCACTCATTCACTGACTGACAGAATTGTTCTCCCAGAAGGAGCCGCGGGGGGTATGGAGAATGTTCGGAAGAAGTGTAGGAAAAAATCCCGAGACCCCGGGAAAAATCCCTGATCTTCGAAAAGTCGACTCCTGACACATGACGAGGGGAATATCTCGGAAACGGCTGGATGAAAAAATTTCGGTCTCAAACTAATGTTACTGTACACCCTCGGACCTCTCTAGGGAAAGTGGAAAAAAATAGGGTTGCCATACAAAAAACTTTTTTTCCCATACAAAATGTGGAACGCTATAACTCGGAAACTATCATATATAGGTATAGGGCGTTCGAACTAAAGTCGCCGAGGGTCCGGATGCGCTTCGAGGTCGAATGTCAAAATTGACCTCCGACGTGACCTCGACCTCGAAGTTTATCCGATCGGCTCGAAATTTGGCATGGGGGGGTTAAGGGAGCCTCAGAGTCCGGCAAAAATAGTAAAAAAATTCTGAAAAAATTTTTCGACCCGGCCGCCATACAAAATTCGTTTCGCCCGGTCGACGCTATTGTTCTCCCGGAAGGAGTGTCGCGACGTAGTGACAATGTTCGGGGAATGTGTAGGGGACGTCTGAGCGACCTCGAGAAAAGTCCGACATTGGCCATTTTCAGCATCCCGACGTATGATGAGGGAAATTACTCCGAAACGGTGAGTCCCAGAACAAAAGTGCGAGAACTAACCTGGAAGGGTACCCTGGGACCTCTTTGGGGAAAATGAAAAAAAATAGGGTTGCCATACAAAAAACTTTTTTTCCCATACAAAATGTACAACGTTATAACTCGCAAACCACAGAAGATGGGTACGGCGTGTTCGAACTAAAGTTGCCGAGGGTCCGGATGCGCTTCGAGGCGCAAGGTCAAATTCGACCTCGGCCTTGACCTCGACCATGAAGTGCGTCGGATCGGCGTAAAATTCGGTATGAGGGGGTTTCGAGAAACCTAGATTCGGGGAAAAATATAAAAAAAAATCGCAAAACAGTTTTAGACCCGGCCGCCATACATTTTTTTTTATTTTCATACAAATTTACTCATTTCCCTTACGCTACGAAGCTCTAAGCTCCGAGGAGACCGTGAGACTCACTAACCGGTATCACTCTGAGGTCCTATATAATTAAAATTGCCCATTTTCATACCTACTATCTATTCTCGAGTCAGTATAGCCACGCGAGTTCAGACGTAATTAATTCAAAGTGAAATAGACCTTATTCTCAGTGAAATAAGAACCATCGTACGTAACGTACACATAACAACATGATAAGTACGTAGACAAAAACCGGTTTGACGGCTCGCGGTGGTGGCGTGATCATCGACTGACAACGACATTCTTTCCTTCATTTCAAAGTGAAATAAACCTTAACATCTAAACAATAAGAACCACCTAACATACGCCACCATAGTACGTAGATAAAAAACGTTCGACAGGTTTGACAACTTCCGGGCCGGCGCGTGGCGGCGTGACGTGCTTTCCTTTTCTACTTTATTTCGTAAGAGATAAGGTTCATTTTAGACTCGGCATCGTTCAAATACATGTTGCTATTTACGTTTACAAATACGCGAGCTTGAATCTAAAAACGAGTCAGTGTAGCAACACAAGTTCAGACGCAGTTAAATCAAAGTGAAATAGACCTTATTCTCTGTGAATAAGAACCATATAACGTACACATAACATTCTAACTAAGTACGTAGACAAAAAATGGTTTGACCTCGGCGAACGGCGCCAGGTGGCGTGATCAATGTACTTGCTTTCCTTTTATACAAAGTGAAATAAACCTTATTTTTTAAGTAATAAGAACCATATTGTACGTTTGACAACGGCCTGGGCTCGCGGCGGCGTGACGTGCTTTCCTTTTCTACTTTAACATATAATAAATAAGGTTCATTTTAGACTCGGATTCGTTCAATTACAAGTTACATGACCATATATGGTGCGAATGCCACGCGGTGTCGCGGTTGTAGGCGTCACTCACACATACATGCAGGCTCGCCACAGGAGAGAGGGGGTCGCAAGAATCGTGCGCCGCGCCGCCAGCGCCACCACGTGACCACGCTATCTCCCGCGCGACTCGCGTTACTAACTTCTTCTTGTGAAATGTGAACTATATTCCTTTTAAGTGATTTATAGGATTGTGATTACGGTGCAATCGACTTTACGGAAATTGCTGGAGGCGTTTTGTGATCGACAGCATCGTAATCTACAAAGAGTTCGCCACCGTGAGCGACAAGCACGAGACACCGGTGCCGCCCTTTTCTCCTGGAACTGCTGGAAGGTGACACAGCCGTTTGGTGGCGTGGCGCGGGCGCGCCGTCATGGCGTCCGTGTCGTCGTGGCAAGGCGCGCTCGCCCCGAGTCTGAGAGCGTCTACGGAGCATGTGAAAGGTACTTTACGTGAAATGTTTTCCTCTTGAGCTAAATCAGTATCTGCAGGTTACGTGCGTACGTACTTTATTGAAAATAACCATGACAGTTTTGCAAGGAGGCTCACATAGACATCATTTACGGTCTCCTCCACTGTCGCGTACGAAAGAGAGTGCCGCGCGAATCTGTTGATAATGTACTTAGATAAAAATGAAATGGTCAAAGTAAGACATATGGCTTACTCCGATCAGTAGGGTCGTAGTACGGACGGAGCCATATGGCTTACTCCGATAGTATTATATTATTATGTATGATATACAGAAGAAGTAAGAAAAATACTTATATGATGAGAAGCACAAAGAGAGTTGGCATCGTTGATTGATGTTTATATATAACTTAATTAATTTGAATTACTTATATCATATTGTGTACCATTTAATTAAAATACATACCCACAATATGGACATATTATGACACACCTTGGTAAAAGATGTTTTAGATAATATATTTTGCAGCAGAATGTTGTGTGTCATTGGAGGCTTCCCTGAAAGGTTCTGAGGTTGTCAGACTGAATAGGGTGTGCAAACAATATTTATTATCTGGAGCAGCAAAATATAATAGTCTCAAGTATGTATGCACACGTTTATTATTGAAGTAATTATGTTTTTATTTTATTTTCAGTTCGAGTGGCTCATTACAGCGAGGAAAGTTAACTCAAAAAGTACTGCAGTTTGTGCACAGCTCATGTCGACTATATTTCAGAACAGCATAACTCAGTAAGTGCTTATTTTTATCAATGTTAGTTGCTAAGGCCTGTCTATAGGTATGCATTGTATTACTTTGCATAATATTATCAACTGATGGCTCGAGATACATTTCACTGGGTGTGGAAAAACATACCCATTAAATTATCAGTCGTGAATATGATAAGCATTCAATTTTCATCAATATTTATCGCATCATCACTTTTCAGCAGGTGATATAGTAGCCAAATATTAACTCATTGATGTAAAAAATGTTTTTCCGAAAGAATTTTTTTGAATTTTCCATTCCATAAGTGAAGTTACGACGTCTGTGTCCGACATTTTCAATTAGCAAAGTTTGCAGAAGTAAAGGTGAGCAAGTGCCACTGTGGCATACGAAGGTGTGGTGGTCGCGGAGGAGACTGCAGACGGCGACGTACAATGTTGAGTAATGATTGCATTAATCTTCATGAAACTAATGCTTTCACACTCATAGCCCCACACTAAGTTAGATGACTTTTGTCGTGGGTGCCGGAAACATTCACATCACACACACAATCACAACCTGAATCAGAAACACAAAGACAAAATTATACCACCTACTTACGCATATTATCATTCTCTAAACTTACAGTGCCGTTGTGTGTACATTTTAAATGTTATTTTCATTCCATGGCTACAAATGAGTCATTGTAGGAGCTGAGGCTTCTGCTACTAAGATTTTTATTAACATTATATTGTTATATAAATAATATTTTCATTGATTATGATGGCCGCTGCATTAATATACAGTATAGGGCAAACTTTGCTTATATTATTTGGTATATTATGTTATAAAGGGGGTTGGATCTTGAAACGCGTCGCCTGAAATTGAGGATTCTACTACTATGGGAGGGTCAAATGGGTTTATCTTGATGATATATTGATATGATGATTTATGTCTTAGCTATAATTTATCAGAGAAATCCTGCTTCTTTATGTAGGTATTGACCTGGTATATTTTGTAACAAACTAAGATTGGCTAAATTAAATTTTATTCAATGTGAGAAGAATGTCCGATGCACGGTGGTTGACCATTGCCAAATAGAATAGATTAATAGCAGTGGGCAAAATCTTGCTTTTTACTCCTTGGGTACTCAGATATAAGCCTATCAGCCTATAAAATCTGATATCATTCAGATTTTTGTTGTGTTATTACATTGAATGTTCAGATTTAGTTAGTTTTGTATGTATGATGTGACTTGGAGGGCAGAGACTTGTACACTGTGTCGCGGGTACTGGATTCGATCGGCAGAAGCACAATGCCTTCCCAATGCACATTTGTGCTTTTGGACCTGTGTGTGAGTGTTATGTTAATTTCTTTGAAGAAGTTTTGTTGGTCATTTATGGATTTACTATCAAGGCTTTGCCACACCAGATGCATTTGGTTTGAATAGATCAGGGACACGGAATGCAGAACATTAAAATTTGTCATGCCGGTTCGCTCGAAGCGTTTTGCTTCTACGTTTATCATCTGTACAGCGAGGGAGTGGAACTCATTGGCTGCGTCTTTGTTTCCCGAACAGTACAATCTGGGTGTCTTCAAGTCTAGAGTGCAAGCATGTCACATCTTTGGCCGCATCTTCACTTTCCATCAGGTGAGATAGTGGTCAAATGCTTGCCTATCTACAATAAAAAAAAAAAAAAATGCCTATTGTGTTAGCCATAAATATTCTGTATTAGTTTAGATAAACTGCATGTTCGACATGTCTGAGTGTTCATTCTAAGTTTTATACATTTTCAGTATGAACATAAGTTATCGGGTGCTGATATGAAGTTTGGAAAATGTTGAAGAAAATTGTTGCTGGTAGCAATTCACAGCCCAGCATGCATACATGCTGCAAGGGAAATATGGTGAGTTATTTTGTAATAATTTAAGATTTATTTATATTTGGATTAAATTACATTCAATGTGACAAGCCGAATGTTATTATGCTGTAGGGCTCTTTTGCAGAGTACATAAACATTTTCACACTTACAGCTCAACACTAAGTTTGATGTCTTGTGTCGTGGATGCTGGAAACTTCACACACACACAATCACAACCACAACCAGAAACACAAGTTTTCTTTGGGGAGAAAACTCGTATTTCCGCCGGCGGCGTACACTCACCCAACTGAGCCTGAGGTGTTTAAATTTAAAAAGCTTAGTGTTCGGTCTTCCCCGCATTTAGTTTACATTAATGTAGCAACATTTTGTGATTGTTATAAATGTATGCTCATGTTACAACTGCAAGTCTGTATTCTTATTCTTAACCCCTGTCAAAAAAGAGAGGTGTTTGAGAATCTTGCATTGTAATTTTGCCACTTGTCTTTCTCTCCTCAACAAGAAAAAATTGTGTATCTGGTTCTATTGCAATTCTGTCACGCAAGTTACGAATATTGTTTTTTTTTTTAAGGCTGGCATTTGACCACCTGATGGACAGTAAAGAGGAGAAACTCACACCATCAAACCAACCAATCCTCCATGAAGTCGCAAGTTTGAAGAATCCACATACACTGGTATGCTTCTTATGATTTTATTAATTTCACTCATTATTGTCAATTATTTAATTTTGTTGACAATTTTGTAATAATTTTGAGGGCAGAGGCCTGCCCACTGCGCCGCGTGTACGAGATCGATTCTAAGCGGAAGCACAATTTTCCTTCCCAAGGGAGATTATTGTTTCTGGTTCTAGGTGTGATTGTGTGATATGTGAATGTTTCCGGCATCATCCACGATAGAAGTCTTGAACTTAGTGAGGGGCCTGTGAGTGTGAATGCATTTATTTTTTGTTTAAGTACATCAATGTAGCAAAATTTTGCATTTGTTTATATTAAACATTGCTTTATATATGTATATTTTCCCAACGAAAAAATAAGCTGTTTTTGTTATTTTTTTGTGTGTTCATTGTCTAAGCAGAGGTTCGATTCCCACCGGGAACACAAGTTTTCTCCCCAAGGAAAATGTGTGTTTCTGATTGTGTGTGTGTGTGTGTGTGATGTGAATGTTTCCGGCGCCCACAACACGGAGAGTCATCGAACTTAGTATGGGGCTATGAGTGTGAAAGCGTTAATTTTAATGTTTGTAGTGTGTATCTGTCTGTGGCTTTTCAGATTTTTTAAGTGAAAACTTCTTTAGCGGCGTTGTGCACTTTTTTGGTATGGGTAAAAAATGTTTAACTCGCATCAGGACACGTGACCGGATCGAAAATTCTTAAGACGGAGGGAGAGATATTCGCCCTCCCTTTCTAACGCGCGGCGAAAATGTATACCTGCTCCTGCTGTTTACAACGTTGAATGTTCAAGTTTTCACTTCTGCCGGCACTCCCGGAGTGTAACCCGTTGTTTATTGTGCTAGATAGGTAACCATTTAATGACTATTAAATAGTTGTTGAATGTTCCCATATCTATTTGTTTACTCGCTGTCGATCATAGACTAAAATCGTCAATATAATTATTATTTGACATTCACAGATGCTGCTGACTTTCCACTGCACTGCAGCTGTGTGCCTGCATTTTGAACATCGAATCTGACGCCAATTAACCAACCACAGGAACTCGAGCGGAGTACACTATAATGTAAATAACTGTAAATATTATGTCACTAACATTAGTTAATCTTAGTGTGGAAATGTGGCTTTTGTTCTGTTCGTTTACGAGGGTTTGAAGAATATACACACGGCTATACACGTCGCGTCGTATACGTAATTATTTCACAAAAACATTTGTCAAATATATAAATTGTAGCCTGCCCACTGCGCCGTGGGGACTGGGTTCGATTCCCGGCATGAGCACAGTATCTTTCCAATGAACATTTTTCGTTTTAGTTTCTGGGTGTAGTTGTGTTTGATGTATATGCGCCCATTGTGCCGGAAAAAAATCCGGCACAAAGGGCGCGTTTATTTGGTTCGAACAGATCGGCGTGGGTACCGCTGTACGGGAAGTTTGACTACGCCGTCCGTTCGAGCCAGATACGTCCTGTGTATTGACGACCCAGTTGGCGCGGTGGTCAAGTGTATGCCCTCTGCGCTGTGTCTGCCGGTCCCGGGTTCGACTCCCGGCAGGAGCACACTTTTCCTTCCAAGTTTTTTGAACTTAGTGCGGGGCTGTGAGTGTATGAGCGTTTGTGTTGTTTGTTTATATTACGAGTGTTATACTATAGTCATATGTATATTAGTGTTGGTCCCGCACGTTAGGGTTCTGGGTTCGATTCCCGGCAGGAGCACAATTTTTCTTCTCATAGGATATTCGTAATTCTGGTTCTAAATGTGATCTGTGTCTGTGTAATGTGGGTGTTTTCTAAAGTACATAAAAGTAGGGAATATGTGTTTTTGTGATACTTTGCTCATGTCACAGCTGCAAGTGTGTATTTTGTGTTGATGTTTTGCCCATTGCAATAATTGGCAGTAAAGTTGACGGGCAAATAAATTAATAACACTTTTGTATCAAATGTTGACAAACTAATTGACGCAGCGGATGAGTCCTGCTTTATATCTACGAGGTCAGGATCGTAGAGGTGCATGCATAGTCATTTGCAGAAGGTCAAGGTCGCGTCTTACGCGAAAAGCGGCGCCACATACCGGGTCCAATTGTGTTTTCATTCAAACCATCCATTAACCCAATGAAATATACACACAACATTTCATCCAAATCGGTCCAGCCGCTTCGGGAAGAGTTAGTTGACAAACACACCAACAGAAGAATATTATATGATAGTCGTGCTTCACTAAGTTACCACGATCTGTATCCCAGTAACAGATGTTTGCTGTGCCCGCTTTTGATGCGGCACCTATATTATATTAAAACAATATTAGTACATTATCATTTTATGTTTACAGATGCTGAGACAACGCACTTTGCATTTTGAAAATCGAACACCTCCAACCAACCGACCACGAAGCCTGGAGCGTGGTGCAAGCATGCATAAACCGCAACACTTCTTATACTTTATTTATTCATTGTTAATCATCTGGACTTCTGTTACGGCATCACCAATTTTCTATTAGGTATTTGTCCATTTTATAAATTTTGTGGACGCGGCGTCGATCTTTTATAGACCTACTAATATATAAGAGATCGTTCACACTAAAACTGAACGCCTGGTCACAAAAAAAAACCGCGCTCGCTTCGCTCGCGAATGTGGTGCGATGTGTGCTCGGTGTTTGTGCCTACTATGTATACACGATTGTCTCAAACTTTCGCATACTATTCTCGATAATTATTATTATGAATCTTACGGCAGACGGTCGTCGACCGGGTCCAATTGTGTTTTCATTCAAACCATCTATTAACCCATTGAAGTATGTATACACACAACATTTCATTCAAATCGGTCCAGCCGCTCAGCCAGAGGATTATGTGACAAACATACCTACGGAAGAATTGTATACATATTAAGATGTTATAGTCGTGCTTCACTAAGCGTCCTTACGATCTGTCGCCAAAAATATATAAAAAATCGTTGACGTCATTTAATGACGCTGCTTTATGCGAACCCAGGAGGTTCTCATTAATTTCATACTAGCCGTGCCCCGCGGCTCCGCCCGCTGTTATCAGGTTAAAAAGTAGCCAATGTGTTAATCCTATGTATAATCTATTTACATTCCAAATTTCATCCAAATCCGTTCAGCCGTTAAAGCGTGAAGAGGGAACAAGCATACTTACACAATTACACATAAGCTTTCGGATTTACAATAGCGCCAATCAATAGCACGGATAACTATTATGCTTATTTATATATTACATTGAAATAATTTGCTCATGTTATAGTTTCTTATACAATAAAAGAGTGAGTAGGTAGAATTTCAGATGTAAGTCTGTATTTTATCCTATTATTTGGCCCGCTGCAAAAAAACACAATAAATAAGGTAATATAGGATAAACTTAACGAATGTCGTAGAGTTGCGGGGTCAAGGTCATTTTCAGGTCAAGGTCGCGTCTTCGAAATGTCAAAGGTCACAAAAAAAAAACGCGCTCGCTTCGCTCGCGAATGAGGTGCGATGTATGCTCCGTGTTCGTGCTTACTACGTTAATACACGATTATCTCAAACTTCCGCATACTATTCTCGATCTTACGGCAGACGGTCGTCGACCGGGTCCAATTGTGCTTTCATTCAAACCATCTATTAACCCATTGAAATATACACATAACATTTCATTCAAATCGGTCCAGCCGCTCAGCCATAGGATTTAGGTGACAAACATACCTAATATACCTAATCCTATAAGTACATTGTTTATCATATCATTATATATTTGCAGATGCTGAGACACGAGCCGCAGCGAAATTGGATCTGCATTTTGAAAATTGAACACCTCACTCCAACCAATAAACGGACCACGAAGCCTGGAGCGTGGGTCAAGCATGCACAAACCGCAACACTTCTTATAACATTTTTTTTATTGTTAATCCTCTGGACTTCTGTTCTAAGGCACCAGCAATTTTTCTATTAGGTATTTGTACGTTTCATACATTTTGTTAACGACGACGGGGCGGCGCGCGGCGTTTAGTTTTAGTTTGAACGATCTTTTATAGATCTTCTAATAACATTTTTTTTATTGTTAATCCTCTGGATTTCTGTTACGGCATCAACAATTTTTCTATTAGGTATTTGTCCGTTTCATACATTTTTTTGACGACGACGGGGCGGCGCGCGGCTTTTAGTTTTAGTGTGAACGATCTTTTATAGATCTTCTAATAACATTTTTTTTTTATTGTTAATCCTCTGGACTTCTGTTACGGCATCAGCAATTTTTCTATTAGGTATTTGTCCGTTTCATACATTTTGTTGACGACGAACGGGGCGGCGCGCGGTGTTTAGTTTTAGTTTGAACGATCTTTTATAGATCTTCTAATAAAATTTTTTTTTTGTTAATACTCTGGACTTCTGTAACGGCATCAGCAATTTTTCAATTAGGTATTTGTCCGTTTCATACATTTTGTTGACGACGACGGGGCGGCGCGCGGCGTTCAGTTTTAGTTAGAACGATCTTTTATAGACCTACTAATATATAAGAGATCGTTTACACTTAAACTGAACGCCTGACACATTTGACGCGGTATGGCGGGTACGACCGCTACCCGTTCTGTTCTAACCAAATGCGTCGTAATGTACTATTATGCCTGGCCCCAACGAACAGCGGACAGCGGGGCGAGAGCGGTGGCTATACAGTATAATATTTATTCTGCGACAATATCCTTAGTCGCTACCGCTGCCGCCTCGCTACCCGCTGTGATCGAATCCAAGGCCTTTGCGGATGTGTTATTGTGCAATCATTATTATGTAGGTACATTTATTACTATTGCAAGTTTGATTACATGAAACCATGACATAATGTACAATATATTAAAAATACTAAATATTGTTGGATTTTAAGTGTGTGACATTTATTCAGAATCTTTGTAAAATTTTTGTTTATACATATATGTATTAGTGTACTATGGCTGTTGGGTTAGTTGGTTGAACGTTCGCCTTCTAAGCAGGGGTATCGGGTTCGATTCCCGGCGTTTCATTTGTTGTATATACCTATTTTAGTAGTAAAGGGGCTTTCTTTAGATCATTGTGAGTTGGATTAAATGAACTTGACTATTGTTTGACTTGAGTTTTTTTTACTTTATGATTCATAGCAGTACAGTAATGTATGCGCTATGTATAATTAGGCATATTACGAGTGTAGCCAAATTGTACCTACCTACTGAGTATATTGATTTGATATTATTAAAAAGGTAGGTATATAAGAATAAATATAGGAAAAGTGGTGTACATAAATTAGGTTGATAGTTTGTATGGGTACATAATGTTGTTTCGGCAGCTCTGTCGTACATATCTGGTAGGAGTAATTTCTTTTCTGGTTTGGGATAGTGTGAGCACCGCGCGGACCCGTTATTAAGTAGCTTCAATTTGATAAGTATACTTTCAGCAACTCGATCACATATGTATGTATAACTCAATACATAATATGTTTGTATTGTACGTTGTATTTTAATGTTCGCTGTGTTACTTAAGTACAGGGATGTAGGTCAATATGATTATTTGTATGGGTACCGCGTTATATCGACAACTCGGTCAAATATAATATAGGTAATTATAATAAATATAAAAACACGAGTCATTAACTTACTATGGGTGGGTGTCCATAGATTTGATAGTTGTATGGTAAATAGAAATTCACTCTGATCAGTTTGTTGATTATTATTACATTTGTTTATTGTTTTTAAATCCATGTGTCACTTTAAACTGTGGCGACTATACTGCAAGTAGAGGTAAAAGAAAAATAATGTTTGATAATTAGTGAAGGGGGAGTGATATTTTGGTATATTTGTTTTGTGTGTTAACTTAATCATTTAATTTATTATGACGTTATGTATGTAGTAGGTACATAAGTAAGGGAGTGTACATAAGGCTGATATATTGTACGATTACCAAAAGGTTAACTGTAAAGCGTGTTTAATAATTTTTATTTGTATAATGTGAGTAACTATTATGAGTTGGATTAAATTAATGTGTTGAAACTTGACTTGCGTTTTTATACTTGTCTTTGAAATTAATCGTAGTTATACCTACTGAGTATATTGATTTGACATTATTATAAAGTTAGGTATGTAATAATATAGGAAAAGTGGTGTACATAGATTAGGTTGATAGTTTGTATGGGTAAAGTGTTGTTTCGGCAGCTCGGTCTTGAATATGTATATGGATAGAGAAAAATATTTTTTCTTCTGTTTAGTTTGGGATAGTGTTTAGTTTGAAATTATTATAAAGGTAGGTATGTTAGAATATAGGAAGAGTAGTGTACATAGATAAGGTTGATAGTTTGTATGGGTAAAGGTTTGTTCGGTCGTACTTAGTTTTTTTTTTTTTTCTTTGGGCTAATGTGTTTTGGGCACGACACCCACGCGGACCCCCACGCGGGCCCGAGAGGGCCCGCGCTACAAAGAAAACTAGTCTATATTATATAATGTTAGATTACCACTCACTTATTGACTGATTGACATAATTGTTCTCCCAGAAGGAGGTTCCGGAGGTGAAAATGATGTAGGCGAGTCTCGTAGGTTATTTTCCTGGGACCATGGGAAAAGTCCGAAAGTGGACGTTTTCGGCTTCCGAGGGTACGTCGAGGGGAATATCTCGGAAACGGCGGCCCTAAAAATACCCGACCTCGAACTAAAGTTTCGGTACACCCTGGGACCTCTTTAGGGAAATTGGAAAAAAATAGGGTTGCCATACAAAAAAACTTTTTTCCCATACAAAATGTGGAACGCTATAACTCGGAAACTATAACAGGTGGGTATAGGGCGTTCGAACTAAAGTCGCCAAGGGTCCGGACGCGCTCCGGGAGAAAAGGTCAAAGTTGACCTCCGACGTGACCTTGACCGAAAGTTTTTTCGATCGGCGTGAAATTCGGTACAGGGGGGCGGGGGGGGCCCCAGAGTCCGGCAAAAATAGTGAAAAAATTCTGAAAAAATTTTTCGACCCGGCCGCCATACAAATTTTTTTTCCGAAGTCACCCCACCGGCCCGAAATCGGCGTCCGGGGGTTTCCGGGGGTGCCGGTGACGATCCCGGGGACGAAACGGAGGTGCGCGCGGGCCGAAGGCCCGCGTGCACCTCCGTGAGTCACCGGGATCGTCACCGGCGCCCCCGGTAACCGTCGGACGTCGATTTCGGGACGGAACAACGCGACATCGACGCGCTCGCGGGCGCCCGCCGTGCTGAAATCGACGTCCGGGGGTATTCGCGGGTGCCACTGACGATTCCGGGGACGAGACGGAGGGGCGCGCGGGCCGAAGGCCCGCGTGCCGCTCCGTCGAGTCACCGAGAATCGTCAGCGGCGCCCGCGAATACCGTCGGACGTCGATTTCGGGACGGAACCGCGCGGCTCGCTCTCCCGCCCCCGTTTGGCTCAAGGTCGGCGTCCGGGGGTATTCGGGTGTGACGATGACGAATCCGGGGACGAAATGGAGGGGCGCGCGGGCCGAAGGCCCGCGTGTCCCTCCGTTGAGTCACCGAGATTCGTCATCGTCACGGCCGAATACCCTCGGACGTCGATCTTGGGCACAAAAGTCAAAAGTCGCTGTCAAAGTCCGATCTCTACCGGAGCCCCGCGTCGCCTTTCCGTGGGCCCGTAGGGCCCACGCCGCGCGGATACTAGTTATATTATATATTGTTAAACTACCACTGACTGACTGATTGACACAATTGTTCTCCCAGAAGGAGTTCCGGGGGGTATGGAGGATGTATGGGAAAATTGTAGGGGGTAAGGAATTCTCCTAGGGAAAAGTCCGAAATCACCAGATTTCTGGTTTCCGACCCCCACGATGTTAGGGGATCTCGGAAACGGTAGGACCTGGAACTAAAGTCCAAAAACTAAAAATGATAGCAACCCTGAGATTCTCCTAAAAATAAAAAAAAAATTGGGTGTTGCCATACAAAAATACCTTGCCGCCATACAAAATGAAAACAATTAAATCTCGGAAACTATAAGAGATAGGCATGGGGTGCTCGACCAAATGTCATAGAGGACAATGGGGGACATCTGTCAAAAATGTCAAAAATCCAAAATGGCGGATTCAAGATGGCCGCCATTTCTAAAGTTGCTCCGATCGGAACGAAATTTTGGCTCCCGGAGTTTTTGGGTGCCCAGATTACAGGAAAAATATTGAAAAAAATTTTGGATTTTTTTTAAAGATGGCTGCCGAACATTGTCAAAATCAAAGTCCACCGATCCGGCTCAAAATCGATATCTAGGGGGTTTTGGGTGCCCTGATTATGATAAAAATAAAGTTAGCAATTTTTGACCTTTTTTAAAGATGGCCGCCGAGCATTGTCAAAATCGAGGTTCACCAATCGGGCTCAAAATCGATATCTGAAGGTGTTTGGATGCCCTAATTTTATTAAAAAACTGAAAAGCAATTTTAGACTTTTTTCAAAGATGGCGGCCGAACATTGTCAAAATCGAGGTTCACCGATCCGGCTCAAAATCGATATCTGGGGGCATTCGGGGGTGCTGATCACGAATTCGGGACCGAAACAAAGGCCGCGGGCCGCTTGCGGCCCGCGCGCCTGGTTTGAGGGCCCGGATTCGTGATCAGCACCCCCGAATGCCCCCAGATATCGATTTTGGGCCGGATGTCAATGGGGATGCCCACCTACAGTCCGACCAAAAAAACAGGTGGCGGGCCGCTTGCGGCCCGCTTCAGGTTTGCAGCCACAGACCATATTCGAACTGCCAGCGTTTTTTGACATGTTTACCACGAATTTGAATGAAATTCTGGACTGAGGCATTGGAGACGCCTTGCTGCAAGCAAAAAATTTTTTAATTTTTTTTCTTTTTTTTTGACGTCAAATGAAGATTTTACGAGTTTTCGACCGAAAATAAATTTTGTAGGCGGCAAGCGTCCCGTTTTTTTTAATGTTTCGCCGACGGCCCAAAATCGACTTCTATGGGTATTTTGAAGTGCTCATCACGAATTTCAATGAAATATCGGCTTGCGGTATCAGGGTTGCCCCGCCGCACAAAATTTTTTTTAGAAATTCCGAAATTAAATTTAAACTCAATTTGAAGATTTGTATGGCAAAAGTACTTACCACCCACCTGCGCGGGCCGCTCGCGGACCGCGCCACCCACCCAAAAAACTAGTCATACTAGTTAATATTATATAAAATTAAACTACCACTGATTCACTCATTGACAGAATTGTTCTCCCAGAAGGAGTCGCGGGGGGTATAGAGAATGTTCGGAAGAAGTGTAGGATAAAATCCCGAGACCCCGGGAAAAATCCCTGATCTTCGAAAAGTCGACTCCTGACCTATGATGAGGGGCATATCTCGGAAACGGCTGGATGAAAAAATTTCGGTCTCGAACTAACTTCGAAGAGGACCCTGAGACGCTCCACGACCCGGTCGAAAAAATTCAAAATGGCCGAAAACAAGATGGCCGCCATACAAAATTGAACGCTTTATATCTCGGAAACTATAACAGGTGGGTATAGGGCGTTCGAACTAAAGTCGCTAAGGGTCCAGACGCGCTTCGGGAGAAAAGGTCAAAGTTGACCTCCGACGTGACCTTGACCGAAAGTTTTTCCGATCGACGCGAAATTCGGTATAGGGGGGTTGGGGGGGGCCCAGAGTCCGGCAAAAATAGCGAAAAAATTCTGAAAAAATTTTTCGACCCGGCCGCCATACAAATTTTTTTTCGAAGTCACCGAACCGGCCCAAAATCGGCGTCCGGGGGTTTCCGGGGGTGCCGGTGACGATCCCGGGGACGAAACGGAGGTGCGCGCGGGCCGAAGGCCCGCGTGCTCCTCCGTGAGTCACCGGGATCGTCACCGGCGCCCCCGGAAACCGTCGGACGCCGATTTGGGACGGAACCGCGCGGCATCGACGCGCTCGCGGGTGCCCACCGTGCTGAAATCGACGTCCGGGGGTATTCGCGGGTGCCGCTGACGATTCCGGGGACGAGACGGAGGGGCGCGCGGGCCGAAGGCCCGCGTGCCGCTCCGTCGAGTCACCGAGAATCGTCAGCGGCGCCCGCGAATACCGTCGGACGTCGATTTCGGGACGGAACCGCGCGACTCGCTCTCCCGCCCCCGTTTGGCTCAAGGTCGGCGTCCGGGGGTATTCGGGTGTGACGATGACGAATCCGGGGACGAAATGGAGGGGCGCGCGGGCCGAAGGCCCGCGTGTCCCTCCGTTGAGTCACCGAGATTCGTCATCGTCACGGCCGAATACCCTCGGACGTCGATCTTGGGCACAAAAGTCAAAAGTCGAACGCAAAAGTCATTAGCTACCGGAGCCCCGCGTCGCCTGGACGTGGGCCCGTAGGGCCCACGCCGCGCGGATACTAGTCATATTATATAATGTTAATCTACCACTGACTGACTGATTCACTGACTGACATAATTGTTCTCCCAGAAGGAGTGTCGGGGGGTATTGATTATGTAGGGGAAAAGTGTAGGGGGTAAGGAAATCTCCTGGGGAAAAGTCCGAAACCACCACATTTTGGCTTCCGGACCCCCCGACCCCATGGGATCTCGGAAACGGTAAGACTTGGAACAAAAGTTCAAAAACTAAAGTTATAGACAATCCTGAGAACCTTTTAAAAAAAATAAAAAAAATGGGTGTTGCCATACAAAAATGTGTTGCCGCCATACAAAATAAAATCAATTAAATCTCCTAAACCATAAGAGATAGGCATGGGGTGTTCGACCAAATGTCATAGAGGACGATGGGGGACATCTGTCAAAAATGTCAAAAATCTAAAATGGCGGATTCAAGATGGCCGCCATTTCTCAAGTTGCTCCGATCGGAACGAAATTTTGGCTCCCGGGGTTTTTGGGTGCCTAGATTACAGGAAAAATATTGAAAAAATTTTTGAAAATTTTTTAAAGATGGCTGCCGAACATTGTCAAAATCAAAGTTCACCGATCAAGCTCAAAATCGATATCTAGGGGGTTTTGGGTGCCTTGATTATGATAAAAATATTAATAGCAATTTTTGACTTTTTTTAAAGATGGCCGCCGAGCATTGTCAAAATCGAGGTTCACCAATCGGGCTCAAAATCGATATCTGAAGGTGTTTGGATGCCTTGATTTTAATAAAAAACTGAAAAGCAATTTATGACATTTTTTAAAGATGGCGGCCGAACATTGTCAAAATCGAGGTTCACCGATCCGGCTCAAAATCGATATCTGGGGGCATTCGGGGGTGCTGATTACGAATTCGGGACCGAAACAAAGGCCGCGGGCCGCTTGCGGCCCGCGCGCCTGGTTTGAGGGCCCGGATTCGTGATCAGCACCCCCGAATGCCCCCAGATATCGATTTTGGGCCGGATGTCAATGGGGATGCCCACCTACAGTCCGACCAAAAAAACAGGTGGCGGGCCGCTTGCGGCCCGCTTCAGGTCTGCAGCCACAGACCATATTCGAACTGCCAGCGTTTTTTGACATGTTTACCACGAATTTGAATGAAATTCTGGACTGAGGCATTGGGGACGCCTTGCTGCAAGCAAACATTTTTTTGAATTTTTTTCTTTTATTTTTGACGTCAAATGAAGATTTTACGAGTTTTCGACCGAAGATAAATTTTGTAGGCGGCAAGCGTCCCGTTTTTTTTAATTGTTTCGCCGACGGCCCAAATTCTACTTCCATGGGTGTTTTGATGTGCTCATCACGAATTTCAATGAAATTTTGGATTGCGGGATTAGGGTTGCCCCGCCACAGAAAAAATATGCAAAAATTTTTTTTTCCCTATTTAACTGAATTTGAAGATTTGTATGGCAAAAGTACTTACCACCCACCTGCGCGGGCCGCTCGCGGACCGCGCCACCCACCCAAAAAACTAGTCATATAGTATATTGTTAAACTACCACTGACTCACTCACTGACTGACATAATTGTTCTCCTAGAAGGAGTGATGGGGGGTATAGATGATGTAGGGGAAAAGTGTAGGGAGTGTAGAGATCTCCTGGGGAAAAATCCGAAATCACCAGATTTTGGCTTCCAGACCCCCCGACCCCATGGGATCTCGGAAACGGTAAGACTTGGAACAAAAGTTCAAAAACTAAAAATGATGGAAACCCTGGGACGTTTTTAAAAAATATTTAAAAAATGGGTGTTGCCATACAAAAATGTGTTGCCGCCATACAAAATTAAATCAATTAAATCTCGGAAACTATAAGAGATAGGCTAGGGGTGCTCGACCAAATGTCATAGAGGACAATGGGGGACATCTGTCAAAAATGTCAAAAATCCAAAATGGCGGATTCAAGATGGCCGCCATTTCTCAAGTTGCTCCGATCGGAACGAAATTTTGGCTCCCGGGGTTTTTGGGTGCCCAGATTACAGAAAAAATATTGAAAAAATTTTTGGAAATTTTTTAAAGATGGCTGCCGAACATTGTCAAAATCAAAGTCCACCGATCTGGCTCAAAATCGATATCTAGGGGGTTTTGGGTGCCCTGATTATGATTTAAATACTGATAGCAATTTTTGACCTTTTTTAAAGATGGCCGCCGAGCATTGTCAAAATCGAGGTTCACCAATCGGGCTCAAAATCGATATCTGAAGGTGTTTGGATGCCCTGATTTTATTAAAAAACTGAAAAGCAATTTTTGACCTTTTTTAAAGATGGCGGCCGAACATTGTCAAAATCGAGGTTCACCGATCCGGCTCAAAATCGATATCTGGGGGCATTCGGGGGTGCTGATTACGAATTCGGGACCGAAACGAAGGCCGCGGGCCGCTTGCGGCCCGCGCGCCTGGTTTGAGGGCCCGGATTCGTGATCAGCACCCCCGAATGCCCCCAGATATCGATTTTGGGCCGGATGTCAATGGGGACGCCCACCTACAGTTCGACCAAAAAAACAGGTGGCGGGCCGCTTGCGGCCCGCTTCAGGTCTGCAGCCTCAGACCATATTCGAACTGCCAGCGTTTTTTGACATGTTTACCACGAATTTGAATGAAATTCTGGACTGAGGCATTAGGGACGCCTTGCTACAAGCAAAAATTTTTTTGAATTTTTTTCTTTTTTTTTTGACATCAAATGAAAATTTTACGAGTTTTCGACCGAAAATAAATGTTGTGGGCGGCAAGCGTCCCGTTTTTTTTAATGTTTCGCCGACGGCCCAAAATCGACTTCTATGGGTATTTTGATGTGCTTATCACGAATTTCAATGAAATTTTGGATTGCGGGATTAGGGTTGCCCCGCCGCACAATTTTTTTTTGAAATTCCGAAATTAAATTTAAACTCAATTTGAAGATTTGTATGGCAAAAGTACTTACCACCCACCTGCGCGGGCCGCTCGCGGACCGCGCCACCCACCCAAAAAACTAGTCAATAATATATTTATTAATAAATATAATTATTTTATTTCATTTACTACTTTTAGGAATAAAAACCATTTATCATTCCTAAATAATTCATTTTAAATGATTTTCATTTCGCTAGCAAAAGTCTATAAAGTCTCTAGAGACGAAACTTAAATCCGAACATCCCCCCATCAGCAGTCGGGTAAACAATTAACAGCTCCCCTGAGTCCGTCCCTGGAACTCATTGGAACAACAGTGAAGTTGATTAACGTGGCCACTGCGGCTGTCTCGCTCACTCCTACGGAGGTGGGGTTGTTGTCTCGCTCGCACAGAGAGGTAGCTTCACTTCTTCAGTTACAGGGTTTGCTAAAATTCTGCTTAGTTTTGTAAAAACTTAAGACCTTTTTCACAATATGGGTAAATCAATAATAAACAAATCAGTACTTACTCTTACTCAAAATAGAGTTTTTTTTTTTCCTTAGTTTTCGCTTCTTATGCATTTAGCCAGTGTCAAGTGATAATATATTTCAAGTGTATTTCATAATATTATAGGTCCTAGTCACAAGTCACAGTCAAAGTCAAGTAAAAGAGTCAAGGTCCAGTCGTAGTCAAGTCATGCCCTAGTAAAGTGGTAGAAACTATACTAGAACTTCTATTGGAGTTTTGGAGCGAAGGTGAAAATCACGTTTTTCAACTTTGTATGATTTGCCTACATTTATGCACGTTCACTAAGTATTAACGGTTAATAATCCACCATTATTACACATTAACACTCGAAGAATCACAGGTTTTGGAAAAATTTACAAAATCAACAGCGCCATTTTTTCACTTTCGCGGCAAAACTCCCTAATAAATAGAGTTTTGTTTATTTGTGTTATAAAATCCACAGATCTTAAACATGGTAAGGTATTTCATGAGTATTATACATATCCAATTAATTACTTAGGGTGCTTTTTAAGATATTATCGAAATGATAATCCTTCTTCTTATATCTGTCAATGAAATATTTATAACTATTGACACCATGCACCCACGCTTTTTTTTTAATAAAATATTTTTCTTATTTACATTATAATTAATTTATTAATATTTTTTACACTATTCTTAATTCAAATTAATTAAAATTTATTTTCTAATTTTTAGTTTGGTTTTCTATATAAAGCGTGTTTTTTATTTTTTTTAACCATTATTTATTAAACCTTAAGAACCCACACAACAGCGGTTTGCTTCCACTTTCATTATGAGAAATGCAAATGAATGGAACGCCCTGCCGCCTACCGTGTTTCCCGAAAAGTATAATATGGGGTTATTCAAGAAAAGAGTGAATAGCACAGTATATACCACTAAGCAAGCGTGCTCCATCTTCGACAGCATCGTCGCTTTTCAACAGGTGAGACTGTGGTCAAATGCTGGATTAGACTCAAATAAAAAAAAAAACTTAACACTGGCTAAATGCTAACAATTAGCGGAGCCAAAAAAAGGAAACAAGGTAGGGAAAAGGAATATGTTTGAGTTTTCATCTGATATAGATTTATCAGTTCGTTGACCGTGATCCAACTGGTAGGACCACGGTCAACCGGTTGACAGTAAATTACCGTGATTATATCAGTTGTACCACGGGTTGTTCTCATTCTCAGTATTTTTTTTATATAATTTTGACTTCGCAATCTTGTGCATTTAGCCAGTGTTAAGTTATAATATATTTCAAGCGTATTTCATATCAAAAGCCCTAGCCAAAAGTCAAAGTCAAGTACTTTTACGTGCCCCGCGGTTTCGCCCGTTATTATCAAGTTAAAAAGTGGCCTATGTGTTAATCCTAGGTATAATCTATGTATATTCCAAATTTCATCCAAATCCGTTCAGTCGTTAAAGTGTGAAGAGGGAATAAACATACTTACTCACTTACACATTTACACACAAACTTTCGGATTTATAATATTAGTAGGATAGAGGAGAAGAGTTTAGCCGCGAAAGTGAAAAAATAGCGTTGTTGATTTTGTATAATTTTCCAAAACCTGTGATTCTTCGAGTGTTTATGTGTAATACTGGTGGATTATTAACCGTTAATACTTAGTAAACGTGCATGAGTGTAGGCAAGTCATACGAAGTTGAAAAAAGTGATTTTGTGCCATCGCTCCAAAACTCCAATAGAAGTTTTAGTAAAGTTTCTACCACTTTACCAGGGCATGACCTGACTCTTTTACTTGACTTTGACTGTGAATTGTGACTAGAACTTATAACACGAAATATACTTGAAATATATTATTACTTGATACTGGCTAAATGCATAAGATTGTGAAGCCAAAATTAAAAAAAACCTTCCCAGAATATAGACTAAGTGAGACGCGTATTTGTCTGATATTGTAGACAATTTGCGCGACGCGCGTTTCCTAAACAGTCTCGATTTGTCTAAGGCTTTTTGTCAGATTCCTATTGCAGAGGAATATCGAGACAAGACAGCATTTTAATGTCCTTTGACCTTAAAATTAACTAATACATAGTAAGTCATTTACAATGTACATAATTTTATCAAATTTCATTGAAATCCGTCCATTAAAGATACCTCGTTCTAAAAACTCATACAATACACACTTACACACAAACAAACAGATTAAAAAAAAATGTGTGATTTGACAAAAATAACCAACTCGAACGTATAAAAAATTTAGCACTCCTTATGAATTGAAAACCTCAACCTCTCAATTTTTCAGTTAAGCACGTTTCTGAATCGAACCCGCACTCCAACACTTAACCACTGCGCCATGGGAGGGTGATCAGTATAAGTGCCGTTTCGTTTCTCTGCGTCTTTAATTTGTTCGTTTCTATCGCGGGCGTGCCTCGTGTTAGTACAGGAGCGGGATACGAAAATTTTAGATATATTTAAAACGTTAACTTATTTTACATATATTTTTAACGTTAACTTGTTTTACATCTATTTGTAACGTTACGGAGTTTTGCCGCGAAAGTGAAAAAATGGCGTTGTTAATTTTGTATAGTTTTCCAAAACCTGTGATTCTACAAGTGTTAATGTGTAATAATAGAGGATTATTAACCGTTATTACTAAGTAAACGTGCATAAGTGTGGGCAAATTATAAAAAGTTGAAAAACGTGATTTTTGACAAAGTGTTTTTTCTCCACATTAATTATGCGAACTGCACAAGAATGGAATTCTTACCTGAGTCTGTGTTTTCCGATAAATACAATATGGGAGTCTTTAAGTCGCGAGTAAATAGGCATCTTCTAGGCAAAAGTGCTCTACCGTCGACCGTGTCGTCGCTTGCCATCAGGTGTGATGAATGGTCACACGTTTATTTATCTAGAAAAAAAAGAAAAAAAATATATTTGTACAGTATTTTTAAATTATTATAACATTATATTAGTTAAAATTAAGGACCAAACTTATTAGAACACGCATTAACTAACTGCTTGGAACTTGCCAGAGTCTGTGTTCCCAGATAAGTACAATCTTGGTGTCTTCAATTAGAGAGTGAATAGGTAGTTTCTAGGCTAGCGTGCTCCATCAACCGCATCATCACTTAACATCAGGTGAGATAGTGGTCAAACACCTATCACAGATAAAAAATAAAACGAACTATATTATTGTCGGAAGAAAATGAAACGTCTTTGTAAAGTAGTGTAACTAAATTCGTCGCTGTCTCCTGGTCTACGCAGCAGCCGTAATATCAGCGGCTAATTGCGATAATTAGAGAAAATGGCCTCGGTAGCGACGAATACTTTCAGCTAAGGATCGAGATACAGTGACTATATTACACACATACTTACAAACATAAAAACTTTTCATTAGCAGCATACACTAAGTTTGAAGACTTTGGGTGCCAGAAACATTTACATGGCACATACAATCACACCCAAGGCCAGAAACACAAATTTCCTTTGGGGAGAAAATTGTGTTTCGACCGGGAATCGAACCCGATACCCGCTAGTTATATGGAGTTATACTCGCTTAGTTATATGAGGTCATAATGAGTTGTTACTTTATGTATTTCCGTCACAGTATATTTATACTTTTTTAAACTGCGTTTTGACTTATGTTGGACGCGCGTCCGCCTTTTAAACAGCGGGTAACGGGTTCAATTCCCGGCGGGA
Organism: Lomographa bimaculata; assembly: GCA_948107665.1. Lineage (NCBI taxonomy): Eukaryota > Metazoa > Arthropoda > Insecta > Lepidoptera > Geometridae > Lomographa > Lomographa bimaculata. Next base: position 9,092,748 of record OX403612.1, on the reverse strand, counting down.
AGTTTTCTCCCCATAGGAAATTTTTGTTTCTGGCTCTGAGTTTGATTGTGTGTGTGTAATGTGAATATTTCCGGCGACACAAGTTATCGAACTTAGTATGGGGCTGTGAGTGTAAAGGCGTGTGTATGTTTATGTTATGCAAATTTATATTATATACAGAGACAGTATTCCATGTCTAGTGTGTTTACCAGCTTCGATCACATCGTCACTTACCATCAGGTGAGATAGTGGTCAAACTAGCCTGTCACAAATAAAAAAAAAATAAAAAAAAGACAGCAATTAATAATAATAATATAAAATGTCCTTAATTTTCTCTCACATTGGTATTCTTATCAGCTAATTTGTAATTAAGAATTCATATCTATGTATTACCTTTAAACAATTCTTGTATATATATATATATATATATATATATGTGTGTAATCAGGATCTCGGAAACGGCTCCAACAATTTTCATGAAATTTTGTATGCAGGGGGTTTCGGGGGCGATAAATCGATCTAGCTAGGTTTCATTCTTAGAAAACGTCGTTTATCCGCGTTTTTAGCCCACACATACACTCACACATACGGAGATATATACATAACACTTTTTTTCATAAAAAAAATATTATGTTACCTACCTTTTTCACACAAACTAACAAAATAATAAAATAAATCCTATTTTCTTATTTGCAAATGACTACAATACTGTTAAAGGACTACCATGACATTATTTTCGAGTAACACCTGAGTTCGATGAATGGGATATGCTGAAAACCAGCCCTGCACAAACCCTTAGTTTGTGCAGTCTTAGCGCTGAATATATTCCAATTGCCAAATATTTCTTGCGTGTATTTTGTTTTGTGTGCCATATGGTTGTTTTGAATGTTTAGCAATAATTGATTTTTCTATTTTTATTCTTTTCTATTTCCATATACCTAATTAATACTTACTAGTCTTACTACTAACATAATTAATAGCACCACATTTTCAGAGCAGTAACCCCTCAATCCGGCCCTGTCTCCCATCCAATTAGCGATCAGATTAAAGATATGCCGGGGGAGCTATTACCCGGCAAATTACCCGCTCGCTGAGTCCGTCCCCCGCGCACCGCGACCGGCTCGAGTCATAGGATATAGCGGACTCACACACCGGGATATATGTACATATATACAATTTATATGATACTCGTCGTGACCCGCGGTTTCGTCGCGTGTGTCAAGTGAATAATTGAAACGCGAGCCAAGCTTAAAAAAACCCACTTCATTGCTTATATTTCGGTTTTGGCTTGACCGATTTCGATAAAATTTATATGGGACCACCTCTGACATACTCTACTGAAAAAAACATACAGTCGAATGGATAACCTCCTTTTTTGAAGTCGATTGAAAAGTAGCCTATGTGTTATTCCTAAGTATAAGCTATGTGCATTCCAAAATCAATGTTCTTCTTAATTATTCAGCCGTTACAGCATGAATAATAATAACAAACATCATACTCACACACTTTCGGATATATAATATACTCGCAGTGCCTGCGCCTCCGCCTTACATAATTATATTAACCTAGGTATATCTATATTATGTAGTCGCTAGAAAGCGCTTGTGCAGTTTGCCTCCATGCATCCTTGTCATTAATGTAGTCGATCGTTTTATAATAAGCTTTCTTTATTAATGCCCGTTTTATTACTGATTTGAACTTTCCCAGTGGTAAGTCAGTTACAATTATAGGAATTTTACTGTAGGACCTAACCCCTAATTTATTCGTTTTGCTTAATCTAAATGCGTGCACTGTAATTTCATGCTTATATCTAGTATTCAGATGATGTGTATCGCTTCTTAATTTATATTTTTGTGAACATGCATAATATTTTCATAGATATAAACCGAAGGCACGGTAAGTATGCCTATATAATAACAAACTTAGTTAAAAAACAAAAATAAAATAACTTAGAGCGGAGATGAAGAGCGGGAAAGCGGGGGGAACATACTCCCTCGCTCCACATCAATGGCCAAACACAGTTCGCAACTCCGCTCCGCATTACTCCTTCCCTCCGCTTACTCGTCCTGCTACAGTGCACTGCCTTCATACCGGTGTTGGTTATTTGCGTTACAAACGAAATTACAATCTATTGATTTGTTTATATAGCTTAGCATGACTAACGCTATATAAACAAAATCAATAGATTTGGAATAAGAATAAGAATAGTATTATTGGTTGGACGTCATCAACACAACGTGTAGCTAACTGCAATGTTAGACTCGTTGACCGTAGTAGTTTCTGATAACTGTATCGGTAGATGACGTCACACGTTCCCGTAAGACGTTTATAATAAGGAAAGGATAATTTCGTCGCTTTAGGCAGGGCTTGAGTAGCTCAGCGGTTAGAGCAATAGGCCATGACACCCTATGGCCGCGGTTTAAACCGTGCCTCAAGCGATAATATTTCCTTTCTAGATTTATCAATATTGAAACTATAATCGCTCGGAGCGTATGCCTTGTTCCTCACAAAAACGCTCTTCCATCCATTCCGTGCTAATTGTTTTAATCGTCGCTATGTATCGCGTAGCATTGTCTATGTACGTGCCTAATGGTACCTATAGGCACCTATGGAGTAATTAGAGAAGATTTTTGGTAAATGATAATTATGTGTGTATAATAGTTATGTTTATGTATTCTATATCATAATTTAGGTATATTATTGTTTATGTATGCTTATAGTATTTTTTAAGTATTTATTGCATCTCACGGGGCTATGCCTGGACCTTTGTAAGGCATTAGCGGAGCCGTAGCCAACGCTAAGAGGCCCTTTGGTATAATTACATTTTAATAATAACATATCAGGCGTGTCCAAACATAAGACGGACATCTCATCACTTCACAAAAAAGGAGGAGGTACTCAAGTCGACTGTTTTGATGATTATTTTTTTATTTGAAAGCTGGTGCTTTCCATGTGGTCCCATTTAAATTTGGTCAAGATCTGATCACTAGTTTTTGAGTTATTGTCAATAATGCGTGTTTAATACGTTGAATCTGATCAAGGTTCCGAAGATAAAGCGGTGAAGTCGATATTTTTAAGCTTTGCTTGCGTTTAATTATCTCATATAAATATGACTCTTTTAATTTACTTGACTGTGACTTGTGACTAAGAAACTTGAAATATTTTATTACTTGACAAGTTGACAGTGGCTTAATGCAGATAGATTGTGAAGCCAAATATAAATGAAAAGAAAGTGAACTCTCGAATTTGTGATTCTGTCGTGTCGGAATGAAGACATCGTATTGCCCCAATATTATTTTTTAAACCAAAAATCGACTTTATCGGTAATATTTTCAATACACAATTACTAATTACGATGAGCTATCATATAGGATCAACAAGACACATCTGGACTGCTTTATTTGTATAACTTTTTAGTCGACTATTTTGGTTATAATCTGTGGCAATAATGTAAATTTTAATAATTTTCGGTTATCTGTGCGTTTCGCAACTAAGCAGCGCCTAACTAATGTTTAGAGGAGTTTTGCCGCGAAAGTGAAAAAATGGTGATGTTGATTTTGTATAGTTTTCCAAACTCCAATAGAAAATAATCTCCAATAGAAGTTCTAGTAAAGTTTCTACCACTTTACTAGGGCATGACTTGTCTACGACTGGACCTTGACTCTTTTACTTGACTTTGACTGTGACTAGGACTTTTAACACGAAATATACTTGGAATATATTATTACACTGGCTAAATGCACAAGTTTGTAAAGCCAAAATTAAAAGAAAAAAATCTAATGTTTATGAGTGAAAAAAAAGTTAATAATTGATTATGGGCGAGCTCCCCCTATTACGTATCTTTGTCGCACGCGGTTTCTATTTGAATTAAGCAAAAATGAACCTTATTTCTTAGGACTTTTGTCAATTTAGTATTGAAACCGTTTGCAACAGAGATAGGTAATAGGGGGTCTGCTTAACTGAGAGGTGGCAAAGCATTGCTTAGCGACATTTTTCAAAATCAAAATCAAAATCGTTTATTCACATGGGCCCCAAAGAGGCACTCATGAAAGTTAATGAATCTATTGCCAGATTCGCAAAATTACAGCCATCTCGAGAAGAACCTGGCAAGAAACTCGGCGGCGCATTTTTTTTTTTTTAAACATTCTTAATTTCTAATACATAATTTTCTTAACCTAGGTGTTATTATGGTAGTCGCTAGAAAGAGCCTGTGCAGTTTCCCTCCATGCATCCTTGTCATTAATATAGTCTGTGGTCTTATAATAAGCTTTCTTAATTAATGCCCGTTTTATTACAGATTTGAACTTTCCCAGTGGTAGTTCAGTTACGATTTTAGGAATTCTATTGTAAAATCTAACCCCATTTGCCATAAAAGATTTATTCGTTTTGCTTAATCTAAATGCGCGCACTGTAATTTTATGCTTATATCTAGTATGTATTAAGATTGTGTGCGTCGCTTCTTAATTTATATTTACTAATATTTGTGCAAACATGCATAATATTTTCAAAGATGTAAAGCGAAGGCATGGTAAGTATGCCTGTTTCTTTAAAGAATTCCCTGAGAGATTCGCGCGGACCCATATCATATATTGCACGAACCGCTCTCTTTTGTAGAATAAAAATTGTTTCAACATCGGCAGCAGGTCCCCATAGCAAGATTCCGTAACTCATCAAACTATGAAAGTATCCAAAGTAAACCAGCCTTGCCGTCGCTACATCAGTCAGTTGTCTAATTTTACGGATTGCAAAAGCAGCGGAACTCAAGCGACCTGCAAGCACATCAATATGAGGACCCCACTGCAGTTTTGAGTCCATAGTCAGACCTAAGTATATATAAGAAGACCTAGAATATTTTATAAGTAAGATCCATATCTCACAGTATACGCTGGAGTTATGTGGTATCCACGAAAGAGAAACAGCCACAAGGAAGCAAAATATACAATTTGGGTAATAGAAAATGACATATTTTTCTAGTATTTTCATTTAAAAACCTAACAACTGAAGCGTTTTTAATGAAATGTCAATCAGACCAAATTGAATATTAAACAAAAAAGAAACAAATCGGTATATCCAATATGAGAAACTCCTCCATTTATTGAAAGCGGTTCACCGGGCAACAGTACATACCATTATTTATTCACAAAAACAAAAACAATATTTAGCTTCTATTGTATTTCTTAAAAAAATGGTTATGAATATTAAATGTACTGGTAAGTATTTATAATTGAAAATATTTTTTTCTAAATGTTGAATCGATCTTAGCGCCATCTAGGTTACTTCACAAAAGCGTTTATAAATAGTTCCGCTACTCGTTAATAGATGTCACTACAAAAATTTTACCATTAGGTCTATAGATCAAGGATTTTGCTCCCATGAACTGCTCGTTGGCTAAGTGGGGTAGATGAGTGGCTTTCACCTTATAAGCAGGGGTATCGGGTTCGATTCCCTAATGTAACACTAGTTTTCTCCCCTAGGAAAGTTTGCGTTTCTGGATTGCGTTGTGTATGCGTGTGTGATGTGAATATTTCCAGCACCAACGACTTAAGTCATCAAACTTTGTGTGGGGCTGTAAGTGTGAAAGCGTTTATGTTTATCTAAAACCTTATGTTTGATTCCTACCTCGATGCTCTAGAATACTCTAGATTTATAATAAAGCCATCTTTGATTGGTCTTGAAAATTTATGAAATACTACCGACCATCTTATAACTAGCAATCAAATAGTTTCGCTATTCGATCCTAGATGTCACGAAAAAGTATTACTAAATCGAGTCAAAAGTTCCGAAGTTTTTACATTGATTTAGCATGTCTTGGACCGTTATAGATATCAGTCTAAAGCTTGCTTGTCGGTTCTGAAATGGAATGTGAATATCTTCTTCTAGCGGTTGGATTGTTCCTCTTCTCATTTATTAAGTTTATACAGGTTGGCTAAACATCCTGAACTGGCTGTTTCTGATAAACTCAAATTCACCGAAGACCACGAATGCAAGATCCCGATTCTTGAAATCTTTAATACTAACGCTCTTCATTTCAATTTATCCAGCATTAATTTTATTCAACAAGCTAGGGCTTATGAATAAAATAATTAAATTAGGTTTATTAATAGCAAAACACAAACAGCTTTTTGGTATTTTACACATTTTAGTACCTGGATGACCGAACTTTGCTCGTCAAAACGACGTTTTCTAAAAATTTAACCTAACTAGATCGATTTATCGCCCCCGAAACCCCGAAATTTCACAAAAATCGTTGGAGCCGTTTCCGAGATTCAGATTATTTACAATTCTTGTATATATATGTACACATATATATACAAGAATTGCTCGTTTAAAGATATTAGGTAGATAATAATAATTGATAAGTTTTTGATTGACTTACCGGTTCACTCAAAGCGTTTCGCTTCTACGTTTATCACCCGTACTGCGAGAGAACTCATTACCTTCGTCCTTGTTCCCGAATGGAATTTACGTTAAGAGTGAATAGGAACACTTCGTTCACTTTAATGACACATACATACATACGTCTTTGTTCCCCGAACGGTATAATCTGGGAGTCTTCAAGTCTCGATTGAATAGGTATCTTCAAGGCAAGCATGTCACACCTTCGGCCGCATCATCGCTTTCCATCAGGTGAGATAGTGGTCAAATGCTTGCCTATTCAACATAAAAAAAAAAATACATACAAACATTTATTTAAAAGTACTTCTAACTTACTGCTCAGACATATTTTAATTTATCAACTCTGATGGGAGAGAACATTTAAACGCTTTCACACTCACAGCCCCTCACTAAGTTCGATGACTTGTGCCGTGGGTGCCGGAAACATTCACATCACATACACAATCACAACCAGAACTAGAAACACAAATTATCCTTGGGGGAGAAACCTAGTGTTCCCGCCGGGAATCGAAACCAATACTTCTGGGCTGTGCGTGTGAAAGCGTTTATGTTTATGTTACGACCCAGTTGGTGCAGTCGACAGGTCCGCCCTCTGCGCCGTGGGTCCTGGGTTCGATTCCCGGCAGGACCACAAAGCAAAAACTTCCCAAGGGATATTTGTGCTTCTGATTCTGGGTGTAATGTGTGTGATGTGAATGTTTCCGGCACCCACGATACAAGTCTTTAAGCTTATTGTGAGGCTGTGAGTGTGAATGCGTTTGTTTGTTTGTTAGTAGTTAGTAGTTAAAATAAAACTACATAAATATACGCTAAAATCTTTATTATTAACAATGATATACTCTACAAGTTATAATAGACTTTATTATAAATTAAAACACACTACATATTGACGACTTTAAACGCACTGTAATATTTGTTACACTCACAGTCAAACTGTCGATTATTTCTATGTATTTATTTTATTCATCGATAATTTAGTAGCAATAATTCATATTGGCTTGTGTTTAAACACCGCCCAAAAAAGTACCTATTTTACTACCAAAAAAAATCTAAACGGTTACCAAAATGGATAAATGGTCACCGAATTACGTCGGATAAATTGTCACCAAATTACGTTTCCAAAAATATTATGAAATAAATACATTTTTTCGTATTATAAATATTTTTGTATTAATTATTTTAAAAAATAACCTTAACCTACTGTTATCCGATTCGGTTCTGTCACAGGAATTTTTATTTTAGGAAACGTAATTTGGTGACCATTTATCGATTTTGGTAACCGTTTAGAATTTTTGGTGGCCGTCTAAATTATACCCATTCATATTTTGTTTCTGTACGATATCTTACTTACTAACTATTATTATTATGATATTGGTAACTATATAAATCACAAAAATAAATCTAAAATTATATGTGTTATTGAAGTGGTACTTTATATGGGAGGGCTTTGAAATTCCGGTCAGCAACCTTTTTGTGTGACGAAAAGTAGTGGGGGTAAACACTGAGATGAATAATAAAAATGTTTCCCTGTGATACAAAAGTTTCACTTTCCTTATCGCGCGTTGCGAAAGGGGGCTAGACGGAAAAAATTAAGACCAAAAGTTGTAACGACACTTTTTGCTATAGTTGTAAGCCATACCACGTTCTCGTCCGATCACAGAAGTTAAGCAACGTCGGGCGCGGTCAGTACTTGGATGGGTGACCGCCTGGGAACACCGCGTGATGTTGGTTTTTGCATGTTTCTTTTAATTTTGGAACGAAAGTTCCTTATCGCGAGTTGCGAAAGGGGGCTAGACGGAAATTGAACTTCGTTCCATCTGGGTGTCCCTTGACACCTCTCAAGTTTTTTTTTGTTACTTTATCGACCTACAAGCAAATGTACTTCGGATCTAATACAAACTTCACTAAATAAGTGTACCGGTAAATCTATACATACGTAAATGATTATAAACAAACTAAAACAGTTTAAGAGGGTTTATTCCTTTTGTATTCTCTCTCGCTCGCACATTTCAATATTTTTAATAAATACAGATAGATAGATAGATAGATAACGCTTTATTGTCACACCTTACATAAATCACACAAAAAAAAATAGTGTACAATCGGCGGTCTTATCGCTAAAAACGATCTCTCCCAGACAACCTTCAGATAGAGAAGATTTTAAATAATTCGGTGAAACGGGGGTGTAAATACAAGTTTAGTAAAAAAAAATTATATAAATATAAAAATATAAAGTAAGGTGTATATATACATACTTGAACTAAATACATTCTATAAGGCAATACTTATGAATACATATGTTTATAATATAAATACATATATACAACATATTAAAATGGCTACGTGTGTTTTTGAAAATGTTTTCAACCAACTATATGGACATCAATACAAGGATGTTTCCTCCATTTCGCTATCATATCCTCAAAAAGATGAGAAAAAACAGAGTTCACAAATTTCAATGTGTTTTTCACGCTTTCTTCGTTTAAGGATATGAATGTACCGCGTACCAGCTTGAAGCTCTTGAGTCCATCGACCGACGAGCGAAGACTCATTGGCGATGATAAGCTAGTTGAGTCTAAATTGTAGTCTCTGTCAACGACGTAAAGTCGCAAACCAATCGGTATTTTATCGATTACATAACAATCTAGGATTTTTTTTTAATTATGCGCCGAAGAGTATTGTGCCAGGTTCTTCTAGCTGTAATTTTGAGATTCTGGCAGTAGAATCATTAAAACTTTCATGAGTGCCTCTTTGGGGCCATGTGAATAAACGATTTTGATATTATTTGTAGAAGAGAAGATTAATACATTGTTGATGGTATGCTTTTGTATCATTGGTATTCTTGTACTGGTTCCATCGGTCAGGCAACGTGTTAACCTTCTAGTAAATTAATTAAATGTTTAAGTACATATATTTATAGTTTTAATTAGTTTTAGATATTATTGCTACTATATTTGCGATGCACATAAACTTTCTTTGATATATTTATTTATGTACAATGTTTTATGGTATTGGAAATAAAAACTACTTTGAAACCGCGTGTTTGGTATCAAACAATTTAATACAGTTTCCTATTATGGGATCATTCTAATATGGGATCTTTCTAATATGGGACGGTGGGCTTAACTAGGTTAAGACTTGGTTCGACAAATTTTGATAAATAAAAATCAATGATAAGGAAAATTAAGAAAACAACATTTTCACATAAATAACATTTCAATATTTCACATAGCGTGAAATATTAAAATTGTATTTACTATTTTTTTATGATAAAACGAGCAAGAAATTCGCTTTATTGTAATGTATATTGAGGTAACCCAAAAAATTTTAATAATGCACGCCCTTTTGCATTATTATTTTTTAATTGAAATTTATTTGCAAAATCCATATAAATTAACAAAAATGATATTAAAATGTTTTACTGGATTTAGTTTTGCTGTAAGAATAAATTGTGCTCTTTGTGTTTATAGTATTTAGTAACTATTATTTGTATATTTTTTTAAATATTTTTGGTTTGGGGCCATTTATAAGAATTTTAATTGTTTTTTCTTAAATCAATTAACTTCTACAATACTAAACACGCGGTTGTCTATCTCGGAGAAAAATCCAACTTTTTCATCGTATTGGGAATTAAAAGACGAATAAGAGATGTATTGCTATCTCTTTCCCGCTTTTTAAGTTTCTTACGCGAGTGACTGAGACAGCATACTTTCGCAAGCAATTGAATTCTACTACATTTATTATATTATTTATTTTGACATGGTTGTTTAAATGAAAAAGTAGGATTTTCTGAACTATTATTTATATTTTGATTTGTATTATTATATAATTAAAGTTATGTTTCTCTATATTTTTTCAGTTATTATTATTATTTTTGTGATACAGACATGTTAATTAACTTAATCTATATGGTAACAATTAGTGAAAATATTTAAAAATTATTAAATTGCTAATTTAAAGTAAATAATATTATAATAATGCTAACTTATAAACTCGAAATAAATTTTAAATCTGTAAATTTTTTAAATTAATTAAGGATTTTTTTATGACATATGAAATAATCCAAAAATATTACCAATTTATTCAACTTAAAATATTTGAATAAAACTGTAGTATAAGCTTAAATAACAAAAAACAATTTTAAATATTTTCACAAAATGCACACAAGCAAAAATCAACCTTAATAAGTAAAACTTAACGAATAGGTGTAATAAATTAATATTGTATAGTGATATTTTTTTTCATACTGACTAAAATTTAAGGCGTTTGTAAAATAAATAAATTTGAAAATTATAAAAATCTAAATATTAGTTAAATATCACTATACAATATTTTTCGACTATATTTAAGTATGAGACGCAAACAATATTTTTTATTTATATCTTACAAATTTCAATCAAATTATTGACGGTAAAAAGAAAATTATAAATAAAAATGTTTTTTTTTATATTGAAAATCATGCAACTATATAAACAGTAGCCCAATTTGGAACAAAACATTTTTTTTTATTGACAGTAAAAAGAAAATTAAATATTTATTTTTATTTTGAAAATAATGCAACTATATAAACAGTAGCCCAATTTGGAACAAAACTATAATTTTTCCTTTTTTTTTATTTCACGTCTCATACCTAAATAAAAAATATTAATTTAATAATAAACTTATATTTAAATTAAAAACACTCGACGGATCCGCACAGAACTAACAAAAACGTTTTATTTTTAATATTTAATAGTACATATCACTAGATCCCTACTGACGTAGATTGTATAGTCCATTGTTGGTGATAAAACTATATGAAAAAGCTTTAAAAAAACATTAAATGTAAAAAATAAGTATCTTTTATTTGTGATAGGTTAGAGTTTGACTATATTACAGTGACGATGTGGTCGATGGTGGTAAACACACACACATATATATATATATATATACATAAACCAATTGACGTTTGTTACTCTCACAAAAACACGATAACGACTTGACCGATTTGACTGATTTTTTTTTTGTTGGGTCCGTAATTTGTATGTAATTTTTTTTTGATCCACTGGAAACTGCACCCGGGAGAAACCGGGGCGGATCGATTGTTTTTTATTATTATTTCTCAGTACATTTCAACCGACTTCGCCTCCTATATCTGCGGCTTCCTATATTTTTATGGGACCAACTAGAAAATATACCGTACCACCACGAGAGACTGGATATTGGGTCTTACCTTATGAGGTACAAGATTAAGACGAATTGATAACCTACTATTTTGCATGTCGGTTAGAAATGAGATTATTTTAAACCAACTATAGAAAAAAAGAGGGTATGTATGTTTGTTTGTAATTTAGTTTCATGTTATAAAATATATTGTATGTTATTTTTTTTAATTGAGACTCAGTCCCCATACGTTCTATGCGTAGCTTACCACCATCGACTACGTCATCAAGAAGCAGTTGAAATTGAGGTTTTTTTTTTAAATTTTGACCATGTGCAAAATTAAAATTTTTTTTTTTATGTCAACTTTGCTCGATCTCTCGTATATCTCCAAAACAGCTATGATTTTAAATCATTTTCACAAAACGGCTGAACCAATTTCGATGCTATTCCACACAGTTGTATCACGAACAACAAACGTGTATATTACACAAAAATGACTAGTTCCGTTCCCGTGAGATCTCGCTCCGCACGGCTCCGCGTATTGTCATAGAGTCCGTGACAGACGGACAGACCGCCGCACGTACAGAAAACTGTCCAAAGTCAAACGAGGATTTATTTGAACGTGGCGCGTAAAGAGAATACATACAAACCGAATCTGGAAATGAAATCATTAACTTTGATGAGTGCCTCTTTGGGGTCCAGATGAAAAAACAACATTGAAAATTAAAATATTGATTACTTTTGATTTATTTATCACACGAGTATTGTAAAGTCGAAAGTTTGTGTTTTAGTATGTTTGTTACTTCTTTACTCTCAAACGGCTGGACCAATTTTGATGAAATTTGGTTTGGAGGTAGTTTAGAGTAATAATTCAGGGTGTCAGCTACCCCCATACCAAACTTCATGAATATTGGTCAAGCAGTTTGAACGTGAAGAAGTAACAAACACATTCAAAATCTTTCACCTTTATAATATTAGTGTGATACACTATAATATACTTTATTATACAAATAAACATAAATATAGACGCTTTAACACACACAGCCCCACGCTACGTTCGATGACTTGTGTCGTGGGTGCCGGAAACATTCACATCACACACAATCATAACTAGAACCAGAAACACAAATTTTCCTTGGGGAGAAAACTTGTGTTCCCGCCGGGAATCGAACCCGATACCCCTGTTTCGAAGGCGAACGCAAGGTAGCCAAGGAGCAGTTCAAAATATAGATAGATACATACAAATACAAATATAATATATATCTTCTATACTCATATTATAAAGAGGTAAAGTTTATGAGGTTGTAGGGGGTAATCTCTGGATCTACTGAACCGATTTTGAAAATTCTTTTACCAATAGAAAGCCACGTTATTTGTGAGTGCCATACGCTGTTTTTTTTTACCCGGGGGAAGCTGGGTAGGTCACCTAGTTATATATAAACATACGCTCTATCCGCTACGTTCAAACCAATCCCTGTAAAATGTGCTTATGTAAACTGACCGATTTAAAATTGACAGATAAATAGTCGCTTTTTTCTGTGTGTGTGAATGTGTATGCTAAATTGACAGTTATGTTTGACAGTTGTGTTTGACGGTTATGTTTGACAGTTATGTTGACAGTTATGTTTGACAGTTGTTTGACAGTTGTTTGACAGTTGTTTGACAGTTGTTTGACAGTTATGTTAGACAGTTTTAGCGCCGCGGTCTAGTGTCAGGATGCGGCCGCCGTGGCTGGTTCAATGCTGAAAAGAGACAAAAGATATTTAAATAAAATTGGAATGGCGTCGTTGGTTACATTTCTGTTTTGTACGCTGCGGGCGCTTGGTTCGATTCCCGTTGGAAACACAAGTTTTATCTCCACGACTTTTGTGGTTCTGGGTATGATTTTGTGTGTCACGTAATTGTTTTTGGCACCCACGATACAAGCCTTTGTACTTAGCGTGGGGCTGTGAGAAGTTGAACTGCCAGTTGGCTTAGTTGGGTAAGCATTTGCTTTCAAAGCAGGGGTATCAGGTTCGAATCCCGACGGGAACGCAATATTCTCCCCGAGGCACATTTGTGTTTCTGGTTCCGGGTGTGATTGTGTGTGTGATATGAATGTTTCCGGCACCCACGATACAAGTCTTTGACTCAAGTCAAGTTTAAGAACTTGGTGTGGGGCTGTGAGTGTGAAAGCGTTAATGTATTGTTGAGAACTTATTACCTGGGTGTACGGGCGCAGGGGATCGTCTGCACCAAGTGCTCGGAGACATCTGCAGGAAAATTTGGGATTTAATTATATTAAATTAATAGATCGAAAATATTGGCAACCCTAAAAATATATTGAACAAGTTGTTCGCGCCGAACTGAGATCTCGCGCCTACATTCTGCCTCATAGAGAAAATCTTTTGAGGTTACTTGCTTCTAACTTTTTTTCTATATGATAATTGTTTGATTTCTGTATTTGTTGCTCAACTACAGGATAAAACGGATATTATACGTAAGTTTCAGCGTTCAGTGTGAAGCCGTTTTTGAGATAGACCCCGGGACAAAATAGGTCTAAAAACAGTGACTTTCTTGGCCTACCAAATCGTTATTTTCCAACATAGATTGTTTTTAAAACCAGTTTCGTACTCTACTTGTCAAGCCTTTTTCAACGATTCTTTACAAAGGTCGATAAAAAATTCTACTCATATTATAAATCCGAAAGTTTGTGTGTAAGTATGTTTGTTCCCTCTTCACGCTTAAACGAAATTTGGAATGAACATAGTTTATACCTAGGATTAACACATAGGCTACTTTTTAACTTGATAATAGCGGGCATAGCCGCGGGGCATGGCTAGTAAAAAATATTTTGCTCCCCGCTTACATATATGGGAGCCCCTTAATATTTTCATTTATATAATTTAAATGTCATTTCTGGCTTTGGACCGTAGTTTTACATATTCTATGAGAATTTGAAATCATTCGCTTATATGGTTTAGACGCTAGATGCCTCTGACAGGCGGACGGACGGACAAAGTGCTGATATGACTGACCTGTCGGAACAGGCAGGGTCGGTATGGCAGCGTGACCGGATTCATCCGTTGTCGAGGCTCGAACTTCCGATCGCCGTCGCTCCTCCCATTCACGTCTTGGCGGTCGGGTCTGTACCTATCGAAAACAAATATATACAATTTTTAAAGGAATAAGTCCTAACAAGTAAAATTTACTTAACACCAAATAATTCGACGATAAAATGATTTATCTAATATCTTTAAACGAGCAATTCTTGTATATATATGTGTAATCAGGATCTCGGAAACGGCTCCAACGATTTTCATGAAAGTTACAGATTAGGGGTTTTTCGGCCCAAGGAATCGATTTATCAACGTTCCAGGTCCGAGATATGCTCGGTTCCCAAACTGCATTTGAAAAACCGGGTTAAAGAAACTATCAGCGCCATCTATTACGCCATGACCGATGTAAAAAACTGTTTCTACTCGACACTAGATGGAGCTTTCTGAGGCTACAAATTCAAACACATTCTACCAAATATCATCCGGATATTATTATATTAAAGTGTAAAATAATTATATATTATATTAATTATTTTACACTTTTTTGTTAAAATCTTTACAATTGCTTTTTTTTATACTAGATATCTAGTATAAAAAAAAAAACAATCGCCATTGAGTCTTTTATTTTTAAATGCTATAAAGATTTGAATTTGAATTCTTCTGTACGTGTGAGACTGTACTTTTCCTAAACGGCTGGACCGATTTTGATGTCATTGGTTGTGTATAGTGGAATAGAGTAGAGAAGAGAAGTATTTAGTACTTTCCATCAGGTGAGATTGTGGTCAAATGCTTGCCTATCAGGCATAAAAAAAAAAAAGTATGATTTATGTTTACAATTCGATAAACAATGTTTTTTTTTTAATATATAGATAGATAGATTACGGGACAGGTGAAACTAAATAAAAGCGTGTAAAATAAAATATTTTTAGTGTTCCGTACCCAAAGGGTAAAGACGGGACCCTATTACTGAGACTTCGCTATCCGTCCATCCGTCCGTCTGTCACCAGGCTGTATCTTAAGAACGGTGACAGCTAGACAGTTGAAATTTTCACAGATGATGTATTTCTATTCCCGCTATAACAACAAATACTAAAAATAAAATAAATATTTAAGGGGGGCTCTCATACAACAAACTTGATTTTTTATAGATAATGGTTCGGACGAGAATGAAACGGATCACTTCGTGCGCGAGTCCGACTCGCACTTGGCCGGTTTTTTTTACATACCCTTGTGTCCTGTCCTGCGGTTTATCTTGGTCCCTGTCGAAGCGACGGCGATAGTTGTAGTCGCTCCTGTCGCGATCGAACCGGTTGTACGTTTGGTTCGTAAATGTGCGTTTTTCTTGATGATCTGTGAATTATTAGAATCACACTTATATTATAAATCCGAAAGTTTGTGCAAGTGTGTATATGTGTAAGTAATTCTGTTTTCTCTTTACACTGCAAAGGCTGAATGGATTTGGATGGAATTTGGAATGTACATAGCTTATACCTAGGATTAACACTTACAAGGGTTATTTAACATAAACGCTTTCACACTCACAGCCCCACATTAAATTCAATGACTTGTGTCGTGGGTGCCGGAAACATTCACATCACACACACAATCACAACCAGAACCAGAAACACAAATTTTCCTTGGGGAGAAAACTTGTGTTCCCGCCGGGAATCGAACCCGATACCCCTGCTTAGAAGGCGAACGCTCACCTAACTTAGCCAACGGATAGTTCAATTCAAGTTATTGCTTTTGTCTTCTCTCTCGCTCGCACAATTCGATATTTTTAATAAATACAATTATGTACGTTTATTTTTAAAAATGTTTTCAACTAATTATATGGAAATTAGTACATAAGTAATTTTATACAATTTTATAATAAAATTACTTGTCTCGTGGGTGCCGACATTCACATCACACACAATCACAACCAGAAACACAAATTTCCCTCGAAGAGAAAATTCGTTCAGGGAATCGAACCCGTTACCCGCTGCTTATAAAGCAGACGCGCCAACTGCGGCACATTACTTACATGTATTCTTAGCTTGCATATTCCTCAACGAGTTGATGATGGCCCGCGCCGCTGTACTCAGCTGGGTCTCGTCATTTGGCCTTCTAAAAAACGAAGACATGACGATAGTTCCGAAATATAAACTAGATGGCGCTTACAACAACAATCCTGACAATCCTGGACTCTAATCATAAATATTCTACATTTCGAACTTCAAACTAACTTTTATGTCAATAAAACGTAGTCTATGATAGTCAGGGATAGTCTAGCTATCTATTAGTGAAAGAATTTTCCGAATGAGATCAATAGATTCAGAGATTACCTCATACAAACAAACGATCAAACTTTACCTCTTTATAATATTGTAGTATTGATGTTTATCGATATAGATAAACATATAATTAAAACGGTTGATATAAGTGTAGTCTAAATTTACGACGTGTTCTTTAGCTCCAATATTTATCGACAACGATAAAAACATATTGAAAGAAGTAAATAAAATATATGGTTGGAATGAAAGTTCCAAAGCGCTCGTCGCAAGTATGATAACTATAGAAATTTTAAGATTCATCATTAAAAAATAGGATGACTCATCCTGATGAAGCACAACTAATTTGTCCGAAACTAGTCGACTACAAAGTAAGTCGAAATTTTCGTGTTTTAAGCCGAATATAACATTTAAACATATTGGAAGATTAGTTCCAAAATCTAAACTAGATGGCGCTAAAAGTCATCAGAAGTTTGATAAGGTTAAATTAGAAGACTAGTTCCAAAATCTTAACTAGATGGCGCTAAAAGTCATCAGAAGTTTGAAAGGTTAAATTAGAAGACTAGTTCTAAAATCTTAACTAGATGGCGCTTACCCATGGCTAAACTGTTGATGATACTGCGGCGGACAGCTGCCTAGTATACCGTTCCCGCTGTTCCGTCGCCACTCGTTCTGTCTCGCTCCCCCGGTGTTCAAAACTGACATTTGTTCTTTTATCTGCTGGATTTTGACAGCTATTTCTGTTGAATTTTGTCTGCAACAACATTAAAGAATAATTGACAGTTTTTTAGTAATATAAAAACAAATCTATGTGGGTAGGATCAATTGAATGAAAATCTTTGACACCTATCTTTGAAAACTGAAATTTAGCTTAACCTAGGTTTAAAAGTTGTTGTTTGAAAGACTCGATGTATAATAATCCTTGCGGCTATTTGCCCGACTCTCAATTTCTCTATAAAATTAAATTTTATTAACAAATTATTTAATAACTTAGCAAAAAACAAGTAGGTAATAAATAAAATAACCTCAAACCATAGGTATCATCATTAACCTTGTATCCCTTTGCTCCTTTCTTGCGCCTTCGGAGACCCTTACTGCAAAATTATAATGCAAAGAGCCGTAGCATTTATTCACTTGAAGAAAAAAAAATTATATCGTTTCCCGCACCTGATGAATGTTTTTTTTCTTTCTCACCGGCAAATTCTAAGTGAATAAAGTTTCGTGTGTTCTCGATAGCTTTACGATAGCCAGCCTTCAAGCTAATGTTTAACGGTTTTTTATCGGATACATTTCGGAGTGTGCCTAGGAACTGCACGATCTAGTTCCCCCATCCCCGTTCTATCATCAGACAAGCAGATAAACTGCTAAGCGACACCGCTATATGGTAGACATTCCACAAATGCGCACTAAGCGTTTTGCTTCCACATACAATGTGCGAACTGTAAAGGAATGGAACTCCTTGCCTGAGTCGGTGTTTCCTGATGAAAACAATATGAGTCTTCAAGTCGTGAGTGAACAGGTATCTTCTAGGCAAGCTTGCTCCATCGTCGACCACATCGTCGCCTACGTAGGTTAGATTATGGTTAAAAGTTTGCCAATCTTGAATAAAAAATAATAATAATAATGTCAAAGCAAGGAACGTGCTCGCGATTTTCATACCAAATGTCTCAAGTAAACGTGACGATACGAAGGCGATAGGAGAGTTGTCATAAGCGTTCGTGTTGCCGAATTTAGTTCAATTTACGCACTGTAGAGGCGCTGATAAAATCCTACTATATTATAAACGCGGAAGTTTGTAAGAATGTATGGATGTATGTTTGTTACTCTTTCACGCAAAAACTACTGAATGGATTTTGATGAAACTTTACAATAATATAGCTTACACATCAGAATAATACATAGGATATAATTTATAAAGATACAGTGTGAATTATCCAAAATATAACGATAAGTGTCAAGTAAGTAGGAAAAAAATCAGCCACCTGCGAGCTATTCTGGCGTGCGCTGCAAAAACCGTTGGAGTTACACGTATATAATGTATAATGGAAATGGTTATCTTAAATAGTCCTACAAAAAAGCCCGCGACAGCATATATCTATCTTTTATGTGTAAGCTATTATCGCCAAAATGGTGAACCATAAATACAATAACTTCATGATTTGTAATTTGTTGGATTTGTCTCCGTCCCTCATAGCAGAATAATATAAAAATATTGAAAAATTTACGAAATAATAAAATACGTTCTATCATCATTATCACAAATTTCCATCACCACGCGGGTGAAACCGCGGGGCGCAGCTAGTTTCATAAAAATTGTAGACGTTTGTTTGTTTGTTTTGTTATCGATACGAATTCCCACAAGTTATTCGTGATTTGACGACAAAATTGGCGCAGTGGACAGGTGTCTGCCCTCTGCGCCGTGGGTCCTGGGTTCGATTCCCGGCAGGAGCACAAATTCCTTCCCAAGGGATATTTGTGCTTCTGGTTCTGGGTGTAATGTGTGTGTGATGGAATGTTTCCGGCACCCGCGATACAAGTCTTTGAACTTAGTGTGGGGCTGTGAGTGTGAATGTGTTTGGTTTTTTTTTTAATTGGGGCAAATATTAAAGAAGTCCTTACCGGGTGATTTCTTTTTCTTCCATCTTCTTGTCGTACTGCGAGCGCGGCGTGTCGCGGGGGGTGGGGGTGGGGGAGCTCCGTTTCCGGGAGATCGCTTCCGGCTTGTTCTCTAGTACTGGGTACACTGGCTGGCACATCGGGTACGCTTGTGGTACCACCTGTAAAAAAAAGATTTTATGAAGGAACTAGCGATCCGCCCCGGCTTCGCCCGGGTGTGATAAATGAAGACCCGCTCGACCGATTTTGTGCAAACTTCACATAATCCATCTACTAAATAGTCCGAACAAAGCCTAAACATTTGGTTTGGATAGGTGAGCCCGTTCTTGAGTTATAAAATAACAACGAAAAGTGGCATTGATTTTTATATATACCGCCATGGGTAAGTAGTGCACAATACTGCAGGGGGTGGTTTGGGATCGATAACTGAGCAAATTAAAAAAAAAAAAAAAATATTTTTTCAATTTTTATTTTTTAACCTGCAGGCAGTACTTATTTACCTCATAATAATTATTATAATAATTATTATGAGGTAAATAAGTCCTGAACCGCCGAGAGGTCACACTGAAATGTGACCTCTCTTCACATGTTAGTTCAATGACCCCGTAGCACTCGTAGCACTCACCTACTCTGGAAGCTATTGTTGTAGCGGCCGTCTACGGAGGGCCATACTTTCCTTGACAATTATTACTGAACTGCCAGCAGGTCAGTCGATAAAAAATTGAAAAAAAAATATTTTTTTTTTATTTTTTTTATTTGCTCAGTTGTCAATTCCAAACCACCCCCTGCAGTATTGTGCACTACTTACCCATGGCGGTATATATAGATTATGGAACTCCTTGCCTGAGACGGTGTTTCCTGATGAGTACAATATGGGAGTCTTCAAGTCTTATGAATAGTTATCTTCTAAGTTTGCTCCATCACCGATCACATCGTCGTTACCATCAGGTAAGATGTTGGTCAAAAGTTCGCCTGTCTCGAATACAATAATTTAAACGTAAGCAATTAGAAAAAACCTACTTCACCGCTTATATTTTGGTTTTGGCTTGATCGATTTCGATAAAATTTATATGGGACCACCTCTGAAGTATAATAATCTACCAAACAAAAAAAGAATTTTGATAATCGGTCCACAAATGGGGGAGAAATCGGTGAACATACTTTAAAAAAAATCATACAGTCGAACATAATACCTCCTCCTGTATCTATTTCGAAATTATTTTTTTTTGAAATATAAAGCTTTCCAATTGGAACTGAAACTTACGTATAATACAGAAATCAAACAATTATTATAAAGAAAAAAGTTATGAGCAATTGCCATCAAAAGTTTTTCTCTATTAGGCAAAATATAGGCGCGAGATCTCAGTTCGGTGCGGACGACTTCATAGTGTCAATGAAGCAATTTAAAAAAATGTTGTGTAAGTACTTACTTGTGGGTACAGCACGTTGTAGTGTGTATAATGTTGTGTAAGTACTTACTTGTGGGTACAGCACGTTGTAGTGTGTATAATGTTGTGTAAGTACTTACTTGTGGGTACAGCACGTTGTAGTGTGTATAATGTTGTGTAAGTACTTACTTGTGGGTACAGCACGTTGTAGTGTGTATAATGTTGTGTAAGTACTTACTTGTGGCCATTGTGGGTACAGCACGTTGTAGTGTGTATAATGTTGTGTAAGTACTTACTTGTGGGTACAGCACGTTGTAGTGTGTATAATGTTGTGTAAGTACTTACTTGTGGCCATTGTGGGTACAGCACGTTGTAGTGTGTATAATGTTGTGTAAGTACTTACTTGTGGGTACAGCACGTTGTAGTGTGTATAATGTTGTGTTAGTACTTACTTGTGGGTACAGCACGTTGTAGTGTGTATAATGTTGTGTAAGTACTTACTTGTGGGTACAGCGCGTTGTAGTGTGTATAATGTTGTGTAAGTACTTACTTGTGGGTACAGCACGTTGTAGTATGTATAATGTTGTGTAAGTACTTACTTGTGGGTACAGCACGTTGTAGTGTGTATAATGTTGTGTAAGTACTTACTTGTGGGTACAGCACGTTGTAGTGTGTATAATGTTGTGTAAGTACTTACTTGTGGGTACAGCACGTTGTTGTGTGTATAATGTTGTGTAAGTACTTACTTGTGGGTACAGCACGTTGTAGTGTGTATAATGTTGTGTAAGTACTTACTTGTGGGTACAGCACGTTGTAGTGTGTATAATGGTGTGGATACACGACGGGACACATTTCGTAGAGCTTCGGCGCAACATTTTGCATCTGTGTCCATTGTACAGGCTCCTGATATTGGACCTGTGGAGTGGAAAAGTTACAAGGCACTGTCAAACGTCATCCATTTATCGTTGACATACCTCCAGTTCGCTCGAAGCGTTTCACTTTAACGTACAGAGAAGGAGTGGAACTCATTGCCTGCGTCTATGTTCCCCGAACGGTACAATCTGGGTGTCTTCAAGTTTAGAGCGAATAGGTATCTTCTAGGCAAGCATGTCTCATCTTCGGCCGCATCGGGAACTCAAGTTTTCTACCCAAGGGAAATTTGTGTTTCTGGTTTTGCGTGTAATGCATAATAAACATCAAGATTAACATTAACAATTTTCATTGATTTTTTAATCAATACCTTAATAGTGATAGGGTTTCGTTTGCACCCTTAGTGTACGCCACCGCAAATAACTTACCGGGTATTGTGGCATAGGTGGCGGGAGTATAATATTGGGGACTTGGTATGCCGGTGGCAACAAAGTTGGTACTGCGGGCACCTCGACTTGATTGTAGCCCACACTGTAACTGGAAATATAATAATTATTGATTGACGACCCAGTTGGCGCAGTGGACAGGTGTCCGCCCTCTGCGCCGTTGGTCCTGGGTTCGATTCCCGGCAGGAGCACAGATCCTTCCCAAGGGATATTTGTGCTTCTGGTTCTGGGTGTAATGTGTGTGTGATGTGAATGTTTCCGGCACCCGCGATACAAGTTTTTGAACTTAGTGTGGGGGCTGTGAGTGTGAAAGCGATTGTTTGTTTGTTATTAATTAATGAAACGGAAACGCATTTATTTAAGAAAAAAATATTGTTACGCCTGATGAGGAAGCATTTGTCCGCTATCAATAATATTATTAAAAAATGATTGTCTGTAAATTCGGTTTACGGACGATAGTTTAACGTGATAACGTCATAAGACGAACGCTTAGGCCGATCGTGCCTCTCTATCGTTTCCAGCGCCCACGACACAAGTCATTGAACTTAGTGTGGGGCTATGAGTGTGAAAGGGAACAAACATACTTACACACTTACACATTTACACACACACTTACACACAAACTTTCGGATTTATAATATTAGTAGGATTATGTTGATCTGAGTGGTTCAGCACTTAATCCTACTAATATCATAAATCCGAAAGTTAGTGTGTAAGTATGTTTGTTCCCTCTTCATGCTTTAACGTCTGAACGGATTTGGATGAAATTTGGAATGTACATAGATTATACCTAGGATTAACACATAGGCTACTTTTTAACTTGATAATAGCGGGTAAAGCCGTAGGGCACGGCTAGTATAAACATAAACGCTTTCACACTCATAGCCTCACACTAAGTTCGATGACTTGTGTCGTGGGCGCTGGAAATACTGTTGAGTGAGATACTGTTCCCTCTTCACGCTATAACGGCTAAATAAACCCGAAAGTTTGTGTGTAGTGTGTAAGTGTGTGTGTACTTACACACACACTTACACACTGACACACAAACTTTCGGATTTATAATATTAGTAGGATTTAGTGCTGAACCACTCAAATCAACATAATAACATATCAAATCGACGACGACCCAGTTGGCGCAGTGGACAGGTGTCCGCCCTCGCGCCGTGGGTCCTGGGTTCGATTCCCGGCAGGTAAGGCTTTGGTTCTGGTTCTGGGTGTAATGTGTGTGTGATGTGAATGTTTCCGGCACCCACGATACAAGTCTTTGAACTTAGTGTGGGGCTGTGAGTGTGAATGCGTTTGTTTGTTTGTTGTTTGTAAATCAACTTAGGCGTACCTTCTCTGCGGGGGCGGATGTTGCAGCTGCGTTGAATCGACGCAACAAGCGGCGGCGTAGTCTACAGGGGCATACGGATATGATGGATCTGCAAGGAATAAACTAAATAAGGGCTTTTTAACAATAGGCTGCGCTTCGATCCGAGCACGATTGTCATCACAGGCGATTATAGAAAGTAGTACGTTTAACGGAGTAAAAATTACGGCGGTTACGCAAGTCACGCGTGCCTTAATTAGGTACTTAAATAATAAAAAATCGACGTTTTCAGGCAAATTCTCAAAGAATAGGAAATAAATCAAAATTTCACGAAAAATCCAATATAATCTCAAACTTTTTCAAGTAAAAATTATGGAATCGTGGAGCGTGGCTAATGGAGAAAAGAGAAAAGTCTGAAAAAATATACTGATTCTATAAATAAATTATACTAATTCCTCCATGACCGTTTTTACCACCTTACAACAAGACAATCTGTCAAACGCCATCCGTTTATGGCACATACATACCTCCAGTACTCTCGAAGCGATTCGCTTTTACGTTTAAATCCGCACGGCGAAAGAGCCATTGTCATTGTCCGCGTCTTTGTTTCCTGAACGGTATAATCTGGGAGTCTTCAAATCTAGAGTGAATAGGTATCTTCTAGGCAAGCATGTTCGGCCGCATCTTCGCTTTCCATCAGGTGAGATAGTGGTCAAGACTTACCAGCATAAAAAAAAACATAATAATCATAACAAAAAAATCTTTAACATAATTTTTTCGATGTTTACGTATATTGGTCCGACACAGGCGTTAATTTCGCCTGCGGTATCGCTCAGCATGCTACATCTTCGGCCGCATCTTCACTTTCCATCAGGTGAGAAGTTCAAATGAATGTCTCAAAAAAATTTGGTTGTCTGTAAAGTCAGTTTACGGAGGATAAGTTTACGTGATAACGTGATAAGACGAACGCTTGGCCGATCGTGCCTCTCTATCGCTTGTTCCGCGCTCTCGCTTGCACGCCTCAGGCGGAACGTGACACTTTTTCGTGCGTGCAGCCGGTGTTCATCGATTTATAAGACGTCATCACGTCAAAATAAATTGTTGTTACTAATAACTCACCGATTCTAAATGTGTTATCGTGCGGCGGCGTCGTCGATATCTGTTTTTGTTCTTCCATCGGTTGCTGCAACATTGGCTGATACATCTGTTGCGGCAGTTGGTCCTGCAACGTAACAAAGACATTTATCATATGTAATTGAAAGCTCGACGCTTACCATCGGGCGAGGGAATTGCTCGTTTCGCGTCTCAGTTAAAAAAAAACATACTCCGAATTACAAATAAATATATTTTCTTCCTATGACTGGGGGTTCAAACACCGCTTCAAGCAATATTTTCAATTTCTATCCTAATAATAATCTTACTTAGATAAAGGGCATAACGTCGGGAGTAGCGTTTAGTGAAACTGCAGCAACACCTCTCAACACCCTTTAGCTATCCACACCAACGTTGCTCCTTATGTCGCCAATGCAGGCGGCCCTTATGGGGAGCCCGTTCAGTGGGTGGCGAGTCACCACCTGCCTACATATTTTTAAATGAGGCGGAATTGGCAGGTGCCGTAGTCTCATGCCATAATCCAGATATTTTATAAACCATCAAATATACAATGCAATACTCTTAAGTTTTTACTCGCATTAGTCACAGTTATTGTCAACCCAATATCATCCATCCCCCAGTCCATAGTTAATAATATATAATTATTGTAAAGGCGTGTGCAAGCATAAAACGGCATCAACTTCTAACGAAGAGATGTCTGTCGTATGCTTGGACACGCCTGATATGATATTATTAAAATGTAATTATACCAAAGGGCCTCTTAGCGTTGGCTACCGCTCCGCTAATGCCTTACAAAGGTCCGGGCATAGACTCGTGAGATTAAATAAATCTTACTAATAATAGCGGGCGAAGCTGCGGAGCACGCCTAGTTAAGTTATAAAGTGGCTCATGTGTGTATGATTGTCATTGCCGCACCACCGATCAATTTTTATTAAACTTTTTTAAATCTCCATCCTAAGGTTGCCTGAAAGAGATCGCTTGTACTGCTATATTGTTATTTTTTCTGTTGTTCATCATCCATCATTATTTTCTTGGTGTGCAATAAAGAGTATTGTATTATATGTGCTATTCTGAAACTTAAACTATCTATATTTTAAATTTCATCAAAATCGGTTTAATTGTCACGAAGATACGTGGTAAGAAACATTCACACACACAAACTTTCCGATTTATAATATTAGTAGGATTAACGCGGACGAAGCCGCTGCGCACGGCTAGATGTTGATAATTTCAATCCTACTCACCATTCGTTGGTTCGTTATATAAGTCGGATACCCTTGTTGCATCGTTGGATACATCACGTTTGTTAGAGACAGTGGACCTGAAATTAAACAAAAAGATAATTAAACGCAAGCAAAGCTTAAAAAAACCGACTTCACCGCTTTATCTTCGGAACCTTGATCAGATTTATTGTATTAAACACGCGTTATTGACGATAACTCAAGAACTAAAAATCAGATCTTGATCAAATTTCAATGGGACTACGAGAAAAGCACCAGCTTTCAAATAATCATCAAAATCGGCTCACAACGAAAGAAGTTATGAGGTAACTTTTGAAGTCGGGTAAACGAGAACATCGTCAAAGTAGTCTACAAAATAGGCATTATTGACGATATTTCAAGAACTACTGATCAGATCTTGATCAAATTTAAATGGGACCAATTAGAAAGCAACATCTTTCAAACTAAAAAAAATTTCAAAATCGGCTCACGTGGAGAGAAGACTGAGGCTAACATACATGAAAAAAATAAAATACAGTCGACTTGAGTACCTCTTCCTTTTTTGGGAAGTCGGTAAAAAATTAAAACTGCTGGTTAGCTTTGTTAGCGCATATTCGCCTTCTAAGCACGGGTATCGGGTTCGATTCCCGGCGGAATATGCACGAGCTGGAGAGGTACAAGTCCAGTCACAAAGAGAGGCTATGATTGGACCGTTGAACTCGAGCTTGAAGGCCGAGTCCAAATGGGGCGAAGCCAATTTGGTTCGATTCAATGCGTCCAAAACACAGGCGTGTCTTTACTCCGCCAAACGGAGTCCTTTTAATTTGTCTCCTACCTTCCAGGATGTGCCAATACCGGTAGCTAACAAGCTTGAGCTTTTTGGCGTTACCTTCTCGTCGAATCTCAACTTTGGCACTTATATCGAAGCCAGAGCTCAACTGGCTGCTAAGAAGCTGGGTATCCTTGCTAAGGTCAGGCAGTACTTCTACTACTAGAACTATCTCACCTGATGGAAAGTGAAGATGCGGCCGAATATAGAACATGCTTGCCTAGAAGGTACCTATTCACTCTAGACTTGAAGACACCCTGATTGTACCGTTCAGGGAACAAAGACGCAGGCAATGAGTTCCACTCCTTCGCTGTACGGATGATGAAAATAGAAGAAAACGCTTCGAGCGAACTGAAGGTATGTCAACCATAAATGGATGACGTTTGACAGTTTGTCTTGTTGTTTGATGGTAAAAAGGGAATGGAGGAATTATATCATGTAACCGTGTAAATTGCCAACTAAAAATGTGTGTTTAAGACCTTCATAACAATCATTAAATAAATATTTTTTTACACTTATTGATTTAATTCTTTATTGTACAAAAAGTACAAAAAGTGGACTTAATGCTAGGGGCATTCTCTACCAGTCAACCACACATGGTAGACGAGAAGAGGGGTGTAGGCGTGCATCAAAAAGGTATAGAGAGGGAGAGAGATACTTACGTATATTTGGGTCCGGCATAGGCGTTACTTTGGCCTGCGGGATCGCTCCTGTCATATTTGACATATCCTGATGGAGGTAGGGGTTCATTTGCGGTGGTGACGTCACTTGTGGCTAGAAAGAGACGAATATATGTCACAGACAACAATTTTGAAAATTTGTTCAATATTAGTTCTCGAAAGTTGGTTCTGAAATGTTGGTATTCTCTTTACGCTGTTTGGACTCGAAAAATCATTTAACTTTCATGAGTGCCTCTTTGGGGTCCATATGAATAAAAGATTTTGATTTTGAATGCGTTCTAAGCAGTGTGTGTTAGGTTCGATTCACGGTTACAAAACAAGTTTTCTCCCTAAAAAAACAACTTTGCCTAGTTCCGATTTTTTTAAACAAACGTATTCACACTCACAGCCCTACATCAAGTTCAAAGACTTGTGTCGTGGGTGCCGGAAACATTCACATCACACACACAATCACACCCAGAACCAGTAACACAAACGTCCCTTGGGAAGTAAATTTGTACTCCTGCCGGGAATCAAACTCAGAATCTACGGCGCAGAAGGCAGAAACCTGTCCACCGGGCTAACTGGGTGATTGTATGTATGGTGTGAATTTTTCCGACACCCACGATAAAACACTTTGAACTTAGTGTGGGGCTGTGAGTGAGTTTAAAGCTTACCTCCTCCGTATTATAAAGTTGTGGATAGTTATAATGCACCATATCTTGACTCATCATTTTCACGATCTCTCTATGATTGGCCGAATCGTAGCCCCTATAGCCCTGCTGTTGGTTCTCGTACTTCTGATTGGTCGGTTCAGAGTGCGTCTCTGGCTTCTGATTGGTCGATCCCGATTTGTGGTTGGTCAGCTCGGTGTGGTTTTGTTGAGATTGGTTTTGGGGTTCGTAAGTTTTCACAGGGCTCGCGAGTTTTGGTGTCTCCTGAAATAATATGCTTATATAATATAACACATTGAATATTAACAGTTTTCTTAGGTCTGATTATGGACTCAAAACTGCAGTGTCCAACCTCATATTGATGTGCTTGCAGGTCGCTTGAGTTCCGCTGCTTTTGCGATCCGTAAAATTAGACAACCGACTGATGTAGCGACGGCAAGGCTGGTTTACTTTGCATATTTACATAGTTTGATGAGTTACGGAATCTTGTTATGGGGATCTGCTGCCGATGTTGAAACTATTTTTATTCTACAAAAGAGAGCGGTTCGTGCAATATATGATATGGGTCCGCGCGAATCTCTCAGGGAATTCTTTAAAGAAACATGCATACTTACCATGCCTTCGCATACATCTTTGAAAATATTATGCATGTTCGCAATAAAAACCGACTCACACAATCTTAATTCTAGATATAAGCATATAATAACGGTGCGCGCTTTTAGATTAATCAAATCGATTTTTTTTTATGACTAATGGGGTTAGATTATACTAATATTATAAATCCAAAAGTTTGTGTATAAGTATGTTTGTTTCCACTTCACGCTGTGACAGAACGGATTCAGATGAAATTTGGAATGTACATAGCTTATGCCTAAGATTAGCACATAGGCTGCTTTTTAGTGCCGAGCGAAGCCACGGGGCGCGGCTAGATTTACAATAAAATTCAAAAAAACATTTTTTTAAGCCCTTCACACTCACAGCTCCACACTATGTTCAAAGACTTGTACAATAAATTTCCAAAAATGTTAACTGAATTACCACTGGGAAAGTTTAAATAAGTAATAAAATAGGAATTAATTAAGAAAGCTTACTATAAAACGATCGACTACATTAATAACAAGGATGCATGGATGCAAACTGCACAAGGGCCTTCTGGCGACTACATAATAGATATATACCTAACACCAAATTTGAGACATCCCGATGTCCGATTGGACTCAAATTTGGTGTATTTATGTATCTTCGGTGACAATACAAAGATATGGTATCATGAAGCTGGTCTGATGATGGAGACGGAAGATGGCCATAGGAACTTCAGAGCTAAACAAGATAAACCCATCAAGTTTGGGCTCGTTTGATTTTTGACAAGTTCTTTGGTTATATATCTTTTTAGTCCTTTTTTTCATTGACAAAAGGTTGACAAAACCGGTAAAAGCTTGTTTATAAAATATCTTTTTCAAGTATTACGAGTTTTTTTATTTTTTTATTCAAGATATGCAAACGTTTGACCGTCATCTCACTAGCACGTTTGTCTAGAAAATGCCTATTCACTCGTGACTTTAAAACTCCCATATTGTATTTATCAGGGAACACAGACTCAGGCAAGGAATTCCACTCCTTTGTAGTCGGCATAATGATGTGGAGGCAAAACGCTTTGTCCGCATTTGTGGAATATCTACCATATAGCGGTGTCGTCTGTCTCGATGTCCGATAATAGAATGGGGATGGGGGAATTAGATTGTGTAATTCCGTTGCACACTCTCCGAAATGTATCCGATAAAATACCGAGAGACTCGCCACCATGCGACGATGCCCTAAGCTCTGAAGTTTTGCTTCAGTTAACTGGTCTCTGTTAATAGTTAATATTATATAGTTAACTATTTATTATTTACAAGCCGTGCCCCGCGGCTTCGCCCGCTATTATCAAGTTAAAAAGTAGCCTATGTGTTAATCCTAGGTATAATATATGTACATTCAAAATTTCATTCAAGTCCGTTCAGTCGTTAAAGCGTGAAGAGGGAACAAACATACTTACACACAAACTTTCGGATTTATAATATTAGTAGGATTAAGTGTTCTGTGTCTGAGCTGTGATTGGTTGTTGACGATACCTTTTCAGCTTTCCCTTCGTGTACAGTTGGGTCGTGCTTCCGACAATCGCAGCAACATTTGTTGCGGCAATCTTCTGTTGTCTGACATTCTGTATCTGTAACAAAACCAAAGTCAAAGTCAAGGTCAAGTATCTATTGAGCAAACTAATTTCATCATTTAAATCTTTTTTAAAAGGAGGTTCTTAATTCGACTGAGTCGAAATTCGATTTCGTCATCCTTATATGGTTGACGTACCTCCGGTTCGCTCGAAGCGTTTTGCTTCTACGTTTATCATCCGTACAGCGAGGGAGTGGAACTTATTGCCTGCGTCTTTGTTTCCCGAACAGTACAATCTGGGTGTCTTCAAGTCTAGAGTGAATAGGTATCTTCTAGGCAAGCGTGTCACATCTTGGGCCGCATCTTCACTTCCCATCAGGTGAGATACTGGTCAATAAGCTCGATGTGTCTTTCACATTAACATCACACACACAAGTCTTGGCCACCGGCCTAAGGTAGCAAGCCTATCGGTATTCTATCGCTTACACTTTGGAGAATGTGCTCAGGAGTTACATGATATAATTCCACCATGCCCTTTTTACCATCTTACAACAAGTCAAACCTTCAAACGTCATCCATTTATGGTTTACATACATCTCCCATCTCACACCGCATCGTCACTATTCACCAGGTGAGATAGTGCTCAAATGCTTGCCTATCATGCATAAAAAAAAACAATCATCAGAACCATAAACACAATTTTCCCTTGAGGAGAAAACTTGTGTTCCCACCGGGAATCGAACCCGATATGTAAAGATTGCTTAATGCCTAGTTTTCTCCCACATTGCAACATTTACTCACCGTTATCCATAAATGAGTGTTGTTTTTCGAGCCGACCTCTGCGTTTCTCGTTGTTCGGGTCGATCTGAGAAACGGAAACATACTTTTTTTTTATTATTGGCTTCGCAATCTTGTGCATTTAGCCAGCGTCAAGTAATAATATATTTCAAGTGATTTTCACATTAAAAGCTCTAGTCACATGTCACAGTCAAAGTCAAGTAAAAGAGTCAAGGTCCAGTCATAGTCAAGTCATGCCCTAGTAAAGTGGTAGAAACTATACTAGTACTTCTATTGGAATTTTGGAGCGAAGGCGAAAATAACGTTTTTCAACTTGGTATCATTTGCCTACACTTATGCACGTTAACTAAGTATTAACGGATAATAATCCACCATTATTACACATTAACACTCGAAGAATCACAGGTTCTGGAAAGTTATACAAAATCAACAACGATACTTTTTCACTTTCGCGGCAAAACGACAAAATAAAAACATACTTCGTACATGGATTGGTTGTTTTGGCAATAGGTTATTTACAGTAAAGCGATTCCTTCGCTACCTCTCAATCTATTACATAAAATAATTATTTAAGGGGGCTCCCATACAACACCACCAGTTGGCGCAGTGGACAGGTGTCGGCCCTCTGCGCCGTGGGTCCTGGGTTCGATTCCCGGCAGGAGCACAAATTCCTTCCCAAGGGATATTTGTGCTTCTGGTTCTGGGTGTAATGTGTGTGTGATGTGAATGTTTCCGGCACCCGCGATACAAGTCTTTGAACTAAGTGTGGGGCTGTGAGTGTGAATGCGTTTGTTTGTTTTGTTTATACAATACAAAAACTCTTTATTGACACCAAAAGATAAATACTAGATACAAAGAAACTTATTAAGATAGGTATAATGGGCGGTCTTATCGCTAAGAGCGATCTCAAAACAAACGTGATTCACAGAATATTTATATATTCACTTTAAAAATAAATAATTACATTAAAATATTCGACGACCCAGTTGGCGCAGTGGACAGGTGTCCGCCCTCTGCGTCGTGGGTCCTGGGTTCGATTCCCGGCAGGAGCACAAATCCCTTCCCATGGGATATTTGTGCTTCTGGTTCTGGGTGTCATGTGTGTGTGATTTGAATATTTCCGGCACCTACGATACAAGTCTTTGAACTAAGTGTGGGGCTGATAGTGTGAAAGTAAAAAAAAAGGTGATGTTTTTACTCGTTTTTATAGACAATCGTACGGAACTTAGTGCGCGAGTCCGACTCGCACTTAGCCGGTTTTTTTTAAGCTTGGCTTGCGTTTAAAACTATTCCATGTTTATTCTCGGCACATACAGTATGGGTAGTAATAAGGCAATTTCTTGTTGTTTACTTATAAATCTATTTCTAGACTTACCTTGTCTACTTCGCTTTCTACGTAGACACTCGGGTCGTACAGTATAGGAGGGTTAGCTGGGTCAAAGTGGTATACACTGCCGTCGGGATTGGTGAGCGGACATCCCGTCTGCGAACAAGAATATACAATACAATACAATACAAAAAAAACTTGAGAGTTGTCAAGGGACACCCGGATGGAACGAAGTTCAATTTCCGTCTAGCCCCCTTTCGCAACGCGCGATACGGAACTTTCGTTCCAAAATTAAAAGAAACATGCAAAAACCAACATCACGCGGTGTTCCCAGGCGGTCACCCATCGAAGTACTGACCGCGCCCGACGTTGCTTAACTTCGGTGATCGGACGAGAACGTGGTATGGCTTACAACTATAGCAAAAAGTGTCGTTACAACTTTTGCTCTTATTTTTTTCCGTCAGCATCGCAACGCGCGATAAGGAACTTTCGTTCCAAAACTCTTTATTGACACCAAAAGATAAATACAAGATTCGGAGAGGCAATGCCGCCAGCATGATGGGAGCGCTACCCACTGGTAGTGGGCTTGAGCACTTGAGTTACCTATAGGCTCGATGTCTTGTAGGTACAGAAACATACAGTTACTGTTTTTTATAAATCAAGAGCGTGACTCCTCTCACGACTTTTCTCTCTCTCTTGGTTCCGGACTTGGCCATCACCGCCTCTCTCAAAAAACCTCCCTGTTCATCACATAGGTACATACCTGGGGGTGAATAACGAGCGCCCCTCTAGGCACGGCGGCGAAGTCGGTGACGGCCCACACCAGAGCCCCGCTGGGCTCGACTCCGCCGGGGGTGGAGATAGGGGGCGCCATGGTACTCGGCTCTGGGGTGCCACCACCTACGACAAATAAAACACATACAATACAATATATACATATATATATATACATATATATACTAGCCGTGCCCCGCGGCTTCGCCCGCTATTATCAAGCTAAAAAGTAGCCTATGTGTTAGTCCTAGGTATAATCTATGTACATTCCAAATTTCATACAAATCCGTTTAGCCGTTAAAGCGTGAAGAGGGAACAAACATACTTACACACTTACACACAAACTTTCGGATTTATGATATTAGTAGGATATGTTTTATGATAGATAGACAAGCATTTGACCTCTAACGCACATTATGGAAAGGGAAGTTGCGGCCGAAGATGTAACATGCTTGCCTAGAAGATACCTATTCACTCGAGACTTGAAGAAACCCAGATTGTAGCGTTCAGGAAACAAAGACGCAGACAATGAGTTCCACTCGTTGTACGGATGATAAACGTAGAAGCAAAACGCTTCGAGCGAACCGCAGGTATGTCAACCATATAAGGATGACGTTTGACAGTTAGTCTTGTTGTTAGGAGGTAACAAAAATTTTTTGTTATTTAGGGTAGGCAAAAATTTGGTTAAGTACTATATAACCTGATGGTGACTGATGTTGCGATCGACGATAGAGCATGTTTGCCTTGATACCTTTTCCCTCGTGACTTAACAACACCCGCATTTTTTTCTTTTAATTTTAGCTTCGCAATGTTGTGCATATAGTCAGTGTCAAGTAATAATATATTTCAAGTATATTTCATATTAAAAGTCCTAGTCACAAGACACAATCAAAGTCAAGTATAAGAGTCAAGGTCCAGTCATAGTCAAGTCATGCCCTAATGAAGTGGTAGAAACTTTACTAGAACTTCTATTGGAGTTTTGAAGCGAAGTCGAAAACTATGTTTTTCAACTTTGTGTGATTTGCCTACACTTATGCACGTTTACTTTTTGTTAATGCACAGTGGTAAATTAGAAATTACGATCTTCATCGGGACCTAAAAGTGTAACTCATCGTGTGTTATAAAAAGACTCGCCGAAGCTCATGAACAAAGACTTCATCATCATGTGAACGTTGAGGCAATCCAGCTCGACAACACAGACTTAGTGAGAAGACTCGAGAGAACTAAACCTTTCGAGTTAGTGTAGTGATGTGACAGTGTAATACAGTAAGTAAACGTTAAGGCAATCCAGCTCGACATCACATACTTAGTGAGAAGACTCAAAAGAACTAAACCTTTCGAGTTAGTGTACTGATGTGACAGTGTAATATAGTGAGTGCTATTAACAAAGAACTCAAAGTGTCTTCTAAATATTTGAGAGTCTTCGAGTCAAGAGTGAATCTTCTAGACAAGCATTGTCACTTTCCATCAGGTGTCGTGGTCATGCCTAACGCTAATGCAGTGCTAAAGACCATAAAATTAATAAAACCGGCCAAGTGCGAGTCTAGCTCGCGCACGAAGGGCTCCATACCATCTATCTATCTATATATATAAAAATCAATGCCACTTTTCGTTGTTATTTTATAACTCAAGAACGGGCTCACCTATCCTAACCAAATGTTTAGGCTTTGTTCGGACTATTTAGTAGATGGTTTATGTGAAGTTTGCACAAAATCGGTCGAGCGGTTCTTCATTTATCACATTTTTGTAGGCAACTTTTGTTGGCGGTACGGAGTTCGCCGGGTCAGCTAGTTATCTATAAAAACGGCAAATAAATCACGTTTGTTGTATGGGAATCCCCCTTAAAAAATTGTTTTATTTTAATATAATTATTTATTTTTTAAGTGAATATAATTATAACTAAATATTCTGTGTATATTTGAAGCGTCTACCTATAGCCGTAATCAATATCAAGCAAAAATTAGCAAAAAAATCACGTTTGTTGTATGGGAGCCCCCTTAAATATTAGTTGTATTCTGTTTTATAGTATTTGTTTTTATAGCGGCAACAGCGGAAAATTTCAACTGTCTAACTATCACGGTTCATGAGATACAGCCGGGTGACAGACGGACAGACAGACGGAACGCTAAAAGGACAACATAACTGACTTAAAAGTATAAAAACTGACCAGTTGGCGACGGTGTGACTGAATCCGTACTCCGTAGACTGAGGGTCTTGTAACCAGAACTTGATGGTGACAGTCGCCAACTACTTGAAGCCAGGTCACCTGCAACACAATGGTTTTTTTTTTAAATTGATTGACGACCCAGTCGGCGCCGTGGGTCCTGGGTTCGATTCCCGGCAGGAGCACAAATTCCTTTCCAAGGGATATTTGTGCGTCTGGTTCTGGGTGTAATGTGTGTGTGATGTGAATGTTTCAGGCACCCACGATACAAGTCTTTAAACTTAGTGTGGGGCTGTGAGTGTGAATGCGTATGTTCGTTTTTTGTTTGTTTAATTTTTGAAGTGAATCTTCTTAAGCTTTGAAATTCTGATACGCAACCTTTTTGTGTGACGTAAAGTGGTGGGGGTAAATACTGCGATGTATATTAAATTTCCCTGTAATACAATAGTTTGACTACTACCGTGTCTTTACGACGTACCCACGTAATAAAACATTTCAAATGTATACATATGTCATAGTAGAAGTCTTAGTCACAGTCAAAGTCAAGTCACGCCCTAATAAAGCGGTAGAAATGTTACTAGAACTTCCATTGGAGTTCTGGAGCGAAGGAATTGAGTTTTTCAACTTTGTATGATTTGCCTACACTTATGCACGTTCACTCTGTATTAATGGTTAATAATCCACCATTATTACACATTAACACTCGAAGAACAATGTGTCATTCCAAATTGTGTTTGTTTCACATCACAATGTTTGTGTAAAGACGTCGTTTGCCTAACACAGTTAAAAAAAATACAGGCGATGACAAGTGTCAAGTTTTAGTTTTTCAGCCTTGGTTACTCACAAAGTAATAAGGACAGATTCCCACTGCCATCTCATGGTCTTACCAACCCTTGTTTATTAAGAGCCATTTCGCAAAATGTGGGCGCTCGCGCCGTATTTGTTTCACTATATATAAATTGCGATGTAAATGCAAGCGCCGTATTGTACGGCGCTTGCATTTACATCGCAATTTATAGCAGTTTCGAGTGATGATAAATATTATTTTGTGAGTAATGTAATGAATTGATTATTTTTTTAACTTTTGATTTAGATTCAATAAAGACCAAAGTAACACAAACACATGAGATTATACCTTTATATAGAGCAATCTATCTACGGGCCAATTGCCTATATTTCCTAAAACTAAACTAAAACTATGTACAGCAAAGATCACGCCCACTACCAGTGGGTAGCGTTCCCATCATACTGGCGGCATTGCCTCTCTGAAATGCAATGCTAATACGTTGAGCCAAATAAGTGCCAGCATTTTGATCACGCGTCGCCTCAACCAGGCGCTCTGATAGATTTTTGAAAATAGAATGAGATTTGGGTCAAATATGTGATTATTTTAATAAAAAAATTAAGTAAAATAGGTGTATTTATTTTGTTTTTTCATTAATCAACGTGAATAAAAATCTGAGTTTTGCGACATTATATGACAATACTATTACGTGCCTGATATTTAGGCATATTCAACTAATCGATTCTATTCATTTTAATCAATGTATAAGAAGCTTAAATTTTACTCTACTGTCGATATTAGTAAAATTCTGAAGATTCAATATTATAAAACAATTAGAAATATTTTTAAAAAGTCTGTTACATTATGTGACAATTCCAAAGATTGATCTTCATTTAACAAATAGAAAACAGTATGAAATATTTTCCCAAGATAGAAAATTAGGCGCTTAAAATCTCCGATTATTCACTGAAAGCGCGAAATGGCTCTTAAGACCGAAACGCAGGAGACTCACAAGGTGGCCTAGACAGGGGTAAAAAACATTTGCAGAACAAATATTTTGTTCTCCACCTACAATCTAGCCGCACTCCTCCTTGTGGGGCTAAGACGCCACAAACGGACTTCACCGGGCGGTCCCGGGATCAGTCGCACGCAGAGCGTGCGGCGTGCTAAGTTTGCGCAAATTTTGAAGACAGTGTTTTGACGTGATAACGTCTTATAAATCGATGAACACCGGCTGCACGCACGAAAAAGTGTCACGTTCCGCCTGAGGCGTGCAAGCGAGAGCGCGGAACAAGCGATAGAGAGGCACGATCGGCCAAGCGTTCGTCTTATGACGTTATCACGTAAAATTATCGTCCGTAAACCGACTTTACAGACAACCAATTTTTTTTTGTGTTTACCTTGCCGGCTCAAGGCCCGTGTCTGCGTCTGGTCTCCGTACCCACCAAAGCTGTGACTCTTGGAGACCGCGCCGGCGGTCCGCCAAGAGAGCGCCGGGGGCGGAGCGCCCGGGGTCTCCAGAGATTGTACCTGCAACGAATATTATGAAGTGAAATTCAAACAAACATTTTCACACTCACAGCCTTCTTAACAAACTCCCATCATAGTAGACCACCCTACTTAAAGTACTCAAAATCAAAATCAAAATCGTTTATTCACATGGGCCCCAAAGAGGCAATCATGAAAGTTAATGAAACTATTGCCAGATTCGCAAAATTACAGCCATCTCGAGAAGAACCTGGCAAGAAACTCGGCGGCGCATTTTTTTTTCATTCATTTTTTTTTAAAACATTCTTAATTTCTAATACATAATTTTATTAACCTAGGTGTTATTATGGTAGTCGCTAGAAAGAGCCTGTGCAGTTTGCCTCCATGCATCCTTGTCATTAATATAGTCTGTGGTCTTATAATAAGCTTTCTTAATTAATGCCCGTTTTATTACAGATTTGAACTTTCCCAGTGGTAATTCAGTTACGATTTTAGGAATTCTATTGTAAAATCTAACCCCATTTGCCATAAAAGATTTATTCATTTGCTTAATCTAAATGCGCGCACTGTAATTTCATGCTTACATCTAGTACTAAGAGTGTGCGTCGCTTCTTAATTTATATTTAACAATATTTTTGCGAACATGCATAATATTTTCAAAGATGTAAAGCGAAGGCATGGTAAGTTCTAGACAACCATAAACGTTTTTTACGAGGCATTGCTCCGCATGCTATTTTAAGAGGTCAGTTAAAACTGTTGGTAAAACGTCACCTATACCTTT
Organism: Lomographa bimaculata; assembly: GCA_948107665.1. Lineage (NCBI taxonomy): Eukaryota > Metazoa > Arthropoda > Insecta > Lepidoptera > Geometridae > Lomographa > Lomographa bimaculata. The sequence goes on along the minus strand of OX403612.1, from coordinate 9,054,529 downwards.
AAAAGTTTGTTCCTCCCGGGTTCAGGCGTCAACAGTTTGACAGGCGCGCCTGCGTTCACCCACGGCCATTGCGATTCGTCTTGCGTGCAGTTATCCTAAAATATATAAAAATAATTAATATTAAAATATCTTTGTATATCATGAACTGCTCATTGGCTCAGTTGGGTGAGCGTCACCTTCTAAGCAGGGGTATCGGGTTCGATTCCCGGCGGGAACACCAGTTCCCCAAGGTTTTTTTTTGTTTCTGGTTGTGATTGTGTGTGTGATGCGAATGTTTCCGGCAACCACGGCATAAGTCATCGAACTTAGTGTAGGACTGTGAATGTGGATGCGTTCGATTCCCGGCGGGAACACCAGTTCTCTCCCAAAGGAAAATTTGTGTTTCTGGTTCTGGTTGTGATTGTGTGTATGATAAGAATGTTTCCGGCACCCTCGACACAAGTCATCGAACTTAGTGTGGGACTGTGAGTGAGGAAGCGTTCTGGGTCCCGGGTTCGATTTCCGGCACGAGCACAATTTTCTACCCCAATGGACATTGCACGTCTTTGAACTTAGCGTGGGGCTGTGAGAGAAAATGCCACTACTATGGAAGCTGCCATCGTTTGAAAACATACAAAATTCATTAAATTGTTTAATCTATGGGCCCCAAAGAGGCACTCATGAAAGTTAATGACTCGACTGCCATGAAAGATAAAGTAAATAAATATACTCCATGGTAACATTTGTGATTCATTTATAAAGACTTACCGAGCTGAATATCCTCCGTCTCACTCTCTCGTACTCCCTCTCTCTCTGTTCAAGAGATTTGCTGCGACTCATCGCGTTTGCTCCCAACGATGGCTCGTCGAGAGAGTGAGTGTCCCGTTTTAGAATCGATCTGAAATATAAAATTTTATAAACATTACGCGCTTAAACGCTTTTACACTCACAGCCCCACACTGAGTTCGATGACTTGTGTCGTGGGTGGTGGAAACATTCACATCACACACACAATCACAACCAGAACCAGAAACACAAATTTTCCTTGGGGTAACAGGTTCTACTTCCGGTGGAAACACAAATTTTCTTGACAAGGGAAATTTGTGTTTCTGGTTCTGGGTGTGATGTGATTGTCACCGACACAAGTCATCAAACTTAGTGTGCAACTGTGAGTGTTAAAGAGTAATTTTTTTTTTTAATTATAAAACTAAGTAAACATAAACGTCACACAAAAAGCTCAATACGTCAAAGAATTGTATCATGGGGGCCGAAAACACTCGAATAACAATCATACCCAGAAACAGCGACAATTTTTTTTTATTACTGACTAAACAAATGTTTGACTACAATCACACCTGACGGAAAATGACGCTGTAGTCTAAGGTGGAGCACGCTTACTCAGTAAATACATATTCACTTTACTTTTAAACACACCCAAATTGAACCTTTCGGGAAATACAGATGACGTCAAAGCGTTCCATTCTTTTGCTGTTCTATAAATGAACGAAGACGCGAAACGTTTCGTCCGAATGAACGGTATCTCAACCATAAATGGGTGACGCGACTTCCGTCTGGATGTAAGGTGGAAAAAAGGTGAAGCGGGAACAAGGTTGTGTAGTTCCTGAGCACATTCACCGTAATGTATTTTATAGAATACCGACAGGCTTGCAACTTTACGCCGATATTCAACACTTTGCAATCTGGCTTCAACTAATAGAGTAAGATCCCAGGGCCACCAGACGTCACCTATTTTCTGACGAAGGAAATGTGGACGATTGAGTAGTGTTAGTACGTACTAAGAACGCATGCCTACCTGCTAGCTTGCTTAGACGGCCAATTTTCAGGTATCAGGTAATCAAGGTACATAAAAACATGACTTACCTCACGTAAATTCTCCAAGCTGATTTTTACGTATATTTTAGGCAATATCCTTAAAAATAAGCCGCCAATACTCCCAGACACTTTCCGTCGGCCGTATTGCTTTGCAGACGCTTCAAAGCTCCCAAATTAATTAGGTACTCTTCACGTAAATTCTGATGCTCCATTTTTATAATGTCCGCCAGACAACTATTTTAAAACCTTTTACAAGAAGACAGACCGATCCAAATCAACCCCTAAACTTAATTTTAATGCCTCTGTGGTTAGGAACGCGAGGCCTGCAGCTGATACTTGGCAGAACCATCCCAGTTACTCCACACACGACCGGACCTGCACTTGATACAATTTTTTTAAAGGAAAGCTTGTGTCTCCCACCGGGTATCGAACCCGATGCAAGCTGTTTAGAAGGCAGACGCGCTACCAACTACGCCAGCGGCTATTGAGCGACTTACTTGGCCAGCGTGGGGTCCGGCTGGTGTCGCATCGGACTGGGCGGCAAATTAGCTACGCACCAGGTTTTGAACCAGGTGCAAGGAATTCGGCCGCCGCTTGTACCTGAAAATTATAATAAATAGATCCAAGAGTCATACTTTCATAATTAAAGGCAAGAAAAGCTTTAAAAAAACCGACTTCACCGCTTTATCTTCGGAACTTTGATCAGAGATGTACTAAACACGCATTATTGACGATATTTCAAGAGCTACTGATCAGATCTTGATCAAATTTAAATGGGACCAATTGGAAAGCAACATCTTCCAAACAAAAAAAAAAACAAAATCGGTTAACATGGAAAGAAGTTATGAGGAAATACAGTAAAATAAATAAAAAAAAGTGTCGACTTGTCGAAAAGTCCTACTTTTTTGTGAAGTCAGTAGAAAAGTTTTAAAATCAAGCTTTTATCAGTTGTAAACAAAAAAAATACTAAAAAGTTATATAACCAGAGAACTTGTCAAGACGAATCAAACGAGCCGAAACACAAATCGATTTCCGAAAAGTAACGCTTAATTCAACTAACCCCTATTATATAACCCTTCTTATTATATAACCCTTTATTATAGAGTCATATCAGAGTCAGTCGGATATACAAACGAACTCATTCACACTCACAGCCCCACACTAAGTTCAAAGACTTGTGTCATAGGTGCCAGAAACATTTACATCACACACACGCACACATTACACCCAGAACCAGAAGCACAAATATCCCTTGGGAAGGAATTTGTGCTCCTGCCGGGAATCGAACCCAGGACCCACGGCGCAGAGGGCGGACACCTGTCCACTGCGCCAACTGGGTCGTAAATAAAGACAAACAAAGAGAAAGTGTATATGATTTAGTGTGATATGAATATTAATCAAGTTAAAAAGTAGCCTATGTGTTAATCCTAGGTAATATCTAAGTACATTCCAAATTTTATCCAAATCCGTTCTGCCGTTAAAGCGTGAAGAGGGAACAAACATACTTACACACAAACTCTCGGATTTGTAATATTAGTAGGATGCATTCGAAATTTCATCGAAATCCGTTCAGCTGATACAGCGTGAAGAGAAAACAAACATACTTGCACAAACTTTGGGATTTATAATATAATAGCCGTGCCCCGCGGCTTCGCTCGCTATTATCAAGTTAAATAGTAGCCTATGTGTTAATCCTAGGTATAATCTACGTACATTCAAACATTATGTGTACATATAATGTTAGTCTGTGTAATATTTTTTGTAAATGAAACAAATTATTATATTATTATTATTATTCCAAATTTCATACAAATCCGTTCAGCCGTTAAAGCGTGAAGAGAAAACAAACATACTTACACAATTACACACAAACTTTCGGATTTATAATATTAAGTAGGATATTAGTGTGACATATTATTATTCAATGATGGCATCTGAACTGCCCGTTGGAGCTGCATCACCCGTTGTCTTAGTTGGGTTCGATTCCCGGGGGAACACAATCAGAAGAGAAAGATCTGTACTCACCACTTTTAGACACCAGTACGGCGGTCTTGCTAGATTGGTCGAGGCGATGCGCCAGTTGGAACAGTGAGGCGCACCGATGCACGAGCATTCGGTCGTATGACGTCATCACGGGGAACTTCACTATGCAACGTCTGGAATAAAAAAACATACGACTAATTAGTTTAGTCTTGCACTTTTGATAATATATTTTTTAAACAGGACAAACTGTTAAATGTCATCCATATATGGTTGATATACCTCCAGTTCGCTCGAAGCGTTTCGCTTCTACGTTTATGAACCGTACAACGAACGAGTGGAATTCAGTGCCTGCGTCTTTGTGCTCCGAACGGTGCAATCTGAGTGGCTTCAAGTCTAGAGTGAATAGGTATTTTCTTTATTTTTTTTTTATTCATGTTAGGCAAACGTTTGACCGCCATCTCACCTGATGGTAAGTGACGATGTGGTCGACGATGGAACACATTTGCCTAGAAGATGCCTATTCACTCGCGACTTAAAGACTCCCATATTGTATTTATCAGGGAACACAGACTCAGGTAAGGAATTCCATTCTTTTGCAGTTCGCATAATGAATGTGGAGGCAAAACGCTTCGTCCGCATTTGTGGAATATCTACCATATAGCGGTGTCGCTTAAGATTCTGTCTCGATGTCCTATAATAGAATGGGGATGGGGGAATTAGATTGTATAATTCCGTTGCACACTCTCCGAAATGTATCCGATAAAATACCTTTTACAGACAAGCTCGATCTTTCACTCAGGTGAGGTAGTGGTCAAATGCTTGCCTATCTAGCAGACAAAAACCTGTGCAGGTACATCTCTTCTTTTAGCACTGTTACGCGATCCCGTGCGTTTTTGTTTGAGGTTTTATAAACGCTAAAGCTTCGCGAACATATAAAACTAACGCTTAACCATTGAAAAAGCGCAGAGATTCCTTTTCAATCAAAAAACAGCCTCAATGCGTCGGGCGTTTTTGCTCGACGGTTTTTAAACGCTAAACCTTCACGAATATATACTCACCCTGGATTATTGACGAAGCTCTGGAATTCATTTTCAAAAACAGCGCCTAAGTTCGGGCGCTTTTGCTCGACGTTTTATATACTTTAACAGTCTTCGCGAACACAATATGCTTACCCTGGATCATTGAAGAAGCTGTGCAGTTCCTTCTCTATTTTCCACAGCGTCACAAAGTTTTTTGTTCGACGTTTAATAAACGCTAACATATGATGCTTACCCTGGATTACATATGATGCTTACCCATTTACAATGTGTGGAGTTCCCTTTCAATAAAAAAACAGCCCCACTGTCACGGGCGTTTTTGCTCGACGTTTTATAAACGCTAACATATAATACTAACACTGGATCATTGAAAAAGTGCAGCAGTTCCTTTTCAATAACAAAACAGCCCCAATGCCTCGGGCGTTTTTGCTTGACGTTTAATAAACGCTAACATATAATGCTTACCCTGGATCATTGACGAAGCTGTGCAGTTCCTTCTCTATTTTCAGCAGCGTCGCGCGGTCCCGCGCGTTTTTGTTCAGCGTTTTTCTTATAAACGTGACAAGCTCTGGACCGACGGGCTCCGATTTTTCATCTGAAAAGTTTTACAAACACAAAAAATAATAGTCAACCGTGTCTAGTAGTATATAGTAGTTTAAAAAAACTAAAAAATATGCTTTTTTTTTCCTTAGTTTTGGCTTCGCAATCTTATGCATTTAGCCACTGTCAAGTGATAATATATTTCAAGTGTATTTCATATTATAGGTCCTAGTCACAAGTCACAGTCAAAGTCAAGTAAAAGAGTCAAGGCTGGACCTTGTCGTAGTCAAGTCATGCCCTAGTAAAGTGGTAGAAACTTTACTAGAACTTCTATTGGAGTTCTGAAGCGAAGGTGAAAATCACGTTTTTCAACTTTGTATGATTTGCCCACACTTATGCACGTTCACTAAGTATTAACGGTTAATAATCCACCATTATTACACATTAACACTCGAAGAATCACAGGTTTTGGAAAATTATACAAAATCAACAAAACCATTTTTTCACTTTCGCGGCAAAACAAAAAAAAAAAAATACACTTTTGTAGATAATCAAACTGAGCAGTAGAAAAGGACAATCCATTTAAATTATTGCATTGATATTGGTCCTTGATAAATGTCTGTTTCAAATCAATCCGACGTTTTAAAGGGGGTATAAATCACGTTCAAAGATGCCGTAACATAGATACATACCATTCAAATAAGAGCGTGTTAAAAACGCAACGTTTTACAAGCTTTTATTTAGTTATATTTTTCTATTAATTTTGGCTTCGCAATCTTGTGCATTTAGCCAGTGTCAAGTAAAAATTCAAGTGTATTTCATATTAAAAGTCCAAGTCACAAGTCACAGTCAAATTCAAGTACAAGAGTCAAGGTCCACTCATATTCAAGTCATACTCTAGTAAAGTGGTAGAAACTTTACTAGAGGTTCTATTGGAGATTTGGAGCGAAGGCGAAAATCACGTTTTTCAACTTTATATGACTTGCCTACACTCATGCACGTTTACTAAGTATTAACGGGTAATAATCCACCATTATTACACATTAACACTCGAAGAATCACAGGTTTTGGAAAATAATACAAAACCAACATCGCCATTTTTTCACTTTCGCGGCAAAACTACCTTTAACTACCTTTTTAGTTTCACCTGTCCTATTGTCTGTCTGTCGGTCTGTAATCAAATTTTGCAAGCTAAATTAGACCTTCCCGATGTCCGACTGGACTCACATTTGGTGTACTTATGTATCTTCAGTGACAATACAATGATATGGTACCATGTGGTCTGATGGAGACGGAAGATGTCCATAGGAACTTCTGAACTAAACAAGATAAACCCATCGAGTTTGGGCTCGTTTGATTCGTCTTGACAAGTTCTCTGGTTATATAACTTTTAAATTCTTTTTTATTCACAATTGAAAAAAGCTTGACATTTACTTTTTAATGTATGACTTTTTTAATAGCTTTTATTCAACTTGCAATGTTTGTATGTAAGTTTGTATGTTCGGGTCAAATCAAGCAACTAAATTTTAAGGTGTTACCATCAAAATTAAACGAAATAAAAGCGACTTACCTGAATCTGTTCTACTTAATGATATATTCTTTGGTTTCTCTTTGCGATCACACCTGAAAATTAAAAAAAATAAGGATATTAAAAAAAAATTCAATCTCTGATAGGCTAGCCTTTGACTAGAAGATACCTATTCACTCTACTTCACCTCTTGTTATAAATGTTATAATTATTATAAGACTCACAACGCCGACAACCCAGGTGGCATAGTGGACAGGCCACCCTCTGCGCCGTAGGTCCTGGGTTCGATTCCCGACAGGAGCACAAATTCCTTCCCAAGGGATATTTGTGCTTCTGGTTCTGGGTGTAATGTGTGTCCGTGCTGTAAATGTTTCCAGCATCCACGATACAAGTCTTCAAACTTAGTGTGGGGCTGTGAGTGTGAATGCATTTGTTTTTTTTTTTTTAGACTTGCCTGCAGTACTGGTCATCTACGTCGAGACTACCCGATGCCGATTTTTTTATATCGTTCGTTGAACCTGAAAAAGAAAACAATAGATTAAAGTCTGCCCACTGCGCCGTAGGTCCTGGGTTCGATCCCCGGCAAGAGCTAAATTTTCCTTTTCAAGGGACATTTGTGCTTCTTGTTCTGGATGCGATTGCGTGTGTGTGGGTATTTTATAAATATTTGGTAAGTCAATACAAGTCTTTGAATTTAGTGTGGAGATGTGAGTGTGAATAAGTTTGTGTGAATAAGTGTATGTGATTAACTGTAAGAGTGCCACTTTGTGCCATGAATAAATAATTTTAAATTTTTATATATTTCAAAGCTAACCCGCCACCTTAGATCACTTATCAGTAAGTCGGAAAGTTGTGAGTCGGTTGTCTATTCTGTCTTTTTTTAGGGTTCCGTACCCAAAGGGTAAAACGGGACCCTATTACTAAGACTCCGCTTGCCGTCCTTCTGTCTGTCCGTCTGTCACCAGGCTGTATCTCATGAACCGTGATAGTTAGACAGTTGAAATTTTCACAGATGATGTATTTCTGTTGCCGCTATAACAATAAATACTAAAAAACAGAATAAAATAGATATTAATGGGGGCTCCCATACAACAAACGTTTTTTTTTTTGCTCGATATTGATAACGGCAACAGGTAAACACTTAAAATATTCACAGAACATTTAGTTACATATTCACTAATTAAATTATAATAAAACAAATATTTAAGGGGGGCTCGCATACAGCAGACATGATTTTTTTGCCGTTTTCATAGATAATGGTACGGAACCTTAATGCGCGAGTCTAACTCGCACTTGACCGGTTTTTTAACATACCGTTTATCTCTGTGTCGGAGCAGTCGGGACAGTCGTCGGAACATACGATGCCGGAGTCTTGTTTGGTCGGACACGTGTGCCGGCGTCTCCGGCCCCTGACAACAAAAAAAAAACAATTTGTTAGACCATTCTATACCTTATTATCTATATTATATACTAGACCGAAGTCTGTTAAGTGGCCTGCGGAGGTTGATTTGCCCATACAATCGTAACACCGAAATTATTTATAATTCAAGCATATTACCACCATGCTGTGCTGTTATTCAGATTAAAAACGTATTAATCTAGGTTCCTGGATAGTTTTTATTCCAAAATAATTACCTAAAACGAAATATAAACAAATTGAATTTCACACATTATTAAGACGTAAATGTCGCATCTTTAACTTATTCGTTTTGTATTAAAAACTAACATATTTCTTTTGTCATTATAACAGGAACATAGATTATTTATCATTTCAAGGTACTATTAATGCAAAAAACAATGGCTAAACATTACATTTTCATAGTGATAAATTTAGAAAGGAAAAATTATCGCTTGAGGCGGGATTTGAACCCGCGGCCAAAGGGTGTCATGCCCTATTGCTCTAACCACTGAGTTACTCAAGCCCCGCCTGAAGCGACGAAATTAACCTTTCCTTATTATTAACGTCTTACGGGGACGTGTGACGTCATCTACCAAAACAGTTTATAGGTCGCGGGTTCACTCGTTGGTTCAAATCCCGCCTCAAGCGACAATTTTTCCTTTCTAAATTTATCACTATAGTTCTGCCTAGCATGGCTTATGCTATACAAATAAAATCAATTGCATTTTCATTCATATTTTTTGGTATTACGGCACCTATCATAATTTGTTCGGTCAGTAATGCTATCGCATCAAGCATGGGCACAGTTTGCCAGTTAAACAGAGACAGCCTATAGACTCGTTCAAAGACTCCCCGGCCTCTTAATAAGAGCACGTATTTACCTGCAATGAGGGCAGGCTGCGCATGCGCCGCAGACACACGCGACGCGCGGGTTGTTGGACAACAAGTCGCGCGGGTTGTTGGACAAGTCGCGCGGGTTGTTGGACAAGTCGCGCGGAGACTCGCACCACCGCCGGCTGCGGCGCGACACGCATGCGCCGTCCGCCTCACACGCACCCGTCGTGATCTGGGGATTAACATGACTCTTGCAGATCCTCTAAACCAATAATAAAAGCATTTAAACGCAAGCTTCAATAAAATAATAAGACCAATAGAGGTTAGGTCAACGGAAGGACTTCAACCTGAGTTTGGAACGACTGGACCAGAATTGGGTCACTGCTTTTAAGTCCTATGCTCTTCAGGTTCCAGCCGAACACAAGAATACATTACTTAGATCGGAATTTTGACCTCAAGGAGTTGTCTACCGCCTGTATAGGGAATGAAAAACGAGACGTTTTCCACAAAAGTAAAGTGCTTAGTTTCACGACACCGGCATGCCTAGTAGGCTACAGTTTAAGAGTGCATATATTGCCAAACTTTCAGCCCAAGACACCAAATCACTTCAACCTTGGCTTATATTCTCAAAGATTAATTAAGAAAACTTATTATAAAACGATTGACTACATTAATGACAAGGATGCACGGAGGCAAGCTGCACAAGCGCTTTCTAGCGACTACATAATGTAGATGTACCTAGGTTAATATAATTCCCGTATTGAATAAAAAGAAACGCTGTCTCACTCACAACCCCACACTAAGTTCATTGAGTTGGTCGTGGGTGCCTGAAACATTCACATTACACACACAATCAAAACCAGTACTAGAAACACATTTTCCTTGGGGAGAAAACCTTTGACCTGCCGGGAATCGAACCCGATACCCCTGCTCAGATGGCGCACCCAACTTCAAATAGTATAGCGGGCATTAGCATAGGTTCTTCTCGAGATGGCTGTAATTCTGCGAATCTGGCAGTAGAGTCGTATTACTTTTATAATATAAAATTTTATAATAAGCTTTCATCATGAATGCCCCTTTTGGTTACTAACCTGTATTTCAACGCGTTGCTTGCCATTGTTCTCCTTCCTGTCGCTATAGAAAACGTCGCCATCTTGACTAGATTCTGTCGCCTGGTTGACGTTAACCCGGGCGTTGGCGTTGACGCGCGCATTCTGGTTTGAGTCGTCAGAGCGCACGGATGGCGAAACGGTGCGAGGGGGCGAGGTGGACTCTCGGATCGCCTGGCTTCGGACCAGCTGTTTTGATTTGAAGCTCTGGAAAATAAATTATTTAATAATAACATTTCTTAAAGTTGGATATCTTTTGTCCTTTGATGTAATATTTTAGTAATATTTGAACAGCATATATCGTTAAGTGCCACGGTAATACCGAGCACAATTGTTTCAATTAATTTCAGAGAAACAACCAACGCTTTTGACTATGTTGTTCACGTTACAAACCTAACTTCAGCATATTCAAATAAGCTGAAAGTCATTGTGTGCTATTTATTAACAATTTCCAGAGAAACTTACAAAATAATAACGACTTGATAAATAAAATCGTGAAATTACTTGTAGGAGTACCCCAAGGTACAATACTAAGTCCTCTACTATTCAGTATACATAGTACGACATTTACCCTGTTTCTGTTTAGTTGGCTTCCTTCTTCGGAGTTCGCGGTTTTTTCAATCTCTGCCTTCTCCATTTTGTGCTGTGATCCTAAAAAAATATTTTATAGATATTTATAAAAAAGGTATAATTTGACATATACATATAATTTGATAAAAATTCAAGCACGTTTTGACTATTCAATTAAAATTAAACCGGGCATTAGCGTGACTTACGCATTGTCGATGTCTAGATCGACAATTGTTTCGGCTTCATTCGGAAGTCTTCTTCAGGATGAGTGCGGAGCGCACATTGTGCGGGAAGGGACGCGACGGCGAGTCACGGTTATTCCCATTTTAATTTTAATTGAATAAGGTACCTATACATGTAGATGGTAAAGCTTTATGTAACACTCACGGCTTGGCTAATACGGTAAGACAGTTACAGCCTCGCAGAGAAGAGTCTGTATCAAGGCAAACCGAAAGGTATTCTGGGAGTATCTCGAAGGGTTCCCCGAGGGGTATAATCTGGGAGTCAAATCAAGAGTGAATAGGTATCTTCTAGGAAAGCATCACCACTTTTCACCAAGTGAGATAGTGGCCAAATGCTTGCCTATTTCACATAAAAAAAATATCTCCCTCACCACATCATGACTTCTAAATAAAATCCTAGTTAAAGTAGTCAAATTCTACTTAATATAGTTATGTGACAAAAAAAATCAAGACAAGGAGAGCAGTATGTTGTTATAATTTTGTGTAGAGAAGACTGTCATCGTAGTCTTTACTATATATGGTAGCTTGTTATCAAATCTATAATACGATTCTTTATTCGATAGCAAATTGTGTCACATCACTATACAAACAAGGAAAGCAGAATGTAGTTATAATTTTGGGTAGAGAAGACTGTCATATAGTCTTCGGTAACTTGTAGGTAACTTAGGTCTTTGCTGTATAGATGTATGCAATTTTAGTTTAATTTTAGGAAATATAGGCAAATGTATTTAGCGGATCAAATCATTCTTATTAATTAAAGTTCCTAATTAAAGACCATGAATACTAAAATTGCAAGCCTCGCTAGCATCCCTGTGAAAGACGTATTTTACCATTCTCAAGTAGAACAAACTGACGCCAAGCACTAAATAGTTTTTCGGCAGCTATATTTGGGAGCCAGTTACATACGTTTACCTCTCTCAAACACATAATCAACTACCAACAGAAGATATAGAGGTCAACTACTAGCACATCAAAGACAACAATAGGCTTTAAGGAATAAAAAATATAATAAATAGTAAAATTGTTCTTACCTAACTTATTTCTGAAAAAACCTTCCAAAACAGAGTCCTTCTACTTCTAAAGGAAATTTATCTTACAATAGGTAAATAATTTGGACCAATCGCGGTATCTACAACTACAACAAGAAGGCAACTATTCTTTATAATACTACTTTTTTTTTAATAATCTCTCATCCAAAAAACTATTAAAGCCTCGTTCGAAATTTAAAAATGTTAAAATTTCTCTGCGGAAATTTAAATTTTTATTATTTACTTAATCGTTTTTGGAACACAGCGGTGTTACGTCCTTAAGCTCGATGTTTTTCTTTTTAATTTTTAGATTTTTTATTGTATTTGGTTTTTTCGTCTGTGTGCGTGGACGGTTTGTGACGGAGTGCATTTTTTTTTTATTTTTTTTTAGTCGAATATGGTTGAAGATGGGGGCTTAGGATAGAGATGGTGTGGTATGGGGTCTCTTCATCGTGTGGTTCACCATTAATCTGTAACAAAGAGATAGTTTATGTTAGATTTTTTATCATATTGCTTAGGATCAAAGAAATAAAATTAAAAAAAAAAACTTGAGAGGTGTCAAGGGACACCCGGATGGAACGAAGTTCAATTTCCGTCTAGCCCCCTTTCGCAACGCGCGATAAGGAACTTTCGTTCCAAAAACTGACTTCTGACGGACGCGGACCAGCCCGCACCGACGCGCCATGGGAAGAGTATCGTCCGTGGTAGCACAGACACGTCCGGTGCGGTGCGTCCGATCCGCGGCGAGTCGGTAACTTCAAAGGACTATGCATTTTGGAATGACAAAATGGCTTCCAATCTCAAGATACACACAGCCTGACACGCACCGTTGGAAGAGCCTTGTGTGCGGTGCCATGGTCGTCTGCCGTGTGTGATAATCCGCAGAATCATGCACCATCGGAAGCCAGCTTCAGGATTTATATAAACCTATATACAGAAACATTACCGAAGAAATTAATTTTTAATTAGATTGGCGCTAGCTTTTAATAAGCTAGTTAAGACCAGCCACTACCTTAGACCTTTATAGTAGTCGACCATCTTCGATTAAGCAGGCATTTATTAATAATAATGAGATAATCCTTGATGTATACCTACCGTATTAAGAGTATCGTATAGAAAACGCTATGCACGCGTCATATCATCCGTAATTTACTTATTTCAGTTGTGTAAATGTAAGCCACCCAAATACAATAAAATATAATGACATTGACATGTGAAAGTATCTCCTTAGATCTCACGAAACAAACAAGCAGGTCATCTAATGGTAAGCGAACTTTAACACCACAAGTCTCACACTCTATGTAAACTAACACAATATAGTAACTTAAGATGTATATCATCATCATCGTTTTCAACATTACGTTCCCACTGCTGAGGACTTAAGGCTTTCACTCAGAGCAGTCTAGGCTATAATTTACCATGCTATACCGAACCATGTTCGAAATAAATCATCAGTTTAGAAGATACGGCATACCCGCGGGATATACAACAGACCATGGTGTAAAATTTATAGTTAATTTGCGCCACGTTCCAAAATAATAACAAAAAACACGGTTCCAAAATAATAACAAAAAACACGACCAAGTTAGAAACAAATGTCTTAACTACTTCAATTACTAAAAGCCTTCATATTTCATCAGCGATAGTGCCTGCAGATAGAAAGTAATTTACTGCCGTCCGAAGGTACGTAAATCAGCGCGAAGAAAACAACCGGCGACCTTGACCGAGCGACCTAAGCTGCCTGTGCACGTGTAAAGGAGAGTAGACTATATACCACACAAATACGAGGGGATTTTGCCGCGAAAGTGAAACAATGGCGGTGTTGATTTTGTATAATTTTCCAATAACATTTTTTTTTTATACTAGATAGGCAAGCATTTGACCGCTATCTCACCTGATGGAAAGTGACGATGCGGCCAAAGATGGAACATGCTTGCCTAGAAGGTACCCATTCACTCTAGACTTGAAGACACCCAGATTATACCGTTCAGGAAACAAAGACGCAGGCAATGAGTTACATTCCTTCGCTGTACGGATGATGAACGTAGAAGCAAAACGCTTCGAGCGAACTGGAGGTATGTCAACCATAAATGGAATACGTTTGTCAGTTTGTCTTGTTGTTTGATGGTAAAAAGGGCATGGAGGAATTATATCATGTAATTCCTGAGCACACTCTCCAAAATGTAAGCGATAGAATACCGATAGGCTTGCTACCTTACGTCGGTGACCAAGACTTTGCAGTTTTGACTCTACTAGCTTACTATCGCCAATGAATCTTTTGGCTCGCCGGTCTATAGACTCAAGAGCTTCTAGCTGGTACTTAGCGGATCCATCCCAAAGGTGGCCGCAGTACTCCATACACGATCGGACTTGAGCTTGATATAATATAAGAAGCTGCGCAGGTGTGAAGTACTGCCAGTTGAGCTCTGGCTTCGATGTAAGTGCCAAAGTTGAGATTCGAAGTTAAGGTAACGCCAAGTAGCTCAAGCTTGTTAGCTACCGGTATTGGCACATCTTGAAAAGTTGGAGACAGGTGAAAAGGTCTCCGTTTGGCGGAGAAGAGACACGCCTGTGTTTTGGACGCATGGTGATTATTCGAGTGTTAATGTGTATAAATGGTGGATTATTAACCGTTAATACTTAGTAAACGTGCATAAGTGTAGCCAAGTTATATAAAGTTGAAATACGTTATTTTCGTCTTCGCTCCAAAACTCCAAAAGAAGTTCTAGTTAGGTTTCTACCACTTTACTAGGGCATGACTGGACCTTGATTCTTTTACTTGACTTTTGACTGTGGCTAGCACTTTTAAAATGAAATACACTTGAAATATGTTATTACTTGACACTGGCTAAATGCACAAGAATGCGAAGCCAAAAAAAAAACAAATACGTGACAAACAAAAACGTGGAATATCCAGCGCGTCATGATACGCGATGGATATTCTACGTTTTTGTTAGTAGTATAGTTAATAGTGTAGTTAGTAGTTAATAGTGTAGACTCGGCCGAAAAATTTGGCATTGCATCTCTGAATTGCAATGTTCGAACTGCCTGTTGGTTTAATTGATTGAGCGTTCGCCTTTTAAGCGGGAGATTCGGGTTCGATTTCCGGCGCGAACACAAGTTTTCTCTCCAAGGAAAATTTGTGGTTCTGGTTGTGATTGAGTGTGTGATGTGAATGTTTCCGGCACCCACGACAGAAGTCATTGAACTTGGTGTAGGACTGTGAGTGTGAAAGCGTTTATGTTTATATTTAATACGTTGAGCCAAATAAATACCATCATTTTGATCACGCGTCCACTCAACCAGGCGCTCTGTAATTTTTTTTAAAGATAGAATGAGCTCCCTGGGGAGAAAACTTGTGTTCCCGCCGGGATTTGAACCCGATGTTTAGGAGGCGAACGCGCACCCAACTAAGTCGGGCTGTTCTCTTGTTATATTCCCAACAATATCTAATAACAGGAAAAGTACTATTATTGTTATTTATAACTATGCAGTGTACGTTCATGTTATTTTTACAACATTTTCCTGTTTAATGTAACTTATCGAAATGTTTTCTATATAATTATAGTCAAGGACTAAAATAGCTTCATTAAAATTAATTAACAGTTTTGCTGTAACTAATTAATATAATAAATCCACAATTTTATATCAAAACACTGTGAAAGTTATTTCATATTCGCACAATTACTAGACGAATGATTTCTTCAGCTTATTTTTATTTTTTTGAGTCGCGTTTTCCTGATATTTGAATAAAACCATAAAAAATCAAAGATTCCCACGCGTGACCTTGCGTAACCGCCACGATGTAATTTACGCAATATACAACTTTATGTGCAAAAGTGTAAGGGGGATAATTGGCTGTGGTTAAAAAAGGTGCTCGCATTGATGTATAACTTTTTTTTTATTCAAGATAGGCAAACTTTGATCACCATCTCACCTGATGGTAAGCGACGATATGATATGGTCGACGATGGAGCAAGCTTGCCTGGAAGATACCTATTCACTTGCGACTTGAAGAATCCCATATTGTACTCATCAGGAAACACCGACTCAGGTAAGGAGTTCCAAACGCTTAGTGCGCATTTGTGGAATGTCTACCATATAGCGGTGTCGCTTAGCAGTTTGTCTGCTTGTCCGATGATAGAACGGGGATGGGGGAACTAGATCGTGCAGTTCCTTAGCACACTCTCCGAAATGTATCCTACCCTTTAAGGTGTGCATAATGCACACAGAAGCAAAACTTGGTGCGCATTTGAAGAATGTCTACTGTATATCGTTTTCGTAATGCTGTTCGTCTAGTTCAGTGGTCGGCAATCTGCGGCTCGCGAGCCACATGCGGCTCTTTGGACGTTAAGCTGCGGCTCTTTAGTTCCATACTCAAATATTATTTATTAAAAAAAATGTAAAAAAGCCTCCAAAAAACAAAGTACCTACATTTATACGGTTGAAACAAGGAAATTATGGGATAATTAGGTAGGTATAACGCGTGCATAGCGTTTTCTATACGATATTTATAATACAGTAGGTGTTATTGTTGGCAAAAAAAAAAATTGTGGCTCTATAAAACTTTGAAATTTTGTAAATTGTAATTTTTGACTCTTCCGACTCAAAAGGTTGCCGACCCCTGGTCTAGTTGTATTATGATAGAATGGTGATGGAGGAATGAGATCGGGTAATACCGTAACATACTCCGAAACGTATCCTAAAAAATACCTAGACGCTCGCTATCCTGCGACGATGTCCTAGGTTATGAAACCTTGCATCAATCAGTTAATCATTATTAATGAGTCTCTTGGCTCTTCGCTCAAAGGTCTTTTGTGCCTCAAGTTTGTATCAAAGCGGAACCAAAGTCTCGGTCACCGACATAAGGTAGCAAGCATATCGGTATTCTATGATCCGTTGGGAATAACCCATTCTATCGCTTACATTTTGGAGAGTGTGCTCAGGAATTACATAATATGATTACTCCATGCCCTTTTTACCATCAAACAACAAGACAAACTGTCAAACGTCATCCATTTATGGTTGACATACCTCCAGTTTGCTCGAAGCGTTTTGCTTCTACGTTCATCAACCGTACAGCGGAGGAGTGGAACTCATTGCCTGCGTCTTTGTTCCCTGAACAGTACAATCTGGGTGTCTTGAAGTCTAGAGTGAATAGGTACCTTCTAGGCAAGCATGTTCCATCTTAAAAAAAAAACATATATTGGATGACGACCCTTGGGCTCATCCTAAATCACAATATTTCTATACAGTGTATTTCTTTTTCTAAAGTGTATATCTAAGGTGACACGTGAAATATGAATATGAACCCCTCGGCCCGCCATGACCTTTCGCTGGTCTGAGTCACCTCAAAACCGATACACCACTACTTGTCTAATGACTGTACCATAGTACAAGTTTAAGGCCGGGGTAGGTGTGTCTTCAATATGTGATGTCAGACTTAATAAACGATTCGTCTTTGTCCGTGACCTTTGTGAAGCGACGTTCGTTTATACAATACTAGCCATAGCCCGCGGGTTCGCTGCTTAAGTTAACAATATACAAAATCCTCTCCCTCCAAGTGCACCTCTCTAATATTCGAGGCTTGCACTCCAATGTCGTTCCGGTCCACTACCACCTAGAGACCGATAAACCGCAACTACTGTTCCTCACGGAGACGCAGATCAGATGTCCAGCTGACGCGTCGTACCTAGCATACCCAGGCTACACCCTTGAGCATAAATTCAAGTCACGCTCGGGTGTCTGCGTGTACGTGCGCGATGACATCTGCTATCGGCGTCTCCGTAACCTTGAAGACCCCAGCTTTTCGACTATATGGATTTTGGTGGATACAGGCATAGAGAAAATTCTCTATGTTTGTGTCTACCGTTCGCACAATGGAGATGCGGAGACAACCAGGCTCATTACACACCTCAGTGAGGCGGCCGACGTGGCGCATCTGAGGTATCCTTCTGCCGAATTAGTATTTCTGGGGGATTTTAATGCCCACCACCAGGAGTGGATATTCCCATACCAGATTACTGACCATGCTGGGCGAGAGATGCGCAAGTTAGCCTTGACGCACAACCTCACTCAGCTGGTCCAAGAGGCAACAAGGATACCCGATGTTGATGGCCACACAGCCAATTGCTTGGACCTTCTGCTGACAACAGACCCAGACCGCTACTCAGTGTCGGTTTCATCACCACTTGGTAGCTCCGACCACTGTCTGGTGAAGTCTGTATCAGTCCATTCCCCGCCCGACCCCAGCCCAATAGGCACTCGGCGGGTGTGGCGATACAAGTCGGCAGATTGGGATGAGATGCGTTCATTTTATGCATCTTATCCTTGGCGGCAAGTATGCTTTTCTTCTAGCGATCCCTCTGCATGCGCGGATGCTGTGGTGGAGGTTTTGCGTCAAGGTATGGAATACTTTATTCCATTCTCAGATGTACCTCTGTCCAGCAAAGCTCGCCCTTGGTTTGGGGCCGACTGCAATAGCGCAGTAGCGCTAAAACATGAGGCCTACACCGCTTGGGCTGATGCTCGAATCCGTAAAGCTAAGGACATTCGTGAAAAGAAGAAAGCCTTCAACAAAGCTGCCAAGTCCTGCAAGAAGGTTCTAAAGAAGGCTCGTTTCGACCACATTAGCCGAATAGGTGCCAAACTTGCTTCTTATCCCGCAGGGAGTAAAGCATTTTGGTCCCTGGCTAAATCGGTTGAAGCGAACTTCTGCCGTCCCTCACTGCCTCCACTGCTGAAGCCTGATGGGTCACTGGCTCACACCGCAAAGGAGAAAGCTAACTTGTTTGCTTCACTCTTTGCGGAATCTTCTCGTCTTGATGCTGGTAGCGCTGTGCCTCCTAGTTTATCTGTCTGCGAGTCGTCCATGAAGGAAATCCGCATTCGACAGATAGATGTACGTAAAGCGCTTCGCAATCTGGACGTGAACAAGGCCAGTGGCCCTGATGGCATACCAGCTGTAGTTTTGAGGACATGTGCGCCTGAGTTGACTCCAATTCTGACACGCCTGTTCCGCCTCTCTATGGAGACTGGTCAAGTACCGAAAGATTGGAAGTCTGCCAACGTGCAACCTGTGCCCAAAAAGGGTAGTCGTGCCGACCCGGCCAATTATAGGCCCATCTCAGTCACGTCCATTATCTGTAAGACAATGGAACGTGTACTGAACAAAAAGCTCCTTGGCTATCTTGAAGCAAATGATCTTCTGAGTGACCGGCAATATGGGTTTCGCCAGAACCGGTCAACAGGAGACCTTCTTGCATATGCCACTCACATATGGAGCGAGGCCTTGGAGAAACACGGCGAGGCACTCGCAGTCTCGCTTGACATTTCCAAGGCTTTTGACAGGGTTTGGCACGATAGCCTTATTGGCAAGCTTCCAGCCTATGGTTTACCTCCCGATTTATGTATTTGGATATCTGGCTTCTTGAGGGAACGATCGATTCGAGTGGTTGTTGACGGCTGCTCGTCCGATCTAATGGTAATTAATGCCGGGGTACCTCAAGGGTCTGTTCTTTCGGCAACGCTCTTTTTGCTTCACATCAACGATTTGCTCAAGCCCGGTATCTTTGGGTATGCAGATGATAGCACTGTTGTCGAAAGATACGTATCCAATGCACGAGCTGGCGAGGTACAAGTCCAGTCTCTCAGAGAGGGGATGATAGACCGATTAAATTCGAGCTTGTTGGCCGTGGCCGAGTGGGGCGATGCCAACTTGGTTCGTTTTAATGCGTCTAAAACACAGGCGTGTCTTTTCTCCGCTAAACGGAGACCTTTTCACCTGTCTCCGACTTTCCAGAATGTATCAATACCGATAGCAAATAAACTCGAGCTTCTTGGCGTTTCCTTGTCGTCGAGCCTAAACTTTGGTACCTACATCGAAGCCAGAGCTCAGCTGGCTGCTAAAAAACTGGGTATCCTCGCAAAGGTTAGGCAGTACTTCACACCGGGGCAGCTTCTAAATTTATATCAAGCACAAGTCCGATCGTGTATGGAGTACTGCGGCCACTTATGGGATGGATCCGCAAAGTACCAGCTTGAAGCTCTTGAGTCCATCGACCGACGAGCAAAAAGACTCATTGGCGATGATAAGCTGGTCGGGTCCAAATTGCAGAGTCTCGGTCACCGACGTAAGGTCGCGAGCCTATCGGTATTCTATCGTATACATTTTGGAGAGTGTGCGCAGGAATTATACGAGTTAATTCCAACTTGTCCATTTTACCATCTAACAACAAGACAAACTGTCAAACGTCATCCATATATGGTTGACATACCTCCAGTTCGCTCGAAGCGTTTCGCTTCTACGTTTATCATTCGTACTGCGAAGGAGTGGAACTCATTGCCTTCGTCTTTGTTCCCCGAACGGTACAATCTGGGAGTCTTCAAGTCAAGAGTGAATAGGTACCTTCTAGGCAAGCATGCTACATCTTCGGCCACATCATCACTTTCCATCAGGTGAGATTGTGGTCAAATGCTTGCCTATCAGGCATAAAAAAAAAAAAAAAAAAAAAAAAAAAACCCTACTGCGTATAAAGTGAACTGACTATTATTGTTTCACAATTTTCGTTCATAAGACCTATTATGCGATTTGATTTGATTTGATGAACTGCCCGTTGCCTTGTTGGGTGAGCGTTCGTCTAACCAAGATAATTTAACGCAAAATAGGCAAGCATTTGACCACTGATGGAAAGTGACGATGCGGCCGAAGATGTGACATGCTTGCCTACAAGATACCTATTCACTCTTGGGGGGGGGGGGAGTGGGAGTGAAGGGAAGGTAAGAAGACGGAAGTGGGACAACTGACTCAGTGACGTACAGCAATAAACGACACATCTGTGGGAAAACAAGACCGGAGACCGCGGGGACGCCCAAGCCCCCATGGGACTATCCATCGGGTCCTCGCATCCGGTCGCCAACCGGCACGATGGCGCACTCCTGGGATTTTTCGCAAGACGGCGGGGCAGCCTTTCATGAGTGGCTAGCTCACTACTTGGGCCCCCAACTATCAATATTTTCAAACATGAACTCATTTTGTCCAATCAGCAAACCGTATGAATGTCGGTGTATCCATAGGTCCGTATATAGGTCACGGATACAGGGCATGTAGGTGTCCTAGGGGTAACCTAGTGTGCTATTTCGTAGTACATTGTGAATCTGGAGCATCGATCTTACTAGGTTCGCATACAAATAGACATGCCTCTAATAAACATAAACGTTTTCACACTCACAGCCCCACACTAAGTTCGATGACTTGTGTCGTGGGTGCCGGAAACATTCACATCACACACAGTCACAACCAGAACCAGAAACACAAATTTTCCTTGGGCAGAAAACTTGTGTTCCCGCCGGGAATCGAACCCGATACCCCGGCTTAGAAGACGGATGCTCACCCAACCAAGTCAAATGGGCAGGTACTTTATGTCCTAGTTTTGAGTACTATTTTTTAAGAAAAAAAAAATGATTTTTTATTCGTCCCACTATCATAATGTTGTTTCATTTGCTTAGATTTAATTTATACTTTATATTGGAACGAAAGTTCCTTATCGCGCGTTGCGAAAGGGGGCTAGACGGAAAAAATTAAGACCAAAAGTTGTAACGACACTTTTTGCTAAAGTTGTAAGCCATACCACGTTCTCGTCCGATCACCGAAGTTAAGCAACGTCGGGCGCGGTCAGTACTTGGATGGGTGACCGCCTGGGAACACCGCGTGATGTTGGTTTTTGCATGTTTCTTTTAATTTTGGAACGAATTTCATTTTCATTTTAAAGGAATTTCGTTTCATCTGGGTGTCCCTTGACATCTCTCAAGATTTTTTATCAGTTTTTAGATTTTTCTGTACTTGCGGCCACTTTGGTTGTCATAAACTTGCTTATGTGCACCGTATGCAGGCCGTGATTACACTAGAATGGTTCCAACAGAATACCAGCGTCGGAGATAGGTGGGTGACTACCTTCTTCGATATTATGCTGAGTTGGGACCATTTTGTGTGAGTGCACATCAATTATCAGGGTAGTTTTAAGTCTTTTAGTTTCATATTTATTACTCGTACTAATTATTGATGTGACTTATACAAATAAATTTATATTCTATTATATTCTTCTATCACTGAATAGGAGCTCGGAGCAGGTCATACCCAGGACGGCACAGTCCGATCCGACGCGAAGGCACGAGGGGCAACAAACTCGGTACTGTCAGTAGGGACGCGTGGGACGTGCAATGCAGACTTTTGAAAGTGAAAACTTTTTTAGCGGCGTTGTGCACTTTTTTGGGATGGGTAAAAAATGTTAAACTCGCGTGAGGACACGTGACCTGATCGAAAATTCGTAAGACGGAAAATTCGTAACACGAAGAAGAGAAAGAAATATCCCCTTCTCTTTCTACCGCGCGACGAAATATGTTCAAGTTTTCACTTCTGCCGGCATTCCCGGAGTGCAGCAACCAGTTGTTTTTAGGGTTCCGTACTCAACTGGTAAAAACGGGACCCTATTAAAGAAACTTCGCTGTCCGTCCGTCCATCTGTCACCAGGCTATATCTCAAGAACGGTGATAGCTAGACAGTTGAAATTTTAACAGATGATGTATTTATATTGCCGCTATATCAACAAATACTAAAAATAAAATAAATATTTAAGGGGGCTCCCATACAACAAACTTGATTTTTTTCCGTTTCTTGCTCGATACTAATAACGGTGACAGGTAGACGCTTTAACTATTCACAGAATATGTACTTTTATGTTCTCTTTAAATATAATTATTTAAAATAAAATGATAATTACTATGGTACGGAACCCTTCGTGCTCGAGTCCCACTCGCACTTGGCCGGTTTATTTGTTTACGTGTGGAAACACCTTTATGTACCGTCCCGCCACGGGGAGGCGCGACGGGGTCGGACTCGACACCAACTACTCCCACAACAGCCAATGCCCCGACTAAAACGACACGATGCTTCACGGGAGGCCATTATTGCAGCCGAGAGGAACACACAAGTTTTCTCCCCAAGGAAAATTTGTGTTTCAGGTTGTGAAATGTGTTGAACATTTGCACAGCCTTGGCGGCGTTGGCCCTTTGCAGGGCCCCAATCGATGCAGACTGCGTCAACGAGGTCCTGTACCAGTTCAACATCCATCTTCTATATAAAATTCTCGTGTCGCGGTGTTTGTTACCAAACTTCTCCGAAACGGCTCGACCGATTTTTATGAAATTTAGTGTGCATATCGGGTAGGTCTGAGAATCGGCCAACATCTATTTTTCATACCCCTAAATGTTAAGGGTGGTCCAAAACAAAGTCTTTTAAAAATTTTTGGACAAAATTTTAAGATTTAAGCTATTGCATAGCTTCTATCGCGGGCCTTGAGCGTGGAGACCGAATCCAGAAATTCCGTAACGAAAATAACCTAACACCCCCCACGCCGACCGGCACAGCGGTGATACCTTTTTAGTTTTGCCATCTATCGATGAATAGCAGAACTTTTAATGACTTTTTTGAAATATCACGCTTGTCTCTTTAGTTCAGCAACTCGCCTCTAGGTGGCAGGAAAAAAAATACTTCATAAATAAAATAAATAAATAATTATAATTGCATAAGTTGATAAAAAATGCTATGCAATAGCTTTACCGCGGCAGTCCCCGAGTGCCACACGTCTTTTTTATTTTTTTATGATTCAGCATGAAATAATGTATATTATTATGTCAAAAACAACGTTTGCTGTGTCAGCTAGTAAATATACAATCGAAGCGGGGAAACACAGCTAGTCATCATACAATGACGTCTCAAAATACTGTATGTCTTCGCTGGAGACACTGCGTGTCCTATTTAGTAGAAATAAAACCCGAAATCTGGATTGAATTGTGCTTTAGTCGACGTCAAGTGCAATATTACATGTTTATTACTGAACTAGCTTTTGCCCGCGGCTTCGCTCGCGTTAAGAAGTATTATTTTTAAATTGACAAAGTTTCATACAAACTTTCATCCCCTATTTTATCCCCTTGGGGGTAGAATTAATCAAAATCCTTTCTTAGCGGATGCCTACGTCATAACATCTACCTGCCTGCCAAATTTCAGCCCGATCCGTCCAGTAGTTTGGGCTGTGCGTTGATAGATCACTATGTCAGTCAGTCAGTCACCTTTGAGTTATATATATTTAGAGTAGTTAATTTTTTAGATTAGAGTAGTTAATTTTTATATAATTAAAATGTGGGTGGGCTATTGTGGGTATTTAGAACGCCGGGTTATGAAGTTGTCTAATACTTTAAACGTTGAGTTGCTGCTAAGTTTTGAAGCGGCGTTATCTTGCTGAATCGATGATCTTGCGCCGCGACACTGTATGCATGGAGACAAACCGAACAACCGCTTACTGGCAACTACCTAATATAGATGTAATAATAATAATAATAATAATAAAACCCATTTATTTCCAACAACCTTAAATAACAATTTTTACTTAGAATATAGAAGTTTTTTATTAATTAAATGCTGATTATTTAAATATTAAATTTGTGTTTTTGATGCTGGAACCCCAGACTGGGTATGGGCCTCCTCCAGTTTACGCCAACTCTCTCTGTCCCTTGCTTTTGCTTGCCATTCTTTTCCGGCTGTGGCGATTATTTCGTTAACCCATCTGTTCTTTGGACGTCCTCTGCTTCTTTTACCAATTGGTCCTTTCCATATCGTTGATTCTAATGTCCATCTTTTATCTCTGTATCTTGCTAGGTGCCCTGCCCATCGCCACTTTAGTGTTAAAGCGTATTGCAGAGCATCTATGAGCTTTGTTTTACTTCTTATGTATTCGTTTCTTATTTTGTGTATTCTCCTTATTTTCAATAGACTTCTTTCCATCGCTCTCTGGCACGTCACGAGCTTAGTTTTTATTTTGGTGTTGTATGTCCATGTTTGACAACCGTATGTGAGCGTCGGTAAAATGCAGGAGTCCATTACGGTCTTTTTGAGGTGAAAAGGAAAGTCGCCTTTTAGAATTTCTTTTAGGGACCAAAATTTTTTCCAACTCATGTTCACTCTACGTTCCGTCTCTTCTTCATCATTATTGTCGCCAAATGTTATTTGTTTCCCTAGGTATGTGTATTTGTTTACGTATTCCAGCGGCTTACCATGTAGGCTTATTGTATTAGTGTAGCTGTTTGTCATTACTTTCGTTTTGTCTTTGTTCATTTTGAGACCCACTTTTTCACTTTCTTCACTTAGTGAGCATATCATTTTTTCTAGTTTCTTGCTTGTTTCCGCGAAGAGGACGATGTCATCAGCGAATCTTAGGTGTGTGAGTTGCCTCCCATTTACTGTGATTCCATCTGACTGCCAGTTTAGATGGTCGAAGATAAGTTGCAGTACTGCTATAAAAAGTTTGGGGGACAGAGGATCACCCTGTCTCACTCCTCGGCAGATTGGTATTTTCGGGCCACGTTTTTCCATTTTGACTCTGCTGGAACTGCCATCGTATATGTTTTTTAGTGTCGTAATGTAATTTCTATGAATGTGGCATTTTTCCAGGGCTTCCCATATGGAGTTGTGTGAAATCGTGTCGAACGCTTTAGCGTAATCTATGTATGCTATGTAAAGTGGTCTATTGAACTCTTTAAATTTTTCTATGACTTGTTGTATAACGTGTATGTGGTCCATTGTAGAAAAGCCGGAGCGAAAACCAGCTTGTTCAACAGGCTGGTGTTCGTCAATTTTTGGACTCAGTCTGCTTTGTATAATTGATGTAAATAGTTTGTATACACTAGGAAGAAGGCTAATAGGTCTATAGTTCCCTATATCTTTTGGGTCTCCTTTTTTGTAGAGTAGGATAATGTCGGAACTCTTCCACTGCTCTGGCACTTGTCTTGTGTCTAAAACTTTGTTGAATAAGTGGGTAAGTGGGCGAGCTAGTAGAGGAGAACCAAACTTCAGAGCCTCATTTTGTATACCATCTGGTCCGGGACTTTTGTCATTTTTAATCTTCTTGATGTGTTTGGTGACTTCCATAATGGTTACAGGTGGTATATCGTCGTCGTTTGAGATGATTTCACAGTTTTCATGAGGTGTAGTAGAATAGGGATAGTTCGAAGTAGTGTTGCTTTTCTTTTCATAGAGTAGTTTGTAGAATTCTGTTGCACAATTTATGATATCCTCTCTGGTCTTGGTAGCTTTAGTTTTTGTTTTTATGTTCTGGATCCAATTTTTGTGTGTTGTTAGCTGTTTGTGTGCTCTTTTGGTACTTCCGTATGTCTGTAGGTTGCTTTCTATTATTTCGTTTCTATATTGTTGGTAGTCTTTTCTGATGGCTTTGCTTGTTATTTTATATAATGCACTTAGTTCTTTTTTCATTTCCTTAGTTTTGTGATTTATTTTTATGAGTTCGGTTCGTCTTGTCAGCAAATCCCGTGTGTTTTTACTGAGAATTTTGTTAACGCGATCTGCTTTTACGTCTTTTCTCTTTGATGTTATACTCTTTTTAATGACATTCTCTAAGGCATCGTAGAGTGTTTGAACATCGTCGTCTTCGTCTTGCGTATTTAATGCTCGTATGTTTTGTTCTAGATCCTTTAAAAAGCAGCTGATATCTTCTGTGGTTTTTAGTGACTTTGGTTGTGATTTAAAGGATGCTCTACTTTTCTTTTGTTTTTCTAGCAGGTAAGTAGCTCTGACTAGGCGGTGGTCTGATCTAAATCCTAAGCCATGGAGAACTTCTATATTTCTTATCTTTTTGGGTTCATTTGATAATATAAAATCTACTTCATTTTTGGTTTTTTCATCGGGAGAGAGCCATGTCCATTTACGGTTGTTTCTTATTTTAAAGTAGGTATTCATAATAGACAGTTTATTTTCTAAGGCGTATTGAACGAGCTTTTCTCCTCTCTCACTTCTTTTCCCATATCCAAATTTTCCCATAGCTAGGTTTTCTTTCGTTTTCTTTTTGCCTACTTGTGCATTAAAGTCTCCGATAACAAGAACTTTTTTTCCTGCTTCGTTTTGTGCTGCTTCCAAGGTTTCATAGAAAGAGTTGATATCTTGTTCTGTTGCTCTCTCCGTCGGGGCGTATACTTGTATTATAGAAAGTATTTCGTTGTCATATTTCATTTGCAGTAAAGCGACTCGCTCGGATAGACCTGAGAAGTTTAGTATCTTGTTTTTGTGCTCTTTTTTAATTAAGAAACCTACTCCGTGTAGGCCTGGCGTTTCTCCTTTGTAGCAAAAGATGTAATCATCATGTTCTTCAATATTGCAATCCATTCTTCTTACTTCTGCGAGGCCGAGTATATCAATTTCTATTTTCTGTAGTGAAAACATCAATTCTATATATCTTTTCTCTGATCCTAGTGATCTAACATTAAGTGTTCCAATCTTGAGTGACTTAATTGATTCCTTTATGTAAACTGGAGGGTTTTGGTCATTTTCCCCCACGGGGACCAGCCGGCTTGGGGGAGGTTTATTTGTGTTTTTGAATGACAAGTTATTTTGATTATTGTAGTTTTTCCGGTCGCTGGTGTCCTTTGGTTGCTAGCTACTATTTTTTTCTCTCAGTGAGTTGCTTCTGGGGCGAGACAGAAGATCAAACGCGTTCTTTGCAGCTATTTTTTTAGGACCCACCGAAGATGGATGGTTCTGCACGTTGGTCTCCGAGTTAGGGGAGAAAGAGGATTCTCTCTTTCTCTTTTCACGACTCAAATCACTTTGTTTCTTAACTATAATTTTATCTCCTCGTAAGTAAGCGATATTGCCTTTGTTTCTTTCTTCTTCTACTTTAGGCTGCAGTGACTTTCTTATTTCCAGCGTTTCTTTTGTAAAATCTTCTTTTATGTACATACCTTGAGGAAACTTATTTCTATTTTTCAGAATTTCATTTCTTCTCCAATTTGTTGTGAAAGAAATAAGGATAGGCCGAGTTCCCTTGCTGTTCTTGTTTCCAATCCTATAGGTTTTGTTGATTTCATGCTCTTGAATATTTAGTGCGAGGTGCGAGTTGATCTTTTCTTTTATGAATTTTACCATATTGAATTCGTCTTTGCTTCCTTCCGTTATTCCAAAGAAAAGTAAGTTGTTCATTTTCTTCTGTATTTCTAAACTTTTAATTTTTTCTTTCAGTTCTGAAACCTCGATATGTGTCAGGTTATTCTGCTCGTCCAGTTTTTTGAATTTCTCATCCATTTGCTGCATAATGTTCCGTGTAACAGACTCAGTAATCGTTACGGTTTGTCTCTCCATTTGTTCTTGAATTTTTTCCAGAAAAATTTGCATTTGACTATCCATTTCTTATATTAAAATTCAAATGTCACGTTAATTTTTCAAATTCGCGCGCAAAATTTTTTGTGTATAGTAGTTTTTTATATTCTTTATATGGCAACACTTTACCTGACAGATTCGATTGGTAAAGTTGGCTAGCTTGTATTGTGCACTTGCACTGACTTCACTCCAATATGTTTTCTTTTAAGGTTATCTTGTTGGATATTTTCTCAGCTAATTTTTCACTTCACAGTAGATTTTATTTCGCGAATATTAACTTCCTTCACTTTCCGTAACGTAGTTCTTGATAAAAATTCAGTCTGGCGTTGTTTACATGAGATTAAACACAATTTTTAGCAATATTTATCGCGAGTGACTTTCGGTACGTCTGTTGTTTAGAGAAGCGGAAGCGGAAAAACTTTCATCCCCTATTTTATCCCCTTGGGGGTAGAATTAATCAAAATCCTTTCTTAGCGGATGCCTACGTCATAACATCTACCTGCCTGCCAAATTTCAGCCCGATCCGTCCAGTAGTTTGGGCTGTGCGTTGATAGATCACTATGTCAGTCAGTCAGTCACCTTTGAGTTATATATATTTAGAGTAGTTAATTTTTTAGATTAGAGTAGTTAATTTTTATATAATTAAAATGTGGGTGGGCTATTGTGGGTATTTAGAACGCCGGGTTATGAAGTTGTCTAATACTTTAAACGTTGAGTTGCTGCTAAGTTTTGAAGCGGCGTTATCTTGCTGAATCGATGATCTTGCGCCGCGACACTGTATGCATGGAGACAAACCGAACAACCGCTTACTGGCAACTACCTAATATAGATGTAGGTTAACCTAATTTATTTATTTGTTATTTATACCTCTAGTTCGCTCGAAGCGTTTCGCTTCTACGCTTATCATCCGTACTGCGAAGGAGTGGAACTCATTGCCCTCATCTTTGTTCCCCGAACGGTATAATCCGAGAGTATGCAAGTCTAAAGTGAATATGTGCCTTGCCTTCTAGGCAAGCATGCTACATCTTCGGCCACATCATCACTTTCCATCAGGTGATATTGTGGTCTAATGCTTGCCTATCGGGCATAAAAAACAACATTATTTATAATCAAGTATACAGAAAGAATATTATCATTAATTTTTTTTCGATTCCTGCACTTTTTAAAGTATTGTTATGTTAAAACACCAGAGTTCTAACCATATTCCCAATTTGACAATTCTTTTGCTAACAGGAATCAAATTCCATGGAGCGATGTCGACTAAAAATATAATTTTAATTTTTGTTGTGTGGATATAAAGTATGGACATTCAATCGTTTGAGAACAATAGCCGTGGAGCGCAGTGGCATAACCTGTATAAGCTATGTACAATCCAAATTTCATCCAAATCCATTCAGTTACAGCGTGAAGAAGGAACAAACATACTTACAAACTTGCACATTTACACACCAATTTTCGGATTTATAATATTAGCAGGATTAATTATTAAATATTAATAGTTTGTGAACGTGCATAAGTGTAGGCAAAACATAAGTTGAAAAACGTTATTTTCACTTTCACTCCAAATCTCCAATAGAAGTTCTAGTAAAGTTTCTACCACTTTACTAGGGCATGACTTGACTATCACTAGATCATGACTCTTTCAACTGACTTTTGACTATATATATATATTACCTAGCTAATTTGAAAACTATTTAATAATGTTGCGATTATTGCATTTAGACTCTCGGTCTATAGCGGAACGAGTGGGAAATAAAAAGTTCCAATCGTCACCACTGGGGACGAACGAAACTTTTTTTTCCCACTCGTACCCAGTGGGGACAACAGGGTGGGGACGACCGGGAATGATCCTTACTACCTACTATCTACTACCTACTACTATTTACTAAACTTATGGTCGATATTATATTGATTTATAATGTCATAGTCTATTTTTTTTTCAATCTACCTACTTCTATTTAATAAGGGACATTTTATATAATAACAGAATTATTAATTCCACAGCTTCAAGTATTGCTAGCATAATTATATAATATCCGGATGACCGAGCTTGGCTCGGTTTTTTGTTTTTGGTAGAATGTGTTTGAATTTGTAGCCTCAGAAAGCTCCATCTAGTGTCGAGTAGAAACAGTTTTTTACATCGGTCATGGCGTAATAGATGGCGCTGATAGTTTCTTAAACCTGGTTTTTCAAATGCAGTTTGGTAACTGAGCATTTCTCGGACCTGGAACGTTGATAAATCGATAAATCGACCTTGGGCCGAAAAACCCCTAATCTGTAACTTTCATGAAAATCGTTGGAGCCGTTTCCGAGATCCTGATTACACACACACACATATTATATATATTATATATATATATATATATATATATATAGATATAGATAGATTAATTTATTTTGTTAAAAAAGTTGTTTATATTATTTTTATATTTAATTTTAATTTCATCAATTATTAATTTACTTAACTGTAGCATTTGCATGTACAATACTGAAAGAGACTGAATCCCACGACATAGGACTCATCCTAGTGTGGGATTCAGGGCTCACCAGACATTATAAGTAATTGTAATGTTGTTGTGTTTAATATTTAAGTGTCAATGAATAAATTAATATTACTATTATTACCTGACACTGGCTACATGCACATAGTTTGCAGAGCCAAAACTAGAAAAAAACTTTAAACAATCAATAACTTTCCTCACCCCTGCCACGAGAGTCCTTACTGCCGGAGCCCCGGCCTCCGTAAATAGGTCACCTAGATGTATACCGCGCCCGTGCAGTTCGATATTCTGGGAGTATCCCGCGTGTGATCCGAGATAGGGACAAAGGATTGTAGTCGATTTGCTTCTACGTTTATCATTCGTACAGCGGAGTGGTACTGAAAGCCTGCGTCTTTGTTCCCCGGACGGTACAATCTGGAAGTCTTCGGGTCTAGAGTGAATAGGTATCTCCAAGGCAAGCAAACTAATTTTTTTTTATTCAAGATTGGCAAATTTTCACCGCCATCTCACCTGACGGTAAGTGATGATGCGGTCAACGATGGAGCACGTTTGCCTATTCACTCGTAACTTGAAGACCCTCATATTGTATTTATCAGGGAACACAGAGTCAGGTAAGGATTTCCGTTCTTTTGCAGCATAATACATATATATATATGTAGATACGGCAGCATCTTTACTTTCTATCAGGTCGTCAAATGCTTTAAAGCATAAAATATAGGTCGAGACCCACACACTCATATTATAAATCTAAAATGAATTATGTGTTTATGCCTAGTTGTTAGTTTAATAAGTAATAAATGTCAAAATCAATATAGAGAACATATTACAGAAGGTAAGTGGAAAATGGCTGCACCGATTTTCACCAAACATTCTTAGCAAGCATAGCTCACATAATAAACGCAAGAAAAGCTTTAAAAAACCAACCGCTTTATCTTCGGAACCTTGATCAGATTTAATGTATTAAACACGCATTATTGACGATAACTCATCAACTACTGATCAGATCTTGATCAAATTTCAATAGGACCATTTGGAAAGAAACAGCTTTCAAACAAAAAAAAATTCAAAATCGGTTTCCGTGGAAAGAAGTTATAAGGTTAAACAGTTACAAAAAAAAATACAGTCGATTTAAGTACCTCCACCTCTTTGTGAAGTCGGTAGAAAAGAAAACTAGCGTTATTTGTTGTTACAAACGGAATATTTACCATCTATTTTTGTTATTGATTTTTTTATGCTGAATAGGCAAGCATTTATTTGACAACTATCTCACGTGATGGAAAGTGATGATGCGGTCGAAGATATGACTTGCTTGTCTAGTGAATACCTATTAACTCCCAGATTATACCTCTCGGGAAACAATGACCATCGTCAATATTCCATTTCTAACAATGGTTCTGTTATTGTGTGCGTGATGTGAGTGTTTCCGGCCCCCACGACACAGGTCATCGAGCTAGGTGTGGGGCTGTGAGTGTGAAAGCGTTAAAAATATATTCTAGTGAGTTCGTCTAATATTAAGCCCATTTAATGGACTAATTCGCAATTACATTGTAGATATTGATGTAGCCCGTAAGTTTTGGATCGCATATAAGTCATTAAGGAACTCTCCGTTGGGTTAGTTGGGTGCGCGCCCGCCTTCTAAGCAGCGGGTATCGGGTTCGATTCCCGGTGGGAACTCAAGTTTTCTCGCAAGGGAAATTTTTGTTTTAGTTGTGGTGTGTTATGTCTTCGTCACCTACACACGCCATCGAACTTAGTTTGGGGTTGTGAGTGTGAAAACGTTAATATTTATATTTGTTAGGCTAAGCATCTCGCGGTTTATGAACTAATAGCTGTTCCCCGCGGCGTCGCCCGCGTTTATCAAGTTAAAAAGTAGCCTATGTGTTAATCCCTGGTATAAGCTATGTACATTCCAAATTTCATCCAAATCGTTACAGCGTGAAGGGAAAACAAACATACTTAAATACTTACTCATTTATACACGAACTTTCGCATTTATAATATTAGTTTGATTTACAACGCCCTGTCAAAATTCTTCAAACAGATCTGTAATAATAACACATTGTATTTTAGTTGTTGTTGTTGTTATAGTTGTCCAATAAACTGAAATTTATTGCCAAAAGCTTACAACCCGACAACGGAGCAACAAACTCATGAAACGACCAATAGCCATACAAACAAATGCATTGCTTGCGCAAATAACATATCAATTAACAACTTTTTTTTATTTTATTTGTGACTGGATAGTTTTTGACCACTATCTCACCTGATGGTAAGTGACGATGTGATCGAAGCTGGTAAACACACTAGACCTGGAATACGCAGGCTCTCAAGGATAACTGCCGGAACACCGTATTTGGCTTGGCGGCAGACTTTCAACTTGATGGTGGTGATGGTGACAACAATGCTACCCCTCAGCAAATAAAACGCATTTTTTACCGACTTCCCATAAAAGGAGGAGGTATTCAAGTCGACTGTTTTTTTTTTAAATGTGTTTTACCTCATATCTTCTCTCCACGGGCCACGTGAGCCGATTTCGAAAATTTTTTTTTAGTTTGAAAGATGTTGCTTTCTAATTGGTCCCATTTAAATTTGATCAAGATCTGATCAGTAGTTCTTGAAATATTCTCGTTTACCCGACTTCAAAAGTTACCTCATAACTTATTTCGTTGTGAGCCGATTATGATGATTTTTTTTTATTCGAAAGCTGGTGCTTTTCATTTGGTCCCATTGAAATTCGATCAAGATCTGATCTTTAGTTTTTGAGTTATAGTCAATAATGCGTGTTTAATACATTAAATCTGATCAAAGTTCCGAAGATAAAGCGGTGAAGTCGATTTTTTTAAGCTTTGTTTGCGTTAAATATATCAAATAAAAACAGGTATCATCACTTTACAAACACCATCGACATTCATATAAGCCATATTAAAATGTAAATAGGGTTCAATTTTCAAATGAAATGCTCAGCAAACACCCAAGTTCGAGACGATGACCAACCTTGCTTACGATGAGTCACTGTCGACCCCAACAGAGGATAATACACCCCATTTTATAGGCAATAAGTGCTACAATGGCGTTGATGGGAAGCAGTTATGTGTGGATAGGTAATTTGATCGCTATCTTAATGAGTTAGGGTATAAAATGAATTGCAGGTCTGATTTGATGGGATCGGGCGAGGGGGTAGAGTATGGATCCGTAGTATACTGAAATATGGGGTGTCGTTTTTTATGACTCATGAGAAGGTTATAATATCTGTGAATTCTCGAAAAGGTATCGATGCCGTCCCTTTGGAAAAAATAGAGGTTATTAAACGCTTACACTCACAGCCCTAAGTTCGAAGATTTGTGTCGTGGGTGCTGGAAACAGTCACATCACACAAACAAACAAAGCAACCTGAACCAGAAACACAAATTTTCTTTGGGGAGAAAATGTGTGTTCCCGCCGGGAATCGAACCCAGTACTCCTGCTTAGAAGGCGAACCTAACTAAACCAACGGGCAGTTATTGATTGCTAGCTTGCTCGTTTGACTTACAGTCGGTCCCGACCCCCTATTACCAATCTCTGTTGCAAATGCGATCTAAGCTTTTAAGAAATAAGGCACATTTTTCCTTTATTTTCTCTTTTTTCTTAATTCCAATAGAAAACACAAAGCGAAGGTCACAGGAAGACGCTGGATGCAGGCCGCTAACAACCGTTCTTTTTGGAGATCTTTGGGGGAGGCCTATATCCAGCAGTGGACTTCTTGTGGCTGAGATGATGATGATGAATAGAAACCAGGGGTCTGGAGTGATGTCGCGGTTTTTTAAACTAAACGAAGGCATCTGACATGGCTGAACGACTGTTGTCTTAAGACTAACGACCGGGACAGACGGCTTAACGTGACCTCCGGAGCACGGTAAACGGTCAGTCATCCAAGCACTGACCTGACTGAACAGCTTAACCTTGTCAATCAGTTACAATCGATCACGGACAAGCAGACAAACTGCTAAGCGACACCGCTATATGGTGGACATTCCGCAAATGCGCACTAAGCGTTTTGCCTCCACATTCATTGTGCGAACCGCAAAGGAATGGAACTCCTTACCCGAGTCGGTGTTTCCTGATGAGTACAATATGGGAGTCTTTAAGTCACGAGTGAATAGGTATCTTCTAGGCAAGCTTGCTCCATCGTCGACCACATCGTCGAGATAGTGGTCAAAAGTACCTTACCATCAGGTGAGATAGTGGTCAAAAGTTTGCCTATCATGAATAAAAAAAAAACGTAATGGAATAATTTCAACGCAAGCAAAGCTTAAATAATTTAAACGTAAGCAAAGCTTAAAAAAACCGACTTCACTGCTTATATTTTAGTTTTGGCTTGATCGATTTCGATATACTACATGCGACCTCTGAGGTATAATCTACCAAACCAAAAAAAGAATTTTGAGAATAGGTCCACAAATGAGGGAGAAATCGGTGAACATACATAAAAAAAAAACATACAGTCAAACATAGAACCTCCTTTTTTGAAGTCGGTTAAAAATACCAACTTCTGATTAAATGAATTAAATACGCATTATTGACGATAAATCAAAACTACTGGTCAGATCTTGATCAAATTTAAATGGGACTACATGGAAAGTACCGCATTCAAACAAAAAATCATCAAAATCGGTACACTTAGAAAAAAGTTCTGAGGAAACGCACATAAAAAAATAAGTCTAATTCGAGAACAGGGGTAGATTGAAAAACAGCGCTGAATCTACTCCTATTGCCCTAAACTGCACTGATAGATGCGACCGTTTCAGTCTTGGCTTGCTAGGGTTAGTTTTCAGTGGTTTTCACAATAGACTAACTTTGTCCCTCAGACTGAGGCGGTCTGTCTATCACTTATAGAAAAATTTGATTTAAATGTGTTTAATGTTGTTATGTGCTATTTCTGGCAATAAATTGTTTTTTTATTTATTTATTTAATTAAGAACTTTTTTTTTGAAGTCGTTTAAAGAATCATATAATATTAGTTTCATTTTAATTGAATTATTTATACATATATACCTAAATATATGCAAGCATGTCACACCTCCGGCTGCATCATCACTTTCCATCAAGTGAGATAGTGGTCAAATGCTTGCCTATTAAAAAAAAAAAACTGAACATTTCAAGCGTCTACCTATTGCCGTTATCAATATCGAGCAAAAACGAGTAAAAAAATCACTTTTGTTGTATGGGAGCCCCCTTAAATATATATTTTATTCTGTTTTTTAATATGTGTTGTTATAGCGGCAACAGAAATACATCATCTGTGAAAATTTCAACTGTCTAACTATCACGGTTCATGAGATACAGCCTTGTGACAGACGGACAGACAGACGGACGAACAGCGGAGTCTTAGTAATAGGGTCCCGTTTTACCCTTTGGGTACGGAACCCTAAAAACTTTAAAGTTTCCTTGTACACGGAACCTTTACCAGTATGCAAACTATATAGAAATGCCTCTACATACGGTTGTTCCGCCGGAACCGGCGATAACACGAGACCTTGATCGCGAGAAGCGTGCAGCCTTGCCCTTGCACGTACACCCCTCTTATCTACATAAGTCGTATACAGTGGAAGTGAGAACTGAGTCACCCACGTCCGTAGGAGGATACCCCTTAAGTCTGACTCCCTACACGTGGTCCCCGGGTGGTGCTAATCAGGTGACATTTGAGAGGTGGTAGAGCATTTTGTGAGTTGCTCGCCTGGCTTGCTACCAAAGCTTACCACCATCAAGTTGAAAGTCTGCCGCCAAGCCAAATACGGTGTTCCGGCAGTTATCCTTGAGAGCCTGCGTCTTCCAGGTGTTTACCAGCTTCGATCACATCGTCACTTACCATCGGGTGAGATAGTGGTCAAACACTAGCCTGTCACAAAAAAAAAAAAAAAAGTGTAGTCCTGGAAAGTGACATTGAGAATGAGCGTATACAGTGATGGAAAGTGACGATGCGTCCAAAGATAGAACATGCTTACCTAAAAGGGACCTATTCACTTAAGACTTGAAGACACCAAGATTAATAACATAAACATCTAAGTTCAATTACTTGTGTCGTAGGTGACGAAAACTATTTATTTTTCTATGTTCTATAGGAAAGCATTTCACTTAATCTCACCTGATGGAAAGCGACGACGCGGTCGAAGATGCAGCATGCTTGCCCAGAAGAACACTCTCGACTTGCAGACTCCTAGATTAAACCGTTTGGGGAACAAAGACGCGGGCAATGAGTCTTTTTCGTTACGGATGATAAACGCAGAAGCGAAAAGCTTCGAGCGAACTGGACTGCCAACCATAAATCGATGACGTTTGCCTGTTTTAGGTCTCCTATAAATTGAGTGTAGACTAAATACTATGTATGGCTAAAGTATCGGTGGCGATACCAGAATCTTCTAAATATATATGCTCCTACACACAGGGTAACCTAGTTAGGAGTTAGGGTTTATCCATGTACACAACAAATATCTAATCAGCTTAGTTTATTTATGAACCACCTGTATGAGCCAAGTTATAATATAAGATGCTGTGTTGACACACAATAGTGTCCCTACTATTACTATAGCTAGTTATAAGTACATGGAGTGTTACAAATTAGTTAAGTTTATGTCCAAATAAAAAAAAAAAAAGATTTTTCATATATAACTCAAAGGTGACTGACTGACTGACTGACATAGTGATCTATCAACGCACAGCCCAAACCACTGGACGGATCGGGCTGAAATTTGGCATGCAGGTAGATGTTATGACGTAGGCATCCGCTAAGAAAGGATTTTAATTAATTCTACCCCCAAGGGGAAAAAATAGGGGATGAAAGTTTGTATGAAACTTTGCCAATTTTAAAATAATACTTCTTAACGCGAGCGAAGCCGCGGGCAAAAGCTAGTTTCATCTAAAATACGTGTTTTTGTAACCGTTTTACTCGGCATTCATAATAAAACCAGATAAATCAAAATATTCGTCGTGATCTGTGTGATACGATAAATGATGCCTTCTTAGAATATTCATAAATATATAGGAAAAAAAATAATTAAACGCAAGCAAAGCTTTAAAAAAAACCGACTTCACCGCTTTATCTTCGGAACCTTGATCAGATTTAATGTATTAAACACGCATTATTGACTATAACTCAAAAAGAGATCATCAATGATCAGATGATCAAATTTCAAAGGGGCCGCATGAAAAGCCACCAGCTTTCAAATAAAAAAAAAACATCAAAATCGGCTCACAACGAAAAAAGTTATGAGGTAACTTTTGAAGTCGGTTAAAAACGAGAACATCGTCAATTTAGTCCACAGAATACGCATTATTGACGATATTTCAAGAACTACTGATCAGATCTTGATGATGGGACCAATAAGAAAGCAACAAATTTCGAAATCGGCTCACGTGGAGAGCAGTTCAGAGAAGTAAAATAAAAAATACAGTCGACTTAAGTACCTACCCTTTTTTGGGAAGTCGGTAAAAAAAAACAAATCCCATGCAAATAACATCAATTTGTATTTTTGTAACCATTTCGTTCCGCCATTTTATATCAAAACACTGTGAAAGTTATTTCATATACGCATATGTACTAGAAAAATGATGCCTTCAGCTTATTTTTTTTATTTCGAGGCGCGTTTTTACCGCATTTGAATAAAAACATAAAAAATCAAAGATTCCCACGCGTGACCTTGCGTAACCGCCAAGATGTAATTTACGCAATATACACCTTTATGTCAAAAGTGTAAGGGGGATAATTGGCTGTGGTTGAAAAAGGTGCTCGCATTGACTTATACCTTTCAAATCAAATCAATTCAACTCAAAATAATTTATTCACATGGGCCCCAAAGAGGCACTCATGAAAGTTAATGATTCTACTGCCAGATTCGCAAAATTACAGCCATCTCGAGAAGAACCTGGCAAGAAACTCGGCGGCGCATTTTTTTTAAACATTCATTAATATCTAATACATAATTTACTTACTTTAATTTTACTTTATTCTTAATCTACATTTCCAATAACTCAACCAGTTGCATCAACCCCCGGGCGCGTGTGCGGTGCTCCACTGACCCAGTGTACATTCGGACTTTGCGACCCGAACGTGCCCTATCTATCCCGAACGCTCCCGAACTATCCCGAATGACCGGGAAACGTCCTACTGCGACTTACAGTACTCACATCGAAAAGCTTACCAGCCAACCGGTAAATGTCGAGCATATGGAAGCAAAAACAGCCTATTGGCTTAGTTGAGAGCATGGTTCGATCGTTCGATATTATGCATGTTCGCAAAAATATTAGTAAATATAAATTAAGAAGCGACGCACACAAGCTTAATACTAGATATAAGTATAAAATTACAGTGCGCGCATTTAGATTAAGCAAAACGAATAAATCGTTTATGGCAAATGGGGTTAGATTTTACAATAGAATTCCTAAAATCGTAACTGAATTACCACTGGGAAAGTTCAAATCTGTAATAAAACGGGCATTAATTAAGAAAGCTTATTATAAGACTACAGACTATATTAATGACAAGGATGCATGGAGGCAAACTGCACAGGCTCTTTCTAGCGACTACCATAATAACACCTAGGTTAAGAAAATTATGTATTAGAAATTAAGAATGATTAAAAAAAAAAAAAATGAAAAAAAAATGCGCCGCCGAGTTTCTCGCCAGGTTCTTCTCGAGATGGCTGTAATTTTGCTAATCTGGCAATAGATTCATTAACTTTCATGAGTGCCTCTTTGGGGCCCATGTCAATAAACGATTTTGATTTTGATTCCCAGAGGGAACACAAGCTTTCTCAAGGAAAATTTGTGTTTCTGATTCCGATTGTCGTTATGAGAAACAAAAATTTTTCTTTAGGAGAAAATTTGTGTTTCTGTCAGGAGTCGAACCCGATACCCCTGCTTAGAAGGTGAACGCTACTCAACACAGCCAATCAGCAGTTCATAAAGTATAAAGTAACTTGCAATGTAAAATAACTTTTATAATATGAAAGCATGACTACATTTTAAAACGGTTACTATCACCGAAGGACGTCGCTAAATATAAACCTTACCCTTTCGAATGGTTATAAATAGGGTGAAAGACCAAGTCGCGCGTCATAACACCGCATATTATCCGTATAGTACATACCTACTTCTATAAATGTCATTATAACATTACACTTCTGTGTGTGTGTGTGTGGCTCTGTGTGCTGAACACGTCGCGTATTTTCGAAACATCTTTATTTACGTTTTCAACCCTTATATCTCCGACATTTTGAAATATTTCCAAAATTGAATCGACAAGAAAATTCTATATAATTATAGAACCTGCTAACAAAATTTCACGAGAATCGGTAGAGAAATATGACCATACAGAGAAGAACAACCGGAAATCCGGACAGACGAAAGCAGAATAAAATTTTAAGCCCAAGCTGAAACGTAGACGCTTCGCACCCACTCGATCAAAAAAAAACAAACAAAACAAACGCATTCACACTCACAGCCCCACACTAAGTTCAAAGACTTGTATCGTGGGTGCCGGAAACATTCACATCACACACACATTACACCCAGAACCGGAAGCACAAATATCCCTTGAGAAGGAATATGTGCTTCTGCCGGGAATCGAACCCAAGACCCACGGCGCAGAGGGCGGACACCTGTCCACTGCGCCAACTGGGTCGAACGTCAATAAGGAATATGATATTAAGTTCACAATTTTTAACCCCAAGGAAAACTTATACTTTGCCGGTGAGCAGTTCGGCGATCATTTATTATAATACTAGCCGTGCCCCGCGGCTTCGCCCGCTATTATCAAGTTAAAAAGTAGCCTATGTGTTAATCCTAGGTACATATAAAATAATACAAAGTAAATTCTACTAATATTATAAATCCGAAAGTTTGTGTGTAAGTGTGTAAGTATGTTTGTTCCCTCTTCACGCTTTAACGGCTGAACGGATTTGGATGAATTTGGAATGTACAGTGCGACAAGGATCTTGTGTCATTTGACTGACATTTGACAGGGGGGTGTTGTTATAGTCTCAGACAAAGAGATTGTTGCTTAAGGGTCGCCAGCTAATAAAATCTCCCTTTATGAGAATACAAGAACCTTACAATATTGCAATCACGTGAGTTTCCTCTAATTTTGATGGAATGGAAAATTGGAAATGGCATCCAACATCCAAACATGCATACAACTGCATGCAAACCTTTGCCGGTGAGCTGATCGGAGATCATTTATTATAATATTTACTTTGAATTATTTTATATACAACCTGTAACAAAAAGGTGTAGTAATACTTGGTGGTGTGTATGTGTATCGTGCCAGGAATCGTCTGCCAGAGAACGAAAGTTGAAATCGGACATAATTTTATCCGTACAAAAATTAAAAATTATATTTTTCAAATACTTTTGACAACCCTACAGTTACATGTGCGGCAATCGGAGAAATTTGTTCGGTACAAAAATTTGAAAATATTTTTTTGCCAACCCTACCATTACATCTATGGTGCGTGACCTAGACCTTTGTCATGGCCACTATGTGTTGTAGAACGGTAGCTGATGAAATAGGGTTGCAAATGACATATATATTTTAAACTTTAATTCATGCTGCTAACGCAAATGCACAGCAGAAGTTTCTGTTAGACTCCATACATTTAGTGTGTGACTTGAGTATTACTACACCTTTCTGTTACACATTGTATATTATATACAAGAATTCTAAAAATGATAGTTTTGGCGTCTGTTGCTCTACCCCCATATAAGTCCACCTTTGGGATGGCTCCGCTAAGTACCAGCTAGAAGCTCTTGAGTCTATTGACCGGCGAGCCAAAAGACTCATTGGCGATAGTAAGCTAGTAGAGTCAAAACTGCAAAGTCTTGGTCACCGACGTAAGGTAGCAAGCCTATCAGTATTCTATCGCCTACATTTTGGAGTGTGCTCAGGAATTACATGATATAATTCCTCCATGCCCTTTTTACCATCAAACAACAAGACAAACTGTCAAACGTCATCCATTTATGGTTGACATACCTCCAGTTCGCTCGAAGCGTTTTGCTTCTACGTTCATCATCCGTACAGCGAAGGAGTGGAACTCATTGCCTGCGTCTTTGTTCCCTGAACGGTATAATCTGGGTGTCTTCAAGTCTATAGTGAATAGGTACCTTCTAGGCAAGCATGTTCCATCTTTGGCCGCATCTTCACTTTCCATCAGGTGAGATAGCGGTCAAATGCTTGCCTATCTAGTATAAAAAAAAATAAGTTTTTCTCCAAAATCTTTATGTACAGACATCGGTACGTCCTGTTACAATTTTATTATATGTATAGATTTCATAGTTAATATTTTGAACCAAAATTTGAATTATTGAGAAACATGCATTTTATTTTCCAAGATGTGTAGCGATGGCAGTTATGAATACCTATTTCTTTAAAGAATTCTATGAGAGATTCGCGTGGACCCACGTAGATAACATGAACCGCTCTCTTCTGCTCTCAAGGCCGCACTGAACATAAACTCTAGTCATGAATGGACCTGAAGGAAATCGTATTAGTAACACGCGTAGGCAAATACAATTATACAACAGCAAACGCATATCGAAATCTGCGCAAACGCCAGGAAGTACGCGAGCAGACAAGGCCAATACTCACAGTACATTTTGAAACCAGTATACGATGTTAAAAAAAAATACATGCACAGGCCGATAAACGTAACAAGCACGATAGAAGTCTCTGGGGCACGACAACACTACTAAAAACTCAAAAAACCCTACTGCGTAAAAATTTAACTTATACTTTTTAATTTTACACTTTTTTGTTAATAAGACCTATTATGCGATTATATTAGATCTTTATTTATAACAGCTTTATTATGGGTAAGTATTTAAAAATTAAGTGATAATGGTTACTAATCAACTTTAAATCGTAACAGATTCTAAATGCTCATTCATGATTCAAAATTAAATACATAGATATTTAAATAATATAAATCTCCCCAAGGAAAAAAAATGCTTCTGGTTCTCGTTGTGATGTGAATGTTTCTGGCACCCACGACACAAGTCATCGAACTTAGTGTGGGGCTGTGAGTGTGGCAACATTTATTTATTATTTACTTATAAGAGAAGTAATTAATTGTAACAAAAAAGTGCCACAAGGGCAGTGACTCGTCACGAACCCTTTTTTTGCCAAAAATACAGATTTTTGGCTAGTGTAACACTAGGCGCTGATTTTCAGTCACAACCCAGAGGTGGCGGATCTAAAACAATGAAATAGATACATAGGAATAAAAATATATATGTGTAATATCACCTACCTAATGGTAAAAATACCTAATTATAAGGTCAGTAGTAGCTCTTCTAATTCCTGTCAACTAATTCGCAATCCTTATTCACCATCACCCGTTTTACCCGCCATTTGAGTTGATTTACTGTTATTACATATCGGCATGCGTGACGTAAGAAAGCTCTGTGAATGGATTTCACGAAAGCGTTTGATCTGGTGAAATGTTAAACATTGACGAGCATTGTTTCCGGTAATAATCAGTGAATGTTTTAAAGTACATTAGTTTTTATATGCATCAACATTTGCCAATTGTTTGAAAGCGGAACCACTTGGACTTGACTTTCAGGAGATAGAATAGTTTTTAACCGACTTCAAAAAAAGGAGGAGGCACTCAATTCGACTTTATTTTTATTTTTTATGTGTGTTACCTCATAACTTCGTTGTCTGATTATTTTTTTATTTGAAAGCTGGTGCTTTTTATGTGGTCTTATTTAAATTTGATCAAGATCTGATCTCTAGTTTTTTTAACTATCGTCAATAATGCGTGTTAATTTACATTAAATTATATCAAGGTTCCGAAGATAAAGCGGTGAAGTCGGTTTTTTTAAGCTTTACTTGCGTTTCATTTATTATGCACAAAATCAAAACCAGTAAGTCAATATACTAAAAAATTTAAAATCCCGACTGCATAAGAACGTATATCAAATCAAATCAAATTTCCTTATTTCAGGTTAAATTGCCCATTTTGTGTTTCTAACTAAATTTATAAAATCATATATTACCATCATTACAAAGCGAGCGCGAATATTTTCGTATGTCCGGCGGATGTCCGGTTGTTTTCCTCTAGATGTCGCATTTCTCAACCGATTCTCGTGAAATTTTGAGAGTGGGTTCGATAATTGTATGAAAATTGTTTGGCGATTTAGTTTTTGGATATATTTCAAAATGACAGAGATACAAGGGGTTGAAAAAGTAAGAAAGATACTTTTTCAGCCATTTCGAAAAATAAAATACAATACAATACAAATACTCTTTATTGCACACCAAGAAAAATATTAATTAACAATAGAAAAAT
Source organism: Lomographa bimaculata (assembly GCA_948107665.1). Classification (NCBI taxonomy): domain Eukaryota; kingdom Metazoa; phylum Arthropoda; class Insecta; order Lepidoptera; family Geometridae; genus Lomographa; species Lomographa bimaculata. The sequence goes on along the minus strand of OX403612.1, from coordinate 9,010,402 downwards.
AGCAATATAGCAGTACAATCGGCGGCCTTATCGCTAAGCAGCGATCTCTTGCAGGCAACCTTAGGATGGAGAGGAAGAAAATACACAAGTTTCAGCTCACAGAGGCACTCGTAATCATACTAATATTATAAATCCGAAAGTTTGTGTGTAAATGTGTAAGTATGTTTGTTACCTCTTCGCGCTTAAACGGATTTGGATGAAACTTGAAATGTACATAGCTTATACCTAGGATTAACACATAGGCTACTTTTTACCTTAATAATAGCGGGCGAAGCCGCGGGGCACGGCTAGTAATTATATATGTATGTGTACTAAATAATTTACGAGGAATCAAAAATAAATACAGCGGCACGCGCAGACTTTCACGACATATCAGATTTATTGGACTCGTACACTGAATTTGATGGTATTGTATGATTGATGTCGACTCTCAAGAGATTTGTTTGATTTGTATGGGATGTTGGGAGCAATTTCGTATTTTGTAGATGTAAACATGTGAAAGCTTGTTTGTTGTTATTGAATAATAAATACGCACACTCACAGCTCCACACTAAGTTTGATGATTTGTATTTGGGGTGTCGAAAACATTCACATCACACGCACAATTAGAAAGAAAAGAAAGGAAATAATTTATTTGTGACTCAGCAAAATAGATAAAAGAACAATAAAAATCCTACTAATATTATAAATCCGAAAGTTTGTGTGTAAGTGTGTAAGTATGTTTGTTCCTTCTTCACGCTTTAACGGCAGAACGGATTTGGATGAAATTTGGAATGTACATAGATTTTACAGGATTAACACATAGGCTACTTTTTAACTTGATAATAGCGGGCGAAGCCGCGGGGCACGGCTAGTATACATATAAATAAAAGTCACAAATTGGCCCCGCTGATGACCAGCGCTGATCTTCCGTAGGAGCCTTTCGGTAAAATCACGGCATAGGCATAAACACAACACGCCTAGAACTACACCCAGAAACAGAATCAGAACAGAACAGTGTCTAGGTGGTAGAGCATTTTGTGGGTTGCTCGCCTGGCTTGCTACCAAAGTAGCTTACCACCATCAAGTTGAAAGTCTGCCGCCAAGACAAATACGGTGTTCCGGCAGTTATCCTTGAGAGTTTGCGTATTCCAGGACTTGTGTGTTTACCAGCTTCGATCACATCGTCACTTACCATCAGGTGAGATAGTGGTCAAACACTAGCCTGTCACAAATAAAATAAAAACAAAAAAACAAAAATTTTCCTTAGGGGGAAAACTAGTGTTTCAGCCGGGTATCGAACCCGATACCCCTGCTTAGAAGGCGAACCCTCACCCAACTAAGCCAACGTGCAGGTCAAATCCATCAATCAGTACATGTTAGTTAATCTTGGGTATGAGCTACGTACATTCCCAATTATCCGATATGAATTAGATTTCTTCGACTTATCTTGTTTTTCTCGAGTTTCTGTTAAGAAGTAACGAATGCGATTCATATCTATAATAAACTGCCTGACAAATTCAAAGAATTAAGCTTAACTAAGTCAAAATGTATGTTATTTAAATTACTAATAAACAAATGTTTTTATACAATGAAAGAATTTATGGATGACAAATTGGAATGACTTGATAATTGGTAATATACTATTTAAATTTTATACATTCAACTGACATTCTTAATTATTAATTTTACTTACTTATTTGATATCTCACCATAATTTATATAATATTCTCTAGTGACATGATATTCTGTCTTATATACTAATTTTCATCCAATATTCCAAAATTAATACTGTTATTTGTAATGCTACTTATTTGATATCTGCATTTAAATATTTGTACACCGGAAACGGTAGAGTATGTGAAACTAATACTATGTCCTACTATTAATTACTTACCATACCGATTGTACTGCTATATTGTTATTTTTTCTATTTTTAATTAATATTTTTCTTGGTGTGCAATAAAGAGTATTTGTATTGTATTGTATTATATTAAAAAAACTTTGACTAGCTGGTTTCTTAGCCTTTGTTTCTATAGTGTTAAGGACTTTAAGAATGTTTTGCAAATGTACAGACTAGATAATTGACCAAACAATCAGAGCGAGCGAAGCTTCTCTGTTTCAGCTTGGACAAAATTGCTTTCGTATGTCCGGCGGATTTCCGGGTGTTCTCCTCTACAGGTCGCATTACTCGTAAAAAAATTGTGAGGAGTTTCGATAATTTTATAGTTTTTTTTTTGCCGACTTAGATTTCGGATTAAAAAAAAAATTATTCTCGATACGCAAACATTAGACCACCATCTCACCTGACTCTGACAAATAAATACATTTTGATTTTGATTTTGAAGTGCGTGAACTATCCACCGACGTGACCGACGTATACCTATATCTAGCATGAGAGTGAAACGGGTGATCTACTCGTAATGGCGCCGCTTAGTTATTGCTGTATGTGCTCTGTACATTTTCATTAAATAAACTGTGAAATAGTGACAAAACTGTCGTTATTATTCACGGCCCAACAGTTTCGTTTGTTTTTTTAATGCAGTAATAGGCAAGCATTTGACCACTATCTCATCTGATGGAAAGTGATGATGCGGCCAAAGATGGGAGATGCTTGCCTAGAAGATACCTATTCACTCGAGACTTGGAAGACTCCCAGATTATACCGTTCGGAGAAACAAAGACGCAGGCAATGAGTTTCACTCCGTCGCTATACGGATGCTGAACGTAGAAGCGAAACGCCTCGAGCGAACTACAAGTATGTCAACGATAAATGTATGACGTTTGACAGTTTTTCTTGTTGTTAGATGGTGAAAAGAACATGGAGGAATTATCCTACTAATATTATAAATCCGAAAGTTTGTGTGTAAGTATGTTTGTTCCCTCTTCACGCATTAACGGCTGAACGGATTTGGATGAAATTTGGAATGTACATAGATTATACCCAGGATTAACACATAGGCTACTTTTAAACTTGATAATAGCGAAGCCGCGGGGCACGGCTAGTATAATATAATTTTTTAGCACTCTCCGATGTGAGAGAAAATTCTAGGCAAGTATGTTCCATCTTCAGCCGCATGGTAATTTTCCAGTTGAGATAGTGGTCAAATGCTTGCCTATCCGGCGTAAAGAAACAGTTTAAAACGTATCCATGTTAGCAACTTCACATTCCCGGCTCATACGCGATGTTTTGGCACACACGCGTGCATTGAACGGGCATCAGTATTTTTAGATACGTCGTGACGTCAGGCAGCTCCTGGTTCTGATGTCTTGGTATCTACAAACTGTACGCCCGTTAAACTATTTTGTATTATGATGTCAAAGAATTCGGATGTTTGGGAAAACGTGGTCTCTCGTCAAAGTCAAAATTGTTTATTCGCATGAGCCCCAAAGAGTTAATGACTCCACTGCCAGATTTGCAAAATTACACATTTGAGAGGTGGTAGAGCATTTTGTGAGTTGCTCGCCACTTGCTTGCTACCAAAGTAGCTTACCACCATCAAGTTGAAAATCTGCCGCCAAGCCAAATATGGTGTTCCGGCAGTTATCCTTGAGAGCCAGCGTATTCCAGGTCTAGTGTGTTTACCAGCTTCGATCACATCGTCACTTACCATCAGGTGAGATAGTGGTCAAACACTAGCCTGTCACAAATAAAAAAAAAGCCATCTCGAAAAAACTAAATATTCAAACCTTTAATCAACCAACTGCTCAGAAGGAATTGTACTATAAAATGTTTACAATATGTGCATATCTAATACCTTTAAACGAGCAATTATTGTATATATATTATACTAGCGATCTGCCCCGGCTTCGCCCGGGTGCAATTTCCGGTGGAAAAAAATGTGATAAATGAAGAACCGCTCGACCGATTTTGTGCAAACTTCACATAAACCATCTACTAAATAGTCCGAACAAAGCCTAAACATTTGGTTTGGATGGGTGAGCCCGTTCTTGAGTTATAAAATTACAACGAAAAGTGGCATTGATTTTTATATATATAGATATACGAGTATGTGTAATCAGGACCTCGGAAACGGCTCGAACGATTTTCATGAAATTTTGTATGCAGGGGGTTTCGGGACGATATATTCTAGCTAGGTTTCAATTTTAGAAAACTTCGTTTTAGCCGTGTTTTCAGCCGAGCAAAGCTCGGTCATCCGGATACTCAATTCTTAATTATGTACCTAATGACATCAAAATATTAGGTGGAAACAAAGTTAAATGGAAGAGATCTGGAAGAGATCGCTGCTTAGCGATAAGGCCGCCGATTGAACTGATATATTGTTATTTTTTCTATTGTTAATTAATATTTTTCTTGGTGTGCAATAAAGAGTATTTGTATTGTATCGTATTGTATTAAAAAAACTTTGACTAGCTGGCTTCTTAGCCTTTGTTTCTATAATATTAAGGACTTTAAGAATGTTTTGCAAATCTACAGACTAGATAATTGACCGAGCAATCAGAGCGAGCGAAGCTTCTCTGTTTCAGCTTGGGCAAAATCGCTTTCGTTTGTCCGGCGGATTTCCGGTTGTTCTCCTCTACAGGTCACATTTCTCGTAAAAAAATTGTGAAGAGTTTCGAAAATTTTATAGATTTTTTAGCCGACTTAGTTTTCGGATTTAAAAAATAATAATTTATTCTCGATAGGCAAACATTTGACCACCATCTCACCTGATGGAAAGTGATGATGCGGCCGAAGATGTAGCATGCTTGCCTAGAAGATACTTATTCACTCTTGAATTGAAGACTCCCAGATTATACCGTTCAGGGAACAAAGACGCGGGCAATGAATTCCACTCCTTCGCTGTACGGATGACAAATGTAGAAGCAAAACGCTTCGAGCGAGCCGGAGGTATGTCAACCATAAATAGATGACTTTTGCCAGTTTGTCTTGTATTATATGGTAAAACAGGATTGGGCTCGGTTATGGGAGTAGAAAACGTTTACTACCCGGGGCAAGATAGTGACTGCTAGCGCGACCCTATCTTGCCCCACCTCGGCGAGGGACTGCTCACTTGGGGGGCGTTAGCGGGTTCGAACCCCACACACCCCTTTCCTTCACCCCTGGGAAGGAAAGGAAATGGCAGGCGTTTTCCCTCCATAAAAAAAAAATACGCAGGATCTTCAGCTAGTAGTTCAGCTCTTCAGTATCCTACTAATATTATAAATCCGAAAGTTTGTGTGTAAGTGTGTAAGTATGTTTGTTCCCTCTTCACGCTTTAACGGCAGAACGGATTTGGATGAAATTTTGAATGTACATAGATTATACATAGGATTAAGCTACTTTAGATTAGGTTGATTAGGCTACTTTTTAACTTGATTATAGCGGGCGAAGCCGCGGGGCACGGCTAGTAGTAGATATATTAGAAATCATCATTTGCACGTCTGCTTGCAGACTGAATATATTGTGTCACTAATTACATTAAGATCTTATTAACATTTATTCTGGCAAGTAACGATTTCATTTGATGACTATCTTCCCCAAGACCCGCATTAAAAGTATTCGTCATAACTCAACACCGCATTGCCGTTAAATCTGGCGGCGCGGAACACATTTCTCATTTCCCACGTTTTCCATCGGCGAGCTGTCACTTTTGACATTGACCGTCGGTGACGACCGAGTGGCGTAACGTATTCGATTTCATCGCAGCTTTACACGTACCAACTTTATACACTACATTTGGTTTCATCGCAGGTTTACACATACCAACTTCATACCAAGTTTAGTTTTTACCGACTTCCCAAAAAAGGTTTTTTTTATGTGTGTGTTACCTCATCTCTCCACGTGAGCCGATTTCGAATTTTTTTTTTAGTTTGAAAGATGTTGCTTTCTTATTGATCCCTTTTAAATTTGATCAAGATCTGATCAGTAGTTCTTGAAATATCGTCGATAATGCCTATTCTGTGAACTACTTTGACGATGTTCTCGTTTTTGACCGACTTCAAAAGTTACCTCATAATTTCTTTCGTTGTGATTTTGATGATTATTTTTTTATTTGAAAGCTGGTGCTTTTCATGTGGTCCCATTGAATTATGATCAAGATCTGATCTCTAGTTTTTGAGTTATAGACAATAATGCATGTTTAATACATTAAATCTGATAAAGGTGCCGAAGATAAAACGGCGAAGTCGGTTTTTTAAGCTTTGCTTGCGTTTAATTATGTATCAAGCACAAGTTCGATCGTGTATGGAGTACTACCATCTCTGGGAAGTATCAGCTTGAAGGTCTCGAGTCTATTGACCGACGCGACGTGCGAAGATTTATTAATTAGTGATGATAAGCTAGTCGAATCAAAATTGCAGTCTCGGTCACCTAAGGTCTCAACCCTATCGGTATTCTAACGTCTACATTTTATTACATGAGTTAATTCCACCATGCGCCTTTTACCATATAACAAACTGTCAAACGTCATCCATATAGACATCCATATATCCTTGGTAGAAATTTTTTTTTGTGGGGTGAAAATGCCTTGCACTTCCCTTCCTTCCCAGGGGTGAAGGAAGGGGGTGTGTGGGGCTCGAACCCACTAAAAACCCCCCCGTGAGCAGTCCCTCGCCGAGGTGGGGATGGTAGACATACCTCGAATTCGCTCAACTTTATACTCGACCGAGTGTGATGATGACCTTTCTTTTATCTACCTTTTAGGTAAGAAGGGTCAAAAGCTAGACTATATAGAATTGAAAATGTTTATTCTAATGGGCTCCAAAGAGGCACTCACGAACGAAAGCGATTCTTATTACTATAATTGCAAAAGTATAGCATATATTACTCATGAAAGTTATCAGCTATAACAAATCAGTTTAAATAAGTCATATCGAAAAAAAAATCTAGCATAAAACTAGGCACTGCATTTTTAATCTACCGACTTCACAAAAAAGGAGGAGGTACTCAAGTCAACTGTATTATATCTTTTATGTATTTCACCTCATAACATCGTTCCACGTGAACTTAATTTGAATTTTTTTTTCGTTTGAACGGGGCGTTGCTTTCTAATTGGTTCAATTTAAATTTGATCAAGATCTGATCAGTAGTTCTTGAAATATCTTCAATAATGCGTGTTTGGTACATCTAATCCGATCAAAGTTCCGAAGATAAAGCGGTGAAGTCAGTTTTTTTTAAGCTTTGCTCGCGTTTAATTATTTTTCCATTAGAAACATCTCATTCCCGCGTATTCCATCGGCAAGCTGTCACTTCTGACATTGACCGTCGCGTCGGTGACGAGCGTGTGACGTAACCAACGACTTTCTTCGTTGGATGTCACGTATTAGATTACATCAACTTTACACAAGCCAACTTTAAGCACGACTGAGTGAGATCATGCCACTGTATACCGAATAACACTGTTTGACGACCCAGTTGGCGCAGTGGACAGGCCGCCATGGGTCCTGGGTTCGATTCCCAGCAGGAGCACAAATTCCTTCGCAAGGGATATTTGTGCTTCTGGGTGTGTGTGATGTGAATGTTTCCGGCACCCAAGTCCAAGTCTTTGAACTAAGTGTGGGGCTGTGAGTGTGAATGCGTTTATTTGTTTCTTTGTTCATTATGGGCAAATTGGTAAGGGTCGATCGTGGGTCACACTTTTGTATGGTGAATGCTGGGTTTAGCAGAAACAGTATGAAAGTAAGATAAATGCTGTGGAAATGAAAGGGCTAAGAAGTCAAAATCAAAATCAAAATCGTTTATTCACATGGGCCCCAAAGAGGCACTCATGAAAGTTAATGAATCTATTGCCAGATTCGCAAAATTACAGCCATCTCGAGAAGAACCGGGCAAGAAACTCGGCGGCGCATTTTTTTTTTCATTCACTTTTTTAAAAAACATTCTTAATATCTAATACATAATTTTCTTAACCTAGGTGTTATTATGGTAGTCGCTAGAAAGAGCCTGTGCAGTTTGCCTCCATGCATCCTTGTCATTAATATAGCCTGTGGTCTTATAGTAGGCTTTCTTAATTAATGCCCGTTTTTTAAGTAAAGCTGGAGTGACTCTGATGGACAAAGTGAGGAATATTGTAATTAGGGAAGATTGCGGCGTGGTAGAAGATGTAGTGACAAAGATTGAGAAAGGGATGCTTAGATGGTTTGGACATGTAGAGAGGATGGACGAATGTTGATTGACAAAGCAAATTTATAAGGCAAGTGTGTGTAGGGTCGATTCTAGGCGAACGTATCTCGATCAGGTCGAAAACGTTTTTCAGAAAGGTCAGGTCAAAAGTACCAACCAACGAGCATGTATGAAAAGACTCATGAATGTAGGAGAAGCGAAATGTGTGTCAGGATCAGGTGCAGAGACGTGGTCTCTGCCTACCCCAATGGGAATGAAGCGTGACTATATATTACTGCTTACATACGTAATAAAAGCATACCTATACTTGGTGATTCAATCATTGACTACACTATATTCCGTTATTTTCCTTACCAGCAATTTGAAATCATTGTTTTTTTTTTTTATTTAGTTTATGTTAACTTGTAAATCTTGTTATTTACTAAGGCAATTTTCTTTTTGGATATTGTAACAATAAATATATGATTTAAAATAATTTTTATTTATTTATTTATTTGTGACAGGCTAGTGTTTGACCACTATCTCACCTGATGGTAAGTGACGATGTGATCGAAGCTGGTAAACACACTAGACCTGGAATACGCAGGCTCTCAAGGATAACTGCCGGAACACCGTATTTGGCTTGGCGGCAGACTTTCAACTTGATGGTAATAAAATGTTTGTTTGTTTTTATTTAGGAAATTTCATAATACACCTATAGTTATATTACACGTTATACTATACAATTACGTTATATTACATGCTTTACTACGCTACAGACCGCGCGCGATAAGTCATTAGATTATACGTACATATATATACTACGCCAGCTAGGCGGACGGGCGGCGGGCGGTAGGCGCGGGCGGCGGGTAGTGTCATCGTACGTTTACTGAGGTGTAGCGCGGAAGCGAGGTAGTAATACGGTGAAGGTCATCGGCTACTTGGAGCCCCTTAACAAGCAGCCTTCTAAGCAGTGGGTATCGGGTTCGATTCCCGGTGCGAACGAAATGTCCCCAAGGGATTTGTGTATCTAGTTCTAGGTGTGTTCGTGTGTCCGATATGAATGTTTCCGGCACCCATGACGCAGGTATAATGACACATGCTACATCTTCGGCCGCATCATCGCTTTCCATCAGGTGAGATTGTTGTCAAATGCTTGCCTATCGGACATAAAAAAAAGTCATTGAACTTAGTGTGGAAGCGTTTGTTTTTTATTGGCCCGCGGCTTCGTTCGCGTTAAGAAGTATTATTTTAAAATTGACAAAGTTTCATACAAACTTTCATCCCCTATTTTATCCCTTTGAGGGTAGAATTAATCAAGATCCTTTCTTAGCGGATGCTTATGTCATAACATCTACCTGCATGCCAAATTTTAGCCCGATCCGTCCAGTGGTTTGGGCTGTGCGTTGATAGATCACTATGTCAGTCAGTCACCTTTGAGTTATATATATTTAGATTCCGTGAAATTTAGAATATCCCGTTTTTTGAAGTCGGTTTATAAAACTCAGAAACAATGAACAAATACACAGATTGATGTTTTACTTTCGAGAACATCAGTTTTCCATCACGCCACGTAGATAATAAATTAAAACACAAACAAACCGACTAAATATAGAAGACTTTTTATAGTTTAAACAGATGCTCCTACGCAAAACATTATTCTATTGCCGGTTAATGTTATAGGATACCTGCTCATCACATTATTATACAGGCGAAAGCTTGTGCGTGTGTTTGTATGTTTGTTACTTTTTAAATTATCATAGTAGAAATATATACATTATTCTACTCCCGGTTAATGTTAGAGGATACCTGCTCATCACATTATTATACAGGCGAAAGTTTGTGCGTGTGTTTGTATGTTTGTTACTTTTTCAATGAGGTATCATAGTAGAAATATATACATTATTCTATTCCCGGTTAATGTTATAGGATACCTGTTCATCCTACTAATATTATAAATCCGAAAGTTTGTGTGTAAGTATGTTTGTTCCCTCTTCACGCTTTAACGGCTGAACGGATTTGGATGAAATTTGGTATGTACATAGATTATACCTAGGATTAACACAAAGGCTACTTTTTAACTTGATAATAGCGGGCGAAGCCGCGGGGCACGGCTAGTCACATTATAAAAGCGAAAGTTTGTGAGTGTATTTGTATGTTTGTTACTTCTTCACGCTCAAACGACTGGACCAATTTTGATAAAATTTGGTATGGAGATAGCTGACACCCTGGATTAACTTATAGGCTAATTTTTATCCTGATATTCCCGCGGGCGGAGCTAGTTTATATATAAAAAAAACTCGAGTTGGTGAGACCATTTATAACTCAAGAACGGCTGGACCGATTTCTATGATTGATTTGTCTTCGCCCCGAATAGCAGAATAACAACATATTAAAACATTGGAAAAATTAACAAAAAAAAATATTTATAATATATATATAAGCTGAACTGCCCGTTGGCTTAGTTGGGTGGCGTTCTCCTTCTAAGTATCGGGTTCGATTCCCGGCGGGAACACAAGTTTTATCCCCATGGTAAATTTGTGTTCCTGGTTCTGGTTGTGATTGTGTGTGTGATGTGAATGTTTCCGGCACCCACGACACAAGTCGTCGAACTTAGTGTGGGGCTGTGAGTGTGAATGCGTTTATGTTTTATGTTTATTTATATATTCATTCTTTAAGCATTTCGTATGGAACGACTTTTTATAATTTTGACTAATAATACATAATTCAAGTTTATAATTTCCCTTAGTCCTAACCATCAGTCATGAGTCACAGTCAAAGTTAAGTAAAAATTCATATTCCAGTCAAAGTCAAGTCACGCCATAGTAAAGTGGTAGAAGTTTTACTAGAACTTTTAATGGAGTTTTGGAACGAAAACGAAAATTACGTTTTTCAATTTATACTAGCTGCGCCCCGCGGTTTCACCCGCGTTGATAATGATGAAAAGTGATGATGAAAAATAGATGTTGGCCGATTCTCATAGATACCGGATAAGCACAAAAAATTTCATCAAAATCGGTCAAGCCGTTTCGGAGGAGTACGGCAACGAAAACTGTGACACGAGAATTTTATATATTAGACTAGCTGCGCCCCGCGGTTTCACCCGCGTTGATAATGATGAAAAGTGATGATGATGATGATGATGAAAAATAGATGTTGGCCGATTCTCATAGATACCGGATAAGCACAAAAAATTTCATCAAAATCGGTCAAGCCGTTTCGGAGGAGTATGGCAACGAAAACTGTGACACGAGAATTTTATATATTAGATGATTTGCCTACACTCGTGCACGTTTCTGAACTATTATTAAACCATCATTATCACATAACACATCCTCGACAACACAGACTTAGTGAGAAGACTCAAAAGAACTAAACCTTTCGAGTTAGTGTAGTGATGTGACAGTGTAATATAGTGAATGCTTATTAACAAAGAACACAAGAACAAAGAGTCTTCTCGGTAATAGAGACAGTAAGAAAAGTGTTATTGGACACATTCTTAATATACTACTCTACTTAGCAGTTTAGGTCAAAATTAAATTACCTATTAGTCTTAAGGCTAGATCGTAATTCCAATGGTGTACCAAACGTAATTGGTACATCATAATAACAAAATATATATACATATATATCACATAAAACAGTAGAACACATAAACAGTGGTTATACGTTTTGGCAAATCATACAAAATCAACAACGCCATTTTTCACTTTACCGGCAAAACTAATTCTTAACATCATGAACAAAAAAAACGGACGTAATGCCGCATACAAAACGGGTGATGCACCCTAGGTCCTACAAATGTCGCTTGTTAGCGCGAGATACACACACACAAATACACTAAAGGTCCGACAATCGGAGCCAATACACACAGTTGCTATTTCAGTTGTCTGTGAGTTTGCAGCGAGATGTACGCACGGACATTTGCGTGCTTCACCCATGATTGGACGAGAAAAGTTCGTATTTCTTTCTCCGTGCTTAACATTTATAAATAGGACACAAGAAACGCTTCAAAACGTTCCTTTTTGATTATATTTATAAAGAACTCTACGAGTTTGATTTCAAAATTTTCAAAGCACTTTTATCATATTTTCTAAGATGTTGTAAAACTTTAACAAAGGGTTGTTTTTTATACGAAATCTTTCGCAATGTTTGTTGCAAACGTTTGACCCATTTGAAACAGACACAAGGTGTACTGGAAATTTATAAAGATTTGGCTGGGAGACTGAAAGAGTCGACACGTGAAAGTGCCGCATTGTATTTTGCACAGCAATTAAGTCTCGCTGTGCAACGAGGTAACGCAGCCAGCATTTCGTGCACACTGCCGACCAATGACTTTTTGTATTAGGTAAATAAGTAAGACAAGTTTGTTTGGATATATTTAAATGTTATGGTTATATTTATATAGTGCTATAAATATTTGAGGCCAATATCAATCCTACTAATTTATAAATCCGAAAGTTTGTTTGTAAGTGTGTAAGTGTGTAAGTATGTTTGTTCCCTCTTCACGCTTTAACGGCTCAACGGATTTGGATGAAATTTGGAATGTACATAGATTATACCTAGGATTAACACATAGGCTACTTTTTAACTTGATAATAGCGGGCGAAGCCGAGGGGCACGGCTAGTTCATGATATAACATACATACGGGGCACGGCTAGTAAATTTATATATCTTAACTAGCCGTGCCCCGCGTAACAACCGATTTTATTGAAATTTGGAATGTAAGTAGCTTATACTTGACGACCCAGTTGGCGCAGTGGACAGGTGTCCGCCCTCTGCGCTGTGGGTCCTGGGTTCGATTCCCGGCAGGAGCACAAATTTCTTCCCAAGGGATATTTGTGCTTCTGGTTCTGGGTGTAATGTGTGTGTGATGTAAATGTTTCCGGCACCCACAATACAAGTATTTGAACTTAGTGTGGGGCTGTGAGTGTGAATGCGTTTGTTTATACTCTGGATTAGGACATAGTCTACTTTAATCACCATCATCATCAGCGGGCGAAGCCGCAGGGCTCATGTAGTAACAGATACATTTTTATGACGATGCACACCCATGTATTCAAGGTAGTTTGTATGAAACCCATTGGAAATTTGTGATTCTGGTTGGAAATTTGTGTTTCTAGGTGGTAAAAATGGGGGAATTAGCTCATTTAATTCCTGCGCACACTCTCCAAAATGTAAGATAGAACACCGATCCTACTGTCCACAGCTATCCTAGATCTTATCTAGATCCTAGATAAGGCCTGCAATGACGTCTCGCTTGGGGTGTATTGTGCATTATTTTTTTTTTACATACGATAGGCAAGCGTTTGACCACAATCTCACCTGATGGTAAGCGACGATGCGGCCGAAGATGTAGCATGCTTGCCTAGAAGGTACCTATTCACTCTTGACTTGAAGAATCCTAGATTATACTGTTCGGGGAACAAAGACGAGGGCAATGAGTTCCCCTCGTTCGCTGTACGGATGATAAACGTAGAAGCGAAACGCTTCGAGCGAACTGAAGGCATGTCAACCATATATGGATAGCGTTTGACAGTTTGTCTTGTCGTTAGATGGTAAAACGGGCATGGGGGAATTAGCTCGTGTAATTCCTGCGCACACTCTCCAAAGTGTAAACGGTAGAATACCGATAGACTTGCGACCTTACGTCGTCGGTGACCGGGATTTCCCCCTGGCGGCAACCAGGCAAGCCATCCTAGCTCGTTAATGTAGCATAAGATGGCTCTGGCTCGCCGACTAAGCTGTTCCAAAGTAGGTGTTACGATATCCTCGGTACGGCGTCTTTCGCCTCTGAGATCTTTTCACGTAATCGGATGAAGTAAGTAAATTGAGGTAATAAAGCGATGAAGGTCCGTCATTACCGAAATATTATGACTGTTATTGCATTAGAGGTGCTAAGGCGCTGACTCAGCGCCCTACAAGCGCTATAACCGTCGTATATCAGCGCTATTAGTGACTCAATGACCCTGACATTAAAATAATTTTTATAAAGGTCCTGTGCTATAGATATAAGTCATAGCAAATTTAATGATAGTTTTATTAAGTACTAGCTGCGCCCCGCGGCTTTGCCCGCGTAAGTCCCGGACCAGCCAGAATTCGGGGTTAAAAAGTAGCCTATGTCCTTTCTCAGGCTCTAGACTATCTGTGTACCAAATTTCGTTTAAATCGGTTCAGTAGTTTTAGCGTGAAAGCGTAACAGACATACAGACAGAGTTACTTTCGCATTTATAATATTAGTAAGGACTAGTAAGGATGGTATAGTATTCCGACTTCATCGCTTATATTTCGGGTTTGGCTTGACCGATTTCGATAAAATTTATATGGGACCACCTCTGATGTATAATCTACCAAACAGACACAATTTTGTACTTGTTAATGGTTTCGAACTGCCCATTGGCTAAGTTGGTTGAGCGTTCGCCTTCTAAGCAGGGGTATCGGGTTCGATTCCCGGCGGGAACACAAGTTTTCTACCCAAGGAAAATTTGTGTTTCTGGTTCTGGTCGTGATTGTGTGTGTGATGTGAATGTTTCCGGCACCCACGATACAAGTCATTGAACTTAGTGTGGGGCTGAGAGTGTGAAAGCGTTTATGTTTATTACTACCATTGGTACAAGGTAGATAGCCGAATGAAGAATGTACATAAGATACGGTTTACTGCAGAAGACAAATGTCAGGAGTCAGGGCCATGGAGTCATGGTATTGGATGTTTTTTTTTATGCCTGATAAGCAAGCATTTGACTACAATCTCACCTGATGGAAAGTGATGATGCGGCCGAAGATGTAGCATGCTTGCCTAGAAGGTACCTATTCACTCTTGACTTGAAGACTCCCAGATTGTACCGTTCGGGGAACAAAGACGAAGTTTTTTTTTATGTGTTAAATGCCGCATATAAAACGGGTGAAGCACCCTGGGTCCTACAAATTGACGCGAGCTACACGCACACAAATACACTAAAGGTCCGACAATCGACGCCAATACACACAGTTACTGTTTCCTGTGATGGACATAAGCATGCTTCACCCGTGATTAGATGAGATTACGTCCATATTATTATTGATTACCATGTAACATGAACTGCCCGTTCGCTTAGTCGGGTTTCACTTTTCAAGCAGGGGTACCGGGTTCGATTCTCGGGAACACAAGTTTTCTCCCCAAGAAAAAATGTGTTTCTGGTTCTGGTTGTGATTACAATACAATATAATTATTAAAAAATACAATTATACACGAAAGGCTTCAATGGGCGGTCTTATCGCTTAAAGCGATCTCTTCCAGACAACCTTTGGATGGACAAGATGCAGATAGAAGGAGTAATGTCGGGTGAACTTCGATTTTGCCGCGAAAATTAAAAATGGCGTTGTTGATTTTGTATAATTTTCCGAAACCTGTGATTCTTCGAGTGTTAATGTGTAATAATGGTGGATTATTAACCGTTACTACTTAGTAAACATGCATAAGTGTAGGCAAATCATACAAAGTTGAAAAACGTGATTTTCGCCTTCGCTCCAAAACTACAATAGAAATTATAGTAGTTTCTACCACTTTACTAGGGCATGACTTGAGTATGACTGGACCTTGACTGCTTTATTTGACTTTGACTAGGATTTTAATATGAAATATACTTGAAATATATTATTACTTGACACTGGCTAAATGCACAAGATAGTAAAGCCAAAATTATAAGAAAAAAAAAACTAAGCCAACGGACAGTTTCCACAACATACACACTAAGAACTTTAACATCCCTCCAAAGACGTAAGCCACAACCACAATTGGGTGTATATCACCACCCCACCCCTTGCCACGGTACATTTTAACCCTCTGACTCAACAGCCCTGACATTTACCCCACGGTAGGGGTGGAGGGGTGGCCCTCTAGGCTTAAGTATTGTACCTATAATACCTATAAGGCCCGTAGGTCAGTTGCGAATGAGGTCATGTTGTTTATCATTTATTAGTCATTTTCATTTATTTAAGGGTGGATTAACATCAACCCTGTCAAATCACAAAGTACAGTAAAGCGAGCACAACCACATTAAAAAAGCGACTTTACCAGCTTGTACTAGCAGACGAGTCACCATTTTAAAGTCAGCTGTTCTAATGTAGGTACCTACCTACTAAAGCTACTGCGCTGGACGGGGTGATGAGTGATTGATTTGGTTGAATTTTGGTTTGTTATTTAAGTTTTTTGCTAGATACTGACGACGAACATATTATAATTTCTTTTAATTAATGTTCTCATGGAAGTGATGTATATCTTATATGAGAATAAATATCTTTAAACCCTTAATCAGCTTTACCTCAATGTGGAGGGCTGACTCTCTGACTCACACAGCATAAGTACTGATAATAAATACACTAATATTATAAATAAAAATAAAATAAAAAAAAAACAATTTATTGCCAAAAATAACACATCACAACATTAAAACACATTTACATAAAATAAATCTATAATAAATCTAGTTTGTGTGTAAGTATGTCTGTTTCCTCTTCACGCTTTAATGGCTGAACGGATTTGAATTAAATTTGGAAAGTACTTATACAAGCTCGAGGCTCCATCTGGTGTAATAAATATGTATATAAAACAAGCAATTATTTTATACATCCGTCTGTACACTCTTAGCCCTATTATTGCCATACCCTATCACACTAATATTATAAAGTCGAAATTTATGTTTGTATGATTGTTACTTCTTCACGCTCAAACAGCTAGACTAATTTTGATGAAATTTGGTATGGAGATAGACACTCTGGATGAACAACTGCTACTTTTTATCCTGGAATTCCCACGAGTTCAGACTAAAGCAGGTAAAACCGTGGGCCAAAGCTAGTTAGGGTCATATGTTTACTTATAAAGCGTAACCTATATTTGTAAACCTTATTGCAATAAATTATTGAACACCAGCTGATGCCCGCGACTTCGTCTGCGCAGGATTAGTACTTCGAGTAGCTTTTGATTTTTATTGTATTTATGTTTCACTATTTTGCCGCTAATGGCTTACACGTACAAGATAGATATTGCTGTCGCGGGCTTTTTTGTAGGACTATTTAAGATAAACATTTCCATTATACATTATATATGTGTAACTCTAACGGTTTTAGCAGCGCACGTCAGAATAAATTGCAGATGACATATTTTTTTCCTACTTGACACTTATTGTTATATTTTGGATGGTAAAATTCACACTATATCTTTATAAATTATAGCCTATGTGTTATTCTGATGTATAAGCTATATTATTGTAAAGTTTTATTAAAATCCATTCAGTAGTTTTTGCGTTAAAGAGTAACATCCATCTATCTTATCTATCTTATGAAAGAAAATTTGCCATCACACTTAACAACAGGCAAAAGCAGCAAAGTTTATCATCACTTAACAACAGGGGTCAATAGTTAGCCTATCTGAGATAAAGGTCATTTAAAATCAGAATAAGAAATATAGTAAATTTTTAGTCTATAAATTAAATCAATTTCTGTACCATGATAAAATAAAATTTTTTTTTTTTTATTCACATGGGCCCCAAAGAGGCACTCATGGAAGTCAACGACTTTAATGACAGATTTGCAAAATTAAAGCCATCTCGAGAACCAAGAAGCTTATCTCGAGATATCGTTTTATGATTCACTGGCCACAGTGGCACCCTCGATTTGCTAACTAGGCTTGCTTTGCTCTGTCAGCTGATGCAATGTTTATTTGTTTGTAAAGTTAATGTTACACATGCATATATTTATATTACACATGAGTCTTTTTATATATGCTTGTTGGTTGCGAGTACTTTTGATCTGGCTATTGTTTAAAACATTTTCGATAAGATCACCTAGATAGACCCTTAGGGGCCGTTCAAGTATTACGTAAGCACTATAGGGGGGCAGGGGGCTTTTATTTACTTATTTTTGATGACATGGGGGTAGGGACCCGTCTAGATGATGATTATGTCATCCGTAGTTATTTACTTTTTTACACATATGGCAACTCACACATTGTCTATGCTTGAAAACGAAATGCATTTTCGGGATTCCCACGAATAATATATAGGTATTTTCTTATTTCTAGAATTAGGTAATAAAAAAATAGCTTCTGCTCGTGAATCAATAAAAAAACAATAGTACATTGGTAATAGAAAAAAGTTTACATAAGCATGGGGGGAGGGGTAAGAGCTTTGCTTACTTTTACTGACAAGGGGGATGGGGGGGGGGTAAATAAATGTATTAAATCTGCTTACGTGATACTTGAACGGTCCCTTACCAACTTGCCCATTCACACTCGTCTTATAATTCTGCTTTGTCAAATCTTACACATCTGTACTAAAACTTGTCGTCACCCCTTCATTTGACCAAAAAACTTTTCTTTTTACTTTTTTCAAAGCCTCCAAGCTTTATTAGAATAGTACAATAACATTTATATAGAATTTATTATATTACGACATATTTAAATATTATTTTGAAAAATTAATTTATTTTCTAACAAAATGTAATTAATTATGTGTGTTATTATTAATATGTTTTATTTCTGTATTCGGTCATTATGGCCAACACCATATTTGTACGCCTACTCCTGGGCAAAACATGTACCTATCGACACCAACTAAATTGTACAACAACCTGCATGTAAGCATTCCACTTACATGCAAACGCATGTTTTACAAATAAATTATCTTTATCTTTACATTTTAACATACTATGAAATAAACATAGGGTGAAGAGTATCCCAACCTTTTTAACCAATGTATATGTTACAAGTCCCATATGCTGCTAGAATTCTGTTATCTGTAACATGATACTCAGCACAGCAGCTGCTTGGTTAATCGAAGGACTGCAAAGTTCCTATCATGCCCTTTATTATAAGGGAAGGAACAAAAACCGTAAACAGCCAGAAAAGTGATAATGCAAACTGCAATCAATCTAATAAGAATGTAATCAATATTGGAGTGTAGCAATGGGTATGTAGATATTCATATAAACACTGATTGGGAACCTTCAGCCCAATTAGTAATAATTTACAAAGAAAAATTAGCAAATAGCTAATTGAATTTTCATCTGAACCAACTAGATTTTACAATAAAAATATTTAAGAAAAATTATATAGCAACTCTTGAATAAAGAACATTCAACCGATAGAGCCTCACAGTAGCCTTATCTACCTTTAGAATTTTAAGAACACGGTTTATCAACTGTAACTGCATATTTAAAGGAATGAAGTTTACTTACGCAATTTTCAGGTCTTCCGGACTGCAAGAGATCAGCTATCCAGTTAAATTTAGCACGAATTGCAGTCAAAAATAGCCAAACCAACTATTATAATTCACTCCAAACATCCAGTCACTGCTCTGTACAAAACAAAACATAGAAAATCCCCTCACTGATGATCACAGACGAACTGATTTCAAGAGGGAAAACTGCGAAAATTAAAAATATCTTTCAGTTTTCATCCGCCACAGAACACTTTCGTTTTATTGTCCACTAGGGCATTATCCGAACAGTATTTTTTATCACTAATGTCCGTTTTGATTGGAGAAACATGTCCGTTGCGAGCACGTCCGTATATTTTCGCAAATTCAACTCGTTTTTACGATATCACAAAATAAAATGTGCGAAGTGACAAGTGTTTTTGACATGCGCAGTCCATACTGCAAATTTCAGAGCGCCATCTATTGAGTTTTATTGGTAGCATTTAGTGAGCTTTGGTTTACGTACTTCTAAATAATAAGCTATTCAACAATAGATGTCACTACTAAAAATATGTCTGCTACTTGGTGACAGATGGCAGTGAACATAATTGTGATACAATTACAAGTTCTATGATGAAAATATTTTAATTGGAATAATTTAGTAGGTATCAGTTTAACATGGAATTATTTTTCTGAATACTTTTAACAAGTCCAATGAAACTAAGTTCTGTATAAGTAGATTTAAAACATTACAATTCCGAACAAACGATGTTTTCAATTTAGATTCTTGTGTACAGTTGCTATTTAAAGACAATTTGCTAGCAACAAAGAATTCTATCATAAAACGTTTCATAAATCTGCAAAAACCTAGCAGAGCATACGAGGAAGTTTTTAAGTAGGTACTTCGGTACGTAAGTTGCGTGCGAGATACATCACAATGTCAAAATCAAAGATATTTTGTCCCAAAATACGAATGATCGAGTCTTGCGTGGTCGTAAAAACGGAGCTACAAAATTATGGATAAGTCAACTATTTAAACTGGTTTAGTCGCAGAACGTCCCATTCGCAATAAGTCACGTAGTCGCAAATCGTCCCATTCGCAGAACGTCACATTCTCAAACCGTCCCATTCGCAGTACAGCCCATTCCCAAGCGGTCCCATTCATACCGTAGACTAAAGAAGCATGCTCTAATTAATGTTCAATGTTTAGTTAGTTAAATTGTCTCTAAGTCCACTTGAGTGACTGAGCATTTTGGACTGAGCACTTTGCAGAACATTAAAGATCGTCTAAAAAACCATCTTTAACCTTTTTTTGTTTTTATAACTTAAATATTCATATTGTAAAACTTAGGTTTGTTTAATAAAAGCATAATATATGCATTTGCAATTTAATATAAAATTTTTATTTATTATAGTGTTTATCTTCTCAGTTTTATAGAAGACTAGCGATCCGCCCCGGCTTCGCCCGGGTGCAATTTCCTTGTAGGAAAAAATGTGATAAATGAACAACCGCTCGACCGATTTTGTGCAAACTTCACATAAACCATCTACTAAATAGTCCGAACAAAGCCTAAGCATTTTGTTTGGATAGGCTTGAGTTATAAAATTACAACGAAAAGTGGCATTGATTTTTATATATATAGATAGATAATAGATAATGGCAACATCCACATTATTTTTGGTGATTCAGACGAGTTCACAAAACTCAAAGTTATAGACGCCCACAATCAGACAAATAAAAAATAGCGCATCAAACACATTCCAACATCGAGGCAGACCAACGCAGGCCTTCTAGGAAACACAGGTACCGGTGACGTCACCTAGCCAAAGGTCTTATGCTATAAGGCCTGGTAGACGTTTTTAGGGCTCCGTAGTCCATTAGAAACATTTTAGACGAATGAAATAAAATTTAATTTGACAAGGATGCATGGAGGGAAACTGCACAAGCGCTTTCTGGTGACTACATAATGTAGATATACCTAGGTTAATATAATTATGTATTAGTGATTTACGAGTGTAGATAAATTAATGAATAAATGCGCCGCCGAGTTCCTTGCCAGGTTCTTCTCGAGATGGATGTAATTTTGCGAATCTGGCAGTAGAGTCATTAACTTTCATGAGTGCCTCTTTGGGAGCCATATGAATGAATAAACCAATTTGAATTATATTTAAGAAAATTAGAAAACTTGACTCTTGAAAAATGGCGATTAAGCGTTCGCCTTTTAAGTAGGGGTATCGAGTTCGATTCCCGGCGGAAACACAAGCTTTCTCCCCAAAGGAAATTTGTGTTTCTGGTTCTGGTTGTGATTGTGTGTGTGATGTGAATGTTTCCGGAGCCACGACACAAGCCATCGAACTTAGTGTGGGGCTGTGAGTATGAAAGCGTTTATGTTTATATTTTTTCACTTTCGGGCCAATGTTCGGTAGTTTAGGTAGGATAGGCATAGAATAGAAAAAATAACCCCTAGCCGTCTTCCCCCGCTATTATCAAGTTAAAAAGTAGCCTTTGTGTTAATCCTAGGTTTAAACTATATTCATTCTAAATTTCATCCAAATCAGCCGTTAAAGCGTGAAGAGGGAACAAACATACATACACACTTACACACAAACTTACGGATTTATATTACTAGCTTCGCCTGCTATTATCAAGTTAAAAAGTAGCCTATGTGTTATTCCTAGGTATAAGCTATGTACATTCCAAATCCGTTCAGCCGTTAACGCGTAAAAAGGGAACAAACATACTTACACACTTTTACACTTGCACACTTACACACAAACTTTCGGGCTTATAATATTAGGAGGATATGATAGTAGGATAGGATTAGTAGGATAGGATTAGTATGATTTCTTTATGAAGCAAGATTACTCTGGTAAAGGATAACCCACAGGCTTGGCCAACAGCTGACTCTGACACCGCGCCGCGCCGCATGCATAATGCATAAGCTTAGACCCGGATGCCAACTAGACCAGGAGCTGGATACAAACAAAACTATCTGATTATCTATTATCCAAATACGGTGTTCCGGCAGTTATCCTTGAGAGCCTGCGTATTCCAGGTCTAGTGTGTTTACCAGCTTCGATCACATCGTCACTTACCATCAGGTGAGATAGTGGTCAAACACTAGCCTGTCATAAATTAAAAAAAAAATCTTCTTATATAAAAAAACTCGAGTCACGGTGTTTGTGGTCGAAATCCGCTGAAACGGCTCAACCGATTTTAATTAATTTTTGTTTATATATATTTGGTAGGTGTAAGGATAGGTCATTAATAATTATTCACCCTCCTACCCCCACCCCCCATATTTTTATCGTGATTTTAGTATTTTTGTATTAATAACATCGAAAAAGTTTTTAGTGTGGTTTTAAAGTACTAGGCGAACATAAACGTGAAAGAGAATCTTCAACGTTAGATAAGTTAAAGACTCATTTGATTTCCAGCTGAAACTCATGATCGTGATTAAGATCTACTGATGCTTGTACATAGGAGTGGAGAGGATTTTCCACTCATAGGAGAATTTGTCCAAACCATCTAGTTGTATGCATAGGCACACAACTGGATGTTTCGACAAATATTTCAAAGTTATGTCTGTACGACTCTGAATTACCTCTACCTTTATTCGTGACAAGCAACGGTATATTATTTACACAAAACAAGACGTCATTTCATACTCTGACAAAATTTTGTAAGTAGAATAAGCTCCATGGGCACAATATGTCTACACCAAACGGCTCAAATATATGACCACTTAACATAATAAATGTTTGTATCAATAACGGAATATTTACCATATATTTCGTTTGTTTTGAGTTTCCGATATTTCGGCACTGTTGCAAGCGCCATGATCACGGAGTAACTGACTCCGAAATACATGGTAAATATCCCGTTATTGATACAAACATTTATAGTGAAAGTGACCATGGTAGCTTGAAAACTTACATCACTTAACATAAGGTTGAATTATAAACGTTAGCTCCTGTACTATCGCATGTAGAATGCTGGCGCAAAAACTCGGCGCTAGTACGATGATGTCATCAGATGATCATGCAACCATTGTGGAATAACGGACTATAGACAAACCCACCAATTAGTGCCTAGTTATACATAAGTACCTGGATGACCAAGCTTAGCTCGGTTTTTACCGACTTCCCAAAAATGGAGGAGGTACTCAAGTCGACTGTATTTTTTTTTTATGTTTGTTACATCATAACTTCTCTCCACGTGAGCTGATTTCTAATTTTTTTAGTTTGAAAGATGTTGCTTTCTAATTGGTCCCATTTAAATTTGATCAAGATCTGATCAGTAGTTCTTGAAATATCGTCAATAATGCCTATTTTGTGGACTACTTTGAAGGAGTTCTCGTTTAACCGACTTCAAAAGTTACCTCATAAATTCTTTCGTTGTGAGCAGATTTTGATGATTATTTATTTATTTGAAAGCTGGTGCTTTTTATGTGGTCCCATTACAATTTGATCAAGATCTGATCTCTTGTTTTTGAGTTATCGTCAATAATGCGTGTTTAATACATTAAATCTGATCAAGGTTCCAAAGATAAAGCGGTGAAGTCGGTTTTTTTAATGAAGCTTTGCTTGCGTTGAGTTATTTTTACGTGGCATTACATATAATCTAATCTCGGAAACGGTTCCAGAGATTTTCATGAAATTTAGTATGCAGGGGGCGATAAGAAAAAGGCATACTTACCATGCCTTCGCTTTACATCTTTGAAAATATTATGTTTCGTAAAAATATTGATAAATATAAATATTACATATAATTGGAAAGTAACATCTTTCAAACTAAAAAAATATATTCGAAATCGGTTCACGTGGAATTAAGTTATGAGGTAACACAAATAAAAAAAATACAGTCAACTTGAGAACCTCCTCGTTTTTATTGGAAGTCGGTTAAAGAACAGCTTTTACCTCTTTTATGTTTATGTTTGCCTAGTGCTTTAATGCCATACTAAAAACTTATTGACCAAATTATTACTTCCTTCATGTATTAAGCTAGGTAAACATAAAGTTATTAAAAAAATCAAATAAAGTTTGCCTAGCCTAATACCCCTGCCTACTTTAATACCATACTTTTTGTTTTTTTTTTATTTTATTTTTTTATTTGTGACAGGCTAGTGTTTGACCACTATCTCACCTGATCGTAAGTGACGATGTGATCGAAGCTGGTAAACACACTAGACCTGGAATACGCAGGCTCTCAAGGATAACTGCCGGAACACCGTATTTGGCTTGGCGGCAGACTTTCGACTTGATGGTGGCAAGCTACTTTGGTAGCAAGCCAGGCGAGCAACTCACAAAATGCTCTACCACCTCTCAAATGTCACCTGATTAGCACCACCCGGGGACCACGTGTAGGGAGTCAGACTTAAGGGGTATCCTCCTACGGATGTGGGTGACTCAGCCCCCAACTAACAACTAATTTACTAAAGTAATATATTATTTTTAGATATTTAGTATTATAATTAAGTAGCTGTGCCCGCGACTTCGTCCTCGTGGAAAGCATGGATACTTCCATACAACTTTTCTTCCCCCCGTTTCAAACCCTTACAATCAACCTTTTTTCGCTTTAAAAAGTAGCCTACGTCCTTTCTCAGGCTCTAGACTATCTGTGTACCAAATGTCATTTAAATCGGTTCAGTAGTTTTGGCGTGAAAGCGCGTCAAACAGACCGACAGACAGAGCTACTTTCGCATTTATAAAATTAGTAAAAATAGTTTTTACCTGTTCTATTTAATATGCACAACGATGAGCCGACATATTGGGTTCCTACGTGACGTCACTTTATAGTTATTCTGACGGAATTATGAAGTAACTATGATTTAATCTGTGATTTCTTGTCTGAACATTTTACCAGGTATTCTTACAAAGAAGAATTGGGGCTTTATTTTTTAGGATTCCGTACCCAAAGGGGACCCTATTACTGAGACTTCGCTGTCCGGCCGTCCGTCTGTCACCAGGCTGTATCTCAAGAACGGTGATAGCTAGACAGTTGAAATTTTCACAGATGATGTATTTCTATTGCCGCTATAACAACAAATGTGATGTAAATGTTTCCGGCGCCCACGGTACAAGTCTGAACTTAGTGTGGCGCTGTGAGTGTGAATGTGTTTGTTTGTTTTGACTTTACTGCCAGATTCTCAAAATCACAGCCTAGTACATTTTCATTCCATTTCATTTCATTTATTACACACACAATTATAACAGCACTAGCCGTGCCCCGCGGCTTCGCCCGCTATTATCAAGTTAAAAAGTAGCCTATGTGTTAATCCTAGGTATAATCTATGTACATTCCAAATTTCATCCAAATCCGTTCAGCCGTTAATGCGTAAAGAGGGAACAAACATACTTACACACTTGCACACAAACTTACACATAAACTTTCGGATTTATAATATTAGTAGGATTACAGCAAGACGATGTTATATGGAAATAGACAATAGCACTTAATCGAAAATACATATATATAGTTTGTAATAAAATAAAAAAAGACGTGTGGCACTCGGGGACTGCCGCGGTAAAGCTATTGCATAGCATTTTTTATCAACTTATGCAATTATAATTATTTATTTATTTTATTTATGCAGTATTTTTTTTTCTGCCACCTAGAGGCGAGTTGCTGAACTAAAGAGACAAGCGTGATATTTCAAATAAGTCATCGATTGATGGCAAAACTAAAAAGTATCTCCGCTGTGCCGGTCGGAGTGGGAAGTGTTAGGTTATTTTCGTTACGGAATTTCTGGATTCGGTCTCCACGCTCAAGGCCCGCGATAGAAGCTATGCAATAGCTTAAAAAAATATCTAATTTTCTAAAATTTCTGTACCGCCTCTGTTAACTGCGGCAGGGAAACATTAAAAACATCCAGATCATTCGATACACTATTAAAATTTATCATTTCTATTACCAGTGACAAAGGTGAGTATCCTTTGTTTTATCTTATGAAGTGGATCTATCTATCTATAAAGACGCTTAAAACCTAAGTCTACAATCTAGAATCTAGACTGTACAAGTTCTAAAGGTCACCGGTCCGCCCAGGTCTCTTATACCAAATGTGGCTTGGTACTTGTCTACCTACGCAAGTAGATAGCTCGAATTCTTTGATCCACATCCTCCGGTAAGTTTACGTTCTTTTTTACCGACTTCATAAAAAAGGAGGAGGTACTCAAGTCGATTGTATTTTTTTTATGTGTTACCTCATAACTTCTTTCCTCGTGAACCGATTTCGAAATTTTTAGTTTGAAAGATGTTGCTTTCCAAATGGTCCCATTTAAATTTGATCAAGATCCGATCAATAGTTCTTGAAATATCGTCTATAATGCGTATTCTGTGGACTATATTGACCATGTTCTCGTTTTTAACCGACTTCAAAAGTTACCATAACTTCTTTCGTTGTGAGCCGATTTTGATGGTTTTTTTTATATGAAAGCTGGTGCTTTTCATTTGGTCCCATTGAAATTTGATCAAGATCTGATCTCTAGTTTTCGAGTAATCTTCCATAATGCGTGTCTAATACATTAAATCTGATCAAGGTACCGAAGATAAAGCGGTGATGTCGGTTTAAGCTTTGCTTGCGTTTAATTATTTTAACGGACTTCATAAAAGGAGGAGGTTCCATCCAGAGAGGAAACAAACCTACCGTTTGTGGAGGTTCTCAATTCTTTCACTTCTCTCTCTTATTCTTCTCAAACTGGTTTTTTATGTGTGTTATTTCAGATGTTTTTTTCTTGGTGAACCGATTTTGATGTTTTTTTTTTATTTGAAAGCTATCGTTTCCCATGTGATCTATGACCAGTAGTTTTTGAATATCCTTAATGATGCGTATTTAAATCATTTAATCTGATTAAGGATTCCGAAGATAAAGCGGTGAAGTCGGTTTTTTAAGCTTTGCTTACGTTTAAATTATTCTTGTTTAAAAACATGTATCCTTCTGGTGGTATAAGAAATTGTTAGGAGCGAAAACCTCCTCCAATTTTTTGAAGTCAGTTAAAAAATAACATTCCTGAAACAATAACACTCCAGAAACAAAGGTACCTAAATTTATAATTTTTTTAAATGTATTTATTTAGTTAGTTATGTAAGATTTTTAGTATTGGTTTTACAATAAAAAGTATTTGTATTGTATTTTAAATTAGTCTATCTATTGCTGAGACGAATTTGAATAAAATCAAATAAGCGGCATCAACATAAAATCGTTTTTTTTATTAGACCAACCAAATTTTTTTCAACCAACTTAAAAGAAGGAGTTTCAATGTTATATTCGGCTTAAAACACGAAAATTTCGACTTACTTTGTAGTCAACTAGTCCGAAACTAGTTGACTACAAAGTAAGTCGAAATTTTCGTGTTTTAAGCCGAATATAACATTGAAACATAATGTGTAATACTCGCGATAGTTTTAACATTAAAATTAAAAGAAGGAGGTTCTCAATTCGACTGTGTGTATTGTTTTTATGTATGTGACGCGATAATTCCTCCAATTATCGCCAAATTTTTTTGTTTGGTAGATCAAACTTCAGAGGTGGTCTCATTTATTTTTTTTCGAAATTGATCGAGCGTTTTTTGAGGATATCAACAAAAACCAAAATATAAGCGGTGATGTCGGTTTTTTTAAATGCATATATTAAAATGCTTGGGTTGTAGACATGGCTAACAAAACAGAGTGATCTATAAATACGTAAAAAGGTTCCGTACGAATTTAAAAAGAACAAATCAGTTCAACTGCCCGTTGGCTCAGTTGTGTGCGCATTCGCCTTCTAAGCAGGGGTTCGATTCTAGGCGGGATCACAAGTTTTCTCCCTCGGGAAAAAATGTGTTTCTGGTTCTGGGTGGGATTGTGTGTCGAGTAGCTTAGCGGTTAGAGTAATAGGGCATGACACCCTGGGTTCAATCCCCGCCTCAAGCAATAATATTTCCTTTCTAAATTTATCACTAGTACCCGGATGACCGAGCTTTGCTCGGCTGAAAACATGGATAAAACGACGTTTTCTAAAATTGAAACCTAGCTAGATCGATTTATCGCCCCCGAAACCCCCTGCATACAAAATGTCATGAAAATCGTTGGAGCCGTTTCCGAGATCCTGATTTCACACACATATATATATAGTCCCAAACTAAGTTCAAAGACTTGTATCGTGGGTACCGGAAACATTCACATCGCACACACATTACACCAAGAACCAGAAGCACAAATATCCCTTGGGAAGGAATGTGCGCTCCTGCCGGGAATCGAACCCAGGACCCACGGCGTAGAGGGCGGACACCTGTCCACTGCGCCAACTGGGTCGTCAAAGTATGTGTATATATATATATTAAAGAGATTATAAGAATTGCTTGTTTAAAGGTATTACATAGATAATTTTGTCTAGCATGTCTAATGTTATATAAACAAAAATCAATGAAGCGGTTATTTATTAACTATTTATTTATTTATGTATTTATGAACACCAAGATAACATACACTATTACAATCAACATATTTAAAAGCATTATTTAAGTCTGCCGCCAAGCCAAATACGGTGTTCCGGTAGTTATCCTTGAGAGCCTGCGTATTCCAGGTCTAGTGTGGTTACCAGCTTCGATCACATCGTCACTTACCATCAGGTGAGATAGTGGTCCTGCCCTGTCACGAAAAAAAAAACATTTTTACAAGTTAAGTGTCAATATACAATACACCCCAAGCGGGACGTCAGT
Source organism: Lomographa bimaculata (assembly GCA_948107665.1). Lineage (NCBI taxonomy): Eukaryota > Metazoa > Arthropoda > Insecta > Lepidoptera > Geometridae > Lomographa > Lomographa bimaculata. The sequence goes on along the minus strand of OX403612.1, from coordinate 8,981,508 downwards.
GCAGGCCTTAACGCCCCCATATTGAATAAGAATAAGAATAAGTTAAGTGTCATTATAATTATAGGTGGTGGCGCGAGTAAAATCGCTGGCGTGTAAATAGCCCACCATTTACGTATTAATATTTTTAATGATAGCGGTAAATTATTTTGGATTAAAATATTGGCAAAAATCAGTAGGGATACACGAATCAATTTACAGTGTTTATTTAAGCCCACGTACCTTAGACTGCTTCGAAACCGCCTCCGGAGCTCCCCAAGAAAGGAACTACAGCAAACTGTATGTATGCCTAAGCGCACACACACAACTCCACGTCGCGCCGGCCGGCGAGTTTGAATCCGAAGAAATCCGAGAGGGTACGAGGCACGGAACACTCAATCACCTCACAGTTCACGCGGTCGATCACAATAAACACGATGAAGTTTTTATTTTAAGTCCTGGTTAATTAGATGATAATTATTTAATTAGTTTTCTACGTCACAAAATTCAATAGCGGAGGGTTTGTCGACCACACGGATCAGGTGACACACACGACTGAAGTTTCTCCTTTTTTTTTAAGTCTGTGAAGTTAGTCGCGAGTGCAAAAAATGTCACTCGATACAACTAGCGCCATCTCTAGGGTCGTCCTTGAACGATCTCTAACAGTGGTCAGCAGAGAGCCCAACACACTGTAAATGTATTCAGATATCCAAAGATTCTTGCCAATATGAATATTAGGTATATAAAGTGAAGTATTTATTCACAGATGTATAATTTACATTTATTATTTATATTATAAAAGGCAAAGACGCTTCACCAATAGGTGAAGTCTACATTCAATAAATTTTGCGAGATTACATATAAAATAAATATTGTAATGATATTATAATAAATATTGTAAGTTAAACGTTCCGTTTTGTTAAAGAAGATCCCTAAAATCCGAAATGTCTCGTCTCAAAGTTATTCGTCCGCATCCGGCGAAGGCTGCATCAAGAATTTTGAATACCAAGGTTTTGTCTATGGCCAGACTAATAACTAGTTTGTCTGGGGCCAATAAGCCAAACATAAATATAAAAAACTAAAAATATACCTGCAAGGCGACACGAAATGTTTCTAAGGATGTAGACAATTTTCCAATGCGGTAGTGAATTTGCTAAGGTGGTAGACAATTGTCCAATGCGGCAGACATTTTTAAAAAATAATAATATGTTTACGACAAAGTCGCTTAAATTAACTTCCATCTTAAATAATCAAAATAACAGAAACAATAAAACGAATTACTTAAAGCCTAAATATTAACTAAATTCAACTTATAGAGACCTAGAGCACATTCTGTGACATCACTATCTTTTAAGGCAGTCAATAATATTAATCATTTGCTAAGTTAAATGATAATAATAAAATAGTAATAAAAAAACTTTATTTGGTTACAAAATATGTTAACACTTTAAAAATAAATAGAATAAAGTAACATTAGTGCATGTAAGGTGGTAGTAGTAGTAATTTTCCAATGCGGCAGTGAATTTGCTAAGGTGGCAGGCAATTTTCCAATGCGGTAGTGAATTTGCTAAGATGATAGGAAATTTTCCAATGCGGTAGTGAATGTGCTATGGTGGCAGGCAATTTTCCAATGCGGTAGTGAATTTGCTAAGGTGATAGGAAATTTTCCAATGCGGTAGTGAATTTGCTAAGGTAGCAGGCAATTTTCCAATACGGTAGTGAATTTGCTAAGGTAGCAGGCAATTTTCCAATGCGGTAGTAAATTTGCTAAGGTGGCAGGGAATTTTCTAATTTAAAATATTAGCGGTAATAAAAGACATACACGTATGTGGGGAACAAAATATTTTTAATTAATTTCCGTCCTGCGAGTAGAGTATGAAACTGCTATTTTTTTATCTATGTTGGAAAATTTGAATTTTGTAGGACATCAAAGTCATTGATTTGAGACCTATTTTTTCTCGAGATCTGTCTCCAAAACGGCTACATATTTAAAGTTAAGGGGCCTGCGGAGGTTGATTTGCCCATACAATCGTAATACAAGCATATTACCACCATACTGTGCTGTTATTCAGATTAAAAACATATTAATCTAGGTTCCTGGATAGTTTTAATTCCAAAATAATTACTTAAAACGAAATATAAACCAATTGATTTTCACACATTATTACGAAGTAAATGTCGCATCTTTAACTTATTCGTTTTGTATTAAAAACTAACACATTTCTTTTGTCATTACAACAGGAACATAGATTATCATTTCAAGGTACTATTAATGCAAAAAACAATGGCTTAACATAACATTTTCATTCATAATGTTTGGTATTACGGCACCTATCATAATTTGTTCGGTCGGTAGTGGTATCGCATCAAGCATGGGTACAGTTTGCCAGTTAAACAGAGACAGCCTATAGACTCGTTCAAAGCCTCCCCGGCCTCTTAAGACTTGCACATAATATCTATTGTATCCTCTTATTAAACAATAAATACAAAAAACACAAACAATTACTATTAAAATCCATACCAATTAACCTCAAAAGATTCTCTCTATTAACCAAAATGTAGGCGCGAGATTTCGATTCGGGGGTTCGCCCCGAATCGAAATCTCGCGCCTACATTTTTTCAATAAAAAAAGTATTTAAGTAGGATATAAAATCATAGTCAACGGCTAATGATTGTTGTCTTACGACTAATCACTAATAATATCCAATAACGTCATTCCAATGTCAACGAATAGAGAGGCAAAAAGAGTGGTTTGTTATATCGATTAACCGATTATTAACAATCGATTATATACAGCCTCGGTGGAAGGTTGCCCTCGACACGGCTTAATTAAATAATAATTATCATTAATTACTTAATTATGTTATCTTCTGCTAATTGTCCGCTGGTGCGTTTGCCTGTTTAGCCTGAGATGACAATCGAACTCGAACCAAAGCACCGTCTGTTCTAAGAGTGTCCTATTGGCATCTTTCTCTCTCGCTCGCACAATTTGATATTTTTATAACAATACTAGCTGACCCGGCAAACGTTGTTTTGCCATATACATTATTTCTATGAAATATTTATGAATAGGTATCTTCTAGGCAGGCATGCTACATCTTCGGCCACATCATCGCTTTCCATCAGGTGAGATAGTGGTCAAATGCTAGCCTATCAAACACTAAAAAAAAAAAATTTTTTTAGTTCAGTAAAATAGGGGTTGATTGTAAAAGGGTGAAAATTTAGGGTTGTATTTAAAATATTTCCTAGAAATAACGTATATGGGAAAACAACGTTTGCCGGGTCAGCTAGTTTTTTTTTTATATAAAACATTATTATATTATATACGCGATAATATAAATACATCCTACTAATATTATAAATCCGAAAGTTTGTGTGTAAGTATGTTCGTTCCCTCTTCACGCTTTAAAGGCTGAACGGATTTGGATGAAATTTGGAATGTACATAGATCATAACTAGGATTAACACATAGGCAACTTTTTAACTTGATAATAGCGGGTGAAGCCGCGGGGCACGGCTAGTTCATGATATGAAATACATAAATAAACCTCAGCATATATTATTAAAAGTTACTAAAATTTGAAAAGATCATATAGCCATTTTTGTTGCTCAACTAACCGAATTATTAGGTAGCTGTTGTTTTATTTATTTAACTCTTTATTGCCCAAAAAGGTACAAAGGGTGGACTTAACGCTAAAAGCATTCTCTACCAGTCAACCACTCATGGTTGAAAAGCGAAGGCTGTAGGCATGCATCAAATATAATAAAGTGGTAAAAATATGAAACTATTAAAAGAATTTTTGTATGACTATATTAAATTTAAAAAAAAAATTTAAATAAAACTTCAATATAATATATATCTAAATAAAACAAAACAATACATATACTATACAAGACGTAATACATATGAATACAACATTATATAATACATAAAATATAATTAATACAACATTAAACTCATTGCAATTAATCGGGGTAATTCCGGTAGGTATAAGAGAATAGAAAAAAAATAATATATATATTAAGTAACTGACGAAGCATTTAGATAGTGTTCTTTCACACGCATTTTAAACGTTACCTTAGAAGAAACCTTTCTGATTTGTTATGTTATGACATGTTATATAACCTTTCCTGGGTCCGTGGGGACCGGGAGCTCATTCTATTTTCAAAATTCTATCAGAGCGCCTGGTTGAAGCGACGCGTGATCAAAATGCTGGCACTTATTTGGCTCAACGTATTAGCATTGCAATTCAGAGAGGCAATGCCGCCAGCATGATGGGAACGCTACCTACTGGTAGTGGGCTTGAGCACTTGAGTTACCTATAAGATCGATGTCTTGTAGGTAACTTAGTTCTTTGCTGTACATAGTTTTAGTTTAGTTTTAGGAAATATAGGCAATTGGCCCGTAGTTAGGAAACCTTTGCATATATATATATATATATATATATATATATATAAACTGCCCGTTGGCTAAATTGGGTAAGCGTTCGCCTTCTAATCAGGGGTATCGGGTTCGATTCCCGGCGGGAACACAAGTTTTCTCCCCGTGCATAATTTGTTTTTCTGGTTCTGGTTGTGATTGAGTGTGATTTGAATGTCTCCGGCACCCACGACACAAGTCATCGAATTTAGTGTGGGGCTGTGAGAAGCGTTTATGTCTATGTGTATATAACTTTTACATATTATCTATTTCTATATATTCATACATTCTGATTTTTTATATTTACAGGCCAATTGCAGTTCAATTGTTTTTTCCGATATTTCGAAGAATTAGGGTTATAAATTATAATAAATATTATAGAGACCACATAAAATGTGCTTATTTCGGCGATTTCCATTTTAACTCAAAGCGAAATTGCAACACAATGCGACACAATCACTTGCGTCGTCGGGTAAAAATACCAAAGATGACAAAGAATATTTTCCATAGAACAACCACACAGAGATCTTTATCATGTCTGTTATGTAAATATAATCTAATATATAAAATTCTCGTGTCACAGTTTTCGTTGCCATACTCCGAAACGGCTTGACCGATTTTGATGAAATTTTTTGTGCTTATCCGGTATAGATACCGGATAAGAGAGAATCGGCCAACATGTATTTTTCATCATCATCATCATCATCACTTTTCATCATTATCAACGCGGGTGAAACCGCGGGGCGCAGCTAGTATAACTTATATAATATATATTATATTATAATTATATTATACAGGTTTGACATTTGCGATGTCGCGAGCGCGACCTTGAACATTGACATTCTGGGGAAGGGGCTTAGGGTTCCGCAAGCGGATGATGGAACCTTGGTCTTTTGTCTCTGATCCCATTTAAACGACCCAGTTGGTGCAGTGGGCAAATCTCTGCCCCAAATCAATGTATTTTAAATTAAAAAAACTCGACGGCGAAAAATTTAAACCAACTTTTTATGTACGTAATTTTTAAGTATTTAATGCATCCCGCGGTTTTACCCGCGTAAGTCCCGGAATTTCGGTAAAAAGCGGTTAAAAAGTAGCCTATGTTTTAATCCAGGGTGCCAGCTACCTCCATACCAAATCTCATTAAAATTGGCCAAGCTGTTTGAGCGTAACGAAGTAACAAACATACTAACGCACTCACAATTTTCGCTTTTATAATATTACTAGCCGTGCCCCGCGGCCTCGCCCGCTATTATCAAGTTAAAAAGTATCCTATGTGTTAATCCTAGGTATTATAATGAATGTACATTCAATATTTCATCCAAATCCGTTGAGCCGTTAAAGCGTGAAGAGGGAGCAAACATACTTACACTTACACACAAACTTTCGGATTTATAATATTAGTAGGATAGTGTGATGTAATTCCCTTTTTAATTTCCTTTATTTTGATATCCTACTTGACAGGTTTGGTAATTTTTTTTATTAACGTCACTAATTCGCGCCAAAAATCCGCCATTTTCCTGCGTCTTTGTTCCCCGAACGGTATAATCTGGGAGTCTTCAAGTCTACCGTGACTAGGTATCTTCTAGGTAAGCATAATAATATCATCATCTCTTTCCATCAGGTGAGATAGTGGTCAAATGCTTGCCCATTCCGCATAAAAAAAAAGTATATTATTTATATTGTCGACCGGCGAGCTAAAAGGCTCATTGGCGATGATAAGCTAGTCGAGTCTAGGTTGCAGAGTCTCGGTCATCGACGTAAGGTCGCAAGCTTATCGGTATTCTATCGTTTGCATTTTGGAGAATGTGCGCAGGAATTGCATGATTTAATTCCCCCTTGCCCTTTTTACTATCTAACAACAAGACAGACTATCAAACGTCATCCTTATATGGTTGACGTCCGGTTCGCTCGAAGCGTTTTGCTTCTACGTTTATCATCCGTACAGCGAGGGGGTGGAACTCATTGCCTGCGTCTTTGTTTCCCGAACAGTACAATCTGGGTGTCTTCAAGTCTAGAATGAATAGGAATCTTCTAGGCAAGCATGTCACATCTTCGGCCGCATCTTCACTTCCCATCAGGTGAGATAGTGGTCAAATGTTTGCCTATCTATCATAAAAAAAAAAATATTGTTATAAATGTAAAGGTAGCTTTATTCAACAAGGTAAGAATATTATCATTTAAGGCCAAGGGTATAGTGATAATTATTTGGAAACAACTGGTTATATTTAGCTAGAACTGTAGAAACATGAGATCAATCAACATGATTATGATATTGTGACAAAAAATATCTCCCATAATTACTGAAATTAAAATTATTTAACAAAAGACTTATTCGCATCTTTATTTATTTTTTGGCTCCACAACCTTTGTCCATTGAGCCAGTTTGATGAATATTTTTTAAGTATTTCCTATATATACGAGTAGTTCTATGTTAATATAATAAAGTAGCGATCCGCCCTGGCTTCGCCCGGGTGTGATAAATGAAGACCCCGCTCGACCGATTTTGTGCAAACTTCACATAAACCATCTACTAAATAGTCCGAACAAAGCTTAAACATTTGGTTTGGATAGGTGAGCCTGTATTGAGTTAAAAAATAACAACGAAAAGTGGCATTGATTTTTATATATATATATAGATTTAAAGTTATAGTCAAAGTTTTTTGTTTTTTTTTTTTTTTTTTTTTTTTATTTGTGACAGGCTAGTGTTTGACCACTATCTCACCTGACGGTAAGTGACGATGTGATCGAAGCTGGTAAACACACTAGACCTGGAATACGCAGGCTCTCAAGGATAACTGCCGGAACACCGTATTTGGCTTGGCGGCAGACTTTCAACTTGATGGTGGTAAGCTACTTTGGTAGCAAGCCAGGCGAGCAACTCACAAAATGCTCTACCACCTCTCAAATGTCACCTGATTAGCACCACCCGGGGACCACGTGTAGGGAGTCAGACTTAAGGGGTATCCTCCTACGGACGTGGGTGACTCAGCCCCCAAGTCCCCAAGTCAGGTTAAAGAGTCGTGGTCCAATTATAGTCAAGTCATGCCCTAATTAAACCGGTAGAGACTTTATTAGAACTTCTATTGGAGTTTTGGAGCGAAAACGATAATCGTGTTTTTTTCTTCTTTTAATTTTGCCTTCGCAATCTTGTGCATATAGCCAGTGTCAAGTAATAATATATTTCATATTAAAAGTTCTAGTCACAAGTCACAGTCAAAGTCAAGTAAAAGAGTCAAGGTCTAGTCATAGCCAGGTCATGCCCTAGTAAAATGGTAGAAACTTTACTAGAACTTCTATTGGAGTTTTGGAACAAACGCGAAAATCACTTTTTCAACTTGGTAGCATTTGCCTACACTTATGCACGTTTACGAACTATTCATAGTTAATAATCCACTATTATTACAAATAAACACTAAAAGAATCACAGGTTTAGGAAAATATTACAAAATCGACAACGCAATTTTTCTCTTTCGTGGATACTCAATTTTCACACAGAACTGCCCGTTGGCTTAGTTGGGTGAGCGTTCGCCTTCTATGCAGGGGAAAGGGTTCGATTCCCGGCGGGAAAACAAGTTTTCTTCCCAAGAAAAATTGTGTTGAATAAGAGGTTGTGATTGTGTGTGATGTGAATGTTTCAAGCACCCACGATACAAGTCATCGAGCTTAGTGTGGGGCTGAGTGTGAAAGCATTCTAATATTTTAACAAGCGTTTAACCTTTTCTTATTCTGCAAAAATATATAGAATAGAATAGAAATAATTTATTTGTGACTAAACATAAAATACACAAAAGGCAGAAACAAAAATAGTTTGTCACAAATGAAAGCAGAAACAAAAAGATTTAGCCCTAGATGTCCCACACGTGCCCCTCGGGTGGCGCTAAAGGAGCAATCAGATAAGCGGTGGTAGGTCTCGGCCGCCGGCTTTCGTACCACCCCCCGGACAAAGTCATGGTGCCAAGCGTTTCGTGTTCCACCGTGTTGTCCGGGCCAGCCGTTCAGGAGGATGGGTCGGGTACAGATGCGCTAATGAAGTAGACAGGTCAAGTGAAACAGCATAACGCCGCATCGGGTAGCCAGATTCGGAGAGCAGCGGGATCCGAGGCACGGTTCTCCGCTGGCCGACCGCAGACAGTAGGGGGCCCAAGTAGTGAGCTAGCTACTCATGAAAGGCTGCCCCGCCATCTAGCGAAAAATCCCAGGAGTGCGCCATCGTGCCGGTTGGCGACCGGATGCGAGGACCCGATGGACACTCCCGGGGGGGCTCGGGCGTCCCCGCGGTCTCCGGTTTTGGTTCCCCACAGATGTGTCTTTTTGTGCTGTACATCACTGTGTCAGTAATTAGCGCTTTGTCCCACTTCCGTCCTCTTACCTCCCTTCACTCCCCCCAACAAATGAAAGTAAATAATAACAGTATTAAAGCTAAACAACGGAAGCACGTCCTCGCATTACAAGTGCACCTCTGCAACATCCGAGGTTTACATAGCAATCTCGATCCGGTCCACCACCATCTCGAAACCGTCAAACCACATATACTGTTCCTCACGGAGACGCAGATCAGATGTCCAGCTGACACAGCGTATCTTGCTTACCCGGGCTATACTCTTGAACATAAGTTTAAGCAACGCTCGGGTGTTTGCATGTACGCTCGTGATGACATCTGTTATCGGCGTCTCCGTAATCTTGAAGACCCCAGCTACTCCACTTTATGGGTATTGGTGGATACCGGTATGGAGAAAATTCTCTATGTCGGTGTCTACCGCTCGCACTCGGGAGACGCAGAGACGACTAAGCTCATAGCTCACCTCAGTGAGGCGGCCGACGTGGCCCATCATAGGTATCCTTCTGCCGAACTAGTATTTCTGGGGGATTTTAATGCCCACCATCAGGAGTGGCTATTCCCATACCAGAATACTGACTATGCTGGGAGAGAGATGCGCAAGTTAGCCTTGACGCACAACCTCACCCAGCTGGTCCAAGAGGCAACTAGGATACCGGACGTTGATGGCCACACAGCCAATTGCTTGGACCTTCTGCTGACAACAGACCCAGACCGCTACTCAGTGTCGGTTTCATCACCACTTGGTAGTTCTGACCACTGTCTGGTGAAGTCTGTATCCGTCCATTCCCCGCCCGACCCCAGCCCAAAAGGCACTCGGCGGGTATGGCGATACAAGTCAGCAGATTGGGATGAGATGCGTTCATTTTATGCTTCTTATCCTTGGCGGCAAGTATGCTTTTCTTCTAGCGATCCCTCTGAATGCGCGGATGCTGTGGTGGATGTGCTGCGTCAAGGTATGGAATTCTTTATTCCATTCTCAGACGTACCTCTGTCCAGCAAAGCTCGCCCTTGGTTTGGGGCCGAATGTGGTAGCGCCGCAGCGCTAAAACATGAGGCCTACACCGCTTGGGCTGATGCTCGAATCCGCAAATCTAAGGATATACGCGAAAAGAAGAAAGCCTTCAACAAAGCTGCCAAGTCCTGCAAGAAGGTTATTAAGAAAGCTCGTTTCGACCACATAAGCCGAATAGGGGCCAAACTTGCCTCTCATCCCGCAGGGAGTAAAGCATTTTGGTCCCTGGCTAAGTCGGTTGAAGCTAATTTCTGTCGTCCCTCACTGCCTCCATTGCTGAAGCCCGACGGGTCGTTAGCCCACACCGCCAAAGAGAAGGCAAATCTGTTTGCTTTGCTCTTTGCGGAATCTTCTCGTCTAGATGCTGGTAGCGCTGTACCTCCGATACTGTCTGTATGCGACACGTCCATGTCGGAAATCCGCATTCGACAGATCGACGTACGAAAAGCGCTACGCAATCTGGACGTGAATAAAGCTAGCGGCCCTGATGGCATTCCAGCCATAGTACTGAGGACCTGTGCGCCTGAGCTGACTTCGGTACTGACACGCCTCTTTCGTCTCTCTATGGAGGCTGGTCAAGCCCCGAAGGCTTGGAAGTTTGCCAACGTGCAACCTGTGCCCAAAAAAGGAAGTCGTGCCGACCCTGCCAACTACAGGCCTATTTCGGTCACGTCCATACTCTGTAAGACCATGGAACGTGTACTGAATAATAGGCTCCTTGGCTATCTAGAAGCGAATGACCTCCTAAGTGACCGGCAATACGGGTTTCGCCGAAACCGGTCAACTGGAGACCTTCTAGCATATGCCACTCACATTTGGAATGAAGCTTTGGAGAAATACGGCGAAGCGCTTGCCGTTTCGTTAGATATATCCAAGGCTTTTGACAGGGTTTGGCACGATAGCCTTATAAGCAAGCTTCCAGCCTATGGTTTGCCTCCTGGTTTATGTGCATGGATATCGGATTTCTTGAGGGAACGATCAATTCGAGTGGTTGTTGACGGCTGCTCATCTGATCTAATGGCCATCAATGCCGGTGTACCTCAAGGGTCGGTTCTTTCAGCAACGCTCTTCTTGCTACATATAAACGATCTGCTCAAGCCCGGTATTTTTGGGTATGCAGACGATAGCACAGTTGTTGAAAGATATATATCCAATGCACGTGCTAGTGAGGTACAAGTCCAGTCCCAAAGAGAGGCAATGGTCGCGCGACTGAACTCGAGCTTGTTGGCCGTGTCCGAATGGGGCGATGCCAACTTGGTTCGATTTAACGCGTCCAAAACTCAGGCGTGTCTTTTCTCCACCAAACGGAGACCCTTTCAGCTATCTCCGACTTTCAGCAATGTACCGATTCCAATAGCAAACCACCTTGATCTCCTCGGCGTCACTTTGACGTCTAACCTCAATTTCGGTACCTACATCGAATCCAGAGCCCAATTGGCATCCAAAAAACTTGGCATCCTCGCTAAGGTCAGGCAATACTTCTCACCGGGGCAGCTTTTAAATCTGTACCAAGCACAAGTCCGATCATGTATGGAGTATTGTGGCCACCTTTGGGATGGCTCTGCCAAGTACCAGCTTGAAGCTTTGGAATCCATTGACCGCCGAGCCAAAAGACTTATTGATGATGATAAGCTGGTTGCGACTAAACTGTTGAGTCTCAGTCATCGGCGTAAGGTAGCGAGCCTATCGGTTTTCTATCGTTTGCATTTCGGAGAGTGCGCGCAGGAATTATACGAGTTAATTCCCCCAAGCCCATTTTACCATCTAACAACAAGACAAACAGTCAAACGTCATCCATTCATGGTTGACATACCTCCAGCTCGCTCGAAGCGTTACGCTTCTACGTTTATCATCCGTACTGCGAGGGAGTGGAACTCATTGCCTGCGTCTTTGTTTCCTGAGCGGTATAATCTGGCAGTCTTCAAGTCAAGAGTGAATAGGTATCTTCTAGGCATGCATGCTACATCTTCGGCCACATCATCGCTTTCCATCAGGTGAGGTAGTGGTCAAATGCTAGCCTATCAAATATAAAAAAAAAAAAAAAAAAAAAACAAATCGGCTCCAATTCAGCGTAATACTGGCTGTACACCAGAGCTGGTCTTCCACTGGAGCCGTTTGGTGACGTCACGGCACAGTCATACAACACACATACACACGCAGATATGATACAACAAAAAAATTAGGAAATATACTGAACCCTGTCGCGAAAAGAACCGCCAAAAATTCCCGCCGCATACCATAGGCAACTGATCCTCCTTTGTTTTTTTCTTATTACTTTTAAATCCGGCAACGGTCCTAACGTCTCGTCGACTACAGCCAGTTCGCGCGCATCCACAAAAATGGCGGCAAATCGAATAATTAACATTAACCTGTTTTAGTATTTTTATCGAGGACACCGTATGGATTTTTGATAGTTTCTGCTTACAGATTAGTACTAGTGTGACTAGAATCACGCCTCTCAGTTTGAATCAAGTGATTGTGCTTACTGGACGTGTTCTCGCTAGTATTTTTTTTTAATCCGCTCGTGATATGAACCTCCTTTGATTCAGGTATGATTTAATTTTAGTTGTTATTTTTGATGATTTTTCTTTTGTTTTAGCTTAAGGCGTATTTAAATAGTGTCAGATATTATACTGGATTGGATAGCATTTATTAATTTAGTTGTTTTTTAATTAATTTCTTGGTGTTGTTTTATGAAATAGGTTTTTACAAAGTATACTAGACGGTGTGCGTTAGAAACTATACTAATTAATTGTAATTAATTAAAACAGATCTATAGGTATTTTTATTTTAATCTGGCAATAGAGTCATTGCCTTCATGAGTGCTACTTTGGAGCTCATGAAAAAAAAAAAAAAATTGGTTGATTTTTGTAATGTTTACAGCTGTACTGGTGTTTAATTAGTTAATAAAAATATTATTTACGGTCAATTACTTCGCAAAGATGTAATATTCTTTATTATTTAAAGGTTTATCCTGTTAAATTTTTTGTCTTAAGAGTTTGAGAAAATAAATGTGTTTGTACGAGGTACCATAACCTTAAATTTTGTCGTATAACCTCAATTGATAAATAAGTTATGCCACCTTCATGTCCAAATTCGATCCAGGAATCGTAGCAATCCTTAAGGTTTCGCCACACATGACGCATTTGGTTCGAACAGGCATGCTTGCGGGCACGGGCACCTCTGTAAGGGAGGCGACCGCGACCGCGTCCTCGAACGCCATCCGTTCGAACCAGGTGTGTCGTGTGGCGCAGTCGTAACACAGGGTATCTTAGCAAAGCAGCTTAAATATAAGTTACCCTCTTTTTATAGAATAATCACATTTCTTTAATATTTGTATCGAAGGTTACGAAAATGTAAGTCTTTTTCGCAATCAAAAAAAAATCTTTTACAAGAACCTTCTCCTGACAATAATTAATATAACAAAAAAGAATTAACGAAATTGTTCCATGCGTGCACGCGTGATGTGATGATCAAGGGAAATAGAGATTCATTTTTATATATATATATATATAATATATAGATATAAAAAGCCTGTGTAATTGTGTACAACAACTACCAAGGTGAAACTCGTAACTTTGTTGCAACCAATTAAGATTCTACTCTGACGTCATATACGTAATGACTTAGTTACGGAGGCTACAGCATTTATAAATGTTCAATCTGCTCACAAATAGATAATTTAAATTGAGAATTATTGTTAAAGATTTTTTTTAAACACAGTTTTTACAGTTTTTTAACAGTCGTGACCACGGCTAGTGCAACCCTGCCGAAACGTCGAGGTTTGTCAAAATAATGCTATTTTGAAATCAAAAGCGCGAAATCACCCGGTTTTCTCATATAAACATAATTAAAGCTATAAAAGTCTTAAGTTATAAAAATCTAAATCAAACCTACTAATTATAAATCCGAAAGTTTGTGTGGAAGTATGTTTGTTCCCTCTTCACGCTTTAACGGCTCACATTTCTTAATATCATGTACACGCAAATACACACACATACACATTCTACACACACATACAATATTTTTTTCATACATTAAATTTGATCAACATAATTTCTTTTTTATTAGATATGTATATATACATATATATTATAAATTAAAATAATTATCTAGTTTAATAATAATATAAGCAATTGATCGAGCGAAGCGACATTTCTAAGTTGACTTGGGTGGTTCAGAACATTGTCCGTCCATCCGTCTGTCAGAGGCATCTAGCGTCTAAACCTTACAAGGGAATAACTTGAAATTCTCAGAGATTATGTAAAGCTATAATCTAAAGCCAAAAATGACGGTTAAAGTATTTAAATACAATTAATAAGGGGGCACCCATACACGTCAGTGGCGAGCAAAATTATTTTTTTATCCGTTTGGGTTATCGTTATAAATAGCTTGTCAAGAGAACGAAACCGCTTAAAAAAACTATGTTTGAAATAACAATTTGGTAAGCTACCAATATCACTGTTTTAGACCTATTTTGTCCCGGGGTCTATCTCAAAAACGGCTAAACATTTGAAGCTGATACTTTCGTATAATATCCGTTATATCCTGTACTTGAACAACAAATACAGAAATCAAACAATTATTATTAAAAACAAAAGTTATAAGGTATTAACCTCAAAAGTTTTTCTTTATTAGGCACTCCAGTCCAGGCATGCGTTGCAATGCCACGATTAGAAAGTGTTTCACCTCTTTCACGTTTATGGTCGCCTGGTACTTTAATACTGTACTAATAACTTTTTGAATATTGGTTATTTATACTAGAATCGCGATTTAAAATGGGGGGTGTATTATAGGTACTTATATGTATGTAATTACTAGCTGCGCCCCGCGGTTTCACCCGCGTTGATAATGATGAAAAGTGATGATGATGATGATGATGAAAAATAGATGTTGGCCGATTCTCATAGATACCGGATAAGCACAAAAAATTTCATCAAAATCGGTCAAGCCGTTTCGGAGGAGTATGGCAACGAAAACTGTGACACGAGAATTTTATATATTAGATTTATTTATTTTATGTAAGTTTATTAAATTAGGTATTCTGTTATTTTTAATAGTATGTATTGTTTATGTAGTTAAAAATATTAGTATTATTATTATAATTTATTTCATTAATTTTATCGCGCCACCATCCCTACTTTCACTTTCGTTTATATTACCATCCAAAGGTTGTCTGGAAGAGATCGCTCTTAGCGATAAGACCGCCCATTGTACCTTTATTTTATAAGTTTCTCTGTAAGCTGTATTTATCTTTTGGTGTCAATAAAGAGTTATTGTATTGTATTGTATTGTGTAGGGTGAAAAATACATATTTAAAAAAGTAGTTATAGTGACACAACTACAATAGTTGAACATATGGTCCCGCGAAGTTTTTTATAGATATTGATATGTTCTATAATATTGTAGATAATGTTTAAGCTATTGCATAGCTTCTATCGCGGGCCTTGAGCGTGGAGACCGAACCCAGAAATTCCGTAACGAAAATAACCTAACACCCCCCACTCCGACCGGCACAGCGGTGATACTTTTTAGTTTTGCCATCTATCGATGAATAGCAGAAGTTTAATGACTTTTTTGAAATATCACGCTTGTCTCTTTAGTTCAGCAACTCGCCTCTAGGAGGCCGGAAAAAAAATACTGCATAAATAAAATAAATAAATAATTATAATTGCATAAGTTGATAAAAAATGCTATGCAATAGCTGTACCGCGGCAGTCCCCGAGTGCGACACGTCTTTTTTTGTTCTATCATCAAATATCCGCAGCGCATGCGATGAAAGACATTTTATAGCATTTTTTTTTTGCACCTTGGGTTGGTTTAGTAGGTATTTCTAAGGATCTCTAATTGTTTCTAGTTATAAATATAGTCTAAGTTACTCAGTGATAATGTAGCTTTCTAGCAGCAAAAGAATTTTTAAAATCGGTCCAGTAGTTTTTAAGTTTATTCGTTACATACAAAAATACAAATCTCTCCTCTATAGAATACTAGCCGTGCCCCGCGGCTTCGCCCGCTATTATCAAGTTAAAAAGTAGCCTATGTGTTAATCCTAGGTATAATCTATGTACATTCCAAATTTCATCCAAATCCGTTCAGCCGTTAAAGCGTGAAGAGGGAACAAACATACTTACACACTTACACACAAACTTTCGGATTTATAATATTAGTAGGATTAGTGTAGATGTAGATAATGTAAGCGCGAGATCTCAGTTCGGCGCGAACGTCTAGTACAAAAAATACAGTGGGCGTCATTGGCCCACACGGATTAGTCACTGGAGGACCTACTTGGTCCACATTACCTTCATCAATAATTAATTAAATAAGGTGCGAACCTATCTACCTGTTGTGTATCAAATCTGTAATAAAACGGGCATTAAAATATTAGTAAATATAAATTAAGAAGCGACGCACACAATCTTAATACTAGATATAAGCATACAATTACAGTGCGCGCATTTAGATTAAGCAAAACGAATAAATCTTTTATGGCAAATGGGGTTAGATTTTACAATAGAATTCCTAAAATCGTAACTGAATTACCACTGGGAAAGTTCAAATCTGTAATAAAACGGGCATTAATTAGGAAAGCTTACTATAAGACCACAGACTATAATATTAATGACTAGGATGCATGGAGGCAAACTGCACAGGCTCTTTCTAGCGACTACCATAATAACACCTAGGTTAAGAAAATTATGTATTAGAAATTAAGAATGTTTTTTTTTAAAATTAATGAAAAAAAAAATGCGCCGCCGAGTTTCTTGCCAGGTTCTTCTCGAGATGGCTGTAATTGTATATATTACAATCAATCAATCAAAATCGTTTATTCATGCCCTAGTAAAGTGGTAGAAACTTTACTATAACTTCTATTGACGTTTTGGAGCGAAGGCGAAAATCACGTTTTTCAACTTGGTATCATATACACGTTTACTAAGTATTAACTGTTAATAATCCACCATTATTACACATACACACTCGAAGGATCACAGGTTTTGGAAAATTATACAAAAACAACAACGCCATTTTTTCAATTTCGCGGCAAAACTCTTACTTGGATTTATATTACACATCTTTGATCAATACTACATTAACAGTTAATACTTATTAAACGTGCATAAGTGTAGGCATATGATAACATGTTGAAAAACGTGATTTTCTCCTCGCTCCAAAACTCCAATAGAAGTTCTAGTAAATTTTCTACCACTTTAGGGCTTGACTTGACTTTTACTTCACTTTGCCTGTGACTTGTGACTAGGTCTTTTAATATGAAATACACTTGAAATATATTATTAATTGGTTATTACTTAAGTGTTCACTGGTTAAATGCACAAGATAGCGAAGCTAAAATTAAAAGTAAAAAATAAATAAATCCAAGTAGCAGTATGACGTCACGCGTAGGTCATAAAGGTGGTCTAGAAGGCAACAAGATCATTCAAGTCAAATGATAAACCAGCTTTGGATTATAAAGTAGTTACACAAGACCTTGCGTTGTTTAAAAAAACAGGGTGTGTCATAAAGTCACACAGTACAAGTGAAACTTTTGTATTAATTATTCTTCTTCTTCTTCTTCTTCTTAGTTATGGCTTCGCAATCTTGTGCATTTAGCCAGTGTCAAGTGATAACATAATATTTCAAGAGTATTTCGTATTATAAGTCCTAGTCACAAGTCACAGTCAAAGTCAAGTAAAAGAGTCAAGGTCCAGTCGTAGTCAAGTCATGCCCTAGTAAAGTGGTAGAAACTTTCCTAGAACTTCTATTGGAGTTTTGGAGCGAAGGTGAAAATCACATTTTTCAACTTTGTATGATTTGCCTACACTTATGCACGTTCACTTAGTATCAACGGTTAATAATCCACCATTATTACACATTAACACTCGAAGAATCACAGGTTTTGGAAAATTTTACAAAATCAACTGCGCCATTTTTTCACTTTCGCGGCAAAACTCCTGTAAGAAGTTTTACTTCAATTTTGAAGTAAAAAAATAATTGTCTATGAATCTTTTCTTCTTTATTTAAAGAAGAAAAGATTCATAGACAATTATTTTTTTCCAACTGCACGCTTGGTTTTACCGCGTTTAAGGTGATCAAAAATTATAATGATGATGGAATTATTTTCTTTACTTTTAATTTGGCTTCGCAATTTTGTGCATATAGCCAGTCAATTTGAGTAATAATATATTTCAAGTGTATTTCATATTAAAAGTCCTAGTCACAAGTCACAGTTAAAGTCAAGTAAGATTCAAGTCGTGCCCTAAAGTGGTAGAAACTTTACTAGAATTTCTATTGTAGTTTTGGAGCGAAGGTGAAAATCAGGTTTTTCAACTTTGTATGATTTGCCTACACTTTTGCACGATTACGTCAAGTTTTTAATAAATTATACAAAATCAACAACGCCATTTTTTCACCTTAGCGACAAAACTCCTAAATTCTATTCTATGTTAGAAATAAAAATTTATTAGATTATCTACGTTACAAATTTCAACCAATCAGCAGCTTTGGTGCTCTTGACTAACAAACAAATATACAAACCAATGTTCACATTTTTTTTATATGGAAGGGCTTTGAAATTTTGATCCGCGGCCTTTTTTTGTGACGAAAAGTGGTGGGGGTAAGCACTGCGATAAATAATCGAAATGTTTCCCTGTAATACAAAAGTTTCACTTCTTGTGTCTTTACACATCCAGTTTTTTTTAATAAGTGGGAGTAAGATAGGATGGGAAACGGGAATAGTGGGACTGTTGGATGGGAAGCGAAGTGGAATTTCTTTATTTTTCTTGGTTGTGTCTTGGCGTTATTTTAGATTGAACGAAGTAATCCTAAGATTGAATAAAAGTAAGATATACTATAAATAATAATAATAGTAATAAAGAAATAGTTTTTTAAATTGTTACAATTTTTTTTTTAAGTTTGATATTTAGTCTTATTAAATAATATAAATGATACCAATTGAGTCGAATTTTTATCGTAAATTTAGAAAGGAAAAAATATATCTAAACGCAAGGATAAAACCCGCGATAGAGTCTCATGTCATGTTTAAATATGTCCTTTCTGACATGACTCTTTTACTTGACTTTGACTGAGACTTGTGATTAAGACTTACGTTAAGAAATATATATAATAAACTAGAAATATTTTATAACTAGACACTGGCTACATGCATAAAGATAGCGGAGCCAAAAAAAACCATCGTTATTGTTCGAGCTAGACGTTTGACGCGTCGTCAATCACGTCATAAAATGCCTAAATTAAAATACCAACAAAACCTGTACATATTTCCTAGAATAAATAAAAAATAACGTGTTTGGAATGGAAAAACACATAACCTTGGGAATACTGCTAACTTAGAAGCAAACGAAGAACAACCAGTATATTAAGATCTCCTCTCAAAGGACAATCTGAAGGAAAAGTAGTTCCCACCAAATGTCAACTTGAACTAGCCGCTATTAAATATGCTAATGTGACAATTTACAATCCGAGGCGAAATATATCTTGAACAATTTATGTAAGAGCTAAGGATACATTTAAATTAATAATACCATTATCAAAGACATATCATTACCTCAATTTAGTGGACAGGTCTTGTTGCTAACTCGATTTTAGAAAGATTTATTTGAGCGCCATCTATCTTTGAATAGCGTAACTAGTAGAGTAGCTCTTCGTTTTCGCGCCTTTTTCCTGAACAAATTTTCCTGGCCATTTCCGTATAAGACCTATTTTTGTATAATGGTTTTAATTCCACTAATTCGTTAAAAATAAACAAAAACTCGTCGACCATGAAAAACAGACGTTGTCAATGCTTGCTCAACCGACAAACATTGAAATTAGATGGGTAAACATATGTACGAGTATAATAAAGGTCGTTAACCCAGGTCACCTTTAAATATCAGGTACTTAGAAGTCTTGAACAATTAAAGTTGCATTCTTTGTGTAACATTAATCTACAGTACCATCATATTTTGGCGGGAAATAAAATCTACTAAGTATATAATTATCACTAATTAGTACTTAATTATGTATGCAAAGGATCTAAATATAATGTACGTAAGAAAAATAAGTAGACAGAAAAGATGCGCACTAAACAAAAAAGAAGATCGAAGATGCGGGCAGTGAGTTCCACTCATTCGCTGATCGGATGTTAAATGTAGAAACAAAACGCTTCGAATGGATATGAGTTCTGAGTCGATCACAATCCTATCAATAACATAATCACTTTCACACTCACAGCCCCGCACTTAGTTAAATGACACAAGTAATTGAATTCCAAATCTTGTCATTCTTCGAGTGTTCATGTGTAATAATACAAAAACAAGACAAACAGACGCAATCACCCGCACAACCCCACATTAAGTTCAAATAATTGTATCATGGGTGCCGGAAACATTCACATCACACACAATTACACTCTGATCCAGAAGCACAAATGTCCCTTGGGAAGGAAATTCGTGGTTTTAATGGGAATCGAATCCTGGAGCCACGCGCAAAAAGCAGACATCTGCCCACTGCGCTAAGCAGGTCGTTTCGGATGTTAAAAACCGTAGTTTTCAAAAGTACATAATAACTGGATAATTTAAAAAAACAAAGCTTAAAAAAACCGACTTCACCGCCTCATCTTTGGAACCCTTAATCAGATCAAATGAATTAAATACGCATTATTGAGGTTAAGTCAAAAACTGCTGTCAGATCTTGATCAAATTTTAATAATAATTCGTCCAGGAAGAAGTTATGAGGTAACACATATAAAAGAATAAATCCGAATTGAGTACCTTCTTTTTTGTGAAGTCGTTAAAAATGGGTCAAATTAGTTTACCTAAGTTAGTTTCATTGCCACATCTCGAGCGTATTGCTACAAGCGTAAAGTATGTTTGTACAACTGACTAATAAATTATCTATTAGGTACTTTATTCAAACAAATAGTTCTGTTTCACTTAAAATATACTTACGAAATTACAAAAAAAAAAGTTGTATAACTAATACATAAAACACAGATGACAGTGTCAAATGTGACAGCTGTCACATTTGACACTATCTGTTCTGTTCTGGATGTATGGGAATGAAAATTCCTACTTTTGTACATTTGTTCCACTTTTTTTTAAATTACAATTCAATTGGATGCTTTTCAATGAATTGAAGATAATAAATTTGTTATATTATAATTAATATAATATGTATAAAATATAATATATACTAAAAATGTTTCTGTTTGAAAGAACGCATTTGACCTCTATCTCATATGGTGGGAAGTGATGATACGGGCAAAAATGTAGCATGCTTCCTTGGCTAAAATAAATTCTAATATTTTCTAGAAGTTGCCTATTAGCCTACTACAATATTAACTACAGTATTCAATTGTAGTAAATTCTAGTTTTTAGTCAATTACTTACTATAAATTTTTAAACTTAAGTCTTTTGTTATTTTTTTAAGTCTTGTGACTCCATGTTGAAATATATTTTTATGAGTTTATGTGAACGGCCGCCTGCCTGACGTTGCCATCTTTCGTCTTTTGCGATTCACCTGAGCTTTGTTTGTTTACTAATAAAAAAGCAATAATAAAAGTGTAAAAATAAATAACTTGGAAAAATTCATAAAGTGCGCGTTGATGTCTTTTCTTTGAAGAAGTGAAAGTTGACGATCCCTGGGGGTCTATTCCGGGCATCGATTGTCTTTACATCGACGTCAAAATCGAATGATTTTCTTTTCTTATTAACCATCAAATCGTCTGAACTTACAACCAATCGAATATCAATCCAAATTTATATCGACTTCGCATCAATTCGAACAATCGTGGTTTGACGACCAGACCTACTGACCATTTTTTTTTTCCTTAGTTTTGGCTTCGCAATCTTATGCATTTAGCCAGTGTCAAGTGGTAATATATTTCAAGTATATTTCATATTATAGGTCCCAGTCACAAGTCACAGTCAAAGTCAAGTAAAAGAGTCAAGGTCCAGTTGTAGTCAAGTCATGCCCTAGTAAAGTGGTAGAAACTTTACTAGAACTTCTATTGGAGTTTTGGAGCGAAGGTGAAAATCACGTTTTTCAACTTTGTATGATTTGCCTACACTTATGCACGTTCACTAAGTATTAACGGTTAATAATCCACTATTATTACACATTAACACTCGAAGAATCACAGGTTTTGGAAAATTTTACAAAATCAACAACGCCATTTTTTCACTTTCGCGGCAAAACTCCACTGACCATATTAAATGGTGTTTTTATTGTATTTTACGATTTTTTTACCTACTACGGTGATTTTGTTGATCTTATGTTTTTATTTCCATCCTGACTACGATAATCAAAAAGATAGGTTACGATTTAGCACCGTATAAATACCATTTACTCAAGATTGACCGATGACCAAGATGACCTGTCATGATCAAGACCTGATGACCTCAAGATGGACCGATGACCAGGAAGTGTCATGGTCAAGATCTGTTGACCTCAAAATGGAACTATGACCAAGAAGACGCATCATGGTCAAGACCTATTGACTTCAAAATGTAATTATGACCAAGAAGACGCGTCATGGTCAAGACGTGTTGATCTCGAAATGGACCGATGACCAAGATGACCTCTCCACCTCCTTGACCTCGCCTGGGACGTTGACCTAGCCTCTCCTTGGCTTTGTCTGTGTTTCACATATTTCAGACATAGCCTGATAGAGGTTACGTTTAGTCCCATTTTATCAGCGATCGAGAAGAGAACAGAAGAATCTAAGAAGACTGGTATAGAGAGAAAAATTTAAGAAGAAGGAAGAAAACTGGGATAGCATAAGTCCATAACACACATAATGAAGTATTTATAAATGCTTTCACACTCACAGCCCCACGCTAATTTCGATGACTTGTGTCGTGGGTGCCGGAAACATTCACATCACACACAATCACATCTAGAATCAGAAACACAAATTTCCTTTGGAGTTTCCTACATAATTTCACAAGAACATTTGTTGTGTTTTTTAACAAAAATTCTTGTGTTTGTTTTGATTATGTGTGTGATGTGAATATCTCTGGCGATTATTTTAAATTGTAAATACAAGGTAATTTGTAAAAGAAACCTCTTGGACATCATTCCAACCACTTATTGCTTGTACTTAAGCTAATTTGTATGATCAAAATTATATTAATCTAATAATGTATTAAATTCATCTCTTTCTTATTATTCTATAATTACATATAAATATTGTTTTTTTTTAATTAATTGATAATTCAATATTCACGTACAGACAGGCATTTCTCTATAATTGTTAACCATATAGGGCTCCCAAGACAGGCTTTGCCTAGTTTGGGGCCCACAGCACAATTGTACACAATTATGTCTTTCTCTGCCAAATAAACACATTTTCATTTCATTTTAATTTAGTCCAACGTTTTTTTAAATTTATGCTAGATAGGCAAGCATTTCACCTGATGGAAAGTGACGATGGGGCCGAAGGTGGAATATGCTTGTCTAGAAGATACCTATTCACTCTAGAATCAGCAACACAAATTTTGTCTTTCGTGGTACGGTTTTTACAAATTCTGTTGTATGATTTTTCAATACATTATACATATACTTAGTGTACAATGATAACAGTTAATATTATATGTATTTTATTATTAATCAAGCAAAGCGAGATCTCTAAGTTGACTTGGTCGTTCAGCACTATGTTCGTCCGTCCGTCCGTCTGTCAGATACATCTAGCGTCTAAATCATATAAGCGAATAACTTCAAATTCTCATCTCAAGAATTAGGTCTTCACGACACAGGCTTGCCTAGTGTGAAGACCACAGTTTTAAGAGTGCATATTATCAAACTTTCAGCCCAAGACACCAAAATAACAAAAAACCTTTATATAATAAATGACTGTAATATTTGGAGTGTTTTTCAGCTGCAAATAAAGTTATTTTTATTTTTCATTTTCATAGAATATGTAAAATTACGGTCCAAAGCAAGAAATGACATTTAAATTTATCTAAATAAAAATATTAATGGCGTTGTTCTATTACTTAAGTTTATCTGTTAGTTTTGTAAGATTTTGTTTCCAAGTAATGTTTAAAATGTGTATAATTTGTAGTTCTCCCGCGATACAGGCTAGCCCTAGTGCGGGGAGTGTTAGTAACTAGGATACCTATGTTTGTAAAGTGTTTATTAAATAAACTATTTTGTATTGTATTTGTATTATATACATACATTGCAACTTAAATAAAATCTTGTAAAACCGATTAATATTATATGATAATATAGTCTGCCGATACCTACATAGTTATAGGTGACCTCCACTCGAACGAGTTATATACAATCCAAACGTAATACCTAAGTCCAGCACATACTGACAGA
Source organism: Lomographa bimaculata (assembly GCA_948107665.1). Classification (NCBI taxonomy): domain Eukaryota; kingdom Metazoa; phylum Arthropoda; class Insecta; order Lepidoptera; family Geometridae; genus Lomographa; species Lomographa bimaculata. Next base: position 8,957,442 of record OX403612.1, on the reverse strand, counting down.
CTGGGTGCCCTTGACAACTAGATATATGTATATATGCTGTCCGTCTGGTGCTTAGATAACTTCTTTTAAAAGTCAAATGTCACGATGTATATGAGTTTGTAAACTGTTTGTAAGCATTGACTATTATGATAGAATCTTATAATAAGCTTCTATTTATTATCTTTACTTTGAACAACAATTTTAATCCTACTAATATTATAAATCCGAAAGTTTGAAAGTTTGTTTGTTAGTGGGTATGTATGTTTGTTCCCTCTTCACGCTTTAACGGCTGAATGGATTTGGATGAAATTTGGAATGTACATAGATTATACCTAGGATTAACACATAGGCTACTTTTTAACTTGACAATAGCGGATGAAGCCGCAGGGCACGGCTAGTATTTTATAAGTACAATAACTAAGATTTATTCTGTACAATTTCAAACATTTATTTAATATAGAAGCTTCGGCAATGATTTTTTTTTTTAATTTTGTCTTCGCAGTCTTGTGCATTTAGCCAGTGTCAAGTAATAACATATTTCAAGTGTTTTTTATATTGAAAGTCTTAGTCACAAGTCGCAGTCAAAGTCAAGTAAAAGAGTCAAGGTCCAGTCATTTTGTTTGAACTGAATTAAAAAAAGGAGGTTTCCAGTTAGAATGTATGTTTTTTGTGTATGTATGAGCGATATCTCCGCCAATTATGAATCGATTTTGATATTTTTTTTTGTTGCTTGCGTTTAATTTATATTATAAGTCCTAGTTACAGTCAAAGTCAAGTAAAACAATCAAGGTCCAGTCATAGTCAAGTCATGCCCTAGTAAAGTGGTAGAAACTTTACTACAACTTCTATTGGAGTTTTGGAGCGAAGGCAAACATCACGTTTTACAACTTTTTGCGTGCCTACGACTTGCCTACGCTTATGCACGTTTACTAAGTATTGAAGGCCATTATTACACATTAACACTCGAAGAATCACAGGCTTTAGAAAATTATACAAATTCAACAACGCCATTTTTTCAAACAAACTCCTTCGGCAGTGGTAAGATATTTGAGAAATTTTGTGTTGAGACACTGCGCACGTGGGAACCGGGATCTCACTCTATTTTTTTTTTAAATATCAAAGCGCTTGATTGGAGGCGACGCGTGGTATTATAACAATATAAACGTATATACTATATAAATAACACTCGCGGTTTTGCCTGAAAATTAGTGTCGAGTTTCGCGCATGACTTTTTGCTCAGGCAAACCCATTTCGGCATAAGTAATTATAAGTTCATTAGTGTTTCAATATTATTGTTATATTTTCGCTATGTGTCGAAACAAATTATTTTTCTTTCTTTCTTTCTATACAGCAAAGACTTAAGTTATCAACAAGGCACCGAGCTTATAGTTAACTCAAGTGCTCAAGCCCACTACCAGTGGGTAGCTTTTCCATCATGCTGGTGACTTTGCATCTCTGAATTGCAATGCTAATAAAATACATTGAGCCTCAACCAGGTGCTCTAAAAGATTTTTGAAAACAGAATGAACCCAATGTCTCGACACCAAACGGCTCAAATATGTAACCACTGCCGAGGTTTCCATATTTTCCGTAGCGCTGCTTAGTCCAACTTACCGCGGAGCCTCTGTGTTCCAGGAAGATGTGACGGAGCTAAGTGTCTACACAATTATATCGTAGATTATTTTACCTAAGATATATAAATTCTAACCTTCAGTGTTGAGGTCATCAAGATTATTCACAGCAAATAAATATGGATATGACGAATCATCTTGGTTTCTCGAACGTGATCTAACACTTTGAATTCTCAATGTATTTGCTAATATCATACATCTTAGATCTTTAGAACATATATAAAATAATATAGATATACATAATAAGATACAAGTTATAAAAAGAAAGGTTAAGGGTGGTTTAGAAGATCTTTAATGTTCGGCAAAGTTCCCAAAATGCTTGCTGCATAACCACGCTGTATGGCAAGGCTTATCCTCTTATATAAAACTAGCCGTGCCCCGCGGCTTCGCCCGCTATTATCAAGTTAAAAAGTAGCCTATGTGTTAATCCTAGGTATAATCTATGCACATTCCAAATTTCATTCAAATCCGTTCTGCCGTTAAAGCGTGAAGAGGGAAAAAACATACTTACACACTTACACACAAACTTTCGGATTTATAATATTAGTAGGATAGTAGGATTAGATAAAAGTAAGTGTATAAGTACTATCCACATTAAGATTCACAACATATTACACATAAAAGATTTGTTATAAACAATCTATACTAATATATATATAATACTAGCCGTGCCCCGCGGCTTCGCCGCTATTATCAAGTTAAAAAGTAGCCTATGTGTTAATCCTAGGTATAATCTATGCACATTCCAAATTTCATCCAAATCCGTTCTGCCGTTAAAGCGTGAAGAGGGAACAAACATACTTACACACTTACACACAAACTTTCGGATTTATAATATTAGTAGGATAGTAGGATTAGATAAAAGTAAGTGTATAAGTACTATCCACATTAAGATTCACAACATATTACACATAAAAGATTTGTTATAAACAATCTATACTAATATATATATAATACTAGCCGTGCCCCGCGGCTTCGCCCGCTATTATCAAGTTTAAAAGTAGCCTATGTGTTAATCCTAGGTATAAGCTATGTACATTCCAAATTTCATCCAAATCCGTTCAGCCGTTAAAGCGTGAAAAGGGAACAAACATACTTACACACTTACACACAAACTTTCGGATTTATAATATTAGTAGGATTAATAACATTATAAAGCTGAAGAGTTTGTTTGTTTGAACGCGCTAATCTCAGGAACCGCTTGTCCGATTTGAAAAATTATTTCAGTGTTGGATAGTACGTTTATCGAGTAAGGCTATAGGATATATGATATTTTCAAAAAAATTAGGGATCCTTACTAAAAGTCCAATAATCACGCGGACGAAGTCGCGGGCACTGCTAGTCTTTTAAATATAAAACTAACAATCTTTTTTTTACTACCTGTCATTAACTACCTACCCATTAAGTTGAACTAAAACTACATTCAGCAGAATTCGCTTACCAATTAAATTGTTTGTACAATCTACAATAAACTATACAGTAAAGTACCTATTTGTGAGATGGCGGGAGAGCACTGATATCCTACACACAGGCCAACCTAGTTAGGAGTTAGGGTTATGTTTATCCAAGTACACGACAAATACCTACAAACTGATCAGCTTTTTTGGGGGCTGAGTCACCCACGTCCGTAGGAGGATACCCCTTAAGTCTGACTCCCTACACGTGGTCCCCGGGTGGTGCGAGAGAGGTGGTAGAGCATTTTGTGAGTTGCTCGCCTGGCTTGCTGCCAAAGTAGCTTACCACCATCAAGTTGAAAGTCTGCCGCCAAGCCAAATACGTTGTTCCGGCAGTTATCCTTGAGAGCCTGCGTATTCCAGGTCTAGTGTGTTTACCAGCTTCGATCACATCGTCACTTACCATCAGGTGAGATAGTGGTCAAACACTAGCCTGTCACAAATAAAAAAAAAAGGTTAGTTTGTTTATGAACCACCTGTATGAGCCAAGTTATAATATAAGATGCTGTGTTGACACACAATAGTGTTCCTACTATTACTATAGCTAGCTATAAGTATATGGAGTGTTACAAATAAGTTAAGTTTTTGTCCAAATAAAAAGAGTTTTCATTTTCATTTTCAGATACATCCGGTATGCGGAATGCCACGTAAAAAATAAAAGCATTTTACCTCTTCCACGTTTATGTTTGCCTAGTACTTTAATACCAAACTAAAAAGTTATTAGCTAAATTTTTACCTCCTTCATGTTTATGTTTGCCTAGTACTTTACTAAATCCGAGTGACGTATACCTGTATATGAGAAAATGTTTTTTATTTGCTAATTTTTTTCCGTCGTGACTTAATATTTATTTTGAATCTAAACAATTCTGGAATCCACCTTGATATATTAAAAAAAATCATCAAAATCGGTCCCCGCGTTTGGTATCTAGAACGCCACGAAGGAACAAACAAACAAACATACATAGGCTGACAAACACATATTCCTTTGCATCGCGCAGTTTCTTGGAAAAGACTTGCTTCTTTTTTGGGAATAGACTGCTTACAAGGTCAAATTGACCGAGTGAACGCGAAGCTCGAGCGAAGCATCTCCGTTTCAGCTTGGGCAAAATTGCTTTCGTATGTCCGGATTTCCGGATGATCTCCTCTACAGGCATTTCTCAACCGATTCCCGTGAAATTTAGTGAGCAGGTTTGATGGATTTTTTTTGTCGATTCAGTTTTTGGAAATTATTCAAAATGGCGTAGATATGTGGGTTGAAAACGTAAATAATTGAAACGCAAGCAAAACTTAAAGAAACCGACTTCATCGCTTTCAGTTTTGGCTTGACCGATAAAACTTATAAGGGACCACCTCTGAAGTATACTCTACCAAACAAAAAAATCATCATAATCGATTCATAATTGGCGGAGATGTCGCGTAACATACAAAAAAAATCGTACAGTCGAATTGAGAACCTCCTTTTTTGAAGTCGGTTGAAAAATAATAAATTTCAGCTATTCCGAAATACGCGAGGTCTTTAGCAATCATATCCATATTATACATACATACACATATTATATTATACTAGCCGTGCCCCGCGGCTTCGCCCGCTATTATCAAGTTAAAAAGTAGCCTATGTGTTAATCCTAGGTATAATCTATGTACATTCCAAATTTCATCCAAATCCAAAGTGAGGCAGATGGCGCTGTACATGTACATGTGGCGGAGGTTGCCACACAGCCATTAAAGCGTGAAGAGGGAACAAACATACTTACACACTTACACACAAACTTTCGGATTTATAATATTAGTAGGATACACGAGGCATATTAGCCGCTACCTTGTTTTGGATAGAATCGACCTTAGAGATGAGGTTAAATAAATCTGAATTTTATTGGATGCGCATTGATTCATTGATATTTCGAGATGTATAATGTCAGGGTTGTCGACATTGTAAAAATGAAGGCTTTGAATCTATTGACTTTATTAGGAACATACGTTTTGGTGACAAGGTAGTGTTTATAAGTATCAATGAGTTCCACTTTGACTGACTTACCACTGGGAATTAATAAAGAAAGCTTATTATAAACTATAGATAGACAGAAAGAAAGAAAACACATTTATTTGGCACTATAAAAAAAAATAAGAATAACAATTAACTTAAAAAACTAATATTAAAAATCCATTTTTTTTTAATCATTATTGTGAGTTTTTTGTATGCCAAAAAGGTTTAACTCAGCTTTTTGCCGAGCAGATGACTCGACACTGATTATCGACTACATTAATGACAAGGATGCATGGAGGCAAACTGCACAAGCGCTTTCTAGTGACTACCATAATAACACCTAGGTTAAGAAAATTATGATTTAGAGATTAAGAATGATTAAAAAAATAATCAAAATATTCGCCGCCGAGCTTCTTGCCAGGTTCTTCTCGAGATGGCTGTTATTTTGCGAATCTGGCAATAGAATCATTAACTGTCATGAGTGCTTCTTTGGGGCCCATGTGAACAAATGATTTTGATTGACTCCTTCGCAGTTCGGATGATAAACGTAGAAGCGAAACGCTTCGAGCAAACTGATTGTTTGTCAACCATAAGTGGATGACGTTTGACAGTTAGTCTTGTTGTTAGATGATAAAACGGGCATGGGGGAATTAATTCGTGTATTCCTGCACACACTCTCCAACAAAATAAACACGATCAAACAAACATATTAACAAATCGTATCTGTTATTTATTAGTAAATTTCAATATTATTATAATAAATAATTAGATTACTATGGTCGCACAAAGTCAATTCTTAATGTAATAATTTAAATATTTTATATTTTACTAGTCGTGCCCCGCGTCTTCGCTCGCTATTATCAAGTTAAAATTAGCGTATGTGTTAATCCTTCACATTCCAAATTATATCCTAATCAGTTCAGCCGTTAAAGCGTGAAGAGGGAACAAACATTTTTTTTTTTTTTTTTGTGACAGGCTTGTGTTTCACCACTATCTCACCTGATGGTAAGTGACGATGTGATCGAAGCTGGTAAACACACTAGACCTGGAATACGCAGGCTCTCAAGGATAACTGCCGGAACACCGTATTTGGCTTGGCGGCAGACTTTCAACTTGATGGTGGTAAGCTACTTTGGTAGCAAGCCAGGCGAGCAACTCACAAAATGCTCTACCACCTCTCAAATGTCACCTGATTAGCACCACCCGGGGACCACGTGTAGGGAGTCAGACTTAAGGGGTATCCTCCTACGGACGTGGGTGACTCAGCCCCCAATACTTACACATTTACACACAAATTGTATAATACTTATTCAATCTATTAAACATATTTCATCTATTAAACTCTAGTAAGCGCTTTCTAGTGATTAAGTATCCATACTAAAATGCAATTACTACTTCCATCACTTTCAATAAGGTGAGATTATGGTCAAATGCTTGACCATAGAGTATAAAAAGAAAAAAAATAGGCATAAATGTTTTGGATAAATGATATAGTTTTTGGAGTTTTGCCGCGAAAGTGAAAAAATGGCGTTGTTGATTTTGTATAATTTTCCAAAACCTGTGTTTTTTTTAGTGTTAATGTGTAATAATAGTGGATTATTAACCGTTAATACTTAGTAAACGTGCATAAGTGTAGGCAAATCATACAAAGTTGAAAAACGTGATTTTCGCCTTCGCTCCAAAACTCCAATAGAAGTTCTAGTAAAGTTTCTACCACTTTACTAGGGCATGACTTGACTATGACTGGACCTTGACTCTTTTACTTGACCTCTGGCTAAATGCACAAGATTGCGAAGCCAAAATTAAAAGAAAAAATAATAATAAATGATATAGTTTAAAAATGAGGCATAAGTGATACAGTTTAGTTTTTTTTAATGCTGGATAGGCAAGAATTTGACCACTATCTCACTACGAGTATCTCAGAAGTTCAGTTCCTATTTGCCGCTTAGTTACAAAAATATGTAATTATATTCTGTTTTGTATGTTAAAAAATATAAATAGATAGATAGAATACCGAGACACTAATTTTAACTCAACTACTATAGCTTATTATCCAAATCCTCGATGAACAAACTTGATCAAACCAGTTTAAGCGCAAATCCTAGATAACTAAAAATAGTTCGTGGGCGCAGCGTTCACATAATCTGACACTGACGTAAGCCGACACCCTTGACATAAGACCTTGCCGCTTCTAAACGTGAACTTGTGTCACAATTATACAAGTTTCATTTAGGAGTTATTTTTATCAATTTTGTTTTATTTTTTACAAAATACATAGCCCTTAAATAATAGAGTTTAATTTATTTAACTTAAGAGGCCGGGGAGTCTGTGACACGATCTATAGGCTGTCTCTGTTTAACTGGCAAACTGTGCCCATGCTTGATGTGATAGCGCTACCGACCGAACAAATTATGATAGGTGCCGACGTGCCGTAATACCAAAAATTATGAATGAAAATGTAATGTTTAGCCATTGTTTTTGCATTAATAGTACCTTGAAATGATAATCTATGTTCTTGTGGTAATGACAAAAGAAATGTGTTAGTTTTTAATACAAAAAGAATAAGTTAAAGATGCGTCATTTACGTCGTAATAATGTGTGAAAATCAATTGGTTTATATTTCGTTTTAGGTAATTATTTTGGAATAAGAACTATCTAGGAACCAAGATTAATACGTTTTTAATCTGAATAACAGCACACTATGGTTGTTATATGCTTGAATTATAAATAATTTCGGTATAACGATTGTATGGGCAAATCAACCTCCGCAGGCCCCTTAACCTAAGACCAAACGGATTACATTTTTATTTATAAAGCAATATGATTTTGGCTTCGCAATCATCGTGCATTTAGCCACTGTCAAGTTATAAAACCGTTAATAAAAATATAGAGTGTTAAATACGTTATTAATTAATTAATACATAAATAAAATAAAATAACATGTGTATTTGAAGGCACAATTTTCAAATTAAGCGTGAATTACGACAGTAATGTCGTTATTCACTCTTGATTTGAAAGCAGTAGCTATGTTTTTGTGTATCTTAAAACTTACACAAAAAAAGTTGCTGTATCAGACGGGCAGACCAACAAGACGACTTCATGAGAGTAAGCCTAAAAGGGTTATGTGTTCAACAGGTTACGGAAATCCAAAATTGGGAGATTTGCCGCGAAAGTGAAGAAAATACTACATCGATATTATTTCAAAACTTGTGGTTCTTCGAGTATGATTGATTATTAACCATTAATGCTTAGTGAACGTGCATAAGTGTAGGCAAATTATACAAAGTTTTAAAGTGATTTTCGCTTTCGCTCCAAAACTCCAATAGATGTTCCAGTCAAGTTTCTACCACTTTACTAGGGCATGACTTGACTATGACTGAACCATGACTTTTTGAACTGACTTTGACTCTGACTAGGACGTTATGAAATATTATGTTGAATGTTGAAAATAAACATAAACGCTATCACACTCACAGCCCCACACTGTGTCGTGGATGCCGGATTTTTTTTTTATTCTTGCCTATCTAAGCAAGTATTTGACCGCTATCTCACCTGATGGAAAGTGACGATGCGGCCGAAGATGTACTCATTCACTCTAGACTTGAAGAAACCCGGATTGTACCGTTCAGGGAACTAAGACGCAGCAACCAGAAATACAAATTTTCTTTAGGGAGAAAACATGTTTCCGTCGGGAATCGAAACCGATACCGTCAGCTGCTTAGAAGGCGCACGTTCACCCCACTAAACCAACGGGCAGTTCAACATCTGCTTACACCCTCTGTTAAATTGTAGGCTGTAATAAAGCAGTGATAGATAACCAAGAAAACCCATGACCACCATGGATGCCTTAATTCCTTTTTTTCTACCACTAAATCCAGTTAATGATAGGAGGGGACAAAGCAAGCAATTTTTCTAGTTACCACTAGAAACATTGCTTACTTTCTCCCTTCCTTCCACGTACCCGTGGCAGCTAGATTATCTTTCAGATTTACTGGAGTTGATTCAATCTGGATTTTTAGGATAGCTATCCAGATATCTAACACCATGGATACATTATGTTTATATTTCTAAAACCTGTTTAATTATGTCGGTAAAAGAAAAAAGCTAGTCATTTTTATATTGGTACGTGGCAGATGGAATATCTTTCAGATTTACTGGAGTTGATTCAATCTGGATTGTTAGGATAGCTATCCAGATATCTAACACCATGGATACAATATGTTTAAATCACTAAAACCTGTTTAATTATGTTGGTAAAAGAAAAAAGCTAGTCATTTTTATATTGGTACGTGGCAGCTGGAATATCTGTCAGATTTACTGGAGTAGATTCAATCTGGATTGTTAGGATAGCTATCCAGATATCTAACACCATGGATACATTATGTTTAAATCACTAAAACCTGTTTAATTATGTTGGTAAAAGAAAAAAGCTAGTCATTTTTATATTGGTACGTGGCAGCTGGAATATCTGTCAGATTTACTGGAGTAGATTCAATCTGGATTGTTAGGATAGCTATCCAGATATCTAACACCATGGATGCATTATGTTTAAATCACTAACACCTGTGAAATTAGATCGGTAAAAGAAAACACCATGGATGCATTATGTCTCTATCACTTAAACCTGTATAGGTTGGGAAAGGAGAAAATCCAGTCAAACTTCTATTACGTGGCAGTGGATTATCTTTTAGATTTACTGGAGTAGATTCAATCTGGATTGTAAATAAATTGAGACATGGAAACAACAACACAATTGTAACATTATTTTATTGTAAAAAACAATCATACATTGTTAAACTTACTGCTAATAAATAATACTTATCGATAAAAGACAATAAATAATTGTTTCGGTAACATTCGAACTTATAAAATAGTTTCACTACTCGACAAGAGATGGCGGTAAACATAAATATGAAATAGCCTCTTGTAGGATCCCGTTGCACAGAACATAGATAGTAATTCCATGTCTCATACACCGCTATTTTACTTCACAAACGTATAAATATATATATTTGATATTTTACTACTAAACTAATCAGCTTAGATTTACAGATCTATGGTTGTATTGTAATTATATTAAAGTAAGTATTTTTATTGTTTTAACGATATTACATAAGAGATAATGTAATCCTTGATGTTCCCTTCTTATCTTTGTCTATGAACTAGTTTAAGGGATTGAATAAAAGAATGATTACTCAATGAATTACCAATAAATAACTGTACACGTATAAGATTGAAGATATAATAAATTGGAAAAAACAGTTGTCTTTTCAACTATAAAAAGTGGAATATATCTCACTAACTAACTTAACTATAAAGGAATCTACTATGGTAGAGCATTTTACAAAACACTGATACAGCACTGTACCCTTTACAAAAGCCGATTTTAATTTATTTTTATTTGATTTTACGCATATTTTGCATATTGTGGATCATTCATGTATTTTTATTTTTATATATTTTATTTACTGGTGATACTTTTTTGTTACCAAATTTGTATCTTGTTAACACAGTTATATATACTATAATATTGTAAAGAGGTAAAATTTGTGAGTTTGTCAGGTTGTAGGGGGTAATCTCTGAATTTGCTGAACCGATTTTGAAAAATCATTTAACAATAGAAAGCCACGTTATTTGTAAATGTCATAAGTTATGTTTTATTATTACCCGGTCGACGCCGGGCAGGTCAGCTAGTATGGTGTACATTTATTTCGTCGAACGTGTTGTTTTTATGCCTAGATCATTTCTGAACATTATATTTAATAATAAATTAATTGATTAATTGTAGCTTTAAGTTTTTCTTTATACACACAAGTGTGCATTAATATTTAAATAAATAAATTATACAAAATAATATCCTGCATTTTTATTGAGTGTTACCGTGCTTTGGAGAGTTAGCCCGGTCCGGTCGTTAGAGACAACTCAATAAAAAACTTATTTTTGAAATTATACCTAAGTTTTAAAGCTACTAACTCAATTATATATTTTTTTATAATTCAGTTTACAATAAGAATTTTACTGTAACAAATTCTCCGCTGTCTATTTTTATATCACTAAGAAACAACATGAGCAAATCGCTCGACTGATGCCTATTACTGAACTATTACATGATATATTCACCTATAGATAACGAATATCTGTATAAGAACATATCAATGAAATGTTTATAAATCGACTATATTCCAAGAACCAATCAAGTCCTACTGTTCACATACCTATACATAGGAAAAGGTAGCGTATATTTCTTCAAAAATATACATCAATAAATCAATAATGAAATATAAACCTACTACTTCTATTTTGGAAGTCAGTTATATCACTGTCATTTTGCTGAGACTGATGGATCATTCGATTCTACTTTTATATAATTTCCGAAAGGCGTCCTTATAGTCTGTGGTCCGGCTCCTACATACGGGTCTATAAGGTTGCTTTTCGTTTCTAGGGAATGCAAGCCGTCCTCTCTACTCCACCCTCCTGAAACAAGGTAAAACTAGTTAGAACAAAGCGATATTTTAGTACAGTATTCTAGGACTTGCGTGTTTACCCTCGACCACATCATCAGTTACCATCTGGCAAAATATTAAAAAAACGCTAGCCCATCAGTTTCTTTAATTTAAGGCTTTTTTTTTTTTTAGTTTTGGCTTCGCAATCTTGTGCATTTAGCCAGTGTCAAGTGATAATATATTTCAAGTGTATTTCATATTATAGGTCCTAGTAACAAGTCACAGTCAAAGTCAAGTAAAAAAGTCAAGGTCCAGTCGTAGTCAAGTCATGCCCTAGTAAAGTGGTAGAAACTTTACTAGAACTTCTATTGGAGTTTTGGAGCGAAGGTGAAAATCACGTTTTTCAACTTTGTATGATTTGCCTACACTTATGCACGTTCACTAAGTATTGACGGTTAATAATCCACCATTATTACACATGAACACTCGAAGAATCACAGGTTTTGGAAAATTTTACAAAATCAACAACGCCATTTTTCCACTTTCGCGGCAAAACTAATTTTAGGCTTCATTGCTTACTTTTGGCATAGCAGCGACATCTGTCATAGATATAATTAAACAGAAGTACTGACTGGAGTTGTTAGATGGCGCTGTAAGATTAGTAGTTCCACTACTCGACACTAGGTGTCACGATTATCAATTCATCCCATTTTAGTTATCATACTTGCTACTAGATGTCTCTATCCTAGATTTCAAACGCAATTTTTGGCGGGAATTTGGGATAATTATTTTCTGTCCTCCATCACGAGGAAACCAAATGTAAGTGAAAACAAAACGTTTACTTTTTTGCAATAGGTTTCTTTACGAAAAATAACCTTATTTCTTTTGAGTTAGGTATGTGGGTTTCCACTCGAAACAAAATGCAACAGATATAGGTACACTACAGTGCTTTATGTCAGGAATATCAAAATCGAAATCGTTTATTCACATGGGCCCCAAAGAGGCACTCATCAAAGTAACTCTACTCCCAGATTCGCAAAATTACAGCCATCTCGAGATGTACCTGGCAAGAAAAACGGCGAAGCAATTTTTTTTAATCGTTCCCAAAGGTACCTTTCTGGGCGAGCATCTTCGGCCGCATCATCACTTTCCATCAAATGCTTGCCTATCGGGCATAAAACAAAAACTCTGCAAAATAAAGAAGTTAATTACCATATACAGGAGCATGTTCCTCGTGAGCCTCGTGATGGCCTCCATTGTGGATGTGGAGGTGAATCTCCTTCTGCGGGTGGTGAGGAGGCTCCCAGCCTTGATGGTGATGCCCTTTCGAACCGAAAAGCGCGCCAACCTGGAGTAAATATATAAGAATTTATGTTAGATTTTGTTTTCCTAGAGACATATATCAAAATCAAAATTGTTTATCCACATGGGCCCCAAAGAGGCACTCATAAAATATAAACATATAAAATAAATTACAAACTAAGGTAGAACATATAGTTTTAGTTAAACTAAAACTATATGTTTTAACATTAAATTAATATTAGGAAATGTAGGCAATTGGCCCAAAATGTTATGAAAATGACCTAAACTGCTCTATGTTCGCTTTCTAAATTGTGCTCTTGGCGGGAATCGAACCCGGACCCACGGCACAGAGGGTGGATACCTGCCCACTTTTTTTTTGTTAGGGGAAATGCCTAGTTCCTCTTTTTCTTTCCAGGGGTGAAGGAAAGAGGTGTGTGGGGCTCGAACCCAATAAAAACCCTCCCGTGAGCAGTCCCTCGCCAAGGTGGGGCAAGATAGGGTCGCGCTAGCAGTCACTATCTTGCCCGCGGTAGGCCCAACCGGGCCACTGCGCTCATGGAGGGGTGACCTTGCTCACCAAGGCCACCCCCCAGACGTGATAGGCCGTGTAAGCCGGTAGAGAGCCCCCAGGCTCTCCATCAGTAATCCCACTATAGAGGAGGAGAGAGGAGGCGGGCGAACTGCCTCCTCCCTCCCGTACGTCTGCGCCGGAGCGGATCAGATCGGAGGTCGACCTCTCTAGCCCGCTCCGCGGCCTCCTTCTGCGCCATCTTCGCTTCGCAGAAGGAGACCACCGCCTGCCACGATCTCTCGCTGCCTACTACACCTGCCTACTGCATCAACCGAGTCGTAGTCTTTTTTCTTTAATAATAAGTATTAATCTAGAATGAATAGGTACCTTCTAGGCAAGCATGTTCCATCTTCTACCGCATCGTCACTATCCATCGAGTGAAATAGCGGTCAAATGGCATAAAAAAAATCTTTCTTAATATCATTTATATATTTTTGTTTTTATGATTTATGCCACATTCGTCCCGAATTTTCGGCCCACGCCATTAAAAAGTATTTATTCGTCCCGCACGATAATATTTGAGCGTATTCGTCCCGCATACCAAAATTATTGTAAGTACAGTTAGCGGCAATAGTATAATTTATCATCACAACCAAAACTGTGGTAATTATAATGATAGCATATTCGATAATAAATCATGTCTGGAAAACATTGACATGCCTTGTGTAACGGTCTCAGTTAAAATGGCCATTTATTGCATTTATTTCATTTCATAGATTCTCAGAATCTCTTGACATGCAAAAATTATCGAATTCGCACGCCTACCTTTTCGAACAGCGGATTTGACCTACTGCCTTAAAGCCGAAGCAGTCAAACGAGTTATTTCGATCTTCACATTGACCTCACACAATTTTCACACATCTCTCATACACATCACATACATAATGCACTTAGGACAACCTCCAAGGTCAATAATTCCACTAAAATTACATTCGGAATAATTCATCTATGGTTTTTAGAATAGAGAAAGTGTTGCGTTCTTTCCCGCCAAGATTGCGCGAAAAGGATGACGCAATGTTTACATTGGGAGAGAAAGAGATGGAATATGTTGAGTTGTTGCCCCAAATTGTACAGAGCGAAAGCTATAACTTAAAGTAATTATTATTGTGGGTTTTACCATAGACACAATAATATAATATTGATAGAGGAAGAGTTTTGCCGCGAAAGTGAAAAAATGGCGTTGTTGATTTTGTATAATTTTCCAAAAGTGATTCTTCGAGTGTTAATGTGTAATAATGGTGGATATTTCCCGTAATACAAGTCATACAAAGTTGAACAAACGTGATTTTCGCCTTCGCTCCAAAACTCCAATAAAAGTTCTAGTAAAGTTTCTACCACTTTACTAAGGCATGACTTGATCTTGACACTTTTACTTGACTTTGATTGTGACTTGTGACTAGGACTTTTAATATGAAATACTCTTGAAATATATTATAACTTGACACTAGCTAGACGCACAAGATTGCGAAGCCAAAATTAAAGTTAAAAAAAATGTATACAGTCTCGCTATGTGATAATTTATTATTTTCCTTGACATTTTAGATTTGTCAATAATCTATTTTTGAGTTTATGTATGTTTGTTTGTATGTATGTTTGTTCCTCATAATTCAATATGGCGACAACCTCATAGCTTTATTCCTAGCGTCATTTATTGCACGCCAATAAATGAAGTATAATAAATATATCTCCTAATCTTCTTCTAATATATCAATACGTCTTGTCACGGTGTTTGTGGTCGAACTCCTCCGAAAACGGCTCGACTGATTTATATGATTTATTTGGTAGGTACGACCCACGTAAAGTATTTTTCACCCCCCTACCCCCACGCCCCATTTTTTTTATCGTGATTAGTATTTTTGTATCAAAAATATCCAAAAAAGTTTTTAGTATGGTATGAAAGTACCAGGCGACCATACACGTGAAAGAGGTAAACACTTTTTCTAAATGTGGCATTGCAACGTATGTTGGATACAGCTAGTGTATGTACAATATTGTACTCGTACATATCTTAAAATAGCAGGATGACTGTTAGATAATTGTAACGCAAGCAAAGCTTAAAAGAAACCGACTTCATCGCTTATATTTCGGTTTTGTTTTGACCAATTTCGATAGATTTATATGGGACCACCTCTGGAATATACTCTACTAAACAAAACAAAAATCATCAAAATCGATTCACAATTGGCGGAAATATCGCGTAAAATACATACAAAAAAAACATACAGTCGAATTGAGAACCTTCTTTTTTGAAGTCGGTTGAAAATGTAGCAGTTCGTCCTTTGTACACAACATTTGTGCATGAAGTTTTGAAGTAAAATTAATTTATTAATATTTAAAAGCGAAATTATTTGAAGCGTAGATATTTCATCTGAGCGAAATTAATAAATCAAGGCGAAATTTTGTGAGCGGAGCGAGGAAAGAAACAAAAGTTTAAATTCAGAGCATTTTCTGTATAGTAGTGCTCAGTTGAAAATGTGCTCAAATCAAAGTCAATTTCGCTTTTCACCTGTTCCTTTGACTCCAACTTGCTCGTTTCTGGTTTAATATTTTGTGTAGAGTAATTGCTAGCTCCATATTTTTGTAGTTTATACAACGGATGGAACATAAACGCTTGCCTTCGCAATATATCATATTGTATTGCGTTGTGAATTACTTCTAAAACCTAGAAATAATAAGGAAGAGTTTAAACAAATCGATCGAAGCGTTTTGCTTCTACATTTATCATCTGTAAAGCGAAGGAGTGGAACTCGCTACCCGCGTCTTTGTTTCCTGAACAGTATAATCTGGGAGTCTTCAAGTCTAGAGTGAATAAGTATCTTCTACGTAAGCTAAGCATGCTTCATCTTCGGCCGTATCATCACTTTCCATCAGGTGAACGGCAAAATGATTACCTATCTGGCATAAAAAAAATGCTTTAATGAATACCAACAATTAAAAAACATAAACTCACAGCCCCACACTAAGTTCGATGACTTGTATTCTTACCTTAGCAGCACCTGCTATAAGCAATATCTTCAATATGACGAGGGTCACGATCAGCGTCTTGACTCCCACCAGGGCTGCCACCACGGCCCAGGTGGAAGCGGCTCCTATTTGGAACACCAGAGGTAGGAGAGCTGTCATCATCTTCTTGAAGGGCCGGCCGAAGGTACGCCCTGGAAGCAGATAGAGGTCAAACCAGGGGCGGACTAATAGGAGTTCCATGGCGACAAAAAATAATGAATGAAAAAAAATGCGCCTCTAAGTTTCTTACAATACAATACAAATACTCTTTATTGAAAAACCAATTCAAAAATCTTAAGAACTAACTAAATAAATAAATCTTAAAGAGGTTTCACAATAGGCGGTCTTATCGCATAAAGCAATCTCTTCCAGACAACTTTAGCATGGATGTATACATATTTTTATTTCTTGCCAGTTCTTCTCAGTCATTAACTTCACTCATGAAAGATATTCCTCCTTGGGGGTCATGTGAATAAACGATTTTGATTTGATTTGACAAAACTAATAAAGAAAGTAGCGTCGGTCGATATTGGGGAAGTGGGGGGAACATGAACTGCCCGCTGGCTATTTGCGTGCACGTTTGCCTTTTAAGCGGCGTGTGTCGGATTCGACTCCCGGTGGGAACACACGTTTTCTCCCCAAGGGATATTTAAATAAATGAAAAAATGATTGATTGCCAACAAAAATACATATTCACATTGTATGTTTCTGGTTCTGGGTGTAATCTGAATGTTTCCGATACCCGCGCCTCAAGTCATCGAACTTAGTGTGGGGCTGTCAGTTTGAAAACGTTTATGCCTACGAAAAAAACGTAAAATCTTAAAACTTCGATCTTAAAACCTCCTTTTGTTAATTAGGTTAGAAACCATAACGGATTCCTAATAAAACATGATTACGTTTACTCAAACTTTATTTAAATGACATGCGTGTCCGTCACGGTGGCATCTTACAAGATCTCATGATCCCTTACACACGACGACTTTATGTAGCGCCACTTGTTGCTTCCAACAGCTACAGCAAAATGTGTACAGTAATTTACGGAGAGTTATACAAGTTAACCAAGCAGTAAAGTCCAAAGGAAAAAAATGCCTCACCCTGTGGGAATCTGAAAATACCCTAAGTAAGTTCCCCGATTTTTGAAGTGAAACTTCTAATGTCTAAGCCCGCCCTTAGACATTCTGATCCGCAACTTTTGTTTTTTATATATATATCATACTTTCGCCTTCTTACCGCCAGACTTGTATTAAGAGGCCGTATAGCTGTCTCTGTTTAACTGGCAAACTGTGTCCATTCTTGATGCGATAGCACTACCGAACAAAATATGATAGGTGCCGTAATACCAAAAATTATGAATGAAAATGTAATGTTTAGCCATTGTTTTTTGCACTAATAGTACCTTGAAATGATAATCTATGTTCCTGTTGTAATGACAAAAGAAATGTGTTAGTTTTTATTACAAAACGAATAAGTTAAAGATGCGACATTTACGTCATAATAATGTGTGAAAATCAATTGGTTTATATCTCGTTTTAGGTAATTATTTTTGGAATAAAAACTATCCAGGAACCTAGATTAATACGTTTTTAATCTGAATAACAGCACAGTATGGTGATAATATGCTTAAATTATAAATAATTTCGGTATGACGATTGTATGGCCAAATCAACCTCCGTAAGTCCCTTAATAACTTATTCTGTCAGTGGAGCATATAGATGGAGGAATGTATCTTACATGGTGATGATGGAAAAATTGATATAAATAAAGTAAAATTACACTCGACACTATTTTGTTTATATTTTTTTTAGCTGGAAATCGATCCAGTAAAATACAATGCGGTACGCCTACCTTTATACTTTTACAAGTTGAAAGGGCTTATCACTATGATCTTACATTAAAACAGTGCAATTACGCAAAAAAATAATAATAATAAGGTGTGATTTTACATCTCTACACTAAGTTCAAACTTGTACCCTGGGTATCGAAATGTTTCCATCACTAATACTCGTACCAGAACCAAAAGCAAACATTTCCCCCTGGTTGGAAAACTATGCATCTATCGAAAATCTAACCCAGGACGTGCTGGCTCGTCATTCAGATATTCATGAAAAACGTTGATAAAAGGAAGTACCTTAGTAAATGTATTTTACTCAAATAGTGATTTTATTGAAATTCAATACTATTGCATTATCTTTGGATAATGAATTCACTGGGAGGTCACGGAGTCTGGCCACGAAAGCTTCAACGCGTAAATTTTGTTAAAACTTGTTTTATTTAATATGCTTGACTTTTAAATAATTTCGGTTTTACAATTGTATGGGCAAATCAACCTCCGCAGACCCCTTAAATGTAGGAAATATACGGATATTTAGAACAGTAATTAGGATAGTTATTATAAGACTTCTTTTTGTTATTTTATGTCTACCAGATTGCACTAAACCTTTGGAAGAGAAACTGAATCCCACGACACAGGTCGTCCTAGTGTGGGATTCAGGGATCCTTAACTAACACATAATATGCACTAATGTTACTTTATTCTATCTATTTTTTTAAAGTGTTTACTTATTTTGTAACCAAAAAAGTTTTTAAGCTATTGTATAGCTTCTATCGCGGGCCTTGAGCGTGGAGACCTAATCCAGAAATTCCGTAACGAAAAAACCTAACACCCCCCACTCTAGCGACTTCACAAAAAGTTTTCGGTCACGTTGAGATGCGAACTCCGTACCGATGTATTCGATTCAGTATCCAATACCAATCGGCTACTGAGTCTTCGATCTATAACTTCGAAATAAGCGTATAGGTTTTGACGTTTACGTTTTTAAAGTAAACGTCAAGACCTATATGGCCGATTGGTATTGGATACTGAATCGTATGCAACGGTACGAAGTTCGCATCTTAACGTGACCAAAAACTTTTTGTGAAGAAAAATGAAACTGAAAAATAAAAAATGCTATGCAATAGCTTTACCGCGGCAGTCCCCGAGTGCCACACGTCTTTTTTTTTTATTATTTACTAGCTGTCCCGGCGACCTTCGTTCCGCCTAACAGTCAATAAATGTGCATGTTTAGGAAGCCATACCCTGCATGCGTTTAAATGCCACGTGACAATATTATTACCTCCTTCATGTTTATGTTTGCCTAGTACTTTACCAAATCCGAGTGACGTATGAGATAATTATTTTTATAAGCCAATAAAAAAAATATGGCGTTCTTAACTGAAATGAAATTAAATTGTTTTTAAATTATAGTGTTTGTAATACAGAAATTTCACTTTTATCATGTCTCTTTACCACACATCCTATTTTTTTATTTGTAGCTTTTGAGTCATGATTATTATACGTTTTATTTAAGAACCTCCGATCGGAACGTTGTATACTTTTTGATAACTTTTCTCTTTCTTGTTTTATGAATTTTATTCTTTGTACATTCAAATCTTCAAAAAATAGTCCATCATTTTCGAGCAATTTTAAAAACAAACTCAGGTTTTTCGACTTGCTCGTTTCTTCAGTCAATTACCATAAAAAAAACAGTACAATTTTTTTTTAGTAGCTTCGTGTAAAGGATCTCTATTCCGTGACAAGACACGGTTGGTTACCGCGCCATTGTACGCGAGTTAATCGACCCGTCGTATTATATCTTTGAGAAAGTGAAAACCGAATCATAATTGGTCGATCCGCTGATCGATTTTCCAGACATAGTTATGAAGGGCGAATATATAGAAAGTTATAATAATGGGAGTTATATTTTTGAAATGTGTTTTGTTTATTTAATCTTAATCAAAATAAAAATCAAAATCGTTTATTCACATGGGCCCCAAAGAGGCACTCATGAAAGTTAATGAATCTATTGCCGGATTCGCAAAATTACAGCCATCTCGAGAAGAACCTGGCAAGAAACTCGGCGGCGCATTTTTTTTTCATTCATTAATTAAAATGATAGCTTACATAAATTGATATATAACGTTATACAAGGTTACTTTGAATTAGCGCTTCATACTTCACAGGGGGTCGGGTATCGATAATGCAACACAAAAAAATATATAAAAAAAGAAGAAAGCTATTGCATGGCATTCTTTTATCAACTTATGCAATTATAATTATTTATTTATTTTATTTATGCAGTATTTTTTTTCCTGCCACCTAGAGGCGAAATGCTGAACTAAAGAGACAAGCGTGATATTTCAAAAAATCATTAAAATTTCTGCTATTCATCGATAGATGACAAAACTTACTTGTTAGGTTATTTTCGTTACGGAATTTCTGGATTCGGTCTCCACGCTCAAGGCCCGCGATAGAAGCTATGCAATAGCTTAAAAATACCCTATTAATAATTGATATCGGGTACCAGTTTATCCTTAGTTAGTGATTCGCCCCGGCTTCACCCGTTTGCAACCCCTGCAGCGCCATCTGCCGGGCTGATTTGGAGCCGGGCTGAGCGGGCCTTGAGTGTGGAGACCGAATCCAGGAATTCCGTAACGAAAATAACCTAACACCCCCCACTCCGACCGGCACAGCGGTGATACTTTTTAGACTTGCCATCTATCGATGAATAGCAGAACTTTTAATGACTTTTTTGAAATATCACGATTGTCTCTTTAGTTCAGCAACACGCCTCTAGGTGGCAGGAAAAAAAATACTGCATAAATAAAATAAATAAATAATTATAATTGCATAAGTTGATAAAAAATGCTATGCAACAGCTTTACCGCGGCAGTCCCCGAGTGCCACACGTCTTTTTTTTTTTTTTAAACAAACAAACTCATTCACACTCACAGCCCCACACTAAGTTCAAATACTTGTATCGTGGGTGCCGGAAACATTCACATCACACACTCATTACACCCAGAACCAGAAGCACAAATATCCTTGGGAAGGAATTTGTGCTCCTGCCGGGAATCGAACCCAGGACCCACGGCGCAGAGGGCAGACACCTGTCCACTGCGCCAACTGGGTCGTTTACGTAGGTTTATATAAAATATTGTTTATGTAAGTTTATATGTATATATGTATTAATTTATATAGATAGGTATCTAAGTAACTTGTATTTATGTCTATTATTATGGTTTTACACCACCGACATCATTATATAAAATTATCCCTCTCTCCATCAAAAGCTTGACTGGAAGAGATCGCTTTTAGCGATAAGTCCGCCCATTGTACTTTAGTTTTTTAAAGATTACCCCTGTAACTAACTGTATTTGGTGTACATGTGTATTTGGAATAAGTGTAATAATAGGCGGTCTTATCGCAAGGAGCGACCTCTTCCAGACGACCTTTGGATGATACCCGTTGGGAACACGCATTTTCTCAAGAAATTCGAGTTCCTTGTTCTGGTAGTTGTACGTGTCATCCGTATGTTACTTGATATAAGTCTTCGAACATAGAATGCTGTGATTGCGCCTGCTGTAACCTTTAGATGGATACTTGACATTATCTTGAACATTATTGTGCAACCAAATACATAAATACCTACATATCTTAGATGCAAGGTTGAGCTAAGTGCACAAGATAAATTTACTTAGCCGACTTCAAACAAGGACGAGGTTCTCAATTAGACTGCAATTACCTCAGAAAGTAAGTTTGTTATCTCGAACTTTTTTCTAGGTGAACTGATTTTGATATTTTTTTAAATAAATAAATAAAATAAAATAAAAATAAAAATAAAAAAGCCTTTATTTGTTCTTACTTAATGCGTTACATAATATTTACAGTACTTGCTAATTAACCTTAAAATTTATCAAGAACCCCCAGGTGGGTAAAGGCCTCCTCCAAAAATGCCCAAATTTCCCTGTTTTGGGCTGTTTGGCACCAATTTGAGCCTGCAATTTTTTTTTATTTCGTCCTCCCATCGTGTAGGCGGTCTTCCTCTTCCTCTTTTTCCCTGTGGCCCTCTCCATAAGGTGGTTTTGAGGGTCCATCTCTGGTCTGTGAGCCTCGCTACGTGTCCTGCCCATTTCCACTTCAGCTTTTGTGCATAGCTTAGGGCATTTGTGGCTTTTGTTATTGCTCTTATACTTGTGTGTCTTATCTTGTCCATTTTTTTAACCTTGAGCATGCTTCTTTCCATTCCTCTCTGGCAGATGGTGATTTTATGCTTGGCTTTTGTAGTGAACTTCCAAGTCTGGCATCCGTATGTCAAGCACGGTAGGAGGCTCGAGTTCATTACCTTGGTCTTTAAATATGTTGACATATTACTTTTGAATATTTCCTTTAGACTCCAATATTTGTTCCAAGTTTGCTGTACCCTCCTATCAATTTCTATGTCGTTATTCGCCTTGTCAAAACTGATAGTTTTTCCCAAATATATGTATTTTTCTGTGTATTCCAGTGGGTTGCCATTTATTTTTATTTGCTTTTTAAAGCTGTTCGTCATTGTTTTGGTCTTGCTGATATTGATTTCCAATACTGCTCTTTTGCTAGCTATCTGTAGTGCTTCTATCATGGATTGCAATTGTGAACTTGACTCGGATAGTATTATTATGTCGTCGGCGAATCTTAAATGGCTCAGGAAGGCTCCTTGTATATATATTCCTAACTTTCCCCAGTTTAGCTTGTTGATGATGGCTTCCAGAATAGCAATAAATATTTTCGGGGATATCGGGTCTCCCTGTCTGACTCCTCTCTTTATGGGGAAGCTTGGGCCCAATGTTTCTAGCTTTATTCTGCCCTTGTTATTTTTGTATATGTTCCTGATAACATTTATGTACTTTTCGTTTACGCCCTGTTCTTTCAAGCTCTGCCAAGCGCTGTCGTGATTTACCGTGTCAAACGCCTTTTGGTAATCAATAAAAGCGAGGTATAGTGGTCTTCGTTGTTCACGATATTTTTCAATGATCAACTCTAGTGTGTGTATATGGTCCACTGTAGAATACCCTTTCCTGAAACCTGCCTGCTCTACAGGTTGATTAGCTTCGATCACAGGGCTGATTCTCGAGTTTAATATAGCGGAGAACAGCTTATATAAACTCGGTAGTAGACTTATAGGTCTGTAGTTACCTATATCTTTTGGGTCACCTTTCTTGTATATTAAAATTATATTCGATTCGGACCATTGTGTCGGTGTTTCTGATGTTCGTAGCATTATATTGAATAATTCAGCGAGTGGTGTAGCCAGTATATGGTGTGCTGTCTTTAAAGCTTCATTTGTAATGTTGTCTGATCCGGGAGATTTTTCAGTTTTTAGCCCTTTGATTGCTTCTATAATTTCAGTTTCACTTATTGTTTTGACAGTCTCAACACCATCCTGACTCATGGCGGTGCTGGTATTGTTATTTTGATTTGAAGGTGACTGGGTTTCTACACTGTATAGGTTTGTATAAAAGTCTGTGGCTGCATTGATTATATCTTTTCTTTGGTTCAGGTCTCTATCGGACTTCTTCAATCTTTCTATCCAAGTTTTGCTGAATCTAAGTTCTTTGTAGGCCCTTTTCGTGCTGCTGGTGAGTCTTAGATGTTTTTCTATGATATTATTTCTGTGTTTTGCATAGTCATTTCTTATATATTTGTTAACCAACTTGTAGAGTGCAGCTAGTTCGTTTTTCATTGGTCGAGTTTTGTTTTTGTTTTTTTGTAGTTCTTTTCTTCTTTGTAAAAGAGCTGAGGTTCGTGCTGACAATATTTTGTGACTTTGGTGTTCTTTTCTGAATATTCGGGCGGAGTTTAAGCTCTTGGTGATGACGTCTGTGACTTTGTCATAATGAGTTTGCACCGAGATGTCCGTCTGTAGCCGTAAAATGTAAATTTAAAAACAATATTTTTTTAAATATTGTTTTTAAATTTTTTGACAACGCAGTTGGCGCAGTAGACAGGTGTCCGCCCTCTGCGCCATGGGTTCGATTCCCGGCAGGAGCACACATTCCTTCCCAAGGGATATTTGCGCTTCTGGTTCTGGGTGTAATGTGTGTGTGATGTGAATGTTTCCGGCACCCACGATACAAGTCTTTGAACTTAGTGTGGGGCTGTGAGTGTGAATGCGTTTGTTTCGTTTTTTGTTTGTTTTAAATCCCTCGTTCTTTTTCCCGCGCAGGACGGAGCCGGCATATAGTAACAAGTTCCATTTTTCTTAAAAAATAGTTGTAAGTTTTAGATAATGATAGAAATGCTTTTTAAAAAGGTTTAGTATAACATTGGTATTTCTCAAATATTTTAATTCTCGTTACTACTACAAAATAATGTTGATTTCAGCACCACCTACCAGGTCAAAATGTGCAATATAGATTGGTAGAATTTTAGAAACTGTTACCTATATGTTATATTTGTATTATTTGTAAAATTTGTTTAGTTGTTTATTGTTGTGTTCGCGTATTGTGTGTATGCTCATGCCGTAATTTCACCGGCTCCAACCGAAGATCAGCGCTGGTCATCTGCCAGCATTATGCCGAGTTGGGGCCGATTTGAGACTTTCATTTATATGTATATTTTATAATAGTATTTATATTGTTCTTTTATTTATCATGATAAGTCACAAATAAATTATTTCCTTTCTTTTTTTCTTTCTATATCTAAACCGTCAAGAAACCCACTCAAAAACACAGTGAATGTCGATCGCAGCGTCACCTACGAGACCCCATATTTCCAATCCGACAATTCTTTTGCTAACACTCAAAGAACAATGGCGAACTCCCATACATCATTTTAGTTGAAGTAAAATAGCATCGTATATAGATAAAAAAATATCTTACGTAAGGCCCGTTGCCTTCTGAGCTTCATTTTAAAAGAATTGTCGTTTTAGAAGGCCTAGTTATAGAGATATTAAACAAAACATATTTGTAGGTTATGGCTCAGCACACTTTGCCGATCTCTTTTTGAATACGCCAACAGTTCTGACAGTCGTGGATTCGTGATAAAAGCCCATTCCAAAGAACCACCACTACATTTTAGCCCAAGTATTAGTTTTTTACAAGAGTTGGACGAGAAAACAAACGTCGCAGTTTTGCCGCGAAAGTGAAAAATATCTCCAAAACTACAATAGAAGTTCTCGAAAAGTTTTACCACTTTACTAGGGCATGACTTGGCTATTATTAGACCTTGACTGTTTTACTTGACTTTGACTGTGACTTGTGACTAGGACTATTTATATGAAATAAACTTGAAATATATTATTACTTGACACTGGCTAAATGCACAAGATTGCGAAGCTAATATTAAAAGAAAAAAGAAAAAAAACAAACGTCAAAAGTGAAAACGTCATTCATACGACAGTTTGGTATTGCTATGACATTTGCTTTTTCCCCTTAAATGTCGATGACTGCAATCGCAACCGCAGTTGTTTTTAGAAAACCTGTGAACGTCAAGACGAATTCTAGGCAGCTGATGGTTCATACATAAGTTACCATAGTATTTTTTGTTTTATGGATACATCATAAGCATTAGCATTACGGTTTAGGAATATAGAGATGTACTAGGGTAACGCAATGGACATGGTAACATCTTATTATATAACCACAGCCAAGACAAAACCAGAAAAATGAAAAATGGTTGAAAGTAATCGTTTTGTTTCTTTTAATGTGTATTTTTTTACCTGGCTTCGTCTGCGTTTTCTATTGTTTTAGTAAATCTTTGTAATTTATTTGAGTGAATTTCGTTAATTTCACATTTAAATACGATCAAACATAGGCCAACTAAAATTTCGCCATTTTGTTCATTCCATGGAGCGATGTCGACTAAAATATAATTCAATCAAACGTCCTTTATGGTTGACATACCTCCAGTTCACTCGAAACGTTTTGCTTCGACGTTCATCATCCGTACAGCGAAGGAGTGGAACTCATTGCCTGCGTCTTTGTTTCCCGAACAAAACATCAGAGATACTTCGAAAACTTCAGGGGGTCTATTTCGGGCGTCACATCGACGTCGAAATCGAACGATTTTCGTTTGTTATGAACATCGAATCAACTGAAATTTCAACCAATCGACTGTCATATCGATGTCGCATCAATTCGAACAATCGTATTTTGACGACCAGAATAGACCTACTGATCTTAGGGCATCGTTGCATGGTGACGAGTCTCTCAGTATTTTATCGGATACATTTCGGAGAGTGTGCAAAGGAATTACACAATCTAATTCCCCCATCCCCATTCTATTATCGGACATCAAGACTCTTAAGCTACACCGCTATATGGTAGATATTCCACAAATGCGGACGAAGCGTTTTGCCTCCACATTCATTATACGGACTGCAAAGGAGTGGAATTCCTTGCCTGAGTCTGTGTTTCCTAATAATTACAATATGGGAGTCTTTAAATCACGAGTGAATAGGCATCTTCTAGGCAAACGTGCTCCATCGTCAACCGTATCGTCACTTACCATCAGGTGTTTGCCTATCTAGAATAAGAAAAAAAAGAACAGTATAATCTGGGTGTCTTCAAGTCTAGAGTGAATAGGTACCTTCTAGGCAAGCATGTTCCATCTTCGGCCGTATTGTCACATTCCATCAGGTGAGATAGCGGTCAAATGGTTGCGTATCTAATAAAATATATATTTTTTTGTTCAGTGGAGCCCAGTGGATACAAAGTATGGACATTCAATCGTTTGAGAACAATAGACGTGGACCGCAGTGGCATAACCCTTCGCTACTGCTTAGAAGTCTTCAACTTCAATTTTTTTTTTTTGTATGCAACTTTGTATAAATTGTTCCGGTCATAGAACTGTTACATTTTTCATAAAAAAGACTTCAACGCGCGCTGCGTGCGTATTTTTTTATTTATTTATTTTTACTCAACTGCCATGGAAGTATGTATATTTGTTGATTTCTTTATTACCTCGTTTTTTTTTTGGGGGGGGATAATGCCTAGCTCTTCCTTTCCTTCCCAGGGGAGAAGGAAAGGGGTATTCTGGGCTCGAACCCACTAAAAACCCCCCGTGTGCAGTCCTTCGCCAAGATGGGGCAAGATAGGGTCGCGCTAGCAGTCATTACCTTGCCCCGGCTATAGGCCCGGGTACAAACCGGGCCACTGCGCCCATGGAGGGGTGACCGAGCAAGCCAATGAAGAGCCCCCTGGCTCTCCCAGTGACCCTACATTACCTCGTATCCTCCAAATGGCTGTATGAATGATCGTTATATTCGTCTTAAAAAACCAAGTCTCCTTAGATAGGTGTTTAAAAAAAAACACAATGGCGGATATTTGGCGCGAAATAGTGATACGTTAATAAAAAAAACTAAATCTATCGAGTAGGGTATCAAAATTAAGTAAATTAAAAGGGGATTACATAAAATTACAAAAACGTAGGTTCATAATTTTGGCAGTCGGGTTTAATATTTTTATTTTTGAGTAAATTAACTTTGTTAACGTTGTCATTGAGGTTTTTGCCGCGAAAGTGAAAAAAATGGCGCTGTAGATTTTATATAATTTTCCAAAACCTATGATTCTTCAAGTGTTAATTTGTAATGATGGTGGATTATTCACCGTTAATACTTATTAAACGTGCATAAGTGTAGGCAAATCATACAAAGTCGAAAAACGTGATTTTCGCCTTCGCTCCAAAACTCCAATTGAAGTTCTAGTAAAGTTTCTACCACTTTACTGGGGCATGACTTGACTATAACTGGACCTTGACTGTTTTACTTGACTTTGACTGTGACTGTGAATAGGACTTTTAATATGAAATACACTTGAAATATTATTACTTGACACTGGCTATATGCACAGGATTGCGAAGCCAATATTAAAAGAAAAAAATAATTTTTGTTACTGTCTATTACAAGCTATTACACTCTCACAAGACATTGGCAAAATTGTGGAGGCGTTACCTCAAAAAGCCACAAAAAAATTAATTGAACATTCTCATTAACAGTTTTGAACTGAAATGGGTAACGGTTACCATCAGGTCAGCGATTCGTCGGACGTCAGACCTAACATTAATTATTTTGTAACTTGACACTGGCTAAATGGACAAAGATTGCGGAGCCAAAACTAAATAATGAAACGCAAGTAAAGCTTTAAAAAACCGACTTCACCGCACCAGCTTTCAAATAAAAAAATAATCATCAAAATCGGCTCACAACGAAAGAAGTTATGAGGTAACTTTTGAAGTTAGTTAAAAACGAGAACATCGTCAAAGCAGTCCACAAAATAGGCATTATTGACGATATTTCAAGAACTACTGATCAGATCTTGATCAAATTCAAATGGGACCAATTAGAAAGCAACATCTTTCACAATAAAATAAAAATTTCGAAATCGGCTTACGTGGAGAGAAGTTATACTCGTATATAAGGTAACACAAATAAAAAAAAATAGAGTCGACTTGAGTGCCTCCTTCTTTTTTTGGAAGTCGGTAAAAAATTAAGAAAAAAATGCTTGGTCATTAATATTTCCTTGAACACAATAGAATCCGACAGCTTAGCTAGTTTTGTATGAAATGAATGGAAAATAAATAAAAAAATCAAGTCAATTACCAACGTTTTCTCGTAGCAACTGTGCCATACAAGCCATACATAATCAGTGCTTGGCCTTAATGACTAAATGGCAAAAAGTTGATGGATGTATGTTTGTGTATGACAGTTCCGCGACTTCCTAGATAATTTAAAATTGTATAGAATTCTATTTGTATGAACTTCTTAACTGAGTAGCTGAGTAGGAATGTGCAAGCTGGACTGCTTAAATGGCTATAGTAATGAGAGTAATTTCATATTTGTTTTTTTTTTTTTTTTTTTTTTTATTTGTGACAGGCTAGTGTTTGACCACTATCTCACCTGATGGTAAGTGACGATGTGATCGAAGCTGGTAAACACACTAGACCTGGAATACGCAGGCTCTCAAGGATAACTGCCGGAACACCGTATTTGGCTTGGCGGCAGACTTTCAACTTGATGGTGGTAAGCTACTTTGGTAGCAAGCCAGGCGAGCAACTCACAAAATGCTCTACCACCTCTCACATGTCACCTGATTAGCACCACCCGGGGACCACGTGTAGGGAGTCAGACTTAAGGGGTATCCTCCTACGGACGTGGGTGACTCAGCCCCCATGTTTATTATCATTATTAAGAGGCCGGGGAGTCTATGAAACGAGTCTAAATCAAATCAAATCAAATCGTTTATTTGCTAGAATACATGTACATAAGATCTTAATATAAAAAGTGACACAATATATTCAGTCTGCAAGCAGACGTGCAAATGGTAATGTCTATGTCTACTATAATATCTAGACTAATTTAAAATTCTTAAACTCCTTAACACTATAAAAACAATGAATAAGAAGCCGGCTAGTTAAAGATTTTTTAAATTTGTTACCTTCCAATATTTTTATGTCATTAGGTACACTGTTAAAAATTGATATGCACATATAATAAACGTTTCTTTTGTATAATTCCTTTTGGGCAGTCGGTTGATATAAAAGGTTCGTGAATTTATCTCTTTTTTGACGAGTAATAACTTGACAACGTTTTTTAAAAAAATCAGGGTGTTGTTTAACAAAAAATCAAATGTCCTTAATGTACATACACGGCAAAGGAAGTATGTTGCATGCTTTAAAAAGAGGTCTACAGCTATCTAGAAACCAAGCCTTATTTATGATAATAATCTATGAAACGAGTCTTTATGCTGTCTCTGTTTAACTGACAAACTGTGCCCATGCTTGAGGCGATAGCACTACCGACCGAACAAATTATGATAGGTGCTGTAATACCAAAAATTATTAATGAAAATTTAACGTCATTGTTTTTTGTATTAATAGTACCTTTTTGATTTTTAAGCTATTGCATAGCTTCTATCGCGGGCCTTGAGCGTGGAGACCTAATCCAGAAATTCCGTAACGAAAAAACCTAACACCCCTCACTCTAGCGACTTCACAAAAAGTTTTCGGGCATGTTGAGATGCGAACTCCGTACTGATGCATTCGATTCAGTATCCAATACCAATCGGCTACTGAGACTTCATACTATATCTTTGAAATAAGCGTATAGGTTTTGACGTTTACGTTTTTAAAGTAAACGTCAAGACTTATATGCTTATTTCAAAGATATAGTTAGAAGGCTCGGTAGCCGATTGGTATTGGTTACTGAATCGTATGCATCGGTACGAAGTTCGCATCTCATGAAAACTTTTTGTGAAGAAAAATGAAACTGAAAAATAAAAAATGCTATGCAATAGCTTTACCGCGGCAGTCCTCGAGTGCCACACGTCTTTTTTTTTGTTGATTTTGTATTATTTGCCAAAACTAGTGATTCTTCGAGTATTAATTGTGTGTGAAGCAAAACCCAGAAATACCGATAGAAATGAAGCAGCAGGATTCAGTTTGTGTTACCTATATCTCAAGGACTCGTCTGGATTCAACCATTTGCTTGTGCAATATTGCAGCTAAAGGATATTTCGTAACTTTATAGATACCTAGATAACTGGAAATCGAATACCAAATAGAGGAAGGCTTCGAGTAAAGCGAGATAACTAAGACTTGGGTGGTTCACCACTGTCCGTCCGTCCATCTGTTGGAGACTAGATGCTTCCAAACATTTCAAGGAAATAACTTAAAATTTTGCCTCGTCTTTGTTCCCCGAACATATCTGGGAGTCTTCAAGTCAAGAGTGAATAGGTACCTTCTAGGCATGCTACATCTTCGACTGTATCATCACTTTCCATCAGGTGAGATTGTGGTGCCTATCATAAATGATAATTGATCGAATGAAGCGAGATCTATATGTTTTTAGACCTATTTTGTCCATTGAATTTGGTGGCCTACAGAGTTGTTATTTTGCACCATAGATTTCTATGAAAAACGGTTTTTTACTCTACTTGTTTTTTTTTTTATGATTCATAGATAAACATTTGACCACTATTTCACCTGATGGAAAGTGATGATGCGGCCGAAGATGTGAAATGTTTATCTAGAAGATACCTGTTCACTCTTGACTTGAAGACTCCCAAATATTTATAATTTTTATATTTTATATTAATATTATTTCAACGATATCCGGGTAACGATGTCCAAAACACGGATAGAAATAAACATTTGCTCCCCCACTTACGCGTATGGGAGCCCCCTTAATTTTATCATTCATAATCCATATCATTTTAATCGTCATTTTTAGCTTTGGGCCATAGGTTTACATATTTTTTGGTAATTTGAAGTAATTCGCTTGTATGGTTTAGACGGTAGATGCCTCTGACAGACGGACGGACGGACAAAGTGCTAAACCAGAGACAACTTAGAGATCTCGCTTCGCTGGATCAATTACTTAATTACTTTCATACGTAGAGCATTTATATAATTATATAGCAAATTATTAAAAAGAAAATAATATCAATAACATAGACAATCTAACGTTTTGATCGAATTCTTTTTCGCTTTCTAATTTTAGACGTACGTTTTTTATGACTCGACGTAAGAAGTAAAAGTGTTTCTACGCATACACGCAAACGTTCATTACATACACTATTTTAAAGATTTTTAAACGATATAAATAATAATAACTTGAACGGAATTTTGCCGCGAAAGTGAAAAAATGGCGTTGTTGATTTTGTATAATTTTCCAAAACCTATAATTCCGACCCCAATATTGGCTTCGCAATCTTGTGCATTTAGCCAGTGTCAAGTAATAATATATTTCAAGTTTATTTCATACTAAAAGTCCTAGTCACAAGTCACTGTCAAACTCAAGTAAAACAGTCAAGGTCCAATCATAGCCAAGTCATACCATAGTAAAGTGGTAGAAACTTTACTAGAATTTCTATTGGAGTTTTGGAGCAAAGGCATAAATCACGTTTTCAACCTTGTATGATTTGCCTACACTTATGCACGTTCACTAAGTATTAATGGTTAATAATCCACCATTATTACACATTAACACTTGAAGAATCACAGGCTTTGGCAATTGTACAAAATCAACAACGTCATTTTTTCACTTTCGCGGCAAAACCAATGTGAAAGAGTTTATGTTTTTTTGTTATCTTATAACTTTCGTCAAAAAAAAATCTATCAAGTGAAACTCATTGGTGCAGGTGTGCTCTATAATCGCCTGTAATGACAATCGTACTCGGACCTAAGCACATAAAATCACATCACACTAATAAATGTAAATGTGTAATTGTGTAAGTATGTTTGTTTGTCTTCACGCTGTAACGGCTGAATGTATTTGGATATGCATAACTTATACCTAGGATTAACACATATGCTACTTTTAACGTGTTAAACGCGGGTGAAGCCGCGGGGCACGGCTAGTTAGTAACAAATGAGTACCTAGTTTTAAAGACTTCGAAAAGATTTGACCCTCTCACTTTATTCTGTTGACCTAAAAATGTAACTGGTTTTAAAGATGACAGCTCTAGTCACAGTTACAGAGTATCCACAGAGTATCCATGTACAGAAGCGCCGTGCAGGCAGAATTTAATATCCTCCTTGCTTTTTAATGCAAAATAGGCAAGCATTTGACTAATATCTCACCTGATGGAAAGTGACAATACGGCCGAAGATGTGATATGCTTGCCTAGAAGATACCTATTCATTCTTGACTTGAAGACTCCCAGATTATACCCCTCGGGAAACAATGGCGCAGGCAATGAATTCCACTCCTTCGCTGTACGGATGATGAACGTAGAAGCAAAACGCTTCGAGCGAACTGGAAGTATGTATTCTTTCCATCAACTTCACACGTGTGTGGTTGTATGTTGAGTCTAAAAAAAGTTTTTTTTCTTTTAATTTTGGCTTTGCAATCTTGTGCATTTAGCGAGTGCTAAGTAATAATATATTTCAAGTGTTTTTATATTAAATGTCCTAGTCAAGGTCAAAGACAAGTAAAAGAGTCAAAGTCCAGTCATAGTCAAGTCATGCCCTTGTGAAGTGGTAGAAACTTTACTAGAACTTCTATTGGAGTTTTGGAGCGAAGGCGAAAATCACATTTTTCAATTTGAATGATTTACCTACACTTATACACGTTTACTTAGTATTAACGGTTAATAATCCTTTATTATTACACTTTAACACTCGAAGAATCACAGGTTTTGGAAAATTATACAAAATCAACATCGCCATTTTTTCACTTTCGCGGCAAAACTCCATTACGTTAGACTGTAAAGGAAAAGTGAACTACGGTTTTTAAATTCTGCGGCTTTGATAAAAAGTACGCAGTTACTTTAAATTTAAGTAATTTGTTAGTACATATAACTAATAACTTGCATAACTTGAGTTACGTGACGAGGCATTCTATGAAGTTCCTGTTCACCTTATCTTATATCAAAATGCTAAGAAATGTTTTGGTCAAAGATTTTTTATCTTTTAATTTTGGCTTCGCAATCTTGTGCATTTCGCCAGTGTCAAGTGATTATATATTTGTATTTCACATTTAAAGTTTTAGTCACATGTTACATTCAAAGTTAAGTAAAAGAGTCAAGGTCCAGTCATAGTCAAGTCAGGCCCTTGGTAGAAACGTTACTAGAACTTCTATTGTAGTTTGTATTTCTATTATAGCTTATTTTATTTTTTCTGGTGCTTTCTCGTTGTTCAATTGGTCCCATTTAAATTTGATCAAGATCTGATCAGTCGTTTTTGAGTGATCGTCAATAATGCATGTTCTCTGATCAAGATTCCGAAGATAAAGTGAAGTCGGTTTTTCTTATTTTTGCTTGCGTTTGATTATTAGTATATTAGTATTTCTAAATGTTTAAGAATACATTATAAAGTATATTTCTTATATTAGTAGCAACACAAAAATAATTATAAGGAAATCCAATTTCAAAACTATTACTTACTTTAATTTAACACATAACCATAGATTACATAAAAAACATAACTTTAATTTACATAACAGTTAATAATTAAGTATGACAGTTTTGGCGCGAATGCGAAAAAATGTCGCCGTCGATTTTGTTTATTTTCCAATACTTGTGTTTCTTCGAGTGTTAATCTATAATAGTAGTGAATTATTGACCGTTTATAGTTCTTGATCGTGCATGAATGTTGGCATGAGCATGTCCCGCCATCGACCGCATATTCACTTTCCATCAAGTGAGATAGCGGTCAAAGGCTAGACTAAAAAAAATAATTTTTATTTAAATTCTAGATAGGCAAACGTTTGACCGCTATCTCACCACACAGTGACGATGTGGTCAATGATGGAGCACGTTTGCCTAGAAGATTCCTATTCACTCGTGATTTTCGTTTGCATTCCAAAACTCCATTAGAAGTTCTAGAAAAGTTTCTACCACTCTATTAGGGCATGAATTGACTATGTCTGGACTATGACTCTCATACTTGACTTTGACTGTGACTAGTGACTAGGACTGGTTTACGAAAAACTAAACTTGAATAATTCAAGCGCAAGCAAACCTTAAAAAACCGACTTCACCGCTTTATCATTGGAACCCTTGATCAGATATAATTAATTGAATACGCTTTATTGAGAATAACTCAAATAATGGTCAGCTCTTGATCAAATTTAAATTGGACCACATGGGAAGCACCAGCTTTCAAATAAAAAAAGAATCATCAAAATCGATTTAACTAGAAAAAAGTTCTGTGGCAACACACAAAAGAATAAATAATAATAGATAATAAAACGCAAGCAAAGCTAAAATAACCGATTTCACCGCTTTATCTTCGGAACTTTGATCAGATTAGATGTACTAAACACGCATTATTGACGATATTTCAAGAACTACTGATCAAATTTCAATGGGATCACAAGAAAAGCACCAGCTTTCAAATAAAAAATATCATCAAAATCGGCTCACAACGAAAGAAGTTATGAGGTAACTTTTGAAGTCAGTCAAAAACGAGAACATCGTCAA
Source organism: Lomographa bimaculata (assembly GCA_948107665.1). Taxonomy (NCBI): domain Eukaryota; kingdom Metazoa; phylum Arthropoda; class Insecta; order Lepidoptera; family Geometridae; genus Lomographa; species Lomographa bimaculata. The sequence continues at coordinate 8,922,358 of OX403612.1, read as the reverse complement.
AATAGTCCACAGAATACGCATTATTGACGATATCTCAAGAACTACTGATTAGATCTTGATCAAATTTCAATGGGACTAATTGGAAAACAACATCGCTCAAAAAAAAAAATACAGTGACTTGAGTATCACCTCCTTTTTTGAGTTTTTTGGGAAGTCGGTAAAAATCACGTCAAATTGAGAACGTCCTCCTTTAAAAGCCAGTTAAAAAAATAGTAGTACACTAAGTTTGACACTTACCTACAGACCCATCACTAAATTCGGGCAAATCTCTGAACTGCAAGTCAGCTCCAAAAACGTCACTTTGGTTTACATTAAGCCTATCATCTAACCTATCTACATTTTTGGCATTTTCTAATATTGCTACACCACTCACGTCAACAGCGCACCCAACACGGAAGTTAAAAAGTAAAAACAAACAAATGAAAGTCCAACGCAAGTCTCTCGATTTTAATATCACTTGCAGAATGTGAAAACATGGTATAAACCACTTGATAATTTCTTTTAGGTCCATCATTGTTTATGTTTTATGCACGTATTTTATTTATCAACACGGTTGCAGTTGTTAGTGACGAATCGAACGTCATCGCGCGTTGGTTGTTACTCCAAAACTGGCACCGGGTGAAGGCCTACGTGCCATTTCTTCTTTCACGTAGTGATGTGGTCTATACGATACTTTTATCGATAAAGTATATTGTCGAGCTTATATAGAACCTCAACATTGAATACGCGCCGTCACGCGTTGCTGTTTATTTAAGATATTTAAAACTATATGTTTATGCACAGTAAAGTTAAATTGCCGTGTTTTTTTATGGTTTAGTTTGGTAGATAATTAAAGGTATAATTGGAGGTATTGTTCATTAAATTAATAGTTTCGGTTTTTTTTGCCTAGCAACTTGTTGACCGATTTATTGCTAATTAGATTTTGGTGGTCTAACTATTTTAGAATGTGTCAAACATTTTTCATGTGGTAACTGTCAGTTATGTTAATTTATGCTTGAAATACCTCTAGTTCGTTCCAAGCGTTTAGCTTCTACGTTCATCATCAATTAAAGCGAAGGAAGATTTGCATTATGCACACAATCACAACCTGAGACACAAATTTCTCTTTGGGAGACACCTTGTGTTTCAGCCGGGAATCAAACGCGATACCCCTGCTTAGAAGGTGAACGCCACCCGACTAAGCCAAAGAGCATTTTAAGAAAAAGTATAATATTAGTCGAAATCAGACAAGATGTCGATCGAAGTGTATAATCATTTCAACGCAAGCAAAGCTTAAAGTTAACAAACTTCACTGCATCTTTGGAACCCTTTATCAGATTAAATAAATTTAATACGCATTACTAAGGATGGCTCAAAAATGAGGTAACACACATAAAATCACAGAAATTAAAAATATTATAAATTGAGAAAGTCAAAAGAAATTAAAAATATTATAGTTCGACATCCCCTCAAAACATTGTGGTACATCACTATTCCTCCTCCACGGCACCGCTACACACGGTACACGCCAAACGGACGTCCGAGAATTAGAAACTTTCGCTTTTCCATTGATATTCAGATCCTGGCCAATTTCCTTAAAAACCAAACATAATGCACAATTTTCTGTTTCACAAATTAGAAAGCCTAACTCAGTTGACATTGTTTGTTTTGTAATGTAACAACTTGACAGCTATTGTAGGAATATTATTATTCTGTGGCTATTGTTTTTTATTTGTTTTTTTCTGTGTTTTGGCGGGATACGGCGGTTGTGGTCGCTTTGGTTCTCCAAAGAGTCTATTTTACTTGCGCGTCAATTAGCCTGGTTTTACAAGAATTTGGTTTTGTTTATCTGCATTGTTTAGTTTTAGAACATGTTACGTTGGATGACATGTGTCATTTGCGTAAATTGTACTTAGCATACGGTAGGATTTTTAACTAGTATAAGTGGTAACTAAGCTACGTTATGTATGTATAAGTCTGTGGTAGGTTTTTGCCGCGAAACTGAAAAAATGGCGGTGTTGATTTTATATAATTTTTGAAAACCTTTGTTTCTTCGAGTGTTAATGTGTAATAATGGTGGATTATTAACCATTAATACTTAATAAACGTGCATAAGTGTAGGCAAATAATACAAAGTTGAAAAAAATGATTTTCGCCTTCACTCCAATAGAAGTACTAGTAAAGTTTCTACCACTTTGCTAGGGCACGACTTGACTTTGACTGGACCTTGACTCTTTTACTTGACTTTGACTGTGACCTGTGTCTAGGACTTTTAATCTGAAATACACTTGAAATATTACTTGACACTGGCTAAAAGCACAAGATTGCGAAGCCAAAATTAAAAGAAGAAAAAACCCTAAGCCACAAATTAATGAAATGCAAATCGTACAAATACTTTACCAAAAATATCAACTTATTAATACAAAAGATTACCTCCATTGTAATCAATACAATGCACTTATTGTATTGTAATGATGATTTTTGGACAAAGAAAATTTAATTAATTGAATACATTCAAATGATAAATTTCCATATTCATTGACATTCGAATTTCGACACAGACCTTTCTCAAGATTACGTCGTTATTTAAAAAATAAATACGAAAAAGGTTTTGTGATAATGTCGGCCCAAGGCGTTGTAGTGTTGTGATACTAGCGAGATTTACGGGAGCTGACAAATAAGAAAGAGCACGGTACAAATCCCTTAAGTGACAACTTTTTTTAAGCCCGATAGGCAAGCATTTGACCACAATCTCGCCTGATAGAAAGTGTTGATGCGGCCGAAGATGTAACTTGCTTTCCTAGAAGGTACCTATTCACTCTTGACTTGAAGACCCATAACATATCGTTCGGGGAACTATAGTAAATATTCCAAGTTTTCTCACTAACTCTACAATTAATCCCGAGACATGTCTTGCCGACGTACTCCGTGTGCACCCGACTAGATACAGTTATCAAACCCAGGCTAGACAGCATTGCTTCCTTCTTTGATAATAATAATTATAAGCTGACCGAGATCTCCATTACATTAAAGAAATAATAATAAAAAGCCAAGCTGTACCAACTTAATTGTTATTATAGAAATATATAGCATGATTTTTAAAAAACTACACTAAAAAAAAGAAAATAAATTTGGATTAAGAATAGAGTAAAAAAATTATTTAAAAATAATTAATCGCAAGCAAAGCTTAAAAAAACCGACTCCACCGCTTTATCATCGGAACCTTGATCAGATTTAACGTATAAACACTCATTATTGATGATAACTCAAAAACTAGAAATCAAACCTTAATCAAATTTCAATGGAACCACATTGAAAGCACCAGCTTTCAAACAAAAAAAAAATCATCAAAATCGGCTCACAACGAAAGAAGTTACGAGGTAACTTTTGAAGTCGGGTAAACGAGAACATCGCAAAGTACGCATTATTCATCACAAAATAGACATTATTGACGATATTTCAAGAACTACTGATCAGATCTTGATAAAATTTAAATGGAACCAATTAGAAAGCAACTTCTTTCAAACTCAAAAAAAAAATTCGAAATCGGCTGAAGTGGAGAGAAGTTATGAGGTAAAACACACCTTCGCCAAAAACACCACGTCCTCCTTTTTTTGGGAAGTCGGTAAAAAGCGTGCGGTGCATGGTGTCAATAGTTATAAATATTTCATTGACAGATATAAGAAGAAGGATTATCATTTTGATAATATCTTAAAAAGCACCCCACGCTTTTTTTAAATAAAATATTTATTTACACTATTATTAATTTATATTTATTTAAATAAAATACTATATCCTTAATTCAAATTTATTGAAATTTATTTTAAATTTTTTAGTTTGGTTTTCTATATAAAGCGTGTTTTTTTTTAAACTATTATTTATTTTCTACTTTTTTTTTCTTCAGTTTTTACCTTGTAATACCTTGTAACACCTGATTAGCACCACCCGGGGACCACGTGTAGGGAGTCAGACTTAAGGGGTAACCTCCTACGAGTTATCTGCTCGGCAAAAAGCTGAGTTAAACCTTTTTGGCATACAAAAACTCTCAATAATAATTAAAAAAACTGTATTTTTAATGTTAGTTTTTTAAGTTAATTGTTATTTTTATTTTTTTATAGTGCCAAATAAATGTGTTTTCTTTCTTTCTTTCTTTCTTTCTACGGACGTGGGTGACTCAGCTCCCAAATTATAAGGTTGGACAAGCCGGGTCTGCAGTGAGCCCCCCTCTCTGGACTTCTAGGAAGTGTTCGTCGCTGACACAAACAGTTTTGTTCCAATCATTGGTTTGTCTCCTCGATAGTTTTATTTAAGTTGTACGAACAGAAACAAAAAAATATTTGGATGTATCCTCTTTTTGTTTTTTTTACAAGGATCCGCGACAACTCACTCAATTCTGTGAAATTTTCGCCCAACTACCTTTTTCTATAAGCTTCAAAGAGTCCTTTATAAAGATTGGGTAGGACCACAGATCCTATACAAATAAAAGGTTCTTTTATATCTTAATTTTTTTTTAACCCATTTAGTTAGGGCGTATGATTCCTACAAGTAAGGTATATTGTTATTAAAGTTTTCGATGAAAGAAATCGATTCATATATATTACATAGTGATAGCCGTATTTATCTTTAATTTTAACATTTTAAAAAAGTAAAATATTTTTAACGGACTTCAAAAAAGGATGTTCTCAATTCGACTGTATATATTTTTTACCGACTTCCCAAAAAGGAGGAGGTACTCAAGTTGACAATATATTTTCTTGAAATATCGTCAAAAATGTCTATTATATGCTACGAACCGTTATTCTAGACCTTAAACAGTGAGATAACATCACTTCCGGAACGACGTCACGACCTCTTTTGTGTCCCTCCCATCCGGCTCCGCCCCACTTGAGCCGGGGGAGGGGGGGTGAGCTTGCCCGAACTGTCAGGCGCGCTCCTCACATTGGCATTTGCTTTCGGCGTGAACACACCTCTTTAAAAGCGGGTAACAGCGTTGCTGTTTTGTATAATTTTTATTAATAATGTTATAATTGTAACAATTTTACTAGAAAATAATAAACTTTTTTAAAATTTTTATTATTAAAAATATTTAAATGTTAACAATTTAACTTTTATAATATTTAAACGTGACTAATTTGTGCTTTTATTTTGTTATTGTAGCACTCACAATATTTTTTCAAGATTGAAGTAGGTGAACGGGGTCGCCCGCCTCCGCTAATTTCACCACTGATATCTTCGTCATCTTCACCGTTGTCGTCGTGTAACCCAGCCCCACACCGTCGAGTCACCGCGGTCATCGAGCAGCAGGCAGAGGGGATGCGGACAGGTTCGATGCGAATTCAAATTTGCTTATTTCACATAACCAAAATGATAAAAGAACCCATGAGGGTAAGTTGCACATTCGTAATTAACTGCAGCTACGATTCCACTAGGATTAGGTTTCTGGAATGAGCCTACTTACCCCGCTCAATTTATAAACCAACAATCTTGTTTCAAAAATATGTGTATTGTCTTTCCTAACTGAATTGTACGATGCGAACATAATCATCCGAAGCAGTCGCACTTGTATAATAAGAGTCGAATTTCTAAAGTTGGACTCGCGAAGGATCCACGCAATTTAAACTTTTCAATCCACAGGAATTCTTTTCTTTCTTACAAATTATAGTTAATAGGCACGACAAAGATATCGCATTAATTGTATATTTTGTTTTGAATTTTAAAGGCTGGACTTGCAAAATATCCACGCATTAACCTTTTCAATCCACAGCATTTATTTTCTTTCTTACTAAGAGCCAGAGGTTCAAAAAAGCTGTTTACAACTCGAACGTGAGGGTGAGCCCCCTGGCTTTCCACCAGTGGTACTACTACAGAAGAGGAGAGAGGAGGCGGGCGAACTGCCTCATCCTCGGGATCCCGTACGTCTGAGCCGGATCGGGTCAGACTGAAATGCCCGCTCCGCGGCCTCTCAGTCGGAGACGCAGAACGAGACCACCGCCTCCGCCTGCCACGATCTCTCGCTGTCGAGCATGTCGTTAACAACTCGAACGCAGTGGGAAAGAGCTTTATTCGTGTCTATGCGGAATAGGCACGATGTTTGCAAAGCGACCGCGGAAGTCCTATTATTGCAACAACAATGAAACTGAGCCGTCACAATTACATACTTTAAAAGCTGGTCGTCAACGAATTTTCATCCAAAGGTAAGAACCAAAAGCTGCCAGAAATAAATCCGATCCGAGACAAAATTACAGTAGCAAAAAATTCCCGATAACTCGATACATATTAGCTTAATATTTATGATATCAATGCAATACAATTACTCTTTATTGACATCAAGCTTACAGAGAAACTTATAAATATATGTAGGTCTTATCGCTAAGAGCGATCTGTTATATCTTAGATTGTATTATAATATTTTTATGAGAATTTATTGAAATGTACCTACATTTTAATAATATTACGGAATTTTTTCTTTGGCTATAATACCCTCGCTTTTTTAAATATTTAACAGTACCCCGGTAGCCGAGCGTGTATTTAGCAATAATCTAAACAATATCAAACTTTACTTGGTATTGAAACCAAACATTTTTTTTTTTTTTTTGTTTCTCGGATCGGACTTATTGTAAGCGATCGAATTGTAATCAAAATATACATAGACCCGGATATTTTGTTTACGTATTTATCGCCGGCGCCCATCTACTGTCAGTTCTAGTAGGTATTGTACGCGTTGGACTAGAAATCGAACCCAGAGCGACTACACTAAACAAGTATCGCCTTGCCTGGACGAACTAAGCTCGACAAGCTATTCAAGTCCTCGTTCGTGTGAGTGATGCAGAAGTCCAGTCTGACGCCAACTAAGGATCGTTTTTCCTAGACGGATTAAGCTGCGGCGGAAGCTATTATGTCCTAACCTCATTCGAGTGAGTGATGAAGTATCAGAAGTCTAGTCTGACTCCAATGAAAGATCGTTTTTCCTTGACGGACTAAGCTACGGAAGCTATTCAAGTCCTAACCTCGTTTGAGTGTGTCACAATTTTTAATATACAATTGCAAATCATTCTGTAACATTGACTTGCCTTGTGCAACAGTCAGTTGTAATGGCCAATAAATGCATTTAATTTATTTTTTCTGATGCCAACCAGGGATTGTTTTTCCTTAAAGGACTAAGCTGCGGAAGATATTCATGTCCCAACCTCGATCGGGTGGATTGTGAACTATGAGAAGTCTATTCTGATCCCAACCAAAGTCATTTATTATCAAATGGAATCCAAGCCTAAACTCCACGTATTTGCCCGGGTATAAGAAGTAAATATGGCTCAAAAATATTCGCTCTAATCTAAAAGCAAATTGGTGGAGTCTGATAATACCTGGTAAGCATATTAAACTTTACGGTTTCGGCCTAGTTAGTAACTGAAGGTATCTGTTTCACTTGCCATTCCTTGCAGTTAATTTGCAGACTACCTAACTGAAATAACGAAGTCTTTTCTTTTAAGTAAGTACTTGGTCTTAATAGATACAAAGAATACAATCAGTTCTTGTTTCATACCTTGTAACGACCGTTGTCTCATGCGTTACAGTAGAACCTATTAGATGGCACTATATGTCTTCTAAGCGCCAAAGACGTTACAGCATCTGATGTACTAGTGGGAGTTTACCGATACTCACATACGTAGTGAAGTTACTATTTATACATTCCATAGTAATTGTATATTCATATATGTATTATTTAGTGTGTTATAGCTTGTGTTATAGCATTATTTATTTAGTGTGTTACATTACACTGGTTAACAATATGTTCACCATCCTGTTATCATTACACAAACTGTCCAGTAACAGTACTCTTCTGAAACGGCTTAGGAAGAGACATTGTGAATTTTAAAACGCAGATAGATTTTCTCGCTTCAACGAGCACACACTTTCTTTTTCGTTATGTTCCTCTCATACGGTTCTGATACTTATTAAAAGCTCCAACTTACTCGGTGGTTTGGCGTCTGGAACTCGAAAGAGCTGATAGAGAAACACTTCTGATGTTTTTTAATGGTTGATCACATTCTTAATTTCTCCGTCATTTTAGTACAAAGTTTTATCTGGTATTTGGCAATAATGATAAGGTTGATCATATATCAATCACATTCACATGCTCCCTTTGCTTAGTTAAGCACTTGTTCATTTCTTGCTTAAATGCATTTAAATTTATAAAAAATATTTTATTTTTAATTACCAAAAGGAATTGCCACAACGACGTTTTCCAATGGAGTGCCAATAAGAGTTTTACCTGTAGTAACCTGGGTAACGGTCACGTAGACTAGATATATTACGAAAAGACTAGCTATAGATCCCAGTCTTGACATTTATAATTTTATTGTACTTGAATGGATAAGTGATCAACCATTCCTTTAAAACAATATTTCAGATGATACGGGTACTTACACAAGGTACGGTTCTCTTATTGCTTCTCGAATGTAGTAGTCAAGCCCGCAATTTTGCACATTTAATTATCGACCCAAAATCAAAGACGAATTTAAACATGTTTATTGACATCCTTTCTTTGGGTCTACCTACTCCACAAGTATAAACCTGCCGTTGCAGTTATTATGGAGATTACAGATCTAATAGAATAAATGTCTTGTTGTAGATATGTCTTGTTTAATGATGTAGACGTAAGAAATGTGTTTTCATCTCGTAGGGTATGCAATAATCTAGTCGGGGGAGAGGTGTACGCGAGGAGAACGTGCGCGAGCGGCGCGGCGGTCGGCTGCTAGTAGCGGCCGGCGGCATCGCTCGAGTCAGTGTCATCGAGAGCCGGACCAAGGCAGACGTATAGAACATTCCACCGCACTCCCCGCGTTGTGCCACACGCTAACCGCGTGCTGTTTCTTTAGTGTGTGAGCTAATGTACCGGTTGTATTTAATAAAAGTGCTTCAGTATTACGTTCCCCGTGTCTTCAATGTGAACCCCCGCACCTAAATCTCAATAGTAATAATGATTCGATTTGGTAAAGATGATTTTAAGAGGCAAGTATTGAAGCCTCTTCATACTTTGTACTTGAACTACTTCAGTACTTGCAATAACTTGGTGTTTGAATTAAGTGCTTTTATTTTTACCATGGCCTCTCATGGTAAATGTTTGACGTATCCCTACGTATGAGCCTATTCGAATTGAAACACTGTAGCATAAAAATATACAACAATGTATATACAAGTGTCATTGCTAAACTGTTATTAGATCAATATATGATCAAATTCTTTACCTACCTGTCTATGCATGTGATAGCATTGCAACTAATAGTCATTTTAACATTTACGATTGTTAATTCCTTGTCATAACATTATTTTAGTTAAGGTACCATAATAATAAAATGTATTTGTCGTGAGTAACATGTATAATTATTCTAATTTCAAGGTTACTTTCGTCCCTCTGTTCTGTAGGTACACCTATTCATGGGATACATATCATAGATTTGCATAACCTAGGTACACATTATAAAGTACCTGATACTATCAATTATATTTATTCACACATTGGCATACTTTTTAGCTTGCCACCAGGCGATAATAAACACATCTCACTGTTTAAGGTCTAGAATAACGGTTCGTAGCATATAATATGATGTTTTACCTGAAAATAAAACAATTATTATATGCTGTAACGCGACATATGCCTGCCAAGCCTGCCAAGCCATTTAGCCAAGCCAAGCCAGCCAAGCCCGCTAGCCAGCCAGCCAGCCAGCCGGCAAGCCAGCCAGCCATGTCATCCAGCCTGAGCCAGCAGTATCGAACCAAGCCACATTCCAATTTACCGCCACCACAAATACCCACCAACCCAATAAAGCCTGCTTGTTCATTGGTCGCTGACATCACTGCTTTCCCCGCTTAGCCTACCTTCCATTATGGATTATGGTGGGGGTAAAGACTTAAATAGTCCGGGAGCTCATTTTGGAGCCTCATTCTGTACTGCACACTAAGTTAAGACGAAATTCTGTCCGATTACTTACAAAAATAAATTAATTTAATTATCTTCAAAGTTTCAATTCCCTTCTGTTTCACTCAGAAGTGGGATATGAAGCGTAATCGTCCTAACGAAAATGGGCAGGGAGTTCGCCCACCTGGATGGATTTCTTCAAAACGAGATCAAAATGACACCGACGAAGAAACTAGTGACATTCTACCGCCAGCTAGAAAATTACTCGAAGACGAAGTCGACAGGGCGATACGCGAACTCGACCATGAAACCACATCGTTCGGCCGCACTAAAAATCACCGTGCCGCTTCACTCATTCCAGAATTTGACCCTGACAGAGAAGACTGCACTGTCTCGGCGTGGTTGAAGAAAATTGATCAGCTAGGTGATATACATGATTGGAATGACAAAATAAAAGCATTTCACTTGCAAGATAAATTGCGCGGTCAAGCTCGTAAGTGGTACAACAGACTAGAAGAATACAATTACTCCTGGGACGAGTGGAAACAAATGTTATTACGCGCTTTTCCGAAACACCGTGATTATAGCGCATTATTGGACGAGATGATGCAGAGAAGGAAACTACCCACTGAAACTATGACGAAATATTATCAAGACAAAGCAGCCATGTGCTTTCGCTGTAAGTTGAGCGACAATGCCAGCGTCTCATGTATTATCCGAGGCCTACCCACTTCCTTACAACCAAATGCTCGTGCATTTCAATGTGAACGACCAGATGAACTATACGAAGCCTTTCTCTGTGCTCTTGATGATTACCGAGGCCCGACACCAGAAATTCGCTCATCATTTAAGGACATTCGACAGTCACAAGTTCCAGAGAAAAAGATCAATCCCGAAACCGACCCGTGCCCGCGCTGTAAGAAAACGGGTCATATCTTACGCAATTGCACACTACCTGACCAACGCACCTGCTTTAAATGCGGCGCTCAAGGCCACATCGCTACCCGATGTCCCAAGACTATGCTTAAAGCATCCACTGAAGCAAGCGGCAGCGTTAAAGATATCAAATTATTGCAAAATTATAATAACATTTACAAGAAGGTAGCCAAAATCAACGGAGTCTTTGTCAAGGCGTACATAGATACAGGAAGCCAAGTAAATGTCATGAACAGCCAAATTTGTCGGCTTTTGTCACTTGAAGTCATTCCTACAACCACAATTTTGAAAGGATTTTCGGGTGGATTGATAACAAGTCGTGGAGAAGTAAAATTCGATCTAGAAGTTGATGACGTTAAAGTACAAAGTAAAGCGCACTTGACGGATATTGATATGGAGGGTATTCACATACTCATTGGCCAGCCCATTATAAATGACCACGACATGTCACTTATTGTGAGCGATGGAACCGCTGTCCTCAAACGAGACCCTGATTTTACTGCTGGGATGGACATAGCCGTAGAACCTCAGAAATTTAAAGTGGTCACGTTGAACCAGGAGACGTTACCACCTGGTGCCTCGATTATCAAAGTGAGCATCCTGGGAAACCGTGATGACAACAACGTCTGCACTGCTCCTCGACACTACGAGTTCCAAGAAGTTTCATACTCTCTGCCTGCTACCTTGCTGCGCGGGGGCGAAGGACACATCAAGGTCGTCAACACCGGCGACAAGAACGTTGTGTGGCCAGCTGGCCAAGTATTAACACGAGCAGAGAGCTGTGAGGAGCCATCTACTAGCCAGGTCAGTAGCCAAGCCATGCCATTATTAGCCAACTTGCCTAATTTACCCTTGCCAGTCTCTAAATTGTCTAGTGCTCCTAGCTTTTCAAATTTGCCAGCCAAGCCAGCTACAGTACTATCTTTGAGTCCATCTGCTAGCCCCAGCATAGGTGGTGTTCCACTAGCCGAAATTCAAATAGGTAGAATAAATGAAAACGAGCGTAATGATTTGTTGAATTTATTAATGCAATTTAAAGATAGTTTTGCAATTAACACAAAAGACCTTGGTTGTACGGATTTAGTGCAGATGAAGATTAATCTTACCACAGATCAACCTATTTATCGTCAGCCCTATCGATTATCACACTCGGAACAAGAAATAGTAAAGTCTAAAATTACAGAGTTGTTAGATGCGGGTGTTATTAAAGAGTCCGAATCCAATTATGCATCACCTATCATTTTAGTTAAGAAAAAGAACGGTGATAGTAGGCTATGCGTGGATTATCGCGCGCTTAACGCAGTCACTATAAAAGATAGATATCCTTTGCCGAACATTGAAGATCACATTTCCAAATTAGCCGGGAAAAAATATTTTACTTGTCTTGATATGGCACAAGGTTACCACCAATTATCATTACTACCTGCAGACACACATAAAAGTGCTTTTATCTGTCAACAAGGTCAATTTGAGTACGTTCGCGTCCCATATGGCTTAGCCAATAGCCCCTCAGTTTTCATGCGGTTGATCAATAAAATTGTTAGTTCAATCCAGACTAAATCTGACAGTGACAGATCTGGGAATGAAATCCTTGCATTCTTAGACGATCTTTTGCTACCCTCAGTAGATATTTGTTCTGGTTTAAAAACATTAGAGATTGTTTTGCAAAAATTTCAAGACGAGAATTTGAAATTAAATATGAAGAAGTGTACGTTTTTGCAAAGTCAAGTGACGTATTTGGGACATGAAATTTCTCAAGATGGCATACAACCTGCAGAGTCAAAATTATCCGCCGTTTCTAAGTTTCCAGTACCTAAAAATGTTCATGAGGTTCGTCAGTTTATCGGTCTCTGTAGTTATTTTCGCAAATTCATTTATAAATTCGCACAAATTGCTCGTCCATTGACAGATCTTACAAAGAAAGATGTGACCTGGGTCTGGGATAGTAAACAAACCGGTAGTTTTGAAGAACTGAAAAAGTGTCTGTGCTCCAAACCAGTATTAGCTTTGTTCGATCCAAAGTTGCCAACAGAGATACATACAGATGCATGTAAGGCAGGGATAGCAGGTATATTATTACAAAAGCAAACTGATGATACCTTGCGACCTGTCATGTATTTTAGCCGTGTGACCTCTAAGGAGGAAAGCGTATATCATAGCTACGAACTCGAAACACTTGCAGTGGTAGAATCATTACGTAAGTTTCGTGTTTACGTGGTAGGTAAGCATGTAAAGATAGTTACTGATTGTACGGCTGTGCGTGCTACCCTCACTAAACGCGATATAATTCCACGTATTGCGAGGTGGTGGCTACAGATACAGGATTATGATATGAGTGTCGAATATAGGCCGGGTGAGCGCATGCGACATGTTGATGCATTGAGCAGGAACCCGATTGATGCTGTGAACATAAATCGCCTTGAGGTTGCTGACTGGTTTTACACTGTACAATCTCAGGACGATAAATTAAATAACATAATTGAGCAGATAAAAAGTGGTTCGGCAGGACTCGATATAACGAACAATTATGTGTTATTAGACGATAGGTTATATCGAAAAACACTTAATGGAAATCGTCTTGTTGTTCCCGGCCCAGCTAGATGGAAAATAGTTCAGATGCATCACGACGAAATTGGGCACGTTGGTTTAAAGCGTTGTACGGAATTGATTAAAAATGATTTTTGGTTTTCTAAAATGACAAGATTTATTCGGAAGTACGTAACGGCCTGTTTACATTGTGCATATGGGAAGGGTGAATACGGAAAAAAGGAAGGTAGACTGCATCCAATTCCAAAGCCCACTGAACCTTTTAGGGTAATACACGTGGACCATTTAGGACCATTTTGCAGGACAAAGAAAGGACACGTGTACATGTTAGTTATAACTGACGGTTTCTCGAAATTTGTGATTGCGGAACCCACTCGGACAGTAAATTCAGTTGAAACTATTAGAGTCCTAAAAAGAATTTTCAGCTTATTCGGGTACCCTGATAGAATAGTAACTGATCATGGCAAAGCATTTACTAGTAGGTATTTTAAGAAATTTTGCATAGACAAACAGTTTAAACATACATTAACTTCTATAGCATGCCCACGAGCTAATGGTCAAGTTGAACGCACAAACCGTACCATTCTCAATGCTTTACGTGCAACTGACCCAAGTGAAGCCGCTAACAACTGGTCTAACTGTCTGCCTGATGTCATCTGGGGTATTAATAATACCTTAAATGACACAACTGGTTTCAAACCTTATGATTTGATGTTCTCACGAAGTGGTAGATCCTTGTGCGACATATCTATCCCCGGTCGATCTTCTGAGCCAACTCAATCTAAACGTTATAAGGCTAGTGCTCGTATAGAAAAAGCTAGCGCTAAGATGAAACGTAACTTTGACAAACGTCGCAAAGTCTGTAAAATTTACAAAAAGGATGATTTAGTTTTATGGCGACAAGCTCCTACTAGTAGTGCGGCTAGGGTTAACACCAAACTAGATGATATTTACTCGGGCCCTTACATTATTACAAAAGTTGTTGGCAATGATAGGTATAGGATTAGGAGCATTAAGGGTTTGAGGGGATACAAAAGCTTTATGGGGTTGGTTTCGGCAGACTCTTTACGACCGTACCAAAGCATCGCTCCTGTGTCTGATAGTGCCAGCAGCTCTGACGACCAGTTAGAAACTGAAGACTTAATTGATCTACTTGAAAGCTAATTGTGATTGTTTGTTCCCATTGCGGAGCAATTGTTTCAGAATGGCCGATTGTAACGCGACATATGCCTGCCAAGCCTGCCAAGCCATTTAGCCAAGCCAAGCCAGCCAAGCCCGCTAGCCAGCCAGCCAGCCAGCCGGCAAGCCAGCCAGCCATGTCATCCAGCCTGAGCCAGCAGTATCGAACCAAGCCACATTCCAATTTACCGCCACCACAAATACCCACCAACCCAATAAAGCCTGCTTGTTCATTGGTCGCTGACATCACTGCTTTCCCCGCTTAGCCTACCTTCCATTATGGATTATGGTGGGGGTAAAGACTTAAATAGTCCGGGAGCTCATTTTGGAGCCTCATTCTGTACTGCACACTAAGTTAAGACGAAATTCTGTCCGATTACTTACAAAAATAAATTAATTTAATTATCTTCAAAGTTTCAATTCCCTTCTGTTTCAATGCGAAACCTTATTCTAGACCTATATTTAGAATCCTGCCTGGTGGACTTCTTTATCTTGTCCACCGAAAGTGAGATGCAATGTGAGGAGCGCGCCTGACAGTTCAGGCAAGCTCACCCCCCTCCCCCGGCTCAAGTGGGGCGGAGCCGGATGGGAGGGACACAAAAGAGGTCGTGACGTCGTTCCGGAAGTGATGTTATCTCACTGTTTAAGGTCTAGAATAAGGTTTCGCATATAATAATTGTTTTATTTTCAGGTAAAACATCATATTTTGTGACAAATAATGCGTACTTTGACGATGTTCTCGTTTAGCTGACTTCAAAAGTTACCTCATAACTTCTTTCGTTGTGAGCTGATTTTGATGATTTTTTTTTTATTTGAAAGCTGGTGCTTTTCTTGTGGTCCTATTAAAATTTGATCAAGATCTGATGTCTAGTTTTTGAGTTATATATAAATATTAGAATATAGATAATAGAGTTATAGATAAAGCAGTGAAGGTTTTTTAAAGCTTTGCTTGCGTTTAATTATTTGTATGTATATTTCGCGACGTCTCCGCATATATGAATCGATTTCGATGATTTTTTTGTTGTTTGGTAGAATATACTTCGGAGGTGGTCCGATATACATTTTATTGAAATCGATCAAGCCAAAAACAAAATATAAGCGGTGATGTCTGTTTTTTTAAGCTTTGCTAGCGTCTAATTATTATTTTTAGGTTTGGCTTCGCAAATTAATGTTATTTTTTTACTTGGCTAGTGGTAAATTATAAATATTTTTCAAGTTATGTATAATATCATAAAATAAGTATGACATGACTTGATTTAAAAAGACATGCAATGACTTGTTTACTTAGCTGTGACTATGTGACGAGAATCATATTTAATACTCAATTTGACATGAAAAATTATTCAAAGGTATTTTAAAAAAATTGACTTTTTCTTATATATTTTTTTTTCCCTCGGTTTTTTCTTTCCACGTGAACAGATTATGAAGAGTTTTTTTTGTGGTCCCATTGGTCCCATTTAAGTTTGGTCAAGATCTGATCACTAGTTTTTGAGTTATTGTCAATAATGCGTGTTTAATACATTGAATCTGATCAAGGTTCCGAAGATAAAGCGGTGAAGTCGGTTTTTTTAAGCTTTGCTCGCGTTTAATAATTATTCTAAACGCTGTTCTGAGTTTTGGCGAGAAAGTGAAAAAATTGCGTTGTTGACTTTTTATTTTTTTGCAAAACTTCGAGTGTTAATGTGTAGTTATGGTAGATTATTAATCATTAATAGTTTACAAACGTGCATAAGTGTAGGCAAATCCTAAAATTAAAAAAAACTTGATTTTCGCGTTTCCAATCCTTGTAAAGTTTCTACCACTTTATTAGGGCATGACTTATGACTGGGCCATGACTCTTTCACTTGACTTTGACTTGTGACTAGAAGTATTATGAAATACTGTACTTGTACTTGAAATATGTACCACATGACCCTGGATACATGCACTATTGTTAGGATTTACAACAGCCTTTTTTAAACGCCGTTCTTAAACCTTTGATTGGTGATGCGTCAACTTTCTCATGTTTTTCATTCATAAGACTAAACCCAAGTTAATTTAAATGCGTGAGACATAAGTGAAATCAGTGAATTTAAAAGAACATGTTAAATGCAATATATGTTGTTGATTATAATTTTATGGACTTGTATTATATATAACACACTGGCACACAAAGTTTTACATTTATAATATCACTGTCTCACCAAATATTACTTGACGAATAATGTGACACAATTGTTTAGAAAATGCGTATTCATTAGGTACTCGACAACTGTTACGATTGAAGAATAATATATGCAATGGAATTAATTATAAGTCGTGATCCTTACCATCATCCGAACGCCTTGTCTCATGTTTAAAAACCTTGAAAAACAGATTGAACTTAAAAATTTACATATTTATATAGATTAATAATAAATATGTGAAACATAAGGAGGTAAATACAGTGTGTGAAACAGATAGTCAATTTGTTTGTGTAAAATTTCAATACAGTTGTGGAAACAAACCTATCTGAGAGTTTTGCCGCGAAAGTAAAAAATGGCGTTAATGTTTTTGTATAATTTTCTTCGAGTGTTAATGTGTAATAATGGTGGATTATTAACCGTTAATACTTAGTAAACGTGCATCAGTGAAGGCAAATCATACAAAGTTGAAAAACTTGATTTTCGCCTTCGCTCCAAAACTCTATTAGGAGTTCTAGTAGTTTCTACCACTTTACTAGGACATAACTTGACTATGACTGGATCTTGACTCTTTTACTTGACTTTGACTGGGACTTGTGAATAGGACTTTTAATATGAAATACACTTAAAATATATTATTATTTATTCATATGCATTGCATGTACAGTAGGTCATATGACTAAACTTAAAAACTAAAGATATTCACCCTGTAATGTAGGGTATATGCAAGTATGTTTTCTATTTAATATAATATTGGAGTTGATAAATATATTATTATTATATATTATTACTCATGAAACTGGCTAAATTCACAAGATTGCGAAGCTAAATTAAATGTATTTCATATTAAGGGGCTGGTATACATCAATGGGAGCACCTTTTTTAACCACAGCCAATTATCCCCCTTACACATTTTGCACGTAAAGGTGTATATTGCGTGAATTACATCGTGGCGGTTACGCTAGGTCGCGCGAGGGAATCTTTGATTTTTAATAGTTTTATTCAAATTTCGTGAAAATGCGCCTCAAATAAAAAAAAATAAGCTGAAGACATCATTCGTCTAGTAAATATGCGTATATGGAATAACTTTCACAGTGTTTTGATATAAAATGGCGGAACGAAATGGTTACAAAATCACAAATTGATGTTATTTGCATGAGATTTGATATTTATTTCCTTTATATTTACGAACGTTATGAATATTCTAAGAAGGCATTATTTATCGTATCACACAGATTACATAGACAAATGTTTTTATTTATCTGGTTTTATTATGAATGCCGAGTAAAACGGTTACAAAAACACGCATTTTAGTTGAAATTCTGGTATCGCCACCTTAAAAGTACTTAGTCTCAAGTCACAGTCAGAGTACTTACCTCTCATATAATATCAAAAGCAAAAGAACATGAGAATGTGTGTATTATGCATTATAATTTAATTTAATTTTATTTATATTCTTTATTTGACATTTAGATTTTTTTTATTTAATTACGTAATCCTATCCTACTAATATTATAAATCCGAAAAGTTTGTGTGTAAATGTGTGTGTGTAAGTATGTTTGTTCCCTCTTCACGCTTTAACGGCTGAACGGATTTGGATGAAATTTGGAATGTACATAGATTATATCTGGGATTAACACATAGGCTACTTTTTAACTTGATATTAGCGGGCGAAGCCGCGGGGCACGGCTAGTATGAAATATACTTGAAATATATAGTTACTTACGACACTGGCTAAATTCACAAGATTGCGAAGCTAAATGAAATGTATTTCATATTAAAAGTACTTAGTCACAAGTCACAGTCAAAATACTTACCTCTCATATAATATCAAAAGCAAAAGAACGTGAGAATGTGTGTATTATCTATCTATATATATTTAAATGAATACCACTTTTCGTTGTTATGTTATAACTCAAGAACGGGCTCATCAATCCAAACCAAATGTTTAACCTTGTTCGGACTATATAGTAGATGGTTTATGTGAAGTTTGCACAAAATCGTTCGAGCGATTCTTCATTTATCACACCCGGGCGAAGCCGGGGCGGATCGCTAGTGCATTATAATTTCATTTCATTTTATTTATGTTCTTTAATTGACATTTAGATTTTTTTTATTTCATTACATAATCCTATCCTACTAGTCCTTTTAATATTATAAATCCGAAAAGTTTGTGTGAGTATGTTTGTTCCCTCTTCACGCTTTAACGGCTGAACGGATTTGGATGAAATTTGGAATGTACATAGTTTATACCTAGGATTAACACATAGGCTATTTTTTAACTTGATAATAGCGGGCGAAGTGGGTGAAGTTCGATAACGTGTGTTGTGGGTGCCAGAAACAGTCATATCACACATTCAATCACACCCACAACCAAATTACAAATTTTCCTGGAGAAAACTTGTGGTCCCGCCGGGAATCGAACCCGATTACCCGTGTTTAGAACGCATACGTTCACCCAACCAAGCCAATGGGCAGTTCATCAATCAATATTATTTTATGTTTTTGACTTTTTATCTTTAATATTATAATTGGCAACTATGAATTTCGATACGTTATTTTATTGTAATATGTAATATATATTAATAATAGTTTTCAAAAATATATAGAATGCTTATAAATAAGTTGCTCATAAACATAGATAGGTATATAACAGTTTTCCAATAAAAAAATAAAACCTTAAAACTAAATACAGTCAAATAATTTAAACGTAAACAACTTCCCCGCTTATATTTTGGTTTTGGCTTGATCGAGTTCGATAAAATTTATATGCGGACTTACTGATGACATTTCTGGAAATTGCATAATTAAGACCTTTATCTATGTTAATTTATATAGATTACTCTCCTTCTTGAGATATTGTATGCCCTATGAGGCTAACTTAATTTAAACTAAACTTTCTTTTTTTTTTTTTTTAAACCCAAAGGTCCTGGGTTCGATTCCTGGCAGGAGCACAAATTCCTTCCCAAGGGATATTTGTGCTTCTGGTTCTGGGTGTAATGTGTGTGTGTGTGATGTGAATGTTTCCGGCACCCACGATACAAGTCTTTGAACTTAGTGTGGGGCTGTGAGTGTGAATGCGTTTGTTTATGATGAATAAACAATTTGATTTGATTTGAACTAAACTAAAATTAATATATTCAGCTAAATTTGAATAAAATCAAGGTTGGTTCGCGTGACCTTGCATAACAACCATAATATATGGTTATGCAACATAATGTTTATACATTTAAAAAAATACGTGGTTACGCTTCAGAACACATCACAAGACGTATGTATAATAATAACCTATAAACGGGCAATTCTTGTATATATATATACTAGCGATCCGCCCCGGCTTCGCCCGGGTGTGATAAATGAAGAACCGCTCGACCGATTTTGTGCAAACTTCACATAAACCATCTACTAAATAGTCCGAACAAAGCCTAAGCATTTGGTTTGGATAGGTGAGCCCGTTCTTGAGTTATAAAATTACAACGAAAAGTGGCATTGATTTATATATATATATATAGATAAATAGAAGATGTGTAATCATGATGTGAGATGTGGAAACGGCTCCAACGATTTTCATGAAGTTTTGTATGCAGGGGGTTTCGGGGGCGATAAATTGATCTAGCTAGGTTTCAATTTTAGAAACCTTTGTTTTATCCGTGTTTTCAGCCGAGCAAAGCTCGGTCATCCGGGTACTATAACATAAGCATTACAGAAGTAACTATGTACCTATATATAATTCACATTACGCGCATATTCGCAATCAGAACCAGAACACAATTTTTCCTTGGGGAGAAAACTTGTGTACCCGTCGGGAATCGAATCCGATACCCCTGCTTAGAAGGCAAACAGTTCAAACAGGCAGTTAAAAAAATATAAAATTTGAACATTAAGCAAACATAATCACACTCACAGCCCCCACTAAGTTCAAAACTTGTATCGTGGGTGCCGAAAACATTTACATCACACGATCACACCCAGAACCAGAAGCACAAATTTTCCTTCGGTAGAAAACTTGTGTTCTGGGAATCGAACCCACGACGCAGAGGGCAGAGATCTGCACACTGCGCTAACTAGGCCTTTTTTTTTTATTTGTGACAGGCTTGTGTTTGACCACTATCTCACCTGATGGTAAGTGACGATGTGATCGAAGCTGGTAAACACACTAGACCTAGAATACGCAGGCTCTCAAGGATAACTGCCGGAACACCGTATTTGGCTTGGCGGCAGACTTTCAACTTGATGGTGGTAAGCTACTTTGGTAGCAAGCCAGGCGAGCAACTCACAAAATGCTCTACCACCTCTCAAATGTCACCTGATTAGCACCACCCGGGGACCACGTGTAGGGAGTCAGACTTAAGGGGTCTATCTCTTGTTTGAACCTTTTGCCCCTGTGAAGTGCGTGGGACTATAACCCATTATATATGTCTTTAGTAGCCCACCATGAGCAGTCCCTCGCCGAGGTGGGCAAGATAGGGTAGCGCTAGCAGTCACTCCTGCCGGCGGCAGGCCCACGTGCAAAGATAATTTTGAAAGATAACTTAAATATGTTTTACTAGCCGTGCCCCGCGGCTTCGCCCGCTATTATCAAGTTAAAAAGTAGCCTATGTGTTAATCCTAGGTATAATCTACATACATTCCAAATTCCATCCAAATCCGTTCACCCGTTAAAGCGTGAAGAGGGAACAAACATACTTACACACTTACACACAAACTTTGGAATTTATAATATTAGTAGGATAATAATTGGATAATATTGACTTGTTTTTATTTTATAATTTTTAATTTTTTTATTCAAGATAGGCAAACTTTTGACCACAATCTCACCTGATAGTAAGCGACGAGGTGGTCGACGATAAAATAACGATACGATTTATAACAATTGAATGGACATTTCTTTTTTTTTTACTATTAGTATAGATCGAATTATTATTAATTTAAGAGCTTGTGTTATATACATTCTATACAATAAATGATTTATGATTTAGGTTAGGCGATACCAGAATTTCATCTTAAAATGCGTGTGTTTGTAACCGTTTTACTCGGCATTCATAATAAAACAATATAAATACAACACATATCACAATAAAACATTCATCGTAATCTGTGTGATACAATAAATAATGCCTTCTTATATATTCATAATGTTCATAAATATAAAGGAAAAATATCAAATCTCATGCAAAGAACATTAATTTGTATTTTTGTAACCATTTCGTTCCGCCATTTTATATCGAAACACTGAAAAATATTTCAAATACGCACAGTGGCGGATTTACAAATTTTCAAGGTATAGGCTGAATAGTTTTTGCCGCCCTTGCCTCAACAACTGTCTTAAAGAGAGGCCGATTACTGCTTGAGGGGCGGCGAACTAGCTGTTTTATTCTAGAATATGGAAGTTTGCTACTCTCGGAATGTGCAATGACAAGTGAGAGAAGTCATCGACAAAATTTGTTGCAGACTTCTATCTGTAAGACATCAGAAAACCGTCATAGAAAAATCTTTTTGATTTCTAAGAGGAAAAAAAAAAATCGTTCCCCAAATTTGCCGCCCCCAAAATCTGCCGCCCTAGGCTCGAGCCTACTCAGCCTGCTGGTAAATCCGCCACTGAATACGCATATTTACTAGACTGATTTTTTAGTATTTTTAAGCTATTGCATAGCTTCTATCGCGGGCCTTGAGCGTGGAGACCGAATCCAGAAATTCCGTAACGAAAATAACCTAACACTCCGACCGGCACAGCGGTGATACTTTTTAGTTTTGCCATCTATCGATGAATAGCAGAACTTTTGATGACTTTTTTTTAAATATCACGCTTGTCTCTTTAGTTCAGCAACTCGCCTCTAGGTGGCAGGAAAAAAAATACTGAATAAATAAAATAAATAAATAATTATAATTGCATAAGTTGATAAAAAATGCTATGCAATAGCTTTACCGCGGCAGTCCCCGAGTGCCACACGTCTTTTTTTTTATTTGAGGCGCTTTTTCACGAAATTTTAATAAACCATATAAAAACAAATATGGCCACGCGTGACCTTACATAACACGATGTAATTTACGCAATATACAACTTTATTTGTGGGATAAATGGCTGTGGTTAAAAAATATGCTCGCATTGACTCGCATTGACTCCTGCCGGGAATCTGTCCCTTTAACCGGGCTACTTCGCCTATAGTGTTATCAATATCTAGCAGTACATAAAGCTTTTATAAAATAAAAGCGCATCCTTTGACCGGTACCGTGAAAGGTACCTAAAAGTGGTAGTCTGTGGTCGGTCATTCGTTTCACACATGAATTGTATACTCTTTGGTTAATGTAACTCACTATGATTTTGGCGGGAAAAGAAATGAGAGGAAGTTGAGAAAATATAAAATATAATTGTTTTAATTTCGTAATTAATAGTTTTATTCGAAGTTTTATCCAAAGAGAGGCACCTAACGACGGATTCAGCGTTAAATTATCAGCACACTGCTCCTAGTTGTTGTTGGAAGGAAGACGACTATAATAATAGAGAGGTGACCTTGCTCACCAAGGCTACCCCCCAGACATGTGTGTGTGCAATTAACCGTCAAACTTAGACGAAAGCCTATTGTATTCTTATAAACAATGGTACATTCATTTTGCAATTAGTTTAGAAGACTTAAGGACTGTATAGGTACGCCAAATAATACTATTTTGAAACATCGACAGCGTAATAGATTTTACAATAAAATTACTGATACTGCAACTGGATTGCCTACTGAAAGAAAAACTAATAAATATCAGTAATAAAAAAAAACTAAGCCGCCAAGTTTCTTGCCAGGTTCTTCTCGAGATGGCTGTAATTTTGCGAATCTGGCAATAAAATCATGATTGCCTTTTTGGGGCCCATGTGAATAAACGATTATGAAATTATAGTATACTATGCATGCCCTACGACTTCGCCCGCGTTTAATAAGTTAAAAAGTAGCTTATGTGTTATTCTGGTACCTAAAGTATCTACGTTCTAAATTTCATCAAAATCGGGTTATTCGTTACGGAGATACGTCACACTCACAGTCCATTCACACTCACAGCCCCACACTAAATTCAAGGACTTGTATCGTGGGTGCCGAAATATTCACATCACACACACATTACACCCAGAACCAGAAGCACAAATATCCCTTGGGAAGGAATTTGTGCTCCTGCCGGGAATCGAACCCAGGACCCACGGCGCAGAGGGCGTACACCTGTCCACTGCGCCAACTGGGTCGTCTGGTGGTAACAAACACACACACACAAACTTTCGAATTACTAATATTATAAATAAATAAATAAATAATAATAATAGATCTAGAAAAGCACTCCCATGGGAAACATTGTCAATTTATATCCATTCTGCCACAGATGTATTTTTTTTTTCGCCGCTAGGTATATATATACCTACATAATACAGCATTATCTACCAATGCCGATTGCTGGCACCTTCGAGAAATCTAAAAAAATGGGACGTGCCTGTCCCGCGCGCGACTTTCCTAGCATAGGTCTATCTTATTTATCTGTTCCTAGATGAATATTGTGACTTCCCGCCGAAAGCGGTTTTTTTTCTTTTGATATTGGCTTCGCAATCTTGTGCATTTAGCCAGTGTCAAGTAATAATATGTTTCCAGTTTATTTCATATTAAAAGTCCTAGTCACAAGTCAAAGTCAAAGTCAAGTAAAACAGTCCAGGTCCATATTTGCCATGTCATGCCCTAGTAAAGTGGTAGAAACTTTACTAGAACTGATATTGGAAATTTGGAGCGAAGGCGAAAATCACATTTTTCAATATTTTGCACGTTCACGTTTGCTAAGTATTAACGGTTAATAATCCACCATAATGATGGTGGATAATTACACATGAACATTCGAAGAATCACAGGTTTTGGAAATTATACAAAATCAATAACGCCATTTTTTCACTTTCGCGGCAAACCTCCCCGTATCGTCAAAAGCGGTTCGTCTGGCAACGATGGTACAGAATATACTCGTAAATAACAGTAGGTACTGCAGGCACCGGTAATCCGTTAGTTTTACCGTTCCACAGCGTTGCCAATGCTAAAACTCTTGGAAACATGTTATCGAATAATAGAATCTATATCTGTTACAATAGAATCTAGAATCTTTTCTATTTTTCGACAACATGCTTCCTAGTGTTTTTAAACGGGTCCTCTAATAAAATTCCTTATCGATACTTAATATTATAAAGCTGAAGAGTTTGTTTGTTTGTTTCAACGCGCTAATTTCAGGAACCGCTGGTCCGATTTGAAAAATTCTTTCAGTGTTGGATAGTACATTTATCGAGGAAGGCTATATTATATTTTTTTTAAAATTAGGGATCCTTACTAAAAGTCCAATAATCACGCGGACGAAGTCGCGGGCACTGCTACTATATCATAAAGACCTTTTTGGAGTGAAACTTTTTATGGGAGGGCTTTGAAATTCTGATCCGCAACCTTTTTGTGTGACGAAAAGTGGTGGGGGTAAACACTGCGATGAATAATTAAAATGTTTCCCTGCAATACAAAAGTTTAGCATCTATCGCGTGCATAGTTACACCTGGTTTTTTTTTAATTATATTTGTTTGGGTAATAAACTTTTGGATTTTTTAAAACAATTTCTATTCAAATTTTTTGAGCCGCTAAGAATGAGTCGTGTTCAGTAACGACAAAAAATACAGCCTTTACATCATATAATCAACAAAAACAATTAAAAAACACTGTAAGTCAAATGCGGAAAAGGTTCTAGTTTTAAGGCTGGTTTTGGAACTCGCAGGATCTAAATCTCGTGAGTCCCTATATTGTACGACCAATAATGCACGGCCTGATATTGTACGGCCAATAATTCGCAACCAGTATAGTGTGACATGGCTTTTAATTATCAGGTTGTGCCGTACGGGCCGTACATTATTGCATGAGAAGTAACAACACGGACCGATTTTGTACACTCGATAATACGCAGCCACGAAAACGCAACCAGTGTTTGAATTCAATAAACACGAAATATCAGGTCGGAATTAATATTAGCACGAGCTGATAATGTCCAGCCAATAACGCTTCGCTGGCCGCTGCCGCGGCATGCTCGCTTCGCTTGCTCGGTTAGCGCTTAGTTTTGTCGCAGTTCAAACCAAACCTAACCTAACCAAGACTTGCAGCCACTTTTATAAAGATCACAGAGAAGCAAATGTTTTTAATGTTCTTAGGTTAGAACTTTTTAATAATCTTAATGTTAAAACTATCGTGAGTGACAAATTAGTTGTCCTTCATCAGGATGACGAAGGACAACTAATTTGTCCGAAACAAGTCGACTACAAAGTACCTAAGTCGAAATTTTCGTGTTTTAAGCCGAATATAACATTGAAATATAATTTTTAATAGTCTGTGCCAACTCTTGCTTGCAACTCGCCAAAACAAACGCGGCATCGCATAGAGAGTATGAATTTGTCAATGGTTGGCTTCCAACTATTGGCTATGTAATACTGGCCGTACAATATCGGCACAGATTGATTTTACGCAGCCAGTATTGCACGCACAGTATTGCACAATCAGATATTGTATAGGCATGTACTTGAATTACTGGCTGTACATTATTGGCCGTACATTATCGATACGGACCGATTTTGTACAGGCAATAATTGGCGACCCGGGAATGCACGACCTGGCATTTCGAATCCATGTACATGAATTATCAGGCTGTACAAAATCGTGCCGTGAAATATTGTGTCGTACATTATCGTCTCCCAATCCTTATCATTTTTCGAGATCAATCCCGAAGCATAATAAGAATGACGAGATCTCGCTCGAGATTGACGGGATTGGGTTCTTCTGGTGTAATGAAATTTTAAAGTGCTGGTGCTGCAAAAACTAACACGACTCTTCAAGAGGAACTAAAACAGACTCTGAGAGTTTCTAAAAGTCCTTTTTGCGTGAATCCACGATGTGTTTAGTTAGGGTAGAGTCGCTCATAAAGAAAGAGATGGATCAGTATATAGAGAGGGCATTTCCAGCTGCTGGGTACATAGCTGACATGAGATGCCGTTTATCAGAAAGCCCCCTCAATATTCTTTTTCACCGACTTCCCAAAATAGGAGGAGGTACTCAAGTCGACTGTATTTTTCTTTTGTGTGTGTTATCTCTCCTAACTTCTTTCCACGTGAGCCGATTTCGAATATTTTTTTTTAGTATGAAAAATGTTGCTTTCCCATTGTTCCCATTTAAATTTGATCAAGATCTGATGAGTAGTTCTTGAAATATCGTCAATAATTCCTAATTCGTGGACTTTTATGACGATATTCTCGTTTACCCGATTTCAAAAATTGCCTCATAACTTCTTTCGTTGTGAGCAGATTTTGATGATTATTTTTTTATTTGAAAACTGGTGCTTTTCATGTGGTCCCATTGAAATTTGATTAAGATCTGATCTCTAGTTTTTGAGTTATAGTCAATAATGCGTGTTTAATACATTAAATCTGATCAAGGTCCCAAAGATAAAGCGGTGAAGTCGGTTTTTTTAAGCTTTGCTTGCGTTTAATTATTTATCAAAATCACCCCTCTCTTGATGTCGAGTCGAGATTGCCTTCCCTAGTAGTAACCTAGTTGCGTTATCAGGGTAAATATTGCTTGCGCAATGCATGCCTCGGGCTGTGATTGGCCGAGCTAGTTGAAGGTCTGTCAGTCTCTCCTATGACTAAGTAGATAGCAAACCTGTCGGTATTCTATCGCTTACATTTTGGAGAGTGTGCTTAGGAATTACATGATATAATTCCTACACGCCCTTTTTACCATCAAACAAGACAAACTGTCAACGTCATCTATTTATGGTTCACATATCTCCAGCTCGCTCGAAGCGTTTCGCTTATCATCGGCTAAGCTACGTTTAGCATCCGTACAGCAAAGGAGTGGAACTAATTGCCTGCGTCTGTTTCCTGAATGGTTCAATCTGGGTGTTTTCAAGTCTAGGAAAGCATGTTTCATCTTCGGCCACATCGTCACTTTCCATCAGGTGAGATAGCGGTCAAATGCTTGCCTATCTAGCATTAAAAAAAGATGGCGCTGTTTATTTCGAAGGTCACGGCATCCGTTCGAGCCAAGTGCGTCCTCTATACGAAGCCGCGTGACTCAGCGACTAACTTCAATAAAACAACAAAAGTGTAATTGTGTTTCATTTATTTCCAATTGTCCAAAATAATTTACATTTTTCGAAATAGTTTATAACTATCCTAGAAACTTACACAAGTTTCATGAATTTCTTTATCTAAGATTAATTATTATTCTATTATTACACATTTTAATGGTTTCTCATACAAACAGATATATTGAACTGCCTGCATTATACTGGCTTCTTGGGGTGAGCATTCGCCTTCTAACCAGGTGTATCGGGTTCGATTCCCGGCGGGAACAAGTTTTCTCCTCAAGGAAATTTTGTGTTTCTGGTTCTGGTTGTGATTGTGTGTGATGTGAATGTTTCCAGCACGAGTCATCGAACTTAATGTGGGACTGAGTATGAAAACGTTCCGACATTTAAAAAAAATATTTTGTTACAGGCATCATTATCAACACACTTTGTTCCCACTGCTGGGAGATAATCAAGGCCATAATCTGGCACGCTGGCTAAGTGCGGGTCATCCGATACTTTATACGACAGTTTTATATAAATCACACTAATATTATAAACGCGAAAGATTTAAAAAACAAACGCATTCACACTCACAGTCCCACACACGTTCAAAGACTTGTATCGTAGGTGCCTGAAACACTTACATATCGCACACACAATCACACCCAGAAGCAGAAGCACAAATGTCACTTGGGAAGGAAAATTGTGCTCCTGCCGGGAATCGAACCCATAACCCACGGCGCAGAGGCAGACTTGCCAACTGCGCTAACTGGGTCGTAAAGTTTGTGTGTGTGTGTATGGTAAGTATGTTTGTTTGTTTGTTTTCTCATCACGCCGTAACGGCTAAATCGGCTGAACGGATATGAATTAAATTCGAAATGTACATAGTTTATAACCAGGATTAACACATAGGCTATTTAATTTACGCGAGGAAAGCCGCGGGGAATAACTAGTGTATTTATAAGCCGTAACTTTTATATCATATTTGTATGAAAACACCTTTAATCGGAAAGTAAAAACAGACAATTTAAATATTTAATAAAAATATATATATGCAGTATAATGCATCAGTGTATTTAATTTAAATAAAAATATATATTTCTTATATAAAACATTGTTGAAGCCAAAATTTCCATCATAAAAAAATACTGACGCAGATGAGTAAATAATAAAGAAGATGCGTTATTTCGCGTTCTTGAGAAAACATATAAACCAAGACAATAACATGATATTTTTTTTCTGTCTAGTCTTTATATATATAACTCTTCTGTAAGTGTGTATATGACTGCCAAAATTGCCTGCTCCTCCTAAACGACTGGGCTGATTTTGATAACATTTTTGTGTGTGTTAAGGTAAATTCAATAATGGTTTGATTTACAATTTGATGCGTTAAATAATTATTTTTTATTTACGTGGGCGAAGCCGTGGAGACATCTAGTGTGGTAAATAGTAAAGTCCCAATGATACTTCTAAACTTCAGATGAATATGATCACCCTATCGATCTTACGATAGCATAGGATCTATACATAGGGCTATCGATTTGGTATCGAATATCTGACAAATAAATTTGTGTATGTTCGATATTCTCTGCCTTACTTATAAACGTAGCTAACCGATTCTTTTTAAATTTTTCAAACAATAAAAATAATAGATAAAATCCTATATTTGAGGTACTATATTTGAGGTGAGACAGTAGAGTCTTCTAGAGAAATTGTGTGTACTAGTAATAGTGTAGATAACGCATCTTCGATTATGATTGATTACAGGGGAAAACTATAATTAAGATTTTGTAGTGATATTGTTAATAAAAAAGGTTATTTTCAATGTACATTTTTTCTACATTGAAAATAACCTTTTTTGATGTCCCGTGATTAATACGAGTAATGACTTATATACAAAATATGTACAAGAAAAAAAAAAAGAAATCGTCAAAATATTCTATGTACTAGACGACTATAACATAATGATGAAGTTTAAGTATTATTTTCTTTACAAAGAAATAAAAACAAATAAAAATTTATAATTATTATTTGTTGAAAAATAAACTGAAAATAGGAAATGCAGAATTCGATGAATAATATTTAGGGTATGCGAATATTATAACTTAAATATCCAATACTATTATTTTTTATTTTTTACATTTATTTATATGAAATGACTACAGTATATGATAAACAATCAACAGTTTAAATCTAACGCTGATATTATTCATATCATTAAGACACATTTATTTTCCTATTTCTTTATATATTTTAAAATAAATTATTTCTTTTTTTTATTGCCAAATTAATAAAGATAGCAAAGAAAAATATTAATGTTTTCACTAACATAATTAATAGCATTCTTTTGATATATTTCAAAGGATTCACTGCAAAAATATTGAAGAGGCTGGGAGCGATAAGACATCCCTAGGGAACCCCGGAAGAGGGGGGGAGAAGGGGGGGGGTATATCTCATGTAATATACGGTTATATTTTTATTTCTTCACTATTTACATCTGCTGTGTAGAATTCCCATTCCAGGTATTATTATCATCATCAGGCGCGTCTCCCGGCAGCCGATGAATGTTCCCGCGGCGACGGAGCGTAGAGGGGGGTCGCGGGGGGACGGCGGGTGCAGCGGTAGGGGGGGACGAGGGGGAGGGGCGCACGGCGGGGGGAGGGGCTAGCCTGGTCCGCACCCAGTTGTACAGCTGGAGGGACGGCTCGTAGATCAGAGATGTTAGGAGCTGGGTGATGAAAGCTGGAAAAACGTAAATATTTTATGTTTATGTATTTCAGATTGCATTTAATCATTTTTTTTTTACTCATGTGTTTTTTTTTGGGTCTTTTACCTATTTTAGGATGTCAGCCCCATCATACCCTAATCTTTGTCTTCATCTGAGAAAAATTATATTGTACAGAGAAAGTGCCATTTTAACTGGCAGATTACAGCGATACTCCTGCTTTAAAGCAGCGGGTACAGGGTTCTATTCTCGGCGGGAACATAAGTTTTCGACCAAAGGAAAATTTGTGTTGCTGTTTCTGGTTGTTGTTGTGTGTGATGTGAATGTTTCTGGCACCCACGACACAAGTCATCGGGCTGTGAGTGTTTATGATGTTTATCCTTACTAATAATATTATAAATGCGAAAGTAACTCTGTCTGTCTGTCTGTTACGCTTTCACGCTAAAACTACTGAACCGATTTAAACGAAATTTGGTACACAGATAGTCTAGAGCCCGAGAAAGGACATAGGCTTTTACTTTTTAACCCCGAATTCTGGCTGGTCCCGGACTTACGCGAGCAAAGTGCCGCGGGGCGCAGCTAGTATTCATATAAAAGTTGAATCAGCTGTCACTGAGTTTAAGAGTATTTTTTTTTATGTTGGATGCATTGATAATTTTTTCACATGGTGGAAAGTGTCGATGCGGCCGAAGATGTAACATGCCTAGAAGATAGCTGCTACTCACTTTAGACTTCGAATGTCCCAGTTTATAATTTTTGAGGAATAAAGACGGGGCAATGATTTTCACTTTTTTTTTCAACTTCGTCCCAAGGGGTTATATGTTTCTGGTTCCGAGTGTGATTGTGTGTGTGTGTGTGTGTCGGCACCCCCGACAAAAGTCATCGTACTTAGTGTGAGGCTGCGAGTGTGAAAGCGTTTATGTTAATATAGGTAGTAATAGGGTCCCGTTTTTACCCTTTGGGTACGAAACCCTGAGAAAGAGTCGGTCACAAAAACAAAATCTTAGCGGGTAGTTTCCAAACATGGCAACACTCACAGATAATCGAGAAGGAGGCTTGCACGGGAGGCTGCGAGGCGGTGCGCCGTGGCAACACCAACAGAGCGGCCGACGGCACCAAATGTAGCTGTCGGAGCGTGGCATCTAGTGCAGTCAACTCGCGCCGAGGAAACGCCATCCACAGAGCGAAGTTGGACGACGACAGCTGGAGGAAAGTGCGGGGTGAGCGAAGCGAGAGAAAAAATATATTCTGTCAATTTATAGAAAGAAAAAACGTGCGAAATTATCTTTATTATATCTTCTAGGTTTTCTTTCCATCTGGTGAGAAAGTGGTTCCCTATCTAGCATAAATAATCAAAAACAAAACCGACTTCACCGCACTAGCTTTAAAATAAAAAAATAATCATCAAAATCGGCTCACAACGAAAGAAGTTATGAGGTAACTTTTGAAGTCGGGTAAACGAGAACATCGTCAAAGTAGTCCACAAAATAGGCATTATTGACGATAATTCAAGAACTACTGATCAGATCCTGATCAAATTTAAATGGGACCAATTAGAAAGCAACATCTTTCCAACTAAAAAAAAAAATCGAAATCGGCTCACGTGGAGAGAAAATATGAGGTAACAAAAAAAAATACAGTCGACTTGAGTACCTCCTCCTTTTTTGGGAAGTCGGTAAAAAATCAACCATCTTAAGTTACCTACTTAAGGTACTTAACTCAAAAGAATTTATATCAAATGTGTATATATTTATTTAATAAAATAGCTAACGTAATACAATTTAAACTGGTAAAAATAAAAATTAAAACATTTTAATTTATATTGACATGTTCTTTATGGAAACTCTTACATATATTTTTTGATTTTAATGTTGTAATTGTTATAGTAACATTTTTATTTGTTTTATTGTATTTTTAATATAAATAATTAAATATTTTGACGTGACGTCTTAAAAATCGATGAACATCGGCTGCACGCACGACTTAGCGTCACGTTCCGCCTGAGCGTGCAAGCGAGAGCGCGAAACAAGCGATAGAGAGGCACGATCGGCCAAGCGTTCGTCTTATGACTTAAAATTATCGTCCGTAAACCGACTTTACAGACAACCAATTTTTTTTTAAATATTTTTGTTAGTTATAATTTAGTTTAATGTAATAGTAGAAGTAGGGCACTAATTAACGTATCCTATTGGATGTATTGTTAACTAGCCGTGCCCCGCGGCTTCGCCCGCTATTATCAAGTTAAAAAGTAGCCTATGTGTTAATCCTAGGTATAAGCTATGTACATTCCAAATTTCATCCAAATCCGTTCAGCGGTTAAAGCGTGAAGAGGGAACAAACATACTTACACACATACTTTCGGATTTATAATATTAGTAGGATTGACCAAGAAAAATGATTTTTATTTTGACATGTTTAATACATTATATCAATATAATTTATATTACTTCCATTCAAATATATTGCACAAACATAACTAAAAAAAATAACGCAATTTTGTAACAGATTTAAATTGAACCTTATTCTCGTGCAGTACAGTTGGGACCGATTAAACGATATAATACTACATATTTTTAATTAAGAAATAGCTCATGACTCCCTTTGGCCGCGGGTTCAAATCCCGCCTCAAGTGATAATTTTTCCTCTCAAAATGTATCACTATTGTTCTGCCTAGCATGGTTAATGCTATATAAATACGTCCCCGTAAGACGTTAAATAGGAAAGGATAATTTCGTCGCTTCAGGCAGGGCTTGAGTAGCTCAGCGGTTAGAGCAATAGGGTATGACTCCCTATGTGTTCGGGTTCAATCCCCGCTTTAGAGCCATTTTTTTTCCTTTCTAAATTGATCACTATAGTGTCTGCCTAGCATGGCTAATCCTACTAATATTATAAATCCGAAAGTATGTTTGTTCCCTCTTCACGCTTTAACGGCTGAACGGATTTGAATGAAATTTAGGATGTACATAGATTATACCTAGGATTAACACAAAGGCTACTTTTTAACTTGATAATAGCGGGCGAAGCCGCGGGGCACGGCTAGTGCTATATAAATACAATCAAGAAATATCTCAATCTCGACTGTACAATAAGACGTGTAAACTAATGTCTATGAATGTGTCTAAGCAGACTATGCCGAATTTACGCGACCGAACTTCGGCGTGATAACGCCTGCAATGCTATTTCAATTAGTAGCATTACATTTGCCGAATTTACGTCACGTTTCGGCGTACAACCGAACTTCGATCTTGCGTAAGTTCGGCGGGAACGTATTCTACTATAAAGCAATTATAGCAACACATCATACGCTATTACTGTAAAATGATCCATTGTTTAGACAACACGGAACGACACCACGACAGCGCTCGGCACATTGAATTCACACAACGGTGCGCAACCGAATTTCAGTTGCGTAATTTCCGCACTTATGGTCTGTCATATCAGCTGAATACGTCGGAACGTAAAATCAGCCGCGGAACTTCGGTCACGCTTCTTCGGCGCAGTCTGTTTAGACACTATGAGTATCAATTGTTTTGATAATATGGTACCTGTAAGTTATCAGCGACGTATCTTTGCAGTTGAATGAGAGGACCGTCGGCGTCGAACCCAGCTGTGTGCATCGAACCGTCTGGAAGCTTGAACTGTACGCGAGCCGTGGTAGATACGTCACCGGATGCTGGAAAGTAATTTTTTTTTAACCTTAAGTGTTTTTTTTTTATTTGGCTTTTTAATTTGCATTTAGCCAGTGTCAAGTGATAATATATTAAGTGTATTTCAATATTACAATTTCTAGTCAGAAGTCAAACGAGTCGAGGTCCAGTCATAGTTAAGTCATGCCCTAGTAAAGCGGTAGAACCTTCACTAGAACTTCTATTGGAGTTTTGGAGCGATGTCGAAAATCATGAGATTTGCCTACAATTATGCACGTTTACTAAGTATTAACGGTTAACAATCCACCATTATTACACATTAACACTCGAAGAATCACGTACAATATTATACATGTCGGCCTATATCACAGTACAATATCGACACGGAGTGATTTTACGCAGCCAGTATTGAACGCACAGTATTACACGTTATGATATTTGGAAGCCATATACATAAATTATCTGCTATACATTGTTGGCCGTACATTATCGATACGGACCGATATTTTACAGGCAATACTTGGCGGCCCGGGAACGATCGTTCTGATATTTCGTGTCCGTGTAAATGAAATATCAGCTTGTGTAAGTGTACACAACTGCACACACTGATATTTCATGCACAGTATTGCATATGATGATATATGGAGGCCAGGTACATGAATTATCTGCTATACATTGTTGGCCGTACATTATCGATACGGACCGATATTTTACTTGGCGGCCCGGGAAAGCACTTTCAGATATTACGTGTCCGTGTACATGAATTATCTGCTATACATTGTTGGCCATACATTATCGATACGGACCGATATTTTACAGGCAACTAGCGATCCGCCCCGGCTTCGCCCGGGTGTGATAAATGAAGAACCGCTCGACCGATTTTTTGCAAACTTCACTTAAACCATCTACTAAATAGTCCGAACAAAGCCTAAACATTTGGTTTGGATAGGTGAGCCCGTTCTTGAGTTATAAAATAACAACGAAAAGTGGCATTGATTTTTATATATATAGATAGATAATTGGCGGCACGGAAACGCACGTTATGATATTTGGTGTGCAATTGTGCACTATTGCACACCCTGATATTTCATCTACACAGTATTGCACATGATGATATTTGGAAACCATGTTCATTAATTAACCGCTCTACATTATCGATAGGGACCGATATTTTACAGGCAATAATTGGCGACCCGTGAACACACGTTCTGATATTTGGTGTCCGTGTACATGATATATCAGGATGTGCAATTTGATATTTCATGTACACTTAAAAAGTTTTTAAACATAGGCCGTGAAATATCGGATCGTCCATTATCGTCTCCCATTCAATATGCAACTTACTAGCTTGTTGCGACGTGTGTTGCAA
This sequence comes from Lomographa bimaculata, assembly GCA_948107665.1. NCBI lineage: Eukaryota > Metazoa > Arthropoda > Insecta > Lepidoptera > Geometridae > Lomographa > Lomographa bimaculata. The sequence continues at coordinate 8,886,792 of OX403612.1, read as the reverse complement.
GGGTTGCGGCGCAGGTTGCGTTGTGGGTAGTGGCACATCCCGCGCCTTCCTCTCGGCTCTGTCTATAGCTATCTGTTCCAAGATGCGCTGTCTCGCCAGATTGTTTTCCATCTTCTCACGTTTACGCTCCTCCTAACACAATGCAATACACTTTATTGAAAACTGATACTAATCTTAGGAACTAACTAAACCAGTGGTCAACGAGTGGCGTTTTTTTCTAAAGGTAGAAATATATTTAATTCAGCCGCATCATCACTTTTCATCAGGTGAAATGGTGGTCAAATGCTTGCCTATAACATAAAAAAAAAGTTTTTTTACGTTTTCAAACCCCATACCTCCGTCGTTTTAGAAAAATTCCAAAAACTGAATCGACAATAAAATTCTATATAATTATAGAACCTGCTCACAAAATGTCACGAGAATCGGTTGAGAAATGTGACCTGTAGAGGAGAACAACCGGACATCCGGACGGACGAAAGCAATTTTGCCCAAGCTAAAACGGAGACGCTTCGCTCTCGATCGGTCATTAAATACATCTTAAAAGGATTTCACAATTGAAAGTCTTACCGCGTAATATTTTTTAAAACATTCTTAAGGTACCTAATTGAAATACCTATATAAATGGACTCTGTGGGCCTTATAAATAAGCTCAAAGTCACACAAAGAGCTATGGAAAGGGCTATGCTCGGGGTTTCTCTACGAGATCGAATAAGGAATGAGGAGATCCGTAGATGAAAGAAAGGTTCTCGAATGGAGGCCACGGACTGGCAAGCGCAGTGTCGGAAGGCCGCCTACAAGGTGGACGGACGACATAGTGAAGGTCGCAGGAAGACGCTGGATGCAGGCCGCTAACAACCGTTCTATTTGGAGATCTTTGAGAGAGGCCTATATCCAGCAGTGGACTTCTTGTGGCTGAGATGATGATGATGATAATGATAAATGGAACCCATTTTAACTTTAAATTATATAATTCTGACGCAAAAACGATTTCTTACCATTTATCATTTAACTTAATAATGAGACGTGGCTCTGTCCTATATATTTATCTCTTTTTAATGTATGACGAGCAGTGTTGCCGTATTAGTGACTTTGTCACTAGATCTAGTGAGTTTTCGATGTCTATGGTGACATTTTTTAATGATTTAGTGACAATAATATATATCTGGTGACTTTTAGTGACTTCTTTATGATCAACACAGCATTTATGTAATATTTAACTTGTTAATGCAATCTACACTAAAAGCTTTTTCGAACTAGCCAGAAAAGTTTGAAATTTATGTCAATTTTTTTACCAGTATACGTGACTCAAAAGTCACGGATACTGGCAAAAAAAAACCTATTTAGGCTGTGCACAAAATAGAAGATGCACAGAGAGCCATGGAGCGAGCCATGCTCGGCATTAAACTACAAGATCGAGTCCCTAATACCCAAATTAGACAACGAACAAAAGTTCGAGACGTTGAAAAATTCGTTATGGGACTCAATTGGGCGGGATACATTGCTAGGCGAAGTGACGACAGGTGGAGCAAGGTTATAACAGAGTGGTGGCCAAGAGAAGGCAAACGCAGCGTCGGTCGTCCAGCGGCAAGATGGGTTGACGATATTGTTAGCATTGCGGGTCGAACCTGGACAAGACTAGCACAGGTCCGAGGCGAATGGCAGAATATGAGAGAGGCCTATACCCAGCAGTGGGATCAAAAGGGCTGTGGATGATGATGATGATGATACTGGCAACATGAAATGTTCATATGACTAATCGGGGATTTCCCTATAATTAACGTTCTACGTTACAGTATTTTGTCCAATTATACGCATGATCACACATCTCACTCTATCAGGAGATAAATAACAATAATCTGTGCGAATAACTGTACCAACACAAACCTCTTTTGGTTTAATGGTACTGTACCTATTATAAACTGTATGTAAAATTTTTAGTAAATAAATTAAAAAAAAAAAAAAAATATTGCTATCTCATCTTACAATATTAAGAGTATATAGATGTATGTAGTATATTCACTCGTTTTTTTCTTTTTTTTTCAACTTATTAATTTTTGAACATAAGTAGTGTGTTTGATTAATTAAAATTGATCATAAAAAAACCTCTTATTTTTCATGTTTTCTTTTAATTATACGTAATTTTGTTGATTAAGATCGGATCATATTGATCATATTGTGACTTCTAGTGACTTTTTGTATTTATTTTTTCTTAAAATCTAGAGATATTTTAGTAAAAGTTTTTGAGTTTAGTTTTTCCTAAGGGACAACACTAATGACGAGTAAATAGCTCGTCCCAATTGTTTACACCTCCGGCTAAAACCATGTGAACGTTGAGGCAATCCAGCTCGACAACACAGACTTAGTGAGAAGACTCGAGAGAACAAAACCTTTTGAGTTGGTGTAGTGATGTGACAGTGTAATATAGTGATTAAACGTTGAGGCAATCCAGCTCGACAACACAGACTTAGTGAGAAGACTCGAGAGAACTAAACCTTTCGAGTTAGTGTAGTGATGCGACAGTGTATTATAGTGAGTGCTATTAACAAAGAACACAAGAACAAAGTGTCTTCCTAATAGAGGCAGTAAGAAAATTGTTATTGGACACATTCTTGGTATACTATATTATTATTATTATTATTGGACTCGGCAGTTTAGGTCAAAAATAAATTACTTATTAGTCTTAAGAGGCCGGGGAGTCTGTGAAACGAGTCTATGGCTGTCTCTGTTTAACTGGCAAACTGTGCCCATGCTTGATGCGATAGCACTACCGACCGAACAAATTAAGATAGATGCCGTAATACCAAAAATTATGAATGAAAATGTAATGTTTAGCCATTGTTTTTTGCATTAATAGAAAATTTTAATGATAATCTATGTTCCTGTTGTAATGACAAAAGAAATGTGTTAGTTTTTAATGCAAAACGAATAAGTTGAACATGCGACATTTACGTCGTAATAATGTGTGAAAATCAGTTGGTTTATATTTAGTTTTAGGTAATTATTTTGGAATAAAAACTATCCAGGAACCTGGATTAGTATGTTATTAATCAGAATAACAGAAGAGTATGGTGATAATATGCTTGAATTATAAATAATTTCGGTATTACAATTGTATGGGCAAATCAAGCACCGGAGGCCCCTTAAGGCTCTCGTAATTCCAAAGTGGTAAAAAAAAAAAAAAAACCGGCTAAAATAATTTTGGATATTGCCTTAACTCCACCCACCTGTATATGCTTTAGTTCCTGATCAGCTTGCCACCTCTTAAGTTCAGCGACTCCTTGTCCCGTGTTACGTCTTTCTAGCTCTTTTTCTTTCTCCAACTGCAAATTAAATAAAAATTTAATTAAAATCATTTATTTCAGGTAAGACCCATACATTTTACATTATCTAGTGTACACATTAATAAATATAATAATAATAAAAAACAAATGACAAATTATAAGTTCTAATTAAATAATAAATTTAATGTCAAATAAAAAAATATATACTAAAACAATTAAACTATTGATGTCAGATTTTGTTGTCTTAAACATCCTACTAATATTATAAATCCGAAAGTTTGTGTGTAAATGTGTAAGTATGTTTGTTCCCTCTTCACGCTTTAACAGCTGAACGGATTTGGATGAAATTAGGAATGTACATAAATTATACCTAGGATTAACACATAGGCTACTTTGTAACTTGATAATAGCGGGCGAAGCCGCGGGGCACGGCTAGTATTATATAAGTCAAAATTAAGTTATAGTCCTAAAATCTAAGTTATCAATCAGTATAATCAATATAATATTTTTTATGCTACATAGGCAAGCATTCGATCGCTCTCACCTCTCAAATCTCACCTGATGGAAAGTGACGATGCTGCCGAAGATGGAACATGCTGATGAGAAGGTACCTATTCACTCTAGACTTTAAGTCACCTAGATTGTACCTTTCAGGGAACTAAGGTAACGCACATTCCATTTATTACAAACTAGCGATTCGCCGCGGCTTCGCCCGGGTCCAATTTCCGATGGATTAAAAAGATGTTACATACAAACTTTGCCCTGACAACTATCAACACAAAATAAAAAGAATCAGCCAAATCGGTCGAGCCGTTCACGAGTTTTAGTGAGACTTAAAAACGTTAATTGATAGATAAATTAATAAATAATAGATAAACAACTATTTTGTTGTTTTCCGACTTCCCAAAAAAGAAGGAGTCACACACACATAAAAAAAAATACAGTCGACTTGAGTACCTCCTCCTTTTTTGGGAAGTCGGTAAAAAACCAAAATATAAGCAGTGAAGTCGGTTTTTTAAGCTTTGCTTGCGTTTGAACTATAGACATCAATGACGGCCGCAACTTTTTTAAAATAAAAACCGGCCAAGTGCGAGTCGGACTCGCGCACGAAGGGTTCCGTACCATCATCTATAAAAAATCAAGTCGGTTGTATGGGAGCCCCCCTTAAATATTTATTTAATTTTATTTTTAGTATTTGTTGTTATAGCGGCAATAGAAATACATCATCTGTGAATATTTCAACTGTCTAGCTATCATCGTTCTTGAGATACAGCCTGGTGACAGACGGACGTACGGACGGACGGACAGCGAAGTCTCAGTAATAGGGTCCCGTTTTTACCCTTTGGGTTAACCCTAAAAAATGTGCTAAGTTTAGCCATCGGCTTTTACAATCGTACCTCCTTTTCTTTCGCGGCTTTCTCCCTCCTTCTCGCTTCTATGAGTTCCTTGGCTCTGTCCATCTTTTCTTCGATACTACCCGCAGAATTAGAAGCCTCTAAGTCTACGTCGGGGGTTGGTTCCGTGGTCTGAAATAAACATCAAAGTTACAAATGGGTTCGATTCCCGGCAGGAGCACAATTGCTGAACTGCATTTGCTTAGTTGCGCGCGTTCACATTCTAAGCAGGGGTACCGGGATCGATTCCCGGCGGGAATACAAAGTTTCTCCCCAAGGGACATTTGTGTTTCTGGTTTTGGGTGTGATTGTGTGTGCGATGTGTGTTTCCGAAACGCACGATGCAAATCTTTAAAATTAGTGTGGGGTTGTGAGTGTGAAAGCGTTTATCATGATGAAAGCGTGTTTTTATTTATGCTTGATAGGCAAGCATTTGATCACTAACTCACCTGATGGAAAGTGAAGATGCGGCCGAAGATGTAGCATGTCTGCCTAGAAGATACCTTTTCTCTCTTGATTTGAAGACTGCCAGATTATACCGTTCGAGGAACAAAGACGCGGGCAATGAGTTCCACTCCTTCGCAGTACGGATGATAAACGTAGAAGCGAAACGCTTCGAGCAAAACGAAGGTATGGTAAGGTTTAGGCTGTGTGTTATCTCTAAGTCAGTCAGTCAGTGAATTAGTGTGTCAGGACAAAGATTCTAATAGTATTAGATTTGAGATAGTCATATTTGAGCCCTATGGTAAGTGACGTTGCGATCGACGAAGATCTCAATCATAAAAGGGTGTAGAAAATTTTTTGAGGCACTAATAACAACTTACGACAATGGCAGTTTGTACGACAGTGGTGGGTCGTGCGACTGTTGGCTGACCACTAGTGGAGGCGGCCGGGTCGTCCCTCGGCACTCTCACACACACATCCCCGTCGCAAACTACCTTGTAACCATCCTCTGGCGGCTTGGTGTCTTCTTTCTTTGCTATTTTCGCTGGAGGCGCCGATGGCTCTGTGAACAAATACAACAAGCATTTTTAAAAGCTTTTATTTAACTTGCAATGTATGTATGTATGTATGTTTGTTCGGGTGGAGTCTTGCAACTCAATTTTGAAGCGGATATCTTCAAGCGATTGAGCTAAAATTTTGTATTCACTTTTAGTATGGATGACAATGCAACGTCATTCAAATTCCAACATGGCGGAACACCCAAAATGGCGGACAAGTTATTTTTAATGCACTCCCACAATATGGGTATAAAATGAGAGGCTTGCCGAATAATTTGAAAAATAAAGTGACGTCAAAATCCAATATGGCAGATTTATAGAAGCTTGTTTTTTTAAAAAGTTTTTAACATATAACATTTTTAACGTTTGCTCGATGGCTTATCGAGCAAACGTTTTAAAGCACAGATGAGTTTGTAAAAATGAAATAATTTTATACATTGACATAAATTATATTGACATGTTCTTTATGGAAATTATAATATATTTTTTAAATTTTTATTTCGTAATTGGAACGAAAGTTCCTTATCGCGCGTTTCAAAAGGGGGCTAGACGGAAAAAAATAATACCAAAAGTTGTAGACACTTTTTGCTATAGTTGTAAGCCAATACCACGTTCTCGTCCGATCACCGAAGTTACTTGGAGTAGGTACTTGGATGGGTGGCCGCCTGGGAACAGCGTGATGTTGGTTTTTGTTTGTTTCTTTTAATTTTGGAACGAAAGTTCCTTATCGCGCGTTGCGAAAAGGTGCTAGACGGAAATTGAACTTCGTTCCAGCCGGGTGACCCTTGACACCTCTCAAGTTTTTTTATCATTTTGACATTTTTCATTTTATCCTTGTATTTTTAATTAAGAATCTCATTTTAGACCTTACAATATGACGTGTAAATAAATGTTTATGAATCAATTAGTATTTGAGTGTTTGAGAATTTATTTCGATAGCTTAAGAGGCCTGTGGAGGTTGATTTGCCCATACAATCGTAATACCAAAATTATTTATAATTCAAGCATATTATCACCATACTGTGCTGTTATTCAGATTAAAAACATATTAATCTACGTTCCTGGATAGTTTTTATTTCAAAATAATTACCTAAAACGAAATATAAACCTATTGATTTTTACACATTATTACGACATAAATGTCGCATATTTAATTATTCGTTTTGTATAAAAAACTAACACATTTCTTTTGTCATTACAACAGGAACATAGATTATCAATTCAAGGTACTATTAATGCAAAAAACAATGGCTAAACATTACATTTTCATTCATAATTTTTGGTATTACGGCACCTATCATAATTTGTTCGGTCGGTAGTGCTATCGCATCAAGCATGGGCACAGTTTGCCAGTTAAACAGAGACAGCCATAGACTTGTTTCACAGACTCCCCGGCCTCTTAAGTGTAAGCCACCCTGGGAATTAAGTGAAACGAATTAAAATACAAAATGATATAGCAAAAATATGGGATTATTATATAATACTAGCTGCGCCCCGCGGTTTCACCCGCGTTGATAATGATGAAAAGTGATGATGATGAAAAATAGATGTTGGCCGATTCTCATAGATATCGGATAAGCACAAAAAATTATAAAATATATGGGATTATTATATAATATTGACGTAGTGCGTGCAAAGCGTCTCTGTTTCAGCTTGAGCAAAAATGTATGTCCGGTTGTTCTCCTCTACTGGTTTCAACTTATTCTTGGCTGTAATTATTAATTTGAAATGAGTGCTCTCTTTCATATACTTCTTTTTATAAGTTTAAACAAGCAATTAGGGTTTTAAACGTATTTTAAACACTAAGTCTGTATAGTTTTTAGGATATCATTTACACTGAAACTGTACTAATATAATTATGTAATAAGGAAAAGAAAAAAAAATTATGCGAATCTGGCAGTCATCTTTGACGAGTGCCTCTTTGGGGCCCGTGTGAATAAATGATTTTGAATTTAAATTTTACACATGAAGACTATCAGATTATATCTTCAACGGATCTTCAAGGACGCAGGCAATGAGTTCCACTCCTCCGCAGTACGGACAATAAACGTAGAAGCGAAACGATTCAAGCGAACTAGCCTTAAGCCTTTCTATGCAGAACTGAAGCACAACAACAAAGATCAAAATCGTTTATTCACATGGGCCCCAAAGAGGCACTCATGAAAGTTAATGACTCCTCTGCCAGATTCGTCAAAATTGCAGCCATCTCGAAAAAACCTAGAAAGAAACTCGGCGGCGCATTTTTTTTTTAACCTACCTTCAGCTTTCGCCGTTATAGCCGTGGACGCGGCTTGGTCTTTGATCTCATTAGACACAGACGCCGCCGCCTCTGATTGCAACAGACTCGCGGTCTGCTCCTTGACGCTGGTCGATGGGGTGGATAACTGCTGGGTGACAGGTTTCTCTTTGTCTAGGGTAAAAAGAAAAAAAAGTAAAAAAAAAAAAAACACTTGTAACGTAAACGCTTTCACACTCACAGCCCCACACTAAGGTCGATGACTTGTGTCGTGGGTGCCGGAAACATTCACATCACATACACAATCACAACCAGAACCACAAGTTGTGTAAAGAAAGAAAGAAAGAACAAAAAGGTGAAAGAACAGAGCCTAAAATTAATGATAAATGGAACAGACATACCGGTAGAATCAGAAGCGAGGAATTTAGGCCTAATAATAGACACAGAAATGCGGTTTGTTAAACATATTAATGAAAAAATTAAAAACGCGTTTTATAAAATTAAAGTCCTGTATAATATTAGAAAATACATTTCGGAAGAAGTAAGAATGACGTTATGCGACCTATTAGTTCTTTCTCCTTTTAGTTATTGTTGTGCTGTGTACGGTCCTAGGCTATGGGCTAAGACGGAGAAAGCAATCCAACGAGTTCAGAATGCATGTGTTCGCTTCTGCTATAATATACCAAGGAGGGAACACATTACTCCTCACCTAGTAAAAAAGGGCATTTTAAATATGGCATTTAGACGACAGCTTCATTTAGCCTGTATAACTAAAAAGGTCCTCTATAATAAAAAACCGGAATATCTGTTCGAAAAATTTACTACCTTTAATGACCTTCATCAATTAAATACACGCTCTAAATTAAAACTTATTCTAGCCATCCCCCAACACAAAACTGCCGGGTTTAAAGGTTGTTTCAAGTATCGTGCCACAAAGATATGGAACGACCTTCCACCCCCTATGAAAAAAATGTCTAGTGGGAAAGTGTTTAAAATTAAATATAAACTTATATTGCTTAAACAACAGACGCATAACTTTGAGATAACTTTTAAAAATTCTACCGCGATACCAGTGAGATAGATAATGATATAGAGACAACTTACATAAATGCACACACAAATACACCCACACACACCAACACACACACACACACACACACACACACTCAACACATACACTCACACACTTTTAACTTAACCTAAAACCCGTGACCTACTTACTTATGTATAATTTTAAATTGTTTATCTAATAATGTACTACACCGATTAATATTATAATTCTGTCAATCTAATTTATTAATTAACATTATGTTTTTTACCTCGCTATATCACAATTTTTTTTCTATTCCGGTATATACATCTAAGGCCGAGGATCGGGGTAAATTGTAAACCAGCACTGTATGCTCATGTAAATGAACACGCAGTACAAAGCTGAATTTACTCCGATTGCTCTATAAAAAGTATATAGTTAAGAATTTTAGTTTAATTTAATGTATTTTTTATAGTAGCAATAAATATATTTCTTTCTTTCTTTCTTTCTTTACAAGTTTCCCTTGAGGAGAAAACTTTTGTCCCCGTCGGGAATCGAACCCGATACCGATGCTGAGAAGGCGAACGCTCGCCCAACTTAGCCAAAGGGTAGTTTGTGGATAATTTCTTTAATTATCAATGTGAGAAGTACAAATAACAATAATTATAATACTTTATATTTTTATTTATCACTAGCAATGCCCGCGACTCCGTCCGCGTGATTATTGGACTTAATAGTAAGGATCCCTAATTTTATTGAAAATATAATATAGCCTACAGCCTTCCTCGATAAATGTACTATCCGAAACTGAAAGAATTTTTCAAATCGGACCAGCGGTTCCTGAGATTAGCGCGTTCAAACAAACAAACAAACTCTTCAGCTTTATAATATTAGTATAGAAGTATAGATATACGTTTCGGCAATGTTCCCAAAATGATGGCGTTGCCCCGCTGCATCCGTGTGGATTGGTTTTAAAACTTGATTCACACTCACAGTCCCAATCTAAGTTTAAAGACTTATATTGTGCTGAAAACATTTATAAAAAATCACAACTAGATGGCGCTATTCGAAATTATTTAACCAGTGCAAGAGATTGTGTAAGTTACTTACGATGTTCAGCGAGAATTATTTCAATCTAAGAGGATGAGAATAGTATAACATTAATATAGGATGTTATACTACTATAATAATAAAAATAATATTAGTAACTAGATGGCGCTGGCCTGGCAAATTAAACCAACGCGAGTGAAAGTGTAATTCTGTCAAATCCAAAGCCTACACTCATCTGACAATAATTAAACGCAAGCAAAGCTTAAAATAACCGATTCCACCGCTTTATTTTTGGAACCTTGATCAGTTTTAATGTATTAAACATGATTTATTGACTACTAGCTGTACCCCGCGGTTTTACCCGCGTAAGTTCCGGACCCGCGGGAATTCCGGGATAAACAGAAGCCTATTCCTTCTTGCCTATTCTTTCCCAAACTCTGGACTATCTGTGTACCAAATTTCATTTAAATCGGTTCAGTAGTTTTGGCGTGAAAGCGTAACAGACAGACAGAGTTACTTTTGCATTTATAATATTTAGTAAGGATAACTCAAAAACTAGAGATCAGATCTTGATCAATTTTCAATGGGACCACATGAAAAGCACCAGCTTTCAAATAAAAAAATAATCATCAAAATCGGCTCACAACGAAAGAAGTTAGGAGGTAACTTTTGAAGTTGGTAAAACATCGTCAAATTAGTCCACAAAATAGGCATTATTGAGGATATTTCAAGAACTACTGATCAGATCTTGATCAAATTTAAATGGGACCAAGCAACAGTTTCAAACTAAAAAAAAGTTTCGAAATCGGCTCACGTGGATAGAAGTTATGAGTTAACAAACAAAAAAAAAATAATAATAATACAGTCGACTTGAGTACCTCTTCCTTTTTTGGGAAAATAGCGCAATAAAGAAAAAAGTTCTAGAATCACAACTAGATGGCGCTGTCCATATTTATTTAACCAACGCGAGAAATAGTGTTAGCTACTCACGATGTTCAGCGAGGATCCTGTCGATCCTCGAGGCGAGGTTTTCAGGTTGCACTCCCGCGCACACCACTTCCAGAGGTGTTCCGTTGCGGCCGATGAAGAATAGCGACGGCACTGGTACAAATTGGTCTATGGTAGGGTTGAGGAACTTATAGCATTATTGTAGACGAGCTTCTGTCTGTTACTTCATCCGCGTAAGATAAAAAGTCCCAACTCATGTATCAACCGAGGCAACAAAATCTGTATGCCAAATAACTTACGCACTATTAAGGGGGACTATACGGTTTTTCCGGCGGCGCACAGTGGGCTGAAAATCGAGTTTCATAGACATAGACATCTTTTATTATAAACATTTTTTTTCTTGTTGTAAACCAACATAGAGCCTTATCAGTAGCCCTTACTATATCATATTTATGCACCTTACACGATTATGACGCAGTTATGATTTTTCGAAATAAAATTTGTATGAAGAAAAACATGAAAATCTATATTTTTCGGCTTATGTGCGAGTGCCCGTTATTTCCTCTGGTATGATTAATGTACTTATTTTTTACTATTTTTTGACATATTGCACATACCGGGCACGCGATGGACTCCAGGTAAAAATTACGTTTATTTTTTGTATTTTAATTTTAATAGAAAATGCATATTATTTACAAGTTATCAAACACAATAATTAATTTTAAATAAACACAAATTATATACAAGTCACAAAGTTTCAATAAAACAATTAAACAATATTAAAAAGATACATCCATATCAGAATGTGTCTCTGAATCTGTGTCTTCTGGGCCAATGTTACTTACATCTAAAAATTCTGTCTCTAGGTCTACATTCACAGATAAAAGACCTAAAGCTTCGGAACTTAATTTTTTTTTCGATGCTGCATTGAGTACAGGTCTTGTGGAAGAAATATAGGGGTCTGATGAGAGAAGCAGCATATTTAAAATATCCTGATTATTATGGATTCTGCTAGTCTTCCGAGCATGAAACTCCCTGTACTTGCGAAAGTCTTTGTTTCTAGCCTCTGAGGCTTCTTCCGATAGTTTACCTATAGGTACAATCGCTACATTGGCTATGTCAGCACCGTGTATAAGAATCTTATGCACGGTTGCTGACATGTAGTACCAATTGTACAGTTCGGTGTACTTCTCCGCAGTCTTGCGAGTGTATTCCTTGAATTTTTCCGTGTTTATAGTTTCACCTGATGATATGACTTGCAGTATGACTGCAAACCTGCGTATAAGATCTTCATCTAGCCCAGTGATTGCAGCGGTTTTTTCAGGGAACTCGAAAAACTTTCTTGCCGTGTTTCCATCATTGGTTGTTCCCGATCCTTGCTTAACTACATCAATTAATAAACCTGCTTCTTTTCTGAACTTGGTTTGGATTTCCTTTTTCTTTGACTCCAAGATGAGTTTATTTTCTTCTCTTACAGACCATATTTTTAAATCTTGTCTGTATGCTATGTGCAACAAACATTCCATGCAGTTTATGCGAGCGTGCAATGAAGATATGCCGAACTTGTATAGCTCGGTTGCAACTTCTTTTCTCATGAATGCTTCCAAATTATTCATTTGAGAAGGTTTTGCCAAGCACAAGTAGCACGTTTCAGGTGAGGTCGCTTCTGAAAGATAGGTGCATACCTTCCCATCTATCATGGTCATTACAAGATTGTGAGTAATTTGGTTTGCATCGCATTCGGTATTTCTCAGGGATCGTATTTCTTCTTCCATTGAAGACAACTGTTCTTGTACAATCAATTTAGACTCTTTTATGAAGAGGAACTGTACAGGACGACAATATAACGCCGAACAGGGTTTTGTATTTTCCCATATGACCTCATTTCCAGCAGTAAGTTTTAGCGGGACCAAAGTGGTCATGAAAATGGATTCGTCACTTTTTCCTTCTCCTTCGAAACTTTGTTTGTATGTGCTCTGACTTGAGGCACCATCAAATCCCCATTTTGATATTAGAGTCATGGATTGGTACGCAATTTTTTCAGGTAAACTTTTTATTATTCTTGTAACAGTTTTGTCAAGTAGTGCTTGCAGAGCTACTTTGGCCATTGTATCAGTAATAGTGATTGAATCCTTCGGAGGATAGCAATCCATCTTAGCTTGCTGGACTTTGTAATATGATGGATACAAATTTTGAATGCCTTCTTGAAGGGTAGATTCTCTTAATTTAATATATTGCCACTTTGATAAGTTAAGTGACAATAATAAGCCAAGCGCTTTGTTAGGGGTGAAAGAACACTTATTCTTTTCTTTCGCTTGTTGTACAATATTTTCCGCATCTTTCGGGTTGTTTATAAGATGATCTATGGCTGTTGCCAAAATATCGTTGCCTTCATGTTTTAACTTAGCTAGTAATGCATAGGCGATTTCAGAACTTTCTCGGTCTTTATAATGAAGATTTTCAATCCTTCGAAACTTTTGTTTCGTTCCAAGGTCTGTGAAAGGTTTGCACGGAGTTGGAGCTATTTTATTCGATGTGCTAACAGATGTACTTGTAGAGGGTGAAATAAATTCACCGGCTTCACTTATCTCTTGAACTTCAGGACATAACTCTTGCGGTCCTATATTTTCACGCACACAAGTTGGCCACTCGATGTCCTGTTCCAACCAATTTGCATAGTCTTTTAAAAGTCTCTGTGTTACATTTCGCAGTTTTCCATCTTTTTATCAAAGACTGACTAAATCTTCGACAGAATTCTTGAAGTGTGTCTCTATCTTCTTCAGACAAACTCAAACTCAATTGAGAATTAACACTTTCTGACAGTCTTAAATAGTTCCCAAGCTTGACAGACTGTTTCAGAATCACAAATAGATCCAGATTGGTTTTCAAACTATATTTTTCCATTTTTAACTAACCCTTTTCGAAATTTCGCACACCTTACACGCAGGGAAGTTATAATTTAACTAAATAAATATTTAGTATCATCCTAATTTATACTAACTTCGTACAGGCTACCGACCATAAAACAACACAATGACAAGTGATAAGTAGGTAAGTACCTAAAACATCTTTTTAAAAGATAATGACTACAATAAACCAAAATAAAGCACGTGTGTTTAAAGGTACCGACTCATTTTTAAATGATTTTTAGAATACAATCAATAATCAATAGTGACGGTTTAGCAGATAGTTAAAGATTAGAAGTAATTTTAATATATTTTTTTACCTTCGCCTTAAATTTTGTAACAATGACAATGTCGAGTATCTTAATGACCGTACAATGGGTCATTAACAAATGAATACATAACAAGTATCAACATTAATGGCTAAGTATCGTAAAACCATCATAAAATAAGGGATTAAAAGATAAATTCTAAGCTTGGTAACTGAATACAGCATTAAAACTGTAACAATAGTTAGGTGAGTGTCGAATTATTATTATTGGGGCTTAATGCACTTTAAACAATGACTAAAATGCGGAATATTTTTATTTATATATATATATATTTTTCACCTGAAGTCCATCGCGTGCCCGATGTGTGCAATATGTCAAAAGATGGTAAAAAATAAGTACATTAATCATACCAGAGGAAATAACGGGCACTCGCACGGAAGCCGAAAAATATCGATTTTCATGTTTTTCTACATACAAATTTTATTTCGAAAAATCATTACTGCGTCATAATCGTGTGAGGTGCATTAATATGATATAGTTAGGGCTACTGATAAGGCTCTATGTTGGTTTACAACAAGAAAAAAAATATTTATAATTAAAGATGTCTATGTCTATGAAACTCGATTTTCAGCCCACTGTGCGGCGCCGCGATTTGAGCATCGTACCTATTTAAACTTTGCCCTAGCGGTAGCCTAAATTACAAACCAACATTAACCGAAGTCTTTCTTCTTTTAATCACGACTCAGTTGGACTGGTCTCTGCCCTCTGCACCGTGTTCGATTCCCGGCAGGAGCAAAAATTCCTCCCCTAAGGATATTTATGTGCTTCTTGGTTCTGGGTGTATTGTGTGTGTGATGTGAATGTTTCCGGCACCCACGATACAAATCTTTGAACTTAGTGTGGGGTTGTGCATGAATTTAAGATAAAAACGATTTTCGAGTATCAATGGCCTCGATTCTGATGTACACTCACTAAATAAAATTTAAACTATCCCGGTCTCTTACAAAATAAAACACAAGACAGAGATAGCATGCATTTTAGTGCTGTCACGCTAGTTTATAAATTAAAATATGAACAGCAGAAGCAGCAAGGCGCTTGTTTTTAGTTAACACCAATACAACACATACTCGACTAAGCTTGCATAGACATCAAGTTCTAACTAACTTGACAGCACAGCAGTATGCTATCTCTGTCTTGTGTTCCTATTTTGTAAAAGACAGGAATAGTTTAAATTTAATTTAGTGTGTGACATCAGAATCGAGGGCAATATCTAGAAAACTAAACTATACATAAAAAAAAAAACTTATCATGGTATTTTGTCTAAGCGTTTTGCTGCTACGTTTATCATCCATACAGCGAGGAAGTGGAACTCATTGCCTACGACTTTGTTTCCCGAACGGTACAATCTTAGTGTCTTCAAGTCTAGAGTGAATAGGTATCTTCTAGGCCAGCATATCACATCTTCGGCTGCATCTTCACTTTCCATCAGGTGAGATAGTGGCCAAATGCTTGCCAATCTATCACAAAAAAAAAGTCTCAAATCGCGGCACCGAAGGAACCGTAGTCGTGCTCTATTAAGCAAATCTTCTATTCTTTAACATCTTAGACATTTAGGTATAGTGGTACGAGGCCAGGCGAGCCTATATCGATCCGGGGCCAGGATGATGATAGCTTCAACCCTTACCATTTGACATTAACCATTTCATCAATGTAAAAGGATACAAATCTGCGCAAAGTGTGTGTAGTTGACAGTTCCACTCTTCAGTTTGACAGCTAGGAAGTTGCCCTGATTTGACAGGCGTGAGACAACCACTGAATCGTCTATGGTAGCCGCCATCTCTGTTGACAGGTCATTATCGCCTGGAATTTAAAAAATAATACTATTACACTTATATTATAAATTCGAATGTTGAGTGTGTGTAAACGTGTAAGTCTCGGTCAGTTGCAGAGCCTCAGTCATCGACGTAAGATAGCTAGCCTATCGGTGTTCTATCACTACTTCTAGTGTGCACTCGAATTACACCAGTTGATTCCCCCTAGCTCTTTCTATAATCGGACCACAAGACGAACAAACCAACGTCATCCATATATGGTTGACATACCTCATATCCGCTCGAAGCATAGCTTCTATATTTATTATCCATACAGAAGTGGAACTCACTGCCTGCGTCCTTGTTCCCCAAAAACAGTATAATCTGGGAGTCTTCAAGCTTAGAGTGAATAGGTATCTTTTAGGTAAGCATGCTTCATCTTCATCCACATCGTCACTTTCCATCAGGTGAGATAGCGGCCAAATGCTTACTTATCTGTCATAAAAGAAGAAAAAAAACACTGAACATAGCTAAGGACACTCTCCATTAAGGTGAAGTAGGCTCCAAATTGGACGATTCATCCTCACGAATATTAAAGATTTGACCTTTAAAAACGGTTGATGAACAGAATTTTTTATGTGTAATAAATGTTCACAAAATATTTTATTCGGATATGTTCAGCGATACACAATTGAATAAATTTGGCTCGATAAAAAAAAAATTACTTTACTAAAAACACCAAATTTCCCGTTCCCGTCAGTGGAATTAATCAACTTTATTCTGTTTCTATAAAAGATATTTTTTACAAAAAATATTGGGTGTAATCCCAACAAACATTCAAACCTCATTGTGAACTCAAATTTTTTGTAAAATGGTAAGATTAATTTTAAAAAATATATGAAACGCGCACGCTGACTATGCAGGCAATTCTACAAGGCTACAGTTTGGCTCCAGTCTGCCAACTCCATACCAAGTTGCCTTAAGCCAACTTTCTACCAAAAAAATATCTAAATCAATCCAGCTATAAGGGAGCTACTACGACACACATACACACACATTGTCAAATTAATAACAGATCACTCTTATTGCGTCAGGGGTTAATGAAAACGATAAAAAAATCTGTTGGAGGGATTTTAACAAAATTCACGCGAATGCATTACTTTTTATTACGTTCAGTAAGACGAGTCATAATGACTACTACACACTTATAGCAACTATAAATAGTGAAAATATATAAATAGTGAATGCAATACACCTGTGCTGAATTGATGACGTCAGTTTTCAGAATCTCAATTTGAGTATTACTCAAGTACATTATGAGTCATTTATTGTCATGTTTTAAAATATACTTGCTGACGACTTGTTTTGCTACACAATATGTAGTTTCATTGGTTTTTTTTTCAATTGCTTAATGAATCTTGTCTTTTCGCAAAAAGGGCCGACATACGGCCTAGTTGCGGAAAACAGCCCGCGCACCAAGCACCAAGTGAATCTTGTCTTACAATCACACTAACATTATAAAGGCGAATGTGTGTTCGTTACTTATTCACTCTCAAACGGCTGGACCAATTTTCAACCAACTTCAAAAAAGGAGGTTCTCAATTCGACTGTGGGTTTTCTTTTTATGTATGTTACGCGATATCTCCGCACATTATGAATCAATTTTGATGGTTTTTTTTTTGTTTGGTAGAGTATACTTCAGAATGGGCCCCATATGGTGCAAAAAATAAGGAAGGAGCAGAATGTGAAATGTCCTCAACAGAGCTAAACTTCTCAGTATCCCAACCTTTAAAAAATCAACCACAGTTATGCAAACATAAGCCTCGGGACTTTTGCTGGCTGCAATGAAGATATCGCATAAAGAGAAAGAGTTATTAGTTATATTGATCAGTCGTTAGATTTAATAACAGATTTTTTATGTTTGTAAGAAAGAAAAGCAAGGAGCTTGCCTGATGGTAAGCGACACACCTGTAAGCATCTGTTAGCTAACATAATGCTACTTGGGACTCTGTAAACAATCTCTTATCTCTTATATATATAAAAATGAATTGCTGTTCGTTAGTCTCGCTGAAACTCGAGAATGGCTAAACCGATTTGGTTAATTTTGATCTTGAAATATTTGTGGAAGTTCAGGGAAGGTTTAAAAGGTGAGAAAATATAAAGAAATTGCAATAAAATTAGTAAAAAGTAGTATTTTATTTTCCGATACAAACTGTTCGTACCTGTCAAACAGGAGATGTTTCTGAATATTTGACCACAGACAATTGGCGGTATGAAGTTCGCCGGGTCAACTAGTCTATAAATAAAAATATGGAAATACCTACTGACGCTAATATCTAAAATCTGCTGTTTTTTTTTTTCGGTTTTTGATATTTTTTATTTTTCTAACAGCGTTTTTACTCTTATACATGCTAGAGGTAGATTTGTGGTACAGCTATTATATATCATGTGAATGAACATATGTTACTATTTATCCCGAAGCTGCGAGACAGCTAGCCTGCTAAACTAAATCACGAACGTGTAAATAAACAATCAAGTATAATAGTCATTGCATAATTTGATGCCGTGTTGTCGCTTTTTGTAGGTCATATACAGAATAACAATACACATTGAATAAAATTAGCTTACACTTTACAAGTGAATTTTAATGAAAAATACTAACGTAAGACTCGTATTACTATACGTATTACTTTCAATTGTCGAGTAATATACTTAAATTAATTTAAAAAACTTAATTAGCGCCGTACCTTCCACAAAAACGACGAAAATTGCATTTTTTTGCTTCGACAATGTAACCGCTTCTGCGATACTCCCGCCGTACCAATGCATGATGAAAGCACGGAAAACACAGACTTCTAGAAAAGTTATAAACTATTTCTCCGTTTTTCGCTAATAAATTGTGATTTTTACTGGTTTTATTGTCTTTTTTGTAAAAATTTGTACAATTACACCGACATGACACAACAGATTTTGACAGCTGACGTGTTTTTGTTTCGTTTCTTGTCAGAAAGGTGTGTTTCAATTTTTAAAAAATATTAATTTTATTTATCTATAAGCATTTCAAGAACATTGATGGTTGGTATTGAAAATAATATCAGGCAGGTTTTTTTTCAATTTAGATTATAAACAATTTAAATTATGCATCACATCATACATTCCAGAATACAAGTATAAATATTAAATTTTTAGTCCAGTTGCCGATTTCCTAAGCCATCGTAAACAAAAGTTTCAAAATACATTAACATTATATATTAGCAAAATAAAAAATAATCATGTTTTGGAGTGCAGCCTACATGAATAAGCCCACCAAATTAAATCACCCTCAATTTTCATTTATATTCACGAAAATTATACACTTTTCTATGTTACTGAGTAGCATTCTAATTTTTATTATTTGTCTATGGTTAAAATCCATGTGACCTTGTAAATTGCTAGGCGATAACAGATGGCAGGCAAATCTTCTCTCGCAATAAATATAGTACTACTACTCGATACTAGATGTCCCATATAAGCTTTTTTTATACGATCAACTTTAAAACATTAATTACCTATCTTAGCTTGTTTTGGAGTGCCATTGAACAAGAAGATAAAGATTAATTATTACTATTATGTAAGATTCTGTTCTATAAGTTTATTTTAACGGATTGGCGTATCTTCTATTTGCATATTTGTATATATCTACGGGTAATAATATAAATGTTTTTTTTACCGTCTTCACAAAAAAGGAGGAGGTACTTAAGTCGACTGTATTGTTTTTTTATCTTCAAATTAAATTAAAATTATGTACATCTATACAGCAAAAGAGCTCACTGCAGTAGCAGGAACTAATAGCATGATATTGGCTAGACCGATAGCTTCATTCCACGTGAACTGATTTTGAAAAATATTTTTTTGTTTGATAGATGTTGCTTTCCGATTGGTCCCATTTAAATTTGATCATGATCTGACTATTAGTTTTTGAGTTATCTTCAATAATGCGTATTCTGTGGACTACATTAACGATGTTCTCGTTTTTAACCGACTTTAAAAGTTACTTCATATCTAACTTCTTTCTTTGTGCGCCGATTTTGATGATTATTATTTTATTTGAAAGCTGAAGCTTTCCATGTGACATTTAAATTTGATCAGTTTAAATGGGATCACATGTCCCAGGTAAAATTGGTCAAGATCAGTTTTTAAGTTATCGTCAACAATGCCTATTCAATACGTTGAATTTGATTAAGGTTCCGAAGATAAAGCGGTGAAGTCGGTTTTATTAAGCTTTGCTTGCGTTTAATTATTCTCCGACTGCGCCAACCAAGTATTAATAAAAGATCTTAAATATAATATGTACAGTTTTATGTTTCTCCTTACACATGCACTTGGATAGCTTAGTTATGGACTATAGACTGTAAAGTTCGTCTCCAAATTATCTTTTCGCCTCAAAAGATCCATTAAAACTGCAAACCACTGAACACTTTCACTCCTGATAGCTGTAAATTGTGTTAAGTATCGTCCATCCGTGAAAACCAGCTGTCAAACATCCGCCATGTTTAAACACCAAAGGCGCGAAACTGTCGCCTTCCCGCCTCATTTCAACTCCAAACGAATATTCAGTGCCATTTTCAAAGACGCTAAAATGTTGCTAGAGTAATAAAACACAGTAAGTCGAGCATGGTTAATAGTGATTGTTGAGTTATTTATGCAACAATAGAGGCGACAGTTAATGGCACGTGACTATTTAGATACTCTACTTTTCATCCGACTTCAAAAAAGGAGGTTCTCAATTCGACTGTATGTTTTTTTTAGATAGATAGATAACTCTTTATTGTACACCAGAAATAGAGGAAAATACATTAAAGACATTAAAACGAACTTAGGCTAGTACAATGGGCGGTCTTATCGCTTAAAGCGATCTCTTCCAGACAACCTTTGGATGGAGAGGAGATAGCAAAATGTATTGGGACTCAGGTGTACCACATAGTTACGCAAACTTTATAATAATGGATTAAGATACTAAACAAAATAATTACTATTGATATACTAAAATAAATAAGTACAACATAAGATATCATATACATTCTATACATATTATAACAACAATAGAATAAATACATAAACAAAAATATACATACAATACATATAACATACATACATAGAATACATATAAATTTTTTGTATGTATGTTCGCGATATCATCGCCAATTATGAATCGATTTTGGTGATTTTTTTTTTGTTTGGTAGATTATACTTCAGAAGTGGTCCCATATAAAGTTTATCAAATCTGTCAAGCCAAAACCAAAATATGAGCGGTGAAGTCGTTTTTTTAAGCTTTGCTTGCACTACAATTATTGGATCACTTATCCTTGAGAAACAGTAATTTTAGGTGTAGCGTATTTTTAAGCTATTGCATAGCTTCTATCGCGGGCCTTGAGCGTGGAGACCGAATCTAGAAATTCCGTAACGAAAATAACCTAGCACCCCCCACTCCGACCGGCATAGCGGTGATACTTTTTAGTTTTGCCATCTATCGATGAATAGCAGAACTTTTAATGACTTTTTTAAAATATCACGCTTGTCTCTTTAGTTCAGCAACTCGCCTCTAGGTGGTAGGAAAAAAAATACTGCATAAATAAATAATTATAATTGCATAAGTTGAAAAAAATGCTATGCAATATAGCTAATAGCTTTACCGCGGCAGTCCCCGAGTGCCACACGTCTTTTTTTATAATGTAATTTAGTGACGAGACGAGCAAGTCACTCGTCCGATGGTAAGTGTCAACTTACCCATGAATGCCCTGTATTTCCACTGGAAACATTGACCTTCAATCTGAAATGCAATGTTTGCACACTACTACTAGCCGTTGAATGTCTGCAAAAGAGTTATACCACAATAACTTTTTCTCATCTTTTTGTTTCCCATCCTCGACCACGTCATCACTACAATCAGGTGAGACAGAGGTCAAACGCGAATATATTAGAGATAAAAAAAAAACACAAGACCATGTGCGTATTCAGTGCAATTCTAAGATTTTTTATGTTAGTCTTTAGTACCTATTCTAAATAAAGTGCTACTAAATTAAATTTTAATTAAAAATTAAATTGCACTGTGGTTACTGATATAACTTAATAGCTATGCCTCGCGGTAAGAATAGAATAGAAAATTCTTTATTGTACACCAAATACAGTTAGTTACAGGGGTAATCTTAAAAAACTAAAGTACAACGGGCGGACTTATCGTTAGGGATTCTTTATAACATGAGACGTTTATATTTTATATTCCCCCGTTTGAGAATAAACTCAGTTTTAGATTTAGAGATGAAAACTAGAAAATATAGCGACTTCTGTCGAAATCCATGCAGTTATCACATTAATATCTCGAGTGACATTTTAGGTAATTTAGATGTCGCCATTTATTTTTATAAATAAAGAAATAGACTATGTTATACTTACTAAATATATAGAATTAATTGAAAAATCTTAAAAAACATGGAAAATAAATTGCAACTGCATATTTAAGCCAGTCGACTACGGCACGCGCGCCATCGAGATAAAAACTTCAGAGATCTTGTGTCACTTCTTCTAAACATACAGATCAAAGGCCAAGTGCTGCCACTTCGAGGACAAATTGGTTAATTGTCTTGGTTATAAATACCCGGAACGTTAAGACGCGCGGTGTAATTATGTACGTGATGACAATGTTGAAGTGTTGTTAGTGGCTGAAGTGAAAACTGATGCGTCTGTTGCCTAATCATGGACTTGCAGCTAACTAGCTACAAGTAGTTGATAGATAACCTTCTTATGTCGAAAAAGGTTTTATCTCAGATATTTGTGGTCTTTAAATATTCTGCACACTGAATGGATAGGTAGAACCTCCGAAATGAACCCATTTTTTTTTACTAATGAACGATGAGTAAATTTAATCTTAAGCTTCATGAAATACAAACCATGAAAGGTATAATCGATATAGTAGTAGACTGGCTATTGTCAGTTTTTAATAAAAAAAAGTATTTACTAAATTTATATCCTAGTTTTTTTTTTCTGATGGCCAACTCTGTATGCATATTTTACTCTAAATTTACCTATTTATTTTATTCAGTTATTAGTCTGCAGTTCTGCAGTTACGATACTCTAGTATCTAGAGTGAAAATAGTACAAAAATGTACTAATAAAATCAAAAATGCTACTAAATTTGAACTAACACAAGATCAAACCACACGTAATTTATTGCTGTACAAATAAACAAAAAAGGAACTGTCTTCATTCGATCCCAAATTAACTAACAAATCGATCCATAAAAAGCGACGTGTAAATCGGAACGCATCAACGCGTTCCCGCGCAAAACGAATGTCAAAACTCCCGCCCATTTCGATCCATCACGTTGACAGCTCTTCTCATCGTCCGCACGATTACAAGCGGCCAGTGCGATGCTCGTTATACTTTGATGACTTTGTTAATTGTTATTTGGCACGAAATTAGATATAACAAGATTGAAACCGCTCGGTGACTTGTGGATTGATAGCCGTGACGCCCGTTTATTTGTCGGTATTTTAATTTGAATTCTTTGTTGGCGCGTTTGGTGTTTGTTTAGATGTTTGTTCTTGTCGTTACCATGTGTGATTTTAATAACGTTTGAGTGCTTCCGGGATTTTCAAGTTCTTCTTCGTTTCAATCAGTTCAATGTAGCGTGTAAATATTTTTAAATCTCTTTTATGCCTATCTCACTGGTAGTAACGGTGTGTTCGTGGGTGGTAGACACACTAGGTCTAGACTAGAGTGAGACTGGATTTGTGATTTGTGAATACCGGAACATCAACTATGGCATTACTCTCCCACTTTACAGCATTTTAGAACATTTTTGTGGCGCGATGTCTTTTATATAAGAAAACATACATGTTAATAAAAAATAGAAAACGTACAGACATGTTTTCTTAATTTTAGGGAATAATTTTGGCCTATCCAGCTTTAATTTGCCCTTTTTATATACACAAAGTTGCATAGCCGCCGCACCGTTTTACACATAATTTCGTCTTCCCGCCAACCAAACTTTAAAAAAATTGTTGCAAATCATGCAAAGTTGAAAAACGTCATATTCGTTATCGCTCCAAAACGTAGGCGTTCAAGCAAAAGATTCCTAGGTATTTACTATTTACCTTTACAATGTCTATTTTACTTGAGTTTGACTGTGACGTGACTAAGTCTAGTTGTATGATGAATAAATTATCTTTATTTAAATTTTAATAATAAATATTTTATAATCTTTTCATACCAACCTACAGGAAAATAATAATAAATTAAGCTAAACACTAAATTGAAACTAACCAAAAATAACTATAACTAGATTTAAAATAACAATCTTAAATTACTAAAAAATCATTATAACATTTATTAATAAAACATTATCATTATTTTCGTAGTCCAATACAAGCTTGTAATGTAAGGTGTGTAAAAAACAAATAAACCAACAAATTAGTTAACAAATATACCTAATCATTGAAACCACTAATAACTACGTTCGAATTGTACCGGTAATTACGTTCGCTTATGTAATTGCAGACTGACTCAACTTGGCCAACATTTGTCAATCATTGGACGAACGCATTGTTAAAATTTGACGATATTTTACCGTGGCGCCATCGATCAACCAATACATATCGGGTTCGTGCTCATTAGTGTCCACAGAACATAACATAAATTAAACGCTTTGACTCACAGCCCGGAAAAGAGGCGAAACATTTTGTGCGAATGAACGGTTTTTCAGCCATAAATTGGTGACGCAACGCCGCGCGCCGTCCGTCTGGATGTAAGGTGGAAAAAAGGTGAAGCGGGACAAGATTGTGTAGTTCCTGTGTACATTCACCGTAATATACATATTTTATAGAATACTGACAGGCTTGCAACTATTCGCCGATGTGCAAGACTTCGCAATCTGGCTTCAACTAAAGCGTCATTGTTAATTAGCCTCTTTGCAAGTTGCTCTATCGAATCCAAAGCCTACAGCTGATACTTGGCGGAACCTTCACACAGGTGACAGCTCCCGCAGTACTCCATACACAACCGGACCTGCGTTTGATACAAGTTCAAAAGCTGTCCCGGTGTGAAATACCCCCTGATCTTCGAGAAAATACCAAGTTTTTTTGCAGCTACTTTGGCTTTAGACGATATGAACCAAAGTTAAGGTTGGATGCCAAACTGACACCTATTGGTTATAGTCGATTGGCTATTGGGATAGGTACATTACAAACTTGACAGGAGCTGAAAGAAACGGGCTTTTTTTAGCAGAGAAAAGGCATTAAAAGTTTAACAAGTTAACTGTTCAACCAAATTATTACACTTATACAAGATTAGTGATATAATGTAACCTTGATGACTTACCAAGTTGCTATTTTCCAACATAATATATTGTTTTTTAACGGTTTCGGCATGTGAATAAACGAAATTCATTTAATTGAAAAGGGAAATTATATCTTTACCTGGCAAAGAGGTATGACCTCCATTACGACTTATAGGTGCAATAGTATGTTTAACAAACTTTGTCCAAACATTTGAGCCAACGTTCGTCCGGTAAGCAATTACCAAATGAATATTTATTCGATAATGCTTGCCTCGATAACCTCTAATTTTAAATAATTTGTTCACAAGTGTATGTTTTACAAATTAGGGGGTTGAGCTTTGATAATTGTGAAATGGTGTGTTATTTTTATTTGGAAAGTATTCACCAGTTATTATTATGTTTATTAATAGGGGAGGATTTTGTTACTATCATTGACAATTTTATTTATTAATTGATTCGGGTTTTCGTTTCATGATGAAATAATTAAATAGAAAGATAATAATTAAACGCAAGCAAAGCTTAAAAAACCGACTTAACCGCTCATATTTTGGTTTTAGCTTGACCGATTTCGATAAAATGTATATGGGACCACCTCTGAATCTACCAAACAAAAAAAAACATCAAAATAGATTCATGATTGGTGGAATTATCGCGTCACATACTTACAAATAATTAAACGCAAGCAAAGCTTAAAAAAAACCGACTTCACCGCTTTATCTTCGGAACCTTGATCAGATTTAATGTATTAAACACGCATTATTGACTATTACTCAAGAACTAGAAATCAGATCTTGATCAAATTTCAATGGGACCACATGAAAAGCACCAGTTTTCAAATAAAAAAAAGAATTATCAAAATCGGCTCACAACAAAAGAAGTCATGAGGTAACTTTTGAAGTCGGGTAAACGAGAACATCGTCAAAGTACGCATTATTCGTCACAAAATAGGCATTATTGACGATATTTCAAGAACTACTGATCAGATCTTGATAAAATTTTAATGGGACCAATTAGAAAGCAACATCTTCCAAACTAAAAAAAATTTTCGAAATCGGCTCACGTGGAGAGTAGATATGAGGTAACACACATAAAAAATTAAAAAAATACAGTCGACTTGAGAACCTCCTCTTTTTTTGGGAAGTCGGTAAAAAATAATACAATCGAACTGAGAGATCCTTTTTTGAAGTCGGTTGATAATTTTTTTTTTATTTTCTAGCTGAGCTTCGCGGTTTAATACGGTACTCGCGTAAGCCCACACCCGCGGGAACTTCGAGGAAAAAAGTCGCCTATGTGCATAGTAGCTAACTCCATACCAACTTTCATCAAAATTGGTCCAGCCGATTGAGCGTGAAGAAGTAACAAACATACGAACACTTTTTTTTTTTAATTTGTGACAGGCTAGTGTTTGACCACTATCTCACCTGATGGTAAGTGACGATGTGATCGAAGCTGGTAAACACACTAGACCTGGAATACGCAGGCTCTCAAGGATAACTGCCGGAACACCGTATTTGGCTTGGCGGCAGACTTTCAACTTGATGGTGGTAAGCTACTTTGGTAGCAAGCCAGGCGAGCAACTCACAAAATGCTCTACCACCTCTCAAATGTCATCTGATTAACACCACCCGGGGACCACGTGTAGGGAGTCAGACTTAAGGGGTATCCTCCTACCGACGTGGGTGACTCAGCCCCCAACACACTCACAAACTTTCGCTTTTATAATATAAATGTAATCTGACACAACATTACACACACAAAATCAAACACCAAAATAAATTAAATACACAAAAAATATACAGTCGACTTGAGTAGTGCACCTCCTCCTTTTTTTTGAAATCGGTAGAAAAGAAAGAGAATTTCTATGAACTGTTTAAATTAAAGCAATAGAAAGAAAGAAATAAAGAAAGAAAATACATTTATTCGGGAAACACGCAACACGCAATGAATGGCATGATGATGAACACGCGGGTTCAATCCCCACCTCAAGCGATAATTTTTCATTCCAAATTTATCAATATAGTTCTGCCTAGCAAGGCTAATGCTATGTAAACAAAATCAGCTGCTACAATGTTAATATAAAGTGGCTTTAAACATAAAACCTCCTTTATGCTTCACCGGAGTCGGGTAAAAAAGATCAAAGCCGGGGGAGACCTTTCTGCACTGGTTCAAATGGCTCAGTTCCGCTACGTAAGTGCATTAGCGAAATGGAAACCACGCCCCTTCCGGCGAGCTGTCAACGAGACAGCGCGCGAAAATATTACCATAGATAAGTTAGTAGTAGGTTTAGCCGTGAAAGTAAAAAAGTGGCGTTGTTGATTTTGTATAATTTTCTAAAACCTGTAATTCTTCTAGTGTTAATATGTAAAAATGATAGATAATGAACCGTAAATACTTAGTAAACGCAGAGATAAATAAGATATAAAGTAAACGTGCCTAAGTGTAGGCAAATGATATCAAGTTGAAAACGTAATTTTCGCCTTCGATTCGATTTTTGAAAATATAATTAAATTATTATATCCATACTTTTTACGTTATCCGCAGTGTGTACAAAAGTGTGCTTTCTTTTTCTTTAATTATTTTAAATATGAAAGGAGTTTTGCCGCGAAAGTGAAAAAAATGGCGTTGTTGATTATTATATTTCAAAACCTGTGATTCTTCGAGTGTTAATGTGTAGTAATGGTGGATTATTAACTGTTACCACTTAATGAACGTGTATGAGTGTAGGCAAATCATACAAAGTTGTAAAATGCGATTTTAGCTTTGAAGGAAGAAGAAATTGGGAAATGGACCTCTCCCAATTTCTTTTTTGACTCACGATCTTGTGTCTTCTCACGCTCTAGAAATTGACCCTTGTATGTTAAAGAAGAACAAGAAGAGAGGAAATTACAGTTATAGTCATCATAGTTATTATTTTATTAAAATGTGATTCATAATAATAAAATCACTCATCTGTATACAAACAACCCCCTTTGCCATTGTTACGCTCGACTTCTGTCAAACGCATTAGTTTCGCGCCACTTTTCGCCCTCCCTAGAGCGCGTCACAAACGTCAAAACTCGACAGCCGTTCTATTTTTAAATAAGCGCGCGATTTTGAAACGCGTTGCGAATTTTGTTGGAATGTCTATACATAATTATCGATACATTATAATGATTATCGAAAAGTAGTTTAATTTCATGAGTATTTTTGCAAACTATATTTCGTTATTTCATTTTTCCTCGTACGTTAGTGTATGTGAATTGTGAACTCGAATACTCCAAACATATATCTTTCCCACATTATACACACAATACACTAGAAAGCAGTAGGATATTTCTTAAAGGGTATAATTTAGACGGCCACCAAAAATTCTAAACGGTTACCAAAATTGATAAATGGTTACCAAATTACGTTTCCTAAAATTAAAATTTCCTGTGACAGAGCTGATATCGGATAACAGTTGGTTAAGGTTTCTTTTTTTTTAATAATTTATACAATAATATGTATAATATGAAAAATTTGATTTATTTCATAATCAATATTTATAATCAATATTTTAGGAAACGTAATTTGGTGACCACTTATCCAACGTAATTTGGTGACCATTTATCCATTTTGGTAACCGTTTAGAATTTTTTTGGTAGTAAAATAGGTACTTTTTAGGGCGGTGTTTAAACACAAGCCTTTCTTAAATGTGAATTAAAAAGTCAATTATTGTTTATGCTAGATAGGCAAGCATTTGACCACTATATCTTATTCGATAGAGAGTGAGCAATGTTACAATCATCGGTTTTAGTCGATACTTTTACTCGACCTTTATCGACATCATCCCTTCCTATCTCGTCAGTCACAGCAGTAAGTGCACTCAACCAGCGACGACACCCTATCACAGAACATACATAAACATGGAATTATACTTTATTAAAAAATAATTTTGTTGGTCCAGTGGGCAAATCTTTGATTTCTACGCCTCTGGTTCTGGGTTTGTTTCCTGCTAGAACAGTTTTCCTTCCAATTGTTTTTCTGGTTCTGGATGTGTGTGTGTGTATGTTGTAGATAACTAATTTAAAAACAGTTTTTTTTAATTGGGGCAATATTGGGAAGTCCAAAACCATAGGAACTATAATAGAAAATCATAGAAAAAAACTGACTTAGGAAATATTAGGCATTTTTTAGCCGACTGCAAAAAAGAAGGAGGTTTTCAATTCGACTTTTTTATACGTGTTAAGTACCTCAGATATTTTAGTTACACTGATTTTGATGTTTTTTTTTTTTATTTCATCAAGACTTGACCGGTAGTTTTTGAGTTATCCTCAATAATGCGTATTTAATTAATTTAATCTGTTTAAGTTCTGAAGATAAAGTGGTGAAGTCGGTATAATATTCAGACAAAGTCTATTATTTCGAATCTAATAACGAAGAAATATTTATATCTAACTGAAGCTTACACCATTATTACGCATTATCATTTATCACTTAAGTTGAAGTAGGCTCCAAATTGGACGGTCGATTAACAGCATTTTTTTATGTGCAGTAAATGTTCACAAAATATGTTATTCGGATATGTTTAGTGATATACGATTGAATAAATTTGGCTCGATAGAAAACAATTTTAAACTTTACTAAAAACACCAAATTTTCCGTTCCCGTCAGTGGAATGAATCAACTTTATTCTGTTTCTATAAAAGATATTTTTTACAAAAAATATTGGGTGTAATCCCAACAGACATTCAAACCTCGTTGTGAACTCAATTATTTTGTAAAAGGGTAAGATTAATTTAAAAAAATATATGAAAGCGCGCACGCTGCCTATGCAGGCAATTCTACAAGGCTACAGTTTGGCTCCAGTCCGCCAACTCGATACCAAGTCGCCTTAAAAAATCACCATAAGTTTTGAAAAAACAAACTACCGTTTTTTCACTTTCACATTATATTGTTATCTGTAAAAAAACATACAATTTCATACATTTTACGTTTTAAAATTGTGTTTGGTAGACAGAGCATTGACCCGCTTCTGCAGTTCAAAGTCAGTCTCAATAATTTATTGCATTCTGTAAGTTTATTACATTAGATGATATACTAATTTGACTGAGCGAAGCATCTCCGTTTCAGCTTGGCCAAAACTGCTTCCGTCTGTCCGGCGGATTTCCGGTTGTTCTCCTCTACAGGTCGCATTTCTCAACCGATTCTCATGAAATTTTGTGAGCAACTTATAGTAAGAAAAATCCAAAAATTGACTCATCAAAAAATTATAATTTCTATGGTGTGTCAATTTTTGGATTTTTTTTCAAAATGGCGGAGATGTGTGGTTAGACTACATATTTCAGCCATTTCGAAAAATATTCGATGTCTTCTTTCTTTAGCACACAGAAGCTAAACGAAGGAAGAACAACAACTTGAATAGAAAACAATAGAAACAGAGGCGAATATTTTCTCACCGGCAAATTCTAAGTGAGTAAAGTTTCGTACGTTTTCGATAGCTTTACGATAGCCAGCCTTCGAGCTAACGTCAAAACAAGGTTCGTGCTCGCGATTTTCATACAAAATGTCTCAAGTAACGTTACCGTGGCAATACGAAGGCGATAGGAGAGTTGTCAAAAGCGTTCGTGCTGCCGAATTTAGTTCAATTTACGCACTGTAGAGGCGCTGATAAAATTTCATATAAATTGTTGACGTTTACGATACAAACACTTTCTCGCAAGTTGTTCGTGCTAGGGCTACAGACTTGTATAAGTAAATGTTTATAATAACAGGCCTAGTTGGGCACAGCTACAATTTAAAGAGAGGAAGCTCGCATAATAATTTACAAAGTTCTAAAACAAAAGCATCACGAATTGAATACCAAAATTAAATAAATACTTCAATTAGATTATCCTATTAATCCACTCAAATAAACAAACAAATCTTCCACTGAGCGCGACGGTCGTTTGCCACTAATGAAACAAAATTAGAGAAAAAAAACAAAATTTCGTACCACAGACAACCAATGAGAGCATACAGACTTGATTGCGGGGCGTGACTGTGCTCATTACTCAAAAATCACGAACCAGGAAACGTATATCTGTCCCTCTCTATCGTGTTGATTTTAGAAAGAGATGGACGATCTTGAGTCGCGTTGAGATTTTGGCGCGTATTCACAGGGTGATTTTAATATTTAATTTTATGGTTCATAATGATTGTTATGAATAAGTTGATTTTATTTATGTGGGGGCTTGGTAATGGCGCGTTCACAATGGGGGGTACCCAAATTGTGCGGTGGGACGTTAAGCGTCGATTCGTTGTGTCGCAATTATAGAGATGATCGTTAGATAATTTGATTATCGCTTAATGTGCTTGGGATTTAAAAAAAAAAATTGTCTCACTTTCGTACGTTTTTGTAACGTTACTATTATTCCCTTTTTGTGTTGTGTGTTTCGTAATATGTATTATATTAAGTTAGTAGTTAGATGTTACCACAAAATATAGTGTAAGTTTTTTTAATTAAGTTAAGTTGACAATTAAGAGTAGGTATTAAATGTCTTCTTTTTCTTAATTAATATATTGAATCTAATTTTTAACAAAATCTATCTATTATTAAATAAGTCTTTTCAAAGATGTCATGGCCATAGCGATAGGTACCTACAAACTCAAACTCAAATATGTTTGTTGCATATCACATTACACTTAGGGTGTCATACTAAATTTCGACAATTCATTACTTCGGCAAGTTGCTTACTTCGTTAGGTCTTAAATATAAAATTGTAGTTCCTGTGATACACTGCAACTTACGAGAGGGTACATTTATCTTAAACATATTAAACTATAGACATAAACAACAATAGAAAACCCTTATTATTGTACCTTATATACGGAAGACTTAGCCTTCGTAACACAGGGCAACCTAGCACGACTGCTAATTACTCTTGTGCTATTGAATTTGTTGTTTTTTTTTAAATAATCCTATATAAGTTCTAATTAATAAGTCTTCCAACTTACAACATTACATATCTAAGATTATACCTAGGTAAGAATATATTCTTATGCTATAGCATAAGAAAATTTTAATATCGCTTTCCACAAAATCAAAAGCAATAAAAAATTAATTTAATCGTAAACTGTAGACATATGTTACTATTCTGTAAAGGTGTACATTACTATCCTTACTAATATTATAAATGCGAAAGTAACTGTCAAAAAAAAAAAAATATATATGTTTAAGTTTTGGCAATAAATTTATTTGAATTTGATTTTGAAAATCAATATTTTATAAGTTTATACATAGCTATTATTTGAATAAAAAAAGTATACAAGCTATAGACCTTGTACTTATATTTTTTTAATGAATTATAGGCTAACTTATATTAACAAGCTAAGTAAGCGACGATGTGGTCGACGATGGAACAAGCTTGCCAAGAAGATACCTATTCACTCGTGACTTGAAGACTCCCATATTTTACTCATCAGGGAACACCGACTTAACCGACTTGTTATATAAGTTCTACTATTTAATGGGTTTTTCGAAGACACAAAATAAATAATTCAGAGTAGTATCCTATAATGAACGATCTATTGTTCTATTTGTATTTATTGTACCTGATGCACATTCCGGCCGCGTGCTGCATTGAAAATCTAATTTTGTTCTATTTGTAGACATTTTAATGTTGACTAGAATCTTATGAGAAAGTCAGTCTGTATTATTGTTTTTATTCTTAAGTTAATCAAATCAAAATCGTTTATTCACATTTCACATTACAGCCATCTCGAGAAGAACCTGGCAAGAAAGTCGGCGGCGCATTTTTTTCCATTCATTTTTTTAAAAACATTCTTAATCTCTAATACATCATTTTATTAACCTAGGTGTTATTATGGTAGTCGCTAGAAAGCGCTTGTGCAGTTTGCCTCCATGCATCCTTGTCATTTATATAGTCGATCGTTTTATAGTAAGCTTTCTTAATTAATGCCCGTTTTGTTGCAGATTTGAACTTTCCCAGTGGTAATTCAGTTACGATTTTAGGAATTCTATTGTAAAATGTAACCCCATTTGCCATAAAAGATTTATTCGTTTTGCTTAATCTAAATGCGCGCACTGTAATTTTATGCTTATATCTAGTATTAAGATTGTGTGCGTCGCTTCTTAATTGCATATGATTTTTGTTTTTAATTTCATAATAATAATATTCGATAATCGAATAATATTGATATATGTATTTGTTATTCAAGTACACTTACAGATACTTACGGAGTTTTGCCGCGAAAGTGAAAAAATGGTGTTGCTGATTTTGTATAATACTCCAAAACCTAATGATTCTTCGAGTATTAATGTGTAATAATGGTGGATTATTGACCTTATAAACTCAGTAAACGGGCAAATCATGTAAAGAATAAAGTAATTTTCGCCTTCGCTTCAAAACTCCACACTAAGTTCGATGACTTGTGTCGTGGGTGCCGGAAACATTCACAATCACAACCAAAACCAGAAACACAACTTTTCCTTGGGGAGAAAACTTGTGTACCCGCCGTGAATCGAACCCGATACCTCTGCTTAGAAGGCGAACGTTCATCCAACTGAGCCAATGGGCAGTTCTTACTTACATAATATAATTTAGGAGATAATTATATTTTAAATAATTCGTGACTCGTCGATGTCTAAATCGACTTGATTTAGACATCGATATCGCGAAAATCATGCTATTTAATTATCGAAATTCAACCGCTAATGTGTGTATACATACATACTATTACATACATACATAATTGATGTTGTGTACGGCTTGAAACACGTCTAAATTTCGACTTACTTTGTAGTCGACTAGTTTCGGACAGATTTGTTGTCCTTCATCAGGATGAGTCAGACGCGCGATACGCAGAGGCGAGCGGCTCGAGCCTCGGCGCGTGACTGGCTTAATTTTCATATTACTTACATACATGTTGAATTTTTATTTTTATATCGTCGCTTTCCATCATGTGAGATAGTGGTCAAATGCTTGCTGCCCAAACATAAAAAAAATGTATGAAATTATTAGAAATAAGTAATGTAAGTTAAAGAGAAGCCTGGCCACTAGCATTGTCTTAACAAACGTCCAATTTAATTTACAAAGTAGAAATTCACGACGAGACTAGACTTAAATGTATCTGTCAACTGTCAATTAACTGTCAGTGTCAACCAACCAAGAAACTGATTAACAAGTAAGATGTAGAGGTTTTGCCGCGAAAGTGAAAAAATGGCGTTGTTGATTTTGTATAATTTTCCAAAACCTGTGATTCTTCTAGTGTTAATATGTAATAATGGTGGACTATTAACCGTTAATACTTAGTAAACGTGCATAAGAGTATTAGGCCAATCATATTAAGTTAAAAAACGTGATTTTCGCCTTCGCTCCAAAACTCCATTAGGAGTTCTAGTAAAGTTTCTACCACTTTACTAGGGCATCAAAATCAAAATCGTTTATTCACATGGACCGCAAAGAGGCACTCATGAAAGTTAATGATTCTATTGCCAGATTCGCAAAATTACAGCCATCTCGAGAAGAACCTGGCAAGAAACTAGGCGGCGCATTTTTTTTCGTTTTTTGGGTAACTCAAGTGATCAAATTCTAAATATATAATTATGTATTTATCCTACTCCTACTATTGGAACGAAAGTTCCTTATCGCGCGTTGCGAAAGACGGAAGAAATTAAGAGCAAAAGTTGTAACGACACTTTTTGCTATAGTTGTAAGCCATACCACGTTCTCGTCCGATCACCGAAGTTAAGCAACGTCGGGTGCGTTCAGTACTTGGATGGGTGACCGCCTGGGAACACCGCGTGATGTTGGTTTTTGCATGTTTCTTTTAATTTTGGAACGAAAGTTCCTTATCGCGCGTTGCGAAAGGGGGCTAGACGGAAATTGAACTTCGTTCCATCCGGGTGTACCTTGACACCTCTCAAGTTTTATATAAATCTGAAAGTTTGTGTGCAAGTATGTTTGTTCCCTCTTCATGCTTTAACGGCTGAACTGATTTGGATGAAATATGGAATGTATAGATTATACCTAGAATTAACACATAGGCTACTTTTTAACTTGATAATAGCGGACGAAGCCGCGGGGCACGTCTAGTATTTCAATAAATAGCAAAACCTTATATAATACTAGCCGTGCGCCGCGGCTTCGCCCACTATTATCAAGTTAAAAAGTAGCCTATGTGTTAATCCTAGGTATAATCTATGTACATTCCAAATTTCATCCAAATCCGTTAAGCCGTTAAAGCGTGAAGAGGGAAAAAACATACTTACACACTTACACACAAACTTTCGGATTTATAATATAAGTAGGATAGAAATAATTATATTTTACCAACTGTATTCCCAGCCCTATGTCATCCACTTACAAGAAAAGCGGTTGCTTACCTACAAGTTATCATCTTTACTGATATATAATAGGACTAGTTGACCCGGCGAACTTCATACCGCCAATTGTCTGTGGTCAAATATTCAGAAACAACTCCTGTTTGACAGGAACGAACAGTTTGTATGGGAAAATAAAATACAAATATTTACAAATTTTATCGCAATTTCTTTATATTTTCTTACCTTTTAAACCTTCCCTGAACTTCCACAAATATTTCAAGATCAAAATTAGCCAAATCGGTCCAGCCATTCTCGAGTTTTAGCGAGACTAACGAACAGCAATTCATTTTTATATAATAGGATAAATCTGAGTTAACTTCCTCCATATCCATCTCCTCTGTCCAAAACAATAAATCATACGTAACAGACACTCGGAAGTTGCAATCAATTTAGTGGCGGTTAGGGTAGCGGCTAAGCGACAGGGAGCTTAGGGTATGTCCACTGAATGTGTCGCTAATGACTTTTGGTGGATAGGATAAACATTCTTTGGGACTTCGTTTCTAGATTATGAAAAATAATTCCTCAAAAAAATGGTAAGAAAGAATTAGTAGAGATAAGTCAATTTATTCGTCGATATAATAATTGTCGATATCGACCTACGGACCAATTGCCTATATTTCCTTAAACTAAACTAAAACTATATACAGCAAAGAACTAAGTTACAAGACATCGAGCTTATAGGTAACTCAAGTGCTCAAGCCCACTACCAGTGGGTAGCGTTTCCATCATGCTGGCGGCATTGCCTCTCTGAATTGCAATGCTAATACGTTGAGCCAAATAAGTGCCAGGATTTTGAACACGCGTCGCCTCAACCAGGCGCTCTGATGGATTTTTGAAAATAGAATGAGCTCCCGGTACCCTCGGGCCCAGTGTCTCAACACCAAACGGCTCAAATATGTAACCACTGCTGAGGTTTCCATATGTTCGCCGTTTGCGCTGCTTGATTATTGTTGTTTGACGACCCAGTTGGCGCAGTGGACAGGTGTCCGCCCTCTGCGCCGTGGGTCCTGGGTTCGATTCCCGGCAGGACCGCAAATTCCTTCTCAAGAGATATTTGAGCTTCTGGTTCTAGGTGTAATGTGTGTGTGTGATGTGAATGTCTTCGGCACCCACGATACAATTCTTTGAACTTAGTGTGGGGGCTGTGAGTGTGAAAGCGTTTTTTGTTTGTTGTTGCCGATGTTGACATCAATAATACGTACGTAAGTCTAGAACCATAATCATTTTATACATTACCAATCTTATCATGTAATCTTCTTCTTCTTTCTTATATATAAAAATGAATTGCTGTTCGTTAGTCTCGCTAAAACTCGAGAATGGCTGGACCGATATGGCTAATTTTGATCTTGAAATATTTGTGGAAGTTCAGGGAAGGTTTAAAAGGTGAAAAAATATAATGAAATTGCAATAAAATTAGTAAAATGTAGTATTTTATTTTCCCATACAAACTGTTCGTACCTGTCAAACAGGAGATGTTTCTGAATATTTGACCACAGACAATTGGCGGTATGAAGTTCGCCGGGTCAACTAGTAATCTTATAATAATCTGCCCGTTGGCTTGTTGGGTGAGCGTTCGCGTTCTAATCAGGGGTAGCGGGTTCGATTCCCAGCGGGATTACAAGTTTTCTCCCCAAGGAAAAAATGTGTTTCTGGTTCTGGTTGTGATTGTGTGTGATGTGAATGTTTCCGGCACCCACGATACAAGTCATCGAGCTTGATGTGGGGCTGTGAGTGTGAAAGATTTTATGTAATAAATGTGAAAAATCGTTAGTTTGTACTTACGAACGGCAAATCTGATTTAACTAATTAATATTTATTAGGTAAATATTTATATAAGTTATGAGTTAAATTATGTCAACAAACTGTATTTATTTGATTTAATTTAAATACAGATTAAGAGATTAATTATTCAAAATGTACTTACATTATAAATAACATTACAAGTTTGGCCGCGAAAGTGATAAAATGGCGTTGTTGATTTTGTATAATTTTCCAAAACCTGTGATTCTTCGAGTGTTAATATGTAATAATGGTGGATTATTAAACGTTAATACTTAGTAAACGTGCATAAGTGTAGGCAAATACCAAGTTGATAAACGAGATTTTCGCCTTCGCTCCAAAACTCAAATATAAGTTCTAGTAAAGTTTCTACCTACTAGGCATGACTTGACTATGACTGGACCTTGACTCTTTTATACTCGACTTTGACTGTGACTTTGAATTTTAATATAAAATACACTTGAAATATATTATTACTTGACACTGGCTAAATGCACAAGATTGCGAAGCCAAAATTGAAAAAAAAAAAAAAAATTACGCATATTAGTTTTGACCTAGTTAAAACGCGTGTGAAACCTGGTGCAAAGCTACTATAACATTAATGTCTATCTACAAGCTAAAAGAGTTTTAAAGCAAGAACACTAGACGCAGAAATGGCCACAATCAATTTAATAGGGGAGGGGGTAGTTAAGTGGTGCGGGGAGGGGGTAGTTAAGTGGTGCGGGGAGGGGGGCAAATTGCTCTCCACGCTCCCTAATGACCAGAGCTTGCCAGGAGGAAATTCACATGAGGATAGTGGAGTGATCAAATTCTTTTTACTAACGACTACAAAAAGCCCATGATAAGTGGTGAAGTCTCAGGGGGAGGAGTACATTGCAGTGCTACGAGAAACTTAAACAGGTATTCTAAGCGATTTGTTCAGATTAAACAGGCAGGCGTGAAAGTTGTCATCAGGGGAAGAGTGATTATAATTGGTTTATTTGTTAAAAATTAAAATATTATATAATGTACTAGCCGTGCCCCGCGGCTCCGCCCGCTATTATCAAGTTAAAAAGTAGCCTATGTGTTAATCCTAGGTATAATCTATGTACATTCCAAATTTCATCCAAATCCGTTCAGCCGTTAAAGCGTGAAGAGGGAACAAACATACTTACACACTTACACACAAACTTTCAGATTTATAATATTAGTAGGAGTAGGATAATAATTAATAGTACATTATAAACGACCTTTTGAAATGACAAATATAATAGACCTCGCATATTGAAATCGAGAAATATATGAGTTTATTTTATGCTGGATAGGCAAGCATTTGACCACTATCTCATCTGATGGAAAGTGACGATGCGGCCGAAGATGGGACATGCTGACCTAGAAGGTATCTATTCACTATAGACTTGAAGACACGCAGATTGTACCGTTCAGGGAACAAAGATGCAGTTTTTTATTGTTATTGAATATAGAATTTTTTGAATTACAAAAACAAAAAAAGGTAACTAAACAAAAAAAAAATAAGGTGCTTTTAAGAACAATGTAAATTGTCAATGGTTATTAAAACTACAAACATAGACAACAGTCCATAGAGCCTAAACGAGGCACGGGCTATGAATTTATACCAAGTGCTGACACTGGCAAAACATCGTGATCACCACCAATTACCAGAGTACACTTAACTCTACAAATAACACCTTTCATCTCTTTCTAACACGCACAAAATATTACTTCTATCTCAGTCTGATGGCAGACTAAAGTGGTCTTAATAATTTTTAGCTTACAGCAAAAAGGTTTTATATAACAAGACGGGATTTGAGAAGTCAGATTTGAAACTGGCACGTAAGGTTCTATTTGGATCGAGTTTGAAAATTAGAACGCCTTGCAGTAATATGAACAAAAATAGACTCTGTTTTATTGTATTTTAAGAGCTAAAATTGAAATGTGTCGACGTTAAGATAAGGTTTTATAGCAGTAAGAAAAGTCGATAATCGCAGTAGTGCTACGGCTTTAGTAATAGAGCTTATATTCGTTCAGCCAAAGAGAGCTATTAATAAAATAAAACGTTTCGAATACACCCCGTATGTGGGCGTGACCAAATATTCAGACGGACAGACGAGTACTCAGCGGGAATGTTGTGTCGAACGCACGTGTGGCGCGCCAAAAACAAATTTGAAATTGGAACTGTGGCTTGTCAATTTAAAATTTCGATGAAATTGTTTACACTTTACTTTAAATTCGGAATCAATGACTAGCTATTTTTTTTTGTATGGTCGAGTGCTTTAACCAGTGACTGTAAAGAATAAAAAGTGAATAAAAAGTGTTTTAAAAAATGGAATCGGAGATAGTAGAAACTCCAACGCAGAAGAAAGTGCCTAAACCGTTTTCTATTGAGTCCTTAATCGGTACGGATAGAAAATCACCTGAAATCGATATAGAGAACAATCTATCGGAAAATTCTAGAAACTCCGAAGATGAGGAGAATGAAAGATTGCATGGATTAAATCGGATGAGATATTATTTAAACGCGCCATTTTTGCAGCAAAATGGCGGGTTTCCGTTTTTACTTGGTTACCCGGAACCGTGGTTGTCAAGAGTTTTGGGGAATGTTCCTACGCAGAATGTAGATAATAGAGAAGAAGAGAAGAGAGAAAGTCCTGTCAGCGTCGGGAGTGAGATGGATAGCGATGGAGGAGAGGATAATACGCAAGGTTTGTGTTTTGCAATTTGATTATTTTATTTAAACATAAATGTCTGAATACTGAAATAGTGTTTCAAGCTGCTTTTATTTTATTATTATTAGAATACAAATGTAGAATCTCCAAATAATGTATAATTATTGAAATAATTAATCAAAATAATATCATTAAAATACGGCTATCACTCACGTCATTGGATCGATAATTGTCGACCTAGGTTTCGAGCTGTCGAATTGAGTGCCTCGAATTAAATACTACTACGAATAAGTCGTAATTATTACGAAGTAACTGTCGAATTGAGTACCTCCATCTCTTTTGTGAAGACGGAAGAAGAAAACATTGATGTCCCACACGGAACTGTTGTTACTCGTTTCCGGGTGGCACTGCTGATATACTCAAAGGCGACCGTCTTAATGTTTGTCTCCTTTTAACTAAGATCTCACGCCTACCTATTTCATAATAGAGAAAAAAGTTTGATTCATGGTTTAATTGTTTGTTAGTATTTTGAGAGGTGGTAGAGCATTTTGTGAGTTGCTCACCTGGCTTGCTACCAAAGTAGCTTACCACCATCAAGTTGAAAGTCTGCCGCCAAGCCAAATACGGTGTTCCGGCAGTTATCCTTGAGAGCCTGCGTATTCCAGGTCTAGTGTGTTTACCAGCTTCGATCACATCGTCACTTACCATCAGGTGAGATAGTGGTCAAACACTAGCCTGTCACAAATAAAAAAAAAAAAAAAAAATTATCATATTAATAATTTTGTTCAAACCAGCTATTTACTATATTTATTGCATACCATAAATTGACAATCACTTAAACTGGAAGGAACACATACAAAAAATTTGGAGTAAACTTTCACAATTTTTATACGCCTTAGCTATATTAAAGTCAAACACTGATATTGACACTGCTTTAAGTTGTTACTACGCCTATGCTCATGCTTGGCTTCGATACGGGATAGTATTATGGGGCAATAGCACAGACGCCTACGATTTATTCGTCTTACAAAAAAATGTATACGTATATTAGTAAATATTCGTCAACGGGAGAGCTGTCCTCACTTCATTCGTCTCATAATTTTAACCCTAGCTAGTGCATATATTCTCCAGATAGCATTATTTGTTAATAAGTTTACTTTAACGAATATGGAACAAACGCTCGCCGTCCAAACCAAATAGTTGCACCTGAACCAAAATTAGAACTATTTAAAATAGGTCCCCATTATATGGCAATAAAAATATTCATAAAACTCCCGTCGATATTAGAAAAGAAAATAATTGTACTAAATTCCAAACAAAATTTTCCAAACAATTTTTTAAACTTTATCTGTACCTACTCGTTACTACGCCCTTCCAGGGTGCATGTTAATTATTATAATTAAGTGTTATTGTATTTGTTACGTGTGTGCATTAAATAAATAAATAAATAATTGCCATGTTTGGGTTTGGGCCACAACATTACATATTCTCTGAAAATTAAAAGTTATTCGCTCGTGTGGTTTAGACGCTAAATGCCTCTCAGACGGACGGGACGGACGGACAAAATGATAAGCACCTAAGACAACTTAGTGCCCTCGCTTCGAAAAAGATAATTTAAACGCAAGCAAAGCTTTAAAAAACCGACTTCACCGCTTTATCTTCGGCACCTTGATCAGATTTAATGTATTAAACACGCATTATTGACGATAACTCTAAAACTAGTGATCAGATTTTGAACAAATTTAAAACTAGTGCTTTCTATGTGGTACCAACCACATAGAAAGCACTAGTTTATATAAAAAAATATTCATCAAAATCGGTTTACAACGAAAGAAGTTATGAGGTAACACACATAAAAAAATACAGTCGAATTGAATCCTTTTTTTTTGAAGTCGGTTAAAAACTGACTTTCATCACTTTATCTTCGGAACCCTTGATCAGAATAAATTAATTAAATACGCATTCTTGACGATAACTCAAAAACTATCGGTCAAATCTTGATCACAATTAAATGGGTGATCCCGTAAATGTGTGTTTAAATGTGATATAGACACCAATCATCGGCTTTAAAAAAAACATCAAAATCGGTTCATCTAGAAAAAGTATGGTAACACATTAATAAAACCGGCCAAGTGCGAGTGGGACTCGCGCACGAAGGGTTCCGTACTATAATCATTATTATTCTATTTTAATTAATTATATTTAAAGAGAACATAAAACTACATATTCTGTGAATAGTTAAAGTCTGCCTGTCACCGCTATTAGTATCGAGCAAGAAACGGTAAAAAATCAAGTTTGTTGTTTGGGAGCCCTCCTTAAATACCCTCCTTACCTAAATCGAACTCGGTTGAAGAAGACCTACGGCCTATTAGCATACTACCTGCGCTATCTAAGGTGTTGGAGCGAGTAGTGCTAGATCAAATAGAAAAATATATATGCCAGGAAAATATCATACCTAAGTACCAGTCCGGATTTCGTAAAAATCACGGAACAGAAACGGCGCTTCTACAGGTAACTGACGATCTGCTGACGGCTTCAGACATGGGACTGAGTAGTATACTTGTTCTATTAGACTTCTCACGTGCCTTTGATTGTATAAATCCTGAACTACTCATTGCCAAGCTCTCATACTATGGTTTCTCGAATGACACATGCAACTGGTTTAGAACTTATTTGACAGGCCGGGAACAGTACGTCGTGGTAGAGAATCCAAACGGTAGCAAACATCTCTCTGATATAGCGAGCATTCCAAGGGGAACGCCTCAGGGGTCGATTTTGAGCCCTATATTGTTCGCAATTTTCACGGCGGATATGCCGAACTATATAGAGGTATGTAAATACCACTTGTACGCAGATGACACTCAAGTATATTTCAGTTTTAAGTCGGAGGACACAGCTGAAGCAGTGATTAAAAGAAATAAAGATCTTAATGAAATTTTTAAATGGGCTGTACGCAACTCTCTGGTTCTTAACCCCACAAAATCTAAAATGATGGTACTCGGTACAAAATTACAAGTCAAAAAGGTGAAAGATCAGAGCCTAAAATTAATGATAAATGGAACAGACATACCGGTAGAATCAGAAGCGAGGAATTTAGGCCTAATAATAGACACAGAAATGCGGTTTGTTAAACATATTAATTAAAAAATTAAAAACGCGTTTTATAAAATAAAAGTCCTGTATAATATTAGAAAATACATTTCGGAAGAAGTAAGAATGACGTTATGCGACCTATTAGTTCTTTCTCCTTTTAGTTATTGTTGTGCTGTGTACGGTCCTAGGCTATGGGCTAAGACAGAGAAAGCAATCCAACGAGTTCAGAATGCATGTGTTCGCTTTGCTATAATATACCAAGGAGGGAACACATTACTCCTCACCTAGTAAAAAAGGGCATTTTAAACATGGCATTTAGACGACAGCTTCATTTAGCCTGTATAACTAAAAAGGTCCTCTATAATAAAAAACCGGAATATCTGTTCGAAAAATTTACTACCTTTAATGACCTTCATCAATTAAATACACGCTCTAAATTAAAACTTATTCTAGCCATCCCCCAACACAAAACTGCCGGGTTTAAAGGTTGTTTCAAGTATCGTGCCACAAAGATATGGAACGACCTTCCACCCCCTATGAAAAAATGTCTAGTGGGAAAGTATTTAAAATTAAATATAAACTTATATTGCTTAAACAACAGACGCATAACTTTGAGATAACTTTTAAAAATTCTACCGCGATACCAGTGAGATAGATAATGATATAGAGACAACTTACATAAATGCACACACAAATACACCCACACACACCAACACACACACACACACACACACACACACTCAACACATACACTCACACACTTTTAACTTAACCTAAAACCCGTGACCTACTTATATATAATTTTAAATTGTTTATCTAATGATGTACTACACCGATTAATATTATAATTCTGTCAATCTAATTTATTAATTAACATTATGTTTTTTACCTCGCTATATCACAATTTTTTTTCTATTCCGGTATATACATCTAAGGCCGAGGATCGGGGTAAATTGTAAACCAGCACTGTATGCTCATGTAAATGAACACGCAGTACAAAGCTGAATTTACTCCGATTGCTCTATAAAAAGTATATAGTTAAGAATTTTAGTTTAAGTTAATGTATTTTTGTTTTTTTATAGTAGCAATAAATATATTTCTTTCTTTCTTTCTTTAAATATTTAATATATTTTATTTTTAGTATTTGTTATTATAGCGGCAATAGAAATACATCATCTGTGAAAATTTCAACTGTCTACCTATCACCGTTCTTGAGATACAGCCTGGTGACAGACGGACGGAC
This sequence comes from Lomographa bimaculata, assembly GCA_948107665.1. Lineage (NCBI taxonomy): Eukaryota > Metazoa > Arthropoda > Insecta > Lepidoptera > Geometridae > Lomographa > Lomographa bimaculata. The sequence continues at coordinate 8,842,427 of OX403612.1, read as the reverse complement.
GGACGGACAGTGAAGTCTCAGTAATAGGGTCCCAGTTTTACCTTTTGGGTATGGATTCCTAAAAAACAGTCGAATTGAGAACACCCTCCTTCTTTTTTTTAAGTTAGTTAAAAAACCGACTTCGCCGCTTTATATGAATTTATTTATTTAGTATTTTTATTGTTTGCACTAAATACGTATTAAATTAAGATAGATGCTCCAGAACATTCAATACAAAAATTTAAAAAACCCGACTTCACCGCTTTACCTTCGGAACTTTGATCAGATTAGATGTGCTAAACACGCATTATTGACGATATTTTAAGAACTATTGATCAGATCTTGATCAAATTTAAATGGGACCAATTAGAAAGCAACATCTTTCAAACTAAAAAAAAAAATCCGATGGAAGACCTCGAGAGAGAAATAGAGGACATTTTAAGTTTGTTAAATATATCAGGGCTCTTAACTGATTTCCTAACTCATAGAAGCTATTTATAATTTATAATACCCTATCAGTTCTGCTGCTTGACATTACAAATCCGATTTCACGGCGTTTGTCGAAACGTTGGGCTCCACAGCTGTACCGTGAAATTACGCTTGTGGATATTTTGGTGACATCTGCTCTACTTACGCAGTTCTGGTACCGATCTCAGGTTCCCACTGAAAAACTAACATTTGGAGGGATGGTAGAGATAAGCTATGTACATTCCAAATGTCATCATTATCCGCTCAGCCGTTACAGCGTGAAGAGAAAACAAACTTACCTTATTACAATTACACACAAACTTTCGGATTAATAATATTAATAAAGATAGATAAATAACTCTTTGTTGTACACCATATATAGAGGAAAATACATTAAATACCTTAAAAACTAACTTAGGCTAGTATAATGGGCGGTCTTATCGCTTAAAGCGATCTCTTCCGGGCAACCTTTGGATGGAGAGGAGATAGCAAAATAATTTGAAAAAAGGCATTATTGACGATATTTCAAGAACTACAGAAGTTATGAGGTAATACACAAAAAAAAAGAAATACAGTCGACTTGAGTACCTCCTCCTTTTTTGGGAAATCGGTAAAAAACAAATCACTAAGATGGTATAAATACTGAATACTAGCTGCGCCCCGCGGTTTCATCCGCGTGGTGATGGCAAATTGTAATAACGATGATAGAAAGTTTTTTATTTTTACCGACTTCCCAAAGAAGGAGGAGGTACTCAAGTCGACTGTATTTTTTTTATGTGTGTTACCTCATAACTTCTCCCCACGTGAGCCGATTTCGAATTTTTTTTGTAGTATAAAATTTTTTTTTAGAAGGTTTTGCTTTCTAATTGTTCCCATTTAAATTTGATCAAGATCTGATCAGAAGTTCTTGAAATATCGTCAAGAATGCCTATGTTCTGGACTACTTTGAAGATGTTCTCGTTTAGCCGACTTCAAAATTTACCTCATAACTTCTTTAGTTGTGAGCCGATTTTGAAGATTGTTTTTTTATTTGAAAGGTGGTGCTTTCCATATGGTCCCATTGAAATTTGATCAAGTTCTGATATCTAGTTTTTGAGTTATAGTCAATAATGCGTGTTTAATACATTAAATCTAATCAAGGTTCCAAAGATATACCGGTGAAGTAGGTTTTTTTAAGCTTTGCTTGCGTTTAATTATTTTCTTTTCTGTTATTTAAATATGTTATTTAATTATTTGGTATGTATTATATACCTATTTTATTAAATTATAAGTACCGATATATATGTATATAATCATTTACCATCATCTTATCATCTAACTCTCTTTTGTCTCTCTCCCTCTCTATACCTTTTTGATGCACGCCTACACCCCTCTTCTCGTATACCATGTGTGGTTGACCGGTAGAGAATGCCCTTATTACGTAATTATTAAATAGTTTATTTAAATAGTTAATAATCATCAAAATCGGCTTACAACGAAAGAAGTTATGAGGTAACTTTTGAAGTCGGGTAAACGAGAACATCGTCAAAGTACGCATTATTCGTCACAAAATGGGCATTATTGACGATATTTAAAGAACTACTGATCAGATCTTGATCAAATTTAAATGGGACCAATTAGACAGCAACATCATTCAAACTAAAAAAAAATTCGAAATCGGCTCACGTGGAGAGAAGTTATGAGGTAGCACACATAAAAAAAAATACAGGCGACTTGAGTACCTCCTCCTTTTTGGGAAGTCGATAAAAATAAGTGATAATTTAGATACAGAAATCTAGTCTGGATAAGTATATGACAGTCACTCAGCGCGTGACGAAACCTTTAAGTAGAGGCCCTTTGAACACTAGGCCTAACATAAGGCAGGTGTGCCCCAAAGGGCGCAACAATTTGGCTTTTGGACCCCTGTCAACTGGGATCCATTTCAATGTTGCCCTAAATGTAAAAATTGCCATGAAATCTTTTATGTCAAGTAGGTGTGACAGATTGGATGTTTGTTAGTTCAAGGTTTGTATTATTTAGCGAGACATGACTTTTTTCGAGTCTCAAAAGCTAAAAAGCGTAATTTCATATAAATATTATTAATGTGAAAGTTTGTGAGTGTGTGTGAATGTTTGTTACCACGTATCTCCGTTACGAATAATCGTTTTTTTTTTAATTTAGAATGTAGATAGTTTAGGTTTTGGAATAACACATAGGCTACTTTTTAACTTGATAATAGCAGGCAAAGCCGCGAGGCACGGCTAGTTTCATATAAATATGTCAAATTAGCATACATTTCAGAATTTTTTTGGCAGAGATTTTTTTTTAATTTGCTCCTTTGTATGGAAAAAAATTTGGACCCTCGATCCTTTCATACAATCACTGTTAAGATGATTATAGCATGACATCATTTTTTTACAGTATTTTTAATCAGTTCAATCATTGCATGTACTACAACGTGAGTATTAGTATTGCAATTCTGAGAGGCAATACCGCCAGCATCGTGGGGAACGCTACCCACTGGTAGTGGGCATGAGCACTTGAGTTACCTATAAGCTCGATGTCTTGTAAGTAACTGAGTTCTTTGCTGAATATAGTTTTAGTTTAGTTTTAGGAAATATAGGCAATTGGCCCGAGATACCATAGTAATTCATTCACTAGAGTTACTTCCACAACCTAGTTTAATAAATATATTGTATTAAAAACTATTCCTGTGGCAGTAATTAAATAACTAGTTGGCTTCGCATCCGATGATCATAATTATGTAATGTAAACACCTGTAAATAAAACTATCACCCTGCTAAATTTCTTTTGAATTCTCTTTTGGCGTGAACGAGTAACAAAAAAACGTTTAAAGTTCTCCACTTATTATACCAAAGAATAAAAAATGTACCTACTTTAAACTTATACTGAATAGATTTGGGCGAATTGGATCGCCCTGCTATATTCCCTTGTAGAAAACAAACGATGGTTAGTTATCATATTTATAACATATCGTAAAGATTTTGAACGACAAACAATCTCTATTTTCCTCCTATCAAACGTCTACAACACAATTATCATCCATTTACGTCTGAAGCGTATAAAGTAAGAAATAAATCTCATTTACCACAAGGAAAATGCGAGAACAAATCGGTGTGAAAATTTAAACGGCTTACGACGTGATCGCCATTCAGCCAAGCGGTTATCGATAACTATCTATATCGATATCGACTGCATTTTAAGTTCACGAGCGATTTAACTTTGCCGCACTATTCAATGCGTTCCAAATTTCAAATTTGTAATTCCGTCCGCGAGTCTGGCGGGAAACTTGAGTGCTGATACAATTTTGTTCTCTATCATCGTGTAAGAGTTCATACTTTCACGCAACTTTGTTTTGCCGTCATTTTGTTCGAAAATAGCTTTTATTGCTGTAGATTTAAGCATTATGAGTCAGTGTAGTTAATCTAGTTGATTTTCCGATCTTCTATACAGTTCATATTAACGCTGAACCGAGCTATTATAGACCTTACAGCAATAACATTATAAGCCAAATAGAGAGCAGTTATGTGCTGGTATATTTTGCAATTCATTTGGCACGCTCGATAACTGTCAATCTGAGTTTGAGCGGTCATAAGAAATAAATGTATTTATTTGCAAAAGGGATACGTTTTATTGCCGGCTTTTCGTAGAAACTGCATTTGCAAATGGACGGACGCTTATGTCTTTAAAATGTGTGAATGTTCAATGACAAAGAATTGGAGTGTTTATTAATTCTGAATTGGAATTATGTTGCCATTTGAGGTTATGGGCCCAACCGAATGATTGATCGAGCCAAGTGATATCTTAAGTTGACTTGGGTGGTCAGTACTTTGTCCGTCCGTTCTTCTGTCAGAGGCTTTTATAAATCATACAAGCGAATAATTTCAACTTCATACTTTGATTTTCCATGAATTTATTCAAATTAAATGAATGTGAGAATGGCCGCAAATAAAAAAATCAAGTTGATGATGTTATTCTTCTAGTAATATGCGTACGTATATAAAAAACTTTCACACTGTGCTGATATAAAATGAAAATTGTTGTGATTTTAATGGAAGTCGATATATACTTTTCCCGTGAATTTGTTGATGTTAATTCTGATCAAAATATTTTCTGAAGAAAATCACTGGACCACCCAAGTCTACTTAGAGAGCTTTTCCTTGATCTCTAAGTTGTCTTGGGTAAATAACAATTTGGTAGGCCACCAAAGTCACTGTTCTGACGACCCAGTTGGCGCAGTGGACAGGTTTCCGCCCTCTGCGCCGTGGGTCCTGGGTTCGATTCCCGGCAGCAGCACAAATTCCTTCCCAAGGGATATTTGTGCTTCTGGTTCTGGGTGTATTTGTGTGTGTGATGTGAATGTTTCCGGCACCCACGAAACAAGTCTTTGAACTTAGTGTGGGGCTGTGAGTGTGAATGCGTTTGTTTGTTTGTTTGTTCTTTAGGGAAATCTGGAAAGACAATAGTTACTTTATTTATTATTTTTTAATGACGTACCAATTACGTTTGGTACAACCATTGGAAATACGATCGAACCTTAAGACTAATAAGTAATTTAATTTTGACCTAAGCTGTCGAGTAGTTAATTAATAAGAATATGTCCAATAACTTTTTTTTCTATTAAAGGGAAGACCGAAAGACACTTTCTTTTCTAAACTCAAAATTAAAATCGTTTATTCACATGGGCCCCAAGGAGGCACTCATTTCATGAGTGCCTTTTTGTTAATGACTCTACTGCCAGATTCGCAAAATTACAGCCACCTCGAGAAGAACCTGGCAAGAAATTCGGCGGCGTACTTTTTTCATTATTTTTTTAAATAATTCTTAAAAATACTTATATTAACCTAGGTGCATCTATAGTATGTAGTCGCTAGAAAGCGCTTGTGTAGTTTGCCTCCATGCATCCTTGTCATTAATGTAGTCAATCGAGTCTTGTGTCTGCGCTAACTCAAAATGTTTAGTTCTCTCGAGTCTTCTCAATAAGTCTGAGTTGTCGAGGAGCTGGAGTAGTTACTAGATGAATCAGGGAACAGTTTTATCATACAATGGCCTCGATTCTGATGTCACACACTAAATTAAATTAAAACTATTCCTGTTTTTTGCAAAATAGGAACGCAAGACAGAGAAAGCATACATTTTAGTGCTGTCAAGTTAGTCAGAACTTAGATGTCTGTGCAAGCTTAGTCGAGTATGTAATTGGTGTTGACTAAAAAGACGTGCTTTAGTCTTTTAGTCAACACTTTTTTTCTGCTTCTGCTGTTCATATTTTAATTGATCAACTAACTTGACAGCACTACAATGTATGCTATCTCTGTCTTGCGTTCCTATTTTGCAAAAGACAGGAATAGTTTTAATTTAATTTAGTGTGTGACATCAGAATCGAGGCCACTGTATGATAAAACTGTCCTGCGTTCCTATTTTGCAAAAGACAGGAAAAGCTTAAATTTAATTTAGTGTGTGACATTAGAATCGAGGCCAGTGACTTCCAACATTTTGCCGACTGTCACGAGAATCGTGAATTTTACTTATGACCCTCCGCCAGCGGCCGTCATTCGAATCGAATAGCCGATAAAAAACGATAGCGATCCGACCGATCGCCGATCGCCGATTGCCGAGTCAGCGCCCCGCCCTATGCGGTCGCGCTAATTTTATTATTTTTGGGGAAAAGAAAAACTGAAGCTATTTTTTTGGTAGTCGATTAAGAACCCGTGTACATTTTTATGTCTGTCTCGCTCGCACAATTCATTCATTTTGAGAAATAAAAATTATGGAGCGAGTTACGGAAAATGTTGTCAATAACTTTACTAAATAATTTTGTACTTCAAAATTAATTTTCGTTTAAATACCTATTAATTAGACGAAGAAAGAGTGAAAAAAATATAAAATCAATTTGACATCGATTTTCTCCGCCAATCCAAAAGCTAAGAAAACGAATATCAGTTTATAAGATCCGTGATATTATTATTTAGGGATTATATTGACAACATTTACAATAACTCACACCGTCAGTTTTATATCTCAAAATCAGTGAATCGTGCGAGCGAGAAAGACATAAAAATGCATACGGGTTCTTAAGGTCCGTCGGTATTAACTAGTCGACCCGAACTGAGATCTCGCGCCTTCATTTTGCCTAATAGAGAAAAAAATTGAGGTTATTATTAGGTTATAAAACGGGCATTAGTAAAGAAAGCTTATTATAAAACGATTGAATACATTAATGACAAGGATGCATGGAGGCAAACTGCACAAGCGCTTTCTAGCGACTACATAATATAGATGCATCTAGGCTAATATAATTATGTATTAGAGATTAAGAAAGATTTAAAAAAATGTGCCGCCGAGTTTCTTGCCAGGTTCTTTTCGAGATGGCTGTAATTTTGCAAATCTGGCAGTAGAGTCATTAACTTCATCAGTGCCTCTTTGGGGCCCCATGCGAATAAACGATTTTGATTTGATTTAATTTTTTGCTTATATCTTTTAATAATTGTTAAATTTTTTGTATTTGTTGTTCAAGTAAAGGATATAACGGATATTATTAAGTTTCAGCTTCAAATGTGTAGCCATTTTTGAGGTAGACTCCGGGACATAACATAGAGTTGAGATTCTAGAGTAAATATGTATACCTAGGCAAGCATGTTCTATCTTCGGCCGAATCGTCAATTTCCATCAGATGAGATAGCGGTCAACTGCTTGCCAAAACAGTAACTTTGGCGGACTATCAGATTGTTATCTTCGATCATAGATTTTTTCAAAATGGTTTCGTACTCTACTTGCAAAGCTCTTTTCATCGATACTCCACACGGGCAGTACAAAAGTGAAAATAATATTTTGACCCCTATAATAAAGTTTTCCCCACTTATATGTATGTAGATATAGGGTGTTCTCTTAATATATTCATTTATAATATTTCAATTGCTTTTTCTAATTTTGGGCCATAGCTGAGAATTCCAACTAATTCGCGTGTATGGCTTAGACGTTAAATACCTCTGACAGACGGACGTATGGACAAAGTGGTGAACCACACAAGTCAACTGTATACAAATGGCATTTGATAGGCTGTTTAGACCTTGTTGTAACCGCCATAATATAACTTATGCAAATGTACCAACACGAAAAAAAAATTAATTTAATTAAATATGCATTATTATGCATCTTTACCTACCTGCAAAATGGGATAATTAAGTATGGTTAAAAAGGTGCTCGCATTGACATATATATCTGCCCCAGATCTCTGAGTAGAATTGCCCCAACAAAATATACCGTATAGAAAAACTAAGCCGTAAGTTACCCTATTACCAAACATTCAATCGCTAATAGTAATAGTGTGCAACCTTACTGTATTTCGGATTGCAGGGCAATTTTTATTGAGATTCACATATCTCAGGGCGACGAACGCAGTGCTTTAAATAAATAAATAAATAATAAATATACGCATTCACACTCACAGCCCCACACTAAGTTCAAAGTATTGTGAGTGCCGGAAGCATTCACATCACACACACATTACACTCAGTACCAGAAGCACAAATATCCCTTGGGAAGGAATTCGTGCTCCTGTCCACTGCGCCAACTGAGTCGTCTGGGCTTTGCCGAGTGCTTTGATCTAAGTTCGAAACTCTGGGTGGCACTGAGCTGTAAACAAGCGTTACGCTTACTATTAAGCGAGTTGCTCGTTCGGGAGATGATAATGTACGACCCGATATTTCACAGCCTTTCTGGTTGCGTATTATTGCCTGACAAAATCGGTCCGTATCGATAATGCACGGCCAATAAAGTACAGCCAATAATTCATGTACCTATATGAAATCGAAATATAAGCCCGTGCATTCCCGCGTCGCCAATTATTGCCTGTACAAAATCGGTCCATATCGATAATGCACGGCCAATAAAGTACAGCCAATAATTCATGTATATGAAATTGAGATATAAGCCCGTGTATTCCCGCGTCGCCAATTATTGCATGTACAAAATCGGACCGTATCGATAATGCACGGCCAATAAAGTACAGCCAACAATTCATGTATATGGCTTCCAAATATCAGGAGGTGCAATACTTTGCGTGCAATACTGGCTACGTAAAATCACTTCATGTCAATATTGTATGGCCAGTATTGCACAGCCAATAATTGGAAGCCAACCATAGACAAATATATACTCTTTATGCGATACCTCGTTTGTTTAGGCGAGTCGCTAGGAAGAGTTGGCACAGACTATTAAATAGTTCTAGCCTAAGAACGTTAAAAACATTTGCTTCTCTGTGGTCTTTATAAAAGTGGCTGCAAGTCTTGGTTAGGTTTGAACTGCGACAAAATAAAACGCTCAAAACAAAGTTATTAAAAGAAAGAAAATATGAAATAAAAATGAACAAAAAATCTGACGCTTTTCTTTCGAATATAAACAGTTGTATGAAAACTTAAAGCATTCATATCTACGAAGGGGGCCTCCTTCGCCTCCTCCTCCCCCTTTGGGAAGGAAAGCCCTCTCGAAACGAGGATTTGACTTTGACTTTTATTTGTACACGAATTATCGGTCGTGCAATATTGGCTGTACATTATCAGCTCGTGCTAATATTTTCCGACCTGTATTGTACGGCTTTTATTGCACGACCTGATATTTCGTAAACATTGATTTCAAGTATTGGTTGCGTTTTCCTGGTTGCGTATTATTGGCTGTACAAAATCGGTCCGTGTTGTTATTTTACATTCAATAATGTACCGCCCGTATTGCACATCCTGATAATTGGAAGACATATCACGGAATACTGGTTGCGAATTATTGCCTGTACATTATCAGTCCGTGCATTATTGGTCGTACAATATAGGGACTCGCTCGTACGTCACTCAATTACCACTAAAAAAAAACTTTAAATAACAAAACTCTAAATAAAAAAAAACCTCAATAATTACTGGTCAGGTCTTGATCAAATTTAAATGGGACCACATGGAAAGTACCAGCTTTAAAATAAAAAATAATAATTAAAATCGGTTCACCAAGAAAAAAGAACTGTGGTAACACACATAAAATAATTAAACGCAAGCAAAGCTTAAAAAAACCGAATTCACCACTTTATCATCGGAACCTTGATCAGATTTAATGTATTAAACACGCATTATTGACTGTAACTCAAAAACTAGAGATCTTATCTTGATCAAATTTCAATGGGACCACATGAAAAGCACCAGAATTCAAGTAAAAAAATAATTATCAAAATCAGCTCACAACAAAAGAAGTTATGGGAAGTCGGTAAAAAAAGAAATATACAGTCGAATTGAGAACCTCCTCCATTTTTTAAGTCTATTGAAAACAAACAAATTTTCGGTTATAAACTTTGTCAACTTTATTCACCCATCTTATAAGTAACTCATACATTACGAATGTGATGTCACCCCACGCCACAGTATAGACAGCAGTTCTAAACATGGACCCAAATTATGAGTTCAAAGTCCGTGCAGTTTGTGATCCGTCGGGATTTGTCTGAGATTGTAGTTTTCGGAGGGTAATGTGGACACGCCCTATTGGATGCTGAAATGCTGACCTTCGGAGTCCACGATGGAAGCCGATATTTTAAAGAAAATTAGTTATTTACCGAGCGAGTATCTTCGTTACAGCTTGGGAAAAATTGTTTTTGTCCGTCCGGATGTCCGTTTGTTCTCCTCTAAAGGTCGCATTTCTCAACCGATTCTCGTGAAATTTTGTGAGCAGGTTCTATGATTTTATCGTTTTTATTTCGTCGATTTAGTTTTTGGAAAATAACGAAGATATGAAATGAGGTATTTATGATATATATGATTTGATTGATGACAATTGATGACAATTACCACTAAAAAAAAACTTTAAATAACAAAACTCTAAATAAAAAAAAACCTCAATAATTACTGGTCAGGTCTTGATCAAATTTAAATGGGACCACATGGAAAGTACCAGCTTTAAAATAAAAAATAATAATTAAAATCGGTTCACCAAGAAAAAAGAACTGTGGTAACACACATAAAATAATTAAACGCAAGCAAAGCTTAAAAAAACCGAATTCACCACTTTATCATCGGAACCTTGATCAGATTTAATGTATTAAACACGCATTATTGACTGTAACTCAAAAACTAGAGATCTTATCTTGATCAAATTTCAATGGGACCACATGAAAAGCACCAGAATTCAAGTAAAAAAATAATTATCAAAATCAGCTCACAACAAAAGAAGTTATGGGAAGTCGGTAAAAAAAGAAATATACAGTCGAATTGAGAACCTCCTCCATTTTTTAAGTCTATTGAAAACAAACAAATTTTCGGTTATAAACTTTGTCAACTTTATTCACCCATCTTATAAGTAACTCATACATTACGAATGTGATGTCACCCCACGCCACAGTATAGACAGCAGTTCTAAACATGGACCCAAATTATGAGTTCAAAGTCCGTGCAGTTTGTGATCCGTCGGGATTTGTCTGAGATTGTAGTTTTCGGAGGGTAATGTGGACACGCCCTATTGGATGCTGAAATGCTGACCTTCGGAGTCCACGATGGAAGCCGATATTTTAAAGAAAATTAGTTATTTACCGAGCGAGTATCTTCGTTACAGCTTGGGAAAAATTGTTTTTGTCCGTCCGGATGTCCGTTTGTTCTCCTCTAAAGGTCGCATTTCTCAACCGATTCTCGTGAAATTTTGTGAGCAGGTTCTATGATTTTATCGTTTTTATTTCGTCGATTTAGTTTTTGGAAAATAACGAAGATATGAAATGAGGTATTTATGATATATATGATATTTGAACTGCCCCTTGGCTAAGTTGGGTGAGCGTTCGCCTTCCAAGCATGTTCGAGTTCGATTCCCGGCGGGAACACAAGTTGTCACTCCAAGGAAAATTTGTGTTTCTTGTTCTGGTTGTGACTGTGTGTGATGTGAATGTTTCCGGCACCCACGACACAAATCATTGAACTTAGTGTGGGGCTGTGAGTGTGAAAGCGTTTACGTTTATGGGGTTGAAAACGTAAAAAAAACACATTTCATTCCGAAAAATACGCGAGGTCTTGAGTTCACAGAACCACTAGTTTATATGCCTGGCTCAGTTGAGTGCGTGTTTAGGCAAACAACTAGTGTTCGATTCCCGGTGGATACAGAACCCAGGGAAAATTTGTGTTTCTCGTTCTGCTTGTGATTATATTGTGTGTGATGTAAATGTTACCGGCACCCACGACACAAGTTATTGAACTTAGTAGGCTGTGTGTGTAAGCTAGAAAAGATAATTATCAACACATAGGCTACATTTTAACTTGATAATAGCGGGTGAAGCCGCGGAGCACGGCTAGTTTATTATAATATTTTTGGATTAAAGATTTTCTCTATTAGAAAATGCATATCATTTTAATTGGCATTTTTGGCATTGAGCAACAGCTTTACATTTCTCCAGAAATTTGAAGCTAATCGCTATATTATAATAAAAATACGCTAAATGCCTCTGAAGGATGGATGGACGGACAAAGTGCTGAACCACAATCAACACGAGGAATCCTGACAGATTGGTCTATGATCAGAATACAATGCCGAAAACGGCGCTTTATCAAAAACAATGACACGCCATGTGCATTAAAGTTTTCAATGCTCTACCTAAACAATTGCAGATTCTGGATGTGAAACAATTTAAAAATGAATTATTATGTTGGCTAAGAACAAACAATTTTTATACTTTTAATGAATTTCTTAATCAATACAATAACGCTTGAATCAAGACAAATGTAAATAATAATAATTAATATTGAATTTAACTGGAATTGACTTTATATGTAATTTAATATTTAGTTTGTAATTTGCATTTACAACAAACATTGACATCATTATTTTTTTATATAATAATTATGTGACTCCACTATATTTCATCCTACTAATATTATAAATCCGAAAGTTTGTGTGTTAGTGTAAGTATGTTTGTTCCCTCTTCACGCTTTAACGGCTGAACAGATTTGGATGAAATGTGGAATGTACATAGCTAATACCTAGGATTAACACATAGGCTACTTTTAAACTTGATAATAGCGGGCGAAGCCGCAGGGCACGGCTAGTATATCATGATATGACTGGATTGACGGACACTCTAAACCTTAGCATCTGATATTGTAAACTCTATTTTGTATGAAATAATTTGATTTGAATTTGAATTTGACTTAGAGACCTCATTTTGCTCGGTCATAATACATTCTCAAAATAACTTCTCTATCTACAGGAAACGATTCTGAGCCTGACCAAGAAGACTCTGCAGACAATCCTCGGGAGAACAAAGCGAGAAGAAGAAGAACTGCCTTCACATCAGAACAGCTCTTGGAGCTGGAGAGGGAATTCCACGCGAAGAAGTACCTGAGTCTTACTGAGAGGTCGCAGATAGCACACGCTTTGAAACTAAGTGAAGTGCAGGTAATTAATCATACTTTACATTAATTAATGCAATATCCGGATGACCGAGCTTCGCTCGATTTTTTTGTTTTTGGTAGAATGTGTTTGAATTTGTAGCCTCAGAAAGCTCCATCTAGTTTCGAGTAGAAACAATTTTTTATATCAGTCATGGTGTAATAGTTTGGCGTAAATTTTTCAAATGCAGTTTGGTAACCGAGCATTTCTCGGACCTGGAACGTTGATAAATCGATTCCTTGGGCCGAAAACCCCAAATCTGTAACTTTCATGAAAATCGTTTGGAGCCGTTTCCGAGATCCAGATTACACATATATATATATATATATATATATATATATATATAGATAGATAGATAACTCTTTATTGTACACCAGAAATAGAGGAAAATACATTAATATTTATTTATATATTATTATTTATATATATATATATATATATATATATATATACAAGAATTGCTAGTTTAAAGATATTAGATTAGATATAATGCCCTCAGCTGCTGCCTATTGGTTTAATTGGGTGCGCGCGTTCGCCTTTTGAGCACGGGTATATTGTCTCCTCAAGGGAAATTTGTGTTTCTGGCTTCTGTTTATGATTGTGTATATGATGTGAACCTACGACACAAGTCATGGAACTTAGTGTGGGGCTGTGAGTGTGAAGGTGTTTATTTATGAGGCCCCCATGAGACAGGCTTGCCCTAGTGTGGAGACCACTATTAATCTCATATGTATGTCGTGTACACCTTTTGAAAATAAACTAGCCGTGCCCCGCGGCTTCGCCCGCTATTATCAAGTTATAAAGTAAACTATGTGCTAATCCTAGGTATAATCTATGTACATTCCAAATTTCATCCAAATCCGTTCAGCCGTTAAACCATGAAGAGGGAACAAACATACTTGCACACAAACTTTCGGATTTATATTATTAGTAGGATTATCAATTGTTGTAGTATTATGGTTCACCATTTTGGCGATAACCAATGAAACACATAAAAGCTATATATATGCTGTCGCGGGGATTTTTGTAGGACTATAATTATTTAAGATAAACATTTCCATTACACATTATATACGTGTAACTCCAACGGTTTTGCGGCGCACGCCGGATATATACCGCCATGGGTAAGTAGTGCACAATACTGCAGGGGTGGTTTGGAATCGACAACTGAGCAAGTTAAAAAAAAAATTGTTTTTTTTTCAATTTTTTATCGACTGACCTGAATGCAGTTCAGTAGTAATTGTCAAGTAAAGCATGGCCCTCCGTAGACAGCCGCTACAACAATAGCTTCCAGAGTAGGTGAGTGCTACGGGGTCATTGAACTAACATGTGACGAGAGGTCACACTGAAAGGCGGTTCAGGAATTACGAGAACCAACCAACTTGTTAAGAGATGAAAAATTAAAGAATGGCAAATTATTATTATTTTTTTTTTTTTTTTTATTTGTGACAGGCTTGTGTTTGACCACTATCTCACCTGATGGTAAGTGACGATGTGATCGAAGCTGGTAAACACACTAGACCTGGAATACGCAGGCTCTCAAGGATAACTGCCGGAACACCGTATTTGGCTTGGCGGCAGACTTTCAACTTGATGGTGGTAAGCTACTTTGGTAGCAAGCCAGGCGAGCAACTCACAAAATGCTCTACCCCCTCTCATGTCACCTGATTAGCACCACCCGGGGACCACGTGTAGGGAGTCAGACTTAAGGGGTATCCTCCTACGGACGTGGGTGACTCAGCATAAAAAAGCTTCCGTTTCAGTTATGATAATCGTTATTTATTTAGTCGGTCCTAGTTATTATGAGGTAATTAATTCCTGAACCGCCGAGAAGTCACACTGAAATGTGACCTCTCGTCACATGTTAGTTCAATGACCCCGTAGCACTCGTAGCACTCATCTACTCTGGAAGCTATTGTTGTAGCGGCTGTCTACGGAGGGCCATACTTTACCTGACAATTACTACTGAACTGCCTGAAGGTCAGACGATTAAAAACTGAAAAAAAAAATTGTTTTTTTTTTTAATTTGCTTAGTTATCGTTCCCAAACCACCCCCTGCAGTATTGTGCACTACTTACCCATGGCGGTATATATAGATAATAGCTCGGAGATGGCAGATTTTTTCGAACTTTTTAAATTTACACGCAATAAAAAAACATACATACATACACACACACACCCTCAGACACGTTGAAAGAGCCACACAAATACTCCAAATACCTAGTTACCTTAAATAGTGTTTATGAAATGATTGTAACATAATTACATCCCGTAAAATGTATATAATCGCAATGCAATACGAGATACCTCTTTACTCCTCTAGTTCGTTAAATGTAAATGTAAAATCTATTAGTGTAATCCTTTACTGGCCTTACTTTATGTATAATAACTTTAATACTTATATTATGTCATGTAACGCTGTTGGATTGACGAAATAAATTAAATAAAAAATAAAACTTACTTGACTTTTATCGTTATATTTTGGACAATTCACACAATCCTACTAATATTATAAATCCGAAAGTTTGTGTGCAAGTGTGTAAGTATGTTTGTTCCCTCTTCACGCTTAAACGTCTGAACGGATTTGGATGAAATTTTGAATGTAAGTAGATTATACCTAGGATTAACACATAGGCTACTTTTTAACTTGATAATAGCGGGCGAAGCCGCGAAGGACGGCTAACTAGTATCTTTATAAATTATAGCCTATGTGTTATTCTGATGTATAAGCTATGTTATTGTAAAGTTTCATTAAAATCCATTCAGCAGTTTTTGCGTGAAAGAGTAACAAACATCCATACGTCCATACATACAAAGATTCGCGTTTATAATATTAGTAATCCTACTAATATTATAAATCCGAAAGTTTGTGTGTGTCACTTGTTTGTTCCCTCTTCACGCGTTAACGGCTGAACGGATTTGGATGAAATTTGGAATGTACATAGATTATACCTAGGATTAACACATAGGCTACTTTTTAACTTGATAATAGCGGGGGAAGCCGCGGGGCACGGCTAGTCTAGGATAAATCTTCATCATAAATCATCATCTTTATTTATTTAAAGTTCAAAACTGTGGGTGGCACAGATCTGTAATGAGCAAGCGTGACGCTTAGATAGATAGATAGATAACGCTTTATTGTCACACCTTACATAAATCACTTACAATAATTTTAAAAACTTAAATTTAAGTGTACAATCGGCGGCCTTATCGCTTAAAGCGATCTCTTCCAGACAACCTTTGGATGGAGAAGATTTTTAATAATTCGGTTAAACGGGGGTGTAAATACAAGATTATAAGGAAATATAAATATAAAGTAAGGTATATATACGTAAACATACTTAAACAAAATAATTTTATAATAATTACATATTTTTATAAAATAAATAAATATATTAAATATATTATAATAAAGTAAGGATATTAGTTGACGCTTACCACCAGGCGAGCCACTTGCTCGTTTAGTTGACGCTTACCACCAGGCGAGCCACTTGCTCGTTTAGTTGACGCTTACCACCAGGCGAGCCACTTGCTCGTTTAGTTGACGCTTACCACCAGGCGAGCCACTTGCTCGTTTAGTTGACGCTTACCACCAGGCGAGCCACTTGCTCGTTTAGTTGACGCTTACCACCAGGCGAGCCACTTGCTCGTTTAGTTGACGCTTACCACCAGGCGAGCCACTTGCTCGTTTAGTTGACGCTTACCACCAGGCGAGCCACTTGCTCGTTTAGTTGACGCTTACCACCAGGCGAGCCACTTGCTCGTTTAGTTGACGCTTACCACCAGGCGAGCCACTTGCTCGTTTAGTTGACGCTTACCACCAGGCGAGCCACTTGCTCGTTTAGTTGACGCTTACCACCAGGCGAGCCACTTGCTCGTTTAGTTGACGCTTACCACCAGGCGAGCCACTTGCTCGTTTAGTTGACGCTTACCACCAGGCGAGCCACTTGCTCGTTTAGTTGACGCTTACCACCAGGCGAGCCACTTGCTCGTTTAGTTGACGCTTACCACCAGGCGAGCCACTTGCTCGTTTAGTCACTCAATAAACATAAATAAAAGACGTGTGGCACTCGGGGACTGCCGCGGTACAGCTATTGCATAGCATTTTTTATCAACATAAGCAATTATAATAATTTATTTATTTTATTTATGCAGTTTTTTTTTCCTGCCACCTAGAGGCGAGTTGCTGAACTAAAGAGACAAGCGTGATATTTCAAAAAAGTCATTTAAAGTTCTGCTATTCATCGATAGATGGCAAAACTAAAAAGTATCACCGCTGTGCCGGTCGGAGTGGGGGGTGTTAGGTTATTTTCGAAACGTAATTTCTGGATTCGGTCTCCATGCTCAAGGCCTGCGATAGAAGCTATGCAATAGCTTAAAAAGTTTTAACTTTAAATGGGAAGCCGTTTTTGAGATCGACCCCGGGACAAAACAGGTCTAAAACAGTGACTTTGGTGGCCTACCAAATTGTTATTTTACAATATAGTTAATCCAAAAAAACTATTACTAAGACTCCGCTGTCCGTCCGTCTGTCACCAGGCTGTATCTCATGAACTATGATAGTTACACAGTTGAAATTTTCACAGATGATCTATTTCTGTTGCCGCTATATCAACAAATACTAAAAAAAAAAAAAAGTGTGAACCCATTCAACAAACGTGATGTTTTTTGCTCGTTTTTGCTCGATATCGAAAACGCCAATAGAAATTATTCACAGAATATTTAGTTATATCACTTTAAAAATAAATAATTAAATAAAAAAAACAAATATTTAAGGGCCCCATAGATACAACAATCGTGATTTTTTTTGCTCGTTTTTGCTAGATATTGAAAACGTCAAAGACGCTTGAAACGAATATGTCACAGAATATTGAGTATATTATTCACTTTAAAAATAAATAATTAAATTAAAAAAAATATTATTAAAGGGGCACTCCCATTATCATACAACAAACGTGTTTTTTTTTCAATTGTTTTCTCGTTAGATAATGGTACGGAACCCTACGTGCGCGAGTCCGACTCGCACTTGGCTGGTTTTATTTTTAACAGATTTAAACTCTACTTGCTGACAAGGGTAGATAAAAAAATAAAAAGTATTTTGCTTCCGGCTTACGTGTATGGGTGCCCCCTTAATTTATATGATTTTATTTCAATTGCCATTTCTAGCTATGGGCGTATATATATTCTACGAGAATTTGGAGTCATTCGCTTGTATGGTTTAGACGCTAGATGCCTCAGATAGACGGACGGACGGAAGGACGGACAAAGTGCTGAATTGTCCAAATCAACTTAGAGATCCCGCTTCGCTCGATCAAATATCACAAATATCATTGAAACAATAGATTTAGAAAAATGTATGTGAGTAATTGCACTTGCTGGTCTTGAGCCTGTTATTCAATCGACTTCAAAAAATAAGCTTCTTAATTCAACTGTAAGATTATTATTATAATTATATTTTTGGTTGTTACGATATCACCGCCAATTATGAATCGATTTTGATGTTTTTTTTTTGTTTGGTAGAGTTATACTTCAAAAGTGGTCCCATATAATTTTTATCGATATCGATCAAGCCAAAACCGAAATATAATAATTGAAAACGTCGGTTTTTTTAAGCTTTGCTTGCGTTTAATTATCAAAGTTTGGTTTACACGAATAACTAGATATATAAGAGTGTCTAAATATCTCGAATAAAATGTATTTTTCAAACATTTAGTTTTTAAACAGACGATTATAAGTACATGTAGCCTAGCCAAAGATAGTAGCTAGGTTGATACCTAGGTTTCTGCAATTTTCATACTTTTCTAAAATCTGTTTATTTCAGAATTCTTCTGTGTGAAACTGCTTACACATCAATTTTATCTCCATTTAGAGTAAAGGCTTTGGAATACTGAACAATAAGGCGATTTAATATTTGGCGGCCCGAATTTCGACCGACCGCGGTCCGCGGTTTAGACGCTAGATGCCTCTGACAGACGGACGGACAAAGTGCTGTCCACCATCCAAGTCAACTTAGAGATTTCGCTTCGCTCGATCAACTATTAATACTTTATATAATTATGTGTCTCTTTTATTGACACGGAATCTATCTTTTGGTCGTTTCTTTCTTGAGCGAGAAAATAGTTGCAACTATAGATAAAAATAATATACTACGGTAGTTGGTAGTACTACAGGTCTGTAAGTAGCTGCCATAGACAAGAGTTATCTTTTATAATTACAGTTCATATTTTCATACTTAAATAGTCCATTTCTAGCTTTGGCATCGCACTAACGATCAAAGCAATGTAAAAAACATCAAATTTCATCCATATCCGCCGAAACGTAATGGCATTTCGCTATGTGAAGATTATACCACTCCGGTCAACTATCGTGAATTTCTGCGACAAACGTTTGCGAGTTTTAAGGGTTCACAGCACCATCTAGTTATCGCAGAGTAAACTAAAGTTTACATATTTTAAACTAGATGGCGTTGTTGTACAGTTCAAGATATAGCCAAATTGTATTATTAGACGAGTGTGAGAACAGTTCGTTTATACAACCAAGAAAATTTTAAAAACGATTGAACGATTGTAAACTAAATATATTATGCACGTGTATTGCCGCGAAAGTGAAAAAATGGCGTTGCCGATTTTGTATTCTTTTCCAAAACTTGTGATCTTTCTAGTGATAATGTGTAATAAATGGTGGACTATTAACCGTTAATGAATAGTGAACGTGAATAAGAACAGGCAAATCATACTAAGTTGCAAAAAATAACACCGGGTTGCACTCCGGGAGTGCCGACAGAAGTGAAAACTTGAACATTCATGTTGTAAACAGCAGGAGCAGGCATACATTTTCGCCGCGCGGTAGAAAGAGAGGGGGATATTACTTCATCTCCTCCGTCTTACGAGAGGTCACGTGTCCTCACGCGAGTTTAACATTTTTTACCCATCCCAAAAAAGTGCACAACGCCGCTAAAGAAGTTTTCACTACAAAAACATTTTCGCTTCTGCACTAAAACTACTAAGATCCTTGTAAAATGACAATAAACAATTTTAAATTTCATATGACCCCCTATTACGTATCTTTGTTACGTTCGGTTTTTATTTGAATTAAGCAGAAATGATCCTTGTTTCTTAGGAGTCAATTTAGAATTGGAACCGTTTGCAACAGAGATAGGGGATAATAAGGGATCTGCTCGGTACAAATATCGAACTAATCTTCTTTTAAATAAGGTTCAATATCACGCCACAACGTGTGTTACGTCAATCGCAGACTAATTTGTTCTTACCAATAATTTAAAAGTAAGCAGAGCTTAAAAAACCCACTTCATCGCTTATACATATATATGTATATCGTTTTTGGCTTGACTGATTTCTTTGAAATTTATATGGGACCATCTCTGAAGTATAACTCTACCAAACAAAAAAAACATCAAAATCGATTCATAATTGGCGAAAATATAGCGTAACATACATACAAAAAAAGAAAAAAAACATACAGTCGAATTGAAAACCTCCTTTTTTGAAGTCGGTTAAAAATAGAGTCGATCAGCGTAAACTACACTACTTGTTTTCGCTGATCGACTCTATTAATTTCAATAAATAAATTCAATAAAATAAAATAAAATTTCAATAAAAAAATTAAGCCTTTTTTAAAAGTGTAATACATAAACATAAACGCTTTCACACTCACAGCCCCCCACATTAAGTTCGATGACTTGTAGGTACCGGTGAGTTGACATTCACATTACACAAACAAACAAACTAACGCATTCACACTCACAGCCCCAAACTAAGTTCAAATACTTGTTTCGTGGGTGCCGGAAACATTCACATCACACACACATTACACCCAGAACTAGAAGCACAAATATCCCTTGGGAAGGAATTTGTGCTCCTGCCGGGAATCGAACCCAGGACCAACGGCGCAGAGGGCGGATACCTGTCCACTGCGCCAACTGGGTCGTCGTCACACACACAATCACAACCAGAACCAGTAGCACAAATTTTCCTTGGGGAGAAACTTGGTGTTGTCCCCGTCGGGAATCGAACCCGATACGTTCATAAGGCGAACGCTCACCCAACTAAGTAAGCCGACTAGCTGTTCGAATAACTTTTATAATTTTTTTTCTTTAACTTTTTTTATCATTTTACTTCATCTTTTATATTTATCCTGGATTAAATACCTATTGCTATTACCATTTTATTAACCTCCGACGAAATAAAGGGTTATAAGTTTGTAGTGTGTCTGTGGCTCACATCAATGTGTCTGTCTGTGACTCACAAACGGCTGAGCCGATTTTGATTTAGTTGGTTTTTCGTTTGAAAGGTAACTTGATCAAGAGTGTCCTTAGCTATGTTTGGTGAAAATCAGTGCAGCTAATTTCCAAAAAAAAAATTAAAAAATGTAATAATGTTTCAGTTGTATGTTAGTGTACCTTAACGTCTTATCATGATTTTTGTCTTAGTAGCATACCAGGATAAAAATAATTAATTACATATAGATGTAATTCTCCATAAAATAATCTACCCGTTCCATGCAAAATGTATAAGAAAATCTAAATAAAAATGAAATAAATTGTTAATGACACAAAAACTCGAGAGCCGAGAACGGCTGAACCGATTTGCCTAATTTAGGTTTTTAAATATTTGTAGAAGTACATAGAAGGTTCAAAAAGTGAGAAAATAAAATGAAATCATTTTATTCAGACAACTTTTATAGTCGGTACGAAGTTCATCGTAGTATTTTATTAATATCTTTTTCGTATTTTTTTCCAATGTTTTAATAGTAATGCTGGTATTCGGGGCCAAGACAAATCCGATAAACCAAAGATCATAAAAATCGGTCCAGCCGTTCTTGATTTATAAATGGTGCAACTAACCCGACTTTAATTTATTTACTTAGATAGATAATATTTCTTTTCTCTTTCACAGGTCAAAATCTGGTTTCAAAACCGTCGCGCGAAGTGGAAACGAGTCAAAGCCGGCCTTGCGTCCGGCAGCCACTCCGGCAAAAACGGGTCCGGCACAAAAATAGTCGTTCCCATCCCTGTCCACGTCAACCGCTTCGCTGTACGAACGCAACACCACCAAATGGAAAAACAGAATAATTTACAATACAGATTAGATAGAACACAACCCTTACCGGGAAGTTTATTACAATCGCAGACCTCTGCTTTCTTAAACACGTCGAAATTAAACGAAAATCGATTATCGGATAGGGATTTGTCATCGGCAACATCGATATCGAACTCAATTTTGCCGGTTATAGGGCGCAACACTATTTACGATGGGAGTATGTCTGCTAGGTTGGCGACCATGGGTCAAGCTGCGAATTTGAGACATTTTCAAAATCGAAATGGCCGACCCAGCTAACTTTTTTGAGGCTATGGCTTATTTGTAATAAAGCAATAATTATTTAAGACGACAATGGGACGAAAATTTACATTAGGTTTTCATTATGTTTCATCACAGGTCGACTTATACAATGTGTCAGGAAGGTGTAGTAATACTCAAGTCACACATCTAGCTACATGTATGGAGTCTAACAGGAACTTCTGCATTCGCGGCAGCACTTTTAATATTGAGTTACGACGAATTAAAGTTTCTAAAAAAATATGTCATTTGTAACCCTATTTCATCAGCTACCGTTCTACACCACATAGCCTTTGGGCATAGACGTCCGACAGTGGTGGCCATAACAAAGGTCAAGGTCACGCGCCACAGATGTAATCGTAGGGTTGGCAAAAAAATATTTTTTAATTTTTGTACGGAACAAATATCTCCGACTGCCGCACTTGTAACTGTAGGGTTGTCAAAAGTATTTGAAAAACGTAATTTTTAATTTTTGTACGGTAAAAATTATGTCCGATTCTAGTTTCGTTCTCTGGCAGACGATTCCTGGCACGATACACATACACACCACCAAGTATTACTACACCTTTTTGTTACAGGTTGTATAAGTCGCTCTGTACAGTCAAATTACATGATATCCAATATAATCCAAATTAGAGAACTTACCTATTCCGTACTTACATATTTAAAAAATGTATCATACTAGGTGAATGGCATTGAAATTTGCCTGCGATCCATTCATAAAATCCTTCAATATCATATAGGGTTATATTTACCACAAACACAAAATCTTTATACTTATACCCATACGTTTATTTGCAAACTAAGTGTTACATGGGTCTTATTCTAAGTAGTCAGAACTTTAAACATAGCTGCTTTTTCCTTTGGTTCTTCCATCGGTTCACTAATTAGTTGTGAGGGAAAAGACAAAAATATTAACAGACAGCAGCTAAAATACTCATTTTAGCTTCTCCGTAATCGATTAATCGTTATCATTAGCAGCATGCCACTGTTGGGACTCGTACCCTGCTAAAATAGGAGAAAGTGTAGCCATAATCCACCACGCCAGCCATGTGCGGCTTGGTATAGTCAGTAAAAAAAAACGTAAGCTGTTCTAGACTGACATTGATAATAAAAACACCAAATCTGTTTCAAACGATGTACAACTCTTAACTTACTTAGTCAATTAGTCTTGGAAAATATTGGCAATAGACCCTTACTCTACGGGCCAATTGCCAATATTATCTATGACTACACACAAATTATAAAACATTTACATAGCAAAAGAGCACTAAAAGCCAAGCTTATATGTAACCCAAGTGCTCAAGCCCACTACTAGTAGCGTTCCCATCCTACCCTTGGTATAGTCTCTTTGAATCGGATTGCTAATGTTCTGTGCAAATGTGCAAATGTTGAGTAGAAGAAGTGACATTATGAGTAAAAGAAATGACATTTTGAGTAGAAGAAGTGTTATTTTGAGTAAAATAAGTGACACTCAACTAGATCATCAATAATTATTAGAACAGTAAAAGAATAGAACGCTTTAACGTCATTTGAATTTTCCGAAAGGTACAATTTGTGCGTTGTGTGTTCAAAGAAAAGTGAATAGGTATTTACTAAACAAGCTTCACGTTAGATTACATCGTCACTTTCCATCAGCCCCCTGGTTCAAAACGATTCGGTTAGTTACGAGTACGTTAATCGTGCGATAAGACCAAATCGTACGGTAACTGAGTTACCGAAACTTTCTGGATCAGAGGGCAGGTGTGATTGTAGTCAAACGTAGACTTAAATTGAGTTTTGCTGCGAAAGTGAAAAAAGGCATGTCTTGACTATGACTGAACCTTGACTCTTTTACTTAACTTTGACTGTGACTTGTGACTAGGACTTTTAATATGCAATTCACTTGAAATACTGTTACTTGACACTGGCTAAATGCACAAGATTGCGAAGCCAAAATTAAAAGAAAAAATAAGTAAGCTTAGTCAGTAAAAAAAAAACTTAATTTTTACATCGTGAATAGCTCTAAAAGATCACTAGACCTTTTTCAACATGGCTATAGTCTTGATGACATAAAAATTTAGGAGACCCCAAACCACCCAAAATGGATTTACCACTGTTGTCTCACGACTAACCGGGACCGATGTGCACCGAAGTACAATAGCGCTTGGATGAAAACCCCACTTATCTCATGTCGTATATCTAGTGATAATAATAAATGTTTATATAATTAATATTATGACATTATAAATTATGTAGTTACGGCCTAAATTGTAATTAGATATAGAAACTACCGATTGTATTCTTGAATAAATTGTGTGATTTATATTTTGTTGTTTTATTTTGTTAAAAGGAAGGTTCTTGATTTGTCTGAACATTGCTGTTTTTCTAATATAAACGCTTTCACGCTCACAGCCCCACACTAAGTTTGAAGACTTGTTTCGTGGGCGCCAGAAACATTCACATCACACACAAAAACACACCCAAAACCAGAAACACAAATTTCCCTTGGAGAGAAAACTTGTGTTCCCGCCGGGACTCGAACCCGATACCACTGCTTAAAAAGTGAACGCGCTCCCAACTAAGCCGCCAATAAGCAGTTCAAACAAATAAAAAAAAATACTGTTCCCAACAAAAAACGTTACAAGTTTTTGAACGTTTGTGAATGAAAAAAAGACGTAGTCGGTACTTACAACACACAAGTGAGAAGGAAATCAAATGGAGATAATCATCAACATCATCAGCCTATGGAAGTCCACTGCTGGACATAGGCCTCTCCAATAGCACGCCACTGAGCACGATCCTCTGCTTTTCTCATCCAGCTCCTGCCAGCCCTTGCGAAGATCGTCGCTCCACAGAGCTTGAGGGCGTCCTGTGCTACGTTTTCCAATTCGCGGTCTCCACTCAAGAACACGTTTACCCGAACGGTTATCGGTTCTCCGGCTAATATGGCCAGCCCATTGCCACTTCAGCTTACTAATTCGCTGTGCTATGTCGACTGCTTTGGTTCTCTGTCGGATAACCTCGTTCCAAATTCGATCCTTCAGAGAAACGCCGAGCATAGCCCTTTCCATAGCTCGCTGAGCGACTTTAAATTTGTGGAGATAATACGCTATATACAACCTGTAACAAAAAGGTGTAGTAATATTTGGTGGTGTGTATGTGTATCGTGCCAGGAATCGTCTGCCAGAAAACGAAAGTCGAAATCGGACAAATTTTTTAGCGTACAAACATTAAAAATTATATTTTTCAAATACTTTTGACAACCCTACAGTTACATATGCAGCAATCGGAGATATTTGTTCCGTACAAAAATTAAAAAATATTATTTTGCCAACCCTACGATTACATCTGTGGCGCGTGACCTTGACCTTTGTTATGGCCACTTCTGTCAGACGTCTAGGTCCAAGGCTATGTGGTGTAGAACGGTAGCTGATTAAATAGGCTTGCAAATGACATATATTTTTAGAAACATTAATTAATCATAACTCAATATAAATGGTGCGTTTATTCCCGGTCGTCCCCACCCTGTCGTCCCCACTGGGTACGAGTGCTGCCGCGAATGCAGAAGATCCTGTTAGACTACAGACATTTAGCTTGATGTGTGACTTGAGTATTACTACACCTTTCTGTTACACATTGTATAACAGGAGGGTTAGAATAAAATAATCATCGTAATAATCCATTTAACTTAGTCCGTAATTCTCCACAAATCAGGTTCACCCTACATTGCCACGTTTGGGGGCGTGGCGCACAAATGTCAACCAAACTTTTTCAATAATAGTTTTATTATTGTGCAATCTATTTGCAATCTTAACACATGGCGATAAGGTTTATATTTATTTGGTAGTTTTTAGTGTGTGACTGCGCTTTTGTTGCAAAGTGGGAAACTTAGATAACAGTCTTTATAGAACTGAGTAAGTACTTATACAATTTTGTTGAATTGCGCCTCAAAGCATCTGACATAACTTATTGACTGTTGTCTTACGACTAAAATTAGAACTATTAATTATGTATAAAAAATAATACTTATTCACTCCTCAAGTCAATAGTGAATAAGTATTTTCTTGGTAAGCATACATCTTCGGCCGCATCATCACTTTCCATCAGGTGAGATGGCGGTTAAATGATTGTCTATAGAACATAAAAAAACTGTTATTTCTTTCTAAGCCCTTTGAACTGCCCGTTGGCTTAGTGGCGCGTTCGCTTTTTAAGCAAAGATATCGGGTTCGATTCCCGGCAGGAATACAAATTTTCTACCCAAGGAAAATTTGTGTTTCTGGTTCTGGTTGTGATTCTGTTTGTGTGATGTGATTGTTTCCTTCACCCACGACACAAGTCAAGTAGCGTGGGGCTGTGAGTGTTAACATAACATAACATAAACGTGTTCACACTCACAGCCCCAAACTAAGTTCGATGACTTGTATCGTGGGTGCCGAAAACATTCACTTCACCGACACCAAGAACTAGAAACACATTTTTTCCTTGGGGAGAAAACTTGTGTTCCCGCCGGGAATCGAACCCCCCTGCTTAAAAGGCGAACGCTCAACCAACTAAGCCAACGGGCAGTTCAGTGTTAAAGCGTTTATGTTTATGTTCTACAAATGATTGTAAGATTTATTAAGAAAACTTGTCATGAAGAAATAAAACATTACACCAAAACATATGAAACACATCTTATCAGACATAAAAAATCAACTTAATATCCTGGTTAATAAACATAAACATAAACGCTTTCACACTCACAGCCCCGCACTAAGAAGCACGAAGAATGACGTCGTGGGTGCCGGAAAAATTCACATCACACACACAACAGAACCAGAAACACAAATTTTCCTTGGGGAGAAAACTTGTGTTCCCGCCGGGAATCGAACCCGATACCCCTGGTTAGAAGGCGAACGCCACCCAACTAAGCCAACGACAGTTTACATATAATAACATATAATCCACCTAAATCCTACTAATATTATAAATCCGAAAGTTTGTGTGTAAGTGTGTAAGTATGTTTGTTCCCTCTTCACGCTTTTACCGCTAAACGGATTTGGATGAAATTGGAATGTACATAGCTTATTCAAATTCAAATTCAAATTGTTTGTTTCGGAACAACAAGGGATCCAAAACCTAGGATTAACACATAGGCTACTTTTTAACTTGATAATAGCGGGCGAAACCGCGAGGCACGGCTAGTATAGAATAAAATCCACAAATGTTCTCCAAAAGCGCACTCTAATAATAGAATTGCCCTCTAACATGTCGGACAATAGTTATGAAATATTGATCATTTGTGCAGTAGGGTAACCACTTATTTTTGTACTTTATTATTATTTTTGTAGAATACGATAAATTATTTATTACTGACTGGCCGTGCCCCGCGGCTTCGCCCGCTATTATCAAGTTAAAAAGTAGCCTGTGTTAATTTTTTTTTTATTTGTGACAGGCTAGTGTTTGATCACTATCTCACCTGATGGTAAGTGACGATGTGATCGAAGCTGGTAAACACACTAGACCTGGAATACGCAGGCTCTCAAGGATAACTGCCGGAACACCGTATTTGGCTTGGCGGCAGACTTTCAACTTGATGGTGGTAAGCTACTTTGGTAGCAAGCCAGGCGAGCAACTCACAAAATGCTCTACCACCTCTCAAATGTCACCTGATTAGCACCACCCGGGGACCACGTGTAGGGAGTCAGACTTAAGGGGTATCCTCCTACGGACGTAGGTGACTCAGCCCCCTAATCCTAGGTATAAGCTATGTACATTACAAATTTCATCCAAATCCGTTCAGCCGTTACAGCGTGAAGAGGGAACAAACATACTTACACACTTACACACGAACTTTCGGATTTATATCATTAGTAGGATTTTTGAATTTTATTTTAGAAGATTTTTTGTACTGTTATTGAAAAAAAAAACTGAGAATCGACCTACAAATAGGGGAGATATCGGTAAACATACATAAAAAAATACATACAGTCGAACATAGAACCACTTTTTTGAAGTCGGTTAATAAAAAAAAAGTAATAATAATAACGCCAAATCTCATTTATACCTCTACATGTAGCAAGCAAAAATGTCCCATTCTAAACAACAATTAAAAAGTCAACAATAGGGTTCACGCCCACTATACACACGCGTAGTTTGTCACCCGGCTCCGCCCGCAGATTAACGTTGTATTGCACATCTGTCGGTAGCACGTATAGTGGACAATAATGGGCAATTAGTTTGAGATATTGGGTGGTGGACCACAACAGATTTACTTTCTTCTTGTTTTTGTGCGTTGGCCGTTTATCATTCAAGAAGAGAAAGAGGTTCTCTTATTGTTTAAATAAAGACTCAACAAAATCATCAAAATCAGATCACGAAAGGTAGCTAGCCTATCGGTGAGATAATCGGACCACAGAACTAACCAACGTCATCTAATTATAATTGATATGCAGTTAAGACCTAAGTTACCTACACGACATCTTATAGGCAACTCAAGTGGTCAAGCCCACTACCAGTGGGTAGCGTTCCCATCATGCTGGCGGCATTGCCTCTCTGAATTGCAATGCTAAAACGTTGAGCCAAGTGCATATTCACGCGCGTCGCCTCAACCAGACGCTCTGATAGATTGTTGTAAATAGAATGAGCTCCCGCAGCCTAATTCTGTAAGTTAGCGTCATGGATGGGCGTCACGCCCATAGACAAATCTCAGCTGTTTTAGCCCACAGACTAAATAGCAATAAAACCACCAAAGAACGGCCAGACCTATCTCTGTTGCAAACGGTTTCAATACGAAATTGTTGAAAAGGTTTCAAGACAAAACTTCTAAGAAATAAGGTTCATTTTTGCTTAATTTAAATAGAAACCGCGTGCAACAAAGATACGCTGTAGGGGGGCAGCTGTTTTAGTACACAGACAAAATAGCAATAAAAACCACCAAAGAATTACGTTTCATTTCACCCTATTTGTGGAATCGAGTTCCTAAAAGTAATTTTTGAACTCCTTAGAAATTAATAGCTTTAAATAAATAAGAACCGACTGAATTTATTAAAAATAACCAATCATTTAAAAAAACATTACATTTTAGCTTACTTCTCTTCAGCGATACGAAAATAATAAACTTAAAACGACTTTAATTTGTCATCATGACGAATATCTATTGTTTTATTGTTTTCAAAAATTAAACGCTCAAGAGAAAATAGTGATTACATTATCTTTGAAAGCATAAATAAAAAACACTAATGATTAAATTATTATAAACTGAATGTAAGGCCTGCATTTATTTGACATCAGCGAATTGTCTGATATCTTAAATTGTCCACGTAGTACTGAATATATGCTCTGTATTTCTGTTGTCACAGGATTGTGAACTCGCTTGCGTTTCTACTAGACGTAGCGCCTTAGCTGTAAATATGTTATAACTATTGTTCACCAAATCAACTGGTAAATTTCCCAATTCGCGAGCACTACCACGAAAATAAATATACATGAAAAACGTAATTCATAGACAATTTCGCCACAAGTAACAGCGTGAGCAAATTTCATGCTCTGTGGTTTATGTATTGTATTCTCATTGTTTCATTCTTTCGTTTCGGTCGTTGAATCGGCTTGGTTTTTGACGCTATTATGTCATTGTTGACAGATTTTATGTCATTTTTGACAGGTGGTATGTCACTTTTGACAGTTTTTTGACATTTATTGACGCCCATCCATGATACAGAATACGGCAGCCGGTCCCCACGGACCCAGTGTCTCAACACCAAACGGCTCAAATATGTAACCACTGCCGAGGTTTCCATATTTTCGCCGTTTGCGGTGCTCTGCCGAAGTTGCCGCGACGCGACGCCCCAACCCATTCTGAGATTCAGAAAAATTATTGCTGTATTTTTTCTTGGGTAATTTTTACCATATTTGTGTAGATAGTCTTTAGATTATGAACGTGATTAAAAAAAATGGCTACCGATCTAAATAATAATCCTGCAATTTGCGAATCACACCGCTAATCTGCGGGCGGGGCCGGGTGACAAACTACTTATGGGCGTGAGCCTTACAATGTATTGTTAGCTTCGATTT
The DNA here is from genome assembly GCA_948107665.1 of Lomographa bimaculata. Lineage (NCBI taxonomy): Eukaryota > Metazoa > Arthropoda > Insecta > Lepidoptera > Geometridae > Lomographa > Lomographa bimaculata. Next base: position 8,812,194 of record OX403612.1, on the reverse strand, counting down.
TAATTGTTGACAATTGATATCAAAAATTGGGATAATTCATTACAGCGAGGGTCACAGATGCCTCGAACATTAGGTGGCCTTCGTCAGGGGCAGCGGTGTGAAATCTTACATTGCTGAACACAACGTTACGGTTAAATGTTAATTTACCAGCTACCCCCCGCGATTTTACCCGCGTAAGGCCGGGACCCGCGTAAATTCCGGGATAAAAGAAACCAGAACCAGAAACACACATGTTCCCTTGGGGAGAAAACTTGTATATCCACCAAGAATCGAACCCAATACCCCTACTTAGAATATAAAACATAATCATAAACGCCATCACACTTACAGCCCACACTAAGTTCGATGACCTGTGTCGTGGGTGCCGTAAACATTAACGTTACACAATCACTACTGCACTATACATTTATGAATCGTGTTTGTTTATAAAATCAAATGAGCAGTACTATATCAAAAAGACTACGTCAGATCGTTTCCAAGCAAGAAGAAAATACAATATTGTAACAACACACCTAAAATGTACAAAATACAAAGAGAGTGCATTTTACAAACCAATTACAATTTACAACCATTTACCAGATAGTATTAAGAAAATGAATACAATTTTATTTAAAAAAGAATTATTTGATCTCCTGATTAGTAAATGTATTTATACGATTAAGGATTATTTTGATAAGAAATTGATTTAATTACATTTTTAATTATTTTTTAATCTATTATACTAGTTGATGACATTGTTCCACTCTTTTCACTTAATAATATTGTACTATTATAATATTTTTTTGTGTAAAAATATGTTTGCGTGCCTAAAGGGTAAGTTACAGAGATTCTATTGTTATTAATAAGATCTATAATTATAACCTGTCACTGCAATGAATAAATGAATATGAATAATATCACAACCAGAACCAGAAAAACAAATTTTCCTTTGGGAGAAAGCTTGTGTTCCCGCCGGGAATCGAACCCGATACCGCACCCAACTAAGCCAAAGGCCATAGTATCTAAAATGTTATTAAAAGTGGGAGGATCAGTAAACACTCTTAAGCTTAAAATTCCCCAAAACTCAACCACATTCTATGACAGCTCCTTCACTGTCGAAGCTGTTTGACTGTGGAACAAGCTTACTTACTTATCGGGGCGCAGTGACCCAAAATGAGTCTTGGCCTCCGACACCAGAAGACGCCATTTCTCTCTGTCTTGTGCAACTTCCTGCCACGAGGTGGTTTGGAGTTCACGCAAGTCCTTCTCTGTTTCGTCCTTCCAGCGGTATCTGGGACGCCCTACAGGTCGCCGTCCGGTTGGCCGTCCCAGGTACGCTCGCTTTGTTTCACTATCCTCTACCATCCGTTCTAAATGTCCAAACCAACGAAGTCTATGCCCTTTTGTTTCGCCAATGATGTTTGGCTCGGCCACCAGAAGATTCGTGGAACAAGCTCCCTATTGGAATTAACAGAGCTCAATCATTGGCAATATTTAAAGACTCCGTCAAAATACATTATACTTTGATGTCATAATTTGAAGGTGAACATTCTATTCGTCACGCAAATATGTATAATAGTTATGTATTATGTTTATGTATTCTATATCTTAATTTAGGTATATTATTGTTTATGTATGTTTATTGTATTTTCTATATTATTATATTTATACAAAACACCGACGACGTCCAATTGCTTACTCCTCTCCATCCAAAGGTTGTCTGGAAGAGATCGCTCTTAGAGATAAGACCGCCTGTTGTTACACTTATTTTCTAGATTACTATTCCTTGACATATATATATATTTATATTTTTTATCTTTATTTAAAGAGCATAATCAACAAGATTATGTCGCTCTATAAGCAAACACAAGATATAAATAATATGCTATAAATTACATGTAAGTAACACATAAATAAAACAACTAAATAATATTATTTAAGGGTTGTATCTATCTTTCCTAGGACTTGGACAGAAATTGGGTGCAACGCACACAATTTGCTTGCTTAGGAGGCGAATGCGCACCCAACAAAGCTTGGGCAGTTCATATTGTAACCTACCTACTCTACTACATAATATCTTTTATTAACTTTAAAACGTCTTGCAACCAAAATCACCCTATACCATTCCCTCCATAAATGGATCTGCAGTCAAAAGCTAGCTCTAAAGTGATACGCGTGTCGTTTCAAATCATTTAAATCTATCCGCGCCTATTTGTAATGCTAATGCAAAGTGCGCTTGGCAAATGGCGGGTGATTTAGGGATGGGAAAATACGGCTATCGATGTCGATAAATAGGTCTATCGTTTTTGAAATAAAACGTCTTACAGGAGGGCTTTGAAATTCTGATCCCCAACCTTCCTGTGTTTAGAAAAAGTGGTAGGGGTAAACACTGTGATGAATAATAATAATTAAAATAATTTACTACTCTGTTAGGAATACATTTATTTTAGCCTTGATATGCAAAAAAAAATAATTTTGACCACCATCTCACCTGATGGTAAGCGACGATGTGGTCGACGATGAAGCAAGCTTGCCTAGAAGATACCTATTCCCTCCGCTGAAAACCTATGCTTGCTTGCCGTATGGACTGTTGTGAGGGCGGTTGTGCGGTCTTGGTCTCAGGTCTTGGTCTTGGTCTCAGGTGAACCTGACGGCATCTGATATGGCTTAACTACCTATGAGCATTATAGGGCATATACTATTTGTAACTGCGCATTACACGAACTTCAGCAGGCAAACATCTATCTTGACACCTATAAATCCATAAAAAAAACTATAGCATAAAAAAACACTTACAAAAGAGAAAAAAACTGTGTATAGACATAATGACAAAAAAGAACTACAACTCACGAGATACAATAAAAAACATTTACATACCTATCAATTATTATGCATGTTGCTAAGTGAGGCCCATTCCATCTTGATAACAGATTAAAACTCGATTTAAAAACGTCTCGGGCTTGTGTTGGTAGAAAATAAAAGGCAGAACACTAACAAAAAAACCAAAATGTGTCGGAAATACATACGATAGAAGTGAAATTTTTGTATTACAGGAAAACCTATTTTATTCATCACAATGTTTAGCTCCACCACTTTTCGTCACATAATAAGGCTGCGGATCAGAATTTCAAACATTTCCATAAAACGTTTTACTTCAAAAAATATATTCAGTTCAATTTTGTTTTCCACTTTGGTACAAATAGGTACACTTATGAATGTTAATACATTAGAACTACACAAAAATAACGAATTTAAATTTCAAATAAATTAAAATACCAAATATGTTTTGTATAATATATTATACAAAACATATTTGATATTGTTCATATTATATATAATACATATTATATATCATGTGTTATACATGTCAAGATTAATTATTATAAAACTACTAGCGATCCGCCCCGGCTTCGCCCGGGTGTGATAAATGAAGAATCACTCGACCGATTTTGTGCAAACTTCACATAAACCATCTACTAAATAGTCCAACAAAGCCTAAACATTTGGTTTGGATAGGTGAGCCCGTTTTTGAGTTATAAAATTACAACGAAAAGTGGCTTTGATTTTTTTTTATATATATAGATAAATATAAGTTTTATCGATTTTATTTTTGTAACTGTACCGGTCTGTACCCCATCACTAACCGGAAAGAGAGCAACCGACGCGCGAAATTCATGCTCCCTCTGGCGGGAAAATCTGACATCCCCTAAATGCAATGTTGTGTTTTCAAATCTCTTGTCGTTTTGATAGTCATATTTAAATCAATTTGATTTTTGGGGGATGTTTGGAAGGGTGTTGTCGTAATGGAGCGGAATATATTAAGTTTAACCACGGTGTTAAGTGAAATCATGTGTTGATCGAGATGTGAAGATTGTCAACTATGATATGTGTGGAAAAACATGGGAAAAACTAACTTTGTACTTCTACTTCTACTCTACAATTCTCAAATAATATGTCAAACTAACGCGTAAACTAACGCGCAAACATTATTACGGATCGGGATTTCAAAGCCATCACTTCAAAAAAAAATAGAAAAGCAACAAAAACCACAACTTAGGCGCTAGATCAGAATTATTAGTTTATAAAGTTCTTTTTAACTAGAATTTTATTAAACCCTACCCTTTCACACAGAGGGTGGATGTTACACATAATACACATTGAAATACTTGGCGCCATCTTTGTGACGTTTAGCATACCAAGTACCAAAATCATAGACACTTTTTTTTCTATTGTTATTTTTTGTCCATACAAAGGCTTAAGCCGTGCGTGCATGCGGCCTAAATGTTTTTGTAGGTATTAATATTAACTAGTTATTGTTTCTTGTTTTTGTGTAATCCGCCGGAATAAGTTTTTTCTGAATGTTTTGTGATCGTGGCGCCATTGAGTTCGTGATGGGAAATTAATAAGTTTTTTTTTGGATTCCTATATACTGTTTTTTAATTATGGCTTCGCAATCTGTTACATTTTGACAGTGTTAAGTAATTCATATTTTTTCAGATATAATTGAGTATTTCACAAATATTTTCCTAGTCAAAAGATGACTTTTATAGTCATTAATTTCGAAGTTGACTTGGGTGGTTCAGCACTCTGTCCGTCCGTCCGTCTATCAGAGGCATCTAAAGTCTAAGCCATACAAGCTTATAACTTCAAATTCTCAGAAAATATATAAAGCGATGACCTAAAGCCAGAAATAAATATGAAATAAACCGACATTGACTGTGACTGGTAAAAATAAGAAAATCTATGATTCCTATTTATCCGATGAATAATAGAGAAAAAAAACACATCTTCCGACCTAGCTGACTAAGCTGTAGGACCACGTGTTCACGGGGTGACTAGAACTTACTTAATACTAAACTTATGCATATTATATACTTACATACAATACAAAACAACATACAGAGCATACAAAACTATTTAATCATCTAATTAATCGTTAAAGATATGATGCAATAAACAATTGAATACGAATAAATCAACTAATACTTATTCAAACTTCTGTATGTACTTGTGTACTACAAGTAAAATCAAAGGAATTTCCAATAAATAATTGTTAAAAAAACTAAAAAACACGCTTTATATAGAAAACCAAACTAAAAAATAATAAATAAATTTTAGTAAATTTGAATTAAGAATAGTGTAAACAATTTTAATAAATATAAATTAATAATAGTGTAAATAAGAAAAAAATATTTTATTATAAAAAAAAGAGTGCGGTGCATGGTGTCAATGGTTATAAATATTTCATTGATATATTTATAACCATTGACACCATTAACCATTGATATGAGAAGAAGGATTATCATTTTGATAATAAAAAAAAATATAAAAAAAAAATTCTTTTATTTCAGACATGGTCAATATACAAAAATTAATAATAAAAATGTTAGTCTTACACACCTTACAAAAAACTATGTTAGTAAAAATTTCATTTCATTTCATTTCATATTTCATAATATCTTAAAAAGCACCCCACGCTTTTTTTTTTAATAAAATATTTTTTCTTATTTACACTATTATTCATTTATATTTATTAAAATTGTTTACACTATTCTCAATTCAAATTTATTAAATTTTATTTCCTATTTTTTAGTTTGGTTTTCTATATAAAGCGTGTTTCTTAGTTATTTTTAACTATTATTTTTTTTTTTTTTTTTTTTTTTTCTACTTTTTTTGCAAATTGAATAATGGAATAATTTCATCAAATTAGTGTATGAAATCTGACCGTTTATAGTGGGTCAAAATCGCGCCCAAAGGATACGGTTACAAACATACAAGTGAAGCTAATATAAAGCGTGTAAAAAGCACCAAACTTTTATAAAACGTGCTAAACATAAACCACGTCTACAACCACATCACGAAACGATCGCTGTCAATGTTTCCACGAAGGCGCGAACGGCGGCATTGTATAGAAATTAAAAAGAAATAGGGCCATAGACAACGCCACCGCGCATAGACTATAAGCCGGCAACAACAAAGGTTTTACTTGAATTTCTAAAGCGATTTATCGTGACATGATCGGTTCTGCTGATTTGTGTATTACTGTATGAATGATAATGAGTTTATTAAGTCATCAATGTAATTAGTATGCCGGTGATGGGCAATTAATGTTTGAAGTCTGACTTCTGAAGTGTCAATCATAGAAGTTATCGCGTTCGTCATCTTTTCCCCGCTGCGCGACGTGTGCTGATTTTGATGGTTCTTACTAAGCTGCCAAATGATATTTTTTGTCAAATTTAATTAAAACTTATATAAATAAAAACGTTAGCTTTAGTCACGGATTGTCTATTATTTAACGCAACACTTTCTCGTATTTAGTTTAATAGGTTATTTTTTCTTTTAATTTTGGCTTCGCAATTTTGTGCATTTAGCCAGTGTCAAGTAATAATATATTTCAAATGTATTTCATATTAAAAGTCCTAGTCACAAGTCACATTCAAAGTCAAGTAAAAGAGTCAAGGTCCACTCATAGTTAAGTCATGCCCTAGTAAAGTGGTAGAAACTTTACTAGAACTTGTATTGGAGTTTTGAAGCGAAGGCGAAAATCAAGTGTTTCAACTGTATGACTTGCCTACACATATGCACATATACTAATTATAGTATTGGCGGTTTGTAATCCACCATTATCACACATGAACACTCGAAGAATCACAGGTTTTGGAAAATTATACCAAATCAACAACGCAATTTTTTCACTTTCGTCGCAAAAACTTAAGAGGCCGGGGAGACTGTGAAACTATCTATAGGCTGTCTCTGTTTAACTGGTAAACTGTGCCCATGCTTGATGCGATAGCACTACCGACGGACAAATTATGATAGGTGCCGTAATACCAAAAATTATGAATGAAAATGTAATGTTTAGCCATTGTTTTTTGCATTAATCGTACCTTGAAATGATATATGTTCCTGTTGTAATGACAAAAGAAACGTGTTAGTTTTTAATACAAAACAAATAAGTTAAAAATGCGTCATTTACGTCGTAATAATGTGTGAAAATCAATTGATTTATATTTCGTTTTAGGTAATTATTTTGGAATAAAAACTACCCAGGAGCCTAGGTTTATACGTTTTCTCATCTGAATAACAGCACAGTATGGTGGTAATATGCTTGAATTATAAATAATTTCGGTATTACGATTGTATGGGCAAATCAACCTCCGCAGGCCCCTTAACTAAACACTTTCTCATACATGAATATATTAAATTTAGTTTAATAGGTTGTTTAATTGACTAAACACCGCAAATGACGGCGATACATATTCGTTGCTACAAGTGTGCTACTTTTTTGAAACTCAAGAGGTGACGGTGGTTCAAGGTGTATTGGTTGTGTTCGCGAGGTAGGTATTTCAGAATGTGAAGGGAGAGGAACTGTGGTGACGGATGAATGTAGACATGTTGTTGAAGGGCCCTGTAAACCGACATCCTGGAGTCTTTTTTGAGAGGTGGTAGAGCATTTTGTGAGTTGCTCGCCTGGCTTGCTACCAAAGTAGCTTACCACCATCAAGTTGAAAGTCTGCCGCCAAGCCAAATACGGTGTTCCGGCAGTTATCCTTGAGAGCCTGCGTATTCCAGGTCTAGTGTGTTTACCAGCTTCGATCACATCGTCCCTTACCATCAGGTGAGATAGTAGACAAAGACTAGCCTGACACAAAAAAAAATAAAAAATTCGCAAGTTCCAGACACTTTTGTTTATTTTTCTTTATGCCCGATAGTAATGCTTGCATTACACAGTCTTAACGCTAAGAAGAAGAATGCTATCTACGAGCCAATTGCCTATATTTCCTAAAACTAAACTAAAATATGTACAGCAAAGACCTAAGTTACCTACAAGGCATCGAGCTTATATGTAACTCAAGTGCTCAAACCCACTACCAGTGGGTAGCGTTCCCATCATGCTGGCGGCATTGCCTCTCTGAATTGCAATGCTAATACGTTGAGCCAAATAAGTGCCAGCATTTTGATAACGCGTCGCCTCAACCAGGCGCTCTGGTAGAATTTCGAAAATAGAATGAGCTCCCGGTCCCCACGGATCCAGTGTCTCAACACCAAACGGCTCAAATATGTAACCACTGCCGAGGTATCCATATTTGCGCCATTTACGCTGCTCTGCCGAAGTTGCCGCGACGCCAACCCCATTCTGTGTTTCAGGAAGATGTGACGGAGCTAAAGTATTTGACCACAATCTCATTATCTTTGCTAATTAAACAAAGATTACAGAGAAAAAATTAATATATAAAAAAAACTACCCTCAGCAAGTATATGTCAGACCGACCAATAGAAATACGCCTCGTAATTTGAATAACTGGTAATTATTCAAATTATTTGAATAACTGATGATTATTCAAATTATTTCCTCGAAATAATTTGCTATTCGTGACTTGATTAAACTAAATGTAATGAAAACATTCTAAATTCACGGTAGAAACTAAAAACAATACAATAAATCCGAATATAATGTGATTAAATCCGATTATGCATTAAATAGTAATAAAATAAAACAATTTAAAAAAGGCTATTGACTGTCCCAACCTGTTTTGTATGCAATGGTTACTCCTTTGCATCCGCCTTTTTTTTGCTTGTATATATAAGAACCCGGCACACAGTAAAGTTTTTATGCTAGATAGACAAGCATTTCACCACAGTGTTACCTGATGGAATTAGAGCTTACCTAGAAGATTCCCTTTTTTTACTTTTTAACGAAAGTTCCTTATCGCGCGTTGCGAAAGGGGGCTAGACGGAAAAAATTAAGACCAAAAGTTGTAACGACACTTTTCGCTATAGTTGTAAGCCATACCACGTTCTCGTCCGATCACCGAAGTTAAGCAACGTCGGGCGCGGTCAGTACTTGGATGGGTGACCGCCTGGGAACACCGCGTGATGTTGGTTTTTGCATGTTTCTTTTAATTTTGGAACGAAAGTTCCTTATCGCGCGTTGCGAAAGGGGGCTAGACGGAAATTGAACTTCGTTCCATCCGGGTGTCCCTTGACACCTCTCAAGTTTTTTTTATTGATCGATAGGCAAGCATTTGACCTCTATCTCAGCTGATGGAAAGTGAAGATGTAGCATCCCTGCCTAGAAGATACCTATTCACTCTTGATTATACCGCTCAGGAAACAAAGACGCGGGCAATGAGTTCCACTCCCTCGCAGTACGGATGATGAACGTAGAAGCGAAACGCTTCGAGCGAGCTGGAGGTATGTCAACCATAAATGGATGACGACATCATTTGTTTTGTTGTTAGATTGTAAAACGGGCTTGGGGGAATTAACTCTTATAATTACTGGGTATACTCTCCGAAATGCAACGATAGAAAACCGATAGGCTCGCGTCACCATACGTCGATGACCGAGACTCTTAGAGTTTACCTATTCACTCTAGACTTGAAGACTCCCAAATCATACCTTTCGGTGAGCAAATATGTGGGAAACGAGATCCACTTCTTCGCTGTACGGACGATGAACGTAGACGCGAAACGCATCGAGCGAACTGAAGGAATATCTTTTCTCATACGTTGCTCGGATTGTGTAAAGTACTAGGCAAACAGAAACGTGAAGGAGATAATAATTTAGTCAATAAGTTTTTAGCAGGTTTTGCGAAAGTGAAAAAATAGCGTTGTTGATTTTGTATAATTTTATCTGAAACCTGTGATTCTTCGAGTGTTCATGTGTATGTGTATGGTGGATTATTACCATTTAATACTTAGTGAATGTGCATAAGTGTTGGCAAATCATACAAAGTTGAAAAACGTGATTTTTACCTTCGCTCCAAAACTCCAATAGAAGTTCTAGTAAAGTTTCTACCACTTTACTAGGGCATGACTTGACTATGACTGGACTTGACTCTTTTACATGACTTTGACTTGTGACTAGGACTTTTAATGAATACACTTGAAATATATTATTACTTGACACTGGCTAAATGCACAAGATTGCGAAGCCAAAATTAAGAGAAAAAAAAAGTTTCTAGCAGAGTATATTATTATTAAAGTACGTAGTATTCTCTTCGTGTCATTGCAACGCAAGCCGGCTATAGCCAACTCACCAACTTGTCTATGGATTTATATAAACATTTTTTAAATTATTATAATAAATGGGATACTAATAAAAAACGTGAACGCTAAATGACATTTTGTATTATTTAATTTATATAATTGACATTGTTTTTTTTTTATTTGTGACAGGCTTGACCACTATCTCATCTGATGGTAAGTGACGATGTGATCGAAGCTGGTAAACACACTAGACCTGGAATACGCAGGCTCTCAAAAAATAGTAATTTTTAGTTAGTCAATTTATAGTTTGTTATATTTTTTAAATGATAGAAATGTAAGATAAATGTAGCTGGTGTAAATCATGTTTACCGACTTCCCAAAAAAAGAGGAGGTACTCAAGTCGACTGTTTTTTTTTATGTGTGTTACCTCATAACTTTTCTCCACGTGAGCAGATTTCGATTTTTTTGTAGTTTGAGAGATGTTGCTTTCTAATTAGTCCCATTTAAATTTGATCAAGATCTGATCAGTAGTTCTTGAAATATCGTCAATAATGCCTATCTTGTGAACTACTTTGACGATGTTCTCGTTTAACCGACTTCAAAAGTTACCTCATAACTTTATTCGTTGTGAGCAGATTTTGATGATTACTTTTTTATTTGAAAGCTGGTGCTTTTCATGTGGTCCCATTGAAATTTGATCAAGTACTGATTTCTACTTTTTGAGTTATAGTCAATAATGCGTGTTTAATACATTAAATCTGACCAAGTTTCCGAAGATAAAGCGGTGAAGTCGGTTTTTTTAAGCTTTGCTTGCGTTTAATTATTTTCTATCGGTATAACAACGCATGCTGGCCGGCTATAACTAGTTAGATAGTAGGTACCTACATACGTACCAAATGCACACCGGGACTATTAATAATATTCTTATTAGAATGCAAAACATGGCCGTACAGTTATGCAAATCAAATAATTGGAACCACACTGTCATGTCGGCCCATCAAAGTGCATTGATGATGGCCGGTTCGATTCAAAACCACGTTCCGAACTTCAAAGAAATGCTTGGGAATGTTTGGAAGAGTTCACTTAATTTTTGGCGCGCTTTTGTTACCATCGACTGACAAAAAAACAATACAAAGAAAGTGTTCAGTAAAAAACAGTTCGCAATTCAAATTAGCTTATTTCTTCTTAAAAGGAATAAATATATGTGACCTTTTTCGTAAAACGTGTGGGAGTTTTTATGCAAGAAAAACTGTAGCTTTCGTAAAATTCTGAAAGGTTTTTGGCGCGAAAGCGAAATAATGTCGTTGTCTAAAGCGTTTACCAAAAGAATGAAATCAAAAATTAGGATAACTACTACATAAAAAAAACTACTTTTAATGATTAATCTGGGAGTCTTCGAGTCAAGAGTGAATAGGTATCATGCTACATCTACGGCAACATCTTCACTTTCCATCAGGTGCGATAGTGGTGAAATGCTCCCCTATCGAGCATAAAAAAATAGAATTTTAGTAAGTTATATAATGGCCGATGCATCAACTTTTTATTAGGGATATTAAACAATATAACATTATACGGTTATTAAACATGAAATGACAACAATAAAAAAGCAATAAAAGTAAAAAAAAAACGGAGGCCATTTTATTTCGTCACCTGTGCACGATTTTGTGGAACGAATACATAAAATGTTCGAATTAATTAAATTACCTACCAAATTAACCAAAACATAACTAAATTGGAGTTTTGCCGCGAAAGTGAAAAAATTGGCGTCGTTGATTGTGTATAATTTTCCAAAACCTGTGATTCTTCGAGTTTTAATGTGTAATAATGGTGGATAACCGTTAATACTTAGTAAACGTGCATAAGTGTAGGCAAGTCAAGATTTTCGTCTTCGCTCCAAAACTCCAATAGAAGTTCTAGTAAAGTTTCTACCACTATGACTGGACCTTGATTCTTTTACTTGACTTTGACTGTGGCTTGTGACTAAGTCAATTCAACTTTGTATGATTTGCCTACACTTATGCACGTTTACTAAGTATTAACGGTGAATAATCCACCATTATTACACATTAACACTCGAAGAATCACAGGTTTTGGAAAATTATAAAAAATCAACAACGCCATTTTTCACTTTCGCGGCAAAAACTCCTACAATAAAAGTTAAGCTGTGCCCAGCCAAGAACGAGCACGTTACTTTTTAATTTTTATTTTTAATTGCGGTCCCTTCAATGACACTGCAAGTCGGTTATATTATTCCCCGCGCGTCCTGCGGCGGCATAAAGAGAAGCTAGTGTTGTGCACTGCATCGATAATGCATTTTGATGATAATTGATTCCCTTTAGTAGTCGCGTTGGCAGCATTGTCTCGGATTGTTATTTGGGATTACGTCATTATATTGAAGTGGCTTATTGTTAGTGCAGTTTAATTTTCATTAAGTTTACCTTACATAAGGAGGTTTTGGCGCGAAAGTGAAAAAATGGCGTTGTTGATTTTGTGTGTAGTTAATGTGTAGTAATGGTGGATTATTAACCGTTAATACTTAGTGAACGCGCATAAGTGTAGGCAAATCACACAAAGTTGAAAAACGTGATTTTCGCCTTCGCTCTAAAACTCTAATAGAAGTTCTAGTAAAGTTTCTACCTTTTTACTAGGGCATGGCTGGACCTTGACTCTTTTACTTGATTTTGACTGTGACTTATGACTAGGACTTTTATTATGAAATACATATGAAATATTTTATTACTATACACTGGCTAAATGCACAAGATTGCGAAGCCAAAATTATAAAAAAAACCTTACATAAAAACGTTGAACGACTTATTTTGTAGCTGAACTAGCGACCCGATCCGGCATCGCGCGATAATTTAGACAAAATATAAAAAAAATTGTTACTGTGAGTCAACCGTATCAGATACACCATTGCATAGGATTTTAGAAGAACTACAATCCTCTAGGACATAATTTTCATGTATCTCTTATTCTTAGGTTCTAAGATTCATCCTACAACTCTTCTAAAGTTTAGCTTACGTAAGCCATGTAAAAATTTTTTCGACGACTTGGTTGTAAAACATTGTATTTTTATCTACTTACATATAAACTCAATTAGGTTTTATTATAGCTTAATTTCTTCCGAACGTGTGTATGTCACCTAACTCCTAAACGGTTGGACTGATTTGGATGAAATTTTGTGTGTATATTTCAATGGGATCCTGGATGGTTTAAAAACACAATTTGACCAGGTGGCGCTGCTGTCGGTATGTCACCAAATTCTAGGCCGGGCAGGGCGACGTCTGCCCTGTACGGTAGTACAGTAGAACGCCGATTATCCGAATTAATTGGGACCGGGATCGATTCGGATAATCAAAAATTCGGATAATGGGACATAGACTGGTAATAAAGAAAAACGAACTGTCACACAGAATACACTTTATTAAGTTTAACAAACACAACATGTATTGTCTTGCCTCTAGCTTTCATCTAACCATAACAATTGAAATATATCTAGACTCCAACGAGTTCCAACTTGTTACAACAAATCAAAACAAAAATTACTTGGTTTTTTTTTATTACGCTTAGGATCGATTCGGATAATTGGCGATTCGGTTACTCGAGCGTTCGGATAATCGGCGTTCTAAAATGTAAATACCTTCTATGAAAATGTAACTATCTTATGATGAATACCTACCGCATCAAAATCCGCTGCGTATTTTAGAAGTTAATGGATAAACAGACAGACAGACGCGGAAACTGACTTTGTTTTATACTATGTAGATATTAAAATAAGAATATAAACTTATATTATAAATGTCTATTATTATGTTTTTCCACCACCGACCTCATTATATAAAATAATCCCTCTCTCCATCCAAGGGTTGATTGGAAGATATCGCTTTTAGCGATAAGTCCGCCCAATGTACTTTAGTTTTTTAAGATTACCTCTGCAACTAACTGTATTTGGTGTACAATAAAGAATTTTCTATTCTATTCTATTAACCAATCCAGACAAACTGCTAAGCGACACCCAGACAAACTAAACGACACCGTTAATGGTACATAGTAGATATTCCATTTTTTTTTTTCATTTAAAAATTCACCTCCAATAATACCTGCATCAACAAATGCGGTTAGTGCAATTAAAATAATTTATCATCACATTTTATTAATTATTTTATTAATTTAACCCCAAATGAACAATGATTCATTTAGTGCTAAGCTGTAACTGATAGATAATATAAATAGCTACGTGCAATAGCCAGTTATTGTTCCAGTACTCCGTAATTGATTATTTTGGTTAGCGGGACGGGCGTGCGTGCCTTCACGGTTTCGGTACCATCAGCAAAAAAAAAACAATAACTACTTACAAGTATAGTTAAGAGTGAATAGGTACCTTCTAGGCAAGCATGCCACATCTTCGGGCGCATCATCACTTTCCATCAGTTGAGATTGTAGTCAAATACTTGCCTATCAGGCATTAAAAAAATTAAATTTTGAAAATATTCCTGACGCTTTATCTGGTCTATCTTTCAATAAAAAAAACTGCATAGGTTTGGCAGCTACGATGTCACATATGGACACTCAGATACACACTATAAAGTGTCACACTATAAGAGTATATAAGTGTCTATCTGGTATCTCAAATGGTCCAGCTTTTGGATTTTATTTATTTCTTTTGTATTGAAAGTTGACTTGTTCGAGAGTGAGTCCATAGCTATGTTTGATGAAAATCGGTGCAGTCGTGTTATAACACCTCTCATTTTCGTCGTGGGTTAAACATATCTATACTTATAACTAGACTGTAGTCTAGACTGTATATACTAGACTTATAACTGTCCTATACCTAACGAAATGTAGGGGAAAAAGGAAAGTTTTTTCTGTTGTCGGATAAAATAAAATGGTATTCATAAATAGAGTTAAAAAAATATACCGATATCTTAGTCCACAGTCTAGCTAGACTATCTAAATATAAAATTTTATCCAAATCCGCTCAGAGACAATTAGTCTCATATATATATCTAATTCATCTTCGGCCGCATCTCCGCTTTTCATTAGGTGAGATGGTGGTCAAATGCTTACCTGTGTAGCTAAATATATATTATGTAAATTTTCACATACTAACTTTTACAGATTTATAATATTAATAGGAATAGTTTGAATAGGGATTAAGATTTTACAGTTCAATGGTTTTTAATTGTTTTTTTTATAGTTTTTTAAAAAATAATCATTTTGAAGTGCATAATGTTATTTAAGTATACCACGTCCAGAAATACGATATTCTTGCAATGTTGGCACAAAAAGTATAATGTTATTTGATAAAGCACTTTTTCTCGCCTAACACTTTTATGCTATCGCTACAGCTGGGCGCCAGCGTCCGGTACCCACCTCTAAGCGTGAACAAATCTCTTTATTATGTTAATAGCGGCCCGCCATTGTCTTAGACAAAACGGAAATTATTGAAATGTCATTACGAAATCGATAGCTGACATATTTATTTCTTTTAAGGACGTTACATGCATAGAAAACAAGATATAAAGAGTTATGGCGTCATCGTACGAAAGGTCGATTTTTTGGCGAAGTTTGTTTATCGATGTTTTGATTCAGTAACCTTCATTTCCCATCACTTTTTCTTTAATTTGGCTTCGCAATCTTGTGCATTTAGTCAATGTCAAGTGTATTTAAATTAAATGTCCTAGTCACAAGTCACAGTCAAAGTCAAGTAAAAGAGTCAAAGTCAAATCATAGTCATGCCCTAGTAAAGTGGTAGAACCTTTACTAGAACTTTTATTTAGTTTTGGAGCGAAGGCGAAAATCACGTTTTTCAACTTTGTATGATTTGCCTACACTTATGCACTTCTACTAAGTATTAACAGTTAATAATCCATTATTACACTCGAAGAATCACAGGTTTTGGAAAATTATACAAAATCAACAACGCATTTTTTTCACTTTCGCGGCAAAACTCCATTGTGCTATAGGTTGCTTTACAAACCGGAAATTGACAAAAATCTTTAAAATATGTGGCACTTACCAAAGTAGTAAGCAAACAAAATCAGCTGAGCAAAATTAAATCAATGTCAACGAACCCAATGATTTAACTAATAGGTAATACAAAATATATTATTATCGAATTATGATTTTTATTATCTATTATATTAGATACTTAGTAACACTTTAATTTTCCTGTTCAATCAGCACTCGTAATCAGTTCAATGCTAATTACAAAATTAATTGGTCACTCAATAGCCATTGTCCTCAGTCGACCATAGACAAAGCCGAAAATGGCGCGAAACGATCCAAAATGGCGGACAATTACTTCAGGATCGCCGGCGGACGGCGATTGTATGCAAAGTAATGTGATTCTGCATTTGTTGATTGATGCAGAGCAATGGTTCTCAATCTTTAAAATGAATCAAGAATTAATTCCCATGTTGATAAATAAAGAAAATTCTTCGGAGACTATTAAACGAATCCTTGATTTCTTATTTGTTATTATCTGTGCAAAACCTTTCAGTAGTTTTTTTTCAATCCTTCCTCCCTAGATTAGTAACTACAGAAGATTAATCGGATTTTTCCAATTCCGATTCTAGCTGTGCTATGTTCATCAAGCTTGAGCGTTTTTGTTTTCGGTAGCCTATCATCACCCGGAGATTCTTCGCACCCCCTGCCCCGCCGTTACCATAACCACCACCTTGGGCAGGAATAGCGGGGTGACCGGGAACTGGGGGGTATTTTTTATTTACGTTCGTCATGAGATTTTGCCCATAATCGCCCCGCATACGCATGCGGGGCGATGATCGCAGGGCGTAGCTCTTCGTTCCAGGACGCTGCTGCCCGTCACTAGTCAATGTATTTTGGGAGGGACAGGGAGAGGACACCGTGACCCAAGCAAATGCTTGTCAACTTTCTAGAAAAGGAAGTGCTGTTTTTGATGAATTCGTTCTTCAAAAAGCAACCACAACGATAGTGGACGTGACAAATCCCAGACACTGTGACAAAAAGTGAGATTGACTTCATCTTGACAGACAATTTGAAGTTATTTGCTTGTAAGGACGTTTAGTTAATTAGACGCTAGATGTCTCTGACAGACGGACGAACGGACAAAGTGCTGAACAACCCATGTCAACTATTAGATCTCGCTTCGCCCGATTAATTACACTTTGGTATCCTCTGGCACATTTTCAACAACCAGCATACGAATGGCACGATTATCGATTACTAATCGAATTCTCGAAATGATCTTTACGATGGGATATCGATTTTTAATAGCGACAAATGGAACGTTTAGTTTTTATGTCGCCATTTAGAACTAGACAATAATAGGTCTTGGGGAATAATAAAAATATACCGAGAAATCTTTGGTGCTCGAGACTACTTGAAAATGATACGTTAAATTAGTCAAATTCAAAGTCAAAATGTTTTTAGAAGTGAAAATTTATATAGGCGCGTTGAGCACTTTTTGGCCGAACAAAAATCATGGAACTCGCGTCATCGTCATCGAACGCTTCCCATGAGCTATATGTATACTGTGTATATATATTATATATAGTTTTCACTTCTATCGGCAGACCCCAAAGACAGTCCCGCATATTTTTTTTTTTTCAAGATACGCAAACTTTTGATATTATGGTCGACGATGGACTAAGCATTAGAAGATATATGTTTTTTTTTAAAGGCTTTGCTGAGTTTCTTGCCAGGTTCTTCTCAACATAAATGTAATTTTTCGAATCTGGCAGTAGGGTCATTAACTTTCATGAGTGCCTATTTGAGGTCTATGTGAATAAACGATTTTCCTTGAAGAGAAAACTTGTGTTCCAGTCGAGAATTGAACCCGATACCCGTGCGTGAAGCTAAACGCTCTCCCAACTAAGCCAACGGGCAGTTCAAACACATTACCTACTAATTCCGTAGTTAAAGTGTCACAGTATTAACAAAGTAAAAACAAAGAAGTATGTTATGTTCATAGAGTGGTACCAAACGCGGCTTGTATGTGTGCACGCCTGTACGCACGTGCCTCAGCACGCACACTATAACGTCGGTTCGTAGTTGCCTATCACAATAAATAATAATGTGGACTAAAAAATTATGTTCAATGGAATTTGTACGAAATTTTTACTTTTAAAGTACATTTTATAAGTTGGTAGATCAGCACTCGTAAACTTGTCAAGCCTTAGCTATGATAGTTTTCCTTTTAACATTGTTATATATGTAAGTACACTACTGCCGTGATGTCTCTTCACATACGCAATATTAATATTCATGCCAAATTATACCATTCATGCAAATTAAATCGTATCCATAGGTACCTACTTATTAATTTGTTATAATATACATTTAACATAGGTACCTATTAAACTTATAAGATAGTTACAACCCTACGTATTCGGCAAGAATAGGCATTTGAATCTCCTACGGGCCTCGAGTTGACATACTTCTTTGTTTTTACTATGGTATTAACGTGTATGTTTCAATACAATTATTCATACATTTCCAGCGATGAGTCAGTCAATAGGAATTGCTATAGTGATAATAAAATAACCAGGTGTCACTTGCAGTGGTTAGAAGTCGTAAACTGTGATATTGCTTCCGAATCGGATGCTAGCTGAATAATAATTAATAGGTAGTAAAAGATGTTAAGAATGTATTATTTTGAACTGCTCGTTGGCTTTGTTGGGGGCGTTCGCTTTCTAAGCAAGGGTATCGGGTTCGAATCCCGCTAGAAACAAGTTTTCTCCCCAAGGAAAATTTATATAGTTTTTGTGATAGTGTGTGTGATGTGAATGTTTCATTAGTAGTTGAGTTTTTTAGGAATATAAATATGGTCCAAATAGTGTACCAAATTCCTACTAATATTATAAATCCGAATGTTTGTGTGTAAGTATTATATGTTTGTTCCACTTTAACGGCTGAACGGATTTGGATGAAATTTGGAATGTACACAGATTATACCTAGGATTAACACATAGGCTACTTTTTAAATTGATAATAGCGGACCCGCGACACAAGTCATCGAACTTAGAATTGGGCTGTGAGTGTGAAAGCGTTTATGGTATGTATGTTATACTGTTTGTGACAGGTGGGTTCACAAGGAAGAAATTGATAGACTAATTTCATTTTAACTCCAACGCATATTTGATAGAGCGAAGCGAGATCTCTAAGTTGACTTGGGTCGTTCAGCACCGTCCGTCTGTCTGTCAGAGGCATCTAGCGTCTAAACCATATAAGCGAATGACTTCAAATTCTCATAGAGTATGTAAATCTACGGTCTAAAACCAGAAATGACATATAAAATTATATAAATAAATTAAAATAAAATATTAAGGGGGCTCCCTTACATGTAAGTGGGAAGAAAATCATTTTTTTATTTTAATATCTACCCTTTTATCGTTGAAAAGGGCTTTATAAGTAGAGTACGAACCGGTTTAAAAAAATCTATTTTTGGAAAATAACGATTTGGTAGGCCACCAAAATCACTGTTTTTAGACCTATTTTGTCCCGGGATCTATCTCAAAAACGGCTTAACACTGAACGCTGAAACTTACGTATAATATCCGTTATATACTGTACTTGAACAACAAATACAGAAATCACACAATTATTATATAGAAAAAAGCTATAAGCAAGTAACCTCAAAAGATTTTCTCTATGAGGCAAAATGTAGGCACGAGATCTCAGTTCGGCGCGAACGACTAGTTCTAGCTGTGACAGGCGGCTTCACGCGGTATAACAAGGAGGAAATTGATAGACCAATTTAATTAGAACGTATTTAATTAGAATATACTTTCTGTAACTAATAAATACCCAATGTTTATTTTTATTTTTATATTGGCTTCGCAATCGTGTGCATTTAGCCAGTGTCAACTAACAATATTTTTAAAATGTATTTCATATTAAAAGTCCTAGTCACAAGTCACAGTCAAAGTCAAGTCAAACAGTCTAGGTCCAGTCATAGTCAAGTCATGCCCTAGTAAAGTGGTAGAAACTTTACTAGAACTTCTATTGGAGTTTTGAAGCGAAGGCGAAAATCACATTTTTCAACTTTGTATGATTAGCCTACACTTATGCACGTTTACTAAATATTAACGGTTAATGATCCAAAAATCCACAATTATTGCACAATTATTACTCGAAGAATCTCAGGTATTGGAAAACTATACAAAATCAACGACGCCATTTTTTTAATTTCGCGGCTAAAAAAGCCCCAATGTTTATTAATTACAGTGACCTAATAGGCAATTGGCCCATATAAAGAAAACAGGGTGTGATGTAAAGACACACGATAGAAGTGAAAACTTTGATATTATGTACAGTGAAACAAAATTATTCATCACAATGTTTACCCCCACCACGTCTTCTCGTCATACAAAAAGGTTGCGGATCCGAATTTCAAAGCCCTCCCATAAGAAGAGAATTTCAAAGGTCTCCTATAAGGAGTTTGACTTCAAAAAGGTTGCAGGTCAGAAATGCAAAGCCCATAAGATGTACCTATTACTTGAGTAGGTTTCATTATTTTTATTATGTTAAACCTTTAACTAATCCGGAAGTACCTACCTACCAATTTAAAAGTGTGAACACAAGTCATGATCGATTACAATATCACAATAGGCTATATTGACCTCCGTAGCCAGCAGAACATGACACGCCTAAAAAAATTAAATACCATAGACAATGCGCGCCAAAATTTCCAAACAAGGTGTTCGAGAAATACTGATTTTATCGTATCAAAAAACAAAGAAACGAATAAATAGTTAAGTGGAAAGTGACAAACAATATGTAAATAACATTATTTAGCTGTTGTGCCGCGTCATCGAACCAATTTGTTGTTGGGATCGCCGTCATGTTCTGTTATTGATTGTTTTGGACAGGGAAATATATAGAGTGGCACCTTTAGCAAACTAGTGGCTATGTGAGCTGAAGATCTTGCTATTTTCAAAATGGTTGATATGTGATTTTTTATACGATTTCAACCTCCGTATTCTTTTTTTTATCCCTAGGTTTTAGCCAAAAAATGAATTGTCAAAAAAAATCTATAATTATATTCACTGAGAAATACGACCTGTAGAGTAGAACACCTGGACATCCGCCGGACATACGAAAGCATTTTTGTTCAAGCTGAAACGGAGACGCTTTGCTCTCGCTCGGTTAGTTATATATATATATATATTTTATTTTATAGCTGTACTGCGGCTCCTTCCAATTCTTATCGAAATAAAAAAAATATACACTATTTCAGATATAGGTACTGCCTCTGCCTCGCGGCTTCGCTCGCGTTCCTGATGAAGATGAACCATGAGTAAGAGTTCTTAACCTAAACTGTCTCACAATACAACTAATAACATTTTTTTAATTGTTCTCATTTTATTATACAAATACAAAAGAAACAAATTATAAAAAAATTCTTAGAGTAATCGAACCGGCATTCCTTGGCGTATATGGCAAGCGTTCTGCGGCTGGACCAGATTGGCTAATTACAAATCTCGATCGATCTCGAAGAATGTTGTCGATTTTATATTATTTTCAAAACTTGTTAAATATAATACAAAATCGACTACATGTTTTCACTTTCGCGCCAAAATTCCAGTCTTGGGTTTATATCATATTTATTTATGAAACTTCAGTTCAAAATTTATACATTTTTAACTCAACATAACGACTCCACATGTCCCTATCCTCGATCTGCATTTTGAAATTGGAACGCTCCGGCTCATAGACAATAATGATGGTATCGTTAACCGTTTAGCATAGAACAAGACAAGTTTGGCAACGAAATACTTTCCAGTTACCTATTACAAATGCAATTGTTTCTTTTATGGTCTAACATTATGTAGGTTCTTTACGATTCATCGCTTGAGGGCAGACTGCTTGGTATTTAACAAACGCTTTCACACTCACAGTCCGTACTAACTTCGAAGACTTGTGTTGCAAAATTCATCACACACAAATTACAACTAATGGCTCTGTGAGTTGAGGACATCGAGTATTTTTCAACTGACTTTAAAAAAGGAGGTTCTCAATTCGACTGTATGTTTTTTTTGTATGTATATTATGTTACGCAATATCTCCGCCAATTATGAATAGATTTTGATGTTTTTTTTTGTTTGGTAGAGTATACTTCAGTCAGTAGTCCTATATAAATTTTATCGAAATCGGTCATGCCAGAACCGAAATATAAGCGATGAAGTCGGTTTTTTTAAGCTTTGCCTGCGTTTCAATTATCGAAATGATTGAAGTATGTTTTTTTACGTTTTCAACCCTATATCTCTGCTGCCATTTTGATTAATTTTCAAAAGCTGAAAAAAAAACTATATAATTATCGAACCATTTCACGAGAATTGGTTGAGAAATGCGAACTGTACAGAAGAACAACCGGAAATCCGGAAATCTGGACATACGAAGGCAGTTTTGCTCAAGCTGAAACGGAAGCGCTTCGCTCTCAATAACCAAGTTATATGGGAGTTTTGCCGCGAAAGTGAAAAAATGGCGTTGATGATTTCGTATAATTTTCCAAAACCTGTGATTCTTCGAGTGTTAACGTGTAATAATAGTGGATTACTAACCGTTAATACTTTGTAAATGTGCATAAGTTTAGGAATATGATACCAAGTTGAAAAACGTGATTTTCGCCTTCGCTCCAAAACTCCAATAGAAGTTCTAGTAAAGTTTCTACCACTTTACTAGGGCATGACTTGACTATGACTGGACCTAGACTGTTTGACTTGACTTTGACTGTGACTTGTGACTAGGACTTTTAATATAAAAAACACTTGAAATTATTACTTGACATTGGCTGAATGAACAAGATTTCGAAGAAAAAAAAAAGAACAATATAATAGGATGCCTACTACTGTTATGTGGACATTCTTGTAAATAAATATTTTAATTTATTTATTATTAGAACCGGAACTACGTTCATCATCCGTACAGCGAGAGAGTGGAACTCATTGCCCGCGTCTTTGTTCCCCGAACGGTACAATCTGGGTGTCTTCAAGTCAAGAGTGAATAGGTATCTTCTAAGCAAACGTGCTCCATCGACCGCATCTTCACTTTCCATCAGATAAGACAGTGGTCAAACGTTAGCCTGCCTATCATGCTTTTTTTTAATCCGATGTATATGCTTCCATTTTCATTATACGCACTGCAAAGGAGCGGTACTCCTTGCCAGAGTCTGTGTTCCCAGATAAATATAATCTTGGAGTCTTCAAGTCGAGAGAGAATAGGTGTGTTCTAGGCAAGCGTGCTCCATTGTCGATCACTTCGTCACTTGACATCAGGATAATGTTTTCTAGTTACCATAGAGAAAAATAAACTGTTCCCAGTAAATAAGAGTGGTGCCATTTATACCACAGTATGATGTGTAATATATGTTATTTTCCATTTTTACAATGAGTTTTGTATATTCTTTAGTAAATTAATACTTAGAGCAAAATTTATTATTCAAAACTTTGGTAACTTTATTTAATATACTGTCGTAAAAATGTTTATAGCAAAAAAGGCCACAGACTCTATTATAGGACTGTGTTAGGGTACATTATAAATAATAAAAAACTCTCATTTGTTTAATCTGTGAAATATTAGACTATTAGACAATTCCAAAATTGTCCATAGAACACTTTTATCTAATGAGTACGATGAATAAAATTTTAAGATTATGTTTCATGCTAATTACATTTAAATATTATACAAAACAATTAAATGTCAATAGAATAATGTATTACTAAGTCATGCCATGCAAGAATAATTCAACTTTG
Source organism: Lomographa bimaculata (assembly GCA_948107665.1). Classification (NCBI taxonomy): domain Eukaryota; kingdom Metazoa; phylum Arthropoda; class Insecta; order Lepidoptera; family Geometridae; genus Lomographa; species Lomographa bimaculata. Next base: position 8,788,484 of record OX403612.1, on the reverse strand, counting down.
ATAGACATGTGTATGATTTAAGTTGAGCAACTCTACTTTTGGTAGAGCTTTGTTAAACAGCTCCAGTTAGATTACTACTAACGCCATCTATTGTCGAATAGCAGAACTATGGTCTATTTATAAAACTTAACCTTGTTTGTCTATGGCATTTTGGCACAAGTACTTGAGTGAAGTTCAGTTTTGACAGTTGTAATGTAACAGTGGTCATCCAATTTTTTATACCTCCTTGCATTTTGATACCAAAATATTAGTTATTCGTAAAGTGGTATTACGTGAACAAGATGAAAATAAAAGCCCACGCACTCCGAAGAAGGTGGAATGCTGTCCGCTAGCATCGGTAAGTAATTTTAAACTCCAAATTGACCATCGCTGCGGCTTGTATTTTTAACTGATTAAAAAAAACTGTAGTCAATTGGCTGTTAACCTTTTAACTAAATGCGGGAGACGCGTAATTTGACGCTGCTCCGTGTATAATTTTATTAGTATTCGTTCGTCGCCGCATACATTATTGTCTCTTTACCGCCTGTTTCGGCGATCTCTATCCACAATAACACATAACCGTTTAATCTTACTTATCTGTAGGTAATTATTTTGTTATCAACATTAGTACAAAATTTATATTTAAACCTTTGATTGGCTCTAAACCGGTAGATAAAACATAACTTCTCTATGTAGTTATTTTATCTTAGGAATTATTTAATCAAATTTAGATTACTTTTTGTTCTCCTGTTTACTGGCTGGTTGTTTAAAAAACTGGTAAGTTCTTTCTCTTTTTATGTGCTCTATGGAATTGTTAAATATTTTTGAAATTATCTGGACCTCTTTGTTAATTTATTCTTCATGTTATGTTTAATATTTTTATTATCATTCAAATTTCATTTAAATTGACTAATATTAATGTCTAGTATACATACTTTTTAATGTAATAAAATTATGTTAGTAGGTATGATTATTTATTGACACCTCTTGGTGATTTGACATTTAGATACAGCAGTTATTATTATTCTAATTTATCTACATTCTACATAATTGAAACATAATATCGCACAGCGAAATGAAAATTTATTTTAATATATACTTACCTAGTTTTTACTTTGAACTGAGTGGGCATTTTTTTTGCTTAGTGGCGTCTAGCATTTATGCCCCCTCTTTTATGCATGTTTTTTTTTTATATGTAAATAAATCATTAATCGCATTCCTCAACAAAACACATTCACACTCACTGCCACACACTATGTTCAAAGACTTGTCTCGTGGGTGTCGGAAACATTTATTTACATATCACACACACTATCACACCCAAAACCACAAATCTCCCTTGGGAAGGAAAATGTCTGTCGGAATCAAACCCAGGACACATGGCGCAGAGTGCAGAGACTCGCACACCGCTCCAGCCTGGGTTCTAGAATTAGTGGAGCAAATTATACTTGCCTACTATTTTGGGATAAATTTTATCAATCTCTGTATCAAGTAGGTATTTGGTCCATATCACTATTTCACATATCTGCTTAGTCACTTTGCTGAAGCCAGAGCAGTTTAGGCTATTTTAATTCATATTATTTATTGCAATAAGTATGGTTTTCCTATTTTACTACTAAATATTAAGGTGATCATAGTGAAGTATAAACGGAACCTTTTTTTTTATGTTTGATCAGCAAGCATTTGACCACTATCACACCTGATGGTAAGCGATGATGCAGCCGAAAAACAAAAAAACCGAACCTCCACTAAAAAGTTTTAATTTTGCGATACACTTTCCCTCCAAGGAAAATATATGTTTTAAGTGTGATTGCGTGAAACGTGAATGTTTCCGGCATGCCACTATAAAAGTCTTCGAACTGAGTGTGGGGCTGTGAGTGTGAATTTATTTAAAATACATCCCATATGAACACTGGAAACTCAGAAGTATTAGAGAGGCTTTGTGGTGTGTGTGAGGCGGTGTCATACATTTTTTTTGTTCTGTCCCACTGCTGGACAAAGGTCTCCATTTTCCAAGCATGTCTATCTTGTGCCTTTTCCACCAGTCTTTCTGGAACTCTTTCTTGGTCTGCCAGGACAATGTTTCCATCCTCAGGTTCCGTATTTTTTATTTACTTGACCAAAAATTTATAGATCATTTGACTCCAGCATGCTTATAAACATAAACGCTTTCACACTCACAGCCCCACACTAAGTTCGATGACTTGTGTCGTGGGTGCTGGAAACATTCACATCACACACACAATCACAACCAGAACCAGTAACACAAATTTTCCTTGGGGAGAAAACTTGTGCTCGCGCCGGGAATCCAACCCGATAGCCCTGCTTAGAAGGCTAACATGCTCTCAACTAAGCCAATGAGCAGTTATGAATAAAGTACATTATCATACTATTTTTTTTAATTCAAATTCAACTTAATCCAAATTTCCTTGAACTAAACTATGCCTTTACATAAATATTTTACAATCAAAATATATATATCAAATCAGATCAAAATCATTTATTCACATGGTCCCCAAAGAGGCACTCATGGAAGTTAATGACTGCCAGATTCGCAAAATTACAGCCATCTCGAGAAGAAACTCGGCGAAAAATATGTATATCCTTTACAAAAAAACGCAAAGGAGTGGAACTCCTTGCCTGAGTCAGTGTCCCTGATGAGTACAATATGGGAGTGTTCTAGTCGCGAGTGAAAAGGTATCTTCAAGGCAAGCTTGCTCCATCGTCAACCACATCGTTGCTTACCGTCAGGTGAATTGGTGGGCAAAATGCGGCCTATATAAAACAAATTTTAATAACAGATTTTTAATTTTAATGCCCAGATTTACTGATTGCCTTGCAAATATAATCTTTATTATTATTAAATATATATAACTCAAAGGTGACTGACTGACTGACTGACATAGTGATCTATCAACGCACAGCCCAAACCACTGGACGGATCGGGCTGAAATTTGGCATGCAGGTAGATGTTATGACGTAGGCATCCGCTAAGAAAGGATTTTGATTAATTCTACCCCCAAGGGGATAAAATAGGGGATGAAAGTTTGTATGAAACTTTGTCAATTTTAAAATAATACTTCTTAACGCGAGCGAAGCCGCGAGCAAAAGTTAGTTTTTTATAAACTGTGTGTATCTCGCTTAAAATACGCTTAAGTAAAAATCTGCCCGTTGTCTTGGTTGGGTGAGCGCTCGCCTTCTCAGCAGGGGGGGTCGGGTTCGATTCTCGGCGGGAACACAAGTTTTCTCCCCAAGGAAAATCTGTGGTGATGGTTGTGATTGTGTGTGTGATGTGAATGTTTCCGGCACATACGACACAAGTCATCGATCTTAGTGTGGGACTGTGAGTTCTCATCGTATCGCCTTAATAAGGTGATACCAGAATTTCTCCTAAAACGCAAGTTTTATATAGTAATCGTATCGGTTTACACAACAAATTTCGTTTTTTTTCTTTATTTTTTTTTTTTGACAGGCTAGTGTTTGACCACTATCTCACCTGATGGTAAGTGACGATGTGATCGAAGCTGGTAAACACACAAGTCCTGGAATACGCAGGCTCTCAAGGATAACTGCCGGAACACCGTATTTGGCTTGGTGGCAGACTTTCAACTTGATGGTGGTAAGCTACTTTGGTAGCAACTCACAAAATGCTCTACCACCTCTCAAATGTCACCTGATTAGCACCACCCGGGGACCACGTGTAGGGAGTCAGACTTAAGGGGTATCCTCCTACGGACGTGGGTGACTCAGCCCTCAAAATAAAATAAAAATAATAATAATAAAAATTCGATAAAAAAAGAACTGCGGAATCTGTCTGATATGATAAATAAGTCCTATAAATGTTTGTATCAATACTTAACGGGATATTTACAGATGAGTTACTCCGTGATCATGGCGCTTGCAACAGTGCCGAAATATCGGAAACTCAAAACATTGAAACATAATGTGTAATACTCACGATAGTTTTAACATTAAAACTCAAAACAAACAAAATACTTGGTAAATATCTCGTTATTAATACATTTATAGTGAAAATGACCATGGTAGCTCAAAAACAAAAACAAGTCCTTCTAAGATTCATAAAATTTAGAAATGTAAGAAAAAAAACCAAATCACATGTAAAAATATAATAATATATCTTTTTCTTTTTGAAACCATTTTCAATCGACTTCAAAAAAGGAGGTTGAGTTCGCTTGAGTTGGGGATTGAACCCGCGGCCATAGGGTGTCATGCCCTAACTGCTGAGATAACAAAACACGCGTGCATAGAATTAAAAAAAAAAACAAAGAGTGTACTTTTCTACCGACTTCACAAAAGGAGGTTCTCAATTCAATTGTATGTTTTTTTTTAAATTTTTGTATGTATGTTACGCGATTTCTCCGCCAATTATGAATCGATTTTGATATTTTTTTGTTGTTTGGTAAATTATACTTCAGTGGTCCCGTATCGAAATCGATCCAGCCAAAACCAAAAAAACGTTGACGTCGGTTTTTTTAAGCTTTGCTTGCGTTTAATTATTCCGCCGATTGTAAAGGACTCCGAGTGGAACTCAATGCCTGCGTCTTTGTTCCCTGAACGGTATAATCTGGGTGTCTTCAAGTCTAGAGTGAATAGGTACCTTCTAGGCAAGCATGTTCCATCTTTGGCCGCATCGTCACTTTCCATAAGGTGAGATAGCGGTAAAATGCTTGCCTATCCTACTAAGTGATTTATGTAAGGTGTGACAATAAAGCGTTATCTATCTATCTAATTATGTTCCGTTGTATTATACCAGACACCTGTGACAGTAATATCATATACGTATAGGTACTAGACGAATTATTTCTTAAGCTTTTTTTTTAGGCGCACTTTTTCGAAATTTTAATAAAACCATAATGTGTAATAATGGTGGATTATTAACCGATAATACTAAGTAAACGTGCATGAGTGTAGGCAAATCATACAAAATTGAAAAACGTGATTTTCGCGGTCGCTCCAAAACTACAGCATAACTAAAGTTTCTACCTGTGACTGGACCTTGACTCTTACTTAACTATGACTGTAACTTATGACTATGTGTGTCACAGTGTAGTATCTGTTCTTTTCAGCTTACTATCTGAAAGCTCCCTCAATGAGGGACCAGTATATTAATCTGTTTAGTAGGATTCGTATTTTCTTTTCTGTACCTTTTATTATTAGGTATAATTTAGACGGCCACCAAAAATTCTAAACGGTTACCAAAATGGATAAATGGTCACCAAATTACGTTTCCTAAAATAAAATTTCCTGTGACAGAACCGAATCGGATAACAGTAGGTTAAGGCTTTTTTTTAATAATTAATACAAAAATATTTATAATACGAAAAAATGGATTTATTTCATAATATTTTAGGAAACGTAATTTGGTGACCATTTATCCAACATAATTTGGTGACCATTTATCCATTTTGGTAACCGTTTAGTTTTTTTTTTCTAGTAAAATAGGTACTTTTTTGGGCGGTGTTTAAACACAAGCCTTTATTGTTTGGTGTGAATGAAGAGTTATTGTATTGTACAGTAATAAATTCACCTCAATAGAAGTTTAGTTTAATGCCCAGATAACTGAACGGTTATCGGGCCGATAACTTATAATGTATTAGTCGAATACTTATTACATAAACATGTTGCTTCCTGCCTATATCTATAGTTATCTTTGATTAATGTTGTGGATAAGTTTGGAATTTATTTACATAATAACACTTTTTTTAACAAAAAAATAAAGTGATTGATAACCACCCTGTATACATCCGGGCTGTTGCGGAACTGTTGTCGGAACCGGTGCACTCAACGCGCCCGCAAATTTATAAAAAAGTATTTATTTATCAAAAAAATATTTACATTGTTTTTAAATATTAGTGCTATAGTTTCAAAAATGCTCTAACACTCACAGCCTTACACTAGCATCAAAGACATGTACCATGGGTGCCGGAAACATTCATATCACACACAATAATACCCAGAACCAGAAACACTTATTGCCCTTGGGTAGAAAACTTATGTTTTTACCTATAAGCTCGATGCCTTGTAGGTAACTTAGGTCTTTTAGTCCAGGAAAATTAGGGTTTCACCTCGGAATTAGAGATAGTCGGCTGTAAGCTTGTATAAACCATTTTTTTTGCACCCTAAAATTTATCTCAAAACCTACTTACCGTAGGGTGTACGTGACTATAGATTATGCGCGCGCTCTGCCCTACATCTCAAAAAAGGTTCAAGATATAAAAAAAAAATTTGAACAAAAGTAATAGAAAATGTAATCCTCTACAATATTTATTGTAAATACAAAGACCATAAAACCCATAGGAAGCGAGATATTTGCAATAAATGTATAAAAAATCGATTTGTTGACCTTTGACCTTGGAATATCTGTAGTCGCGGACACCCTACGGTAAGTAGGTTTTGAGACAAGTTTTAGGGTGTCAAAATAAAGGTCTATACAAGTTTACAGACGACTATCTCTCATTCCGAGATTCTTGCCCTAATTTGACTAATACCTTAAACTGGACTATTTGTTGTATATGGTTTTAGTTTAGTTTTGAGAAAAGCAATTGACCCGTAGAATTTGCTCATTTTAAATCAAATATATATATTAACTAGCTTTTGCCCGCGGCTTCGCTCGCGTTAAGAAGTATTATTTTAAAATTGACAAACTTTCATCCCCTATTTTATCCCCTTGGGGGTAGAATTAATCAAAATCCTTTCTTAGCGGATGCCTACGTCATAACATCTACCTGCATGTCAAATTTCAGCCAGATCCGTCCAGTGGTTTGGGCTGTGCGTTGATAGATCACTATGTCAGTCAGTCAGTCAGTCATCTTTGAGTTATATATATTTATATAGATAGATAGATAAAGTTCTCTTGTGAATACTGATAGTGATCAAATGCTTGCCTATCTATCATAAAAAAAAATCTACTTAACAGTAAACGATAGAATACCGATTGGCTCCGCCCAGTAGTAACTGTTAATTCATCTGTGGCCAACTAAAATCCTAGGTACAGAATTAGCTTACCTAATGTCAATGTCTCGAGTAAAATTAAACTGGGAAAATCTAATTTTAGTTTACTATGTGTCATATACGCTTGTTTTAAGATCTAAAATCAACTACCAATGACATTTGCAGATATAACACAGTTTTACACTGATATTATAAACAAGCTGTACCTTGCAATGCTATGTAAGAAAAAAAGTGTTTTACCTCTTTCACGTTTATGGTCGCCTAGTACTTCACCAATTCTGACAGACATAATCCTGTCGAAAATATTTAAATAAAAATAGAATCTTTTTTGTACCAGGAACCTGCTCAGAACAACTCCCCAAAGTTTCATCATAATCGTCTATACGTTCTCGAAATACCATCAAAAATGTATGAGAAAAAGTATTTTTCATAATTTCTCCTTCGTTACTTTTTCCGATGTTTAATAGTTATAACTCGATGTCTTGTAGGTAACTTAGTTCTTTGCTGTACATAGTTTTAGTTTAGTTTTAAGAAATATAGGCAATTGGCCCGTAGTTAGGCATGAAAAAAATAAAAATAAAAAAAGTTATTCGGGAAAAATCCAACAAGTCAAATATAATAAAAATCGGTCCAGCCGTTCATTAGTTTTGGATTCGCAATTTGGTGCATAGCCAGTGTCAAGTTATAATATGTATAATATTTCAAGTGTATTTCATATTAAACGTCCTAGTCACAAGTCAACGTTAAGTAAAAGAGTCAAGGTCCAATCCTAGTCAATTCATGCCCCAGTAAAGTAGTTGAAACTTTTCGAGAACTTCTATTGGAGTTTTGGAACGAAGGTGAAAATCACGTTTTTCAACTATGATTTGCCTACACTTATGCACGTTTACTAAGTATTAACGATTAATAATCCACCATTATAGAACCACATCCGGTTCGCTCGAAGCGTTTTGCTTCTACATTTATCATCCATACTGCGGAGGAGTGGAACTCATTGCCCGCGTCTTTGTTCCCCGAACGGTATAATAAGGGAGTCTTCAAGTCAAGAGTGAATAGGTATCTTCTAGGCAAGCATGCTACATCTTCGGCCGCAACATCACTTTCCATCAGGTGAGATAGGTAAAATGCTTGCCTATTGAGTATAAAAAAAAGGAGAAGTTAGTGGATAAACAGACAGACGCGGTAAACTACTTTGTTTCATACTATGTAGGACGGAAAGGTAAAATAATCTCAGTAACCCCTCCTTTTTAGTTGTTGCGTCGCAGGTTAAAACCGAAAAGTGAGTCGGGTTCGCACCAAAATGTGGTGGTACGGAATCGGTGTGCTAGTTCGACTCGCACTTAGCCACAATTTCATACTCCTGCATACGGTTAAATTTGTCTGTTCTAGATCCGTAAGTAGTGAATATATTAATGACCTCAATAGCGTAGCAGTTAATATAGCGCCTTCAATGATTGAGGTCGCGGGTTCAATTCGATGGTTACGAGTAGTGTCTTGTTTCGAACAAAGTGTACGCAGTTATGGTTACAATATGATAGCAAATGGATTTTACACGACTGCAAAAAAGGAAGTGTATCGTTTTAAAGGATTTTTGATCGGGCGAAGCGAGCTCTCTAAGTTAACTTAGGTGGTTCGCTTTGTCCGTCCGTCTTTCAGAGGCATTTAGCGTCAAAATGTTACAAGCGAATAGCTTCAAATTCTTTGATTATATGTGAAGTTATGCCCCAAAGCCAGAAATGGTAATTAAAATGATATAAATGAAAATTAAGGGGGTAACACAAATAAGAGCACAGCAATTTTTTTTTTTATTTTATCCGTATGCGGAGTCATTAACACAAGCAAAGCTTAAAAACCCGACTTCATCGCTTATATTTCGGTTTTGACTTGACCGATTTCGATAAAATTTGTATGTGGCCACCTCTGAAGTTGCATTGCCCTCGGCTTTGTTCCCCGAACAGTATATAAAATGATATAAATATAATATGGGAGTCTTCAAGTATAGAGTGAAAAGGTATCTTCTAGGTAAACATGCTTCATCTTCGGCCGCATCATCACTTTCTATCAGGTGAGATAGCGGCCAAATGCATACCTATCTGTCATAAAAAAAGAGTCCCAATTGCAGTCTCTGTCACCGACGTAAGGTCGCAAGCCTATCGGTATTCCAATAGTATTTAGAAGTATTTTCTAGGTAAGCATGCTAAATTGTCGCTTTCCATCAGGTGAGATTGTGGTCAAATGCTTGCTGCCTTTGACGCTATTATGTCATTGTTGACAGTTTTCATGTCATTTTTGACAGTTTTCATGTCACTTTTGACAGTTAATGACGCCCATCCATGATACAGAATACGGCAGCTGCTCACAAAATGTCACGAGAATCGGTTGAGAAATGTGAACTGTAGAAGAGAACAACCGGACATCCGGACATACGACAGAATTTTGCCTAAGCTGAAACGGAGACGCTTCACTCGTGCTTCGCGTTCGCTCGGTCCATTAAACAAGCATGTTTACCTAGAAAACTTACCTAAAAATCTTTTTGGCAAGCATGTTACATCTTCGACCGCATCATCACTTTCCATCAGGTGAGATTGTGGTCAAATGCTTGCCTATCAAGCATAAAAAGAAAAACTCCACTTACCGGAAAATCGAAGCGCAGATAATGATGACCTAACAACCCATTAAATCCATACACGGCGCATACCTAACAAACATACATACATATATGTATGGTACCTGGATACATCGAGGTAGTTTAAATGTTAAAATAACTGGTTATCCAAAGTTGAGTTATAAAATTTACATTCGAACTTATTTAGAAAAAAACTAGTATCGATATATACGTTTAACTTAGATTTTTGATGAGGACGTAAGGCTTAGGTCTTACACACGGTATTTCGTGGGTTAGTTTCAGGGTATAATATAGACGGCCACCAAATATTCTAAACGGTTACCAAAATGGATGAATGGTCACCAAATAACGTTTCCTCCGGTTCTTCTCGAGATGGCTGTTATTTTCCGAATCTGGCAATAGAGTGATTTCATGAGTGCCTCTTTGGGGCCCAGGTGAATAAACGATTTTGATTTTGATTTCCTAAAATAAAATTTCCTGTGACAGAACTGAGTCGGATAACGGTAAGGTTAAGGTTTTAAGGTTATTTATTTTATAAATTAATTCAAAAATATTTATAATACGAAAAAAAATATTTATTTCATAATATTTTAGGAAACGTAATTTGAGGTGTATATAATTTTAGTTTAGTTTTAGGAAATATTTTTTGGAAATAAAGTTTAAGTAATTAACTAAAAATATTTATCACTATAACAATTGACCCGTTATAGTGATACTAGCCGTGCCCCGCGGCTTCGCCCGCTATTATCAAGTTAAAAAGTAGCCTATGTGTTAATCCTAGGTATAATCTATGTACATTCCAAATTTCATCCAAATCCGTTCAGCCGTTAAAGCGTGAAGAGGGAACAAACATACTTACACACTTACACACAAACTTTCGGATTTATAATATTAGTAGGATATATTTTTAGTTAATTACTAGGAGACCCGGCAAACGTTGTTTTGCCATATACATTATTTCTAGGAAATATTTTATTAGTTCCATTAAAAAATAAGGGTTGGTTGTAGAAGGGTAAAAATTAAGGGCTGTATGTATTTTTCAATTCTGAATCATAATAAAAAAAAACAAAAAATTTGTCCAAAAATTAAAAAAAAAATGTTAAGGGTGAACAACCCTTATCACTTAGGGTTATGAAAAATAGATAGTAGCCGATTCTCAGACCTACTGAATATGCATATAAAATTTGGTTAAAATCAGTAAAGCCGTTTCGGAGGAGTAAGGTAACTAACATTGTGACACGAGAATTTTATATATTAATTATATTATATACTAGCTTTTGCCCGCGGCTTCGCTCGCGTTAAGAAGTACAACAAACTTTCATCCCCTATTTTATCCCCTTGGGGGTAGAATTAATCAAAATCCTTTCTTAGCGGATGCCTACGTCATAACATCTACCTGCATGCCAAATTTCAGCCCGATCTGTCCAGTGGTTTGGGCTGTGCGTTAATAGATCACTATGTCAGTCAGTCAGTCAGTCACCTTTGAGTTATATATATTTAGATATTTGAATGTTTTTACAATCAAAAGTTTTTGTATATGCACCCAACCTAATTTTTTCTTTTTGTTGAACATGTTTACTTCTAAATGCTAGATTAGAAGGAAAATGTCAGACGAGAATAAATACCAGTTTATGTTCGGTAATAATAACTAGGTAACCTAGATTATACCTAACTAATGTGTTCACTTATGCTGCCACGTACTGGACGCACCAGGGGGTCTATTCCGAGCGTCACATCGACGTCGAAATCGAACGATTTTCTTTTGAACATCGAATCAACTGAAAAATCAATTAATCGACTGCCGTATCGACGTCACATCAATTCGAACAATTGTATTTTGACGACCAGAATAGACCTACTGGTTCGAACGGATGGCGTGGTCGCGGGCCCGGTCGGTTGGATCCGGCGCCCCGCACGCCGATTTGATCGAACCCAATACGTCCTGTGTGTGGCAAAAATATATGATACTAGCCGTGCCCCGCGGCTTCGCCCGCTATTATCAAGTTAAACAGTAGCCTATGTGTTAATCCTAGGTATAATCTATGTACATTCCAAATTTCATCCAAATCCGTTCAGCCGTTAAAGCGTGAAGAGGGAACAAACATACTTACACACTTACAACACAAACTTTCGGATTTATAATAGTAGGATAACGAGTTGTACTCCGTAGATTCGCCCGCGTAAATTATACATATAGATACCCCTGCTCAAATGGCAAGCGCTCACCCAATTACTTACGCCAACGGGCAGCTTATGTGACAGTTTAAAATTTACAAATACCAATAGGCGATAATAATGAAATTAGTTTTGAGGACAAATTCGCAATTATCGCTCCACCATTAGACATACTTAGTATCTTAATGTAATCAGTGCTTAACCGGTGTTTCAACTGGATAACCGCTGCTAAACCGGACCGGTCCCAAGGCCTAGTTTCTACTTATAGTGTGGGAACTGCTGGTGACATTTATTACGAATCGAAATAGGTGAAATGGTACAAATAGTCAATACAACACACTACAATACAAAACACTTTATTGCACCAAATAAAATAATATAAAAACAATAATATTATTTATATCTAAGAACAATGGGAAAAAGTCAAGTATACTATTTTGAATAAAGTTTTAATGAGACAAATAGTTACTGTGAGTCAACAGCAACAAAGATATGCCATTGTGGAGTTCAATTTAAGATTTTAGAAGAATTACAATTCTCTAGTACATAATTTTTATGTATCTCTTAAAGTTTTCCCCACTAAGCCATGTAAATAATTTTTTCGGCGACTTTAATTCTAGATATTGTTGTCTAACTTACTTACAAACTGAATTAGGATTATATGATATTATCATATGACTTCCGTAAAAAGTATTTAGCTCCCGGAAAACGTCAGGCGTGGTCGGCGCTGTTCATCGCGGATTTGACCATTCGATTTTAAGTGTTTGAATACGTTCCTAAAATGCTCCGAACGATATATTGCTGAAACCTTTATCGATCGGTTAATGAACGTTATTTTTCAGCCGTATTCTGACGGTTAATGACAAGAATAGATGACATACCTATGTTTATATAATTCCTGTATTAGTCATTCAACAATGTTTAACAAATATTAATGATAAAATGCGCCGCCGAGCTCAAAGTTCAAGGTTCTCCTCGAGTTCCAAGTTCAAGGTTCTCCTCGAGTTTCAAGTTACAAGGCTCTCCTCGAGATGGCTGTAATTTTGCGAATCTGGCAGTAATTTTTTTTTTTATGACCAATAAGCTATCATTTGACCGCCTTCTCACCTGATGGTAAGCAACAATGCGGTCGACGGTGGGACATGCTTGCCTAGTAGGTACCTGTTCACTCTTGACTTGAACTAGTTATACTTATCGGGAAACAAGAACGATTATGAACTTTAATGATTGCCTCTTTGGGGCCCATGTAAATAAACGATTTTGAATTTGTTAGGAGCCTTGCTGTAGCTACTGAGTTGGCAGCTTGGCGCGCGTGAAAACTCGGCATTAGTAGTTAATTTGTCCAGCGCCTCCCGGCCTATGTATTTAGAATTCGAATTGAATATTCTACATGTGTACGTTAGGTATAAGAGCTGGTCATTGGTCTGTCGAATTTATAGCTGGTAATGTCTGGTATTTCGGATAAAAAATAAGGAATGCTAATGCATTCAGTATCGACTCCTGGACACTTGTTGACACGTTTTTTCGAGGAGATAGTGTTTTTTTTTATAATAATGGTGACCAGGCAGGCTATCATATAAAAAAATTCGATAAACAATGTTTACACATGCACATATTGCAAAACAAGCATGCGGGTTGGATGGTGGATGTAATTATTGAGCTACAAGTTTATTTACTTGCAATTAACATACGAATCAATTATTATTACTAATATAAAAAAATAGGAATAATAGATTTTACTACATACTTTTTTTGGCATTTAAGATTTTTTTTAATTAATAAAAAGAAATCAAAATTATGTAATGTTACGTATAAATTTGTTAACTTATAGTTAATTCTATAGATAATTATTAAGTATGCTCCTCATTTTCAACCGACTTCTAAAAAGGTTCTCAATTCGACTGTATGTTTTTTTTTATATGTTACGCGATATCTCCACTAATTATGAATCGATTTTGATGTTTTTTTTTCTTTGGTAGATTATACTTCAGAGATGGTCCCCCCATATAAAGGTCTTTTTAAGCTTTGCTTGCGTTTAATTATTATATAAACCTTTTTTTTTTAAACTACATCATTTTTATATTATAGAGTTTAGCAAAATAAATGTATAAATTGGTTTACTTGATTTGGGCTAACTTTATTTTTTTTACTTTTTTGTTTCAGACTGATATGTCAACACGTAGCACCACATCGGCGATACGCGCGCGACGCGGTCACAAGGAGCGCTCAAAGAACTTCACTGAGCTCGAGAAACGTACAGTCCTCGAACTGATAGCACGTCACAGAGACGTGCTACGTCAGGGGCGCTCCAACAACGCCACCAACCGCAGCAAACAGGTAAACGTTGTTGCTTCCAGCGAACCCGACGAACGTAATGGGGTACCTACTCAACTCTACTCGATACATTTTTATTTTACGCTTTCACACTCACAGCCCCACACTAAGTTCAATGACTTGTGTCGTGGGTGCCGGAAACATTCACATCACACACACAATCACAACCAAAATTTTAAAAAAACCCACTTCTCCGCTTTACCTTCGGATCTTTGATCAGATTAGATGTACTAAGCACGCATTATTGACGATAACTCAAGAACTACTGATCAGATCTTGATCAAATTTAAATGGGACCAATTGGAAAGCAACATCTTTTAAACAAAAAAAACGGTTCACGTGGAAAGAAAATATGAGCTGAGATAATAAACATAAAAAAATATTTAAAAAATACAGTCGACTTGAGTACCTCCTCGTTTTTTGTTAAGTCGGTAGAAAACGCTCTTCTTCAATTTAATTCATATAAGCTGCGCCACACTGGACGCATTTGGTTCGAACAGGTCGGCGTATAGAGACGGGAGTAGATACGACCGCGCCCCCGTCCCCGTACGCATCGTTAGAGCCAGTGTATCATAGGTGGCAAAGCCATAAATTTGAAAATTGTAAGCGTGGCGTTAATTTACCGACTTCAAATAAAAGAGGTTTTCAATTCGACTGTATTTTTTATAAGTTAACATAAACGCTTTCACACTCACAGCCCCACGCTAAGTTCGATGACGTGTGTCGTGGGTGCCGGAAACATTAACATCACACACAATTATAACCAGAACCAGAAACACAAGATTTCCTTGAGGAGAAAACTTATGTTTCCGCCGGGAATCGAACCCGATACCCCTGCTTAGAAGGCGAACGCTCACTCAATTTAGCCAACGGGCAGTTCTTTGTGTTATGTGTGGTACAGCCTCAGATCTTTTCTAGATGAACCGATTTTCAACAAAAATTATGCTAGAACTTTTTTCTAAGTGAACCGATTTTCAACAAAATTAATGCTAGAACTTTTTTCTAGATGAACCGATTTTCTACAAAATTTATGCTAGAATTTTTTTATAGGTGAACCGATTTTCAACAAAATTAATGCTAGAACTTTTTCTAGGTGAACCGATTTTCAATAAAATTTATGCTAGAACTTTTTTCTAGGTGAACCGATTTTCAACAAAATTTATGCTAGAACTCTTTCTAGGTGAACGGATTTTCAACAAAATTAATGCTAGAACTTTTTTCTAAGTGAACCGATTTTCAACAAAATTTATGTTAGAGCTTTTTTCTAGGTGAACCGATTTTCAACAAAATTTATGCTAGAACTCTTTCTAGGTGAACCGATTTTCAACAAAATTTATGCTAGAACTCTTTCTAGGTGAACCGATTTTCAATAAAATTTATGCTAGAACTTTTTTCTAGGTGAACCGATTTTCAACAAAATTTATGCTAGAACTCTTTCTAGGTGAACGGATTTTCAACAAAATTAATGCTAGAACTTTTTTCTAAGTGAACCGATTTTCAACAAAATTTATGTTAGAGCTTTTTTCTAGGTGAACCGATTTTCAACAAAATGTATGCTAGAACTATTTTCTAGGTGAACCGATTTTCAACAAAAGTTTTGCCACTGTACAATTTGAATATTAATTATCGTTAAAACATTATCAATCTTTAAATTTAACACAAAGTAGTCAAAACGCAGATATCGTGAATTGTTAATTAACGTAACAATAACTAAAGATAAACTTCCGATTAGATTATTTATATCTCGTTGATTACTGCAGTTAACGACATTCCATGTTACTGGCTATCTTCTTTTTTGCCACTAAGTTGCCTAACGAAGCTAACTTCTCTAGAGAACGTCCCTAGGAATCATTATCATCATCATCTCAGCCGCAAGAAGTCCACTGCTAAATACAATACAATATACCTAAATACTCTTTATTGCACACAAGAAAAATAACAATTAACAATAGAAAAAAAGTAACAATATAGCAGTACAATCGGCGGCCTTATCGCTAAGCAGCGATCTCTTCCAGGCAACCAGGATATACATCCATAGATAGATAGATCTTTGGGGCCCATGCGAATAAAAAAATTTGAATTTCATCGATAATTTCTCTATTTGCACACCAAAAGAGAGCACTTACAAAGAAATCTTATATTAAGCATATCGCTCAAAGCGATTTTTTTTAATGCCAGATAAGCATTTGACCGGTACCTCACCTGATGTAAAGTGACGATGCGGCCGAAGATGGAACATGCTTGCCTAGAAGGTACCTATTCACTCTGGACTTGAAGATTCTTAGATTATACCGTTCAGGAAACAAAGACGCGGGCAATGAGTTCCACTACCTCGAAGTACGAATGATAAACGTATAAGCGAAACGCTTCGAGCGAACTGGAGGTACAAGCATATATATGTATTTTTTTTATTTTTTTATTTATTCATTCATTAATAAAGTGTAGGTATATTACATCAGTTATTTTAATAATAGCTTATTTCTTAGGCAGCATAAATGGATGCTGTTTGACTGTTTGTCTTGTTATTAGATGAAAATATATCTGATTTTCAAATTAGCCCAAAAACTAGAGTCACGCTTTCTCTATAACCGCCCCGGGCACTGTTTGCTTTATTACTGTATAGGAAACTATTAAAAAGTTGACGCGCAAGTTTTAAAAATGTTATATTCTCAAAAACGTTTTGATGCAAACTTGTTTTAGAAAAGTGGTTTTTAGAACTTTCTAGGGTACCGTACTTTATAATAAATCAACGGTTATATTAGTTCTAATCACAGTGTGCTCATCGTTCGCCCCGAACTGAGATCTCGCGTCTGCATTTTGTCTAACTGAGAAAAACTTTTGAAGTTAATTGCGTATAATTTTTATATATTTACTAGCTGACCCGGCAAATGTTGTTTTGCCATATATATACATTATTTCATATAAAAATAAAAACAAATAATTTTGTTTATATAATAAAATAAAAAAATTGGGTTGGACCAACCTTAACATTTAGGGGTATGAAAAATAGATGTTGACCGATTCTCAGACCTACCCGATATGCACATAAAATTTCAGAAAAATCGATCGAGCCGTTTCGGAGGAGTTTGGTAACAAGCACCGCGACACGAGAATTTTATATATATTAGAAGATTATTTACATTTTTTTATTTTTTTATTTGATGTTCAAGTACAGGAGATAACTCATATTATATGTAAGTATCAACTTCAAATGTGTAGCCAATTTCGAGATAGACCCCGGGACAAAATAGGTCTAAAACAGTGACTTTGGTGGCTTACCAAATGGTTTTTTTCCAATATGTATAGATTTTTATGAAAAACAGTTTCATACTCTACTTGCCAAGCTCTTCCTAAAGACACCACACACGGGAAAAAAAATACTCCTTATTTACGTTTTTTTTTAAACGCATTCACACTCACAGCCCCACACTAAGTTTAAAGACTTGTATCGTGGGTGCCGGAAACAATCACATCACACACACAACGACACCAGAACCAGAAGCACAAATATCCCTTGGGAAGGAATTTGTGGTCCTGCCGGGAATCGAACCCAGGACCCACGGTGCAGAGGGCGGACACCTGTCCACTGCGCCAAATGGGTCATCGTGTATTAATATTTTCATTTATATCATTTTAATTGCCATATCTTGCTTTGGGCCTTAGCTTTACATATTCTCTAAGAATTTGAAGTTATTAGATTGTATAGTTTAGACTTTAGATATTTCTGACAGATGGACGGACGGACGGACAAAGTGAACACCCAAGTCAACTCAGAGATCTCGCTTCGTTCGATCAAATATATCTCTAAGGAAAGGACCGGAACCCTCTTAGGCCGCGAGTCCTACTCGCAACTTGATCTATTTTTGACAGTTTACTAACTGAATCGAGAAATCGCAATTTTAATAAAAAAATTATTAATTTTCAAGGCCAGTGAACTCATATTATTCATGCGAGCTAACACACTGTTCTTTTCTATTTATGGGACCAACTACATACTACCATTTTAAATAAAAAACAACATGAAATCGTATCACGCAGGAGAAATACATATGCATATAAATGTATATAAATTAGGTTCTTTAGCCGCCTGTCGCGCTCATATCGGTTTTGGTGTTATTTTTTTTGTTTGGTAGATTATACTTCAGAGGTGGTCCCATATAAATTTTATCGAAGTCGGTCTAGCCAAAACCAAAATATAAGTGGTGAAGTAGGATTTTTTAAGCTTTGCTTGCTTTTCGTTATATTGACAAACCTCGACGTTTCGGCAGGATTGCACGAGAGACAGACTCTTATTTTGAATATATAATTTAAACGTAAGCAAAGCTTAAAAAAACCGATTTCACCGCTTATATTTTGGTTTTGGTTTGATCGATTTAGATACAATTTACATGGGACCACCTCTGAAGAATCTACCAAACAAAAAAAGAATATTGAAAATCTGTCCACAATACATACAAAAAAAAATACATACAGTCGAACATAGAAGCTCCTACTTTTTTGAAGTCGATAAAATATATAATTGTCCTATGAGCGTAACATGTCTATTTTGCTCTTGTTTGCCTCCATTGATGTGATCGAGTGTAGCTAGCACTGTAATTACTCCAGCTACTTACGATTTCCATATCTCCAAATTAGTTAACTTACCGTAAATATACATTATCAGTCAGTTTACGTAATGTAACTGTGATACCGGATAGATAAGTAGATTACGTTTATACCTTTCTCAAGGACAGTTACCCCTAATTACCTAATAGATTTTAATTAATGCTCCGGTGAGGTACACCAAAGATTGTATAATTTAAACGTAAGTAAAGCTTAAAAAATACATATAGCCGAACATAGAATCTCCTCCTTTTTTGAGATTGGTTAAAAAACCGATTTCACCGCTAATATTTTGGTTTGGGCTTAATCTATTTATATGGGACCATTTGAACTCTAAATGAATTTTGAGAATCGGTCCACAAATGGGCGAGAAATCGGTGAACATACATAAAAAAATACATACGGTCGAACATAGAAACTCCTTTGTTTGAAATCCGGTTAAAAACCAGTTATACACAAAAAAATACTTTTTTTTTATTGAAGTTAGGCTAACGTTTGACCGTTACCTCACCTGATGGTAACTCCACATTAAGTTCAATTACTTGTTTTGTGGGTGCAGGAAATACAAAATTTCTTCGAAGAGAAAACTTGGACACAAATTTTCCTTGGGAAGAAAACACGTGGGAGAAATTCCACCGGGAATCGAACACAATACGCTTGCTTAGAAGTCGGAAGCGTACCCATCTAAGCTAACAGGCAGTTCGGTAGCTTAGTTAGCATTTCATAGCGGTTTTTGATGCGTTTAATTTTCCTTCATTATTAAATATTTAGCTCAGTTGACATCATTAAAAAACAATACATTTTTTTAAATACATTTTTAACGTGATAACATCTTATAAATCGATGAACACCGGCTGCACGAACGAAATAGTGTCACGTTTCGCCTGAGCCGAGCGTGCAAGCGAGAGCGCGGAACAAGCGATAGAGAGGCACGATCGGCCAAGCGTTCGTCTTATGACGTTATCGTCAGTTTTGGGGGCTGAGTCACCCGCGTCCGTAGGAGGATACCCCTTAAGTCTGACTCCCTACACGTGGTCCCCGGGTGGTGCTAATCAGGTGACATTTGAGAGGTGGTAGAGCATTTTGTGAGTTGCTCGCCTGGTTTGCTACCAAAGTAGCTTACCACCATCAAGTTGAAAGTCTGCCGCCAAGCCAAATTCGGTGTTCCGGCAGTTATCCTTGAAAGCCTGCGTATTCCAGGTCTAGTGTGTTCACCAGCTTCGATCACATCGTCACTTACCATCAGGTGAGATAGTGGTCAAACACTAGCCTGTCACAAATAAATAAATAAAAAATCACGTAAAATTATCGTCCGTAAACCGACTTTATAGACGAACCAATTTTTTTTAATAATTTTTCCCTTTTGTAATCTTATCTTTTTTTTTTTTGTGACAGGCTAGTGTTTGACCACTATCTCACCTGATGGTAAGTGTCGATGTGATCGAAGCTGGTAAACACACTAGACCTGGAATACGCAGGCTCTCAAGGATAACTGCCGGAACATCTGACACTGTTATTATTATTTATTAGTTAAGTGATGTAAAATATTTTTTTAATTAAAAATATAACATTAAAATACTTTAATATTTTCTTAGGTAGTACAATAGGGGGTCTTATCGCTCAAAGCTGTGTAGCTTTGCTTATTGTATAGCTTCATTTATTGCACGCCGATATATCTCCTGAAATAGCAGGATGACTGGCAGAAAATGCTGAAGCATTAAGTCCTCCTATGCACATAGTATTTGTGCATGATTTTTTTAAATAAAGCAATATCTTCCAGACAACCTTTGCATGGAGAGGAGAAATATTTTGGGACCGAGATATACTACATAGTTACGCAAACTTTATAATATTATAACAAAATATATTTTTTACTGACTCCACGAAAAAGGAGGAGGTAAATACTTTTACGGTTTTTTTTATTTTTAATATGTGCTACTTTCCATGTGAACCGATTTTGTTTATTGTTTTTTGTGTCAAAACTGGTGCTTTCTCATTTTGGTCCCATTTAAATTTGATCAAGATCTAATCAGTACTTTTTGAGTTATCATCAACCGACTTCAAAAAAGAAGATTCTCAATTTGACTGCATGTTTTTTTTTACCGACTTCCCAAAAAAGGAGGACTGTATTTTTTTTTTTTTTTTAATTTGTGTTTCCTCATAACTTCTCTCCACGTGAGCCGATTTCGAAATATTTTTTTAGTTTGAAAGATGTTGCTCTCTAATTGGTCCCATTTAAATTTGATCAAGACCTGATCAGTAGTTCTTGAATTAACGTCAATAATGCCTATTTTGTGACGAATAATGCGTACTTTGACGATGTTCTCGTTTACCCGACTTCAAAAGTTACCTCATAACTTCTTTCGCTGTGAGCCGATTTTGATGACTATTTTTTTATTTGAAAGCTGGTGCTTTTTTTGTAATCCAATTGAAATTTGCTCAAGATCTGATCTGCGTGTTTATACATTAAATCTGATCAAGGTTCCGATGATAAAGCGGTGAAGTCGGTTTTTTTAAGCTTTGCTTGCGTTTAATTATTTGTGTGTATGTTACGCGATATCTCCGCCAATTATGAATCGATTTTGATGTTTTTTTTTGTTAGGTACAGTATACTTCAGGGGTGGTGCCATATAAATGTTATCAAAATCGGTCTAGCCAAAACCGAAATATATAGCGATGAATTCGGTTTTTTTAAGCTATGCTTGCGTTTCAATTAATCGAGATCTTAGTATTTTTGTGTGAACAATATCCAAAAAGATTTGAGTGTGGTATTAAATCAACAGTGTTTTTTTTTATGATTGCCTCTCGTCTGGACTGCCAAATTTAGAAACATTGGGTGAATGTAGTCACGGGAAGAATATAATAAGTTAATAATTGTATTTCAAATTGAATCGAGTTTCATGCCAGGTTCTTCTCGAGATGGCTGTAATTTTGCGAATCTGGCAATAGATTAATTAACTTTCAGAGTGCCTCTTTAGGGCCCATGTGAATAACTTACATAGTTATTAAGCTATTTTGTAACTAACACCTCTATGGATTATGTCCGAAATAATTAACGCAAGCAAAGCTTAAAAAAACCGACTTCACCGCTTTATCATTGGAATTTTGATCAGATTAGATGTACTAAACACGCATTATTGACGATATTTCAAGAACTGCTGATCAGATCTTGATCAAATTTTAATGGGACCACATGAAAAGCACCAGCTTTCGAATAAAAAAATAATCATCAAAATCGGCTCACAACGAAAGAAGTTATGAGGTATCTTTTGAAGTCGGGTACACGAGAACATCGTCAGAGTAGTCCACAAAATAGGCATTATTGACGATATTTCAAGAACTACTGATCAGATCTTGATCAAATTTAAAGGGACCAAATTAGAAACCACATCTTTCAAACTAAAAAAAAATTTCGAAATCGGCTCACGTCGAGAGAAGTTATTTGTGTATTTTTTTTATTTGGAATAAAAAAAAATACAGTCGACTTGAGTACCTCCTCCTTTTTTGGGTAGTCGGTAAATAAATGATTTTTATTTTATTGTATTAAAAATTGTGTATGTATTTTGTTTTTTTATTACAAATAAAAAAAAATACAGTCGACTTGAGTACCTCCTTCTTTTTTGGGAAGTCGGTAAATAAATGTACCAGTATAATGTAGTGTATAAAAGTACCAGGCGACCATAAACTTGAAAGAGGTAAACACTTTTTTTAAACGTGGCATTGCAACGCATGCCGGGTCCACCTAGTACCACATAGTATTGTGCTGCGTTAGGAAATTTAACATTTCAACGTCTAAGTTTTAAGTTACAGCTTGTTAACACAGAATTTAGTAACTTGATACGTATTGTAGGTACGTAATTACCAATACTAGTTTTTAATCGTGGACTTGCCCGGGTCTTAATAGGGTTTTTTTACCGACTTTACAAAAAAGGAGGTACTCAATTCGACTGTATTACCTTATGTGTGTTACCTCATAATTTGTTTCCACGTGAATCGATTTTATAGATCTTTTGTTTGAAAGCTGGTGCTTTCCCATTGGTCCCTTTAAAAGGAGGAGGTACTCAATTCTACTGTATTACCTTATATGTGTTACCTCATAACTTCTTTCCACGTAAACTGATTTTGAAGATCTTTTGTTTGAAAGCTGTTGCTTTCCCATTGGTCCCATTTAAATTTGATCAATATCTGATCAGTAGTTTTTGAGTTGTGGTCAATAATGCTTGTTTGATACATTGAATTTGATGTAGGTTCCGAAGATAAAGCGGTGAAGTCGGTTTTTTAAGCTTTGCTTGCGTTTAATTATTTTACGTTGCATTTATTATATATATATATATATATATATATATATATATAAACATAAACGATTTCACACTCACAGCCCCACACTAAGTTCGATGACTTCTTCGTGGATGCCGGAAACATTCACAACATAGACAATCACAACTAGAACCAGGAACACAATTTTTCCTCAGGGAGAAAACTTGTGCTCCCGCTGGGAATCGAACCCGATACCCCTGCTGAGAAGGCGAACTCCACTCGACTAAGCCAACGAGCAGTTCGTAGCTATGTTTGGTGAAAATCGGTGCAGCCGATTGCTAGATAGTGTCGGGAGTATTTTCAAAATGTATATTTTGTTGCTTGCCTGCCGTAGTCGGGTTTAAAAAAATTTAAAAGCAAGCAAATCAAATCAAAATCGTTTATTCACATGGGCCCCAAAGAGGCACTCATGATAGTTAATGACCTCTACTGCCAGATTCGCAAAATTACAGCCATATATACCCCAAAATATAACCAATGCTTAAATAAACCTACTTCACTTATTTATCTCCGAAACCTTTGATCTTGATTAGGTCTTTGCTATATAGTTTTAGTATAGTTTTAAGAAATGTAGGCAATTGGCCCATAGTTTGAGTATACTTAATAAATAAATAATAAAAAATATAATAATAATAATATAATAATATTTATTCTTCAAAAAATCTTAGATATTACACTTATTCTAGGACACTTAGGAATTGGTTCACGACGTCAGCAACAGTAATTATTACAGTGACCACTGTATCTCACACTAGGCAATCCTGTGTTGTGAGATTCAGGTTCTTCCAACTAAAATTACTTAACGTAAGCAAGAACATAAGAAAATAATTAATTTAATATAATAGTGGGTAGGTAGGATTTTATTTTCAATTAACTATAAATAGAGTGTTCTTAGTTAATGGGTATATAAATAAATAAATACTTTACTTTGAGGAACGAAGAATGATTGAATCTGATTAAATTAATTAAATACGCATTATTGAGGATAGCTCCAAAAACTACTGGTTAGATTTTTATCGAATTTAAACTTTTTTGCAAAAGGGTACCTAGAAAAAAGTTCTGAATTAACACTCATAAAAAAATACAGTCGAATTGAGAACCTTCTCCTTTCTTTGAAGTCGGTTAAAAAGGACATTCTCGTTTAAGTTATTACATATTTTAATCCAACAAATAGACGGACAAACAAACATAACAATATACTGTTCAAACATAAACAGCATATAAGCATAGGTTTTTTATACTTACATTGTTATTGAATCAAGTGAGCAGTGTAACTTAAGTACCCTTCAAGTTAAACGTGTTAATATGGAACATAATCAACTTTACAATTACGTAAGTCTTTTTAAAGATTTGAGTCAATTTAAATATGCCGCCAGCATGACGGGCTACCCACTGGTAGTGGGCTTGAGCACTTGAGTTACCTATAAGCTCGATGAGATGATTAGGTAACTTGGGTCTTTGCTGTATAGATGTATACAATTTAAGTTTAGTTTTAGGAAATATAGGCAATTGGATAGCCTGTTTTTGAGTATATATATATATATATATATATATATATATATTAAAAGATGTTTTCTTAAAATTGTAACAAAAAATAAATGTTAATATGAGATTTCTGAGTAGCTCTGTTAAATGTGAGGTTTCTGAATAGCTCTGATAATATTTTACCGACTTCACAAAAAAGGAGGAGGTACTCAAGTCGACTGTATTTTTTTTTATGCGTGTTAACTCATAACTTCTCTCCACGTGAACCGATTTCGAAATTTTGTTTTTAGTTTGAGCTCTGATCAGTAGTTCTTGAAATATCGTCAATAATGCCTATTTTGTGACCAATAATGCGTACTTTGACGATGTTCTCGTTTACCCGACTTCAAAAAGTTATCTCATAACTTCTTTCGTTGTGAGCCGATTTTGATGTTTCTTTATTTGAAAGCTGGTGCTTTTTATGTAGTCCCATTAAAATTTGATCAACATCTGATCTGTTTTTGAGCTATAGTCAATAATGCGTGTTTATACATTAAATCTGATCAAGGTTCCGAAGATAAAGCGGTGAAGTCGGTTTTTTTAAGCTTTGCTTGCGTTTAATTATTAATATTTTTGTTTTACCATAAAACAACGAGACGCTAGAAAGAGAGAATAGGGTTGGATTTTACAATAAAATTCCTAAAATTGTTACTGAAGTACCACTGGATAAGTTAAAATTAATAATGAAACGGACATTAATTAAGAAAGCTTATTATAAAACGACTAGCTGCGCCTCGCGGTTTTACCCGCGTAAGTTCCGGACCCGCGGGAATTCCAGGATAAAAAGAAGCTTATGTTCTTTCCCAAGCTCTACTATCTGTGTACCAAATTTCATTTAAGTTCAGTAGTTTTGTAGTGAAAGCGCGACAAACAGACAGAAAGACAGAGTTACTTTCGCATTTATAATATAAGTAAGGATTGGTTACATTAATGACAAGGATACGTGGAGGTAAACTGCACAAGCGCTTTCTGGTCCTACCTAGCTTACCTAGGTTAATATAATTATGTATTAGTCATTTAAGAGTTTTTTTTTAAAGAATGAAAAAATTGCGCCGCCGTATTTCTTACCAGGTACTTCTCGAGATGGCGATAATTTGCGAATGTGACAGTAGAGTAGTTTCATAAGTGCCTCTATAGAACCCATGTGAATAAACAATTTTGAATTTTTTAGACTAACTGTCAAACGTCATCCATTTATGGTTGACATACCTCCAGTTCGCTGTGTTCATTTATGGTTCCAGGCATGTAGTGTCAACATAGAGATCTCGCTTTGCTCGATCACTTACAGGTGTATTACAGATGCAATATTTTAATTGCATCCTATAGATAATATGATTTGTTTCCAGCTCGTATGGTCCACCATCTGCGAGGAGGTGAACAAACGCTGCGGAGGCGAGCGGCCGCGCACGCCCGCGCAAGTCAAGATGTGGTACGAAAACTACAAGAAGAAATGCAAGATGCGCAGCCACGACGCGCAGCCCACGGTCAGTGTTACCCTGTCTAATGTCGCGCAGCCCACGGTCAGTGTAGTCCTGTCCCTAACGACGAGCAGCCCAAGGCCAGTGCAGCCCTGTCTAACGACGCACAGCCCACGGTCAGTGACGCCCTGTCTCTGACGACGCGCAGCCCACGGTCAGTGTAACATTGTCTCTAACGACGCACAGCCCACGGTCAGTGTAGTCCTACCCCTAACGACGAGCAGCCCACGGCAATTGCAGCTCTGTCTAACGACGCACAGCCCGCGGTCAGTGTCGCCCTTTCTCTAACGATGCGCAGCCCACGGCCAGTGCAGCCCTGTCTAACAACGCGCAGTCCACGGTCAGTGTAGCCCTGTCCCTAACGACGAGCAGCCCACGGTCAGTGTAGTCCTGTCCCTAACGACGCGCAGCCCACGGTCAGTGTTACCCTGTCTAACGACGCGCAGCCCACGGTCAGTGTAGCCCTGTCTAATGACGCGCAGCCCACGGTCAGTGTTACCCTGTCTAACGACGCGCAGCCCACGATCAGTGTAGCCCTGTCTAACGACGCGCAGCCCACGGTCAGTGTAGTCCTGTCCTCAACAACGAGCAGCCCACGGTCAGTGTAGTCGTGTCCCTAACGACGAGCAGCCCACGGTCAATGTAGTCCTGTCCTCAACGACGAGCAGCCCACGGTCAGTGTAGTCCTGTCCCTAACGACGCGCAGCCCACGGTCAGTATAGCCCTGTCTAACGACGCGCAGCCCACGGTCAGTGTAGTCCTGTCCTCAACAACGAGCAGCCCACGGTCAGTGTAGTCCTGTCCCTAACGACGAGCAGCCCACGGTCAATGTAGTCCTGTCCTCAACGACGAGCAGCCCACGGTCAGTGTAGTCCTGTCCCTAACGACGCGCAGCCCACGGTCAGTATAGCCCTGTCTAACGACGCGCAGCCCATGGTCAGTGCAGCCCTGTCTCTAACTACGCGCAGCCCACGGTCAATGTAGCCATATTTCTCTTCGCATTTGTGTTCTCAAAGGCGCAACATAATTAATGATGATATATTTTTTTGTTTATTTCAGCAACCAACACCCGAGGCGCCCGGCATATTGGACGGAATGCTTTGGCAAACTATACACCCTCTAGATGTTAAAGGTATGTATAAAACAAGCAGAGGATTGCAAACATTACAGTGTTACGGATTGAAGGCAATGTTTCCAGTTACAGGGCTTAAGAGCTTAAGAGCCATTTCGCAAAATGTGGGCGCTCGCGCAGTAATGTACGGCGCATGCATTTACATCGCATTTTATAGCAGTTTCAAGTGATGATAAATATTATTTTGTAAGTACATTACATTACTCACAAAATAATATTTATCAATAAAGACCAAAGTCACATAAACGCATGAATTTTGTGTCACAAATGTGACTATTTTAAATAAAAAATGGAAGTAAAGTAGGGTTAAAAACTAAAAATAGGGCTTTTTATTTGTTTTTTTATTAATCAACGTAATTAAAAATCAATATTCCGCTACATTATGTTAATAATATTACGTGCCTGATGTTTAGGAATATTTAACTAATCGATTCAATTCATTTTAATCAATGTATAAGGAGTTTACATTTTACTTCTCGAGATGGCTGTTAGAATAGAATCATTAACTTCCATGAGTGCCTCTTTGGGGCCCATGTGAATAAACGATTTTGATTTTGATTTGAATGGACTCTGTTGTCGTTTTTACTAGAATTAAGTTCTGAATATTGAATATTATAAAATAAACAGCGATATTTAAAAAAAAATGTTACATTATGTGACAATTCTAAATGTTGATCTTTATTTAACAAATATAAAACAGTATGAAATCTTTTTCTAAGATAGAAAATTAGGCGCTCAAAATCTTCGATTATTCACTGAACTTGCGAAATGGCTCTTAAGCATTTACGCATTCACACTCACAGCCCCACACTAAGTTCAAAGACTTGTATCGTGGGTGCCGGAAACATTCAAATCACACACACATTACACCCAGAACCAGAAGCACAAATAACCCTTGGGAAGGAATTTGTGCTCCTGCCGGGAATCGAACCCAGGACCCACGGCGCAGAGAGCGGGCACCTGTCCGCTGCGCCAACTGAGTAGTCATTTAATATCTCAGGGTGAAGAGCTTAGTGCGGTAATGGGCAAGCATGACTTTTACCATCAGGCAGGGGACTTGCTCGTCTCACCTCTCAATTACATTTAAAATAAAACAACAACAATCCAAATAAAACTTTTTTTTTTTGACTTGGGCTCCAAAGAGGCACTCGGGCTCTCATGCATGCAAAATATGTAAAGCGGAACCTTTTCACCGCGCAACCTACTTGCACTTGATATTTGTTGTTTTAAAATTACTTTGAGTTTCATTTCATACTATTTGTTCTTTGCGAGGTTATACGACGTATATGAAGGTGACAGCTCGGTCGTATTGAACCCGCCGATCGTGTGGTCACGATATCGAATCCTACCACGGGCTAAGTTAGCAGTAGACGTTTTATTTAGATTTAGATTTAACGTTGTTCCGCTAGCAATAATTGAAAACCAGCCACATTCAAGCCGTAATGTAAATAGGAAATAAGCATGAGATTCAAATAACTTACCTGTTCCTCACTCACAGCCCCACACTAAGTTCGATGACTTGTGTCGTAGGTGCCGGAAACATTCACACACACAGAACCAGAAACACAAATTTCCATTGGGGAGAAAACTTGTGTTTCCACCGGGAATCGAACCCGATACCTGCTAACTAAGCTAACGGGCAGGTATCAGGGACACGCCAGGCGAGTTTCGCTTAATTCTTATCGCGATTAAAAACACATAGATACTCTTGTTTTTTACCGACTTCCCACAAAAGGAGGAGGTACTCAAGTCGACTGTTTTTTTTTTTTTTATGTGTGTTACCTCATAACTTCTCTCCACGTGAGCCGATTTCGAAAATTTTTTTTTAGTTTGAAAGATGTAGCTTTCCAATTGGTCCCATTTTAATTTGATCAAGATCTGATTTTAAAAATATCGTCAATTATGCTTATTTTGTACGCCTACTTTAACGATGTTCTCGTTTAACCGACTTCAAAGGTTACCTCATAACTTCTTTCGTTGTGAGTCGATTTTGATGATTCTTTTTTTATTTGAAAGCTGGTGCTTTTCATGTAGTCCCATTGAAATTTGATCAAGATCTGATCTCTTGTTTTTGAGTTAGAGTCAATCTGATCAAGGTTCCGAAGATAAAGCTTTGAAGTCGGTTTTTTAAACTTTGCTTGGGTTTAATTATTAGTGCTTCACACCGGAGCAGTTTCGTATTTTATATCAAGCTCAAGTCCGATCGTGTATGGAGTACTGCGGCCACCTGTGGGATGGATACGCTAAGTACCAGCTAGAAGCTCTTGAGTCTATTGACCGGCGAGCAAAAAGACTCATTGGTCATAGTAAACTAGTTGAGTCAAAACTGCAAAGTCTCGGTCACCGACGTAAGGTAGCAAGCCTATCGGTATTCTATCGCTTACATTTTTGAGAGTGTGCTCAGTTAAAACATGATATAATTCCTCCATGCCCTTTTTACCATGAAACAACAAGACAAACTGTCAAACGTCATCCATTTATGGTTGACATACCTTCAGTTCGCTCGAAGCGTTTCGCTTCTACTTTCAACATCCGTACATCAAGGAGTGGAACTCATTTCGCGCTTTGTTTCCTGAACGGTACAATCTAGGTGTCTTCAAGTCTAGAGTAAATAGGTACCTAGGCAAGCATGTTCCATCTTCGGCCGCATCGTCACTTTCCATCAGGTGAGATAGCGGTCAAATGCTTGCCTATCCAGCATAAAAAAGCAAGCCTAATTAAGCGAAAGTGTAAGTTAAAATAAATTATATTGCTTATAGAGGAGGACGACCAAGGCACGACCAGTGTGGAGGGACCACTCAGCGTGAAGGATGACGACTGCATGCCTGACTTACCTGTCAATGTGAGTACATGCACACTAAGACACACACACACATACACACAGTGTGCTATGTAATTTAACAAAAACAAAACAAACGCATTCACACTCACAGCCCCACACTAAGTTCAAAGACTTGTATCATGGGTGTCGATATCACACACACAAATACACCCAGAACCAGAAGCTCAAATATCCCTTGGGAAGGAACTTGTGCTCCTGCCGGGAATCGAACCCAGGACCCACGGCGCAGAGGGCGGAGATCTGTCCACTGCGCCAACTGGGTTGTTAAATTATACGATCTAATTCCTCCATCCCCACTCCATCATAGAACCACCAGACAGACTGCATTGCGACTCTGATATATGGTAAATATTCCTCAAAACGAAGCGTTTTGCTTCCACGTTCATTATGCGCACTGCAAAGGAGTGGAACTCCTTGCCAGAGTCTGTGTTCACAGATAAGTATAATCTTGGAGTCTTCAAGTCGAGACTGAATAGGTATTTTCTAGGCAAGCGTGCTCCATCGTCGACCGCACCGTCACTTAACATCAGGTGAGATAGTGGTCAAATGTTTGTCTATCAAAGCAATGCATATTGAATACTAGCCGTGCCCCGCGGCTTCGCCCTCTATTATCAAGTTAAAAAGTAGCCTATGAGTTTATCTTAGGAATAAGCTATGTACTCGTACATTCCAAATTTCATCCAAAT
This sequence comes from Lomographa bimaculata, assembly GCA_948107665.1. Lineage (NCBI taxonomy): Eukaryota > Metazoa > Arthropoda > Insecta > Lepidoptera > Geometridae > Lomographa > Lomographa bimaculata. Next base: position 8,757,817 of record OX403612.1, on the reverse strand, counting down.
CCATTTTTTTTTTTTTTTTTTTTTATTCAGTATAGACAAGCGTTTGACCACTATCTCACCTGATGGTAAGCGATGATGTGGTCGACGATGGAGCAAACTTGCCTAGAAGATACCTATTCACTCGCGACTTGAAGACTCCCATATTGTACTCATCAGGAAACACCGACTCGGGCAAAGTGTTCCACTCCTTTGCGGTTCGCATAATAAATGTAGAAGCAAAACGCTTTGTTCGCAATTGTGGAATATCTACCATATACCGGTGTCGATTAGCAGATTGCCTGCTTGTTCGATGATAGAATGGGGATGGGGGAACTAGATCGTGTAATTCCTTGGCACATTCTCCGAAATGTATCCGATAAAATACCGAGAGACTAGCAACCTTGCGACGATGTCCCAAGCTTTGAAGCCTTTCATCGGCCAGCTGCTCGCTGTTAAAGAGCCTCTTGGCTCTTCGCTCAATGGTATCAAGAGCCTCAAGCTGGTACTTAGCTGAACCATCCCAAAGATAAGAACAGTACTCCATACATGAGCGGACTTGTGCTTGATACAAATTAAGCAACTGTCCTAGTGTGAAGTACCGTCTCACCTTTGCGAGGATTCCCAGGCTTTTGGCGGCTAGTTGGGCTTTTCATTCAACCGTTAAAGCGTGAAAAAGAAACAAACATACTTACACACTTGCAGACTTTTTTTTTCTTAATTTAACCCAGTTTGCCCGCAACTTTGCACTGTTTCTTGCATAAAAATACGTGATATTTGCTAAGAGACCCCCTCGCCGCACGTGAGATTGGGTGAGATTCGGGTCGACCCACTCCCCCCCCTTAACGCCTCCCGTAAGTAATAGACGCCCCCCTCGCGTCGAGAGTCTAAAATACCATGTTGTGTGATGACACTGACAGTTACGTTTCATCTGACAGATGACAAACGGCCGACTATCGAGTGCGAACGAAAGCGACGACACGAGCCCAAACGTATTAGAACCACACGTGCAGATACTGCCGCAGTCGCCGCCGCCAGCCCACCCGCACCGCCTGCACGCGCTGCAGGCGATCGAACAGGTCTGTTAGCGGTACTACACGTCTGTTAGTGGTACTACACGTCTGTTAGTGGTACTACACGTGCAGATACTGCCGCAGTCGCCGCCGCCAGCCCACCCGCACCGCCTGCACGCGCTGCAGGCGATCGAACAGGTCTGTTAGCGGTACTACACGTCTGTTAGTGGTACTACACGTCTGTTAGTGGTACTACACGTGCAGATACTGCCGCAGTCGCCGCCGCCAGCCCACCCGCACCGCCTGCACGCGCTGCAGGCGATCGAACAGGTCTGTTAGCGGTACTACACGTCTGTTAGCGGTACTACACGTCTGTTAATGGTACTACACGTGCAGATACTGCCGCAGTCGAACTGCCGAATCTGCAGTGTTTAACAGAAAGGTGTAGTAATACTCAAGCCACGCATCTTCATGTGTAGAGTCTAACAGGAACTTCTGCATTCGCGGCAGCACCATGAATATTGAGTACGATGAATTGAAGTTTCTAAAAATTATGTCATTTGCAACCCTATTTCATCAGCTACCTTTCTACACCACATAGTCTTTGGAACAAAACGTCTGACAGTTAAGGCCATAACAAAGGTCAAGATCACGCGCCACAGATGTAACCGTAGGGCTGACAAAAATATGAAACATTTATTTTTGTATGGAAAATATTATTTTCTATTTCGAGTTTCGTTCTCTGGCAGACAATTCCTGGCACGATACGTATACACACCACCAAGTATTACTACACCTTTTTTTACAGGTTATATACACGCGGTTAGGAACACGCCAGGCGTGTCGCCGGACCGGCTTGTTTTCGGCTGTGAACGTGTTAATAACTTACGTCAGGTTGTTTTGTTGCAGGCGCGGATCCAACAAAACCTGTTACAAAAGCTCAACGAATTATCGAACACACCCTTGAACCTTAGCAACCTGGACGAAGTTAAACGAAAGGTAATGTTTATTTATTTATTTAAGCGAGATCTCTAAGTTGACTTGGGTCGTTCTGCACCGTCCGTCCGTCCGTCTGTCAGAAGCATCTAGCGTCTAAACCATATAAGCGAATGACTTCAAATTCTCATAGAACATGTAAAACTACTGCCCAAAGCCAAAAATGACATTTAAATTTATATAAATTAAAAAAAATTTAAGAGGTCTCCCATACATGTAAGTGTCGAGCACAATTCTTTTTATTTTTTTATCTACCTCTCCGGGTATCGTTGAAAGTGCTTGACAAGAAGAGTATGAAATATGTTTAAAAAAAATCTATGTTGGAAAATAACGATTTGGTAGGCTTGGTGGCCTACCAAATCGTTATTTTCCAACATAGATTTTTACCCGGGACAAAATAGGTCTAAAAACAGTGACTTTGGTGAGTCACTGTTTTTAGACCTATTTTGTCCCGGGTCTATCTCAGAAACGGCTTCACACTGAACGCTGAAACTTACGTATAATATCCGTTACATCCTGTACTTGGAAAACAAATACAGAAATCAAGCACTTATTACATCGAAAAAAAGTTATAAGCAAGTAAAAGTTTTTCTATATGAGTAAAAATGTAGGTGCGAGGTCTCAGTTCGGCGCGAACGACTAGTTAAAACGACGAAAGTTGATTGAAAATATAGTGTAATAGTTGTTTCCCGCGGCTATGCCCGCGTAAATTAAAATGTTTTAAATAAGTATAAAAGTAGCTCATGTGTTAATCCTGAGTATAAGCTATATACGGTCCAAATTTAATTCAAATCCGTTCAGCCGTTACAGCGTGAAGAGAAGACATAAAAAACACAAACTTTCACATTTATATTATTGTTATTATCAGCTGTTAAAAAAATACTAGATTTTTATAACATGCGCGAATTCGAGATACTTTTACTCCTCTAAATGCGTCTATATCCACTATCGCCGACGGTAACAAATGTCCTCCCATTGAAAGGCAGCCCTGAACTGAAACTTGCTTCCACAGAACGGTCACGAGCGCCACAGCGCGGAGGAAACGGCCAAGCGCGAGTGTGCCATGCCCACAGATGAGGAAAGACTCTACTACAGGTAGGTAATGTGATTTGATATTTTCAGCTTTAAGAGCATAGTGGTAGGACTCTTGCAGAGTCCGCTGGGGAAAAACTACACATTGTCAGACATTCAACCGCCAACAGTAGTGTGCAAACATTGCTGTATGCACTGTACGGCAATGTTTCCAGTCCGAGCGTGGTAGACGCCATTCTCGGCAGCGAAAGATGGTGGTGGTGGTCTCCTACTGCTAAGCTGTGATGAAGCAGAAGGAGGCCGGAGCGGGCCAGGGATATTGACCCTCAATCTGACCCGCTCCGGCTGCAAGTAACATAATTTTTTAGAAACTTTAATTCATCATAACGTAATATTCATGATGCTGCCGCGAATTCAGAAGTTCCTGTTAGACTCCATACATGTAGATGCGTGGCTTGAGTATTACTACACTTTTATGTTACACATTGTATATGTTTTAGCGCCAAACGTCAACATGCTGTTTGGGAGCACGAGGCCAAAATGAAGATCCTGAACATGGAGCTCCGTCAGAAAGAGGAGATATTCTCGCTGCAGAAGCAGCTGTTCCTCATAGAACTAAGGCTCAAAATGGACTTCTTGGAGAAGGCCGGCGCCAAATGAACCAGGTGAGACTTAAACTGTTAGGACTCAAACGGAACCAGGTGAGACTCAAACTAATCCATGTCATAGTCAAAGTGCACTTTAGACGTAAATGATACCAGTTGTGATTCAAACTAAACCAGTTTAAACACAAACTGATCCCGTTAAGATACAAACTGATTTAGTGTGGGACTCTGAGCGTCCTTTTTTTATGTTGCCCGTTGGCTTAGTTGGGTGAGTGTTCGTTTTCTAAGCACGGGTATCGGGTTCGGTTCCTGGCGTTTTCTCTCCAAGGAAAATGTGTGTTTTTGGGTCTCTTATGAAATGCGACCTGTAGAGGACAACAGCCAATAAAAGTAATGACTACTTAATGACGAGGATGCATGGAGGCAAACTGCACGTTTGAAAATAAAATTATTGAAATAGCAGTGTTTCTTGCCAGGTTCTCTTCGTAATTTTGCGAATCTAGCAGTAAAGTCATTGACTTTCATGAGTGCCCCTTTGGGGCCCATGTGTATAAAATAATATAGTTTTGAATTAGAATTTTAACTTTTATCTGAACCTGTTAGGACTCAAACTGAACCAGGTCGGTCTCAAACTGAACTATTAAACCATTTCACTCTCATTCTAAACCAGTTTAAACTCGAACTAAACCAGTTAAGGCTTTAGTGCGTGTTTGTTTATCCTTAAACATAAACATAAACGCTTTCACACTCACAGCCCCACACTAAGTTCGATGACTTGTGTCGTGAGTGCCGGAAACATTCACATCACACCCACAATCACAATCCGAACCAGTAACACAATTTTTTCTTGGGGAAAAAACTTGTGTTTCCGCCGGGTATTGAACCCGATAGAGACTGCTTAGAAGGCGAACGCTCACCCAACTGAGCCAACGAGCAGTTCCTATTCATCGAGCAAAGCATTAATGATTTTTTTTTCCTACTAATTGTCTAAAAATTATATTTTTTGCTACTACAGATGGTGCTGACCTCCAGAAATCAACTCGTTCTCATCAAAATCGGTGCAGCATTCGCCGACAAAATGACATATAGAAACGTCAAAACGCCTCACATGTGGCAACGCTTGTATCTAGTTTAAAAGTGCCATCTTACTGTAGTTACCGAATTTAAAATATCTTTCTTTTTTTTCTAGAATATTAAATTTTCTAACTGGCAATTAAAAATTGCCGAGGACGGTGCAATCGATAACGAAGGAATAATATAATTACTTCCTTTGCTCATAAAAAAAAAGTTGTCTATGCTTACCGTTGATACTGTTTACTTTTTAATTTACCGCCATAAAATGTGATTACGTAAATGTAATAAAAAATAATATTTTTGTAATCGTTATTTTTTGCTTATTTTGTATGTTTTTTTTAGTGGTTAGGTTAATGTGCTTAATATTCGCTTCACGCGGTACATACAGTTATTTTTTATAGTATTATTTTAGGGCAGCCCTATTATATATATTTTATTGATAAGCCGGTTGCTTTTTGCTCTCTTTTCTAGAATTTAATCTTAATATTTGACTAATATCTCCCAAAATATTATTTTTTAGCTTTTTGGCGAATGGCAACCGGTTCTTTTTACTGCCAAGCAAGGATCGTTACAATACGTTATCTTAGTACTTAGACAGGTAGGCCATAGGTCACGGTCTATACGCCCTAGGGTTTTCAAGGTGGCGACACACGGGGCGAGTTGGCGAGCCAGTTACTGGATCAAGTGTCATGTGGTCATTTTTGAGAAGAGATTTTTAGGACGAAATTTCGATTGATGATTCACATTTTTAATGTTAATTAATAAATTTCTTTTTTTGAAACCGACGCTTAGTAGCTTTTTTTAATAAAAATTGACAAAATAGTTTCTATATTCAAAAAATTCTTAAAATTTTCTTTTTGATATATTTTGTAAATAACATTTCGTATTTTCTGTTATTTATTATATTTATATACTGGCTTGCTTACAAACCTATAAAACGTCGCAATGTGAGGTAAGCTTGGAGAGCTCGCGTCGAGTCAAAACGATGGATATTATATTTGGAAACATTACTAATATATATACTAATAAATATACTAATAAATAAAAATACATAAGACTTTCAAATTTTGATTAAAACAAAATTTTATCGAACATTTTTACATCAAACTTTTAATTTAAGTAAAACAAAGAAATTATGATAAACTTTTTTTATATCGCAATAAAAAAAAATGTTTCCAAATATAATGTAAACGAAAGAAACCTAGTCTTAAAAAGTATTGTGAATTTTTGAAGTAGTTTTTTTAAGTTAGATCGAATGCAGTTTAATTTACAATTTCCATTTGGATAGCAAGTAAGTGTCAAACTGTCATACTTACTATCTTCGTGTGTAGAGACCATAAAATTTAAAGTATGATATTTTCCTCGGAAAGTATATTGTTTGCGTTTGAACTATATATCTGTAGATATAACTTTTCTTAACGCAATTGGAAGTTTTTGTTTTAAAAAAAACTACTTCTCAAATTAGTCAGCAATGTGCCAATATGTGAAAACCATTGTTAATAATAAATAAATAATAAAAAGTATATAGTTATTACATATATAAGCATATTATACAGTATATTTAGATTCTTTTTAGAGAAAATGAATATATACGTAAAAGTTAGACGATAATTCGAACAATATGATATTATTAGTGATGCATAGAAATTAGAAATTTTATTCCGTTTATGAAACTTTTGTCGTATTTTTTTGTATACTTTTATCGACTGCAAAAAATCTGTTTTGATTTTCTACCTTAAATGTAAATACTCAGCCTATATTTAGATTAATATTTCGTAAGAGAAAAACAAAATTTTTATATTCAAAATAAAAAAAAAAAATATGACAGGCAATATTTTTTTTAATGATTTCCGAGAACATATGGCCGATGCAATTTGGCGAAAACATCGATAAATATAATCGATTTAAATAGTTTTTAGTTCTATTTAGTTCCGTGATATGATTTGACTATTGGCAAAAGTTTCATGAAAAAGGATTATAGGCAGGAAATAAATTTTACAGTACAAAATGTTTAGAAAGAAATCATTACCTCAAGTAAAACAGAGTATTGTACATAAATAGTTCTAGGTTTAAAAATAAAGCGTTTTAGATACATTTTTATAAGGGGGCGACTTACACCTTCTAATTTAATTTTGAAAAATATGTTAAAAATCATTTTAAATATAATTTGCTCAAATGGCAGCTGACATTTTTTTTTCGTATTTTTTTTCTGTGTACTTTTAATTATATTAGGTGTAAGCACCTCGAGCATGGCAATACTTATTAAATAAATAAAATAATGTATAAAATGGCAATCTTATATATTGTGATGTATTTAAAGATCTCAGTACGGTTTCATTGATATTTTTTTACCTCCGACGACATTGTATTGAATTTCCGGTATTTTACGTTTATATATTGTATTTGAACAATTTTCGTTAATCTGATTAAATTGGATATTATTGTAATAAAGAATTTATTTTCTGTTCCGATGAGTTTCATTTAATTTATTTAAACTGGATCAGACCGTGACTATTTTTAATTTTTTTATTCAAGCTAGGCAAACATTTGAGCACTATCGCACGTGATGATGCGATCGACGATGCAGCATGTTTGCATAGAAGATACCTGTTCAACCGTGCTTTAAAGACTGACACGGATATGACTTAACTTATATATTTTTACCTACGACGCAAAAAGAGGAATGTTATAAGTTTAACGAGTGAATCTGTTATGAAGGTGGTAAGCATGCTAGGGCTAATAGAATCTGGCACTCAGAGATACCTGTCGCGAAACGCGATCTTATTCACTGTACCTACTACGAATACCAGGGAAGCATAAGATAATTACACCAAATTATACTTTTGGGTAGAAATAAAATTAAAGACAAGTGTGGAAGAAATGAATTTATTTCTTTTATACATTCTTATTCAAAAGAAATCATTACAAAAAAAAAATGAGAGCATGTAGATTATTAGAATTGTAATAATTATTTAACTAAACATATTAATTTTAATGTTCTATAATTAATTAATTTATCTATCTAATTTATACATAATTACATAGCACTAAACTCAATAACTAACCCCAGTACTAATTTCAAGTGGAATTTCGAACTGCCCGTGGGCTAAGTGTACTATTAAAGACGTAAATGAAACCAGTTGAGATCCAAACTAAACCAGTTTAAACACAAACTGACTTAGTTTGGGACTCTGAGCGTCCATTTTTTATGTTGCCCGTTGGCTTAGTTGGGTGAGTGTCCGCGTTCGCGTTCGCCTTTTATGCCAAGGGTATCGGGTTCAATTTTTGGTAGAAACACAGATTTTCTCCCCAAAAAAAAGATATGTTTCTGGTTCTGGTTGTCTGTGATGTGAATTCCGGCATCCACAACACAAATCATCCAACTTAGTGAGGGGCTGTGAGTGTGAAATCGTTTTTTAATGAGTCCTAATAATGATAATGGGAGGATCATCCTCATCCCCAGATGACAACATCCTCAGTAATACCTAACCTGAACTTAGTCCTAGCTTGCCTCAATTATGTATTAGAAATTAAGAATGTTTTAAAAAAAAAAAATGAATGAAAAAAAATGCGCCGCCGAGTTTCTTGCCGGGTTCTTCTCGAGATGGCTGTAATTTTCCAAATCTGGCAATAGATTCATTAACTTTCATGAGAGGCACTCATTTGGGGCCCATGTGAATAAACGATTTTGATTTTGAGTGGTGGTGAGTGCCTAAAATATTATTCATTGTAAACTATCACATGGGAAATAGTAGAATTGTTGAAACATTACTGTTATTTCAGATTTAAGGGCAATATTTCCAGTGAAATTACAGAGCTTAACGAGGTTTAACATCTAATATCTCAGGGTGACGAATGCAGTGCTTCGCTGAACAGGATTTTTTTTAAACTCTAGGTAGCAACTGTAAAGGCAAGCATGACGCTTACCACCAGGCGAGCGACTTGGTACACTCAATTATCATAAAAAAGTATACATTCATTACATAATTTAATAATAGGTAATTAAGAAAATAAATTAAACAAACAAATTGGTTCCAAAATTAAAGCTGCATACAATAATTTTCCTTAAACACTGGATTTGACTAACGACGGTAAAAATGGAAATCTTAAACTTAAGTAACTTAAACTTTAGAAATTTAACACACATTAATTTTTTTTTATGTTATGAATCTCAATGAAGATAGTTCCATGGTTAAGCAAAAACTTTTTATGCTTAATCATGGATTGATTTTTATTTATATAGCATTAGCCATGCTAGCCACGCTAGGCAGAACTATAGTGACAAATTAAGGGGCCTGCGGAGATTGATTTGCTCATACAATCGTAATACCGAAATTATTTATAATTCAAGCATATTACCACCATACTGTGCTGTTATTCAGATTAAAAACATATTAATCTAGGTTCCTGGATAGTTTTTATTCCAAAATAATTACCTAAAACGAAATATAAATCAATTGATTTTCACGCATTATTACGAAGTAAATTTCGCATCTTTAACTTATTCGTTTTGTATTCAAAACTATCACATTTCTTTTGTCATTACAACAGGATCATAGATAATCATTTCAAGGTACTATTAATGCAAATAACAATGGCTAAACATTACATTTTCATTCATAATTTTTGGTATTACGGCACCTATAATTTGTTCGGTCGGTAGTGCTATCGCATCAAGCATGGGCACAGATTGCCAGTTAAACAGAGACTGCCTATAGATCGTTTCACAGACTCCCCGGCCTCTTAAGAAAGGAAAAATATGGTCGCGGGTTCAATCCCCGCCCCAAGTGATAATTTTTCAAATTTATCACTATAACCATTGATTGACTAAATCTGTTTTCTAATCTATCATTAACAAAGGTCTTATGACTACCGAGACAGATGGTTTAATATGCCTTCCTAAGCATGATGTTGCTCAGTTGAAAATCCCACTAAACGGTCACCCTTCCAAGCACTAGCATTGACATTGCTTAACCATGTCAATCATTCACATTCAACCGGCGGCACTACGAGTGTCACTTGACTTTAATTGTGTCAATTAATTACACTGGCAACTGGCGTCTTTAGCCGCAACCACTCCTGCTTGCAGTGATTGCAGTTCTTCACGGAATGCTTAATAGTTTAGACGTTACAACTTAACCTTGTTCTATTGTCTATTAAAAGCACATTCACTAGGGAGCATTCATATGCCTATCCATTTGCACTGCATTCAAAACCATTTCCCCATCCAATGTCACGTTCATCGGATCCGATGCTCTAGCATGCATTTTAATATGAGCTTTCATACCGGTTGCTTTCCTGAACGATTGACCACACTCTTGACAAACAAAGGGACGTTCACCTGTGTGACAGCGTATATGAGAGATTAAGTCAGACCGTTGCACGAAGGATTTCTCACAATGCGAGCATTGGTAAGGCCGTTCGCCGGTATGTGTTCGTCTATGGTTCTTCAAAGTGCCCGTAGCAGCAAATCTTCTAGGGCAGAGATCGCAGGCGTAAGGTCTTTCGCCTGTGTGTATTCTACGATGCTTGAGTAATGCGGAGGAGGTGGTGAATCCATTCCCACAGTCATCACAGATGAATGGATGCGCCCCGCTGTGTTTTCTTGTGTGAGCATCGAGTTCGCCTTTCGAAACGAATCTGTAAGATGTACAATGTCTGTCAGATAAATCCGATATGGTTTTGAAGTTTTATAAGAAAGTAAGAACCTATGAAGCATGCATGACTCCACGGGTGCTGAGATGACCACCAGCATGCCCACATCTCTCACTTAAGCTTAAGGCTACCCGTCCACTAGAGCGGAGCAGGAAGTGGTGCCGGGTAACAGGTCTCGTCGCCACTGGCATTACTCTCTCGCTCTGCTCTACTTACTTGTCCCGCTCCAGTGGACAGGTCCTAACACTTGTATGTTGATATAACTTTGCTGGAGTCAGAGTAGAAGGTTATCACACATGCATGCCAAGCCATATTTTTTTTTGTTTCTTATTTTTACTAAATATGTTATAAGATTAGTTTTACTTGCTTTTAAATTTGTATAAATTTTGGGTACTGGAGAGGGCGATTCGGGAAACTGTATGAACTTCTCATAGTTAATTTGTAATTAATAATAAATGTATTAGTTTGATTTGAGAGAAAGTGAAAATCTTCTTTTTCAACTTTGTATGATTTGCCTACACACATTCACTAAGTATTAACAGTTAATAACACTCAAAGAATCACACATTTTGAAAAATAGTACAAAATCAATTATGTTTTCACTTTTGGTGCAAAAAAAAACTATGAATCCTATCAAGATATCACAAAATATGCTTGAACCCTCAGTTGGAATATACATACATATAGACATGCCCCTTTCCCATTGGTGTACGTAGAGACCACATCTCTCCACTCGCTACAATCCTGACACACATCTTTTGCTTCTGCTCAACTTTTCATACATGCTCGTTGGTTGCGGGTACTTTTGACCTGGTCTTTCTTTAAAACATTTCCAACCTGATTGTGATATGTTCGACTAGATCGACCCTTACTAACATGCCTATTCACACTCGCCTTATAAATCTGCTTCGTCAATCTATTTACATCCATTCTCTCTACATGTCCAAACCATCTCTGGTATAGAATTGTACTTACACGTAATTAGACAGTGGTACACAACTATAAATCTCTGTGTTTTGTAATACGTACTCTGAATCCCAAGACACAGGCCTCGGCCTAGTTTGGGACTCATTGGAAAACAATATCCTTGTAAATAAATATTGTATCTGTTAACATGTATCTGAACCACATGCTGTACCTTTTTTTTAAGGAAATAAACATTATTATTATTATTATTATCTCTTTCTCAATCTTTGTCACTACATCTTCTACCACGCCGTAATCTTCCCTTATCACAATGTTCCTCACTTTGTCCGTCAGAGTCACTCCAGCTATACTTCTTAGCCCTCTCATTTCCACAGCATTTATCTTTATAGTAGGGGAGCCCAAGCGGGGATTTCGGGATTTACTCAAGCGCGGCAGATTAATATACAGGGGAATACCTTGTACCCGGTTAAGTACCTCCACCAAATATGAGCACCATATATATGGCCGCACGTCAAGGATAAAGGATCAGATTAGTAAAAAAAAATTGATCATCAGAAAATCTCGAGCGCGTCAGATTAAGGTAGGGTGAGTTAATTACATGCTAAAAAGTGTATATTCCACTAATCTGACAATTTGAGAGTGACGTAAAGAAAGAGGAGGGCTAAAAAGTTGTAAAAAAAAACGTCATCTCGACATTCTCGAGCGTGGCTAATTTTTTTTTTATTTTTAAGGAAATAATTCAAGGTTAACGAAAAATATATAATCTGACCATTTCAACAAGCCGAAGTACCAAAAATTTGTCGATAAAGTTTAATGCGTGCAGCTGCATGATACCTATATTCCCCTCTCCGCGTTTCTATTCTCCTCTCCCTCTTTCTCTATATATTACTCTCTTACTCCGTCCCTACTCTGGTTTCGGTTGCCATGACGCCATCACAGCTGATGACACAAGGTTTTAAAAAAAAAAATTTTTTTTGTCAGTTTAGGCGAATCCCTCTAGGTAATGGTCAGATTATGAGACAGCATGTCTAGGACATAAAGATGAACCATATATATCTTAATCTGACGCGCTTGAGTATTTCAAAATGGCGAATTTTTTTTACACATTGTAATAATGGCCACGAGTTTGCGTCACATCAAAATAGTCAGATTATTGAATTAGAGCTTTTTTTAGGTACAGTTAACACCCCATTAGAAAATCTGACGCGCTCGACAAAATTTTTTTTTTTTTCGTTTTCAACCCTTAAGTACGACCACCCCCATCATGAAAACGATCAGATTAACATATGTACATTATTAAAAATACGTAGGACATTGATGCTATCAATATCTGACGCGCTCGAGTATGCCCATGCAACAGTATTTTTTTACATTTTTGAAAATTTATAGCCGCTCCCCCCACCGATGAAAAGGTATACATATATAACATTTTTTTCTTCTTATCATCTAAGCTTTCCAACCCAATAGGTCTCTATGACGCTCGAGTAAATCCCCATTTAGCATCGTGGGCTCCCCTACTATTATTTATTCTTTTTCTGCCAAACCCAACACTCACTAGCACCACTCTATGGACAGCCAATCTTGCCCTATTAGGCAATTTCTGACTGTTCATAAAGGTACATAGGGCCCCATTCGCTTGGTTCCCTGCCAGTAGGAATATGATCGCCTGATCTACAGCTATGACTGACCTATAAAACAATAACAAATTTGACTTACCCTTTAGGGCAGAATTCACAGGTAAATGGCTTAACCCCCATATGTCGTTTCATATGCTGCACCATATTGGTCTTCTGACTGAAGCCTTTCCCACAAATCGAGCATAAAAATGGCTTCTCTCCTGTATGGGTACGCATATGGTCCTTCAACGTACACAACATTAAAAACTTCTTATTACAAACAGGGCACGAATTTTTCTTTTCTTTTAAACTTTTGCTATGAGATTCCATATGAATAAGCAAGCTCTTTTTAGATATGAATTGTTTCTCCGGACAGTGTTCGCATCGGTAGCAATCCGCTGCAATTACGTGAACAGCTATAATGTGGCTGTCTAAGAAACCTTTGTATTTGAACTCTCGTTTGCATTTTGGACATGTATGCGTCCCCTCTCTATTTTCATGTCTTTTTAAATGTTTGGTTAATGACTTTTTGGTTTTGCATGTGCGTGGGCATAGTGAACATGGAAATAGTGGTTGTTCAGATAAAATTTTTGCTTTGGATTCATGAGCTTCTTGATGCTCCGTCCAATCAGACACAGAGCTAAACGTTAATTCGCAACTCGGGCATGCAAACTCAGTTTGTATAGGGATGTGAGTTTTGAATAATCGGTCCTTTTTCTTGCTTTTTCTGTATTTGATTTTATATTTACATTTCTGTAACTTTAGATGGTCCTTGAGTTTAATTTTGTTGTCGTATTCTTCTCCACAGGCACATTTGTACTTTCTTTCTTGCTTATATTCAATAGGTATAGTTATATGTTCTTCGTTATCATGGACATCTGAATGGTAATCACTTTCAAACATGTTTAAATCGTTCTCGAACTCATGTTCTCCAACATCTGTACTATTTTTTAACTCTTCGCTTTTTGATTGTGTACAGTTTTCTATCTCTAATTTAACTTTAAGTTCATCATCGGCATTGTTAGCATCAATTTTCTTTAAAGTGATATTTGGGTTAACAAACAAACCAGTGAGTTCCAAATTTTCTGTATCAATTTGAGAGTTTTGCTTCTCAATACTGAAGTCAATTTTAACATCATATTTACATTCAATTTCGTCGGGCTTTACAGGAAATGGATCTTTACGATTATGATGAAGAACGACTGTTTTTAAAATTGTGTCCGATTCGATGCAACGCCTTTTAAACTCATTAGCTTGTTGTAAAAACATTGCGCAGCCATCACAGACCTGCTGAGGAAGTCCGTCTTCTCTGTTCACTTGTACATTTGATAAAGATGCAAACTTTGTCGATAATTCGTATCCGTCTTCTAATTTTGTAAACAAACATTTCATGCTTGTAGACTCAAAGAGGCAAGCGCGGCATATCTTATCGAACGCCTGCAGACTCGGCTCCATCATTTTTGTTCAATTTAATCTTGATTTCAGTTACAAATTGTATGTTTTTTATCCTAAATAAGTTGAATTGTGAATGAAGATGAAGCGAGTAAGCGACTACAAACAAGTAGATACTACATGACATTAACAGTCATGTCAGTGACAGATTGACAGCTTTTTTCCTTTATCTGTCGGTGTCAGTTGTACTGATGCAGAAAATGTTTATCGAATGCATCGATTCCGATCAAAATATTTGATCAATATTAATAAATCGATTAATTAGCAGACGAAACTAAAGCTTCGCGGGCACAGGAGTGAGAGAAAGGGATGATATATTTAACAAATCGTATCATAAAATATTGTACGCTCGAAATGTTCAAGCTGTTGAAACTGTAAATATTACAATTATATGTGTAAGGAATTTTGATAGACATAGTCTGACAATAATTCTACGCGTTCGAGCTATCACGCCCATCGAGATAGGAAACAAACCTACGATTACTTTAGCTACAACATCCTTGATCACGCCATCTATGAAAACAAAACAACTAAATCCATATCATTGCTACTCCCTACTAGATGGCGCTTTTACTAGCTCTGTAGAAAGTAAGTTTTCCTTGAATGGAAGTATGCATATTACCTCACGAATCACGTATAGTTCTCTTTCAACGTTGGTACAAATAAAACAACAAATTCAGTATAAATAAATAAATATTTATTTGATTTGAAGAGCAGCGAGTCGTTTCTTCAAGTCGAGTAGAACATTCACTTCCGGTTGCCAGACAGTTTTGTCCTTCGTCGACGCCTTGAGTTTACGAACTTTTTCGCCCTGGAACAATATGAAATACAATTGTATTGTTATTGACAACTTGATTAACTATATAATACAATATACAATACAAATACTCTTTATTCCACACCAACAAAAATAATTATGTATAACAGAAAATAGTACCAATAAAACAGAACAATCGCCGGCCTTATCGCTAAGCCGCGATCTCTTCCAGACAACCTAAGGATTCATATAAATTTCCATCAGGTGATATCGCATTTAAATGCCTAAACATCATAATAAAGTACATCTCTCATATCACTATCCCACCTGCACGTGGCACAAGCATGCTACATAACCAGCCGCATCATCACTTCATAAAAAAAACTCGATTAATACAACTCTTCCTTACTAGACGTTTGGCTAGAAATTACTAATAACTAACTAATATAAACAAATCTATTTGAGAAATTAACCATTCCCAGATAAATAGCGCTAACCATCAAAAAACCAACCTGCTTAAAAAAACACACAAAACGCAAACACTCAAACAAATTTTCGCTCCACACTTTGAAACCTCCCTAGCTTATTGGTTATCGAGGCTGACTTCTGACCAACAGGTCGTAGGTTCGATCCTGGACTCGGGCGAAGTTTAGCATATTTCGCTTGCCCCCATTTCCCGTTGGTGGCTTGCTATAAGCCTCACAACTGCGTACTGAGGGGGCAGATAGAAGTTATCAGAGGAAGCGCCACTGCTTCTACTGAGCTGTGGCGTGCCAAAACTGAATAATACATTTTTGTTAATAGATAAATAGATAATGACTTATTAAAATAAGTATAACAATAGACGGTCTTATCGCTAAAAGCGATCTCTTCCAGACAACCTTTGGATGGAGAGGACGCAACAAAGTTAATAATGCTTTCACACTCACTGACCCACACTAAGTTCGATGACTTGTTTGGTGCCGAAAACATTCACAACGATAAACACAAATTCTCCTTGAGGAGAAAACTTGTGTTCCCGCCGGTAATCGAACCCAATAACCCTTGCTTAGAAGGCGAAGGCTCACCTAACCAAGTTTCCCAAACGCGCCAAAAGAACATAAAAAAATATTAAAGGCAAGCCAGGCTAAAAAAATCGACTTCACCGCTTATCTTCGGAGCCTTCATCAGAATTAAATATATTAAACACGCATTATTGAGGATAACTCAAAAACTACTGATCAGATCTTGATCAAATTTAAATGGGACCAATGGGAAAGCAACAGCTTTCAAATAAAAAAATCGGTTCATGTGGACTGAAGTTAGGAGTAAATACTCAAAAAAAAACAGTACAATTGAGTAACTACTCCTTTTTTGTGAAGTCGGTAGAAAAGTACACCTTTTGATTATTTTTATGCATGCGAGTTTTGGGGTCTCAGCAGTTAGAGCAATATAGGCCATGACACCCTATGGCTGCGGGTTAAATCCCCAACTCGAGCGATATTTTTTACGTTGGCACACTCTCCGAAATTTCAAGAAATTTGTCCATTTGTTTCAAATCAAAATCGTTTATTCACATGGGCCCCAAAGAGGCACTCATGAAAGTTAATGATTCTATTGCCAGATTCGCAAAATTACAGCCATCTCGAGAAGAACCTGGCAAGAAACTCGGCGGCGCATTTTTTTCCATTCACTTTTTTTTTAAACATTCTTAATCTCTAATATATAATTTTATTAACCTAGGTGTTATTATGGTAGTCGCTAGAAAGAGCTTGTTGCCTCCTGTTTGTAGTTCTATGGTTGTCATTTTCATCTTGTAGAAAATAATCCCTACCTGTTCAGCTATAGCTTTCTCCAAGTGTGCATGGTTGTCTCCCACACGAGGCTCCGGCAGCGTTACTTGCGCCGCGGCGAGTTGTTTCTTCAGCTCCAACAGTTTGTTGACCTCGGGCTGCCACACTGCCTTGTCTTTTGTGGATGCTTTTAGTTGACGGACCTTTTCTCCCTGGAATTGATATTTGGCAATTTTTTGTATGGTCGATAGGCAAGCATTTGACCACAATGTCTCCTAATGGAAAGCAATAATGTAGTCAAAGAACTTCAATAATTTTAACGCAAGCAAAGCTTAAAAAAACCGACTTCACCGCTTTTTCTTCGGAACCCTTGATAGGATCTTAATTTTTTTTTTCTATGAGACCTATTTGACACCATATCCTTTTAAATAAAAAAAAGAATAATCAAAATCAGTTCAACTAGAAAAAAGTTCTGAGGTAACAAACAGAAAAATACAGTCTAATTGAGAACCTTTTTTTGAAGTCGGTTACAAATGACGATTTTTTTAAAGATACTAAATAAATAAATCAGTCGAAATTGAATGGATATCTTCCAGATAAGCGTGATCCATTGTCGACCGCGTCGTCACTTAACATCATCAATCAATCATCAGAGTTACATAATGTTTATTTTTAATTAATTTATTTAATTAATGAACGGTTCATTATAGTATATACATGTATATACGTGCTGCACCACGCGGTTTTACCCGTGTAAGTTTTTGACCTGCGGGAATTCCGGTATAATGTCCTTTCCCAAGCTCTAGTCTATCTCTGTACCAAATTTCATCAAAATCGGTTCAGTGATTAAGGCGTGAAAGCGTAAAAGAGTTACTTTCGCATTTATAACATTAGTAGGGATAATATATTGAAGTTTCTATACGTTTTTAAGTACACATTCGTTGTTTTGATTAATTATAATTTATATATGAATTGAACACATGGGCCCCAAAGAGTCACTCCACTACAGCATCCAAGAGTCAAGTCTTCGATCTTAGTGTGTCTGTGAGTGTGAAAGCGTATATTGTATCATTTTAATTCACCTGTTCAGCTATAGCTTTCTCCAAGTGTGTGTGGTTGTCTCCCACACGAGGCTCCGGCAGCGTTACTTGCGCCGCGGCTAGTTGTTTCTTCAGTTCCAACAGTTTGTTGACCTCGGGCTGCCACACTGCCTTGTCTTTTGTGGATGATTTTAGTTGGCGGACCTTTTCTCCCTAGAATTGATATTTGGTATTTTTTTTTATGTTCGATTGGCAAGCATTTGACCACAATGTCTCCTAATGGAAAGCAATCATGTGGCCGAAGAACTTCAATAATTTTATCGCATGCAAAGCTTAAAAAAACCGACTTCGCCGCTTTATCTCCGGAACCCTTGATCGGATCTTATTTTGTTTCTATGGGACCAACTTGACACCATATCCTTTTAAATAAAAAAAAACAATAATCAAAATCAGTTTACCTAGAAAAAAGTTCTGAGGTAGCACACATAGAAAAATAAAGTCGAATTGAGAACATCCTTTTTTTTAAGTCGGTTACAAATGGGAGATTATTTTAAAACTGAATAAAAAAAACGAACTGAATAAATGAGTCGAAATTGAATATATCTTTCAGATAAGCGTGATCCATTGTCGACCGCGTCGTCACTTAACATCATCAAACAGACAGACACAGTTACTTATTAGACATATAATGTATATATAATAATATATATTAGTTTGTGTATGTTTATTATATATTATTATTATTATTTATGTAGGTTTTTGTATGTATATTTAGTATCTAATATTAATAAGTATGTGTAATTATTAATTTAAATACGTGTTGAGGTACACCACCGTCCCTGTTTGTAATATTTTTATCATCTCCCTTTGGTTGTCTGGAAGAAATCTTGGAGCGATAAGACCGCCCTTTGTGCTTCCATGTTATATTTAAGATTTGTTTGTGGGTGTCTTCGTTTTGTTGTGCAAATAAAGAATTTATCTATCTTTCTATTAACCTTACTTACGCATTTCATGAATCCCTACCTGTTCAGCAATAGCTTTCTCTAAGTGTGTGTGGTTGTCTCCCACACGAGGCTCCGGCAGCTTAGCAGTTACTTGCGCCGCGGCTAGTTGTTTCTTCAGCTCCAACAGTCTGTTGACCTCGGGTTGCCACACTGCCTTGTCTTTTGTGGATGATTTTAGCTGACGGACCTTTTCTCCCTGGAATAATTAGGTTACTAATAACATAAACATAAACGCTTTCACATTCACAGCCCCACACTAAGTTCGATGACTTGTGCCGTGGGTGCCGGAAACGTTCACATCGCACACACAATCACAACCAGAAACACAAATTTTCCTTGATGAGAAAACTTGTGTTCCCGCCGGGAATCGAACCCGTTACCCCTTCTTAGAAGGCGCACGCTCACTCAACTCAGCCAATGGGCAGTTCTAACAATAAAACTAATGATAAAATACATGGATACAATGAAAGTACATTGTTAAATAATATGTATTATAGGTACTTATATGTAAATATTTATTTATTATATGTAAGTATATTCTGATATTATTATTGGTATGTATTGTTTATGTAGTTTAAACAATGTATTTCTATAATTTTTTAATCTATTTCATTCATTTTATCGCACCACCATCCCTACATTGTCTTTTCGTTTATATTTCCATCCAAAGGTTGTCTGGAAGAGATCGCTCTTAGCGATAAGACCGCCCATTGTACCTATTTTTATAAGATTCTCTGTAAATTGTATTTATCTTTTGGTGTCAATAAAGAGTTTTTGTATTGTATTGTATTGTATTGTACATCTAGCTTCAGATAATGGCTGATGGCATAGTGACTGACATAGTGATCTATCAACGCACAGTCCAAACCACTGGACGGATCGGGCTGAAATTTAGCATGCAGGTAGATGTTATGACGTAGGCATCCGCTAAGAAAGGATTTTGATTAATTCTACCCCCAAGGAGATAAAATAGGGGATGAAAGTTTGTCAATTTTAAAATAATACTTCTTAACGAGAGCGAAGCCGCGGGCAAAAGCTAATAGTTTATGTAACTACTCCTAGTCACCAGTCACAGTCAAAGTCAAGTAAAAGCGTTATAGTTCAGTCATAGTCACGTCAGGCCTTAGTAAACTGGTAGAAATCTTAGTAAAACTTTTATTGGGAGCGAACGAAAATCACTTTAAATCACGTTTATTTTTCGCAATAGGCAAACGTTTTCGCCGCTATCTCACCTGATGGTAAGCGACGAAGCGGTCGCCGATGGAGCACGTTCAAAAATAATAACTTACTTGCTGTACAATGGCGGCTTCTAAGTCGGCTACGCTCTGGCCCGACCCCGTCTTCACTTCGCCATTTTGCTGAAAACAATAATAAATGATAAACATAAACGATTTCACACTCACAGCCCCACACAATGTTCGATAACTTTTGTCGTGGGCGCCGGTAACATTCACATCGCACACACAATCACAACCAGAAACACAAATTTCCCCTGGTGAGAAAACTTTTGTTTCTGTCGGGAATCGAATCCGATACCCGCTGTCATTTTTGTATAGATAAATTGAAGTCATTTCATAATGTTTATGTTTTAAAATAGTACAATCTAGGAGTCTTTAAATCAGGTGAACATGTATCTTCTAGGCAAGCATGCTCCATCTTCGTCCACATCGTCACTTTACACATTAAAAATGAATGAAAAAAAATACGCAACCGAGTTTCTTGCCAGGTTCTTCTCGAGATGGCTGTAATTTTGCGAATCTGGCAATAGATTCATTAACTTTCATGAGTGCCTCTTTGGAGCCCATGTGAATAAACGATTTTGATTTGATTTGATTTGATATCAGGTGAGATAGTGGTCAAATACTTGCCCTTAGAGAGAAAAAAAGTTATGTTTAAATTCTCATACAATTTTTTCAGGAATAAATGAAATGAATGAAAAAGAGACAAATCATTAGTTACCTTGTTGGCCCGCTCGGACTGCGTGCCCGCGTACTTAGCCCGTAGTTCGTCCAGTCTAGATTGTTCTATCTTGGTGAACAGAGGCTCCGGTTTGCCGATAGTATGCCCGGGCGGTAGGTATTGGATGAATGAAGGCTTCCTGTCGATGATAACATTTGAATCATGTAATAAAAAATTATATCAATAAATATATATATATATATACTAGCTGCGCCCCGCGGTTTCACCCGCGTTGATAATGATGAAAAGTGATGATGATGATGATAATGAAAAATAGATGTTGGCCGATTCTCATAGATACCGGATAAGCACAAAAAAAAATTTCATCAAAATCGGTCAAGCCGTTTCGGAGGAGTATGGCAACGAAAACTGTGACACGAGAATTTTATATATTAGATATCATCTATTCTTACACTTATATATAATATTATAAATGCGAAAGTAACTGTCTGTCTGTCTGTTACGTTTTCACGCTAAAACTACTGAACCGATTTAAACGAAATTTGGTACACAGATAGTGTAGAGCCTGAGAGAGGACATAGGCTACTTTTTAACTCCGAATTCTGGCTGGTCCGGGACTTACGCGGGCAAAGCCGCGGGGCGCAGCTAGTAATGAAAAAAAAAATGTTATTTTAGCCGAAAGGTTTATAACAAAGAGTTTAACTATTAATGATTAAATAATTTTATATTTCATAGTGGCAAGGGATTAGGAATACACATGGACCCCAAAGGGGCACTCATGAAAGTTAATATCATAATTTTTATATCAGACAAAATCCATAATATTATTTTATAGATTAACAAAAGATATACATATCATCCGTACAGCGAAGGAGTGGAACTCATTTCCTGCGTCTTTGTTCCCTGAACGGTATAATCTGGGTGTGTTCAAGTCTAGAGTGAATAGGTACCTTCTAGGCAGGCATGTCACATCTTCGGCCGCGTCGTCACTTTCCATCAGGTGAGTTAGTAGTCAAATGCCTGCCTAATTAGCAAAAAAAAACTTAGTTATAAACATACATCAGAATTACAGTTAACCTTCAAGCGGGCGCGCGGTCTTTTGTAACGGGAGCGGGCGCGCGTAACCGAAAAGACCTATGGGATGAATAAGAGAAATAAAGCGCAAATTATTCAATATTTATTTATTTATTTGTACTCAGATATATTATCATTGTCTTTAAAGTCTGATTTGTCAAAAAAAGTAATAAAAATTATAAAAAGGAAACAATTATTAAATTAATTAACATAACGCAAATATTCTTTGAATCAAAACCAAAATTAGGAAACAAAACCCTTTAACATATCTCAGACAAGTTTATATACCTAGTCTAATATTAAAAATTACAAAATAAGAATAAAAATTAGTTGCAACGATGTGGTCGGAAGTTTCAGAGCCTTGATCGCTGAGCTCTGATTCACTCTCTTCTTAGTCTTCTCTTAGTAATTCCTCGAGTATTGCACCTTGTGGTAACCGTCCACGACTCATTTTATATTAAAAAATCCAAGCTTAATTTGATAATATTGAATGATGACCGAAGAACTACTACGAGCGTGAACGAGGGTATGCCGCGTTTAGCGTCGCGCGTAACCTTTTCGACGACAGGCGCGTGTAGTCTTTTCGACGACTGCACCGGGACTAAAACAATTGCGATCTGTGGAGTGGGGGGAGCGCCCCGAGCGACGGATTATTCTTTATTTTACTCCCAAAGATATAGCGACAGGCTACTAGAAATGAGAAATAAATATGATGGGTAGTAATAATAATATAAACGAAAATGTACTGAGCGCGGTCGATTCGACTACGCGCGCCCGCTTGAAGGTTAAAAGCTTTATTACACAATATTTGAATTTATTAAAAGAATGAATAATTTTTTTTTTTATTTATTTGTGACAGGCTAGTGTTTGACCACTATCTCACCTGATGGTAAGTGACGATGTGATCGAAACTGGTAAACACACTAGACCTGGAATACGCAGGCTCTCAAGGATAACTGCCGAAACACCGTATTTGGCTTGGCGGCAGACATTCAACTTGATGGTGGTAAGCTACTTTTTTTTAACACTTTTAATTACAAAAACATAAATAAAATAAATATATATATAACTAATTATATTACCATATGACTCCTGGCTAGAAACTTGGCGGTGCACTTTTTTTTTAATTAATCCTCAATGACTAATACATAATTATATTAACCTAGGTATATCTATATTATGTAGTCGCTAGAGAACGCTTGTGCAGTTTGCCTCCATGCATCCTTGTCATTAATGTAGTCTGTGGTCTTATAATAAGCTTTCTTAATTAATGCCCGTTTTATTACAGATTTGAACTTTCCCAGTGGTAATTCAGTTACGATTTTAGGAATTCTATTGTATAATTTAACCCTATTTGCCATAAAAGATTTATTCGTTTTGCTTAATCTAAATGCGCGCACTGTAATGTAATTTATATTTATCAATATTTTTGCGAACATGACGCAGTAGCGTCACTATCGCTTACCTAACGCTGATCCTTAGTATAGTAGCGTCACTATATTTTAAGTAAGCTTAATGTTAAGAGCAGTAGCGTCACAATATCTTACGTGAACTTGATGTTTAATACAGTAGCGTCACTATCACTTACGTAACACTGATCCTTAGTATAGTAGCGTCACTATATCTTACGTAAGCTTAATGTTAAGAGCAGTAGCGTCACAATATCTTACGTGAACTTGATGTTTAATACAGTAGCGTCACTATCACTTACGTAACACTGATCCTTAGTATAGTAGCGTCACTATATCTTACGTAAGCTTAATGTTAAGAGCAGTAGCGTCACAATATCTTACATGAGCTTGATGTTGAATACAGTAGCGTCACTATCACTTACGTAACGCTGATCCTTAGTATAGTAGCGTCACTAAATCTTACGTAAGCTTAATGTTAAGAGCAGTAGCGTCACAATATCTTACGTGAGCTTGATGTTTAATGCAGTAGCGTCACTATCACTTACGTAGGGTTGATCCTTAGTGCAGTAGCGTCAATATTGAGTTGCTCTCTCAATCTTCGGCTAGTGTCGGGCATGTAAGGAGCCAGCAGAGTACAAAGAAGTGCTACGATTTGACAGCACAGGCCAATAGCTGTTGAACCACGGATTCTGGAAATAACAATTAATAAAACTATTTAAACTGTGTACATTCGCCTTCTAAGCAGGGGTACCGGGTTCGATTCCCGGCGGGAACAAGTTTACTCCCCAAGGAAATTTTGCTCTGGTTCTGATTGTGACGTGAATGTTTTTGGTACCCGCGACGCAAGTCATCGAACTTAGTGTTGGACTGTGAGTGTGAAAGCGTTTATCTATATATATAACAATTTCGTGTCACAGTGTTTGTTGCCATACTCCTCCGAAACGGCTGAACCAAATTTTATATTCACAAAATCTGGGACTCTTCAAGTCAAGAGTGAATGGGTATCTTCAAGGCAAGCATGCTACATCTTCGGCCGCATCATCACTTTCCATCAGGTGAGATGGTGGTCAAATGCTTGCCTATCGAGTATAAAAATAAATAAAATGTCTTGTGTGTGTGTACTAACTTATCATCGTCGGAGCCCTTCAGCAGCACCCAGGGTTGTTCCGCCTGCATATGTTGGTTCCCGCGGCGTGACACCGACATCACGTGACGTAACGCCTCCCGTAGTCTACCCTTCTCCATGTGTTGCACGTAAGCTGCAACGTTACATGTCTTTGAAACATAATTTAAACGCAACAACACTAGTCGTTCGCGCCGAACTGAGATCTCGCGCCTACATTTTGCCTCATAGAGAAAAACTTTTCAGGTTACTTGCTTATAACTGTTTTTCTATATAATAATTGTTTGATTTCTGTATTTGTTGTTCATGTACAGGATATAACGGATATTATACGTAAAATTCAGCGTTCAGTGTGAAGCCGTTTTTGAGATAGACCCCGGGACAAAATAGGTCTAAAAACAGTGAATTTGATGGCCTACCAAATCTTTATTTTCCAACATAGATTTTTTTTAAAGACGGTTTCGTACTCTATTTGTTAAGCCCTTTTTAACAAAATCCCACAAGGGTAGATAAAATTTTTTAAAAAAATTTCTTCTTCTCTCCACTTAAATGAATGGGAGCCACTTAATATTTTCATTTATATAATTTTAAATGTCATTTCTGGCTTTGGGCCGTAGTTTTACATATTCTATGAGAATTTGAAGTCATTCGCTTATATGGTTTAGACGCTAGATGCCTCCGATAGACAGACGGATTGACGGACGAGTGGACGGACGGATGGACAGACAAAGAGCTGAACGACCTAAGTCAACTTAGAGACCTCGCTTCGCTCGATCAATTAAACGCGAGCAAAGGTTAAAAAACCGACATCACCGCTTTATCTTCGGAACCTTGATCAACTTAAATTTAATAATGACGCAATATGAATGTATAAACACGCATTATTGACGATAGCTCAAAAACTACTGATCAGATCTTGATCAAATTTAAATGGGATCAATGGGAGAGCAACAGCTTTCAAACAATTATTTTTTTTTAATTCTTTTGGAAAGATATTATGAGGTAACACATTATTAGCACGATAACAAATGTTAATTTATATTTTAGAAGCCTAATGTTATCAAGAATAATAATAAAAAAAAGGAAAAAAACACCAAAAAAAATTTTTTAAGATAAAAAAAAAGTTTCTGACATAACACAGCATAACAAAAAACAACGACACACAATCACACAATACAATAAAAAACATTAACAAACCAATTTACTAGAAATGCATGTCGCTCAGTGACGCCCATTGCATCTTAATATCAGATCAAAACCCGCTTCAAAAAGGTCTACCACTCGTGTTGGAGGAAAACAAAAGGCGGAATAAAAAAAAAACCACACAAAAAAAAAAACCAAGTTCACCGCTTATATTTTGTTTTATTATATGTGTAATCTGACATACCGATGACGTCTCTGTTGACAAGCGCCAGCAGTTGACAGTCGCTGTCAGTGAGCACGACCTCCGGCACGCGGCCTTTGAATGCGCTCGCGCAGAAACTCAACGAACGATGGCAGAAGTTGCCCAAGTTGTTTAGAAGCTCCGAGTTGTTTCTGAAAGAGAAAGTTTTTTTTTTCCTTTATTATTGGCTTCGCAATCTTGTGCATTTAGCCAGTGTCAAGTAATAATATATTTCAAGTGTATTTCATATTAAAAGTCACAGTCAAAGTCAAGTAAAAGACTCAAGGTCCAGTCATAGTCAAGTCATGCCCTAGTAAAGTGGTAGAAACTTTACTAGAACTTCTATTGGAGTTTTGGAGCGAAGGCGAAAATCGCGTCTTTCAACTTTGTATGATTTGCTTACACTCATGCATGTTTACTAAGTATTAACGGTTAGTAATCCACCATTATTACACATTAACACTCGAAGAATTACAGGTTTTGGAAAATTTTACAAAATCAACAACGCCATTTTTTCACTTTCAATCAAAAATTTATCTTTATGTCTTTGCAATTATAAAATAAATAATTAAAAACGCTTTCAAACATACAGCCCAAAACTAACAACAAGACGAACTATTAAGCGTCATCCATTTATGGTTGACATACCCCCAGTTCCCCGAAGCGTTTCACTTTTACATTTATCATCTGTACAGCGAAGGAGTGGAACTCATTGCCTGCGTCTTTGTTCCCTGAACGGTACAATCTGGGTGTCTTCAAGTCTAGAGTAAATAGGTACCTTCTAGGCAAATACGTTCCATCTTCAGCCGCATCATCGCTATTCATCCGGTTAGATAGCGATCAAATGCCTGCCTATCCAGCATAAAAAAAAACTAACTTGTCGATGTCTGGTGGTCTTGGGTGTCGGAAACATTCACATCATCACGTAGATAAGTGAAATGAAAGAGCGAGCGCGAAGCGTCTGCGTTTCAGCTTGGGAAACATAGCTTTCGTCCGTCCGGATGTCCGTTTGTTCTCCTCTACAGTTCGCATTTCTTAACCGATTCTCGTGAAATTTTGTGAGGAGGTTCGATAATTACAGAATTTTTACGTCGATTAAATTTTTAGACATTTTTCAAAACTGCGGAAATATGGGGGGTTGAAAATGTAAAAAAAACAATCAGAAATTTCGATAAATAGGTGAGGTTAGGTAGGTCGAGGTTATCATCTGACAGTGCCACTAGTGTCAATACTCGAGCTGACAACTTGCCTGGTCCCCAGTTCCGTCCAGCTGAAGCTGGAGTCGGATGTCTCCGGGCGGATGCTGGCGAGGTAGAAGCGCCACACGTCCGACGGGATCCCGGTCTCCTGGGCGTCCGTGCCGAACACCCCCACCCCCCGGGACTTGGAGAACTTCCCCTCTTCGTAGTTCAGATACTCTGAAATACATACATATAGTCACGCCTTTTTCCCATTGGGGTAGGCAGAGACCACATCTCTCCACCTGCTACGATCCTGACACACATCTTTCGCTTCTCCTACATTCATGAGTCTTTTCATACATGCTCGTTGCTTGCGGGTACTTTTGACCTGACCTTTCTTTAAAACGTTTATGGGTAGTGGGGCTCGAACCCACTAAAAAACCCCCCCGTGAGCAGTCCCTCGCCGAGGTGGGGCAAGATAGGGTCACGCTAGCAGTCACTACCTTGCCCCGGCGGCAGGCCCGATTACAAACCGGGCCACTGCGCCCATGTAGGGGTGACCTTGCTCACCAAGGCCACCCCTTAGACTTGTGGGGCCGTACAAGCCAGTGGAGAGCTCCCTGACTCTCCACCAGTGACCCCAACACAGAGGAGGAGAGAGGAGGCGGGCGAACTGCCTCCTCTTCCTCCCCATCCGTCTGCGACGGATCGGGTCAGAAAGGAGATCGACCTCTCTGGCCAGTTCCGCTGCCTCCTTCTGCGCCATCACCACTTCGTAGAAGGAGACCATATGGAGATACGTTCGCCTAGATCAGGGGTCGGGAACCTGCGGCTCGCGAGCCACATGCGGCTCTTTGGATGTGAAGCTGCGGCTCTTTAGTTCCACACGCAAATTATTTATTAAAAAAAACATTTAAAAAAACGTTCTGAATCGATTAACGAGGATTAGACACTTTTTCTATCGAGCCATTAACAACCCTTCAAAGGTAGCAAAAAAAGTACATTTATACAGTTGAAACAAGTAAATTATGGGATGATATAACTAGGTATAACGCGTGCATAGCGTTTTCTATACGTTACTCGTAATACAGCAGGTATTATTGTTGGCATTAAGGATTATTGTAGACAAGAAAAATTTTTGTGGCTCTATAAAACTATGGAATTTTGTAAATTGTAATTTTTGACTCTTCCGACTCGAAAAGGTTCCCGACCCCTGGCCTAGATCGACCCTTACTAACATGCCTATTCACACTTGCCTTATAAATCTGCTTCGTCAATCAACATTCGTCCATCCTCTCTACATGTCCAAACCATCTCAGCATCCCTTTCTCAATCGTTGTCACTACATCTTCCACCCCGCAATCTTCCCTTATCACAATGTTCCTCACTTTGTCCATCAGAGTCACTCCAGCTTCACTTCTTAACCCTCTCATTTCCACGGTATAAGCAAAAGCAAAATGAAATAAGCTGAGATATTGTATTAAGACCCTATGCAAATGTTTTGAGCCGTTAAGATCTAGTCGAAACTAACTAACTATAACTAACCTTTTTTTTTTATTTTATTTATATAGCACTAGACGTGCCCCGCGGCTTCACCCGCTATTATCAAGTTAACAAGTAGTCTATGTGTTAATACTAGGTATAATCTATGTACATTCCAAATTTCATCCAAATCGATTCAGCCGTTACAGCATGAAGATGGAACAAACATACTTACACACAATCTTTCGGATTTTTAATATTAGTATGATATATAATCTAAATGGAAACCAGAAACATTTTTTTTAAATTCATTATAGACAAGCGTTTGACCACTATCTCACCTGATGGTAATTGATGATGTGGTCGACAACTTTTACCGATTAAATACCGAAGGGAACTTTTACCGATCATGAGTGAATAGGTACCTTCTAGCAGGGCTTGTTAACGTTACCAAATAACATTAAAAAGTAACGTTAATTACCGTTATTTTCACAATAATACCTGTATAACGGTAATATAAATTATCGTTACCTGGGTATCGTAACAATAAAATAACTTTAACAATGAGTAGCAATTAACAATAAAATAACGTTACGAAGTGAAAAGTAACGTTATCGCATGTGAGAGTAGTTACCTAATTGATAACTTGAGCTAGCATTATTTGGAGTCTGCACTTAACGACGAACGGAGACGCGAATCGCGACAAAGCAGCAAACAAAAATTGATTTGTTTTATGAAATATGGTTCGAAGGAAATAATGTTATCAATTATCGTTACATTTACCGATAAAATAACGTTTAACGTCATATAAAAATATCGGTAACACGCCTATTGATTAACGGTAAACCAAAAAACGTTACATGTAGTAATAACGCTACCGTGTTTGACTACGGTAACGTTACCACCATTTTACCGGTATTTCAAGCCCTGCCTTCTAGGCAAGCATGTCCCATCTACAGCCGCATCGTCACTATTCATCAGGTGAGATAGCGATCAAATGCTTGCCTTTCAAGCATACATTTTTTTTTTCACTTTTGCGGCAAAAATATCGTCTGATGCGCAAAACCAAAGAAAGAAAAAAACGTTTCTCACCAGTCGCGTACAAGTTGTTAACAAGCACGTGGCCCTCGTTCACTCCCAGAAGTGTAGCGGGGAACATTATCACGTGAAACGGAACGTTGTCTTTCGCCATGAATTGGTATAGTTTTACCTGAAACATACAATAAATAACCTTAAATACCGTAAATCTCCTGAAATACCGTAAATAACTTAATACCGCAAATATCCTAAAATACTGTAAATAACCTAAAATATCGTAAATAACCTACAACATACAATAAATAACACACAATGAACTAGTCGTCCGCCCCAACTGAGATCTCTTAAAAAAATAATTTTTGTCCACACAAGCAAGCAGACAAGCAACTTGTTAAACCTCATCAATTTATGGTTGACATACTTCCAGTTAGCTCGAAGCGTTTCGCTTCTACGCTTATCATCCGTACAGCGAAGGAATGGAACTCATTGCCTGTCTGTTCCCCGAACGGTACAATCTGGGTGCCTTCAAGTCTAGAGTGAATAGCTTCTAGGCAAGCATGTTCCATCGTCACTTTCCATCAGGTGAGATAGCGATCAAATGCTTTATATTATTTCTCGAGACCATGGCCAATGCAACTTGGCCGAAACGTCGAGGTAAATAAAAATAGTTTTTTAGCGCGATTAAGTTCCGAGATATTACCTAAACTATGTGTTCGAATCGCGAAAGTTTAAAAATTACAATTGAACATTAACGTTGTAAACAGCAGGAGCAGGCATACATTTTCGCCGCGCGGTAGAAAGAGAGGGGTATATTACTTCCTCTCCCACGCCGCGCTGGCGGTCTACTCTCCCTCCGTCTTACGAATTTTCGATCAGGTCACGTATCCTGACGCGAGTTTAAAAATTTTTACCCATCCCAAAAAAGCTTCCAGAATAAGGTATTACGAGGCATTGTGAATGTACCTTGGTACATCCGAAATGACGATCTCCACCAGGACCTCAACATCGAGCTCGTTAACAAAATCATTAAAAAATATGCAGAAGCTCATGAATATAGACTTCACCATCATGTAAACGTCGAGGCCATCCAGTTACTCGATCACACGTATATAGTGAGACGACTCAAAAGAACAAAACCGTTTGAACTTGTCTAGTGTTAGTGTATTAGTGTAATGTAGTGTTTTATAAGTGCTGCTCAAAAAGAACACATGAACCAAGTGTCTTCGCCTTAATAGAGACAATAAGAAAAGTGTTAATGGACACATTCTTGGATATTTTAAATCTAGCAGAATAAGTTAAATTTAAGTTACTTATTAGCCTAATCTTGGCTAGATTGTAACAAAAATAGGGAACACTATCGTGACCTATAATAGTGAAAAGAAAAAAACCCAAAAAGTGTACAACGCCCTAAAGAAGTCTTCAAAAATAACTTACGTCGTACTCCTTGTCTGGCTTCCACCACTTCTCGTAGTGTTTAGTGAACGCTTCAGTGATACTCAGGTAGCCAATGGGAGCGTCGAACCACACGTAGAATACCTGGATAATATATTATATACATTACATTTAAATATAAGGCCTATTCTCTATTTTCTTCTATTTTTTTCTTTTTTGCTGTATTAATTTGTAAACCCGCTTTTATTTGACGTCAGTAAGCTAGAGTCCAGGTTGCAAAATCTCGTTCACCGACGTAAGGTGGCAAGCTTATCGGTATTCTATCGCTTACATTTTGGAGAGTGTGCACAGGAATTACATGACTTAATTCCCCCATGCCCTTTTTACCATCTAACAACAACTACTGTCGACATACCTCCAGTTCGCTCAAAGCGTTTTGCTACGTTAAATTTTGATGTAAATGTATTTTTATGTTGTAATGTGTTTTTTTGGCAATAAATTGATTTTTTATTTTATTTTATATATTTAAAAACTTCATGCACAAATACATAGGACTTAATGCTACAGCATTTTCTGCCAGTCATCCCTCTATTTCCGGAGATATATCGGCGTGCAATAAATGAAACTATATAACTAAAGAATTACACCTTTATTGATTTTTTTAAAACCTTTATAGCTATAGAATTACAACTATAATATTATTATCTTATTTAAATTGAAATTTTAATGAATAATCAGTAATTTTCCCAGTTATATACCTATATAAAAAAGTTTCAAAGCAGAGAACTTGTCAAGACGAATCAATCGAGGCCAACTCAATGGGTTCATCTTGTTTAGTTCAGAAGTTCCTATGGCCATCTTCCGTCTCCACCAGACCACATGTTACCATATCATTGTATTGTCACCGAAGATACATAAGTACACAAAATTTGTGTCCTATCGGACATCGGGAAGTGGGTATGATTTAGCTTGCAAGATTTGATTACAGACAGACAACGGGACAGGTGAAACTATATAAAAAGCTTGTAAAAAAACATGTATTCGTTCCGTTGTGCTGTTTGTATTTGTGTGTATGATGTATGTCTTGCCGGCATCCACGTTGTAGTTTTCGGAAAGAAACATTTTGGAAGTTGGATTAAAATTAATTGTTTGATAAAAAGCAACGTATCAATCATATTTGTAAAATCACGGTTTGTACTCTAAGTATTTTATTAATGACAAGGATGTATGGAGGCAAACTGCACAAGCGCTTTCTAGCGACTACATAATATAGATATACCTAGGTTAATATAATTATGTACTAGTGTTCAAGAAAGATTAAAAAGTGTTTTATAAAAAATGCGCCACCGAGTTTCTTGCCAGGTTCTTCTCGAGATGGCTGTAATTTTGCGAATCTGGCAGTAGAGTAATTAACCTTCATGAGTGCCTCTTTGGGGTCCATGTGAATAAACGATTTTGATTTTAATTTAGATTTTGAGTAGTATATACCGTGATCTTAATAACGTTGCAAATAGGATTGGAATGGAATTCGAATTGGAATGGAAGTTTTACTGGATTGGATTTTCAAATTACCTTATTTTCAAAACCCGGTACTGGTACGTGTACGCCCCATTTCAAATCTCTGGTCACGGCGCGTGCTCTCAATGGTTCCCTATAATAAAAAAAAATTAGCCATGCCACGAGGCTTCGAACGCTTTTATGGAGTAAAAAAAATAGCCTTTGTGTTAACCCTAGGTATAAGCTATGCACATTGCAATTGCATCCAAATCCGTTCAGCCGTTACAGCGTGAAGAGAAAACAAACATACTTAAACACAAACTTTCGGATTTATAATATTAATGTGATTAGTAAGATAATAAGCATAAGTATCAAAAGAGGCGACGCGTGATCAAAATGCTGGTACTTATTTGGCAAACTATATACATTTATACAGCAAGACATCGAGCTTATAGGTAACTCAAGTGCTCAAGCCCACCAGTGGGTAGCGTTCCCATCATGCTGGCGGCATTGCCTCTCTGAATTGCAATGCTAATGAAATAAATAGCACGAAATTCCTGAAAAACCTCAAACAACTATTAATAACGAAAGCATACTACTCAATTTATAACTACTTAAAAGACAATATTTAAATTTTATAATTAAGAATTGCGTCCTCTTCTCTCTTAATTTGCTGCGCCCGACAGGGTCCTTAAGAGACATTGTACCTACCTTTTGGAATGTAACACCTTGTACTGTATATATGGAGGCAATAAACAATCTGAATCTGAATCTGAATCTAATACGTTGAGCCAAATAAGTGCCAGCATTTTGATCACGCGTCGCTTCAACCAGGCGCTCTGATAGATAGATTGTTGTAAATAGAATGAGCTCCCGGTCCTCACGGAGCCAGTGTCTCAACATCAAACGGCTCGAATATGTAACCACTGCCAAGGTTTCCATATTTTCGCCGTTTGCGCTGCTCTGCCGAAGATGCCGCGACGCCAACCCCATTCTGTGTTTCAGGAAGATGTGACGGAGCTAAAGTATCGACACAAGTTGCATCCCATACTAAAGGCCGTCCCATCTTCCATGGAATTAAAGTCATGCCATGTCTCACAACATCACACTTATTTTTCATTACTTGTTTATTTTTTTATTATTTATGTACAGATATTTTTGTTTAGTTTTAATTTTAATTTGCTGGCTATTTTTGTAGTTCAATGTTATTTAAGTCATAATAAATAAATATATTTTTACAAGCATTTATTTAACTTGCAAAGTATGTAACTATGTTTGTTCGGGTGGCATCTTGCAACTCAATTTTGAAGCAAATATATTCAACCGATTGAACTGGCATTTTGTATTCACGTTGTTTTGTAGTAACGTCATTCAAATTCCAAGATGGCGGAACACCTAAAATAGCTGCCAAGTTATTTTTAATGCACTCCTACAATATGGACATTTAATGAAAGGGCTTGATGAGAACAACTCGAGAAATAAAGTGACGTCACTATAAATCTAATATGGCAGACTTCTAAAATCTTGTTTTTGAAAAAAAAAAACAAAGTTATTATTTTTATGCTCGATAGGCAAGCATTTGACCACAATCCTAACTGATGGAAAGCGATGATGCAGCTGAATTAAGAAAGTATTGATGAAATGTTGTAAGCAAATTAATGCGAGCGAATCCGCAGGGCACACCTACTTTATCATTTATAATATATTATTACCTTAACCAAGTCCTTGTGACGGCTCTGGCTGGCGGCGACCAATTCTGTTCCTGTTTCGATATCCAGGTACGTATTGAGGGCTCCAACTAAAAAAACACATACATATTTTAATAAGGAATGGCCAGTACTTCTAGATAATTTTTACCATCGACCACATCGTAGCTTGCCATGCTTCCGAAAATGATTCCTCAAATAAAATTATTAAATTAAATTATTTTGTTTACATTTTGGTGTTGTGCGCAGGATTTACAAGAGTTAATTCCCCCGTGCCCGTTTTAATATCTAACAAGACAAACAGTCAAACATCATTCAATTATATTTGACATACCTCCAGCTCGCTCGAAGCGTTTCGCTTCTACGTTTATCATCCGTACCTACTGTAAGGGAGTGGAGTTTCTTGTCTTCAAGTCGAGAGTGAATAGGTATCTTCTAGACAGGCCTGCTATATCTTCGGCCGAATTATCGTTGGGATAGTGGTTATGAAACGACTCAAGCCTTCGAAGTTATTCCGGGTCAGTGAGTGTGTTAAATAAAGTGTTAAGATATTACAATAAGATTCCTAAAATTGTAGCTGAATTACCACCGGAAAAGTTCTAATCTGTAATAAAACGGGCATTAATTAAGAAAGTTTACATAAAACGATCGACTACATTAATGACAAGGATGCATAGAGGCAAACTGCACAAGCGCTTTCTAGCGACTACATAATATAGATATACCTAGGTTAATATAATTATTTATTAGTGTTCGAGAATGATTTAAAAAAATGCGCCGCCGAGTTTCTTCCTTCTTCTTCTCGAGATGGCTGTAATTTTGCAAATCTAGCAGTAGAGTTATTAACTTTCATGAGTTCCTCTTTGAGGCCCATGTGAATAAACAATTTTTTCTTTTGTTTATTATGTACTCACCAGCGGTAGTTCTATGAACAGCTGTCGGCTCGGTCGCACTACCGGTTTGTGCGAGCACACTTTGCACCGCGGCTCTATGAGTTCTATCGCGTTAATGAGTTTTCCACACTTATCACATTGGTCCCCCCGGGCATTGTCGTACAAACACCCCGGGTGGGGGCACGTGCCCTCTACAAACCTGCAAATTGAATTGATACGTAAATACAAACGTAATATGTTGCATACAGTCAATGGACAAACATTATGGCGTTCTGGGCAGGGGAAGGGGTATCAGGTTCAAATCCTTGTGGAAACACAAGTTTTCTCCCCAAGGGAAACTTTTGTATCTTGTTTGTGTTTATATTTTAAAGTCCGTTAAAAAGAGATAAAAACATGAAATCGCAAGCAAATCATATGTTTTGATCCCTTGTTTTAAAGTTATTTTATATGTATATACAATACAATACATTACATAAAATACAACACAAACGCTTTCACACTCACAGTCCCACACTAAGTTCGATGACGAGGGTACCGGAAACAGTCACATCAAACACACAATCACACCCAGCACCAGAAACACAAACTTTCCCGGGGAGAAAACCTGTGTTTCCGCCGGGGATCGAACCCGCCTGCTTAGAAGGCGATCATTCAAACAACTAAGCCAATGGGCAGTTCACAGTTCAATACTAAACACTTTATTGTATACCAACAAATATAAACAATAACAAATAAAATATCGCAATCATCGGGGTATCACAATGGGCGGCCTTATTGCTTAAAGCGATCTCTTCCAGACAACCCTCAATAGATAGTAACAGAAGAAGGAACAGACGGTGTTGTACAATAAAAAAATATTCACACCTACTAGTATCTAAATACTTATGTATACAATAATTATATCTTAGGCGCTTTTGTAAAGAGGGAGGGAGGGGGAGGGGGAGGAGAGGAGGATGTTTCTTGCATTTTTTCCCTGTTTTTTGCCAGTATACGAGCTGGAAGGGTGTATGGGGCTCGAACCCACTAAAACCCCCCTGTGAGCAGTCCCTCGCCGAGGTGAGGCAAGATAGGGTCGCGCTAGCAGTCACTATCTTGCCCCGGCGGTAGGCTCGGAGGCAATCTCCTCCGGGCCACTGCACCCATGGAGGGGTGGCCTTACTCACCAAGGCTAAGGTTACAGTTTGGGGTTAGGGTTCCGGGGAAAAAATCTACATCCATGAAATACAAAATGAAATAATATATACATTTTAACGCGGGCGAAGCCGCGGGTATTTTCTAGTCCTACTATAATATTATAGTAGGTAGTAATGCGAAAGTTTGTGTGTGTGTGAATGTATGTTACAACGTATCTCCATCACTACTTAACCGACTTTAATGAAATTTGAAATGTAGATAGCTTATACTCTGGACTTGGACATGGCTACTTTAATCATCATCATCATCAGAAGCCGCGGAGCTTAACTAGTAATATTATAAATGCGAAAGTTTGAGTGTGAATGTTTGTTACCACGTATCTTCGTAACGAATGAACCAATTAAGATGAAATTTTGAATGTATATAGTTTAGGTTTCGGAATAACACATAGGCTACATTTTCACTTAATAAACGCGGGCGCAGCCGCGGGGCGCAGCTTTTAAATATTAAAGATGTACCTGTCCGCTAAGAATCTGTCACACTTCTCGCACAACAGCTGATCCACGGATTGTGATGTCACAAAACCGTTGTCTTTCAGCTTAAGAAACATTGCCTGTGATATCCTGGAATAAAATAAGATAGTTAGATAGATAACACTTTATTGTCACGCCTTACATAAATCACTTACAATAATTTAAAAAACTCAAATTAAAGTGTACAATCGGCGGTCTTATCGCTTAGAGCGATCTTTTCCAGACAACCTTTGGATGGAGAAGATTAGAAATTTGGGACACTATTATTGAACTGCTCGTTGGTTTAGTTGAGTGGCGTTGGCCTTCTTCGTGCTTCCCATGTGGTCTCATTTAAATTTGGTCAAGATCTGAACAGCAGTTTTTGAGCTATCCTCAGAAATGCGTATTTAATTCATTTAATCCGATCAAAGGTCCCGAAGATAAAGCGGTGAAGTCGGTTTTAGAAATTTTATTTATGTTTAATAGATGTTGCTTTCCAATTGGTCCCATTTAAATTTGATCAAGATCTGACTAGTGGTTTTTGAGTTATCGTCAATAATGCGTATTCTGTGGACTACATTGACGATGTTCTCGGTTCAAAAGTTACTTCTTTCTTTGTGCGCCGATTTTGATGATTCTTTTATTCTTTATTTGAAAGCTGGTGCTTTTCATGTGGTACCATTGAAATTTGGTCAAGATCTGAACTCTAGTTTTTGAGTTATTGACAATAATGCATGTTTAATATATTAAATCTGATCAAGGTTCCGAAGATAAGCGGTGAAGCTGGTTTTTGTAAGCTATGCTTGTGTTTAATTATTTACTCACTCCGTCTGTTCCTTAGTACTCGTCCGTCCGAAGTAGTCGAAGCCGATGTTGAACCACCTGTACACAGCGTTGTGTATTTCGAAATATTTGTCGCATATCTGCTTCGGTGTGATGCCCTCTTCTAGTGCCTTGAAACATTGTTTGAAAATTGATTGAATATTCTTTATTGCACAAAAAAAACAAATTTTAGGTACACAGGCGAACTTAATGCTATAAAGCATTATCTTCCAGTTAACCTCGGTGTATCGTGTAAATTTTAAGTGGTAGTGCACATACTGTGGAGAAGTACGTTTATTTATTATTTAAACATAGAATTATAAGTTTAAAATATATATTACAGTAGTTCTTATTATTTTTCAAATCTTCTTCTTCTTCTTGTCGATGGTTTAAAGTATATTTCTTATAGTTTTTCAGATATTAAGGACATCCGAAAAACTGTTTAGCTCTTATTTTAAACCCAGAACTCTGAACTGCGACTCCAAAAGGGGAAGCTTCGTTCAAGTCTGTTGTCGCACAGATGTTAGGGCATTGAGGGTAAGAGATAAGGTGCTCCATAGTTTGAACAAGGGCGCCACACTCACATTGAGTCGCTTTTGCGTCTGCATATCACCACTTTGCTACCACACTCTCGACTCTTGAGGTTTTAAGACGAATATAACGCTTAATTTTTCGTTTGACTACTATCTTACCTCTTGTTAATTGATGATGTGGTCGAGGGTGGTAAACAAGTTAAAATGTAGCATACATACCTTAGTTTCAGTAGCCGTGCCATACTCGTCCGTGCCGCAAATGTACAAAGTGTTGTAGTCACATATTCGACAATACCTGAATAAAAAAATAAACATTAATTAAAACATAACCAATACTTTCTCACTCACAGTCTCGAACTAAGTTCGATGACTTGTGTCGTGGGTACCGGAAAGAGAGTTTTTATATTTTTATAGTTTTTATATTCTATTTGATACCAACATTATGGGTGTGCTTAAAAATAACTAGTCCGCCATTTTGGGCCGTTTGCCATATTGGATAGATAGATAAATTCTTTATTTGCACACCAAAAAATAACACTTACAAAGAAATCTTAAATTTTACATAAAAGCTCAAAGCGATTTCTTCCAGACAACCAAATGAATGAACAAAAAATGGATTTAGAGTGAAGTCACTTTAATATTCGTATTCTTCTCAGCAAACCCATTAATTTAAGCGTGTATTATGGCCGTGCACTTAAAATACCAGTCCGCCATCTTGGACCGTCTGCCATATTAGATTTAGAATGACGTCACTTAACTAACCGTGCATTGTCATCCAAACTAAACGTGTATGCAAAATATCATTGGAAAACAATCCAAAACCAACAACGTCATTTTTTCACTTTCGCGGCAAAACTCTAGAGTACAGACTTACCTAGCGAATATGTCCGCGGATAGTACGCAGCCGATAATGTTGCCAAGATGCGGCACATTATTGACGTATGGCAACGCCGATGTTATTAATATATTCTTGCGGCCTTTTACTGGCAATCTGGAAAAAACATAGGCTATATAAAGTTTTTTTATATCTTCTCAAGGTTACAAGTTTGTATGCATGAGTATTAGAGATTAAGAATGTTTTAAAAAAATAAATGAAAAAAATGCGCCGCCGAGTTCCTTGCCAGGTTGTTCTCGAGATGGCTGTAATTTTGCGAATCTGGCAATAGAATCATTAACTTTCATGAGTGCCTCTTTGGGGCCCATGTGAGTAAACGATTTTGATTGATTGATATCTTCTAAGGGGGCGTCCATTAAATTCGTGAGGCGTTCGGGGGGGGGGGGGGGGGGGGGTCGAGCCGAACCTTACCCAATCTCACGTGGAGGAGAGAGGGTGTCTCAGTAAATAGTATCGTATTTCTTATGCGATCTGAAATCATTACTCCCAATGTGCTACGCTCCATGGCTCGCTGGCAAACCCCAAGTTGAGACTTCTGATAATCTGTCAAAGACCAAGTCTGTGAACCATACGTGAGAATAGGGAGAACGCGCACGTCCATGAGCTTGCGTTTCAGTGGAAGAGTACCTTGCATAAGGTTTTTCATGCTCCAATAGCTTTTCCGGGCGTTTTCAGTGTGTTAAGCAACTTCTTTATCTTGTCTCGTCTGGAATTTGACTATTTGGCCTTGAACATACTAATGACCACACCTTCGATGCCTATTCCATGTTTTGTGCTGTTCGTCATGAGCTTGGTCTTTGACATATTCATTCGGAGTCCTACCTAACCAGAAATTACCAGAACGAATTAAATTAAATTATAATTATTAATCAGTCATTATTTACGAGGTATTCAAATATGGTCCTCTTAAAAAAATTGGTTATCCGTAAAGTCGGTTTACGGAGGGTAGTTTTACGGGATCGTTAATAAGACGAACGCTTGGCCGATCGTGCCCCTATCGCTTGTTCCGCGCTCTCGCTTGCACGCTCGACTCAGGCGGAACGTGACACTTTGTCGTGCGTGCAGCCGGTGTTCATCGATTTATAAGACGTTATCACGTCAAAAATGTTTTAACTTTGCCAATGAAATATTCTATACTAGTCTATAGAATACTTTCTGCGAGTGTGCCACTGAATAGGGAAAAATGTATGGTCATCTCGCTCTCTCAATACAGACGACGCGATGCGCGTTAACACGTCGTTCAGTTACTATATATAAATACTAGCCGTGCCCCGCGGTTTTGCCCGCTATAATCAAGTTAAAAAGTAGCCTATGTGTTAGTCCTAGGTATAATCTATGTACATTCCAAATTTCATCTAAATCCGTTCAGTCGTTAAAGCGTGAAGAGGGAACAAACATACTTACACACAAACTTTCGGATTTATAATATTAGTAGGATAAACCTTTTTCATGTTGGCTGTACTTTATATTTCGTTAATGTCCTGGGAATTATATTGCATCGTAAATAATAGTTGTGGAGGTCGTGGCAATATAACTATGGAAGACTGGGAACAATCTTCAAAGTCTAGAACATCTTCGCAGGGTTGCAAGTCTATCGATCTTTTATTCTAAAAATCGGCTTTTCACTGAACGCTGAAACTTACGTATAATAAATATTATTTATATCCTGTACTTGAACAACAAATCCTACTAATATTATAAATCCGAAAGTTTGTGTGTAAGTGTGTAAGTGTAATGTTTGTTCCCTCTTCACGCTTTAACGGTTGAACGGATTTGGATGAAATTTGGAATGTACAAAGCTTATATCTAGGATTAACACATAGGCTACTTTTTAACTTGATAATAGCGGGCGAAGCCGCGGGACACGGCTAGTACAGAAATAAAACACTTATTATATAGGAAAAAAGTTATAAGCAATTAACCTCAAAACTTTTTCACCATGAGGTAAAATGTAGGCGCGACATCTCAGTTTGGCGCGAACAACTAGTTTACAAAAATATGTATAAATATTTTAGCCATTTCGAAAAATAAGCGAGGTTTTCAGCTCCAGAGACTCTAGTAAATGTACTTACACAATTTTGTCCGGTTTAGCAGCCGGCGGGAGTTCTTTCAGTCCATTCTCCCACGCCTCCTTAGCCGCTAGCACTTCTTCTGTGGACGGACCCACTTCCGCCTCATCGGGACTACTGCAATTGTAGAAGACTAGGAGTAACATATTTATCGTCACACAAGCTCGGATTTGTCAATGTTTACTCAAAAATTATAATATAAAAATAAATAATACGAAGGCAATGCTTAAAAAAACCGACTTCACCACTTTATCTTAGGAACCTTGATCAAATTCAATGTATTAAATACGCATTATTGTCAATAACTCAAAAACTAGTGATCAGATCTTGACCAAATTTAAATAGGACCAATGTGAAAGCACCAGCAGGAATTAAAATGTTTTATCTGTCCTCCTCATGCCGATAGCCCCCTATCGGATATATATACAGATAAAACATTAAGGAGTTGAATAAAGTTCGAACTGTCCCCTTATCGCTAACAGGGGGACAGATCGAACTTTTTTGTTCGTTCTGTCACCCCATGGGGACAGAGCAGGGGGACAGATCGGAATATTCCATTTTTAATATGATAATTAAGTATTAAATAAAAAAAATGCATGAGCACAAAGTTCTGATGATGATGTTTGGTCGAAACTTACCCAATAGGTGAAACAAGACTGGCCACTTGTGGGACTCCAAGTGCAGAGGGAGCCCCAAAAGGACCCTTAGCGGAGCCTCCCCACTGTTTTAGGGCATCCTGTAACCAAATCAGTCACCTCCTTATTCACCAAAAGATTAAACTTTCGTTAAGCTTTCACCGATGTGTCAGTTCTGATAGACTCAAAGTTTGGGTTTTCACTGATGTGTCTGTTCTTATAGACTCAAAGCTCGGGCTTTCACCGATGTGTCGGTTTTGATAGACTCAAAGTTTGGGTTTTCACTGATGTGTCTGTTCTTATAGACTCAAAGCTCGGGCTTTCACTGATGTGTCGGTTCTGATAGACTCAAGGTTTGGGTTTTCACTGATGTGTCTGTTCTTATAGACTCAAAGCTCGGGCTTTCACTGATGTGTTGGTTCTGATAGACTCAAAGCTCGGGCTTTCATTAATGTGTCAGTTCCGATAGACTCAAAGCTCGGGCTTTCATTAATGTGTCGGTTCCGATAGACTCAAAGCTCGAGTTTTCACTGATGTGTCTGTTCTTATAGACTCAAAGCTCGGGCTTTCACTGATGTGTCTGTTCTTATAGACTCAAAGCTCGGGCTTTCACTGATGTGTCGGTTCTGATAGACTAAAAGCTCGGGTTTTCACTGATGTGTCTGTTCTTATAGATTCAAAGCTCGGGCTTCACTGATTTGTCGGTTGCGATAGACTCAAAGCTCGGGCTGTCACTGATGTGTCTGTTATTATAGACTCAAAGCTCGGGCTTTCACTGATTTGTCTGTTATTATAGACTCAAAGCTCGGGCTTTCACTGATGTGTCTGTTATTATAGACTCAAAGCTCGGGGTTTCACTGATGTGTCTGTTATTATAGACTCAAAGCTCGGGCTTTCACTGATTTGTCTGTTATTATAGACTCAAAGCTCGGGCTTTGACTGATGTTGCTGTTCTTATACAATTTAAAGCTCGAGCTTTCACTGATGTGTGGGTTGTGATAGACTCAAAGCTCGAGCTCTCACTGATGTATTGTTTGCGATAGACTCAAATTTTGGGCATTAGGGCGTCATTGCTCACTTCTTATCTTAACTATTTAAAGTCTTAAGTTAAACTAAAGCCAGCTAGCTAACTAAAGCTTATTCTCTGGGTTACATAAAAAAAATTACCTGTACAGCCTTTTCTTTGTTAATATCCTCCGTCCATCTGTTTATTTGTGTGTGTGCATTCAAATACTGAGCTTTGAGATCCTCGTTATAAATAATAGGGTACAGAGTGCTCCAAAGAGTTATATCGGCTGCTGATAGTTTATCCTGAAAACATTTAAATACTATATAAGTACTGGAAAGCTTTATATATTGTATAATTGTTTTGTGCAGGTGTATGCAACTGAACTCCAAAATTGCTACACCGATTTTGATAAAAAAAAATTAAGTGTTCAGGTGGATTTAAGAAGTTTAGATTCAAGCAGAATAATAGTGATGTTTTACCTGCAATTAAAACATTTATTAAACATACTTACCTGATTCGAA
Source organism: Lomographa bimaculata (assembly GCA_948107665.1). Classification (NCBI taxonomy): domain Eukaryota; kingdom Metazoa; phylum Arthropoda; class Insecta; order Lepidoptera; family Geometridae; genus Lomographa; species Lomographa bimaculata. The sequence continues at coordinate 8,714,666 of OX403612.1, read as the reverse complement.
ACCCAATTATACATGAGAGTAGCGTACTTGACTTCCTCCGAAATTGCCGTGCTGCGATTGGTCCGCCCGATCCGTTCGTCCAATCACCGTCGACTCCGCCCTTTCCGTTTCCCGTCAACGTCACCCGTCACCCCGGTGGTGCGCTGAGCGCGATATAGCTTCATTGGATTTCTCATGTTATGACACCAGGCAGAATTAGAAACTATTGGGTTTCGAATCAGGTAAGTATGTTTAATAAATGTTTTAATTGCAGGTAAAACATCACTATTAAACTACTGTACCGTGATTCGAAACCCAATTATACATGAGAGACGTGTTTGTTTTCGCCTGGTGGTGACGGGGACGCCAATGTGATCTGTATATAATTTTTGTCATACTAAGAGAAGTTATAACTTTTGGTATCAAGAACAAATGATACAATATGCCCAGAACACTATATTTCTATTATTAATGAGTAGGTATTTATATCACATATATATCTATATCTCATCATAATTATCTTAATATCGTAATGGTTTTAGTAAATTCCACTGATTAAAATAGCTTTAATATATATTTATTTTAGTTCGAGGTTCATTCTAGGCTTCAAGTGAATTTGGTGACAAATTAGAGGGTGCGATTTCTCACGTTGTGTTCTATAATATCCCAGTTTCCTTGAGCCAATATATAGTCAAGAGGATGATTTATTTACGCACTTCATGATGCTACTGAGACAACAGTCATTCTATGTATACAATACAATACAGTCTGCGGTCATGGTATGTGTTGTAAAACTATATGTATGGTTTTATTTGTAAACGTAGGTGGGCCAAATAACAATATCGATTTGATTAGGCAGTTCATTACTATACTGACACAATTATTTCACGAGTGTATGCTAGTCTAGCATACTTTATTGCGATAATTTATGTTGCCGATTGTTGGCATAGCATCAAACTTAAACATATCGCAAACCAATCGCAACATAATCATGTTTGTTGCACAATATCCCACTGAAGTAGTAATGCCAACGCGCCACGACAATACTCCAGCCAACAAGGGAAGGTAAGGTTACTCCATCACAAATTAAAATAAGAAGGTGATAAATTTGTGAAATAAAAAATACACATAGTTAATTAATGGGTATCTCGAATCTTCCAGTACATTTCTCTACAAAAATTTGAAGGTCTCTGATTGCGAGTGATCAGAGAATCCAGTGCTCTGGTTCAAGAGAGATCAAGTTAAACATTCATCATTGCTATTACCGAAGTTAGCCTGCAGTTACAATTATGCGCCACGGACGTCCTAAAAAGACATATTCGGCATGTGCTTTCTGACGTGACAAATGGTCTGCATCTATATTGTAATAAATAGACCTAATGACGTTTTCGTCGTGAACTATCACGAGAATCACTGTCGGTTTTCATAATGCTGTGTTGAAGTTGCAAAGTATATTCTGCTCGTATATTTGTCCATTTCAATAGGTTTTGTAATTCTCTTGTTATCGTAGTATACTTCTGATTTGCCGAAACAGCTCGGGCTTAGGACTTCATTCAAGTATTTGCTTGCACATGTAAGGCTTTATAGTCTAGTAATGCTCTTAGAAAACAGCGTTTTCCTAAGATTAAATAGCACACGAACCTTGTCCACCTTTTGATATCATAATCGATTGCCAGGGCTAAACCACGAGTCCATATGGGGTAGGGTTCCGTTTTCAACCGAGTTGCCGTCAAGGTTATGAGTATAGTGACCGGTTAATGTGATTTTTCAACTGAGTTAGGAGGGCCTGTGAAGTTATTCACCATTCTTGTATGTCATAAAACGACAGTGGTAAAGTTATGTTGGATGTCATTAGACGGTCTCCAAAAACCTTGACATTAAAAGCCAAGCGACAAGCAAGAAAGCTGTGTCGATTTTGGTCCAACCTTGTCTGTAATTGCTTCTAAAGTTTTATCAAATTTCTTTGTTTCGCCTTATATTCCAATTTATACATTTTTGTTCGTTTACCTCTCAAAGAGTTTGAGAGCAGGCTCAGGTCAAATGTTTTGTGACGTACCTTTTGCAGTGCTAGTGGGTTCTGTTAAACTGTGTCGCAGTAATTGAACTCAAGGGAACCTTGATGGCTCAATGTGAATCGCAGATGCTAATACTTGTTAATGCTATAGAAAACTTGAAGTCTTATAGTTCCGTTGCCTTTCGGTCATAATGAAATTGATGACATTGATGGTGCGGACTGGCTAGAAATATGATGTAACATGATTTTGCATAATCATCTCCGTGTGCTTTTACCAGCAAGTGGAGTCAAGCATAGAATTATCCCAAGAAACTTTCGACTTTCCTGCCAAGTGATTGGAGTGGAGTGTACTTATTTTGCAGTTGCTCAACAAGTGTAATCGTGGCTTTTAATTCACGATTTCATTCACACGGGCCGATTAGTATTATTAAGTTAGTGCTTTATGCGTCAGATTCGCAAGCTTACAGCCATATCGATAGGAAGAGTAGTATGCAATAGCCAGTAGATATAATACATAAGGCAGACGAACCCTAAACATTCTCCAATGAGTAGTTAATTGCCAGATTCGCAAATTGACAACCATCTCGATGATAAAAATAGTACGAGAGACAATTATGAAAGTTTAGAATAGCGAAGCTCCGAGAATTTTGCAATCAGTATTTTGGTTCAACGTAAAATGTTCCATCAATAACCGTGAATAATTAATCTCGATAGTAAGAACTGTATACCGGAGACCAGTTCATGTGTAAAATGTAGGGCGGGCCCCGAACATTCTCTAATCAGTATTGTGGTTCAGCGTGAAACGATCCGTCAATAAACGTCAATGATTAATCTCGATAGCAAGAGCTGTATACGAAATACTTTATGTTTAGAATGTAGGGCGGTGCCCGGGCAATCTCCAATTAGTGTTTTTATACAGAATGCAACGTTCAGTCAATAAATATGAATAATTCGTCTCAATAGTAAGAACGTCTTCGTTATGTACATGAGACAGTTATACAGTTTTAGAATGTAGGATGGAGCCACAAGCATTCTCCGATCAGCTATTAGTTCAGCATAGCGTCTTTAGTCAGCAAATGTGAATATTTTTTCTCGATGTAGTTAGAACTGCATACGAGAGCCAGTTATGAATATTTAGAATGAAGGGCGGAGCCCCAAGCATTCTCATCATAGTATTTTATTCTGCGTCCATCCATTTTCAGTCCGTCTTCTCTTTGCGTCCATCCATCTCAGTCCATCATCTCTTTGCGTCCATTCATATTCGATCCTACTTCTCTCTGCGTTGATATCCTCAGTGCCAAGGGTCGTGACCACCTCCGCGGATCACTGTCTCTGACAATGTTGTGCCACTTGTTCATATTCTCAGATGCGTGTATATCATTTTGCACTTTGTTGTCGAGTGTGGTGCGGATTTGATAGGACCAGCCCATCTGGCATCGGCTTCAGTCCATAAATGTGAATAATTCCTTTTGATTGTAACAACTGTACACGAGAGACCGTTATGAATGTTCAGAATGTAGGGCGGAGCCCCGAGCATTCCTTTAGTCAGAATATTTGTTCAGCATGAAATCTTCAGACATTCAATTTGAATACTTCCCTCTCCTATCCCGATGGGAGTAGGGGGAATTGCGCCTTTTGTAGGGCTTGTACATAGTTTTCTTTGTTGGTTACTTCCTCATCCTTAATATAAGATACAGTTTACAAGTTGCAGGTTATAAGTTAGTCATTTTGTTGGTTGTTAACCGTAAAAGACTAGAAGCGTTTCGAGTTTCGAGAAATACTTTCCATTCGGCCATAAAGAGGGTAGTAACACCCCTAGCTTTTTAAGCCGATGGTTACACTTTCAATTATTTTCGAATATGGTCTTCGATATCCAATACTGGCTTTATATATTGATATATATCTTACCTTGCTAGTATTCGTATTAATTGACAAAAAAATATCGTTGCGCTCGATGTTCTCTGTGGAACGAATATTATAAACTGTAAGGAAAATAAAAAGTTTCTGTGTAAATAACGCGCTACTCAAACCAGGTTAGGTGTGGAGCGTGAGGCTGCATGTTGTAGTTTTTACAGAAAAAACTAAATTATTGCTCGTGAGGTTCGGTAATAATTAAGTGAAGCTGCCCTCTTCTTCCGTATATTACCATAATGTTTGGATCCCGAGGGGTAAGTAGGATGATTCACTTGTGGTAACTTTAATTGTTACCGTTCAACCGGGATTTGTTTTCCGCTATTTGTAAAATAATTAAAATAACTCACTTTTTATGTTCCTCATTCCTGTGTTTTGTATTGTATCCTTATTTGTCACTGGTAATCTGCAAATTAGTTATTTGCTAATGCTTTATAAAGAATCAGTACCAGATTCAATGCGCAAACGTCTCGTTCCTGCAATCCAACGTTGGGGCTAGACCTGTATTATTATCCGTTTTAAATATCTAAAACGAACGGTAACACCGTTAAAAAGAAATTATTAGATATTAATAATTCTTACTTATAATATAACAATTACCAATAAGTAGGTACAATTTGTATATACAATGTTATAGAATTCGTTATGAGCTTCAGCTTACCCGTTATTGAAATATTTACCCTTAAAATTATAATAAGTAAGTATTTCACAAGCACGATGCAGTTCGTAAAGTGTTGGTACGACCTTACGACCGCTCCGGATGAAAAACCAAACGCCAATGAAGCTATATCGCGCTCAGCGCACCACCTGGGGTGACGGGTGACGTTGACGGGAAACGGAAAGGGCGGAGTCGACGGTGATTGGACGAACGGATCGGGCGGACCAATCGCAGCACGGCAATTTCGGAGGAAGTCAAGTACGCTACTCTCATGTATAATTGGGTTTCGAATCACGGTACAGTAGTTTAATTATCAATTCACGAAAAAAATATGCAAAGAAAAAACATTTTCTCATTGCGATACGTTAACTCGGGATTGGTAAAGTACTAGGCAAACATAAACATGGAGGAGCTAAAATACTTTTTTATTTACATGGCATTAGAGTATATCTATCTTGGGTATAGCTAGAGTATGTATGTAATATGTAAAAAAATAAAAATGAACTAAAAAAAACGGTACAATTTACACACAACTCCACACTAAATTCGATAACTTATGTCGTGGGTGCCGGTAACATTCACATAACACACACAATCACACCCAGAATCAGAAACACAAATTTCCTTTGGGCAAAAAACTTGTGTTTCCACTGGAAATTGAACCCAATACCTGTTGCTTAGAATGCGAACGGGCACCTTACCAAGCCCACGGACAGTTCAGATTTATCAAATCAAAACTTTAATTTTGTCTCTTGTAATATTTATAATAAAAACAAAACAAAAACAAACACATTCACACTCACAGCCCCACACTAAGTTCAAAGACTTGTATCGTGGGTGCCGTAAACATTTACATCACACAACCACATTACACCTAGAACCAGAAGCACAAATATCCCTTGGGAAGGAATTTGTGACGGCGCAGAGGGCGGACACCTGTCCACTGCGCCAACCGGGTCGTCAATAATGTTAGTCTTTTGAAAATAAACTAAAATGATACAGCAAAGACCCAAGTTACCTACAAGTTATCGAGCTTATAGGTAACTCAAGCCCTACCAGTGGGTAGCGTTCCCATCATGTTGCCGGCATTGCCTCTCTGAATTGCAATGCTAAGACATTGAGCCAAATAAGTAATATCTGTCTTTTGAATAATAAATCTTACCCCAAGAACATATTGGTGTTTGCTAAGGAGACCTTCGACGAGTTGTATCATGGAGACCAGAGCTTGCTTCACATCCGAGGGTGCTTTACCAGTAGCAGCGGCCGAAACCGCCGGCAACAGTCTAGTAGCTTCCCATTCTTGTAACTGTTGGCTGCAAAATCACACAAATTAAGTTGAAAAGTAGTCCATATGTTAATCCTGATTCCTATGTTAAATACAGCAAATCCACTTCAACATTTATATTATCTACAGTATTATTTACACTAACAATACCTAGCATACATTGCGATGTCAAGTAAAAAAAAGCATTTTAACTACTTCACATTTACAGTTAGTTGCCTAGTAAGTATGGTAGTTTAAGTCTATACTAAAATTTATTGACAAAATTTTTACCTCATTTATGTTCATGTTTGCCTAGTACTTTACCAAAGAAGAGTGACTTATTCTTTACATTTTTTTTTATAAACAAACGCTTTCACACTCCCAGCCCCACACTAAGTTTGGTGACTTGTGTCGTGGGTGCCGGAAACGTTGACATCACACACAAAATCATAACCAGAACCAGAAACACAAACTTTCCTAGTGGAGAACACTTGTGTGTGAAGATCATTCCACAGCCGAACAGCTTCCACAATAAAAGATCTGTCATAAAAGCTTAAGATTCTCTGATGACCTCAATGCTAGAAAGTTAGATTTAGTGAAAAAATTGAAAACGCTTGTGAAGGTAGTGGGGAGAAGTGGGATTAAAAAGAATATTTTAGAGAAGGGAGAGAATATGAGCGTTCCTGGCGATCTTGGATGGGAAGCCACTTGAGGTTTGAGCGAAATTCAGATACGTGATCATATTTCCGTAATCCGGATTGAAAATTTTGGAGTCGCTCAAGTTTATTAAGCTGCTCTTCAGTAAGGTCTAAATAGCAGGCGTCAGCATAATCAATGATAGGATGAAGAAGAGACTGTGCAAACACAACTTTAGTAGCTGTAGGTTAAAAGTTCTGGAGCTGTCTTAACGATCCGGCAGCAGCATACATCTTTTTTATTATCTGTGATACGCAAACATTTAACCACTATCTCACTGATGTTAAGTGACGATGTGGTCGATGATGGAGCACGCTTGCCTAGAAAATATTATTAAACACTACTTGTGGCAACGCTTGCCAAATAATAATATAGTCTTAGGGTCCTATCAGACAGAGAGCGGTCACACGGTCAAGTGTTCTGCGTTCGCGTTCTGTGTTCGAGCGTGCGATTGCTCACGAACCCCGCTGTTGAACGATCGCTGCGGTCAGAATGCCTCCTGTGTGAATATATCTATGTAACGTAATATAACACAAAGAACGCAAAACTGACCGCTTCAACGCTTGGCCGCGCGACCGCTCTCTGTCTGATAGAACCCTTAGAGCTGCCAACAACTAAAACTTGTGTTTTCATTGGATTTATTTTCAAGCTGATAGCGTTACTCCAAGCACTTATTTTTTGAAGGTCAGTATTAATATTGTCAATGGCTTTATCAACGTCATTAAGATGACGAATCGATCTGAAGAACTTCTGCATAAAGGTAGGACGAAGAAAGATTTTGAGAAATATCATTTTTAAATATTCTTGTGTGGTGTGGGCAGTTCCATTATTATATCAGTAAATGGATTATAGAGGGATACAACACTTACCACTGTCCATTCTCTGACAAATCAATCACTGGAAACAGGTACTGGGCAGCCGCGTTACTAGAGAAGAAGGAAAGCTGATCGTCCACCGATAGTAAGGGCAGCTGTCTCGGGCCTGTGAATACATTGTCTGCAATCACAGACGGAGCGCTGAGTTAACCATTCACCATGGGTTAGTACACGAGGAATGTGGTTAGTAGACTTACGACTCTAATTGATTAAAAGCGAAATAAATATTATGCATAGGTATACAAGGTTACTTTGAATTAGCGCTCCATACTCCACAACTTTATTTTTAAATTTTTTTTTTATAAGTTTATAAAGTACCGAGTTACGATTAAAACCAATTATCCAACTCGTAAACTCAATAAAAAAAATAGCTTTTTTTTTATATTTTTTTTGTGTTGCATTGTCGATACCCCAACCCCCTGTGAAGTATGGAGTGCTAATTCAAAGTAACCTGTATATACCCTATAGGCCTGTAATTAAAGTAGATGTAAGAAAGACTACACTCAAGGCTCAGAGGAGATCTAATTGAAACCTACAAGATCGTGAACAGCCAATACAACCTGCCAGACATCCATATCATCTACAGGCTAAAGGCAGACCAAAGACTTTCATGAAGACATCACTCGTTACTCATCCGTGCACCATCAAACACAAACACTGCTTTTTATTTCCTGAGCAACAGAGTTCACAATCGGAACAGATTACCGGAAGATGTTGTTTCTACTCACAATAAATGGATTTAAAAACAAGCTTGACAATTGGTTGCGAATTAACAAACAAACTTTGTTAGAAAAGTGAACTGTTATGACTTTCAACACTGTGTGATATAGACATATCAGCATTCTGCTATCTATAATTAAAAAAATAAATAAAGATACATAAATTTACGTATTTTTAATTTACGTTTTAAGATACACCAAAGGAGTCCAATCGGACATCGGCAAGTGGGTTTAATTTAGTATCAGGTGAGATAGTGGTCAAATGTTCGCCTATCACAGGTAAAAAAAAAAAAAAAAGACAAAAAAAATTTCTGAATTCTGCTCGTCTATAAATGAATAACTTAACACAAGAAGAAGATATAAGGAATGCATGGTACCTGCATTAAAAGAGCATATTATATAGGTATTTTCTAGGCAAGCGTGCTCCATCGTCGACCGCATCTTCACTTAACATCAGGTGAGATAGTGGTCAAATGTTTGTCAATGACAGTTAAAAAAAAAAAACATAAATCCTTATTGGTACCTACAGCAGTACCGCTCCATTAACCTACCGCACTGATGCAATACTTTAAGCATATTATATTATAAGATTTTTGCAATTGTAGGTGAAAATAAAAGATCCAATAAATGAAGTGAAATCTAATCGAAACCTACTCCATCAGATCATCAGTATTAAAATTAAAACTGTACAATACAATACAATACAAAATTCTTTATTGTACACCAAAAAAAAACAAAAAGATACAAACTTAAAACTACGAAACTAATAATATAAGGCAGTACAAAGGGCGGTCTTATCGCTTTCAGCGATTTCTACCAGACAACCTTTTGATGGACAGTAATTGAAGTAGCAACTGAGGTCGGTGGAGGTGTACAAATTTACATAAATATAATATGTTAAGTTAATAAACTACATAAAATAATTAAAATGATAAAAAGTACAAATAAAATACATATACTACATAAATATAGGTTATATCATATATTCAAATAGATAAGTAGTGTTTATATACTAAAGTTTTGAAAATAGGAAGAGACTTAGCTTGCCTAATAGGCACAGGCAATGCATTCCATAGACGGACAGCATGCACAGTAAAAGATCTTCCATACATTTGAGATGCGTGAGAGGGAATTGCCAATTGGAGAGTATTGGAAGATCGTAAGGAAAGGGATTTGGTAAGGTAAAGGAATTTGAAGCGGCTTTTCAGGTACAGAGGAGTAGTGGGAATGAAGAGTATGCTATACAGAAGGGATAGGATGTGAGAGTTCCGGCGAAGGCGAATAGGCAACCAAGCGAGCTTCTTACGAAATTCTGAAACGTGGTCGTATTTTCTTAGACCAAAAATGAACCTAATGCAGAAATTTTGCAAGCGCTCAAGCTTATCGAGTTGTTCTTCATTTAGATCGAGATAGCAAGCATCGGCGTAGTCTAGGATTGGAAGCAGGAGGGATTTTGCGAGAGCAGTTCTAGTGGTAATCGGAAGAAAGTTGCGCAACCTTCGAAGAGAAGCAGCTGATGCAAACATTTTGCAGCTAACTTCTGTCAGTTGTGGTCCCCAAGAAAGAGTTCTATCTAGCAAGAGTCCTAAATTCTTAACGGTGTGGCTAATTTCGATGGAGATACCGTCAAATAAAACTTGGGGGAGGCGGAACCAGTCTACTTTCGAAATCATACGCGAACTCCCAATAACTATGGTCTGAGTTTTCAGCGGATTTACTGTGATTCCGAACGAATGGCTCCACTCTCGTATGCATCTGAGGTCGGAATTAATTATGCCTATGGCCTCGTGCAGTTGACCAAGAGGTTTGATTGAGTAAATTTGTAAGTCGTCTGCATAGAGATGGTAGGAAGAAGACAGTTTTTCAGAGATAGAGTTAATAAAAACAGAAAAGAGAAGTGGAGATAGAACGCCGCCGATACAAGGAACACCAGCAGATAAGTCGCACCAAGAAGAGTAAGTATCCTCAATGCGTATGCGCTGCCGGCGGCCATGCAGGTAACTATTAAACCAATCAACTACCGTTGGAGATATGCTAAGAGAGCGTAGAATATGTATATATATATAATGTATCTATACAGCAAAATCCTAGGTTATGAGTAAGCAAGCTTATAGGTAGCTCAAGTGCTCAAACTTCGTAATTTAGTTTGAACACTTTTTTTTTAAATGCTGTAGTATATATACGGGCCAATTGCCTATATTTCATAGAACTAAACTAAAACTATATAGAGCAAAGACCAAGCATAAAACTATAAACACTTAAGTTGGTGGTCATATCTGCTTGAGTTTATGTTTTTTTAATATAATGGTATACCTAACGTAACTTAAATATTGTTTGGAATATGTAATAGATACTTTTAGAGCTGAATTTTGTTTATATCTACGAAATTAAAGCAAATTCGGCTTTAATTTTATTAAACTTACCCTCATATGTAGCATCCAGTAATTCGACTCTCTTGCCGGCAAAATTTGCTGCAATTAATAACTTAAGCGTGGAAGTATTGTTTTTATTAGTGTAAATCTTCATTTTGAAACACTTTTGTGATCTAAAACTAATTTAATCGAATTTATTGCACATAACCTCACATTAGACCAATCCAGCTGGCAAGAATGTCATGTTACTGTGATACAAGAATAATGATTATTTTAGTTATTGAAATAGCATTAACAACTCTTTATTGTTTTTCGTTGTAAGTTAAACAGAGATAGCTCATTAGATGCTAAATATCTGTATGAAACAAAAGATAAATTTGACAAATGACAGTTCAACTTCAACTTCAACTTCTTCTTTAAATGGCGACTATAGGGCTGTCGCACCATAATTCTGCCAATATCGCGTATAGGTAGGAGCGCAGTTAAAACAAATTAAAAATTATTTATAAAATATGCCCGGTAACTTCAAGTTACTAATTCTACTTCTAGTACAAAGTCAGCTAATGGGTGAGTAATGGAGAGAAGGTACAGATGAATATGAATATAAGTAATAAAAAAGTGTTTATCAAATGACAGTTATTGAAGGAACTACGGCCTGCTGCCATTTAGACACCGCGAAGGGGCCAATGTTATATGAATATCATGGAGCGGTGCAGGAAACTTCTCTTAACCCCGTTTTCACTAAACTTAGGTCTCGCCTAAATGAGATGCCTAAGCATTTAAGAGCTACCTAGCACAAAAATACGTTTCATCAACCTTAGGTGTTACTTAACAACCTTAAGAGCTACCTAAGTTTAGAACACCGATTCACCGGTGTTCATTTCTTGATTAAATACGAGGCAATGCAAGTTTATTAATAAAACCTAACCTATTTTTATAACTGACAGTAGAATTACTAGTAGAATGCACAAAGACGAGTTTTGCCGCGAAAGTGAAAAAATGGCGTTGTTGACTTCGTATAATTTTCCAAAACCTGTGATTCTTCGAGTGTTAATATGTAATATGGTGGATTATTAACCGTTAATACTTATTAAACGTGCATAAGTCTACACTTATTGCCTACGCAAATGATACCAAGTTGAAATACGTGATTTTCGCCTTCACTCCAAAACTACAATAGAAATTCTTGTAAAGTTTCTATCACTTTACTAGGACATGACTTAACTATGACTGGGCCTTGACTCTTTTCTTGACTTTGACTTGTGACTAGGACTTTTAGTATGAAATACACTTGAAATATTTTACTACTTGACAATGCACAAGATTGCGCAGCCAAAATTAATGATAAAAAAATGCACAAAGATAACGTTTTATTACTGGACACTGGCTAAATGTTTATAATTTGATGAGCCAAAATTAATAAAAAATTGTCATGAAACTGTCAATCAGATTTTTGCTGTTAATTTAGGAATCACCTAAGCTTAACGCACTGCCAATCGGTGTCCTAAGTTTAGGTAGGTCTTAAGGTCGTTAGGCATCTCCTAAAGGTTGGTGAAACGTATTTAAATAAAGTTCTGTCAACTTACCTACGAAGCCCATACAAAAAATGACTTTTATTTAGGAATTACCTAAAACCATTAACACCGGTGAATCGGTGTTCTAAACTTAGGTAGCTCCTAAGGTTGTTAGGTAACACCTAAGGTTGTTGAAACGTATTTTTGTGCTAGGTAGCTCTTAAATGCTTAGGCGTCTCATTTAGGCGACACCTAAGTTTAGTGAAAACGGGGTAAGAGTTTTTGACATGCTCATTCCGTGTAAGTAAATCACATCGAGATAGGAAACAAACCTACGGTTTGTAAAAGGAGGGACGACTCCGCCGAAAATCTGTGTCCTAGTGAGAGGTCACAAAGAACCTCTGTGTCCCTTTTCTTTAGGGTAACCCTGATTTTAAGATTTGTGGGATAACCTTTTGAGCCATTTGAATTATGTTCTACTTGAATGATATTTAACTGTGTAATCATGCTACAATATGATATCTAATAAAAATATTATTATGTAATTCATAAAGATATACTATATGCGTAATTAAAATCCACGCTGATGTTTCAAAATGCATTTAAATTTAATTAACATTATATATATTTACTAGTATCTATCCGCGGCTTTGTCCGCTTATCCGACTATAAAAATATATGCGTATATGTGTTTGTTTTTACACCCAGGTGAACCCCGGTTGGGTCAGCTATTAACTATTATGAAAGACTAAATTACTTTCGGTTTAATTGACCGAACGAGCACAAAGCGGGAACGAAGCGATTTCATTTCAGCTTGGGCAAAATTGCTTTCGTAGGTCCGGATTTCCGGTTGTTCTCCTATACAGGTCGCATTTCTCAACCGATTCTTGTGATATTTTGTGAGCAGATTCGATATTTTTCAAAATGGCGGAGATATGTGCTATAAATTGTTGTAATAAGCTTCTAGATACATTTACAACCCATGTTTAAATTTATACCCTAGAATAAAGATAATCGATGACAGATATTATTACAACATTGATATGTCAGAATCTTGGTAAATATTATTATTATATACTTACTAGCTGCGCCCCGCGGTTTCACCCGCGTTGATAATGATGAAAAGTGATGATGATGATGATGATGAATAATAGATGTTGGCCGATTCTCATAGATACCGGATTAGCACAAAAAATTTCATCAAAATCGGTCAAGCCGTTTCGGAGGAGTATGGCAACGAAAACTGTGACACGAGAATTTTATATATACTTATATTAAAATAATTTATTCATCCGAAAGTTTGTGTGTAATTGGGGCATTATTTAAGTATGTCTTTTTTCTCTTCACTCGGCAACGGCTGAATAAATTTGGAATGTACGCAGCTTATGCCTAGGATTAACAAATAGGCTGCTAATTAAATTGACAAACGCAGACAAAGCTGCGGGGTGGCACGACTAGATCATCAATATATCCATAAAAAATCCAATAAAGGTAAACCCTAACTTTTATGACACCTAACTGTCATAAATTGTTGTGTACAAATTGTTTTTTTTTAATTTTAAATTTATCTCATGACCATGGATGCATAGTCCTTCAGTCGAAATATTAAACAAATATTACAATTTCTATTCTTCATAATAAAAGTCTTAGTCACAAGTCACAGTCAAAGTCAAGTGACAAGTAGTCAGTCATAGTCAAGTCATGCCCTAGTAAAGTGGTAGAAACTTTACTAGAACTTCTATTGGAGTTTTGGAGCGAAGGCGAAAATCACGTTTTTCAACTTTGTATGACTTGCCTACACTTATGCACATTTACTAAGTATAAACGGTTAATAATCCACCATTATTACACATTAACACTCGAAGAATCACAGGTTTTGGAAAATTATACAAAATCAACAACGCCATTTTTTCACGTTCGCGGCAAAACTCCTCCTGTACAAATTGTTGTCAAAAAGTGTGACCCAATGCAAAATTAAAAATTACTAAATTCTTTAAGCCAACTCTAACACAACATTTTAAGAATAAAACATATGCCATACATTTTGGCCTATAATAGTTATATAAGAAAAATATAACAACGTTATAAATTATCGATAGGAAATAAGCATACAATTTACATACAGGTCAATTATTTTTTTGATAGCGGTTAATAACTAACTACGGGCCAATTGCCTATATTTCCTAAAACTAAACTAAAACTATGTACAGCAAAGAACTAAAGTTACCTACAAGACATCGAGCTTATAGGTAACTCAAGTGCTCAAGCCCACTACCAGTGGGTAGCGTTCCCATCATGCTGGCGGCATTGCCTCTCTGAATTGCAATGCTAATACGTTGAGCCAAATAAGTGCCAGCATTTTGATCACGCGTCGCTTCAACCAGGCGCTCTGATAGAATTTTGAAAATAGAATGAGCTCCTGGTCCCCACGGACCCAGTGTCTCAACACCAAACGGCTCAAATATGTAACCACTGCCAAGGTTTCCATATTTGCGCCGTTTACGCTGCTCTGCCGAAGTTGCCGCGACGCCAACCCCATTCTGTGTTTCAGGAAGATGTGACGGAGCTAAAGTATCGACACAAGTTGCATCCCATACTAAAGGCCGTCCCATCTTCCATGGAATTAAAGTCATGCCGTCGGGTCTTTTACCATCGTCACGCATCAGACCATTCGGTTCGAGAATGGCTGGAACGTTGGCACTGGTAAAAGCCCGGCGGATGATATCGTTGAGGCTGGCGTGGCGGGAAATTCGGCCAGCACTTTTCTGGCACGAGAGGCCGTGGTGACCGAGCTGGTCAACAGCAGTACCACACTGACAGCTATGGGCAACATAGCACCTTGCACCCAAACGTAAGCATATAGCGAGACGGAAAGCAGATGGATCTATAAGTGTACCAGTATTAAAAGAGGGAATGGCCTGCAACCAAAGCCCTGACTCCCATACAGAAACTGCTAGAAGTCGAGCACGCTCTGTGACGCTAGGACACGTATCTAAAAGATGTTTCCGTGCTAGTTCACAGAGCGGCCAATCCCACAGTCTCTGTGAGGATAACCTCACTGGGAGCCCGGTATTTGGGCATGCCATCTCCCAGGCGCTTCTGGCCTCAGTCAGGTTTGCTATTTCTAAAGAACCCAAACTATGTGAAAGTATTTTTTCGACTAATTTAGAAGTACCATGAACTGAGGACAAGAAAGCCGGTAACGCAACACTAGAAATTTTACGTATACCTAAGCCTCCTAGTCTTACAGGTAAAGAAGCTTGCGACCAAGCCCTGTCATCTATGTCAATATTCAAAACCGATATAAGAGTATTCTTTACGATATTGTCCATGCTCTCGAGGAGCGCGCCATGTTTCCATAGCGGACAACATCTTAAAGAATACGTAAATTTTGGGACAAAAAGACAGAATCTAATAATTGTAAAAGCCATATGAGTGTTAATTTTGAGCAATCTGTCAGAAGAATTTTTAAAATTTTGAATTTTTTTTTCTACAAAAGGTGAAATTGATTCATCTAATATCGGCGAACCCAAAAGGCGAAGTGAACACTTGTCTACTAGTTTTATATTGTAAGCCAATGAGTTAAATTTTTGTAAAACCGATAATTTGTCTGAACAGTTATCGCAAACAAAAAGTTCGCATTTCGAAAAATTTAGTTCAAGCCCAATCTTTTTAAATTCATCAATTATTAATTTTAAATCACTTAAGACAGTATTCACATCACCTCCCAGAGTTCCGTCATCCAAATACCAAACGTTTAGTTTGGATTGGAGACGTTGAATTATTGGATTGACAGCTAAAGAAAAAATTGCTGGGCCGCACGGGTCACCCTGCTGACAGCCAACGGAAGACAAAAGAACATCGTTTTTGTAAATTAATTTTGATGGTTTGCCATAGCATTGCCAAATAAAATTATATAACTCTGGAATTTTATCTTTCACTTGGGTCAGAAGGGTGCCTCTATCAACAGAATTAAAAGCATTCTTAACATCCACCTTCAGCAACACCTCTCCACAATTTTGATTTAAAAATGTTCTAAGGGAATGGACAGCAGCCTCACATCCGCCCCGCGAACCAAAACCAAGCTGTATAGGCTGAAAAAGATTGCTTAAAGAAACAAACATTTTCTTACAACCGATTTTAGCCGCGAGGCGGCGATATGTGGTGCCTACCGCTATAGGCCTGATGCCACCATCTTTTTTGTTAAGTGCGCATAAATTTGCGCCATACAAAATATCTGTGACGTCATTATTGACTTGACCTGACAACATCAGGTTAACTAAAGTCGTTAGATCTTTTAAAAGTATCTCACCAATCTCGCCAGAACTAGCACATAAAAGATCTTTTAGAATTTGCGGTGTTAAGCCATCTAGGCCACCGGCAGATCCACCTTTAAAAGACATAACAGCCGAAGCAACATCCTGAGCGGTCGCCTCAACAGTGACGTCACTCTGTTGAGGTGGATCAGGTAAATGGAGATTTGTTGCCGCAGGCGGATGCTTGTCACGAAGTGACTGTATCGTATCCGAATTATAAGGGGCTAAAGTGTCGCTAGAGAACAAGACTCGTGCTGCCCCTGTAATGTCACCATCACTAATTTTGTTCTCTACAATCTTATAATTCGCCAAATTATCTTTTTTTTTTGAATTTGTATTATCCCGCCTTATTGGCGGGACAATCATGCAAGTATCGAAAGAAATGTCTTCCAATGCCATGTAAGGGACGTTTTGTTATTAGGGTCAAAAGGTACGTAAAGTACGTGGTAAGGAAAAGTCAGGAGATTTTCCCAGGCACTCTTTGAATTTTGGTTTTTTATCGGAACATATTGGAGAGATACATTTTGGAGAGTGTGCTAAGGAACTGCACGATCTAGTTCCCCCATCCCCGTTCTATCGTCGGACAAGCAGACAAACTGCTAAGCGACACCGCTATATGGTGGACATTCCACAAATGCGCACTAAGCGTTTTGCCTCCACATTCATTGTGGGAACCTCAAAGGAATAGAACTCCTTACCTGAGTATTTTCTGATGAGTACAATATGGGAGTCTTCAAGTCGCGAGTGAATAGGTATCTTCCAGGCAAGCTTGCTCCATCGTCGACCACATCGTCGCTTACCATCAGGTGAGATAGTGGTCAAAAGTTTGCCTACTTGAATAAAAAAAAAACGTGATTGCATTTCCCAATGCCTATTTATTTCGATATGAGATGTATTGTTAGGAAGAAAAACTTTCTTTCCGGCTATGTATTAACGGCAACAATTGAATAAAAATGTATGCATATTCCATATTCACAAACGTATTCATTAATATAATCATAATTGAGCGTCAAGAAGGAACAAACTACAAACACACTTACAAACTTTTGCCTTGATAATATTAGTAGGAAGTATGATAACAGGATAACTTTATTTTGTTTTTACAAAATATTTTTATAAATGGCGGATGTAGTTGTGTAGCTTGGCTTGTATACCCATATATCAAAAATAATATCATAAAACCTAATACTATAAGGAAAAAAAAACGGTTAATTGAGAATAGTTTGATAGTAGGTAGTTAGAAACATATTCTGTAAGGTTTCGATTAATCAAATAATTACGACAGATAAGATCTTATTATTACTACAGACTATAATTTCTACCACTGGGAAACTTTTTTAGAACTAGTCGCTCTTGTGCGAGAGGGACACAGGGGTCTTTTCTAACCTTTCACCCGATTTCAACGGGACCGCAACCACGATTGGTTCTTTATGCAATTGATAAAACGATTTGACATTGTAAATACGCTCTAAGTCAGTTGTGATAAGATTCCATGCATATTTGATATTCGGCACTGTAAGTTTGTCAGTTATCCATCCTATTACTTTAGCTACAACATCCTTGGTAAATCATAATATTGACAGGCTGATGCCATTTTTGAATTGTCATCTGTCTCTGTCATAAATCTGTCGCGAATTTAGGTAGTAAGTCATGCTCTCTGTCTATTAGTGAACTGAGTCGCCTACTACATTCTCTTTGGTTCAGTTGAATTTTTGAGCTTTTACGGAAAGGTAGTGTCGAGTGTAAACATAATTTATTTTTATGTTAATGTGAATCATGTGTAACGTTAATCTGTGAGTGTGAACTCAATAACTGTGAAACTCTCGACATTTGCTTATAATTTGTGACCGCACATACAAAATATCAAGATGAGGTTAGCGGGTGCAATTTTTTCTAATGTTACAAAGATGCTTGATTTTTACTCTCAGTTCAACCCTTCGCCGTTATCTATAAAGCAGTTTATAGATTTTGGTAAGTAATGTTTAACGTATTTATTATCCATATGTACGGTATCGATTTTTCCTCAAACAATCATGTCAAGGACTTCCATCGACCCAATGTTATCCAATGTGTACAAATAAAATTTGGAACCTTATAAATCAGAATACTGAATTAAACAATTTAAGAAACATAATTTTTCCTTGTGGGATATATTATTGTGGTATGTGTGATTATTTCTGGGCTTCTGGGTAAAGCAATAAGTCTAAGGGTAAGGTGGGTTGGTAGTGTGGATACGATAAAACAAATGAATTACAAGCAGTTTTAATTATCATGACCGAATTGTTGTGTACTGTTTCGAACTTGAATTTAATCAGTGATTTAAATTAACTGATTTTCTTATGAATATCATTGATTTTAAAGCCTTATTTTATTATTATACAAAGTAAATACTTTTTTTAGTTACATTTAAGTAAAAGTAATATAAATCATTAAACAAAAACAATCTACGTTCCAATTGACTATTTTCCTAAAATTCTATACAGCAAAGTCCTAATTTACAAGGCACCAAGCATATAGGTAACTCAAGCCAGGGGTGTGATTGCTGTGTGATTTAAATATTTCCAGAACCAACAATCAAATCTAAAACTGAACAATTTACCACCAAACTTTTCATAATTTATATTTTTATGTTAAATTGTTTGACAAATTTCTTGGAGGCAAGTTAATTTTTAACCTACTTCAAAACAAGAGTTTTTGTTTTCTTGTATGTTATGCGATAATGATGCCAATTAAGAATAAATTTTCGATAAAATTTTTAGATCACGCCGTAACCAAAATATAAGTAATGAAGTCGGTTTTTTTAGGCTTTGCTAGAGTTTGAATCATGAGATTCGTCAATTTCTACTTGTCTATCCTACTAATCTTATAAATCTGAAAGTTCGTGTATAAGTATGTTTGTTTCGTCTTTACGCTTTAATGGTTAAATGGATTTGGATAAAATTTGAAATGTACTTAGCTTATACCTTGGATTAACACTTGGCTACTTTTTTACTTTATAGCAGGTGAAGCCGTGGGGCAAGGCTAGTAAAATATGTATTATTTTAAATATTGACCATTGCCTTATCTTCAACACAATGTTTTTGTTATCGATTTCAAAAATGATTACATAGCATCTACTAGAAAAACATGTTTTTGTCAGGGCCTTTTTTTTAGCCTTGAGACTTGTTAGTAAATATTATTCAACTAAACCACAGATTATGTAAAAGTTGTTTTATAAACCAAGCCCCTTGATTGCACCAATGGCAAGGAGTAATTCAACCTATTTATAATAAGTTCGGTTATTTTGTTTCTGCCGCACACCCACCACTTTTCTTTTAGAGCAAGATGTATAAATAAACCTGCATCATGAGTGCTTCTTTGGGGCCCATGCTAAATTTTGGTTTTATAATATGGATTAATATATTACTTTTACCCAACTTCATGCCGTTAAAGAGGGTATTGTGTTTTTCAGCCTATGTATGTATTTTTGTATATATGTCTGTTACTTTGTGGCGCTCTAGAGACCAAATGTGTGAGCCGATTTTGATGATTATTATGTCAATTTTGTCTTAATCTTATGAAATAAATATATAATTTATTTCATAAGTATTATATATCAGTACATATTACTGATATATATGTATATAATCATTTAGGTATATTTATTTTATGAACATAAAACCTGTCATCCTATCATGGATATTCCTCAGATTAGAACCAAGTGTTTTGCCATAACTTTTAAAATGCGAACAGCAAAGGAATGAAATACAAAAAAATTACCCTGCCTTCGTTCTTGTTTCCTATCTCCTATCCACTTAGGCCTCTTCAAGACAAGAGTGAACAGGTACCTTCTAAGCAAGCTTGTCCCACCGTCGACCGCATCATAGCTTTCCATCAAATGCTAGCCTGGCCTATAATAGGCCATAAAAAAAAGTGTCGAGTACAATTCTCAAAAGGAACACAAGTTTTGAAAATTTGTGTTTCTGATTCTGGTTGTGATTGTGTGTGTAAGGCAAATTTTACTAGCTCCGACAACACAAGTCATCAAACTTTGTGGGACTGTGTGAGTGTGAAGGCGTTTAGATAAAAACCCGTGCAGTTGGGTTTCATGCCATCTATTTAATTACTTATTTAATTACTTATTTAATATTATAAATATCCAGATGACCGAGCTTAGCTCGCTTAGTATCGATTAAAAACAGTTTTTTACATTGGTCATGGCGTAATAGATGGCGCTGATAGTTTCTTATACCCGGTTTTTCAAATGCAGTTTGGGAACCGAGCATTTTTCGGACCTGGAACGTTGATAAATCGTTTCCTTGGCCGGAAAACCCCTAATCTGTAACTTTCATGAAAATCGTTGGAGCCGTTTCGGAGATCCAGATTACACACATATATATATACATATATATACAAGAATTGCTCGTTTAAAGATATAAGATATATGATTATTTATAATTTTGCAATGTTCTTAACTTACCAATTGTATGCAGGCCTTGTCCTCTATGCATACAAAGATCCTACCAGTTTAATGGTTATCTAGCTTATAAATCTGTAACTTGATATTATTATGCATGTGCTTGCCAGATGTCCTTTAGCTTAGGGTTGCCACTTTAAAATACATGTGATACTACACAAAACGCTGTCACACTCACAACTCCACACTTAAGTTGATGACATGAATTTGTTTTTATATCAATTTACTTATAAAATGTCCATTTATCACATACGCAATAAAGTTTTCTATTTCTATCTCTGTTTGACATCCTGTACTTGAATGACAAATACAACAATGTATAAACATTTGGAATACCTATGTATGTGTGGACTGAGTGACCATTTTCTGTTTTTTAAGATTTAACTTATATTTTAACTAAATGGTTTAGTAAAAGTTATGAGGCATTTGTAAAACGCATATAAGACTTTGTAAAGATTTTTATTAAAAGTTATCCTATAGACCTGACTGCAAAAAATGTGAACCTATTTTTTATGTAATCCCTTTTTATTTCCTTCATCTTGATACCCTTTTTTGTTTGTAAGATGTTGCTGTCTGATTGGTCCCATTTAAATTTGATCAAGATCTGATTAGTAGTTCTTGAAATATCGTCAATAATGCGTATTTAGTAAGTACATCTAATCTGATCAGAGTTCCAAAGATAAAGCGTTGAAGTCGGGTTTTTTTTAAGCTAACGATGTACGTACTAAGGTATTAAAATAATTCGGCGCCAATATAAAATTATTATTTTTAAAGCCATTTCACCGGACACACGTAAATTTAGAAATAACTGGCGTCTCGGAGCTTCTAATGAAACCTTGCCAATGAATTCTGTACTTTTCCTATTAATTTACTAAATCTGTGACGCGAGTCTACTGGTTGCCACATACTGGACTAATCTGGCTCGAACGGACGGATTGACGGGCGGGATGCAGCGGTGCCCGCGCCCGCGTCTCCGCACGCCGATCCGTTCAAGCAAATGCGGCCAGTATGTTTTTTTTTTTGGCTTCGCAGTCTTATGCATTTAGCCAGTGTCAAGTAATAATATATTTCAAGTGTGTATTTCGTATTAAAAGTCTTAGTCACAAGTAAAAGAGTCAAGGCCCAGTCATAGTCAAGTCATGCCCTAAAGTGGTAGTTTTACTAGAACTTCTATTGGAGTTTTGGAGCGAAGGCAAAAATCACGTTTTCCAACTTTGTATGATTTGCCTACACTTATGCACGTTTACTTGTATTAACGGTTAATAATCCACCATTATTACACATTAACACTCGAAGAATCACAGGTTTTGGAAATTATACAAAATCAACAACGACATTTTTTCACTTATGCGGCATAACTCCCGGCCAGTATGTAGCTGCTATATCAGCTCGCACCGGATTCGAACGGATTTGGTTTGAACGGACAATTTCCGTAATCTAAGTACTCACATAATCCTTACTAATATTATAAATGCGAAAGTAACTCTGTCTGTCTGTCTGTTACGATTTCACGCTAAAACTACTGAACCGATTTAAACGAAATTTGGTACACAGATAGTCTAGAGCCTGAGAAAGGACATAGGTTACTTTTTAACCCCGAATTCTGGCTGGGCCGGGACTTACGCGGGCAAAGCCGCGGGGCGCAGCTAGTAATATATAAACACGTAAACGTGGGTCAATTTTTTTTTCTGACTGTCTTGAATGAGCTCGGTATCGGTGAGAAGAGAGTGGTGACAAAAGATTTTCTTTATTAGACAAAATGGAGGCGCGAGGTTCGGGCGAACTAATGGTGCATATAAGTTTGGTGTCTAATATTCAAAGGTGACAACCCTAAGCCTGTGTGTCATTTTGCTAATACATATGATATTACATGCGTACGCCATACTCGCACATATAACAAGTATATATATATGTATGTATGTATTTATGTATAATTAGTGTTTATCATTGCGACCCCATTTTCGCGATTGTTCCAGTTGGACGACAATAATTATTATTTGTTTGTGTCCTAATAAATCTGTCTCCGTTAATAATTTCAATACATTTACGAGCGATCCGCCCCGGTTTCGCCCGTGTGCAATTTCCGGTTAATTTAAAAAATGCTACATACAACCCTTGCCCTGACGTGGTAAAGTACTAGGAAAACAAACAAACAAAACAAAAAACAAACGCATCCACACTCACAGCCCCACACTAAGTTCAAAGACTTGTATCGTGGGTGCCGGAAACACTCACATCACACATACATTACACCCAGAACCAGAAGCACAAATATCCCTTGGGAAGGAATTTGTGCTCCTGCCGGGAATCGAACCCAGGACCCACGGCGCAGAGGGCGGACACTTGTCCACTGCGCCAACTGGGTCGTCAACATAAACATGAACGAGGTAATAAATAAGTTATCAACCATAAACTTGAAAGAGTAATGTTTTCTTTTCTTTACGAGGCAATGCATCGCATGCTGGATATAGCTAGTTTTTTACCGGCTTCCCAAAAAAAGAGGAGGTACCTACTCAAATCGACTGTATTTTTTTTTATGTTTTACCACATAACTTCTCTCCACGTGAACCGATTTCGATTTTTTTTTAGTTTGAAATGTGTTGCTTTCCAATTGGTCCCATTTAAATTTGATCAAGATCGGACCAGTTGTTCTTGAAATATTGTCAATAATGCGTTTTATGTGCACTACACTGAGGATATTCTCGTTTTTAACTTCAAAAGTTACCTCATAACTTCTTTCGTTGTGAGCCGATTTTGATGATTAATTTTTTATTTGAAACCTGGTGCTTTCCATATGGTCCCATTTAAATTTGGTCAAATTCTGATCACTAGTTTTTGAGTTATTGTCAATAATGCTTGTTTAATACGGTGAATCTGATCAAGGTTCCGAAGATAAAGCGGTGAAGTCGGGTTTTTTAAGCTTTGCTTGCGTTTAATCCTACCAATATCATAAATCTGAAAGTTTGTGTGTAAGTGTGCAAGTGTGTAAGTATGTTTGTTCCCTCTTCACGCTTTAACGGCTGAACGGATTTGGATGAAATTTGGAATGTACATAGCTTATACCTAGGATTAACATATAGGCTACTTTTTAACTTGATAATAGCGGGTGAAGCCGCGGGGCACGGCTAGTTATTATATATGGAATGTGATAAATGCTGCCGGGAGTGCCTTCAAAGCCTTGAAAAGACCTTGCTATCATCGTTTGCTCGGGCGGAGCCCTACTATAGCTATCTAGCTTTCCTCCATTTCTCCGCACCCCACTTGCAGTTTATTTTTAGCACACAACGGTCGACGATGCTCGACATTGACCTAGGCATTTTGTGAGTGAGAGGTGGTAGAGCATTTTGTGAGTTGCTCGCCTGGCTTGCTACCAAAGTAGCTTACCACCATCAAGTTGAAAGTCTGCCGCCAAGCCAAATACGGTGTTCCGGCAGTTATCCTTGAGAGCCTGCGTATTCCAGGTCTAGTGTGTTTACCAGCTTCGATCACATCGTCACTTACCATCAGGTGAGATAGTGGTCAAACACTAGCCTGTCACAAATAAAAAAAAAAAAAAAAAGGCTAGGCGATGACTATGTTCTATTGAAAGTATTGATGTATGTTGTACGTGTGTATTGTTACTGTGTGAAGCCAATTTTATATTACATACATTCCTGGTAATACGGTGAAGGAATGGATATGTTTGGAACAGATACTTCTATCTTTCTATCCTACTAATATTATAAATCCGAAAGTTTGTTTGTAAGTGTGTAAGTATGTTTGTTCCCTCTTCACGCTTTAACGGCTGAACGGATTTGGATGAAATTTGGAATGTACATAGATATACCTACGTTTAACACATAGGCTCCATTTTAACTTGATAATAGCGGGCGAAGCCGCGAGCCACGGCTAGTTTATATATATAAAAATGAATTGAAGTTGTTTGTCTCAAAAAAACTCGAAAACGGCTCGACCGATTGGGCTGATTCTTTTTTCATTGTGTTCGTAATTGTCAGGGCAAGGTTGGTATTATAACATTTTTTTTTAATTCACCGGAATTTGCACCTGCGTGAAGCCGAGGGGATCGCTAGTTTACAATAATTTGTATAGGTAACATTAATATACTCACTACAACATCACTGAAATAGTTCTAGAAAAATACCGCCAAAAACAATGTAATTTTTAACAAACTTCAAATAAAGGAGGAGATTCTCAATTCGTCGGTATCTTTTTTTTTATACCTCATAACTCCGCCATTTATTAACTGATTTAAAAATTATTGTTTTGTTCGAAAGGGATGTCGTTCTAGTTGGTCCCATTATAATTGATCAAGATCTGATGAAGAGTATCGGAGATATTTGCGATTAAAGTTGGTTATCAGTTTTTTACTCGTATATATGTTACTAGCCGTGCCCCGCGGCTTCGCCTGCTATTATCAAGTTAAAAAGTAGCCTATGTGCTAATCCTAGGTATAATCTAAGTACATTCAAAATTTCATCCAAATCCGTTCAGTCGTTAAAGCGTGAAGAGGGAACAAACATACTTACACACTTACACACACACTTACACACAAACTTTCGGATTTATAATCTTAGTAGGATATCAAAATCGTTTATTCACTTTGGCCCCAAAGAGGTACTCGTGAAAGTTAATGACTCTACTGTTAGATTCGCATAGCTACAGCCATCTCGAGAAGAACCTGGCAAGAAACTCGGTGGCGCATTTTTTTAAACATTCTTAAATTACTAATACAATACAATACAAAAACTCTTTATTGACACCAAAAGATAAATACAACTTACAGAGAAACTTATGAAGATAGGTACAATGGGCGGTCTTATCACTAAGAGCGATCTCTTCCAGACAACCTTTACAGGAATTATATTAACCTAGGTATATCTATATTATGTAGTTGCCAGAAGGCGTATGCCTCCATACATCCTTGTCAATAATGTAATAAATAGGTGTCGAATGAAATTATTTTTATACACAAATATGCAGTTATGTAAAAAGAAACCGAGGTATAAACGGAAGTGGAATAATTCTGCAGCTCAGTTGTAATTGTACAAATATAGAAACTTCCTAGTGCACGACCTTCGCATCACTTATCGATAGTAGGGCTGTCCCTTGAGAGAAAAATTAATTGATTATTTTTTATAATAAATGTTATTTAAAGCTTTAAAATAATAATGAACAAGCAATACTTTTTTTTAAATCAAGCTTTTGCCAGTTGTAAATAAAAAAAGGACTAAAAAGTTATTATAACCAGACAACTGGTCAAGACGAATCAAACGAGCCCTAACTCTATGGTATATAACGAGGGTCCTGAAGCCATCTTTCGTCTCCATCACCAGACTCCATGGTATCATATCATTGTATTTTTACCAAAGGCACATAAATTTACATATTTACATTTTAAATACACCAAAAGAGTCCAATAGGACATCGGCAAAGCTTGTTCTAATAACTTAAACGTAAGCAAAGCTTAAAAAATGCGACTTCGCCGCTTATATTTTGGTTTTGGAATGATCGATTTCGATAAAATTTATATGGGACCTCTGAAGTATAATCTATCAAACAAAAAAATATTTTGAGAATCGGTACACAAATGGGGGAGAACGTCCTGAAAAAAAAACATACAGTCGAACATAGTACCTCCTTTATAAAAGTCGGTCAAAACATAGTTTAGGTAATATCTCGGGACTTAATGGCGCTAAAAAACTATTTTTATTTACCTCGACGTTTCCGCCAAGTTTTGTTTCAAAGATTAACAATTTACACAGAAGGAGATTTATTAGTTTTTAAGCCTAGAACGTACATAAGATGACTTCATAAAGTTTTGAAATGTTTAATTACAGTGATTGATACGGTGACGCAAATTAGTAAACTTCCATTGAATTCGCCGCCCCTAGTGCGACACTGCGATAAGAAGGTTGTTTGATTGAAGTTTCCGAGCAGAGTTTCTTGCTACATTTGGGGGCTGAGTCACCCACGTCCGTAGGAGGATACCCCTTAAGTCTGACTCCCTACACGTGGTCCCCGGGTGGTGCTAATCAGGTGACATTTGAGAGGTGGTAGAGCATTTTGTGAGTTGCTCGCCTGGCTTGCTACCAAAGTAGCTTACCACCATCAAGTTGAAAGTCTGCCGCCGAGCCAAATACGGTGTTCCGGCAGTTATCCTTGAGAGCCTGCGTATTCCAGGTCTAGTTTGTTTACCAGCTTCGATCACATCGTCACTTACCATCAGGTGAGATAGTGGTCAAACACTAGCCTGTCACAAATAATAAAAAAAATCCCTTGTCACACAATGTCACACTTCTTTGACCCCGTCCCCCTTAACGTGTGATGTTATCAATGGATGGCCCCTAATGCTCTGTGGTGACAACCCTAAGTTACGCCGTTGATTGGCTAGATTGGCCGTCGCTGCATGCACTGTGTTATATTCTGTTGTATCATGCTATGTAGGGCACGTTGTATCGTATATCCACGTTTAAATGGGAAGTGTGGGCATCCTCTTTATGTAAGATATATGGATATTAGAGTCACTCTTCCGTGAGTAGAATGATATGCCTTCTTGTGTTAATTGAATGGCCTGTTGCTTTATTGCGCGCGCTTTCGCCTTCGCCTAAGCCTTCAAGCTTTTTCGTTTTAAAATTTATAAATATAGCTCTGCCTAGCATGGCTAATGCTATATAAACAAAATCTATTGATTTAGGTGGACGTTATCATCACAACGTGTAGCTAACTGCAATGTAAAATGTAATTGTTGTGTAATTTAAAATGAAAAATAGAGAAACCCAAAAGATGATTTTCTATTCAATGATACCCTCTTGACACAGTTCGTAGCAAAATCTCACGACATCTCACCAAGGGGGGAGAGGGGGTCGAAAAATACCAAATTCACCTCACGTAATTAATGGTTGCCCCCAAACATACAAAGTAACTATAAAAAGGCAATGAATACAATCTACAAAAAGTTGTTACTAAAAGTTACCAAAGAAATAAAGAGCTGTAATTTTTTCGAAAGCTTTTTTATCGCTTTTCTTTCTATGTCTGCCTTTTATTGAGTAATTACTGACAAGGACAGCCTTTCAGACTAACATTGAGTACCTGATCGATGTTTAAAGACTGGAGGGTGCGTTGGGGCTATTTCGGTGTCTTACGTCATGGCCTTGTACAGTACTGCCTTGAATTCGCTCATTGGAAATTTACTCGTACCTACGTATTACGATACGTTTCGGAGATTGGCCAAGGAATTGCATGATCTAATTCACCCATCCCCTTTTACCATCGGACAACCAGACAATCAGCCACTCGACATCAGTTTATGGTTGATATTCCAAGGGTGCGTACGAAGCGTTTTGCTTTCACATTTACTATACGTACAGCTAAGAAATGGAATTCTTTGCCCTAGGCTATGTATCCCGATAAGTACAATCTAGGAGTCTTTAAATCTCGAGTGAACAGGTATCTTCTACAAGCATACTCTATCTTCGACCACATTGTCACTTTCCATCAGGTGAGATAGTGGTCAAATGCTTGCCTATCGAGAATATAAAAAAAAAGTAAGATGTTCTACTTTTCTTTACCCTTTTCTTTTGGTGCCGTATCGTACCCAAAGGAAGCAAAGGGTACAAATAACTCTGAATTTACGACCCAGTTAGCGCATTAGACAAGTCTCTGCTCTGCGTTGATCTGGGTTCGATTCCCGGCAGGAGCACAAATTTCCTTCAAAAGGAACAAAAAACTGAGTTCACTACGAGGTTTGAATGTTCGTTGGGATTACACACAGTCGTCTGAAAAAAAAATCTATTATAGAAACAGAATGAAGTTGATTCATTCCACTGACGGGAACGGCAAATTGGGTGATTTTTAGTAAAGTTTAAAATTTTTTCTATAGAGCCTAATTAATTCAATCGTGTATCGGTGAACATACCCAAATAAAATATTTTGGGAACATTTATTAATTTCTAGCCGTGCCCCGCGGCTTCGCTCGCTATTATCAAGTTAAAAATTAGTAATCTTAGGTATAATCTATGTATATACCAAATTTCATTCAAATCCGTTCAGCCGTTAAAGCGTGAAGAGAGAACAAACATACTTACACACTTGCACATTTACACACAAACATATGGATTTATAATATTAGTAGGATAGTAGGATTACACATAAAAAAATACTGTTAATCGACCGTTTACAAAGGTCTTGTTTTAAATATTCGTGAGGACGAATCGTCCAATTTGAAGCCCATTTCACCTTAAATTGGGTGATTATGTGTGTGATATTCGAATGCTGCACCCACAATACGAGTCTTTGAACGTAGTATTGGGATGTGTGTGTGAAAGCATTTAAAAAAAAGCTTGTTACCGTCACGCGTTCCTAAAAAAGGTTCTTGCTTAACAGACAGACGGACAACTAAGTAATTCTGTAAGGGTTTCTTTTTTCGTGGTACCGTAAAACCAGCCAAATGCGTGTCGGACTCGCGCCATTGTGTGGTAGAGAACATTGGACGATCTTCTCTAAAGATTGCTTCAACCAGAGAGTGAGTCAGTTTCTCAAATAACCACGCTAAATCTGGAACACGTATTTAGGTGTAAGGTGTTCCAGGTCATGTACACTTGAAGTGTTGGCCACAAAATTCTGTGACATAATCTTACTCATATTACAAATGAGAAAGTTTGTGTATGTGTGTATGAATTTTTGTTACCACGTATCTCTGTAACGAATCAACCGATTTCGATGAAACTTAGAATGTAGATAGTTTAGGTTCCGGAATAACACATAGGCTTTTTAATTTAATTAACGCGGGCGAAGCCGCGGGGTGTGGCTAGTCATAAATATATCTAGTACTAATTCAAAACACACAACACATACAATTATGGATGTGTTTACAAACAAACAAACAAACGCATTCACACTCACAGCCCCACACTAAGTTCAATGACTTGTAATCGTGGGTGCCGGAAACATTCACATCACACACACATAACACCCAGAACCAAAAGCATAAATATCCCTTGGGAAGGAATTTGTGCTCCTGCCAAGAATCGAACCCTTGACCCACGGCGCAGAGGGCGGAGACCTGTCCACAGCGCCAACTGGTCGTGGTTTGTATGTATAAATTTATTTATGCAAGTGTATGTATTATATTTATTATTGTACATGATATTATATATGTATTAGGATAACTATATATGTATATGTATTGTTTTACCACATATCCTTGCTTATCTATACTATTCATTTCCGCCCAAAAGTTTTCTGAAAGAGATCGCACTTAGCGATAAGACCGTATATTGAACCTATTTATTAGTAATTTATTTTTTGTGTTTTTTTATTAATGGTGTCAATAAAGTTGTATACTTACATAATATACTGGGTAATTTGTAAAATACTAGAAGTCATTGTGGTCATCATTGTTGAAATGATGTAGACATCAACGTCTTTTTTTAAACTCTTTCTCTTAACGTATCTACCTTCTCTCTGTCGTGGGTAACAACGCAACTGTCATACCAAGTCAATATATCCTGGTTCATCAACCCCGAAAACAAAATGCTTCTTTTTTTGAGTCAATAGTGTACTAACTGGATGTCAAAAGCTGATAAGAAATAGACTGTAACTGAATTACTGGAGTAGTTAATGCCGTAATGTTTGAAAGAATGCTGCCACTCGACTGAAAGTGACCAGTTTCAACGAAGAAATGATCGACAGTTGACTCGCCTTGCTGGGCTGCGTTCAATGCCACACCTTCTAGTTGTTTGGATATTTTTTATCCACGCTGGAAGGTTCCAAACGACATAGCACCATGGAATAATGAATAGTATAATATACATTTGACAGTCAATTTCATCCAACAATTTTCATCTTCAGCTTTCAGTTTGACTTTTTTTTGCTTCGCAATCTTGTGCATTTATACAGTGCCGTATATGATATATTTCAATCAATAATTTAGTCACAAGTCACTGTCAAAGTCAACTAAAAGAGTCAAGGTCCAGTCATAGTAGTCATGCCCTAGTAAAGTGGTAGAAACTTTACTAGAACTTCTATTGGAGTTTTGGAGCGAAAGCGAAAATCACGTTTTTCAACTTGGTATCGTTTGTCTACACTTATGCACGTTCACTAAGTATTAACGGTTAATAATCCACCATTATTACAAATTAACACTCGAAGAATCACAGGTTTTGGAAAATTATACAAAATCAACAACGCATTTTTCTCAATTTCGTGACAAAACAGTTTGACTTCACTTTTCGCGGGAATTCTCATAGAAATTTGACATCGACAGGCGTCGGAGCGTTCTGCAACCATCTCTCGAGGCGGTTGTTACTCGTGGTAACCTAGACTATGGAGGTGCTAAACTTGATAAATAATAGTCTTAAATTAATGTTTTGTTGTTTATTATATAGAAAGTGACATAGAGGAAGTAAATACATAGAGAACTATGCATAAAACTCACGATAGTAGGATGTTTTTGTTGTTTATTATATAGAAAGTGACATAGAGGAAGTAAATACATAGAGAACTATGCATAAAACTCACGATAGTAGGATGTTTTTGTTGTTTATTATATAGAAAGTGACATAGAGGAAGTAAATACATAGAGAACTATACATAAAACTCACGATAGTAGGATGTTTTTGTTGTTTATTATATAGAAAGTGACATAGAGGAAGTAAATACATAGAGAACTATACATAAAACTCACGATAGTAGGATGTTTTTGTTGTTTATTGTATAGAAAGTGACATAGAGGAAGTAAATACGTAGAAAAGTATACAGAAAACACACGATAGCAGGATGACAATTCGTCTTGTTTCCAACGAATCTAATCTATACTATACTATATACTATATATACTATATACTATATATACTATATTACTATATTACTATATTACTATAATAATATTATAAAGAGGTAAAGTTTGTTTGTTTGTTTGTTTGTTTGTTTGTTTGTATGTAAAAGGTAATCTCTGAAACTACTGATCCGATTCTGAAAATTCTTTCACCAATAGATAGCTACACTATCACTGAGTGTCATAGGCTATGTTTTGTCGGGATAGAAGTTAGTTATCAGTTCGAAATAATAATATTCGTAAGACAAGTCGGAGAAAAATTTGCTAACTCTCCGCTTTATCGGCGTACGCTGACTAAACGGTAAGACATAGTTGAATACAATGTATGGCAAAAATGTTGGCCTTCATGAGTTTTACAAAAAAGTCCGCGACAGCATATATCTAACATGTATGTATAGCTCAGAAAATATACTTTTCTTTGTTAAAAATCTGAAAAAAAAGCTGCCTCTGTTTAGTTGGCTTTTTGAGACATTCAGTATTAATCCTTATCAAAATAAACTATTTCATCGTCTTACGTAGTTCATGTAGATACATTTTGCTTTTTACTGCATATGATTTGGATAAATAGTCTATGAGAAATCGTGAAATTAATTTCACGGGAGCCCGCCCGTGAACGGGACGGGTCAGAAATGTACAGAAACGTACTACGAATTCCTGCACTAAAAAATAGCGGCTTCTATTTCGTTGGCTTTTTTTAAGTATTTAATATTAATTCTTATCAAAAAAACCTATTTCATCGGCTTACTTAGTTCAGGTAGATGCAATTTGCTTTTTACTGCACATAATTTGAACCCATAGTCTAGGAGAAATCGTTAAGTTTATTTGAGGGTGAAAACGGTGGATACGTCTATGTTTTGAACCGACTAACATAAGAAGGGGGATATAAATTCGACTGTTTTTTTTTGTTTAGTCTTATCATTGAAGTTTGAACTGCCCGCTAGCGTAGTTAGGTGGGCGTTTGCCTTTAAAGCACCGGGTTTGATGCCCGGTGGGAACACAGGTGTTTTCCCACGGGAATTTGTGTTTCTGGTTTTGAGTATGTTGTGAATGTTGTGTGAATCTTGGATGTTTACAGCCCTTTGATACAAGTCATTGAACTTATCGTGGGGTTGTGAATGTGAAAGCGTTTATGGGTATGTTTTTAATATTTACTACCCGGCCGACGCCCCGCCGGGCGGGTCGTTCCTGAACTTTGAATTGCTCGCTGGCGTAGATGGGTGCGCGTTCGCCTTCAAAGCAGCGGGTTCGATTACCGGTGATAATTTACCTAGAAAATTTATCTCCACGATAAATTTGTGTTCCTGGTTTTGAGTATGTTGTGAATACTTTGTGAATCTTGGATGTTTACGGCCCCCCGATACAAGTCATTGAACTTAGTGTTGGGCTGTGAATGTGGAAGTGTGTTTATTTGTATTATTATTTTTTAACCGGGCGACGCCGGGCGGGTCATCTTTTGAACTATCTACTCGCGTAAATGGGTGCGCGTTTGCCTTCAAAGCAGCGGGATCGATTCGCGGTGGTAACAGAAGTTTTCTCCCTACGGGAAATTTGTGTTCCTGGTTTTTAATATGTTGTGCATCTTGGATGTTTACGGCTACAAGTCACTGAACTTAGTGTGTGGCTGTGAATGTGGAAGTGTTTATGTGTAGATTTTTTAACCGGGCGACGCAGGGTGGGGAATCTTTGAACTTTGAACTACCCACTGGCGTAGATGAGTGCGCGTTCGTCTTTAAAGCAGCGGGTTCGAATCTCGGTGGGAACACAATAACAAAAGTTTTTTCCCCACGGGCAGTTTATGTTTCTGGTTCTGGGTATGACGTGAATGTTGTGTGTGTGGTGTTAATTGTTTACGGCCCCACGACACAACTTATAGTACTTTTACAGTGGGGTTGTGAGTGAGAAAGCGTTTATATGTAAGCTTTTGTTTACCCGGGCAACGCCGGGCGGGTCAGCTAGTAGATTATAAAATTGTACACGCCTTACGTTCTTTGTCTCCGGTGCATTGCGATCTCAAATCTCACATCCCATACGATATTAGGCCCTTCTCCTTTAGCTGAAACCGAAAACACCACCCCAAGCTAACTCGCAGTATAGCTCACCTTGTGTTCACCTTCAACTTTATAAGGGAAATCGGTCAACGGAAAATAACGCACAAGTACGTTCCTTGCCAAATCATAAGAAGACAGCGGGCTGTTTGTGTAGCGCGGGAAAACAAGTCTTGTCGTCTTGCTCTACTTTATCGTTACCTCTTTTATATTTATGTTTGCCTAGTACTTAACTAATATAGCTGCTACACACTGGAGCGGTTTGGTTCGAACGGATGGCGTCCGGGCTGTGAAGGCGGGTATCGCTATTTCAACCGACTTCAAAAAAGGAGGTTCTCATTTCGACTGTTCGTTTTTTTTTATTCGGAATAATAATTAAATATTTTACCACAATCTCATCTAGTACCTATTGTTTATAACTATTATATTTATAACTAGCCATGCCCCGCGGCTTCGCCCGCTATTATCAAGTAAAAAAGTAGCCTATGTGTTAATCTTAGGTATAAGCTATGAACATTCCAAATTTCTTACAATTCAGCAGTTAAAACGTGAAGCGGGAACAAACATACTTACACACACACTTACACACAAACTTTCGGATTTATAATATTAGTAGGATATATTTTTTACCGTAGCACGAGAGGCGACCGCGCCTGAATGCACGCCGTCCGTTCGAACCAAATTGTCCAGGGTGTAACAACTATAAAATTTGCTGGAAAATGTTGTGGTTCTTACCACCTATTTAATGCTTATGGTTGCCTGGTATAATTTCTATAAAAAACAGGAAATTGCTATGATTTATTTAATGATGATTGCGTGTAATTTGTGTTTTTATAACAGTGTAGGTTGGGTACTCGATTCTATTATTATAATATAACTAGACGTGCCCCGCGGCTTCGCCCGCTATTATCAAGTTAAAAAGTAGCCTATGTGTTAATCCTATGTATAATCTATGTATATTCCAAATTTCATCCAAATCCGTTCAGCCGTTAAAGCGTGAAGAGGGAACAAACATACTTACACACTTACAAACAAACTTTCGGATTTATAATATTAGTATGATGAACTGCCCGTTGCCTTGTTGTGTGGCGTTCGCCTTCTATGCAGGGGTATCGGGTTCGATTCCCGGCGGGAACACAAGTTTTCCCCGAAGGAAATTTGTGATTCTGGTTGTGATTGTGTGTGTGATGTGAATGTTTCCAGCACCCACGTCATAAGTCATCGAACTTAGTGTAGGGCTGTGAGTGTAAAAGCGTTTATGTTTTATGGCGGCGGGTTCAATCCTTTCATCAAGCGATAATTTTCCCTATCTTTTACTACTATGAGTCGAGATCTTTATTTCTCATTTTTCCGATGACCGGAAATATTTTTCTCGCATAAAATGAAATAACAATGATGCTCGTCGTGTCACCAGCATTATTGGCTGAGACAATAACTCGGAACGACAACTTATGAAAGACGCTCTTTCTCTCCAACAATTAAGACATCTGAAGGTCTCCACAGAACAAAGATCAGCATTGACATAATTGCTGAACACAAAGGCGTTCTACAGCTTTGTTCTTATTACCGACTTCCCAAAAAAGGGGGGGAGGGGGGGGTACTCAAGTCGACTGTATTTTTTAAAAAAAAATTTATGTCTGTTACCTCATTACTTCTCTCCACTTGAGCCGATTTCGAAATTTTTTTTAGTTTGAAACGTGTTGCGTTCTAATTGGTCCCATTTAAATTTGATCAAGATCTGATCAGTAGTTCTTGAAATATCGTCAATAATGTCTATTTTGTGGACTACTTTGATGATGTTCTCGTTTATCCGACTTCAAAAGTTACCTCATAACTTCTTTCGTTGTGAGCCGATTTTGATGTTTTTTTATATTTGAAAGCTGGTGCTTTTCACGTGGTCCCATTAAAATTTGATCAAGATCTGATCTCTAGTTTTTGAGTTATAGCCAATAATGCGTGTTTAATACATTAAATCTGATCAAGGTCCCGAAGATAAAGCGGTGAAGTCGGGTTTCTTAAGCTTCGCTTGCGTTTAATTATGTTTGTAAGAGATTTTTAGCATATTATAGAAACGGTACATTTAATCAGTTTGATCTCTGAGGTGAAGCGAGCAGCCCTAAATATAGTCGAATGGAGAAATATTCAACTGCCCTCTGCCCTGACATGGGGGCCTTAGAATCTAAACAATTAAGCGCAAGCAAAGCTTTAAAAAACTGACTTCAGCGCTTACATTTTGGATCGATTTCAATAACATTTATATGGAACCACCTCCGAAGTATAATATACCAAACAAAAAAAACATCAAATGATTCATAATTGGCGGAGATATCGCGTAACATACTTACACATTTGAAACAAAGCTCATCTTGCGGAATCTCACCAGAATGTAAAGTATGGGCTGGGTACAAAGACTGCTGGACGCCTGCCAGGTGTGCCGGGAAGTGTTAGTAAACAGAGCAGACAGACGTAACTGGTTGGAATCCACCAGCTTTGTTCTGGTTCCTAAGGATCTATCCTAAAAGGCGTTCTTAATACCCAATCAGTTTCCACTACCATTCTCTCTTAGATGATCTCTTAGGCCTTGGACTCAACCACAGCGGGTAGCGGGGCGGCAGCGGTAGCGACTAAGGATATTGTTGCAGAATAAATAATATACTGTATAGCCGTTCAGCATTTTCGTCGAGGCCACGGCCTTATTGGTGTCCCCTATTCCACTAGCTAAAACCAATATTCTTTTGGACCCTACATTTTAGATTGGTACTTCATATAGTAGCTAAGAGTGTAGCAAACAATAGAGCCACTGCATCGGATTTTTGAATTTTTTGTACATTGACTTGATATTATAATTATTATTGTTGGCAGACTTCCCAACCCAAATAAATCCGACAAGTGCAAGTCTGATTCTAGCACCGAGGGTTCCGTGCAAACTTGTATGTGGATCGTATAATGTTTGTTCACCACGAGAATCAAGTCTCGAAGCTTTTTGACCGTAAAATAATTTCTTACAGCAACTTGCCAAATTTTTTTATGCGTTACGGGTGCTGTGAGGCCTCTCTTGTTGCCAAATTTCATGATTTTAGGAGAAGCACCCTGTAGATTTTTTAAAATTCTCAATAGGCAAACATGTGTAGGTTTTGATTTCTTTGCGAGTGTCAATATTGGCTATATTTGCCGCAGCATATCTTCATTTTATTGGGACAGGAAGCTTGATTTTTTATAGTATTAGGAGGCCGTAGACCTTAGTATTTGATATTCATTTCAATTTGATACCTTCACGCGTTTCAAAAATGGGCCAAAAATGTTTAGTTGTTCTTTCTATTTTATTTTGTAATTGTTGTAATTAGTTATCGTTTCGATTGGATTTTTTTAGTTCATACATTTGGTATTGTTTGTCCTGAAGTTCGTGAAGTCATGACTATGGGTTACGACTGAAAATCAGTGGCTAAGGCTTAACCTTAGTCGTATGCTGACCTATATTCATGACACTCACAACCTCCCACTTCTCTTTCTTTTTCTTGTTTTATGTTTGATTATTTATAATATTGATGTACTTATATTTTAGTGTATTTTATTCATTTAGCTGTTTTCTGTAGTGTAATGTGTGAGCCATTAATAAATGTATTTTCTTTCTTTCTGAGACAACGACGACCGAGGAGTTCCTATAATAAGGGTCCCTTATTCTTTTTGAGGTACCCTAAAAACTAATTCACGTTTCTATTCTCTCAAGACATGTTATACACATTAGTCTTGTTCACGCGTCTTCACTCAATACCAGCTTAGAGGTATCTTTTCTTTAATATAATACAGATGTCGACTCAGCATCAGCTGGGTACGAATGCTGGCCAGCTGCCAGATACCACCGGGAAGTGTTTGTAAACAGAAATGATTGGATTTTGCGAGTATATGGAAATGATGACTGTTGCCTTGTTTTACTTTGTTGCTGTGGCAATTAACAAAATTTTATTGACCGTTCGAGCGCGAAGCGTCTCCGTTTCAGCTTGGACAAAATTGCTTTCGCATGTCCGGATTTCTAGGTCGCATTCCTCAACCGATTCTCGTGAAATATTGTGTGCAGGTTCTATAACAAAAAAAAACAAAATGGCGGAGATAAGGGGGGTTGTTAGGCGAATTAGTTTTGGTTGTGATTGTGTATGTGATGTGAATGTTTCCAGCATCCACGACACAAGTCATCGAACAGTGCTGGGGTGATAACATTTATGTTTAGGTCCGCGGTCTATTTTGTAGGTCGATGATTGGTATGGATAGATACTGGTATGTTTGACAACCCTATTGTTTACAATGAACACTATAAATAATGTTTCAATGTATCGTAAAGTTCTTTATTATTGGACATTACCAGTCATGGTCATTCCATGCAGATTGTTATGGCTTTATTATAGAGGAGCCAGAACATTCGTCATATTATTATCTTATGAACTATGAAATAAAACTTGCGGTTGTGAGGTGAAGACCGCGCTTGTTGTTATTATAATGTTGTTTTTAGGGTTCCGTACCTCAAAAGGAAAAAACGGATCACTTATAGGATTACTTTGTTGTCCGTCTGTCTGTCTGTCTGTCAAGACCCTTTTTGTCAGGAACGCTTGGAGGTATCAAGCTAAAATTCATATCAAATACTCTACTGTCCTGTGTATATATGTTCACTGGAGCTTGGAGCTGTGAAAAAATCAAACTACTAAGCCAACGCAATCAAAAGATACAGCCGTTTATGCTTCAAATTTTCGACACTCGAATCAAAACATACAGGGTACTTCCTGTGAACTCAGAATATTGAAATTTGGTACGAAGCAACGTCTTATAGCACAGATAAAGGAAAAAATGCGAAAAGCATAAATTTTTAGTTACATCATATAATAATTTCATTTAGCAATGAAAATTACCATTACTTTTACTTTACCTACAGGTTTGTACGGAACCCTCGGAGCGCGAGTCCGACTCGCGCTTGGCCGGTTTGTTTTTTACGTATCTCAACTATTTTGAACGATTTCCAAAAACTGAATCGACACAAAATATAAAATAATTATCGAACCTACTCACACAACTTCACAAGAATCGGTTGAGAAATGAGTAAACCGTAGATGAGAACATCCGGACATCGGGACATATACGAAAGCATTTTTGCGCAAGCTGAAACGGAGACGCATGTGATAGGTACGCGCTCTGTAAAATTGCATAACTTCCATATGTTTACTACTCGCGCCCTATGTACTACGGCATACTCTCCACAATCACCTGTGATGACAATCGTACTCGCACCGAAGCGCAGCCCTGTCTTCATAAGTAATACAAAGTTCAAATAGGTTCCTACCAACAAATATAAGATACGAATCAACAGCTAGTTTTAATCCAGTACACAATAATAACAATGACTCATAATACCTACCTACAAGTATAATGTATACAGGATGTGGTAATTAATGGATAACCCTGTACGTATGTAGTAGTTTTCATTCGAAAGCACACTATTTTTTTTTCTTTTAATTTTGGCTTCGCAATCTTGTGCATTTAGCCAGTGTCAAGTTATTATTTATTTCAAGTATAACATTTCATATTAAAAGTCCTAGTCACAAGTCACAGTCAAGTAAAAGAGTCAAGGATCAGTCATAATAAAGTCATGTTCTAAAGTAATAGATACTTTACTAGAACTACTATTGGAGTTTTTGACTTGCCTACACTTATGCACGTTTACTAAGTATTAACGGTTAATAATCTACCAATATTACACATTAACACTCGAAGAATCACAGGTTTGAGAAAATTATACAAAATCAACAACGCCATTTTTTCACTTTCGCGGCAATACTCCTAAAACACACTTATCCAAGACTACTATCCAAAAAATAGATTGAGAAATTCCTTCATTTGCAATTTTAACACCGAAAAGATCGGGAAAGTGTGTAAGTGACGACTATCTCGAAAACTATAAGTTTACGAGGCACTATTTTTATTTTCTGGACCACCATGATGTCTTTATCTGTATATTGAACTGCCCGTTGGAAAAGTTGTGTGAGCGAGCGTTCGCCTTCTAAGCAGGGGTATCGGGTTCGATTCCCGGCGGGAACACAAGGTGTCTCACCAAGGAAAATTTGTGTTTCTGGTTCTGGTTGTGATTGACTCGACACTAGTCATTGAACTTAGTGTGGGGCTATGAGTGTGAAATATTTTTTGTTTATGTTTATATCTATACAGCTATTCATTCATTACGCCATCGCCACAACCTGTATATGGTTCTCTAGAATTATTAAAACAGTCACATGATACTATCTGGCCTCCGTTCGAGCCGGCGCGGCCATGTTGTTTTTGTTGTTAATGGTAAACAAGTTTATCAAGTATTCTGTACGCGTGTTTTGCGATAAGATGGCACTTACATTTATTTTAAACGGAAGTGCAAAAACTATGTGTTGTTTATTCACGTTTTTCCGACTTCACAAAAACGGAGGAGGTACTCAATTCGACTTTTTTTGTGTGTTACCTCATAACTTCTTTCCACGTGAACCGATTTCGATGTTTTTTTTTCCGACTTCCCAAAAAAGGAGGAGGTATTCAAGTCGACTGTATTTTTTTTATTAGTGTTACCTCATAACTTCTCTCCTCGTGAGCCGATTTCGAAAATTTGCTTGATTTAAAGATGTTGCTTTCTAATTGGTCCTATTTAAATTTGATCAAGATCTGATCAGTAGTTCTTGAACTATCGTCAATAATGCCTATTTTGTGGACTACTTTGACGATGTTCTCGTTGACCGACTTCAAAAGTTACCTCATAACTTCTTTCGTTGTGAGCCGATTTTGATGATTATTTTTTTATTTGAAATCTGGTGATTTTCATGTGGTCCTATTTAAATTTGATCAAGATCTGATCAGTAGTTTTTGAGTTATCGTCAATTATGCGTGTTTAATACATTTAATCTGATCAAGGTTCCGAAGATAAAACGGTATATCGGTTTTTTAAGCTTTGCTTGCGTTAAAATTATTTGTATAAAGAGTTCAAAATCTAAATCGTTTATTCACATGGGCCCCAAAGAGGCACTCATAAAAGTTAATGATTCTACTGCCAGATTCGCAAAATTACAGTTAAACATGAACATATCAGAATGATGACGCATCTCTGGTAAGCATTATAATGATACTAGCCGTGTCCCGCGGCCTCGCTCGTATTGTTTCAAAGTACATATTTGATTTTTATGATTGCACATTATTATGAATGGAATTTTTTACTCTTTGTGATTGTTCATAATTGTACTTTAGTCATGCAAAGGGTTATTTGGAATTATTTCTTTAAATAATAATAATAATAATGTCAGATAACATTACAAAAGAGAAATAAAACAATGGCACTCAAACATTTTGTAAACCGCTTGCAGAAGGAAAGTGCCCAGAATACTGGCTACGTTTCCAGGTTGAATAGCGATGCTAATTTATTGTCCTAATTAAGAGCCAGCATTCTGGTCACTTGTCGCTTCAATCAAACTTTTATTAATTAATGCAAGTAATTATTTCTTTATATATCTGCCTTTTGGGGTGAAAATATAATTACACACATTTAATCACGCCTCTTTCCCATGCATTGTGGGTTAGGCAGAGACCAAATCTGCCTGCGCTTGATGCAATCCTGACACACATTTATTTCTCCTACATTCATGAATCTTTTCATACATGCTCGTTTACTCACAGCCCCATACTAAGTTCAATGACTTGAGTCGTGGGGCCGTTAATACCCAATATTTACATCACATCTAAAACCAGATACGCAAACTTCCCGTGGGGAGAAGATTTGTGCATCCTCCGGTAATCGAACCAGCTGCTTTGAAGGCACTCAATTACACCAGCAAACAATTCCAAGTTCAAAGATGACCCTACCAGCCAGCAGCGTCGCCTGGATATAAAACACAAAAAATATACACAAAAACGCTTTCACATTCAAAGCCCCACACATAGTTCGATGACTTGTGTTGTGGGTGCTGGGAACATTCATATCACACACACAATCACACCACAACCAGAAACACAAGATCTTTTGGAGAAAATCTTGTGTTCGTAACGGGAATCGAACCCGATACCAGTCGCATAGAATGCGATCGCGCACCCAACTGAGCATAGTCTTCACTAGAAATACGAGTCCACAAGAGAGTGGTTAATTTCTTGTTGATGCATATAACACACTAGCTGCGCCCTGCGGTTTTACCTGCGTAATTCCCGAACCCGCGGTAATTCCGGGATAAAAAGTATCCTATTTGTTAATCCAGCCTACATACCAAATTTCATCAAAATTGGTCCAACTGTTTGAGCGTGAAGACAAGTAAAAAAAAAATTCACACAGAAACACAAACAATATTAGTGTGATATTTGATATCTATACACGTTTTACATATTAAGGTGATAAAGCCAGCATAACCTTTTGATAAATTACTTTGTACAATATGCATTAGTCGTTATTATTATTGGATAACCTATTGTAATGATACCAGGGTTGTCTCTTTATTATTTTTAGGGTTCCTTACGTCAAAAGGAAAAAAAAAACTTTTTTTTTTATTTATCATGTAAATAACCATACATTATATGAATTCATAATTTTTTTTTATCATAGGAACTATCCGTTTTCCGTCTGTCTGTCTCTTTCCCAATTTCAATGGGACCACATGAAAAGCACCAGTTTTCAAATAAAAATATAATCATCAAAATCGGCTCACAACGAAAGAAGTTATTATGAGTCATCTTTTGAAGTCGGTTAAAAACGAGAACATCATCAATGTAGTCCAAAGAATAATATTGACGATATTTCAAGAACTACGGATCATATCTTGATCAAATTTAAATGGGACCAATTGAAAAGCAACATCTTACAAAAAAAAAATCGAAGTCGGTTCACGTGGATATAACTTATGAGGTAACACAAAAAAAAACAATTCAATCAACTTGAGTACCTCCTCCTTTTTTGTGAAGTCGGTAAAAAATAGTATGTCCGAGGAAGACGCTGTCACCTCACTATACAGTTTTTCCTAGTGTGAGGGGAGTCAGTGATTCAACCAATGTACATTATTTTATTGCTTACTAGCCGTGCCCCGCGGCTTCGCCCGCTTTATCAAGTTAAAAAGTAGCCTATGTGTTAATCCTAGGTATAATCTATGTACATTCCAAATTCCATCCAAATCCGTTCAGCCGTTAAAGCGTGAAGAGGGAACAAACATACTTACACACAAACTTTCGGATTAATAATATTAGTTGGATTTCACTTAACTCTAAAAATTTATTGTTTACTAGCCGTGCCCCGCGGCTTCGCCCGCTATTATCAAGTTAAAAAGTAGCCTATGTGTTAATCCTAGGTATAATCTATGTACATTCCAAATTTCATCCAAATCCGTTCAGCCATTAAAGCGTGAAGAGGGAACAAACATACTTACACACTTACACAAACTTTCGGATTTATAATATTAGTAGGATTAGTAGGATTTATACTAATTTTATGAATTAAGCAACCCTAATCGACGCGGCAACTTGTTTGCGTTTCTAGTTCTGCTACACGCGCCATATCATTGTTTCGTCTGGGATCAAAGGTCGTTCCTTTATTTACTTCTGTATGCTTATAAATGTGCAATGAGAACAACGATCAGTTAAACTATTTAGGATTGGCTGATGGCCAATGTTGCTATTGTGTCTAATTCGTGTGAAAAACGTACCCGATGACAAGTGTAATAGTTAATTCCCCCATGTCCGTTTTAATTATTAAACATAAGAAAACATTGATGAAAAAATGCATACGTTAGTTTAGGCCGATCGTGCCTCTCTATCACTTGTCCCGCGCTCTCGCTTGCACGGTCGGCTCATCCGGAACGTGACACTTTTTCGTGCGTGCAGCCGGCGTTCATCGATTTATAAGACGTTATCACGTCAAAAAACATATTAAAATTGGATAAGTGTGTCTCCGCAAGGAGATCTGTTCGTAAATATTATCTTTGGTTCGTAACAAATGCGTCCTGTGTGCGATCTTTAGCCTAAAGACTATTTAATATCTAGATAAATAGATAGATAGAATTTATTGCTAAATATTTAAAACAATCACAATTATGGTACAAAAACAAAAAAAATACACGCAAGAAATATTTGGCAATTGGAATATGTTCAGCGCTAAGACTGCACAAACTAAGGGTTTGTGCAGGGCTGGTTTTCAGCATATCCCATCGATCTCGGGGGTTACTCGAAAAAGAAGATATGCTCTGTATAAAAATCTATACTCTATGACGTGACTGACCCAGGTAACCCCAGGTAACTCAAGTATATAGGATTACTTTAGTCACGCGCCGAGGCTCAATCCTAATATCCTATCCTTGCATCGCAAATACGGCTTATACCTACATTACTTTATCACTATAGATCGTAATAATCGTCAATATATTGAAGAGTTCATTGATAGTACTCGAGTACTTAGCGATTAATAGTAGATTCATATCGATGTTGATATTAGGGACGTATCATATGAAAAGTGTGCATGTAGTTGATCCCATAATTATTTAATTTTTACAGTTTGTTATCGCAACTAATAAAAGGAACAGGAATTAAAAAAAGTGATCGAAGATCCACAATTTGTATGAATGGCTAGAAAAATTACAAAACATGCAAGCAGTGAACAAACCGCATAAACATTGAAATGGTCAATCAACATCAAAACGTTTATTCATATGGGCCCCAAAGAGGCACTCATGGAAGTTAATGACTCTAGTGCCAGAATCGCAAATTACAGCCATCTCGAGAAAACCCTGGCAAGAAACTCGTCGGCGCATTTTTTCATTCAATTATTTTTTAATTTTAGTAACGGCAATGTAGATGCTTTATATTAAAATATGATGTTTTTTAAATTGTGTTATTTGCGACGCTGTATTTACGGTTGTTTATTTATAAAGAAATATAATCTTAGGCAGTTTACATATTC
Source organism: Lomographa bimaculata (assembly GCA_948107665.1). Taxonomy (NCBI): domain Eukaryota; kingdom Metazoa; phylum Arthropoda; class Insecta; order Lepidoptera; family Geometridae; genus Lomographa; species Lomographa bimaculata. The sequence goes on along the minus strand of OX403612.1, from coordinate 8,670,071 downwards.
CACATTTTTACAGACTTCCCAAAAAAGGAGGAGGTTGGTACTCAAGTCGAAAGTATTTTTTTTTAATGTTTGTTACGTCTACTTCGTTCCACGTAAAACGTTTTTTTTTTTGTATATTTTACTTCCGATTGGTCCCATTTAAATTTGATCAAGATCTAATTACTCGTTTTTGAGTTATTGTCAATAATAATTTAATACGTTAAATCTGATCAAGGTTCCGAAGATAAAGCGGTGAAGTCGGTTTTTTTAAGCTTTGCTTGCGTTTAATTATTTTATCTTAATTGCACCCGTGCGAAGCCGGGTCGCGTCGCTAGCAATATAAGTAAATACGCTTTATCGGCTATCAGTGCATTACTGGCCGTGAGGGTACTTATCCGTGATGAATTATTATTATTATACCCAACATCGATTATACGATAACTGGCGTAAAAACTCGCCATTATAAAATTCGATACGTAGCAGAGGCGTTCCACAATCTATGATACTGATGTAAATAACACGTGGTAAACTTAAAGGTTCCTTAAAATCAACCTTTTACCAGGTGTAAACAAAAAAGAACTAAAAGTATATATTTTTTTATAACCCGATGCTTGCCACATTTGAACACAAACTTACCTGATGGAAAGTGATGATGCGGCCGAAGATGTAGCATGCTTGACTAGAAGGTACCTATTAACTCTTGACTTGAAGACTTCCAGATTATACCGTTTGGGGAACAAAGACGAGGGCAATGAGTTCCACTCCTTCGCAGTAATGATGATAAATGTAGAAGTTAAACGTTTCGAGCTAACTGGTGGTATCTCAACCATATATGGATGACGTTTGACAGTTTGTCTTGTTGTTTGATGGTAAAACGGGCATGGGGGAATTAACTCGTGTAATTCCTGCGCACATTCACCAAAATGTAAACGATAGAATACCGATAGGCTTGCGACCTTACGTCGGTGACCGAGACTGCAATTTGGACTCGACTAGCTAATGAGTCTTTTTGCTCGCCGGTCGATGGACTCAAGAGCTTCAAGCTGGTACTTAGCGGATCCATCCCACAGGTGGCCGCAGTACTGCTACTGCTGGTACTACCCGGTGTGAAGTACTGCCTAACCTTTGCGAGGATACCGTTTCTTCAGGCTTCGATGTAGGATATCAAAACGAATCAAACGAGCCCAAACTCGATGGGTTTATCTTGCTTAGTTTAGAAGTTCCTATGGCCATCTTCCGTCTCCATCAGACCACATGGTACCATATCATTGTATTGTCACCGAAGATGCATAAGCACACCAATTTGAGTCCAATAGAAAAAAACTTTGATTTTTGTCGAAAATGTACGTACATAGTTCTAGTAAGATCTACGTACACTTTTGTAAGGAATCGGTGTACTAGCCCGACACGCACTTGTCCTATATTTATTAAACTAGGCATGCGAAACAGCTGCTTTCACCATAAAGCTTGCCTCGGATCACGTGGGGTCGCGATTTTTTATCTTACAAAACATGGACTTGGCCTCGAAACCGGTCCTCGTTTCATACGTAATCAGTTGCGAGATTGTTTGTTTGATTTCTCTGTCGGTCGGTGATCTTATCCGTGTTTATCTATTCGATGGGTATCACAGCATATCACTAATGTTATTAATTCGAAAGTTTGTATGTGAATAGTTATGTTTGAAACGAGGAAGGTAGGCTCTTTCGGCTCGACAGATTTGGATGAAATTGGCGAGGCCTGCACAACGGTTTCTGGCAACTACATAATATAGGTAGAATACAATACAATCCTATAACTCTTTATTGACACCAATAAAAAAAGAAGTACAGAAAAGAAATTACTAATAAATAGGTACAATGGGCAGTCTTATCGCTAAGAGCGATCTCTTACAGACAACCTTATTGTTCCAGGTATACCTAGGTTAACATAATTCCTGTAGGTATTCTATAGTCATTTATTAATGTTTGACAAAAAAAATATAAAAAAATCCGATTTTCTTGCCAGTTTCTTTGCGAATCTAGCAGTAGCGTCATTAACTTTCATGTGTGCCTGAGTGCGTTTTGGGCTCCATGAGAATAAATAATTTTGATTTTGGTATTTACTATAGTATAGAATTGTTGTGGATATTCCAAACACTGAAATAGGATACAGGCTACCTATTCTGGCTATGATTTACGTTTCTTAAATGAGAAGGGGCACAGATACTCGTAAATCAGAAAGTATATATATTTCTCTCTCTGTGTTAAACTGCCCGTTGGCTTAGTTGGGTCCGCCTGCCAAACATCGGGTGTTGGGCTCGATTCCCGATGGGAACCCAATTTTTCTCCTTAAGAGAAATGTGTTTTTTTTTGTTCTTGGTGTGATTGTGAGTGCGATGTGGCATCCACGACACAAGTCATCGAACTAAGTTTGGGCTGTGGATGTGAATAGTATGAATCCCCGGAACGATCTTGATAAAATTTTGTATATTGTGTCATGGAAAAGAAAGTTGGATACATTTGGTTTTATCAACATGATATCCCTTTTTCGTGGGAGGGAAAATGCGTGTGGGCTCGAACCCACTAAAAACCCCTACCGTGAGCAGTTCTTTGCCAGGTGTGGTAAGATAGGGTCGCGTTAGCAGTCGCTATCATGTCCCGCCATGATATCCCACTGCTGGGCCAATGTCTTCACCAGTTCCATCCATTGAGTTCTTGGATTATGTCCAGGTCAGGTTGTTAAGCCAGATATCAAATCATCACGCCACCTTTTTCGAGGTCGCCAAATTAATTAATCACAATTAATTGAGGGAGATAAGATTTGCTTCGATAATTTTGCTTAAGGACAGTGTACACGCGAGACGAGGTTTTTGTCAGATTCAGAGTAAAGGCTTCTCAAAAGGACGTTCGACGACTTCTGTAAAGTTCTAGAAAAAAGAACAGCCAAAAAAAGTAAATTTGTCTCTATTTTGCACTTACAGCGTATAATAATAATTTGTTATACGGGAAATAAAAAAAAACACATTCGCACTCACAGCCCCACACTAAGTTCAAAGACTGGTATCGTGGGTGCCGGAAACATTCACATCACACCAAATTACACCCAGAACCAGAAGCACAAATATCCCTTGGGAAGGAATTTGTGCTTCTGCCGGGAATCGAACCCAGAACCCACGGCGCAGCAGGCGTACACCTGTCCAGTGCGCCAACTGGGTCGTCGTTAAATAATTATGATTGTGACTAAAAGTTTACTTTCATTTTATAACTGAACTAGCTGTGCCCCGCGGCTTCGCCTGCTATTATCAAGTTAAAAAGTAGCCTATGTGTTAATCCTAGGTATAATCTATGTAAATTTCAAATTTCATCCAAATCCGTTCAGCCGTTAAAGCGTTAAGCCCTCTTCACGCATAAATTTATGATTCTACTGCTAGATACGCAAAATTACAGCCGTCGTCAATGTTATCAGCATTAACTTAACAACAGGCATTGGCCTGACGACAGGTACAATGATATGTCCTTTATTCGTAATCAGTTGTAATATTATTATCTAGTAGGTACATTACACAAGTTATTATCAATCTAGATAACAAGGACCCCCCTGCGTTTCATGTGACTGCGTGACATAATGATAGAATATCCGGATGACCTAGCTTTGCTCGGTTTATTGTTTTTGGTAGAATGTGTTTGAATTAGTAGCCTCAGAAAGCTCCATCTAGTGTCGTAAACAGTTTTTTACATCGGTCATGGCGTAATAGATGGCGCTGATAGTTTCTTAAACCCGGTTTTTTCAAATGCAGTTTGGGAACCGAGCATTTCTCGGACCTGGAACGTTGACAAATCGATTCCTTGGGCCGAAGGAAGAAATTAACTTCGGTGATCGGACGAGAACGTGGTATGGCTTACAACTATAGCAAAAAGTGTCGTTACAACTTTTGGTCTTAATTTTTTCCGTCTAGCCCCGTTTCGCAACGCGCGATAAGGAACTTTCGTTCCAATAATCGAATTGAGAACCTCTTCCTTTTTTTGAAGTCGGTTAAAAATATAATTGTTTGCAACTTAACCAGTTCTAAGTACTTAGGTGTATTGTTATTTTAATTATCATCTCGTGTCAATTAACGATTATGGCTAGTCATTATGCCCTATCATTGGAGTAGCTGTACGTCAACAAATACACTAGCCCATTCAACAAGTGGTGCATCCATTAACACCTTGACCTTTTCACGCGTAAACAGAACGTATATGTTACATCTATGTATATCTAATATCTTTAAACGAGCAATTCTTGTATATATATATATGTGTAATCGGGATCTCGGAAACGGCTCCAACGATTTTCATGAAAGTTACAGATTAGGGGTTTTTCGGCCCAAGGAATCGATTTATCAACGTTCAGGTCCGAGAAATGCTCGGTTCCCAAACTGCATTTGAAAAAACGGTTTTAAGAAACTATCAGCGCCATCTATTACACCATGACCGATGTAAAAAACTGTTTCTACTCGACACTAGATGGAGCTTTCTGAGGCTACAAATTCAAACACATCTTCTAGGACGGTGACAGTTGGAACTAGCGCCACCATCTTGTAATGTGTCACTTTTTGACAAATTGGCAAGGATTTTGTAGGCAGCTAAGGTTTGTTAATATCTCGATGTAAATCGGTCAGTACTTTTACGGCTGAATATAGGGCTACCAGGAGGGAATCTGAGGATTCAAGACAAGATTCCTTACTTTTCAACCGACTTCAAAAAAGGACATTCTCAATTCGACTGTATGTTTTTTTTTGTATGTATGTTACGCGATGTCTTCGCCAAATATGAATCGATTTTAATGATTTTTTTTTGCTTGGAAGAGTATACTTCAGAGGTGGTCCCATATAAGCCAATACCAAAATATAAGCGGTGAAGTCGGTTTTTTAAAGATTTGCTTACGTTTAAATTATCAATAAATAATGTGAATGTTTCCGGCACCCACGATACAAGTCTTTGAACTTAGTGTGGGGCTGTGAGTGTGAATGCGTTTGTTTGTTTGTTTTTTAATAAAGGTGAAGACGATTTACGGTTTTTAATAAAGTTGTAATTACAGAGACAACAATGCACATAATATTTGATGATAGACTACATATAAACTTTTTATCAAATAATTAAACGCAAGCAAAGCTTAAAAAACCGACTTCACCGCTTTATCTTCGGAACCTTGATCAGATTTAATGTATTAAACACGCATTATTGACTATAACTCAAAAACAAGAGATCAGATCTTGATCAAATTTCAATGGGACCACAAGAAAAGTACCAGCTTTCAAATAAAAAAAGAATCATCAAAATCGGCTCACAACGAAAGAGGTTATGAGGTAACCTTTGAAGTCGGTTAAACGAGAACATCGTCAAAGTAGGCGTACACAATAGGCATTATTGACGATATTTCAAAAACTACTAGTCAGATCTTGATCAAATTTAAATGGGACCAATTAGAAAACAAAATCTTTCAAACTAAAAAAAAATTTTTGAATTCGGTTCACATGGAAAGAAGTTATGTGGTAAAACAGTTGAATTTAGTAGTCTTAAAATCCGGCTTCAAGTAAGTCGGCAGAAAAGCATTTTACCTCTTTCACGTTTCTTTGTTTATTTTTATATTATTTGGGTATAACAATAAATTTTAAAGTAATATTTATTTATGGACATAATAAATGTGTCACCGACAACATTTATCACAGTTTACTACATAGTATCATACGTATTACTTAATGTTATAAATCCGAAAGATTGTCTGTAAAAATGTTTGTTCCCTCTTCACGCTGTAACGGCTGAACGGCTTTGGATGAAATTTGGAATGTGCATAGCACGAGATGATATAGTCGTTTAGGAGGAATTTAGTTACATACACGTATAAAAACCGCATTCACACGCACAGCTCCACACTAAATTAACAAAAATACACCCAGAACCAGAAGCTCAAATATCCCTTGGGAAGGAATTTGTGCTCCTGCCGGGAATCGAACTCAGGACGTACGGCGCAGAGGGCGGTGGCCTGTCCACTGCGCCAACTGGGTCGTCAAATAATTATATTATTATGTATATAGAAGAATTATATGTATAAAGATTATAATAGCTTTCACACTGCTTGCCCTGCGGCTTCGCTCAATTGCACGTTGTGACGACTTTACCATAAATAAGATAAATTCAAATAACTGATAATTGTTATCGGTTATTGATATCAAAATCCGTAGCTTATGAAACACTCCATGTACATCCCTATTGATATAGCGAAGCAAGATCTCTATAGACTTGGGTGTTTCAGCACTTTGTCCGTCCGTCCGTCCGTCTGTTAGAGGCATTTATCGTCTTAACCATATAAGCGAAATAATTTAAATTCTCAGAGAATATAATATAAATGGTTATGGTTCAAAGCCAAAATGTAAATTAAAACAATATAAATGAAAATATTAAAGGAATGTCGTTTGCAACCCTATTTCATCAGCTACCTTTTTACATGATTCTACACCACATAGTCTTTGGACCTAGACGTCTGACAGTCGTGGCGATTGCAAAGGTCCAGGTAAAGCACCACTGATGTAACCGTAGGGTTGTCAAAGAGAAATTGAACAATATAATTTAAAAATTTTGTTTGAAAAAAAAAATGATCTCTGATTTTGACTTTCGTTTTCTGGCAGACGATTACTGGCACAATACACATACACACCAACAAGTATTACTACACCTTACAGGTTGTACAGGAGTGCGTCTTTATGTAGTAGATCATATTTATAAGGTAGTCAACACGTAATAGCTCAGTGTGCTGTCACTGAAGAAATTAGAGACACTGGAATGCTAGAGCAACATTCCACAAAACATAAAGACTCACCTAAAGACTCACAGAATTCAAATACAAATACAACAACTTCACCACTGGAACAGTTATGCCAGCACCCAAAAACCACACTCCGTTATTTTAAGAAGCTGGGGTGGATGGGGTAGTTCCTGGCAGGGGGAAATGCACAATACACCCCAAGCGGGACGTCAGTGCAGGCCTTAACGCCCCCATATTGAATAAGAATAAGGTAGTCAACAGGTAGTTACAGGAAAACATTTTAACTTATTATATAAATATACTGTCCCTAAAGCCTTGCAGAACTACACATGATAGATAGGTGTTATGTAGGCTTGTTTGACCACCTCTAAAGCTGATAATCGTTATCAGCGAAGTGCCTGCCTTTCAAGTTTCAACAACCACTCTGCTATCGGTTTGTCAATTTAAAAACAATTGACGTACATCGACCTCCTATCTGTGCGATAGACTTCAAGGCGATGCTGATAAGTGACATTGACGGTGTAAATTTTTACAAGGTGTTATTTAATTTGTTAAGCTGGGACTTGATTTTTGGAACGAAAGTTCCTTACGCGCGTTGCGAAAGGGGGCTAGACGGAAAAATTAAGACCAAAAGTTGTAACGACACTTTTTGCTATAGTTGTAAGCCATACCACGTTCTCGTCCGATCACCGAAGTTAAGCAACGTCGGGCGCGGTCAGTACTTGGATGGGTGACCGCCTGGGAACACCGCGTGATGTTGGTTTTTGCATGTTTATTTTAATCTTGGAACGAAAGTTCCTTATCGCGCGTTGCGAAAGGGGGTTGACGAAAATTTAACTTCGTTCCATCCGGGTGTCCCTCGACACCTCTCAAGTTTTTTATTATATATATTTGGAACGTTGTAGCTAGTGTTGCCAGGTCCAGTTTATCAAAATATTTAAACATTTGAAATTGAGACTTCTTAAATGTTTTCGATGTTTACCTCTATATTTGGAACGTTGAACGACGAAGCTAGTGTTGCCAGGTCCAGTTTATCAAAATTATCAAACATTTAAAACTGAGACTTCTTAAATTTTTTCGATGTTTACCAATATATTTGAAACGTTGTAGCTAGTGTTGCCAGGTCCAGTATATCAACATTTTCAAACATTTGAAATTGAGACTTCTTAATTTTTTTTCGATGTTTACTTCTATATTTAGAACGTTGTAGCTAGTGTTGCCAACTTGCCAGGTCCAGTTTATTAAAATCCGGGGCAGTAGGTTAATAAAATCGGGATCTGGGTTTTATAAAAAAACTGGTTTTTGTACATAGGTACATCTTTATTGTTTTTGTGTATATACACATTTTATGTATATCCATGTCCAGATAAAATACAATCACAAAAGTAACATTTTAATTGGTGGCTACTTACAACTTATTTTTTATTATTATTATCTTCGTACGTATAACTATTGCGCGTAGTTTAAATTGAAGGTTCAATAAAATCGGGACTATTGGCGTCCCGATCAAGAGTTAATCGAGACGTGTCCCCAGACCTCTGAAAATCCGGACATCCCGCGTAAATCGGGACATTTGGCAACGCTAGTTGTAGCTTAATAGCCCATATAAGTGGGACAGTTTATCAGGCTTGGACAAGTTATGACGCGTTTGTTTACCAAAAGTCTAATTTTTACCATATATATTTGATTTAACCTTTCACCTCTTTTATTATTTAGGATGCTATTTCTCTAACTTAAAAAAAGGAGGATGTGTTCAATTCGTCGGGATCTTTTTTTTATGTATGTTACCTAAGAACTCCGTGATATATTAACCGATTTGGAAAATTTGCTGCATCTTCGACCGCATCATCAATTTCTATCAGGCGACATAGCGTCCAAATGCTTACCTGTCTACGTTCTTGTTGGTCTTAATTTGATCAAGACCAGCCCTCTGATTCAGAACCATATGGTTCTGTATTTACCATATGTTTCTGAACTATAATATGATGACTAAGTTACCGTACGATTCGGTTATCGTACGATAAAATGTATTTTTAAAGAGAAAGTTAATATAGTATTTAATAATATATTTATAAATATATATTATCATTATGTATATTATTTACACGTATTCCTATATTTATACGTTTATTTTATTTCTATTTTTCAAATTTTTTACTGCACCGCCCCACCCTTTTCTCTGCACCTCCAGAATGACTGGCAGAAAATGCTATTCTAGCATTAAGTCCTCTTGTACTGTTGTTTTGTGCAAAAGTATTAAATAAATAAACAAGGTGTTTTGCATTTGTCAAGTAGGCAATCGAACTTTGGAGTGCGATCTTGTTTCGATATCGGCTATCAGCTTATCACTTTTGAAGGTAAAAATAAAGATAATTTTAATGCAATAATGATCATATCAAACTAACATACAGATAGCTAAAGTCAAATAAATCCGAAAGAAACTGTGTTTGTCACAGGCTTTTATTTAGTTCCACCTGTCCCGTTGTCTGTCGGTCTGTAATCAAATCTTGCAAGCTAAATTAGACCCACTTCCCGATATCCGATTAGACTCAAATTCGGTGTACTTATGTATCTTCGGTGACAATACAATGATATGGTACTTGGTTAATATAATCATTTATTTTTACCTACTTTAAGAAAGGAGAAGATTCTCAATTTGGTATGTATTTCTTTATGTTTGTTACCTTAGAACTCCGTCATAAATAAACTGATTTGAAAAAATATTTTTTCGTTTGGCAAGCGTGAATTGGCGTGAAGGAGTAACAAACATACATAAAACTTTGTTTAAATGTGTAAGTGTGTATGTATGTTTGTTCCCTCTTCACACTTTAACGGCTAAAGGGATTTGGATGAAATTTGGAATGTACATATATCTATATATATATATATATATATAAATCAATGCCACTTTTCGTTGTTATTTTATAACTCAAGAAAGGGCTCACCTATCCAAACCAAATGTTTAGGCTTTGTTCGGACTATTTAGTAGATGGTTTATGTGAAGTTTGCACAAAATCGTTCGAGCGGTTCTTCATTTATCACACCCGGGCGAAGCCGGGGCGGATCGCTAGTAGCTTATACGTAGGATTAACACATAGGCTACTTTTTAACTTGATAATAGCGGGCAAAGCCGTGGGCGCGGCTATTATGTATATAAATCAGATATTGTATTAGAGAAGTTTATATCGTCGGTGTAAATATTTGTGATACTCCTATTATAGGTTTTATTTAGTCACACGTCAGATTGTTTACCTGCTATAAATATTATAGAACGTGGTGTGAATCTGTTTATAAATATTGTCTGATGATGTAATTCAAATAGTCTGCTCTACGTAGATCTTTATCATCTCTGATAACCTAGCGTTAGACCACTATCTCACCTAATGGTATGTGATTATGTGGTCAACTCAACCCAAGGTCCCCAGGGTCTCCAGGCTCTACCCTTTCTATGGTGGCAATAAAATAACTTCCGCAGTCATCAAGGCTAGCGCTTTCTGGCGACTTTTTAAAATACCATCATTTGTAAGTGGGCTCTGTACGTCAAGATCAAAAACATTTTGTAGTTATGCAGTATTGGAGTGTACCAATAGGGCTGGCATAGTCGCAAAGTGACTCAAAGCCCTTACAAAATATAGATTTAAAAAAAAAATTGTAAGTAGTGATTCTCGACAACTAAGCAGAAATAAATAAAAATATGTTTTTTCAACAAACAAGACGCTTTCAACGACACCTCATTTGTAAAAAAAAAGCATACAGTCGAATTGAGAACCTCCTTTTTTCAAGTCGATTGAAAATATGATAAGTAATTTAGAAGTTGTAAGGTAACAAACGAACATACATACTAACACACGTACCGGTCAAAAACATAATCTGGGTTATGTTTTTGACAGGTACGTGTATATTTTTTTTTTCTTTCGCCGTAGTCGGGTAAAAACTACTGATAATTCTGGGGAAATTTCGGTCTCATATTATAACTACGTAGCTGGCTGATGACGTCACAGTTCTAGGTATCTTCATAATAAACAATACGTTGACTTTCTGTGTCCGATAACGAACAAGTTTTTGCACGTTTTTTTATATGTTGTTATTGTAAAAAGTTCGAATTTAAGAGGCCGGCGACTTGTGTGAAACAAGTCTATTGCAAAACTCCGTCGATATATATCTGTCTCTGTTTAACTGGCAAACTGTGCCCATGCTTGATGCGATAGCACTACCGACCGAACAAATTATGATAGGTGCCGTAATACCAAACATTATGAATGAAAATGTAATGTTTAGCCATTGTTTTTTACATTACCTTGAAATGATAATCTATGTTCCTGTTGTAATGGCAAAAGAAATGTGTTAGTTTTTAATACACAACGAAGAAGCTAAAGATGCGATTTACGTCGTAATAATGTGTGAACATCAATTGATTTATATTTCGTTTTAGGTTTTTTTTTAATAAAAACTATCCAGGAACCTAGATTAATATGTTTTTAATCTGAATAACAGAACAGTATGGTGGTAATATGCTTGAATTATAAATAATTTCGGTATTACGATTGTATGGGCAAATCAACCACCGGAGGCCCCTGAATACTTAGTCATTTGAACTGGGTCTGGTGGTGGGTCAGACCTGGCAGATCATTGTTAGTCATAATAATGTCATCATGCTACTAATATTATAAATCCGAAAGTTTGTGTGTAAGTATGGTTGTTTCTTATTCACACTTTAACGGCTGCTCGGATTTTGATGAAATATGGAATGTACATAGCTTATACCTAGGATTAACACATAGACTAACTTGATAATAGCGGGCGAAGCCGCGGGGAACGTCTAGTATTATATATTAATATTTTGGTATATTTGTAGTATGTTATGCTATTTATATATTATATCTTAAGTAATAGTTAATATTCCTTGTACTTACACGTATTTTCCTGAATCTTCTCGGATGACTGGTAGAAAATGCTGTATTAGCTAGCATTAAGTCCTCCGTGTACAGCAATATTGTGCAAAATCATACTAATATTATAAATCCGAAAGTTTGTGTGTAAGTGTGTTAGTATTTTTATTCCCTCTTCCTTCACGCTGTAACGGCTGAACGGATTTGAATGAAATATGGAATGTACATAGCTTATACCTAGATTAACACATAGGCTACTTTTTATTTTAATAAACACGAACGGAGCCGCGGGGCACGGCTAGTAATAAATAAATATTGAACACTTTTCTGTGGCATCATAGCTCCCAACGGCTGAACCATTTTTGATTTAGCATTATGTTTGATAGATGACTTGATCAAGAGCGTTCTTCAAGCGGTGCAGGCGTTTTCCAAATAGAACATTTTCAAAATTTTAGTTTTGTCACTTGAAATTTAATTCAACGCCTAAAATTTTACGCTACATATTACAGTTTATATTGTACTAGCTGCGCCACACGGCTTTGCCCGCGTAAGTCCCGGACCAGCCAGAATTCGGGGTTAAAAAGTAGCCTATGTCCTTTCTCAGGCTCTTTTAGCGTGAAAGCGTAACAGACAGACAGACAGAGTTACTTTCGCATTTATAATATTAAGTAAGGATTATAATTTATTATTTTCTATAATTATTTGCATTCAATATTTATGTCTGTATAATAATAATATATATATATCTAATATATAAAATTCTCGTGTCACAGTTTTCGTTGCCATACTCCTCCGAAACGGCTTGAACGATTTTGATGAAATTTTTTGTGCTTATCCGGTATCTATGAGAATCGGCCAACATCAATTTTCATCATCATCATCATCACTTTTCATCATTATCAACGCGGGTGAAACCGCGGGGCGCAGCTAGTATATATATATATATATATTAGTGTATATTATTGTTTTATTTATGTATTAGTATCTAGAGTAGATGTGAATAATGTATGCGATGTACTATTTTTATTGTACATCACCGTCTATTCATTCTTCTGTTACTGTCCATTCAAAGGTTGTCTGGACGAGATCGCTTTAAGCGACAAGACCGCCCATTGTACTACCACGATGATTGTAATTTTTTATTTGTCTTTGTATATATTTTTGGTATAAAATAAAGTGTTTTATATTATATTGTATTAAAATTCCAAATCGTTTTTTCACATGGGACCAAGAGGCACTCATGAAAGTTAATGAATCTACGTCTTCTCTCTTTTCAGATACACCACAACATTTACAGTCTTACTTATAAACACGTCTTAATTTTTAATCAATTGCTTAGCTACAGTTTAACAAAAATTTCACTCATAAACGCGATTTAGCGTTAAATAATGCTTAAATAGTTGTCAAAATTAAACACCGCCATTGCCTTGTTTAAAACTTACTAAGAGGCAAGATGGCGGGTCTTATATCTTTAAATAATAAATGTGTCAAAACTTTTTACGTAAGGCGCAAAATTGTTTACTTCGACAACCGTTGAATGTCACCTGTCTTTGATTTTCATTTCAATAGATTAATAAAACCATATTTTGACAGCTGTATTCGTATAATTTCACTTTTAGTCGACTATTTTGGTTATAATCTGTGGCGATCGTGTAAATTTCGATTATTTTCGATTCTCTGTGTGTTTCTCAGCTAAGCAGCGACTAACTAATGTTTATGAGCGAAGAAAAGTTAATCATTGATTATGGGCTTAAGAGCTGCTTAACTAAGAGGTGGCTAAGCATTGCTTAGCGACATTTTTATAAGTAAGACTGTTATATTTTATATTGTCACATTGTTATCATTATTATCGATTATTGACGTAACAAGGCGATATCGACGAATTATTACCAATTGTTATTTTATTTATATTGCAATAAATTTAATATTACTTAAAAGACTTACCATCACGTGGATGTGCTCTATTACAAAATAAAAAATCTAAATCGTTTATTCACATGGGCCCCAAAGAGGCACTCATGAAAGTTAATGATTCTACTGCCAGATTCGCAAAATTACAGCCATTTCGAGAAGAACCTGGCAAGAAACTCGGCGGCGCATATTTTTTTCATACATAAAAACATAAACGCTTACACACTCACAGCCCCACACTAAGTTCGATGACTTGTGTCGTGGGTGCCGGAAACACTCACATCACACAGTCACAACCAGAACCAGAAACACAAATTTTCCATGGGGTGAAAACTTGTGTTCTCGGGAATCGAACCCGGTACCCCTGCTTAGAAGGCGAACGCCACCCAACTAAGCCAATGTGCAGTTCCACAATACAATGTGTGAAAGGTCATTTTCGTCATACACACACATTATTAGATTTATAAGTAAAAGTATATTTGTCATACTATAATGGTTCCAAAATTATTGTAATTTATTAATTATTATACACACTTTTTCTACCGACTTCACAAAAAGGAGGAGGTACACAAGTCGACTGTATGTTTTTTTTATACTTCACAACGCAAACGAGTGTAATATGTTTATCAGCCTATGTGTTAATCACATGTTATGTGTCAGTTTGAATTTCTTCACCTTGGACACTCACTCTCATTGAGGTCATCCGAATCTTTAGAATTAAGAATGCCAAGCCACAGTTCTACATTTTATGACAAATCTTTTACTGTACAAGCTATTCGCCTCTGGAACAGTTTACCGGTCTCTATACGTCGCTCTCAATCACTCCACACTTTTAAAGAACAAATAAAAAAATTGTATCACTCTCAATTAAGTTAAAGCTATGAATGTCCCTTATTAGTCATATATATATATATGTATAATAATATATATTAGTTTGTGTATGTTTATAATATATTATTATTATTTGTGTAGGTTTTTGTATCTATATTATGTATCTAATATTAATAAGTATGTGTAAGTACATTTATTAATTTAAATACGTGTTGAGGTACACCACCGTCCCTGTTTGTAATATTTTTATCATCTCCCTTTGGTTGTCTGGAAGAAATCGCTTTGAGCGATAAGACCGCCCTTTGTGCTCCTAAGTTATATTTAAGATTTCTTTGTAAGTGTTATTTTTTGGTGTGCAAATAAAGAATTTATCTATCTATCTATCTATGTGTTTATGTTTCTTTGTTCCTTTGTAACGCTCTAGAGACCAAACGCGTGGGCAAGTTTTTATGATACTTTCGTTTATCGATTTGTCTCTATTGTGAGAGTGACACTGAAGACATGATAGTTAATTAATATTAAGACCGCCAGCCGCCATATTGCGGAAAATAAAAGTTAACTCTCAATCTACGTGGGTCTGGGGTTGGATTCCCTGCAGGAGCAGCAATTTCTTTCCAAAGTACTTTGTGCTTCTTGGTTCTGATTATGTGTGTATGTGATATGTAATTGTTTCCGACACCCACGATACAAGTCTTTGATACTATGGTGGGGGCTGTGAGTGTAAAAAAAAAAAAAAAAAAAACAACTTTGGTTTTTTTTAAAGCGTTACCGACAATTGTGTGGTTTATGGAGTTTTTTTAACTAAATTATCGCCCAATTATCACATACATCCTAAAAGTAAAGCATATCGTCAAAACAAGAAGTATGCACACATGTTTGATTAAAAGGTTATCGTACCTGAAAGTACTATAACATATACATACTAATAAGTATTAGGTTCTAAAATTATACTTAACTGAGCTAAGGGTTTGTTTACACTGCATACTTCTAAGAAAATCAATATTAAGTTTCAAATTCCTTATTGGACTTTTATAAACTTTTAAATTCATCATGTATTAAACTAGTCGGCTAGTTGAGTCCGAATTGCAGAGTCTCAGTCACCCAGTCATATTAGTAGGATTATATAAGAACTTTATCACAGCTTATTTCGCTTAGCCCGGGTGTGATAAATGAAGAACCGCTCGACCGATTTTGTGCAAACTTCACATAAACCATCTACTAAATAGTCCGAACAAAGCTTAAACATTTGGTTTGGATAGGTGAGCCCGTTATTGAGTTATAAAATAACAACGAAAAGTGGCATTGATTTTTATATGGACTATAACGTGTTATAAACAAAACAACAGCCGATCTAACTCGAGAAAAAAAATCGATGTGTTTTTCTCCATACAAAAAATAAATGAATATTTATTTTCTTGCTAACTTTTGATCCTACAAAGATTTGTAATAGAATAAAAGTTGTTAGAAAGATAGTCAGCTAATAAAAAAAAATCAGATCGAATTTCGTACTTTTGTTCCTATGTCCACCTTTTTCCGGAAGTGTACACAGTTATACACTGTCTACGCGTACTCGATTGATGAAGAAGCACCAACTGTTACGGAAAAATTATCCCAACAATGCGAGAGTCCAACCGTGAGTTTGACGACTCAGTTGGCGCAGTGGACAGGTGTCCGCCCTCTGCGCCGTGGGTACTGGGTTCGATTCCCGGCAGGAGCACAAATTCCTTCCCAAGGGATATTTGTGCTTCTGGTTCTGGGTGTAATGTGTGTGTGTGATGTGAATGTTTCCGGCACCCACGATACAAGTCTTTGAACTTAGTGTGGGGCTGTGAGTGTGAATGCGTTTGTTTGTTTTGTTTGTTGTTGTGAGTGTATAGTAAATCCAATTTTTTTTTCAAGTGTTTAGTACCCATATTTACAGTGGATATAGCAGTTAGTACATCATCAAATACGAAAATATTTGCTATGTACTATTAATATCTTGTTTTTTAACTGTCCCCGCGTGTACGGGGCATTAACGCAAATGCAATACCCGAATGTTTGCGTCACATATGTTTTTCAACTGATATTTACACACGTGAAATTTTTTTTCATGTTAATAACAACTGAAACATTTGCATACCTACTGTAGGAAGTAGTTTCCTAGAAAAACCTGTCGCCAATCACTAAATTATGTTCCGGCAGCTGTCTTTGAAAAAACATAAAGTTCTTAAATAGATCTACTATTACAATAAGACGATTGCGCTAGCGAGAAAATTACTTCTCCGTAGATCCACACTGTCACAAATGGATCTTCTGAGATTGATCCTACTTAGGCCTATGCTGTTAAGGGTTGTTCCAAAGTACTCCATTCTTTTGTTCTCAAAAGATAAAATTCCCATACATTAATTCTCAAACTACTACAGAGAATTAAATATTACAAAAAAATATTGCATTTAAGTTCATCCTACTCCGTAGGTAGTTGAAATTATTCTCAAAGTACTCCAGTGATTATTCACTGACAATTCTCAAACTGCTCCATTGAAAACATTAAAATGTTATTTCAACGTTAACCACCCTCGACCACGACACCATCGCTTGAGAACGGGCGCCTATTGACTAGCATAATTTTCCAGTTCCTATTTTAATTTGGCCGTAAATGTTTCGCATAACAAGTTTTGGCATATTCATGATTTGGCATAATAATGTTAGGGCATACCGTTTATTTTTGCATAACTATTTGTTGGCCTAATATTTTAAGGCATCATATTTGTATAATATTTATTTGCATAATTGTTGGCTAAGTCATATATAGGTGCGACGACGAGCGAAACGAGGAGGAGCGTTAGGTTACTGGTGACCACAAAAACGCGCGAGCCGAGCGAGCGCAGCGAGCGTGCCGCGGCAGCGGCTAGCGAATCACCAGGATTTAGTTATGCACATTAGTTTTAGGCCACTTTATCATTATGCTCAATATTGTTATGCGGAAAATGTGTATGCCTAAAACGGCTTATCATTATGTGGCGTATTGATGCATGGGCTAAAAGTTGTTATGCCACTTCAAATTATGACTTCAGATTTTATGCGAGCCAATATGGACCCCTTGAAAACAGGTACGATAATGGTCTAACAGTCTCTGTCACCGATGTAAGGTAGCATACAAAACGTAAACAAATGCCGGAATCATAATCACGCACACAATCACAACCACAAACCAGAATCACAAACGCCCCTTGGAAACGAAAATTGTGCTAATACCGGGAATCGACCCTGTACCTACAGGTAATATGTATTCGTATTTTGAAAACCAGAATAGACCTCGTATTCTGTAAGTCAAAATACGATTATTCGAATTAGTGCGACGTACGACAGTCGATCTGTTAAAAGTTCAGTTGATTCGATGGTACATAAGAAAAGAAAATCGTTTGATTTCGACGTCGACGTAAAGATGATGCCCGGAATAGCCCCCTGGACTCAAGGTCGTCGACTGAACGCGGGCGTATCAGATATATTGGAGTAGGAACGCTAGTTCACGTTGTACCCTTGAGTGTACTAGCGATACTTTTTTGTATCGCTAGTACCCTTGAAATGTTAACTATATTTGTCCCAGGTTTTGCTTTCGCTAGTACCCTTACTTTGTAACCTTGAGGGTACAATTTGCTGATTCAGCCAGGAGCCGAAACCGCACGACCGAGTCGAATAAGTTCACTAAAACGGAACCCAACGCTAACAGCTGTTTTCATTGTAAATTGAATGATAACGAGGAGCATAAAAGCTACAATACAATCTACTATTGAATAGTATTTACAAATGTTTACGGAGAATTGTAACAATAAACGAAAATAAATAAAAACTTTCTTCGAAACTTTGTAATACATTTATTTTGTAATGACATTTCGCCATTTATAATATTGCCTTTGTTAGTTATTTGTATAGTCATCGTGGTTAGTACACTGTAGTCTGTAGTTATATACCGCCATTGGTAAATAGTCCACAATACTGCAGGGGGTGGTTTGGAATCGACAACTGAGCAGATTAAAAAAAAAAAAAATTTCACTTTTAAATCGATTGACGTTCTGGCAGTTCAGTAGTAACTGTCAAGTAAACTATGGCCCTACGTAGACAGCTGCTACAACAATAGCTTCCAGAGTAGATGCTACGTGCTACGGGGTCATTGAACTAACATGTGATGAGAGGTCACACTGAAAGGCGGTTCAGGAATTACGAGAACCAATGTTCCACGTGAAGCAATCCCAATCAATCTAATTCCAAATACTTTTCTACCTACCTTTATCAGTTATGTAATTTAATTTCTTATTACAATCTGCCAAAATAAACGCTTTCACACTCACAGCCCCTGACTAAATTCGATAATTTGTGTCGTGGTTGCAAGTACAAGACAGTGTACTTATATTGAAAGCTTTGTTTCTTTTACGTTATGTTTACAACTCAATTTAGATTAGAACTGCCCACTGGCTTAGTTCGGTGCGCGTTCGCTTCCTAAGAAGCGGGTATCGGGTTCGATTCCCAGTGGAACAAGGGAACACAAGTTTCAAGTTTTCTCCACAAGTTTGAACCAGAAACATATTTCTCTCAAGGGAAATATGTTTCTGGTTCTCGGTGCGATTGTGTGTTTAAGTGTTTCCGGCAACCCCGATACAAGTATTTGAACTTAGTGTGGGGCTTTGAGTGAATGCGTTTGCGTTTGCCTTTTGTGAGAACTTACTTTTTGAAGTAAAGGTTTTTTAAAATCAAGTGAGATAGTGGTCAAACGCTTGTCAATAATTAATTAAAAAAAAATACAAAAATACAACGAAACCAGGAACAATCTCACGTAACATATTCGTAAATCAGTCATACTTTCGACGGCTCCCAAACAAAATCTATAAAAAACGTAATGATGAAGCTGTTGTCGTCGCGTCGCCGAAAATACTCTCGGACTTTGGCCAGCTGTTACCTACAATCGTCTAGCACCTCTAGCACGTTTACATTCAAGGGCAAAGTTGTTTATAAACTGAACGGGGCAAAGTGCGGAGTGAATGGACTGATCGAGACGCGAATAGAACGTAGGCGCTTTCTCTGTCGCGCAACAAGAGTTTTTTATATGCTGTATAGGCAAGCAATAGACCACTGTCTCACCTGATGGAAAGTGAAGATGCAGCCGAAGATGTAACATGCTTACCTTGAAGATACCCATTTACTATAGACTTAACACTCAGATTGTAACGTTCGGGAAACAAAGACGCAGGCAATGAGTTCCACTCCTCCGCTGTATGGATGATATAAGAAAAAACCGAATCGCTTCGAGCAAACTGGAGGTATGTCAACGATGAATGGATGACGTTTGACAGTTGTCTTGTTTTTAGATGGTAAAGCGGGCATGGGAGAATTAACTCATGCATTAATTCATGCGCACACTCCAAAATGTAAACGATAGAATACCGACAGGCTAACGACCTTACGTCTGTGAGTTATCTTATAGCTACGTTGTATTGTACTTACATACGAGCATAAACATTCCAGAAATGATCCAACCGATGAACGATGGTGAATACCGCATCAAAATCTGTTGCGTGGTTTAGGTGGAGTTAACGGATAAACGGACAGACAATCGCGGAAAGCGACTTTGTTTTATACTATGTAGAGATTCTGCTTGAATCTAAACCATTCTTGAATCCACCTGAACATACATAAAAAAAACATCCAAATAGGCGGTTTAGAAGGAAGTCCAGTCACATAGACACGTAGAGTAGAATCATTTTAAATGTGCACGCCCTTCCACCAAATTTGTCAAACGGTCGAGTGCCAGATGTACGTTTTTTTTTGTGGAGGGGAGTGCACATTCAGACTGGATCTACTCTACAGAAGAATTTTATATACATCCTGGGACAAAAAAGTGGACTGTAGTAATTCTTGGCGGTGTGTATGTGTGTTGTGCCAGGAATCATGTGCCAGAAAACGAAACTCGAGAGTCAGAGAGAATTTTATCCATACAAAAAAAAAAAAAAAATTTTACTAATATTTATGACAACCCTACGATTACATCTGTGGCGCGTGACAGTGACCTTTGTTATGGCACCCATCATCAAGTCTTTCTTCTGTGCCTGTCTAGGCGTCAGGGATAAGCCCTCAGTGCTAGACACTTTTGCCTCAGCTGGGCGCCGTGAACTACTACCGGGGAATCTTGGCGGGACCTCCTTGCCTGTCTTGGCTTGGGCTCCCAACTGAGTCTTCCATTCCTATCTTCGGTTATCAGTCCTTGCCGTCTCTTGCTCCCTCGTCTTCGTCGTCACCCTTGGGGACGACGTCGCGTGGAAGTGCACGCTATGTCGTTACGTCCGGCGGTCGGGCGTGCAACTGTCAGACATCTAGGACCAAAGACTATGTTATATAGAACAGTAGCTGATGGAATAGGGTTGCAAATGACATAATTTTTTAGAAACTAATTCATCAAAATTCATGCTGTTGCTGCGAATTCAGAAGTTCCTGTTAGACTCCATATTTATAGCTAGATGTATGGCTTGAGTACTATTAAAACTTTCTGTTAAACATCGTATAATGGACGTGCCTTAGTCTTAATAGTGAAATCGATAAAGATGACGTGCGTAATTGTGTATTATTCTTATGCTACCAATTAGAAAATGCTTTATCTTTTTAATTGGTTTTAGTGAAATTTATTTTGTAAACGCTATTTAATTTCAATTTAATTACATATAATTAACATGCACGTTGATTATATAGGTTTACTTTTTTGTTTTGAAACGTGGTGTAATAAGAGGCAGAAACGCTTTCACACTCACAGCCCCACACTAAGTTCGATCAAGACGTAACGTCTGAACGGATTATGATGAAATTTGGAATGTACATAGCCTAAACCTAGGATTAACACATAGACTACTTTTAACTTGATAAACGCGGGCGAAGCTGCGGGAAACGGTTAATCCTTATCCTTACTAATATTATAAATGCGAAAGTAACTCTGTCTGTCTGTCTGTTACGCTTTCACGCTAAAACTACTGAACCGATTTGAACGAAATTTGGTACACAGATAGTCTAGAGCCTGAGAAAGGACATTAGCTACTATTTAACCCCGAATTCTGGCTGGTCCGGGACTTACGCGGGCAAAGCCGCGGGGCGCAGCTAGTAAACTATAAGTATGGGATGGGACGCATGTGTCTTAAGATTAAAACCATGTCATTTTCCAAGCCAGTGACGTGGAAAACAGTCTACTAAAATTATGTTTAGTTCGAACCACTGGATCATTATATTGGCAGATATCACGGCTCGTTTGATGAGAGAAATGAAATTATACTACGTCATTGTTTAAGGGGCAGATATACGTCAATGCGAGCACCTTTTTAGGGGTCCGTACCCAAAGGACAAAACGGGAATTACTAAGACTCCGCTGTCCGCCCGCTGTCTGTCCGTCTGTCACCAGGCTGTACCTCATGAACTGTGATAGTTAGACAGTTGAAATTTTCACAGATGATGTATTTCTTTTGCCGCTATAACATCAAATACTAAAAAACGGAATTAAATAAATATTTAAGGGGGCTCCCATACAACATACGTGATTTTTTTGCTCGTATTGATAACGGCAACAGATAGACGCTTGAAATATTGCCAGAAAATTTAGTTACATATTTATTTTATAAATAAATAAATTAAAATAAAACAAATGTTTAAGGGTGGCTCCTATACAAAGAACGTGATTTTTAGGTAGATAGGTTTTTAGGCTATGTATATTCCAATTTTATCTAAATCCGTTCAGCCGTTAAAGCGTGAAGAGGGAACTAACACACTTATACACCAACTTTCGGATTTATAATATTATTAGGATAACGTAGGTTTTTATTTTAAACTAGCGCAAGCAATTTCGTAATAGTCTAGTTTTAGCTTAGAACTATCGTCTTGTTAGCTCACACGATATGTGTAGAACATTTTAAAGTAGGTAATTATAATTTCTAACCATAGAATCTCTTTTGTTTCAGGCCTCAATGCTTGCGAGAGGAAGTCCTACCTGTTTTTAAGAAAGGAGCTGCCTGTCAGGTATGTCACACGGTTTCAATTTAATATTATTATGTATATTTGTCGGCTTTGTTCTTATTGGCGTCATGGAGTTTGTCGAGCGTGTAAGTGATGTGAACTTACTTTTCAACCGACTTCAAAGAAGGAGGTTCTCAATTCGAATGTATGTTTTTTTTTGTTTGCTACGCGATATCTCTGCCAATTATGAATAGAATTTAATGATTTTTTCGTTTGGTAGATTATAATTCAGAGGTGGACCCACATACATTTTATCGAAATCGATCAAGCCAAAACCAAAGTAGGCGGTGAAGTCGGTTTTTTTAAGCTTTGTTTGCGTTTAATTGTTTTATTTATATATATGATTCTACTGTACGTGTGTATGTCACTGAACTCCTCCTAAACTGCTGGACCGATTTGAATGATTTTTTTTTGTATGCGTTTGGTTGGCGCTCTGGATGGTTTAGATTCACAAATCAGCCCGGCAGATGGCGCTGCAGGGGTCCGCTAGCGGAAATTGCGCACGGGCGAAGCCGGGGCGAATCACTAGTATACATATATATACTTCCTTACTATCTGTACCCGGCATGCGTTGCAATGCCACGTTTAGAAAAAGTGTTTAGTGATTACCCCTGTAACTAACTGTATTTGGTGTACAATAAAGAATTTTCTATTCTATTCTATTCTATTTTATATCTCTTTTTTTTGTTTTTTATCTCTTTCACGTTTATGGTCACCTGGTACTTTAATACCATAATAAAAACTTGTTGACGTATAAGACGTTGTGGTAGGCCCCAAGAATTGGGCGGATCATTAACAACTCGGTAATGAGTAATTAATAATTGACAGTCGCAGTTATAACTGACAGATTGCGTTTTTGGGTGAATTTTTTTGTTAAACTGCAACAATTGAATTTATTTAGTTATAAACTCCTCTTAATTTTTAATCAATTGCTTGGCTACAGTTTAATAAAAAATAAAACACTTCAAAACGCGATTTAGCGTTTTTGTGGAATATGTTACCAGAGACAGTGATAAGTGCTTTAGTGCCCTTGGTAAACTCTTTTAAAAATAAATTGGACAAACAAAAAAAAAGTGCACAAAAGTGATATACACGTATCAACTTAATAAGCTGCTCGGTGTATCAACAATAATAATAATATAACCCCGCCATCTTGCCTCTTAGCAAGTTTTAAACTAGAAGTCAAATCTTTTCAATTTAATTTTAAATTTTGTGGCTTTCTGTGGTAACGCCACCACAATTTCGCCAATGTCACGTCAGACCATAGGACGCAAAACAAAAAAATTATGAGAGGTGTCAAGGAACACCCGGATGGAACGAAGTTCAATTTCCGTCTAGCTCCCTTTCGCAACGCGCGATAAAGAACTTTCGTTCCAAAATTAAAAGAAACATGCAAAAACCAACATCAAACATCACGCGGTGTTCCCAGGCGGTCACCCATCCAAGTACTGACCGCGCCCGACGTTGCTTAACTTCGGTGATCGGACGAGAACGTGGTATGGCTTACAACTATAGCAAAAAGTGTCGTTACAACTTTTGGTCATAATTTTTTCCGTCCAGCCCCCTTTCGCGACGCGCGATAAGGAACTTTCGTTCCAATAATTACATAAACACAAAAAAGGGAAGTGGTTAAAAAATAAAACAAATCAAATCTTTTTACGTAAGGCGCAAAATTGCTTACATCGACAAGCGTTGAATGTCACCTGTCTTTCATTTTCATTTCAACAGATTAATAAAACCACATTTTTGACAGCTGTATTCGTAAATTTCTTTTGTAGACGACTATTTTGGTTATAATCTGTGGCGATCGTGTAAATTTCGATTATTTCCGATTATCTGTGCGTTTCACAACTAAGCAGCGCCTAACTAACGTTTATGAGTGAAAAAAAGTTAATCATTGATTATGGGCTTAAGAGCTGCTTAACTAAGAGGTGCCTAAGCATTGCTTAGCGACATTTTTATAAGTAAGACTGTATGTCCTACACGTTACGTATACGGAATGTATACGATGTTGGTGATATTGGAACGCGCCCTTAGTTCCGAGTGCTCATTTGTTCCCGTGAACTTCTGACCTTATTCTCGCTCCAGTGGCCTTCATTTCTTCTCGGAAATTGATACCAAACAAGTCAATATTATATAGTATATGTATTAAGAAAAAACGCGACTGCGTAAAAAGTAACCTTTTTGAAACATATATTAAAAAAAACGCTTCCTCACTCACAGCCCCACACTACGTTCGTAGACTTGTGTCGTGGGTGCCGGAAACATTCACTCCATACACATAATCACAACTAGAACCAGAAACACAAATCTCCCCTGGGGAGAAAACTTGTGTTCCCGCCGGGAATTGAAGCCGATACCCTTGCTTAGAAGGCAAATAAAAAATACTCACCCAACTAAGCCAACGGGCGGTTCACTATTCTTTTTTTTTCTGTTACAATTATAAGAATTTTATCACAGCTTTATCATAAGTATTGACAATTTTAGTAAGATTGGTAGCTAACCAAATTGAAATCGTGTGGATCTTAAACTATAATTTAAAATTATAAAAAAAACCATATGAAAATTATGATTTTCAAATGCCAATTCAATGATACCCCACTTGACGCAGGTCGTCGACTTTAGTTTTTATATTTCACAATATGGCGTCTAGTGGTCGCCATTTTGAATGTTGAATATGTACGTATTTAAGACGTGACAGTATGTGTCATGTCGCGAGTGTCACTAAATTAGTGACACTCGCGAGATTAGGACAAATCGATTGACGTAAGAATCATAAAAAATTGCCCCATGCGTTTGGTCTCTAGGACAAACATACATAGACTGATAAAACATTAATTACCCTACTTTGCGTTAATTACTAGCCGTGCCCCGGGGCTTCGCCCGCTATTATTAAGTTAAAAAGTAGCCTATGTGTTAATCCTAGATATAAGCTTTGTACATTTCAAATATCATCCATATCCGTTCAGGCGTGAAGAGTAGAGGGAACAAACATACTTACACACTTACACACAAACTTTCGGATTTATTATATTAGAAGGATTCTTTTTATTTTATATCTATACTCTCCCTTTATTTTATATCTTTTTTGTCTCGAGTGAATAGGTATCTTCCAAGCAAGCATGTCCCATCTTTGGCCGCATCATCACTTTCCATCAGGTGAGATAGTGGTCAAATGCTTGCCTATTCTGTATAAAAAAAAGTATGTAACATATATAAATATAAATAGTTGTTATCATGTTTATATATTATATTTGTCCGCGCTTATCAAGTTAAAAACTATTCCATAGATGTTTTAATCCTAGGTATAAGCTATCTACACTCCAAGTTTCATCCAAATCCCTGCAGCAGTTACAGCGTGATGAGGAAACAAACATACTTACACATTTACACACAAACTTTCAGATTTATAATATTAGTATGATACAAATGTAATATTACTTGGCAATGTATGCAAATTACATAAATAGCACTGCTGACTGAGTATATAGTTACATGATCGCCCGCATCGTCAATCTGTGAAATAGTTAAATGTTCACACACATTAATGTTACCTTCACTCATAAAGAATCGTTCACATTTATAATTTGAATAAAAATAAACAATAAAGAGGCTGAGTTTGGGGGCTGAGTCACCCACGTCCGTAGGAGGATACCCCTTAAGTCTGACTCCCTACACGTATTAACACATTTGTGCTAACACGTGATATATATTTATTTATAACGTTATTTATCTTTTTTTATTTTTTTTTATTTGTGACAGGCTATTGTTTGACCACTATCTCACCTGATGGTAAGTGACGATGTGATCGAAGCTGGTAAACACACTAGACCTGGAATACGCAGGCTCTCAAGGATAACTGCCGGAACACCGTATTTTGCTTGGCGGCAGACTTTCAACTTGATGGTGGTAAGCTACTTTGGTAGCAAGCCAGGCGAGCAACTCACAAAATGCTCTACCACCTCTCAAATGTCACCTGATTAGCACCACCCGGGGACCACGTGTAGGGAGTCAGACTTAAGGGGTATCCTCCTACGGACGTGGGTGACTCAGCCCCCTAGCCTATTAGTACGTTAAAAATTGCTCTAAATCAGAAGGTTATAAAAAAAAATGACATTGTTTGCAGAAGTCCATAATGTAGTTGTTTTGCTACCAATGCTATAAACTTGACAAACACTAATAAAATCGTCTTATTTTTTATCAGCAAGGCTTAGGTTATCAAACAGTTTGACGACATTGTTATTCCAGCACTAATAAAAAACTTGATAATTTAAACGCAAGCAAAGCTTAAAAAACCGACTTCACCGCTTTATCTTCGGAACCCTTGATCAGATTAAATTAAATACGCATTATTGAGGATGTATATCAATTTCATTTTAGGGTGCCGTACCCAAAGGGTAAAAACGGGACCCTATTACTGAGACTTCGCTGTCCGTCCGTCCGTCTGTCACCAGGCTGTATCTCGAGAACGGTGATAGCTAGACAGTTGAAATTTTCACAGATTATGTATTTCTATTGCCGCTATAATAACAAATACTAAAAATAAAATAAAATAAATATTTAAGGGGGCTCCCATACAACAAACTTGATTTTTTACCGTTAAACGTACCTACCCAGCTCAATCGGACACTGCGCAAAGTGTCTGTAACTTGCAAGATTAGGTTACAGATAATGGTACGGAACCCTTCATGCGCGAGTCCCACTCGCACTTGGCCGGTTTTTTATTATTTCTTTTCCTTTATATAAGATCTATTATGCTACTAGGCGTGCCCCGCGGCTACGCCCGCCATTATCAAGTTAAAAAGTAGCCTATGTGTTAATCCTAGGTATAGTCCATGTACATTCCAAATTTCATCCAAATCCGTTCAGCCGTTGAAGCGTGAAGAGGGAACAAACATACTTACACACTTACACACAAACTTTCGGGTTTATAATATTAGTAGGATATCTAAATTAAACTGCCCGTTGGCTTAGTTGTTTGAGCTTTCGCCTTCTAAGCATGGGGTTCGAAACCCGGCGGGAACATACTCGTAGTTTTATCCCCAAGGAAAATTTGTGTTTCTGATTCTGGTTCAGATTATGTGTAATGTGAATTATTGTGACACAAGTCATCGAACTTAGTGTGAAAGCATTTATGTTTGTTTAAATTTCATGCATATTATACCCTATTGCAACTATAAACACCTCGCCCGATAACTATAACAAATATATCTATTGACATAACTCGTCTATGATAAGTTCATCGCCTCGAACGGGTATGTTGCACGCAGTTCGTTTTGTTTATACAGTTCAGTTATGAATATGTTACACAAACTGGTAGTTATGAGTAAGGTACGTGATACTATCGTTTATCTGCCCGCATTTGTTTTGAGGTAAGCCAATACTCTTTTATTGTGTGGGAAAATTCCTCTTTCCTTGGGTGTCGGCTCGAATGCACTAACAAGTCTATGGTGGAGCACGGTTGCTTTGTAAATATCTATTCATTTTTCTTTTGAGCACACTCATATTCCCTTCGGGAAATGGAGTTTTTTTATGCTGGATAGGCAAGCATTTGACTGCTATCTCACCTGATGGAAAGTGATGATGCGGCTGAAAATGGAAAATGAAGGTATTCACTTACCTATTCACTCTAGAATTGAAGACACCCAGATTGTACCCTTCAGGGAACAAAGTCGCAGGCAATGAGTTCCACTCCGTCGCTGTACGGATAATAAACCTAGAAGCGAAACGCTTCGAGTTACAAACAAACAAACGCAAACGCATTCACACTCACAGCCCCATACTAGGTTCAAAGACTTGTATCGTGGGTGCCGGAAACATTCACATCACACACATTACACACAGAACCATAAGCACAAATATCCCATGGGAAGGAATTTGTGTTCCTGCCGAGGATCGAACCCAGGACCCACGGCGCAGAGGGCAGACACCTGTCCACTGCGCCAACTGGGTCGTTCGTCTTGTTGCTAGAGCAATGTTTTTAACACACAAACAATCACATAATTCACACACATCACATACACACAATTACATCTGTTAATTGAAGTAATGCTGTACAACATTAGACAGTACAGAGGCTGTGATAAAGCACCTGGTGTAAAATTGTGTGGTGAAAATAATAACCTTGATTCACTTGCGTTGTATAATAATGTTATGTATTATTTTAGCGTCTAATATAATATGTAGTTTATAATATGCGAAAACATCCGTGTGAATTAACCCACGGACAAACAATGTGCTTAATTAAAAACATCCTGTGTGTGTTTAATGGCAGACGTTACGTAATTTCAGAGAGTAGACTGAAATAGGTACATTCATGAACATAAACGCTTTCACACTCACAGCCCCACACTAAGTTCGAGGACTTCGTGGGTGCCGGAATGTCACATTACACAGACAATCACAACCAGAACCTGAAACACAAGTTTTCCTTGGGGAGAAAACTTGTGTTTCGGCCGGGAATCGAACCCGATACCTCTGCTTAGAACGCGAACGCCACCCAACTGAGCCAATGGGGAGATCAAAAACATATGTATGACATTTTTACGGTAATTGAGAAATGGTGCTTTCACTAGCTTACATTTGATACCCATATTGATATGGTAAGAAAAAAAATATTTTTTTCCATTTGCGGGCGACATTTTCAAAATGTATATGTATCATTATTACTAATACCTTTAATATGTAATCTTTGTTTTAATTTTATTATTTATAGTGTAGTTGTTTGTTGTCCCGTAATAAATAAAATAAAAATAAAGTATATAGTCACTACCACTATTCTGACTAATTCAACGAGACCTCATATGTCAAAAACCGTCCAGCCGATTGGGCTGTAGGTGTGCATACGTGCTCAAGAAATTGATATACGTAGTACGTACATACGCTCGAAAAATATTACCCTCCTTCTGACGCAGTCCGATAAAAAAACCTTTATACTATACTAGCGATCCGCCCCGGCTTCGCCCGGGTGTGATAAATGAAGAACCGCTCGACCGATTTTGTGCAAACTTCACATAAACCATCTACTAAATAGTCCGAACAAAGCTTAAACATTTGGTTTGGTTAGGTGAGCCCGTTAACAACGAAAAGTGGCATTGATTTTTATATATATAGATTACTTATTCTATCTGTATCATTCCAGGCTAGCCAACATAATGAAAGAGATAGCGCTACTCCCAGAGAACCTGCTCCAGATGCCTTCAGTGGGGCTGGTGAACCAGTGGTACGAGAGATCGTTCGAGGAGATCATACAGTTCGAGGAGAAGGACCCAGCGCCACAAGTGCTCTCACAGTATGTATTGTTTAGTAGGGCTCCCAGATTATACCGTTCGGGGAAAAAAACGTGGAATTTTAATGTTATTTTAAATCTGCTTTAAAAAATCGGTTGACTGATGTTTTCTATAGTTTGAAAGAATATATCCCTATTTTGTCATAGCACGAATTTATTACCTTTGACATTTTGTTGTGTTCTTTATATTTCACTGACTTATTATAATTATTGTAACTTATTTATCATAAATTACAAATATCAGTAAATAATTAAAAATATGTATGATCTGTATATATTTTGTGACATTGGACGCCCGAGATGGGTCAACTGTAATAACATTACCTCCAATAAGAACTCGCGAATACTAACACTAAATTTTTTGCCAGTTATCTTTTTGTTATGCCTGATAGGCAAGCATTTGACCACAATCACACCTGATGGAAAGTGATGACGCGGCCGAAGATGTAGCATGCTCGCCTAGAAGGTACCTATTCACTCTTGACTTGAAGACTCCCAGATTATACCGTTCGGGGAACAAAGACGAGGGCAATGAGTTCCACTCCTTCGCAGTTTGGAAGATAAACGTAGAAGCGAAACGGTTCAAGCGACCTGGAGGTATGTCAACCATATATGGATGACGTTATCTTATCTTATCTTACGGTTCTTCATTGTTATCCTTCACCTATTCACTTCTATTCCAGGTTCTGCGATAGGCTGGTCCACATCCGGAACCGGCATTCTGACGTGGTGCAGACCATGGCTCAAGGAGTCCTGGAGCTCAAGGAGTCTCACGAGATCGACTCCGGTATCGAAAACTCCATACAGTATTTCCTCGATCGATTCTATATGAGCCGGATATCAATCAGGATGCTCATCAACCAGCATAGTGAGTATATCGTTATATTATTTGTTTTTTTTTATGATCAATAGGTGAAATGGTGGTTTTAAGTTTGCCTATCTTGAATAAAAAAACAAAAGATTGCCCATCAAGAATAAATAAATAGATCTAGTGGCCGTGCCTTTTTTTAACTTAATTTATTAACTGACTTTGAGGAGATTCTTAATTCGATTGTTTTTTTTATTCTCGATAGGCAAGCATTTGACCACTTTATCACCTGATGGAAAGCGATGATACGGCCGATGATGTAGCATACTTGCCTAGAAGATACCTATTCACTCTTGCCTTGAAGATTCCCAGTTATACCGTTCGGGGAACAAAGACGCGGGAAATTAACTCCACTCCTTCGCTGTACGGATGACAAACGTAGAAGCGTAACGTTTCGAGCGAATTGGAGCTATGTCAACCACAAATGGATGACGTTTGCCAGTGTATCTTGTTTGTTTTTGTGTATTACCTCGAGAACTATTTTCTAGGTGAACCGATTTTGATGTTTGATGATTTAAATTAGATCAAGACAAAAAACCGACTTCACGGCTTTATCTTCGGAAACCTTGATCATATTAAATGAATTATATATAAGACGCATTATTGAGGATAACTCAAAAACCACTGGTGAGATCTTGATCAAATTTAAATAGGATTACAGGTGGAAGCACAAGCTTTCAAAAAAAAAGAATCAAGTAGAAAAGTTCTGAGGTAACACACATAAAAAAAAATACAGTCGAATTGAGAACCTATTTTTGAAGTCGGTTAAACAAACAAACGCATTCACACTCACAGCCCCACACTAAGTTCAAAGACTTGTATTGTGGGTGCCATAAACATTCACATCACACACATTACATCCAGAACCAGAAGCACAAATATCCCTTGGAACGGAATTTGTGCTCCTGCTGGAAATCGAACCCAGGACCCAAGGCGTAGAGGGCGGAGACCTGTCCACTGCGCCAACTGGGTCGTCAAAAAAAATTTATCATTTGTCGTTCCAGCACTCCTATTCGGAGAACAGAAACTGGACAGCTCGGGTTGTCGTAGCAGACACATAGGGTCCATCGACCCCCTGTGTGACGTCATCTCTGTTATCAATGACGCTTACGAGAACGCGAGGTTCCTATGCGACAGGTACTACCTGGCGTCGCCAGAATTGGAGCTGCTACAGAATGGAGGTAAGGTATTCTTGAACTGTCCGTTGTATTGTGTGCGTTCCCCTTTCACCCAGAACAAGAAACAAGAACCAAATGCACAAATGTCTCTTGGGAAGGAAGAGTCTGCTCCTGCCGGGAATCGAATCCAGGACCCACGGCGCAGAGGGCAGACACTTGCCCACCGCGCTAACCGGGGTCGTCTGGTAACGATCCCCAAGTAAAATTCTTTAAACAATAACAATCCCATACACAAAATAATTTTAAATTTATCGTTAAAAAAATCTACGATGGAAATTAATAATTTTTGGTAGGCCACCAAAGTCACTGTTTTATACTGTTTTTAAACATATTTTTTCTTGTGGTCCATCCCAAAAACCGCTGCACATTTATAGCAAATTTTTTTTTATGCTTGATAGGCAAGCATTTGACCACTATCTCACCTGATGAAAAGCGATTATGCGGTCGATGTAGCATGCCTGCTTAGAAGATACCTATTCACTCTAGACTTGAAGAGTCCCAGATTATACCGTTCGGGGAACAAAGAAGCGGGGAATGAATGCCACTCCTCCGCAGTGCGGATGATAAACTGTCAGTAGTAATATTTATTCCCCTACTAGTTGAGCCCCGCGGCTTCGCCCGCTGATGATGATGATGATTAAGGTAGCCCATGTCCTAATCCAGAGTATAAGCTACCTACATTCCAAATTTCATTAAAATCGGCAAAGTAGTTACGGAGATATGTGGTAACAAACATTCACACAAACTTTCGCATGTATAATATTACTAGTTGAGCCCCGCGGCTTCGCCCGCTGATGATGATGATGATGATTAAATAGCCTATGTTCTAATCCAGAGTAGGTATAAGCTACCTACATTCCAAAGGAGATGTTTCATTTTAGGCCAGCACTATGTATACATAGAAAAATAGGGAAAAAATATCGCATTTTCTTAAAAATACAAATAAGTGAATCTGCAGAAGATTACAGTTGTACCCTCAAATTATAATATAGTGAGTTTTTAAATATGTTAACCCTATTTTTGGGTCAGTCATGACAAGAACATACTGAATGTCACTCTGTTCCGAGTTTCAATTGAGTAACATATTCTATAGTCCTATTATAATTATAACGAGACCCAAATATTTTAGAATTGGTATGTTGTTTACAATAAATGATCAATGACACGTCAAAATGACAGTTCAATATTGTCGCAATCCGCCATTTGTAACTGTATTGTGTTGCTATCGATGTACCAAGATATTTTAAATGTACATTAAAACGAAATAAAAGTAAAGAAAATAAACATTCAAAAACGGTTACTATATTGTATAGCTATATGTATGTATATGGTACATGGTGCCATATGGTACCAGGCTCCTTCAATTTTGAAAGATCTCCTTTCATTAAAATCGGTAAAGTAGTTACGGACATACGTGATAACAAACATTCACACACAAACTTTCGCATTTATAATATTAAGTAAGATTTACACGTTTTTTACAGCTCGAAGTGAAATTGCACTGCCAGTCGTGTACGTGCCGTCTCACCTCTACCACATACTATTCGAGTTGTTCAAGAACGCGATGCGGGCGACGATGGAGACCCACGAGGATGCACCTCCTCCGATACTGGTCAACGTGGTCGCGGGACGGGAAGACGTGTCTGTCAAGGTTGGATTTCACAATCTTTTATTTCCTTTTAATTTTTAATGTTTTAAACTTCTGCGTACTTCAATCATGTTTATAGGTATGAGAAAACCGGGTCTTTTCGCGCTTTTATTTATAAAAAATGACATTATTTTTGGCCCCGCAATCTTGTGCATTTAGCCATTCACAAAATAACGTTATTCTTACTTTTAATTTTGGCTGCGCTATCTTGTGCATTTAGCCAATGTCAAGTAATAAAGTATTTCAAGTAAATTATATTATTATAAATTTAAGTCCTCTTCACAAGTCACAGTCAAAGTCAAGTTAAAGAGTTCTAGTCGTAGTCAAGACATGCCCTAATAAAGTGGTAGAAACTTTACTAGAACTTCTATTGGAGACAGGAAGCGAAAGCGAAAATCAAGTTTTTCATCTTTGTATGATTTGCCTACACTTATGCACATTCACTAAGTATTAACGGTTAACAATCCACCATTATTACACATTAACACTCGAAGAATCACAGGTTTTGGAAAATTATACAAAATCAACAGCGCCATTTTTTCACTTTCAATCAAATAACCCCAACCTGGACCCAAAGATATTGTAATCACCCTGGACCTTTGTTTGTTTATAATGTTGTTGTATCTTGTCACTGTCAGATGTCAGACCGAGGAGGTGGGATACCGCGCAGTGTGTCGGATCTTCTCTTCAAGTACATGTACAGCACGGCGCCCCGTCCTTCCATGGCTAATTCACACTCGGTGCCGTTAGCTGGTGAGTTACAACTTGCAAGCCTTTATTTAGATTCCCCACCCGTCCTGTTGTCTGTCGGTCTGTACAAATCTTGCAAGCTACATTAGACCCACTCCCCAATGTTTTGGACTCTAATTTGGTGTACGTATCTTCGGTGACAATACAATGATATGGTACCATGTGGTCTGATGGAGACTGAAGATGGCCATAGGAACTTCTGAACTAAACAAGATGAACCCATCAAGTTTGGGCTCGTTTGATTCGTCTTGACAAGTTCTCTGGTTACATAACTTTTTAGTCCTTTTTATTTAAAAGTGGTAGAAGCTTGATGTAGAAAAATTTTTTTTAGTAAAATTTGTATTCAACTTATCGCTCAATGTGAGTGTGGCGCCCTTGTATAAACTATGGAGCACCTTCTTTCTTGCCCTCAATGCCCTAACATCTGTGCGACAACAGACTTGAACGAAGCTTCCCCTTTTGGAGTCGTAGTTGCAGAGATCTGGGCTAAAAATATTTAGAGCTAAACAGTTTTTCGGATGTCCTTAATATCTGAAAAACTATAAGAAATATACTTTGGACCATCGACACGACGAAGAAGAAGAAACTTAAATGTTTGTATGTTTGGGTCATACCTTGCAACTGAATTTTAAAACAGTCATCTGCAACAGATTAATACGAAATTTTGCACACACGTTTAGTTTGGATGACAATGCATATCCACGTTACGAAATTTGAAATCCAATATGGCGAACGGTCCAAGATGGCCGACTAGTTATATTTTGTGCAC
This sequence comes from Lomographa bimaculata, assembly GCA_948107665.1. Lineage (NCBI taxonomy): Eukaryota > Metazoa > Arthropoda > Insecta > Lepidoptera > Geometridae > Lomographa > Lomographa bimaculata. The sequence goes on along the minus strand of OX403612.1, from coordinate 8,635,152 downwards.
GATCATGATATCAAATGAAAGGGTTTGCTGAGAAAATACATATATTACAATAAATAACTAATAAACGTTTTTTGTTTTTTTTTTAATATTGATGTTATTACGAACCGCCCGTTGGCTTAGCCTTCTAAGCACGGGTATCGGGTTCGATTCCCGGCGGGAACACAAGTTTTTTCCCCAAGGAAAATGTGTTTTTCAGATTTTAATTGTGATTGTGTGCGTGATGTGAATGTTTCCGGCATCCACGACAAAAGTCATCGAACTTATTGTGGGGCTGTGAGTGTGAAAGCGTTTTTGTTATATAACTAATGAGAAAGACAAGCAAGACTCTCGCCTGATGGTAAGAAGTCGCGGGGTACGGCTCATAAAACATAAGTTAGGTATTGTTTTTACGCAGTCAGATTGTTTTTAATTTTCAACCGACTTCAGTAAAAGAGGTTCTCAATTCGACTGTATGTTTTCTTTTTTTTGTATGTTACGCGATATCACCGCCAATTATGAATCGATTTTGATGTTTTTTTTTGTTTGGTAGATTATACTTCAGAGGTGGTCCCATATAAATTTTATCGGAATCGATCAAGCCAAAACTAAAATATAAGCGGTGAAGTCGGTTTTTTTAAAGCTTTGCCTGCGATTAATTATTAATTTTATTGATTTATTTCATACACAAAAGGCCAACGTTTGACCACTGTCTCACCAGACCTCCTATTAAGTATCTTTGTTGCTAACGGTTTCCATTTGAATGAAGCGAAAAATGAACCTTATTTCTTAGGAGTTTTGTCAGTTTATAATTGAAAACGTTCGCAACAGAGGTAGGTAATAAGCGGTCTGGTTTCGCATTTATAACACAAGTGTGATGTTGACAGGCTACGGCTACGGGCTGCCTATATCCCGGTTGTACGCGCGGTACTTCCACGGGGATCTGACGCTCATGTCCTGCGAAGGATATGGCACTGACGCTGTTATATACTTAAAGGTATGTCAAAGGAAGGTTTCTTTTTTTAATTTTGGCTTCGCAACCTTGTGCATTTAGCCAATGTCGAGTGATATGTTTCAAGTGTATTTCATATTAAAAGTCCTAGTCACAAGTCAAGTAAAAGAGTCAAGGTCCAGTCATAGTGATGTCATGCCCTAGTAAAGTGGTAGAAACTTTACTAGAACTTCTATTGGAGTTTTGGATCGAAAGCGAAAATCACGTTGTATCATTTGCCTACACTTATGCACGTTTACTTAGTATTAACGGTTAATAATCCACCATTATTACACATTAACACTCGAAGAATCACAGGTTTTGGAAAATTATACAAAACCAACATTAAGAATGCTATATTGATGTTTTTTTTTAGATTTAAAGTATAGTAGTACCATTTTTAATGTGCATAGCCCTCCACCTTTGTTAAATGATCGAGTGTCAAATATATGTTTTTTTGTGGAGGGGCGTGCACATTTGGAATAAACATAACATAAACGCTTTCACACTCACAGCCCCACACTAAGTTCGATGACTTGTGTCGTGGGTGGTCGTGGGCCGGTAACATTCACATCACACACACAATCAGAAACCGAACCAGAATCAGAAACAAATTTTCCATGTGGAGAAAACATGTGTTCCCGCCGGGAATCGAACCCGATCGCTTAGAAGGCGAACGCCACCCAACTAAGCCAACGTGCAGATTGGAATTGTTCTACTCTAACATAATTGTTGAAGTATGATGTCTCTTTGTACATTCTTCAAACCACATTTCTCTTGCAGGCTTTAACAAACGAAGCGAACGAGCTCCTTCCAGTTTTCAACCGAACATCGACGAAATTTTACCGACCGGTCGCCCAACTAGCCGACTGGTCGGGTTCACTCAACACTGGATCCAATCCGTGCAAGAACAGAGAGAAACTGTCACCCCTCTCGCCCCCGCTCTCTCATACTCAGTAACTTGACGGAGCTGTCATTTTGAAGGGATTGTCACTGTCAGATTTTTGCCGCGCTTTTTCGACAAAAACTGCTTTTGCTAAACGTAGATATCATTTTACGAATAAAGGCTTATTTATTTTTGCGTTTGATGGTCTCACTTTATAATTGAAGTTGGCGAGCTTTGGCATTATACAGTTAAAACAATTAATAATTCCTCCCATACTTTTAGTAGCGAGGGAAACTTTGAACTACCAATGGCAAAATATAATACTAAGCGCGGTAAAACCTTGCGCTGTTATTGGTCGATTAATTTCGCGGCAACGCGGCCGGCCGCCATCTTGTTCATTGGTTTATTTACATCAGATTATTAACACGTTCAGCTACTGTCCGTAAACTGTATTACATATTCTTTTCTACGCACTGAAACTGACGATCTGAATTATTAGTTGCGTAAAACTGTACCACAGAGCCACTAAAATAAAAAAAAAATGATAATGGTGATTGTTTTAGGCGGGAATATATTTTTTATAACTTTATTAATATCGCGACATTCGAATAATATTTCCTGGAATAATATCTAATAAATGTTTTTGATATTAGTGGAACTGGTTACATAATGTATCTTATATTTATGATTTTTTTGGAAAACAACGTAACGTATTAATCTTGTTGCGAATGATATGATTGTGCTAAATAATAAGCAAAGCGAGAAAAAAACCTCTTTATTTTATGACAGTAAGGTAACAATTTGGGCGCTTTGATGGAAAGTGATGATGATTACAAATTTATGATATTTATTTTTATTATGATTTCCTAATCTTAAATTTCCCCCTATAAACGAGGTTATCATCTAAAGAGATAAATAATATAACAATATCAAGGGACGAGTTTTTGAATTCTTATTATTATTTCTAACTGGTTCTCTATATTGATCGCATGGTTCAGCAATGGAGACAACACTTGCCCCAAAGCTATGTAGGCATTCGTCGTATTTGAAACGCGGAAACTAATATAATATTAAAAATTTCTAAATGACGTAACGAACTGTCAGTGTCAGAATTTCCCGCTTTTTTATACATGGTCGCGTTAGTTTTTTTTTATGGAGTATTAAATAAGATATACTTTGAACATTAAACATGTTATCCGAAACTTCCTGCATCAATCAGATCTCACTACAGACCTGCAAACGTAACTTGGCGTGCGGGAGAAGCTGGAACTAACACGCTTCCTTCAGCCTAAAAGACACGTTTCTTTACAAGCAGCGCCCTCACCTTGTTTCAACTTAGGCTGGGAGGACTGTATTTGTTTAGTTCCGTTACTGTGTAGAAAACATTCAACATGTTTTGCAGCATGTTTTTTGTAAATATTTTTGTTGTAGGCACAGTAAAAAACATATTTACTTACTACGCATGTCATTATCAAAATAAATGTTCTAGCGGCCTATAAAGGTTTAGGTATATATGTATTAACAACAAATCTAAACATGTAGTGACACATTTGAAGTCCTGTTGTACATTATTAACCGACCTAAAAAGGGAGGTCCTTTTATTTCGATGTGATACTTCGCTTAGGACACTTTAGAATGTTGGGAAATATTAGGCTCACCTATGGACTGATATGAGCGAGATCGGTTCCTCGATTTTCTTTGAAAATAAAAACAAGACTGTAAAATGGTTTTCAGCGCTGGCGGCTTTTAAATTAGTAACAACTATCCACGAACAGGAATAAGGCCTGAACGGCCTAGTAAATTATTTTAATATCATAAAAAATCTTCTCGAGACAAAAACAATGGTTTTAATGTACGAAATTCTTTCTTCTACACCGTTTTGTAACAAAATAACTCCATAATTTAAAGGGTTTCAAATTAGATTACCTCTCAAGAAGGAAAACCTCTCAACCTGAAACGAACCTTATTCCTATGATCAGAAGAATTATTTTTACACTATACCCGACATGCAATGCAATGCCAAGTAAATTAAAAAAAGCATTACCTCTCAAGTTTATGGTTGCCTAGACTACCAAATCCGAGTGACGTATCCTGTTCAAGAGAAAAAAAAACTTGCTTTATTTTTTTTTCGAATTTCTTGAATTCATCTGAAAACATTTCATCAGAATCGGTCCCGTTTAGGAGGACTTCAGTCACATACACAAGAACGTTTGCATATCTTGAATGAAAAAAAAAGCAATTATTATATTTAAAGACTATCTGTAAATGGCATTTAAGAATCTATTTTATATAATAGGTCGCAAAATAATTTTCACCATCCTATAACAAAAAAGGGTAATGATGGTTGGGTGAAAAATATTATCGACCTATTCTTAAGAAGTGAGAATAGGTCGTAAATTATTTTTCACCCTCCTACAAAAAAAAGGTTAATGATGGTTGGGTGAAAAATACTCAACAACCTATTGTTCAGAAATGAGAATAAGTTGTAAAGACATATATTTGTGGCAAAAAGAAAAACAAATTTAGAACTGACAGAAGGGTACAAATCGATTTGTTTTTTTTACATTTTTACCAGAAACCGTCCCCAACTCAGCATAGCTGTCTTGAAAAAACCAGCGCTGTTCCGTTTGGAACGGCAGGTGATGTCACGCGAAATAACAACACTGCACAGCTGTGAAAGGAAAACAAACACACACAAATTGCTATTTAAGTGAACTGAAACAGGCATTATTCAAACACAAACGCAGCGCAGTGAAGTGGGTAGTGTGGCAACATTGTTGTCACACTACCCGCAAAAAAAATAATTTGTAAAGTATTTTTTTTACCCTCCTACCTCAGTACTAGGCGGCCATAAACGGGAAAGAGGTAAAATACTTTTTCTAAACGTGGCATTGCAATACATGGGTATAGCTAGTCTTTATATATAATTATTCTGTACTTGTATATGTGACTAAACTACCAAATATACAAAAAATAATTTATTAAAATCGGTCGAGCCGTTTTGGAGGAGTGCGACCACAAACACCCTGACACAAGATATTTATTAGAATATAGTTAGCACGTGATTCCCACGAAGGGCCCGCTGTATTTAATATTTTCTCATTTGAATAAGGTTCATTTTACTTTGAATACGGGATATTGGACAGTCCTTCACTGTCGAGATATTGAACACTTGAAGTCCAAAGAAAACTGTCTACAAATATCAATGAAAATCTAGGAATTGCTGGTTAGAAAATGATATTAAAATTACTAAATTAAAAAGTAAAATATATCAATATGTATGTAGTTATAGTTTAGGCAGTATGACTGTGTGAAAATTGGCTATTTATTTATAAAAAAAGTTACACTAGGTCGTTTGTTTTAATTAATGTTTTAAAATAATAAAAACAATTGATATTTTTTTAATTAAATTTTAACTATTGTTTTTTTGTGAATAAAAAACAAATCGAAGTATGTACGTTAAGTAAACTTAGTTTTGGCGTTAAGTTTAGATATACTTTTAAATGTACTAGAATAGTTTCACCCAAGTAATATGCTTGGTAGATATCCAGAGTAAAAAGTACAGTAGTGTATAAATGTTTGTACCTATAATGCTTTTGTAACAATATAATTTAAAAGATTTCCAAAATGTACGCTGATTATGTTGAACAAAATAAAAAAGTTGTTCAAAATTAACACTTGTCTTGTTGAACATGTCAAAAAATCATTTTTTTAACATATCAAAAAGTTATTCAAAATTAACACTTGTTGAACAAAATCAACAATTTTATCATAATGAACAATTGTTTAAAATTTTGTTCATAATTAACACTTGTTGAACAAAGTCAAAAAGTTGTTCAAAATGAACACTTGTTGAATAAAATCAAAAAGTTGTTTACAATGAAAACTTGTTGAACATAATCAAAAAGTTGTTCAAAATTAACACTTGTTAAACAAAATCAATAATTTGTTCATAATGAACAATTGTTTAAAACGTTGTTCATAATTAACACTTGTTGAACGAAGTCAAAAAGTTGTTCAAAATGAACACTTGTTGAACAAAATCAATAAGTTGTGACACAAGGCTTTGTCATCGTTTCATTAATTTTTACCAATGGCTATCGGCCAAGTTCGGTATTTTCAATATCTAGAAACACTACAATAAATAACACTGCATTTTTCCGGTCTTCACTTAATACATGTAAAACAAACAGGTAGATTGTTGTTTGTTTCTGAAACAGTTATAATTACTGTTTTAAGCTATTCCTAAAAGACCGTAAGTAATACTATGTCACAAGTTCAATGAGTTAAACTTATCTGATATGAAGTTTTTTTTTACTGTGGTGTTTTAGATTCAGTTTGTGTAAAGTGTGGTGTTTCAGAAACAACTAGTGTTTTTTCACACTTTTTCTTTCGAATTTCAAATCAGCTCAAGAAAAAACCGAACCTCGCCGATCTTTCACGATGTGTGTAACAATTACCGGCCGAGTACTGTACGATAATCTTTTAGTTGATTTAATTTTATTATACATGAAATGCTTAGGTTACAGTAGTTATATAGCATGTATGTATATGTATGTAATGCATTTTGTAAATATTAAAACGTAATCAAAATTAGATTGTAGATTGCGAATCCATGAACTGACATTTGGAAGAAATAATGCCAAATTTTCATGATGAAAACGTAAAAATATAATTTCAAAATATAAAAAAAATATTTTGCATTGATTCGATTCTTGGTTATTCATTATATTTTTTACTTGGAGGACTCGATATCTTAACTGCCCGTTGGCTAAGATAGGTGGACGTTCGCCTACTAAGCAGGTGTATCGGGTTCGATTCCCGACGGGAACACAATTTTTCTCCCCAAGGAAGATTTGTGTTTCTGGTTCTGGTTGTGTGTGTGATGTGAATATTTCCGGCACCAACGACACAAGTCATCGAACTTAGTGTGGGGCTGTGAGTGTGAAAGCGTTTGTGTTTTATTACGGCACCGTTTCAACCTTCACGATCCTCATGTCATGATTCAGTTCTCGTGATGATGGCGCTTAGTATCGAGACCTCAAAGAAAATTAACGTGCTAATAATTATGTTTCTATGATGCTAATGATTGATGTTAGATAATTATTTCATTAAATCTAAAGAAACATATTTTTAAATATAATTATATATATATAGGAACAACATTTTGATTCAATAATTAGACTAAGTACAATAGTTATAATTTACTTCAATATGATACTTTTCAAACGTTTGCACTAATACGTTTCTTTTTGAGACAAACTGTTTTAAGTCATGCAAAACGTTAGAAAAGATTGTATGTAGTTTTCACATACCATATAATCCCCTTTTTTCATATTTTTGTATGAATATTGCAATATTAAAGTAGTAAAATTTTGAATGAAACAATACCGCTTGGCACTGGTTTCTGAGCCGCGGCTGGGTGTCAACTATCGCTCTAACCTCTGAGAGTTCTAAGCCCTGCTTAAAGCGACGAAATTATCCTCATTTATTAACATCGTATCGGGAATTTATATTAAGGATTTATTGTTTTCTCGCATTGTTACAAGACTAGTTTCGGAACAGTCGGTGCTCCTTCATTAGTCGAGTAAGCGCGTTGACCGTCCAGCGTCTCGACGTGTACTCGACTGATGAAGGAGCACCGACAGTTCCGAAACTAGTCTTGTAAAATCGGATAAATCCTTAACATGTGTAATGCTTAAGAATCTTTCATTCAAACAATTTACTACTTCAATTCTGCCTACTACAACACAAATCTGTTTATTTTCGCCTAGTATTCAGTACACTAAGTACCTAGAGTATTGTATAATTTACTTTTTCGCATTTTACTATTTGTTGTGTAAGTTTTATTCCAAAATCAATGTGTAATCGTGTTTAAGTATTATAAGAGTAATAATCGAGAAAATTTAGTTTTTACAAATACATCTTCTAGAAATTGCTGATTGTTTCATTACAAGCTTTTGTTCCCGTTGTCTGTCGGTCTGTAATTAAATCTTGCAAGCTAAATTAGACCCACTGCCTGATACTTAAGACTCAAATTTGGTGTACTTATGTATCTTCAGTGACAATATATAGGTACTATGGAGCTGGTCTGATGGAGACGGAAGATGGCTATAGGAACTTTGAACTGCTCATTGGCTTAGTTAGGTGTGCGTTCGCCTTCTAAGCAGGGGTATCGGGTTCGATTCCTGGCAAGAACACAAGTTTTCACCCCATGGAAAATGTGTTTCTGGTTCTGGTTGTGATTGTGTGTGTGATGTGAAAGTTTCCGGCACCCACGACACAAGTCATCGAACTTAGTGTGGGGCTGTGAGTGTGAAAGCGTTGTTTTATACTAACGATAAGAAATAAAAGAAAAGCTGCGGCCACCTGTGGGATGGATCCGCTAAGTACCAGTTTGAAGCTCTTGAGTCCATCGACCGGCAAGCAAAAAGACTCATTGGCGATGATAAGCTAGTCGAGTCCAAATTGCAGTCTCGGTCACCGACGTAAGGTCGCTAGTCTATCGGTATTCTACCGTTTACATTTTGGAGAGTGTGCGCAGGAATCACAGTTTAATTCCCCCATGCCCGTTTTACCATCTAACAACAAGACAAACTGTCAAACGTCATCCATATATGTTTGAGATACCTCCAGTTAGCTCGAAGCGTTTCGCTTCTACGTTTACAATCCGTACTGCGAAAGAGTGGAACTCATTGCCCTCGTCTTTGTTCCCTGAGCGGTATAATCTCGGAGTCTTCAAGTCAAGAATGAATAAGTACCTTCTAGGCAAGCATGCTACATCTTCGGCCGCATCATCGCTTTCTATCAGGTGAGATATTGTCATTTAACTTACTGTAGGGCTGTGAGTGTGAAAGCGTTTATGTTTAGGTTGTACCAAATTTAAACTACTTTTATAATTAATAATAATGTATTTACCAGTTATATATATTAATACGTCTCGTATATTAAATTCCTCGCAAGATTTTCAGTTGTTTCTTTTTATCTTCGGTCGCATCGTCACTTTCAATTAGGCGAAAGTGTTAATTGCTATTATTAATTAATAACAATTTAGTAAATAATTAATCAGAATACCTCTCATTTTAGTAACATCTCAGTCAGATCGTCTAACGATGACTCGTTGTTGCTGTAAAAAAAAAAGAAAAATAACTCCCTGTGCTTTTGGTGTATGTTTTATAGACAGGGGTATCGGGATCGATTCCCGGGGGAACAAAATATTTCTTCCCAAGAAAAATATGTGTTTCTGGTTCTGATTGTCATTGTGTGTGTGATGTTTCCGGCACCCACGACACAAGTCATCGAACTTAGTGTGGGGCTTTGAATGTGAAAGCGTTTGCTATTTTTGACCGACTTCAAATAAGGCATCTTCTATTTTTTTAAGCGTCTGGTGCAAACACAAGTTTTCTCCTCAAGCAAAATTTCTGGTTCTGGTTGTGATTGTGTGTGTGGTGTGAATGTTTCCGGTATCCACGACACAAGTCATCGAACTTTGTGTGGGGCTGTGAGTGTGAAAGCTATGCAACTTTAGCACTTATGGTGAATAGAATAAGTATAACTATCTCACTGTGTGTTCCAAACCTAATCTGAAATTCTGTACTCATGATTGTTTTCATCGAAAAAGTATAGTTACACAATAAATGTTTATGCACGTGGCTTCTAAAGAGAGTCTATCCTGAATCTATAACTGAATTACTACTAGGATAGTTCAAATCTGTAATAAATCGGGCATTAATTAAGAAAGCTTATTATAAAACGATCGACTACATTAATGACAAGGATGCATGGAGGCAAACTGCACAAGCGCTTTCTAGCGACTACCATAATATAGATGTACCTAGGTTAATATAATTATGTATTAGTGTTAAGGAACGATTTAAAATCAAAATGAAAAAAAATGCGCCGCTGTGTTTCTTGCCAGGTTCTTCTCGAGATAGCTGTAATTTTGCGAATCTGGCAGTAGCATCATTAACTTAGAGTGCCTCTTTGAGGCCCATGTAAATAAATGATTTTTTATTATATCGCAGGTATTTTTTAAATTTTGGATCGCACAAAATGGCGGACAAGTTATTTATAATGCACTCCTACAATATAGGTAACAAATGGAAGGGCTTGCTGAGAATAACTCGAAAAAGTGACGTCACTCTAAATCCAACACGGCAGACTTCTAAAAGCTTGTTATAAAAAAAGTTTTCAACAAGCAGCTTACTTAAGCTTTGCTCGCGTTTAAATTATTATAAGCCCTGTGCAAAAACATCCAAGTTCAACTATACCTATCTTTTGTTTCCCTTCACTGCAGTCCAGTGGTTGTAATTAGGATCACGCTTAGACCTTTCCAAGTAGGGCATCCCATGAGATCCTATCGAGGAGTATTCTACCATAGTCGGCTGCGTCAACAGCTCAGGCACGAAGGTTTTCAAGAAGTATACCCAGCATTTTAGTGTTCTCTCTTCATTGCAGACTCTGAAAGTTAAGATTGTTTGAGGAGAGGCAAACTGCACAAGCGCTTTCTGCGACTACAAAATATATAAATAACTAGCGATCCGCCCCGGCTTCGCCCGGGTGTGATAAATGAAGAACCGCTCGACCGATTTTGTGCAAACTTCACATAAACCATCTACTAAATAGTCCGAACAAAGCCTAAACATTTGGTTTGGATAGGTGAGCCCGTTCTTGAGTTATAAAATAACAACGAAAAGTGGCATTGATTTTTATATATATAGATAACATAGTTAATGTAATTCCTATATCCTACTAATATTATAAATCCGAAAGTTTGTGTGTAAGGATGTAAGTATGTTTCTTCCCTCTTCACGCTTTAACGGCTGAACGGATTTCGATGAAATTTGGAACGTACATAGATTATACCTAGGATTAACACATAGGCTACTTTTTAACATGATAATAGCGGGCGAAGCCGCGAGGCACGGCTAGTGTGTTATGAAAAAAATATGAAAATATGCGCCGCCGAATTTCTTACCAGGTTATTCTCGAGACGGCTGTAATTTTGCGAATCTGGCAGTAGTCATTAACTTTCGTGAGTGCCTCTTTGGGGCACATGTATTCACATGTGCCCCAAAGTGGCACTTATAACTCCTCAAATTCAAACGAATTTGAATTTGAGGAGATTTGCTGCAAATGTGAAAAATTACGTAGTCTATTTCGTAATATACCTAAATAAATACTCACAGCCCCACACTAAGTTCAATGACTTTTGTCGTGGGTGGCGGAAACACATTACACACACACAATCACAACCAGGACCTGAAACACAAATTTTCCTTAGGAGAAAACTTGTGCTGCAGCCGGGAATTGAACCCGATACCCCTGATTAGAAGGCGGACCCGCACCTAAGCCAACGAGTAGTTATTATTATTAAAATCTAGTCGTTCCCCGCGGCTTTACCCGCTATTATGAAGTTAAAATATAGCCTATGTGTTAATCCTAGATATAATCTATGTACATTCCAAATTTCATCCAAATCCGTTCAGCCGTTAAAGCGTGAAGCAAACATACACAAAAACTTTCGGATTTATAATATTAGTAGGATAGACATGTTCACAAAAGCTTTGGAAGTACTTGTGTGGTTCACTGAAGCCTCGTTTGATCGACAGGGGCACCACGTGCAGATGCCACCCTTGTTTCATATCTTAAGTTATGTTATGTAGTAATAACTAGCTGTGTCACGCGGCTTCGCCCGAGTAAATTAAGTTCAATTGTAGCCAATGTGTTATTCTGGAACCTAAACTATCTACATTTAAATGATTTTTTTATGCTCGATAGGTAAGCATTTGACCACTATCTCACTCTGGAAAGTGAAGATGCGGCCGAAGAATATCAACAATATCGGTTTATTCATTCGCGAGATACGTTGTAACAAACATTCACACACACAAACTTTAGCATTTATAATAATAGTATTTTAGGATAGGAAGTAGGATGAAAGACACTCACGTGCTCTCTAGAAGTATGTCGTCTTCTTCTCTGACGTAATAGTTCGGGTGGTCTTCTAAAATATCCAGTTTTCCCAACATTGTGTCGTCCACATCGTATATCTCGCCTGAAATCACACTAACGTTATAAATGCATGTATTTTGTTTTGTGTACCATATATACAAACTAGCCGTGCCCCGCGGCGTCGCCCGCTATTATCAAGTTGAAAAGTAGCCTATGTGTTAATCCTAGTTATAATCTATATACTCATCCAAATCCGTTCAGCCATTAAAGCGTGAAGATGGAACAAACATACTTACAAACATACACATTTACACACATACTTTCAGATTTATAAATGAAATGAATGAAATTAAATGAAATTATGTTTATTTATAAGAAGATTGTGCAGTACAGGTCTTAAATATAATAATTGTTCAAAATATTCTACCGTTTCCGGTATATAAACATAATTGAAAAAGGCTAAAATAAAGAAATCTCGAAATTAAATCATTAAAAAGTAATAATTATTAAAAATAATATTAGTAGGATGCAATATATTTTATTTGGTGGCGCATGACCCAGTTGGCGCAGTGGAAACGTCTAGCGTGTCTCCGCCCTCTGCGCCGTGGGTCCCGAGTTCGATTCCCGGCAGGAGCAAAAATTCCTTCCCTAGGGATATTTGTGTTTCTGGTTCTGAGTGTAATGTGTGTGTGATGTAAATGTTTCTGGCACCCACAATACAAGTCTTTAAAATAAGTGTGGGGCTGTGTATGTGAATGCGTTTTGTTTCAACAGTGTACCATACAATGGTTTTTTTATAAACGCTTTCACACTCACAGCCCCACGCTAAGTTCAATGACTTGTGTCGTGGATGCCGGAAACATTCACATTACACACACAATCACAACCATAACAAGAAACACGTCCATGGGGACAAAACTTGTGTTCCCGCTGGGAATCAAACCGGATACCCTTGCTTAGAAAGTGAGAGGTTACCCAATTTAGCCAACGGGCAGTTCAGTATAGGCAATTGTTTTTAATCTTATGCAAAAAATTATTTTGCTATTCTATTCTCTCCACACTCAACAGCTTGGCAATCTGGTAAAAAAAACATTAACTATATTGCAATGTCATACATATTTTCTACTAGCCATGCCATGCGGCTTGTTCTCGTCTTTCATCAATCCAATTATAAAGTAGTCTATGTGTTAATCCTAGGTATAAACTATTCCAAAATTCGGATTGTTCCCAGTAGTCCCCTCTAGCCCTGTCCCCCGGGGTGACAGCTGGGAATTGTCTTCTCAGCTGTCACCGGGTGACAATTACTGGGATGTTCCCAGTAGTCCCCTCTAGGGGGTGACTCTAGGGGGAAGGCAATTCCCAGCTGTCACCCCGGGGGACTTGGCTAGAGGGGACTAGTGGGAACAATCCCAAAATTCATCCTAATCCATTCAGCCGTTACAGCATGAAGAGAAAACAAACATACACACAAACTTTCAGATTTATAATGATAGTCAAAATCAAAATCGTTTATTCACACGGGCCCCAAAGAGGCACTCATAGTGTGATTCATGTAATCTTACCTTTCACGTTATTCCCAGTTCCAGGACGATATAACAAAAATGGAATGTTATACTTCGTAGCAATGATTAGCGGATATTTGGACTTCATAGTGCCGACCGAGACGAATTTGCCCACTCCATTGTCAGGGTTCGTCAGCCAGTGGTGGTTTGGTTCATTACGTTTTAGCGTTCCATAAACAAATACTTTATGGCTCATCTGTGGATAAATATATTGATTAAATCTTTTTTTTATACCTACTCTATATTCTATATGCAACAATTTAACCACAATTTCACCTGATGGAAAGTAATGATGCGGTTGAAGATGTAGCATGCTTGCCTAAAAGATACCTATTCACTATTGACTTGAAGACTCTTGATTATACCGTTTAGGGAACAAAGATGCAGGCAATGAGTTCCACAACTTCGCAAAACGGATGACAAATGTATAAGCAAAATGCTTCAAGCGAACTGGAGAAAATTTTGACAACCCTGTTGACGCAGTGGACAAGTCTTTGCTTTCTATGCAGGGGTTTCGATTTCAGGCTGGTACACAATTTTCGACTTTAAGGGATGTTTGCGCTTCTAGTTCTGGGTGTGACTGACATGAAATAATAATATGTACATGAACTTAGTGTGTGTCAAAACAAATGGAAATATAAAATTTGAGACTGGATCTGAACCCGCGGCCATATAGTCCAGTCATTTAAGCTTAATTAAGGAAAGAATCTCGGGATTCGAGATACCCAGCTGTAAGTCTGTAAATACTTGTATATTGACACCCTAAAAGTTGTCTCAAAACCTACATATGGTAGGGTGTACGCAACTATTAAATTTCAAGGTCAAAGGTCACAAAAATCGGTTTTTTGCGCTTTTTTTGTAAATATCTCATTTCCTATGGGTTTTTTGCTATTTGTATTTAGTATCAATATTGTAGAATACAAAATTCTCTACAAATTGTTTTTAATTTTTTTTTTAAACGGTGAACCGTTTTCGAGATAGAGGACGGAGAGCACGCGGTCACAGCATCACTTCAGGTCAACCGGTGCCTCCGGTCGAAAACGCGCCATATACAGTTGATGAACTATCGATAAATCAATGATTATAAATATTTGTAAATTTTCATTAACTATTATATTATATTTTATCATTTTCTGCAAATATTACTACTAAACAAGCCAGAGATGATGCGGATGTTCTTATCGTTGAAACTGCAATTGATTCTTCAATTGCAGTTTCAACGATAAGAACATCCAAACAATCAAAGTCTGAAAAAACTGCAGTTATAATAGGACAAGATATTGATTTACTTGTCATTTTAATTGGGCGTGCACTGTCTTACGAACAAGAAATTTTCTTTAAAAAAGTTGGGAAAGGAAATGTAAAAACGGAGATATAATCGACTAAAAGTTTTGATAATTATCCTCATTCATCCTCATACATATTTTATTTCTGCATGCAATAAGTGGCTGTGACACAACTTCTGCGCATTTTAAAAAGGAAAAAAAATAATTTTTAAAAGTTTTTGAGAAACTGACAAATTTGGATGAACTAGCTGCAGCATTTGAGGAAGAAAATTGTTCGGCCCAGAGATTATTAGAGGGTGGAATTCAAACCTTATTGGCAGTCTATAATGCTCCGAAATCTGTGAAAAGTCTCGATCACCTTCGTTATATGCATTACGGCAAGTCTACAAAACTTAATAAACCTAATGCGCAGCTTTCAAATATTCCACCAACAAGTGCAGCTGCTCATCAACATTTCAAATGTGTATATTATCAAGTTCAAACTTGATTAGGGCATGATTTGGAACCCCAGGTATGGGGTTGGGCAATGCGAAACGATTTTCTGGAGCCTATCATGACAATTTTACCACCTGCTCCAGAAGATTTGCTAAATACAATTTTCTGCAACTGCAAGAGTGGTTGTGGTTCGCGATGCGGAAGCAGGAAAGCGGGCTTGCAATGCTCTTTAGCTTGTGGCCAATGTAATGGGCAAACTTGTCTCAATGCTTACCATATCAGAGCGACATTAACGAAGATGGAACCTTTGACCCCGAAATCATGGAAGAACTTGAGACAAATGTTGTTGAAGACGATAATCAAGACCAGTTTGAAATTTACCAGCAGCCGGAAGACAACGAAGAAGAGGAAGAAGATGATTAAAAATATAAATTGTAGTTTTTGTACCATTTATTCCATTTTTTACTTTTAATAAAAATAAATGTATTGAATGATATTTTTAATAAAAAGATTAATTCATAATTTATTTGTTTTTTTTTTTTTCACCTTGTAAGAAGTTATTAATATTAATTAGGTTAAAATTCTAATATAATTCCTATATTTTCATTAACAATTCTGCAATAACATGGGCAGGTAAGTGTTCTTAAATAAATTAATACTGAATATAAAGTGGATAGGTTAGGAAAAAAATTATAAAATATAATATAATAGTTAATAAAAATTTACAAATATTTATAATCATTGATTTATCGATAGTTCATCAACTGTATATGGCGCGTTTTCGACCGGAGGCACCGGTTGACCTGAAGTGATGCTGTGACCGCGTGCTCTCCGTCCTCTATCTCGAAAACGGTTCACCGTTTAAAAAAAAAATTAAAAACAATTTGTAGAGAATTTTGTATTCTACAATATTGATACTAAATACAAATAGCAAAAAACCCATAGGAAATGAGATATTTACAAAAAAAGCGCAAAAAACCGATTTTTGTGACCTTTGACATTGAAATTTAATAGTTGCGTACACCCTACCATATGTAGGTTTTGAGACAACTATATACAAGTATTTACATACTTACAGCTGGGTATCTCGAATTCCGAGGTGAACTTACTATAATGACTGGACTAATAAGGTATCACAGGGTTAATTTAACTGAGCTACCTAAGTCCTGAGAATTAAGCTTTCCTTATCATTATTTCCTACTCGCAGTATGTCCCATTCACAAATTGTCACACAGTCGCAAAACATTCCATTCGCAGAACATCCCATTTTGTTGTCCTGTTCGCAAAGTCTCTTTCTCAAACTGTCCCATGCATAATTTTAAATTTGATTTGCATAAAACTTTAATGTTATGATTTTGTGGTTGAAGAAGATCATTTATTTTTCTCATAAAGAATTACATTCACTTAAATGAGAATAATTTACAATACAAAACATTAAACAAAAATAGTAGATTAATGTTATAAATTTAAATAATTATATTAATATTGAGTAATTCAACTCATGTAATTCCTAACAATGTGATAAGCATATTATGTATTATTACTTATTTTAAGCCATAAAGATAAGGCTAGTAAACAGCCTCGCCGACCTCAACTCCATGTGGTAACCCTACTGATTAACAAACCAGGCTCTGGTGGCTTACAAGCATTCCCATTCACAGACATCAGGTGGCTGGTCAAAAACTCATGCCAGAACATGGATTCACAATTATCTAAGTTGTTGCTGGCTCCAGAGGACATTTGTCTTGCAACTGTCAACAAGTTACAAAAGACAAACACATTCACACACACAGCCGCAAATAAATGTAAGTCATGTATAGGAGCCTCAACTTTAATATCACACACGCAATCACACCTAAAAATAAAAGAAGTAATGTCCCTTGGGAAAGAAAACCTGTCGGGAATCGAACCCAGGACTGAGCAGACTTGCCAACTGACTTTTACAAACGTTATAAAATGTTACAATATGTTCAATGTTAGCCTAAGTACGTTTTCAGAAGTTCAAAACAACAATCATGAAGCCTAAATATCACCGATAAAACTAACCTTGTATATAGTTGTTGGTATGACGTAGGTAGCACACAAATCCAAGATAATGTAACCACTCCGTCAATGACAGAAATTGATGCTTTACAAATTGACTCAGTTTGATAACGATAACTCTAATTTAAATACGTAGACAAACACAATTAAATATATGTCAGCATACTGCCTACTTACATTTCTGTATTGCGTTATCTGTACAACTCTTCCAAAATCTAATAAACTAAATCGGCACTTTGTCATGGATCTGATATCACTAATTATACATAAAATTACTTTAAAGTTACAAAAATATAGAACATAATCATGAAAATAAATTGATTGTTAAAATTAGAATTTTCCAGTATCCTTTAATTTGAATTAAGCGCCTCATTATCATTACCAATGACAATGTAATCCATAGAATACTATTACTCCCTACCTACCATAGAAGATAGCTGAGTGCATATAAAAATAAATAATAGTAAAAAAACTAATGAACACGCTTTATATAGACAGCCAAACTAAAAAATATAAAATAAAATTTGATTAATTTGAATTAAGAATATTGTTAAAAAAAATTATAAATATAAATTTATAATAGTGTAAATAAGAAAAAAATATTGGAACGAAAGTTTATCGCACGTTGCAAAAGGAGGCTGGACGGAAAAAATTAAGACCAAGAGTTGTAACGACACTTTTTGCTAAAGTTGTAAGCCATACCACGTTCTCGTCCGATCACCGAAGTTAAGCAACGTCGGGCGCGGTCAGTACTTGGATGGGTGACCGCCTGGGAACACGTGATGTTGGTTTTAGCTTGTTTCTTTTAATTTTGGAACTAAAGTTCCTTATCGCGCGTTGCAAAAGGGGTTAGACGGAAATTGAACTTCGTTCCACCCGGGTAGTTTTTTTTATTTAAAAAAAAGCGTGGTGCACCGTGGCGCGAATTAGAACATCAAGTGTCAATATTTTATATGTGTCAATGTCAATTCTGTCCCTATTTTATGGATGATGGAATACATACACTCCTCTCTGTGGTCTGTGGTAGGTACAATGAGACAGTAGTATAGTGTATACGTTTTTGGTTACAATAATTTTAAATTTGTACAATTAAGATAAATGTATTTATTGTATTGTTCATGGCGAGTGTAGTTATTAATAATGGATTTTGCTCGACGGCAACTAGAGAAATACGGTTGGAGTGATGGTAAGATCAGCACATAGTTTTATATTTTGTCAGTTCCTCGTGTTTACGTATTTTCCACACCACACGCGATCAGTACGTGCGTCCTTTTGGAACTGAGACACGCGAAATTCCTGACAGAGAATAGAGTCCCGACGCATCGCAAATTTGCGTCGGCACACTCGCGTTAACGAAATGTTTATGTACTTTTTTTAAATAGTGACGTTTTTTTGGGGAGACAATAATGTATACGACCCGATATTTCACGGCCCGATTTTGTACAGCCAATAATGCACACCCTGATAATTCATGTACATGGAATTGAAATAATAGGCCGTGCATTCCCGGGTCGCCAATTATAGCCTGTACAAAATAGGTCCGTATCGATAATGTACGGACAATAATTCATGTACATAGCTTTCTAATATCAAGGTGTGCAATAATGTGCGGTAAATCACTCCGTGTCGATATTGTACGGCCAGTATTGCACAGGAACAAACGAACTAATTCTTTCAACAATACTGCGGCTGGAGACCGAGCAGGTTCTTTCGTACAACAGCTAAAAAGTTTACATATGTATGTATTACCTTTGAAAAGTGCATTTTGCTTGGAAAAATTCCTATGACCCAACGCCGCATCGCTCTGTAAATAATTTTCACGTATTTGTTAACATGTTCTGTTTTGCTGATTATATTGCAATATTTTGAGTTTTTTGGTTGTTGCTGTGAGAAGTCCGTGTCACCACTAGATAAATTCGGTTTTAACCGAAGACCCCGTCAAAGACATCTTTTTATTAGCATTTATGCTGATTTGTGGGAATGACGGTTAATATTTATTCATTTTTAACCCATTATTTTCGTTTATTTTACTGTCTTCCAGTGTTCATCGTTACAAATATTATTATTTATTAGAACAGTGAGTTAGTATTAGTTATAGTATTATATATATATTATCTTTCTTCATATCACTGCGTCAACCTGCTTAAATCGTTTACACACGAGGCGGGTAAGCGCTTTGAGATTAACCATTTCGTTTCGTCTATCTCGTTACTTAACAATCTGAATCGCTCTAACGTGAACTAGGCGGAGCAACATCGCACAAGAATGTTAAAATCTACTCTTTCTTTGCAAACGGTAAAGTGACCAAGGTGCAAAAGCAGATCGCGTTTTACATTACGGACCCGATGCCACAGCACTTGGTTAACACTAATATCACTTATAGTCTGGTGTTGCCATGTGTTTGTATAATTGTAATAAATTGTGGTTGGAAAAAGTATAAAACATATTATCTGTAATTATTACGGTAGAATTAAATATATTTGTCTACTCGTAATGATATTAATAAAATTTATTTTTATTACTTACAGTCGTTGATTAAGACAGTGCCCTATTATGCACGTCCGAAATGGGCAATTATTGAATAAATACAATCTTATTGTACAGGTTTTTGCAATGTATATAATTATGATTTTGTTAATACACAACACACATTAAATATTTTCATATTAATATGGATAAGCAGTTGTTTGCAATTATTGACCAAGTGAGAGCGAGATGTATCAAATTATTAAAAAACTGCTTTAAGTCATCTTACTACCTATACCTACTAGTGGCTCTGTGAACTGAAGACATCGCGTATTTTTCAAAATGGCTCAAATATTATTATGTTGCTTTACGTTTTCAACCCCCACATCTTCGCCATTCTTTTTAATTCCCAAAAACTGAATCGACAAAAAAACTGTGTACCTAACTATCGAACATGCTCACTGAATTTCACGAGAAGCGGTTGATAAATACGACCTGTAGAGGAGAACACAAGGACCGTGCTTTGATCTTGACATTTTAGCTTCCATACTCGATAATGACATTTTAGTTTCTTTGCATTGCACGTTGGCTTGGTTGGGTGCGCATCCGCCTTCTAAGCAGCAGGTATCGAGTTAAATGGAACAAGTTTTCTCTCCGACGAAAATTTGTGTTTCTGGTTCTGGGTAATAACAATTTTGTGTGTGTGTGATGTGAATGTTTCCAGCACTCACGACACAAGTGATCGAATTTAGTGTGGGGCTGTGAGTGTGAAGTCTTTATGTTAAAATACATTTGTTGGAGTGTGTTTTTGGGGTGCTGACATATCTTATCCAGCGGTGAATCTTTCACATTACATAGCTGTGAATCTTTAGGTTTTGTGGCTTTAATTTCTTCAGTGAAAGCGCACTGAGCTATCGTTTTACAGTTTTGTTTTCCTCCAAAAATCCCATACACAGGGCTCTGTGTCACTTATTTTGTGTAGTAGTTGAGGTTACTACAAGGTGACCTGTTATAAGGCCTTCCATTAAACGACGATTGCCACTGTACCTTTCACAAATCATTTCTAAGTTTCCTGTTAAGAGACAGAAAGGCGGCTTTTGTATATTTGCAGTCCAAATGCACTATGCTGTCAGTTACCGGCTGTCTTGCTCCTTCTTTAGTTAGTATATCCGCCATAGTGTTCTTTGAATATGCACTGTGGCTTATGATCCAATTTACCACTACATTAAACTAGTCTGAATGTATTTTTAGTATCTTGTGACATCCCACTTTTGATTTTGAGGTGGGTCTTCTGAGCACATGTATTATAGCTGGACTACCGGTGATGAACTTGGCATTTGTGCATTCTCGTCTGCCTATTTGAAATATTTTTTTAGCAGCCAGTAGTAAGTCCATTGCTTCTTCATGAATTATTGTAGTGGTCTTGTTTACAGCTGTTGATTTCACTAGTCTAGTTACAGCTAATAATATCTCTGCGATCTGAAATGAAATAAGAATATTGCTCACAAAATAGAGTATATGTATTGGTGTTGACGCATCGGGTTCGATTCCCCGACAGAAGTCCCCGCCCGGGACAGAAGAAATTTACTCTCCAAGGAAAATTTGTTTCTGGTTCTGGTTGTGATTGTATGTCTGATGTGAATTTTTCCGGCACCCATGACACAAGTCATTGAACATAGTGTGTGCTGTGAGTGTAAAAAATTCTCTGGGATAAATACACTTTCTAGATATATGCTGTCACAGACTTTTTTGTAAAATTAATGAAGGTCAACATTTTCGAAATATTCGTAAGACAAGTTAGTAAAAAATTAATTACTTGTCCGCTTTATCAACGAACATTTTTTATAAATATTGTGATATATTACCTTATACAAACAAACACACTTTACCTCTTTATAATGTTATAATAGAGAATAATTTCTTCTGCGTATTTATTCCCATATGAATTTCCTCCGTTACACAACTACAATAAATATTCTTTATCAATTTTATTTATTGCCAGGTATGAGCATGTTGATGGTTACTGCAACTTTCTTGACGATTTTGTATGTGGAAGACAAATACTGAAAAATAATAAAAATACCAATGAGGCAATAAGTAATAAGGTTCCCTCAGTGAATATTAAAAAAAGTAGCATTCTTTTATTATGCCAGATTGGTAAGCATTTGGCCAACAAAATTAAATGTTTAAAAATGCTCAAAAGTAGACATGCATTAGCTTAAAAGTGATAAGAGTTACAATAATAATCATGATTATTCAGCCCCAGTAAGGGTGGTCTCAGTATCAAACCCCATCATGGGCTTGAACTTCTTGAGATGGTAGGTACATAACAATGTGATTAACTCCACCACGATCTTAAGTCGTCCGTCGGCTACCATGTTATGAAATACTCATATTTTACCACCCTAAAACACTGAACCATAGTTATATTAGCTGGTTAGAATTTAAATTCAATGTGTTCTTCAGTAACGGAACATCAGGAAAAAAACAGTCGAATCTTGATTTATCTCGTAATAACATAAATCGCTTTGATGTAAATCATTTTTGTAAAATATCACAAAAATGATTTATATCGAAGCGATGGGCATTCAATGACTGCAATTTGAGTTACCTCTACAGTAGGAGAGTACAGTAACTTACCTTTTTTATGAATTCATCAGAAATACAACATGGTCCGTCCATTTTACTGTATGAGTAAGTTACTGTAGGTTCCACTTCCACACACCACAACTAGGCAGGCAATTGATTTAGAAATACAACTCACAGACTTTATTAAATTTTTTTAAATTAAAAATAGAAATCTCGCCCATTTTCTACATGTTTGAGTGATTACATTATCATTGTTTGTTATTTTTCTTTTTTACTTTGCCACAAACAACATAATTATACTAAACCCTCTAATAATGTTTGAGGATTTCTATCTTTTTAATAATCTATTGAAATTACTGGATCAACCAAACGAGGCTTTGACTTTGTCATTTGTTTGTATATGAATTATCGGCCGTGCATTATTGGCTGTACATTATCAGCTCGTGCTAATATTTTCCGACCTGTATTGTACGGCCAGTATTGCACGACCTAATATTTCGTGTACATTGAATTCAAATATTGGTTGCGTTTTACTGGCTGCGTATTATTGGCTGTACAAAATCGGTCCGTGTTGTTATTTCACATCCAATAATGTACGGCCCGTATTGCACAACCTGATAATTGGAAGTCATGCCATGGAATACTGGTTGCGAATTATTGGCTGTACATTATCAGGCCGTGCATTATTGGTCGTACAATATAGGGACCCTTTTGTATTGTGGATCTTGTAAAGCGCTCCGTGGTGTGGATTTAGCTTGTTATTTGTTACCTACTTAATATATGAATGTAGGATTATTTTAAGTGATTATAATGAGTGGGAAGAAAGGTGTAATTTTAGAGAGTCAATCGCGCGAAATTATTCTGGCAGTTGATAGATATTTAGAACAAGAACGAATTCGGTATTCAAACGCTTTGAAAATGATGACACTGTTTGCTAAAGATAATGAATCTAGTGATTCAAAGATTAACTTGCCTAAAGATCTATTTGATGAAGTTTTGGGTATGCTCCAAAATACTAAAAAAGTAACAGAAAGAGTTGTTGCTGCCACGGGAATATCTAAAAACACGGTGTCACGCATCCGAGCCGAGGGAGCTTACGCTGCAGCAACATCTAGTAAGATACTTACTCCTCAAAAGGGTAAACGTGGACCTAAAGTAAAATATATTGATAAATTTGATTCTGCACGTTCAAAAGAATAATTGAACGTATGTATTTTATACCAAAAGCATTTCTGTAGATGGTAAAATTTATAAGCTATATACGATTAATGTTTTTGGGAAAAAAGGATTTATTTAAAGAAAAAATTAAAAATATATACTCGAAAGAGAATGAGGTTAATTGAACTGTCAAATATAAGCTTAAGAAGATAAATATATATGAATCCAGGAACATGACGACTTGATAAAAAAATAATGTTGTATATCATGCATGATGTAAGGATACACTTGGCAAAATCACAGTGGATCACTATTAACATTAATTAAAACTTGCTTAATACGTCAGCAGTTAAGAAAAGCTGTAACAAGATCAAAAGTGGTCGCTGAATGCCACCATACCCTACAAAATATGTCAAACAAGTACAATATAATTATAAAATGGACAAAAAGCCATGGGTGTCCAGGGAATACAATGGCAGACAAACTTGCAAGGAAGGCACAAAGAAACAGGTTAATGATGAAGTAAGGGGCCTTTGCAAGCCATCAGTGATGGAGGTAAGAGACCTCTTACTTCATCACACCGAATAAGAGCAACATAAACTGTGGGATGGGAAAACGGACTGCAAAAATGCAAAAACCGTTTTTTCAATCTTAAACAGAAACTTTACTAATAATTTACTTCGACTTCAACAACAGGACCTTCGCCTGATGGTGGGACTTATCACAGGTCACTGTGAACTAAATGATCACATGTATAAGACTGGCGCCTGATAGTCCCTTATGTCGTGGCTGCCTGCGGGAGATTGGAACTGTGGAACACGTGATGTTACACTGTGAGGACACAAAAGAAATACGAGCCAAAATTGGGATACATGAACATTCATATGAAACAGAGTCGACATCATGCACACCTACATCCTCACCACTGGAACAATTGTGCCAGCAAGCCAAAGCCACACTACGATATATAATGGAGTTGGGGTGGCTGGTCTAACAACTGCTGGCGGGGGGAATGCACAATATACCTGCAGCGGGACATTAGCGAAGGCCTTATTGCCCCCAGTTAGAATTAGAATACGTCAGCAGATGCTGATAATCAATTACTAATAGCAGAGTGGTTAAAAGTGCCAGAAAGGCAAATTGCCACAGGAAATAAGTATGTCTTGGTAAATGGAGTGCTAGCTGTACGGAAAACATTATTTAAAATGGCAATTAATTTGTGTTATGTAAACCTTGTTAAAAGAGAACTGAGATACTGCAATAAGGAACAAGTGGCTGATATAAATGATGTATATTTAAACACTTTCACATTCACAATATTAGTGTGGGATGCGATTTAGGAAGATGACATGTGTCATGCCGGAAACATTCTCATCACACACAGGACTAGAAATCAAATTTTCTTTGGGTAAAAATATTGCGTTTCCACCTGGAATTGAACTCAATACCTGCTGCCAACTGAGCCAATGGGACAATCACATTCAGTTAATGGACATAGAGGACGACTTGGATGATACTACTGAAGAAGAGGAATCTGAAGTTGTAGAAGCTCTGATGGTGATTCAGTGGAAGCAAATATATGTGGCACAAAAGAATTTGAATTACTTCTAATAACTTGTTTTTAGGTATACAATTAGAAATTTATTGTACTATATATCAAATATATAAAAAAAAAATAGAAATGATTAACATTTTAATTTAATCATACTAATAACAAACAAAAACAAACAAACGCATTCACACTCACAGCCCCACACTAAGTTCAAAGACTTGTATCGTGGGTGCCGGAAACATTCACATCACACACACATTACACCCAGAACCAGAAGCACAAATATCCCTTGGGAAGGAATTTGTGCTCCTGCCGGGAATCGAACCCAGGACCCACGGCGCAGAGGGCGGACACCTGTCCACTGCGCCAAGTGGGTCGTCAAAATAATACCTACATCGGAAAGTTTGTGTTAGTATGTTTTTATTCTTCTCCTTCCTCTCCATCCTTTGGTAGGACGTCCAACCAAACTGTGTGACATCATCGTGTTTGCCTTATATTTGACAGGGGTTTTGGGTTGATTCCCGGCCGGAGTTTTCTCCCCAGGGGAAATTTGTGTTTCTTGTAAAATAAAAAAGCATTATCGGATCATATTGTGACACCGCTAAATGGTAGACAGTCCACAAACGAGAACGAAGTGTATTGCTTCCACATTCATTTGCGAATTTTCACAGAAGGTTTATATATAATTGATCGTGCGACGCCAGATTTCTAATTTGACTTAGGTCATTCAGCACTTTCTGTTAGTCCGCCCATCTGTCTGTCAGAGGCATCTAGCGTCTAAACCATACAAGCGAAAGATTTCAAATTCTCATAGAGTAAGTAAAACTATGGCCCAAAGCCAGAAATGACATTTAAAATATTATAAATGAAAATTTTAAGGGTGTCCCATAAAGTACATGACACAAGGACATGTAAAGTACAAAACCAGCTAAAAAAAAACTATGTTGGAAAATATTGATTTGGTAGATCACCAAAGTCACTATTTAGACCAATTTTGTCCCGGGGTCTGTCTCAAAAACGCTTTCACACTGAATGATGAAACTTACGTATAATATCCGTTATATACAGTACTTGAACAATAAATACAGAAATTAAATAATTTTAGAGAAAGTGTTGTAACATTTAACCTGAAAAGTTTTTCTCTAAAAGGCAACATGTAGGTGCGAGATCTTAGTTCGGCGCGAACGACCAGTATATTCAAATTATGTTTTATAAATAAGTAAAAAAAACAATAATTTGTAACCCAATTGCCAAAAAATATTTATTTACAGGAAAAGGCCTCGGTAAGCACGAGAATGGTATATCTCAAGCTATCAAGCCCAAACTGAAGCGCAGTGTCGCTGGCATCGGACATGATGCAGCAGCAGAGTTTAATGAACATTGGTGGAGCGCTTTGTATGACAAGGCTGCTAAGAATGTTGAGGTATACACTGTTATAGTATTTTTTATTTGGCTTCTCAAATGATGTGCATTTAGCCAGTTTCAAGTAGTACATATTTCTAGTAGTTCATAAGAAATGAAATGAATATATTTCACCCAAATAGAGTACTATTAACTTATTAACTATTAATACTATTCATTGTTAATATTAAATTGACTATAAAATTCCTTTATTCACATGGGTCCCAATGAGGCAGTCATGAAACTTAATGACTCTACTGCCAGATTCGCAAAATTACAGCCATCTCGAGAATAAATAATATAGAGAATACAATGTCAGAAATAATAATATCTAATTCTTATTTGTGGTAGGGATGATATGGTCTGCACTAACATCCCGCTTGGGGTGTATTGTGAATTTCCCCCTGACGGCAACTACCCAAGCCATCACAGCTCCTTTATGTAACGTAGGATGGCTCTGGGTCGCAGACTAAGTTGTTGCAAAGAAGGTGTTTTAGATGATGATGGTGATGAAATATGCGAAAGTGACAGTGGTGTCGAAAGTGTACAAGCAGTAATAGCTGATGCATGAATTTGGATGTGAATTGTAAATAATAATAACGAATTAAGTAGGAATGCAGTTCAGTTCAGGAATACAGGAAGTCATAACGTACTAGAATGGTAGAAAATTTACTAGAACTTTTGTTGGGGATTTCGAGGGAAAATTTACATTTAAAAAGTCCAACGCTTGACTATCATCACTTTCAATCAGGTCAGATAGTGGTCAAATGCTTGCCTATTAAAAATCAAAATCAAAATCGTTTATTCACATGGGTCCCAAAGAGGCACTCATGAAAGTTAATGAATCTATTGCCAGATTCGCCAAATTACAGCCATCTCAAGAAGAACCTGGCAAGAAACTCAGCGGCGCATTTTGTTTTTCATTCAATTTTTTTTAAAACATTCTTAATTTCTAATACATAATTTTCTTAACCTAGGTGTTATTATGGTAGTCGCTAGAAAGAGCCTGTGCAGTTTGCCTCCATGCATCCTTGTCATTAATAATATTAAGTAAAAAAAAAAAAACTATCTAGCATAAAATAAAATGTCACACTCAACGCAGAGGACAAAGACCTACCCACGTATATTTGTATATTTAACTCTTTGTTGCCCAAAATGAAAGAAAGAAAGAAAATTTATTGTTAACAAAAAATAACACAAAGAAGGTACAAAGGGCGTACTTAACAACTTATATTGCACATTTATAATTTATAGGTCGAAGACAAGAAGGGTACAACGAAGAAAATCAAAACCATCAATGCTGAAGACTTCACAATCTCAAACAGCACTTGGCGGATCAACAAGAAACGCAAGCACAGCCCCGACAACGAATATTCCGAGTTTTTTATAAAGAAAGCAGTTTTGACAAACGACGGAACTAAAGTTGAAAATGAATCGGAGAGTGAGGATGATGATGATGATAGCACGAAGAAGGATGTGTTCAAAATGACAGATGAAGACCTCTTTGCCGCTTGTGAGGGGAGAACTGCACATAAGTAAGTGCTTATTGTTTTTCTTATACTAGGCCTAGAGCGTAAGCGTTTTAAGCAGCAGGTTTGTTTCCCAGTAGGACACAAGTTTTTTTTATTCTTCATGGTTAATCATTTGGTCATCTCACCTGATAGAAAGTGAAGATGCGGCTGAAGATGTTTGCCTATAATATGATCCCTCCCAGATTATACCGTTAGGGAACATAGATGTGGGCTGTGAGTTCCACTCCTTTGCTGTACGGATGATATATGTAGAAGCAAGTACGATATCCAAGGGAACTTAGTTTTTCTAGGTGAGATTGTGGGTGTGTGAGTATGTGACACGCATCAAGAACCAGGAACTCATTTCTTTTAAGAAGAAATCTTGTTCCCGCTGGGAATCTAAAGTGGCACCCACTGCTTAATAGGCACTTTCCCAATGAAGTATGCTGCTTTTTTAGCTGTTTTTTATATTTGTTCTATAGGGTTGCATGATTCTGGAGGGATCATTTTCGGACCCCCTGTAGGACAATTATATTATCTTACTCAAATGCCTATCTGGCAACACCCTTAGCATTTTATACTTTAAAATTATCAGATACTGCTCGTTGGCTTTGTCTGCCATCTTAGCAGCGCATATCGGGTTCATTTCCCAGCAGAAACAAATTTTCACCCTAATGGAAATTTGTTTTTATGGTTATGGTTGAGGTTGTGTGTGATGTGAATCTGGCATCCACGACACAAGTCAAGGACTTTAGTTAGGAACTGTGAGTTTGAAAGCGTTTTTTACAATCTTTTATTTAGTTTCACCTGTCCTGATGTTTGTCATCAAATCTTGCAAATTAAATTTGATCCACTTCCCGGTTACCGATTGAGCTGAAATTTTGCATACATGTGTAAATCGCGTGACAATGCAATATTATGATGACATGGTGCTGATCTGATGATGGAGCTGGAAGGTGGCCAAAGGAACTTCTCAATGAAACGACACAACCTCATCGAGTTAGTGCTCATTTTAATGTCTTGACGAGTAGTTTGTCTTTCAATGGTAACCAGGTTCTGATGATGCAGTTGGAAGGTGGCCAAAGGAACTTCTCAATGAAATGGCACAACCTCATCTAGTATGGGCTCGTTTGATTCGTCTTGACAAGTTCTCTGGTTATAGAACTATTAGTCCTATTTATTTACAACTTGCAAAAGCTTGTTTTAAATAAAAAATTAAGTATGACTTGTTTTTACTATAGACTCATTATTCATATATCTTTGTTACAGAGGAGCTCGTCACGGCCTTAAAGCTATAGGAAAACTGGCTAGAATCGCTCAGCAAGAGCAAATGATGCTTACACAGCCCAAATACGAAGGTTATTCGCATGCCAAGAAAATCAAAGATCAAGTTGTTGAAGACATTTCAGTAGTAGACATACAAGAAAAACCTAAAAACAAAAAGAAGAAAAAGCGAAAACGTTGCTTTAGCAATAACAACACTGGCAACAACCAATCCCCTGAACTTGCTGAGCCAAATTCTAAAGAAGAATTAAAAAGTGATCATGGGGATGCCATTGAAGAAAAATATGATAATGGTAGAAAAAAAATTATTCAATTAAATCTAAAGGTGATGATGAAGCAGTAATAAATGGTAGTGAAACTGTTAAAAAATCTAAGAAAAATAAAAAACGATTGTTAGATAACTCGGAAACTGAATTAAACTACTGTGAAGTGATTGACTCTACAGATGTTCCTAGAAAGAAAAAGAAGAAAAAACGTAATTTACCAGAGGATTTATAGTACCAAATGGATACAGCGCATCTACCAGTCTTATTGTATCAAATGGATAAATCTTTCTCTTATTCTATTGTTAAAAAATACGACAGTTCAAGCATTCAATTGAGAGACTGATTAACCATTTGGCAGCGACATAAGTTATTTGTAATTGTACAAAGTTGTGAATATAATATAAACATTTTAAAGCTGTATATCGTTTTTATTTTTAATAATAGTTTAAATAATATATCTTTATTGTAAAATTTTGACGACTTACGATACAAGTCATCGGATTTGGTGTGGGGCTGTAAGTGAAAACGTTTTTTTTTAATGCCTGATAGGCAAGCATTTGACCACAATCTCACCTGATGGAAAGTGATGATGCGGCCGAAGATGTAGCATGCTTGCCTAGAAGGTACCTATTCACTCTTCACGTTTATAAATGTTTCTGCATTGCGTGCCACGCTATATTTAAAAGAGGTGTACGTACGCCACGGTCACTTCTTATGTGTCGTTGATTTGCAACATTTGTATGGATTATCTGGAACACTATCATCAGTATTATAATATGACGATTTGTTTGTGCTTC
Source organism: Lomographa bimaculata (assembly GCA_948107665.1). Classification (NCBI taxonomy): domain Eukaryota; kingdom Metazoa; phylum Arthropoda; class Insecta; order Lepidoptera; family Geometridae; genus Lomographa; species Lomographa bimaculata. Next base: position 8,604,995 of record OX403612.1, on the reverse strand, counting down.
ATGGAATTACATAAAATAATAATATTATTAATAGAAACCCATAAAAGTCAAATTAAATTATTTGTCAATTGTTTGCGAAGCCAACATTGTAGAAGAAAAAATGCAATCAGCTGTCTCATTTGACAGATAAATGTGTCAAAAGCAAATGTGTCACAATTTCTAATCGAAACATCGAAACGAAATTCGTGAAAAATGTCGCTGGGGAAATATTTGGCGTTGGATAAGCTTGGAAATCTATTCAGCATCATTCGCCAAAATGGCGGAATTAGAGGATCACTGTGGAAACTATACAGGCAAGTCGCGTAAACAGTATTATGTAATTTGTTAGGTTATGTTATGAAAGTATTTTGGTCCTGAAATTAGTCGTATTATAAGTTTCTAGGCGTATTTAAAACATTTTGATGCTATTTTATCATCATTAAATCCAAAATGGGCAAACCTATCTGGAACACCTTTTATACACCGTTCTACAATAAAGTTTATTTTGATTTTGATTTGACAAGCACTATACTTCCTCCTAGACCTGCTAATGGATATCCTCAGAATAACTATTGTTATTTCTCAATTATAATTTAGATAATAATTTTGATGTTATTAACCGCTTTTACTGGTTAGTTAACTAAATTGATGTCTATAGATATATTTTATGTATATACATCGGTAGAGCAGCGCAAATGGCGAAAATATGGAAACCTTGGCAGTGGTTACATATTTGAGCCGTTTGGTGTTGAGACACTGGGTCCGTAGGGACCGGCTACCTGCTACCTACTGGTAGTGGGCTTGAGCACTTGGGTTACCTATAAGCTTGATGTCTTGTAGGTAACTTGCTGCATTAGTTTTAGTTTAGTTTTAGGAAATATAGGCAATTGGCACATAGACAGACAATAAAAAAAAAAAAAATTAGGTTGCCACACTCCTAACTGTATTTTAGTGTTCAGTAAATTAGAAAACTGTTGCCACTGTTCATATACGAACAATAATAATACCAGTTGTTTTGCTCCGAACTGCAATTTCGTGCCTACATTTTCCCATAGAGAAAAACTTTTGAGTTGTTGTTTAATGAGAGCAGATAACGAATATTATATGCAAGTTGCAGCTTTAAATATGAAGCCATTTTAAGATAAATCGCAGGACAAAATAGTTTAAAAATCAGTGACTTTGATGTCCTACCAAATTGTTATTTTCAACCACTATGAGTTTTTTTTAACGTGATAACGTCTTATTAATCTATGAACAAAAAAGTGTCATGTTCCGCCTAAGCCTGAGCGTGCAAGCAAGAGTGCGGAACAAGCGATAGAGAGACACGAGCGGCCTAAGTGCTCAAGCTATGACGTTATCACACAAAATTATCATCCGTAAACCAATACAGACAACCAATTTTTTTTAAAACAGTTTAATTATTAAATCATTTTATAAAGATGTTGATTTATTGGCACTCTTAAAAGAAGTCAGATGTTCAATTATTCTATTTATTTAAATTACAGGCAAGATGAACTGAAAAACGGCACTTTAGTTGGCACGGACAAATATGGGAACAAATATTATGAAAACCCTCGGTACTTCTACAGCAGGAACCGTTGGGTCGAGTATGCTGATAAGTACCACATGAACTATGATGGCAGTCAGGTAATATTTATATGGTGTCCCAACGTTTAGATATTGGAGAGTGTCAGATGAATTACTGCCGACTCCCCGCTTTTTAAGTAGGAATTTTTATGAATAAAAAGTGTTAAAATGCATGCTATTAGCTAAACTGATTGTGACGTCAGTTCGCACATTTTTAAAGTCAATGATTTTACGGCAGTTGTGATTGTATTGTGGATGTCACAGGATATCAAAATATATGTTTAAAACTAATTCAGTTCCATATCAAAACAAAAAATTAAAAATGCAAGTAAAATTTTTTGTTTTGATATGGAATTTAATATGAATAAAATTTTATTATCGGCAATTTATTAACGTAAACATAATGTATAAGACTGGTGCCACTGATAGTCACTTATGTCGTGGCTGCATGCGGGAGAATGAAACTGTGGAACATGTGATGTTACACTGTGAGGCCACAAAAGAAATACGAGCCAAATTTGGGATAAATGAACATTCCAACGTAACCCACCATTCACCACTGGAACAATTTTGCTAGCGTTCCAAAGCCACAACCAGATATACATATAAAGGAGTTGGGGTGGCTAGGCTAACTGCTGGCAGGGGGAAATGCACAATACACCCTCAGTACGACGTTAGTGCAGGCCTTATCGCCCCCAGTTAGAATTAGAATTAAAAGTAGTGGTACACAATAAATCAATAAATATAATAGTAAATACTTACAATAAAATATATTGATCCAGCTTCAACTCAAACTGCTATACCCTTATTGAGACAATGCAAAATGTTGATTTATAAGGTATTTGCAATAAATTATTGAATATCAGTACGAACTCGGTTAGTTAACAATCTTTATTATTTTTCAGGTTCCCGCCGAATGGTTCGGCTGGCTGCACTACAAAACTGATCATCTACCCAACCAAGTAATCAACTATTTTAACAGTTTTTTTACTGCCCTGTTATCCGTCGGTCTGTAATCAAATCTTGCAAGCTAAATTAGAACCACTTCCTGATGTCCTATTGAACTCAAATTTGGTGTACTTATTGATCGAGCGCAGCGAAATCTCTAAGCTGACTTGAGTCGTTCAGCACTTTGTCCGTCTGTCTGTCAGAAGCATCTAGCGTCTAAACCATATAAGCGAATGACTTCAAATTCTTATAGAATATGTAAAACTACAGCCCAACGCCAGAAATCACTACTCCCATACATGTAAGTGGGGAACAAAATATTTTTTATTTTTTGTGGGGTGTCGTTGAAAAGGGCTTGACAAGTAGAGTATGAAGCGGTTTAAAAAAATCTATGTTGAAAAATAACGATTTGGTAGGCCACCAAATTCATTGTTTTTTAGACCTATTTTGTCCCGGGGCTCTATCTCAAAAACGGATTCACACTGAACGCTGAAACTTATGTATAATGTTCGTATATCCTGTACTTGAACAATATACAGAAATCAATTATTATATAGAAAAAAAAGTTATAAGCAAGTAACCCTTAAAGATTTTCTCTATGAGGCAAAATGTAGGCGCGAGATATCATTTGGCGCGAACGACTAGTGTATATTCGGTGACAATACAATGATACGGTACCATGGAGCTGGTCTGATGATGGAAACGGAAGATGGCCTTGCGAACGTCTGAACTAAATATGATAAACCCATTGAGTTTGGGCTGGTAAAAGCTTGATTTTTTTATTTTTTATTCATGAAGGCAATCTTTTGTCCACAATCTCACCTGATGATAAGAGAAAAAACCTTTGAGTCATAGAGGGCAGGCTCTTTTTCTACGACTGAACCATCTTTGAGACCTCATCATATTTGATCTTATACCACTTCTTCCATCACGCAGGACCCCGGCCGCCCAAAGTACGAGTGGATGTCGGACTTCACTGAAAACCTCTCGGGGACCTCCGGTCAATACACCCCCTATAGCACCACCCGAACAAAGGTGGAGGCATGGGAACCCCCAACGAAGACCTCCGTTTAGAAAAATGAAGTTCAGGCTAATTTATATCAACAGTCTATTTTATCAGCTTTTAAAGTCCTACATCGTTTAAATTACCGAATGTAACTGTTCTAATCATCATTAATTGTTTTAAAAAGTTAAAGACCTTTATTTTTATGACGTTTAAACTTCTCTAACACCATACGTTTAAAAAAAGCGCGAATTGTCAAAGTTGTCCAAAAGCTATTTCCCGCCATAGCCGCCATCTTTTCTGGGGTCAGAGATAAATAAATTTATTTTGAAATGGTATACGTCTTGTTTTTTAGCTGGTTTCTTCGATTTGTACATTGTTTAGTTTTAAGTAGAAATGAATAAATATATTTAAAAGCATGTTTTTTAGTTTGAATTACATTTCAATATGGATTGATCACGGCATCATCACCCTGAGAGAACGTTCATCCACCCTATTATTGAGGTCTATGATACATATAGTTGACCAAGTGAAGCGAGCTCTCTAAGTGAATAGGACGGTTTGAGAATGGGACGTACTGCGAATGGGTCGTTTAGCGACTCCGTGACCAATTGCGAATGGGACGTTCTGCGAGTAAACCGACCTAAATGGTAAGCACTTCGTTCATCCGTCTTATCAGTGCCGTCTGTCGGAGATCATCAGTGCAGCTTGGATTTTTGCGCAGATTGGTTCCGTCGTAAACCAAATAATTTAAACGAAATCAAAGCTTAAAAAACAGACTTCACCGTTTATATTTTGGTTTTGGCTTGATCGGTTTCGATAAAATTTATATGGGACCACCTCTGAACTATAATTTACCAAACAAAAAATGAATTTTGAGAATCGGTCCACAATTGGGGGAGATATCGGTGAACAGACATAAAAAAAAGAAATACATTCAGTCGAACATAGGAACCTCCTCCTTTTTGAAGTCGGTAAAAAAGGGAAACTAGAAAAGGTATTAGATAAATAAATAAAATAAAGATACCTAAACATACTGATGCTCTTTTGATACATTTGGAATCGGGTTCGATTCCCGGTGGTGACAAAAGTTTTCTCCCCAAGAGACATATGTGTTTCTGGTTGTGTTGGTGTGTGTAATACTAACGAGTCATTGAACTTAGTGTGGGGCTGTTAGTGTGAAAGCGATTATTTTTATGTTGCTGACGTAAATGTTTTCAACAGACTTCAAAAAGGAGGTTCGCAATTTGACTGAACGTTTTTTTTTGTATATATGTTACGCGATATCTCCGCCAATTATGAATCGATTTTGATGATTATTTTGTTTGGTAGATTATACTGCAGAGGTGGACCCATATAATTTTTTTCGAAATCGGTGCAGCCAAAACCAAAATATAAGCAGGGAAGTCGGTTTTTTAAGCTTTGCTATTACCTATATTTCCTAAAACTCAATACATGGGGGACGCGTGATCAAAATGCTGGTACTTATTTGTCTCAACGCATTGTAATACAGAGGCATTGCCGCCAGCATGATGGCAACGCTACCCAATGGGAGTGGGCTTGAGCACTTGAGTCACCTACAAGCTCGGTACAGTGTCGTACTTACTTATTTACGTAGTAGCCACTACCGACCCACCAAACATCTGTCCATCTCCCATTTGTGAGATATTGTTAGGTTGAATTAATTCGTATCAGTGACTGGTTACAACTTTAAACCAGTTTTGTGCCCTGGGACCGGTCAGTGATACTCAATGTTTGGAGTGGGGTCGATTTTTGACCCTATAGTTTATCGACCGTTATTTTTAATTAAATTAGTTATGTAGTTCTGGAGTTTAATAAAGTTATATATATATATATATATATACTAGGTGGCCCGGCGACCTTCGTTCCGCCTAACAGTCAATGAATGTGCATGTTTAGGAAGCCATACCCGGCATGCGTTACAATGCCACGTGACTGTATTATTACCTCCTTCATGTTTATGTTTGCCTAGTACTTTACCAAATCCGGGTGACGTATGAGAAAATGATTTGTATTACATCAATAAAAAAAAAATGTGACGTTCCTAAAAAGTATCCTATGTCCGTCTCCTGGTTCTAAGCTACCTCACCACAAATTTTCAGCCAAATCGGTTCAGCCGTTCTTGAGTTATAAATAGAGTAACTAACACGACTTTCTTTTATATATATAGATGTATAACTTATTATTATTTTTAATTATATTTTTATTTCATTGGTTTCTTTTATGACATTGTTTTATTATGATTGTACTAATATAGTTGTAAGTATTTATGTTACTAACACAAATGGATGAATTTATCTGAATAAATGAAATTAAATAATAATATATATACTTCTTTTACTTGACTTTGACTGTGTCTGTTGACTAGGACACTTTTTTGTGTGTGTGATGTGAATGATTTTAGCACCCACGTATCATCTTCATCATCAGCCTATGGAAGTCCACTGCTGGACATAGGCCTCTCCAATTGCACGCAACTGAGCACGATCCTCTGCTTCTCTCATCCAGCTCCTGCCAGCCACCCTGCAAAGATCATCGCTCCACCGAGTCTGAGGGTGTCCTGCGCTCTCGAATTCGTGGTCTCCACTCAAGAACACGTTTACCCCAACGGTTATCGGGACCCACGTATACACGACTCTAAGTATACAAAAAAGTCTTTGAACTTAGTGCGGTCCGTAAGTGTGAAATCGTTTAATTGTTGACATAACTTCCTTATCTCATGACTTAGCTCGAGATACGTAGTTACTCCGTCAAATTAAATATTTAAAGTAGGCCGAATAAAGGCACAATTAATATGTAGGTATATAAAATACGGTAATTTGGCTTAGTCCTCTATAAATAAATAATGTATAATTTGGATAAATCCAGGCCTTAACTATATTTATACTTATACATTATTATTATACATTATTGGTCCATCTATAAGTAGGTAATATTATTTTTTTAGCTGTTTATATATTTCTATGTATTATGTATATATTGTGTATATGTGTATTATGTATGTTTATTTATTTTTATTTATTTAGATATGTTATATTAGTATAGAACGCCACACCAACCCAAATCATCCTGCACATGTTCTGTCCATCTAAAGGTTGTCTGGCAGAAATCGCTTCAAGCGATAAGACCGCCCATTGCCCACTCATATGACTGTATTATTTTAAGTTCTACAATTTTACTTTTATTTGGGTGCAATAAAAAAATATTGTATTGTATTATACTAAATGTTATCAACATTGATTGTCGCTAGATGTACGCAGACGTAGGTATGTCCTTAATACATCTTTAATGTTAGTGGTATGGATACTTTATTCATCAAATGTATCCAAGATAAATACCATGCAATTGACACAAACAAGCAAGAGTATTTGTCTTGCCTAAAATAGAACTATCACATTGAGCTTCCCCGAAGTGAATATCCATAAACGACGAGAATAAGTCCATCAATCAGTGTCAATGTATATAGAACGGAACTCCCGCAGAGATGTTCCATTAGACATTCCCTTTGACATTTTATACCAAAAATCTATCTGGCCTACTGCCTCGATAGATTCTATACATTTTACAACACAATTAAGCACCCACGAATACTAAATAGCTCTATCAAATTAAACTTTAAAAAAAAGTAGGAGGTTCAATTCGACTGAACTTTTTTATGTGTGTTACCTCATAACTTTTTACTAGGTGAACCGATTTTGCTGATTCTTTTCCTTTTTGAAAGCTGGTGCTTTCCATGTGGTCCCATTTGATCAAGATCTGACCAGTATTTTTCGAGTAATCCTACTAATATTATAAACCCAAAAGTTTGTGTGTGTGTGTGTAAATGTGTTTGTCTGTAAGTGTGTGTGTAAATGTGTAAGTATGTAAGTATTTTTGTTCCCTCTTCACGATTTAATGGCTGAACGGATTTGGATGAAATTTGGAATGTACATAGATTATACCTAGGATTAACACATAAGCTACTTTTAAACTTGATAATAGCGGGCGAAGCCGCGAGGCAGGGCTAGTTCTCAATAATGCGTATTCAATTCATTTAATCTGATCAAAGGTTCCGAAGATAAAGCAATGAAGTCGGTATTTTTTTAACTTTGCTTGCGTTTATATTATTTTAATAAAAGTATTAAAATTGTCTTTAAAATACGGAGAATTTTCTTTTACAAGCTTAGATATAAGTTTATCAGCATAATTCCTATCCTATCCGTTTGTTCCTTTGTAGCGAGCGCCCAGATTAGGTTATGATCCGATAGTCACATTTTAAAATATCGTTGAATTTGTGTCTTATCTCCTAGTAACAAAGCTAGTTACCTACAATATGCAAGAATATCTAAGTAAGTAGTGGGTACCAAGTTTTTTTTTCCCTATAAATATTAAAGGTAATCACTGTAATATTTTTTCTTTTAATTTTGGCTTCGCAATCTTTTGCGTTTAGCCAGTTTCAAGTAATAATATATTTCAAGTGTAGGTATATCATCATATTAAAAGTCCTAGTCACAAGTGTCATTCAAAGTCAAGGTCCGGTCATAGTCAAGTCATGCCCTAGTAAAGTGGTAAAAACTTTACTAGATCTTCTATTGGAGTTTTGGAGCAAAAGCAAAAATCAAATTTTTTAACTTTGTACGATTTGCCTACAATTATGCGCGTTTTATTCGTTTACTAAGTATTAACGGTTAATAATCCATAATTATTACACATTAACACTCGAAGAATCACAGGGTTTTAATGATTATACAAAATCAACAACGTCATTTTTTTCTTTCGCGGCAGAACTCCTCTATAATTTTATAAACTTGAACTCGCGCCAGTACGATGTTCTTTTTTAATATTATATAGGCAAGCATTTGTTCATTATCTTTCCTAATGGAAGTGATGGTGCGGCTGAAGATGTAGCATATGCTAGCCTAGAAGATAACTATTCACTCTAAAATTTAAGAATCACTGACTCTCTATACTCTTGACCAACTAAACATAATCATAAACGATTTCACACTCACAGCCCTACACTAAGTTCGACGACTTATGTCGTAGGTGCTGGAAACACTCACATCACACTCAGAAACACAATTTTTCCTTGGAAAGAAACTTGTGTTTCCACCGGGAATCGAACCCGATACCCGCTGCCTAAAAGGCGAATGCACACCCAACTTCGCCAGCGGGCAGTTCAAACTAGGGTCTCTTGGAGATTGATTATGCAGACACCTCTAACACAAGATGTGTGACACTCTTAGTGTAGGTTCTGCGTGTCATACAACTCTAAATAAATGTAATTTCAAGCCAATTAATTTAGCTTTAGTGATCAGATGTGTCCTGAATTTTAAGCTATTGCATAGCTTCTATCGCGGGCCTTGAGCGTGGAGACCGAATCCAGAAATTCCGTAACGAAAATAACCTAACACCCCCCACTCCGACCGGCACAGCGGTGATACTTTTTAGTTTTTGAAATATCATGCTTGTATCTTTAGTTCAGCAACTCGCCTCTAGGTGGCAGGAAAAAAAATACTGCATAAATAAAATAAATAAATAATTATAATTGCATACGTTGATAAAAAAAATCTATGCTATAGCTTTACCGCGGCAGTCCCCGAGTGCCACACGTCTTTTTTTTTTTATTGTTATTGTCTTCAATAACGTTAAAGAATGTGCTGTCCATCGTCTTTGTTGAGTGAACATTGCAATGAGCAGGGGGGTTCTATCGGGTTCGATTCCCGGCGGGAACACAAGTTTTCTTACTAAAGAAAATTTGTTTCTGGTTCTGGTTGTGATTGTGTGTGTGATGTGGATGTTTCCGACACCCACGACACAAGTCGTCAAACTGAGTGTGAAAGCGTTTATGTTTAAGACTATAATATTTAGGTTATTTATTATCTCTGACTGATAGCGTTTTACTACTATCGCACAGCTATCCTATTGGTACACGAGTAATATGGGCGATGGTAAACACATAGTTTTCAATCCCACATTAATTCATTCCTTAATTGGGTAGAAATAATAAAAAGTTTCAGAACCTCTGATTCTGACCAACTGCCCACAACTACATCTACAGGCAAAGCACACAGCACGAAGCTTTCTTCTAACAAACTTACGATTATCGACCTTACTGCAATGAGTTAACTTTCAAATTCAATTAAGTTATTACTTCACTATTATCACACTAATGCAATTTATAACTGACAAGGCATTTTGATCTTTAACTTTAAGTAAAAAGATTGAGTTTCTTCTGTATGGAGAGAATAAAGCTCAACTGCTCTACAGTGGAACACATTTTTTTTGCCATACACAGGTAAAAATATCTCCGGCCAGCCAGTAAAAATGCGACGCGACGCGGTTTGAACGTGTTATTAAACCTCCTTGTTACCAAGGAGTTTGGATTAAACTTTTTGAATTAAAATCAATAGAGAAGTTTAACTATGCGATACAAAGAGCAGTGAACGCAGCGTGGTCGTAGTTTTGGTGTTCGAAATTCGAAATTTAGTTTTGTGATCATTGTGCGTGCGAAAAGATTGGCGTTGACGGAACAGGATTTCTTATTTCTGATTTTATGGTAAGTTATATCTTAGTTGAGACTTGGTAACACGTACGTTGAATGTAAGTCTAAGTCTAAGTACGTGAAGTTTTGGTCGTGAGGTCGGCAGAACAAAGGCAGATCGAGATAAACAAGTTTGGAAAGTAGGCGGGTTAATGTTTCGTTACTTAACTGCAGGATGTATAGCTTTGATGCCGTTGCCCATTTTTTGTGGCGAAAAAAGTTTGCCGAGGGTAGCGTAGTGATGGGTACGTTTATGCGTGTTTTAAAATATATCGATAGATTTTTTTACTAACGAAATTAAATAATCGTGTGTAATAGACATTTGGGTTATTGTTTTTTTTTTTGCATAAGACATTTATTTATTTGTTTAATATAGCACTGCCACATAATACAAATTAAACATAAAATTAAAAGTACAAGGGAATTATCCCATATGAATTACAATTTCGACGTGCCTATCATTTTTCAAAACTAAAGCAGTAAATTTAGAAAGGAATAATATTGATTAAGGCGGGAATTGAACCCGCGAGAGTCATGTCTTATTGATCTAACTGCTGAGCTACTCAAGCCCTGCCCTGAAATTATCATAAAATATTTACGTCCCTATAAGACGTTAATATGGAATGGATAATTTCGCCGCTTCAGGTAGGGCTTGAGTAGCTCAGCGGTTAGAGCAATAGAGCCCGAGAACCTATAGCCGAATGTTCAATCCTCGCATGAAGCGATAATGGCTTGAACTCCAATAAAAGTTCTAGTAAAGTTTCGTCACTTTAGTAGGCATGGGTGGACTTTGACTCTTTTACTTGACTTTGACTGACTTGTGACTATGATTTCTATTATGAAATATGTTCCACTTAAAATATTTGATGACTTGACATCTATTGGGGCTTTTGCACAATTGCGAAGCCAAAATAAAAAAATAAAAAATTTCATGATCAAACGAAACAAAAATACCACGTTCCATTAAAACGAGAGAGAGGGCAATGTAACTTATAATTAGAGTAATCAGGTCAATATTTCGTTATAACGTTAAGAAGTAAACATTTCATTTTTGCAATAAGGAAATCCGACAATACCTTCATTCTTTACTATCGAAAGCCCCAACTTCATTTACAGACTACTTATCTGCTTTAAAAACAGTTATCCAGTCAACGTACTAAATTAAAAAAAAAAAACCCGACTGTATAAATATGAATCTGCTTCCTATTCTATTTTTTTTTTTTTTATTTGTGACAGGCTAATGTTTGACCACTATCTCACCTGATGGTAAGTGACGATGCGATCGAAGCTGGTAAACACACTAGACCTGGAATACGCAGGCTCTCAAGGATAACTGCCGGAACACCGTATTTGGCTTGGCGGCAGACTTTCAACAAAATCAAAATCGTTTACTCACATGGGCCCCAAAGAGGCACTCATGAAAGTTAATGACTCAACTGCCAGATTTGCAAAATTACAGCCATCTCGAGAAGAACCTAGCAAGAAACTCGGCGGTTTTTTTTAACATTATTTTTTTTAATCATACACTAATACATAATTATATTAACCTAGGTACATCTACATTATGTAGTCGCTAGAAAGCGCTTGTGCAGTTTGCCTCCATGCATCCTTGTCATTAATGTAGTCAATCGTTTTATTATAAGCTTTCTTAATTAATGCCCGTTTTATTACTGACTAGTTGACCCGGCGAACTTCATACCGCCAATTGTCTGTGGTCAAATATTCAGAAACATCTCCTGTTTGACAGGTACGAACAGTTTGTATGGGAAAATAAAATACTACTTTTTACTAATTTTATTGCAATTTCTTTATATTTTCTCACCTTTTAAACCTTCCCTGAACTTCCACAAATATTTTAAGATCAAAATTAGCCAAATCGGTCCAACCATTCTCGAGTTTTAGCGAGACTAACGAACAGCAATTCATTTTTATATATAAGACTAGTAGACCCGGCGAACTTCATACCGCCAATTGTCTGTGGTCAAATATTCAGAAACATCTCGTTTGACAGGTACGAACAGTTTGTATGGGGAAATAAAATACTACTTTTTACTAATTTTATTGGAATTTCTTTATATTTTCTCACCTTTTAAACCTTCCCTGAACTTCCACAAATATTTTAAGATCAAAATTAGCCAAATCGGTCCAACCATTCTCGAGTTTTAGCGAGACTAACGAACAGCAATTCATTTTTATATATAAGATTTGAACTTTCCCAGTGTTCCCATTGTTTTTTGTTACTCCTTCTGAAGTAAGTGAGTGTTAAAATGTGTAAGTAACACATTTACACACTTACTCACTTACCCACAATTTTTCAGATTTATAATGTTAGTAAGATAAGTATGATTTTGTACGTATTAAAAGTATGCCAATACCTAAAGCCCTCCGCTTATGCAAGCTTTAGTTCGTTTTTTACATACACGCATTTACACTCACAGCTCCACACTAAGTGTAAAGACTTGTGTCGTGGGTGCCGGAAACAATTAAGATACACGTAATCACACCCATAACCAGAAACACAAGTGTCCCTTGGAAAATTGTGCTGTTGCCAAGAATCGAAGCCAAAACTCACGGCGCAGAGGATCACCCTCTTTACTTGAACCTTAACGCTGTAGGTACTTTCTAAATATATTAACTACACGGATGACTGGTAGAAAATGCTATTCTAGCATTAAGTCCTCCTTGTACTGTTTTGTGCAAAAGTATAAAATAAATAAATACTTCAAAATTAGCATGAGCGACTTATTGTTATGTCTCCTACCAGACATATCGCCTTCAGAAAGCCCCCCGCTAGACATCTCCTGCAGTCACCCCTGCAGACATCCCCCGCAGACGAAAGAGGCAGCCTACAAATGCTCGAAAATGCATGAAAGTGTCTGAGGAGAACTCACTGTCTCCGCTTTTGGTTCAGCCAACAAATGAGCATTTGTAGACTGAACCAAAAGTGCGTAGACAATGATAGATAGATAGATAATACTTCTATCTATCCTAATTATCCACTTTATATGATGAGATAAAACAAAGGTAACAATACAATACAATAACTCTTTATTGACACCAAAAGATAAATACAGCTTACAGAGAAACTTATAAAATAAGGTACAATGGGCGGTCTTATCGCTAAGAGCGATCTCTTCCAGACATCCTTTGGATGGAAATATAAACGTAACAAACAAGCTTATACGTAAAGTATCATAACAGGCGGCCTTATCATTAATAGCGATCTCTACCAGACAACGAGGTCTCCTTAGACGCACACCAAACTGTAAACAAACGAACAAACGCATTCACACTCACAGCCCCACACTAAGTTCAAAGACTTGTATCGTGGGTGTCGGAAACATTCACATCACACACACATTACACCCAGAACCAGAAGCACAAACATCCCTTGGGAAGGAATTTGAGCTCCTGCCGGGAATCGAACCCATAACCCACGGCACGGTAAAGAAAACAAAATACTAAGTACTGCTTACCACGTCATCTGGGTCGTCGACTTACTAAACCTAGTGCTAGATGTCAGGCTTCCCACACTGACATTTGTCTAAGAGTCAAAGTAGAGCAATTAGTTCGGTTTAATTAATGGTCACATGGCTTCAATCAACGTACCGTAAACGCAATATAAAAAACTGGCTAAGCGCGAGTCAGACTCGCGCACGAAGGGTTCCGTACTATTATCTATAAAAACGGCAAAAAATCACGTTTGTTGTATGGGGTATACCCATGTGATTTTTTTGGCTTAAATGTTTGTTTTATTTTAATTTAATTATATTATTATTATTTTTAAAGTGAATACAGTAATATTCTGCGAATATTTTAAGCGTCTACCCGTTGCCGTTATCAATATCAAGCAAAAACGAGCAATAAAATCACGTTTGTTGTATGGGAGCTCCCTTAAATATTTATTTTATTCTGTTTTTTAGTATTTGTTGTTATAGTGGCTACAGAAATACATCATCTGACAAAATTTCAACTGTCTTACTATCACGGTTCATGCCTGGTAACAGACGGACGAACAGCGGAGTCTTACTAATAGGGTCCCGTTTTACCCTTTGGGTACGGAACCCTAAAAACCGTTAAAAATTTCATGACACCAAAATTAAATAATGGTTAGTCCCATAATCTTGAACCAGGATCTTGCGTACTATTTTAACCGGCTTCTAAACATGAGGAGATTGCGCGTTTTACCAAAATAAAAGTGTCTAGTTTCTTCAACTTTCAATGTGTTGTTTTTTCAATTGAACTGCCAATTGGCTTAGTTGGGATTACTTGGGATATCGGGTTCGATTCCCAGCAGGAAAACTAGTTTTCTCCCTGAGGAAAATTTGTGTTTCTAAGTAAGTTCTAAGTTTGTGTAAGTGTGGGGCTGTGAGCGTGAAAGCGTTTATGTATATGTTAATTGTGTTAAATCGGGCTTTTCGGGCTTTTATTTTCAAAATAGCATGTTAACTAACCTCAACTTTTCGGCAGGGTTGCCTCGGCCGTAGTCACTAGAGACTTCACATAGTCAAAATAATGCTTTTTTGAAAATAAATGCGGAAAAATAACCGGTTTTCTCATATAAACATGCTTGAATTGCGAAAGGTCTGAGTCACCCACGTCCGTAGGAGGATACCCCTTAAGTCTGACTCCCTACACGTGGTCCCCGGGTGGTGCTAATCAGGTGACATTTGAGAGGTGGTAGAGCATTTTGTGAGTTGCTCGCCTGCCTTTCTACCAAAGTAGCTTACCACCATCAAGTTGAAAGTCTGCCGCCAAGCCAAATACGGTGTTCCGGCAGTTATCCTTGAGAGCCTGCGTATTCCAGGTCTAGTGTGTTTACCAGCTTCGATCACATCGTCACTTACCATCAGGTGAGATAGTGGTCAAACACTAGCCTGTCACAAATAAAAAATAAAAAAAAGTTTCAAAAAAAACTATGTATGTAAAGACTGACGGACAATTTCGTGTCGCAGTCAATATAAACATTCTATGCCAATAGACATTACTGCAATGTCTAATATTCTCTATTACGTCGTTTGAATTTATCAATGCCATGCATTTGCTATGCGTCCAACCAATGCCGATTTCTATTAACTATACCTTGATTAAATAGATTTCGATTCGCAATTTAATTTGTTATGGATTTTAAGAAAATATAAATACTTTCATATCACAACCCTAATTAATATTTACTACTAGCCTGCCCCGCGGCTTCGCCCGCTATTATCAAGTTAAAAAGTAGCCTATGTGTTAATCCTAGGTATAATCTATGTACATTCCAAATTTCATCCAAATCCGTTCAGCCGTTAAAGCGTGAAGAGGGAACAAACATACTAAAACACAAACTTTCGGATTTAATAATGTTAGTAGGATGAATTGTAACTAGGACTTCCATTGAAATATATTTCTTTTGAATCATTTTATTACTTGATGACACTGGCCTAATGAACAAAGATTGCGAAGCCAAAATTTAAATTAAAAAAGCATTTTTTCTTTTTACCAAGGATATTGGAGCTAAAGTAATCCGTAGGTTTGTTTACTATCTCGATGCTTTTTACTTCGGTAGACTTTTTTTCTTTTAATTTTGGCTTCGCAATCTTGTGCATTTAGCAGTGTCAAGTTATAATATATTTCAAGTGTATTTTTTCATTTTATATGTTTTAGTCGCAAGTTACAGAGTTAAGTAAAAGAGTAAAGGTTCAGCTTCACGCTATATGTTGGGAATATTGTTTTGTATTTTTAAGCTATTGCATAGCTTCTATCGCGGGCCTTGAGCGTGGAGACCGAATCCAGAAATTCTGTAACAAAAATAACCTAACACCCCCACTCCAATCGGCACAGAGGTGATACTTTTTAGTTTTGCCATCTATCGATGAATAGCACAACTTTTAATGACTTTTTTGAAATATCACGCTTGTCTCTTTAGTTCAGCAACTCGCCTCTAGGTGGCAGGAAAAAAATACTGCATAAATAAAATAAATAAATAATTATAATTGCATAAGTTGATAAAAATGCAATGCTATAGCTTTACCGCGGCAGTCCCCGAGTGCCACACGTCTTTTTTTTTATTCATTTTAAACGTCACACGGGTTTTGAGGTTCCCAACGCAATAATCATTTAAACCCATTACAATTTTGTGCCACATTAAAACAAATTGATTTGTATAGATAGATACTTGAGATTGAAAACGAATAACCATTCGTGCTTCAAATGCAGTTTATTTGTGAGAACAAATTGAATAACTTTGATCATTTTTACAAACTTTTATTTAACTTGCAAGGTATGTTTGTCCGGTGGAATCTTGCTACTAAATTTTAAATCAGTTATCTTCAACCGATTGAGCTGAAATTTGGTGTACACGCTTATTTTGGATGACAATGCATAGCTTTGTGACGGTCATTCTCAATCCAACATGGCGGAGCACCCAAAATGGCGGACAAGTTATTTTCAATGCACTCCTACAATATGGGTATCAGATGAAAGAACTTGCTGAGAATAAGTCGAAAAATAAAGTGACGACACTCTAAATCCAATATGGTGGCCTTCTTAAAGCTTGTTTTAAAAAAAGTTTTTTACTAGTAGTTTATATTTGATCAAGTTTATGAGAGCTTTCAGATTTGCTCGCGTTATTTTGTTAGAATAAAAAGTAACCTAATACCATTGAGTTAAATTAAAATCAATAAATATTACATAACTATTTAGAATGTTGTTGTGTTCAAACACCAACGTCCAACTTTGTTGCGTAATTCCTCTCCATCCAAAGGTTGTCTGGAAGAGATCGCTTTTAGCGATAAGACCGCCAATTGTTACACTTATTTTCTATTCTGTTTTGTCACAAACATGGTGTTCAATGAAGAGTTTATCAATCTATTTTACAGTCAAGAGTCTAGACAACAAAAAGGTCTCAAAATGCGTTCAGTCATTGTAATTATGTTTTTACACCACCGACCTCATTACATAAAATTATCCTTCTCTCCATCCAAAGGTTGACTGGAAGAGATCGCTGCTAGCGATAAGTCCGCCCATTGTACTTTAGTTTTTAACCTTTGTAAATAACTTTATTTTATTTTATTCTATTCTATTCTAAAATAAAATAGGTCTAAAAATAGTGACTTTAGTGGCCTACCAAATTGCTATTTTCCAACTTAGATATTTTTCAAACGTTTTCCTTTGCAAAGTTCATTTAAATGACACTCCACACGGCCAGAAAACATTTCGCTCTCCACTTACGTGTATCGGTGCCCCTTTGATATTTTTGGATAAATCATTTTAATTGTCACTTTTAGCTTTTAGCTATAGCTTGACATATTTTCTGAGAATTTTAAGTCATTCGCCGTTCAAGCGAAAATCCTCTAAACACCTCTGACAGGCATCGTCGCATGGTAGCGAGTCTCTCGGTAATTTATCGGACATTTCGGAGAGTGTGGAATTACAAAATCTAATTCCCCATCCCCATTCTATTATCGGACATCAAGACTCCTAAGCGACACCGCTATATGGTAGACATTCCATATATGCGAACAAAGCGTTTTGCTTCCACATTAATTATGCGAACCGCTAAGGAATGGAACTCCTTACCTGAGTCTGTGTTTCCTGATAGATACAATGTGTGGAGTGGGAGTTTTAAGTCGCGAGTGAATAGGCATCTTCTAGGCAAACGTGGTCCATCGTCGACCGCATCATCGCTTACCATCAGTTGAGATAGTGGTAAAACGATTGGATATACCGAATAAAAAAAGAAGGCAGACGGACACGTACTGAACTATCCAAGTCAACTAAGAGGTATCGCTTCTCTCGATCAAATATATTTAAAGCTACACAATATAAGTACAAATTCAAATTTTTAAGACTATGGTAAAAAATTACTATTTATCCCAAAACAGTTCAAACTGGTGCACATTGTTGCGTAATTATTATTATTTTTTATTTATCTACTACCACTTATATTGATATTTTATGTAGGTATATTTTCATTACGTATATATGTATGTATATTTAGTATGTAATTGCCTTGATAGGTTATTGCACTTTTTTTTTATTTTTCCTTGACTAGTGTACAACACCGTCTAACACATTCCAGTTACATTTATGTCCATACTAAGGTTGTCTGGAAGAAATTGCTATATGCGATAAGACCGCCGATTGTATTACCACTAAAAAATCTATAATTTCTAAGAATTGTTTAGTTGTACACTTTGTAAACTGGTTATACAATAAAGGGTTTTGTATTGTATTGTAAGTACATTACTCATATGCTTGACTTAACCTTATTTCGAAGAATTTCCTCTGCTATCGTCAAATTACAGATAGCAGCATAAGTATTAAGTAACACGATACTTACTTGACTCATTAACGCATTTGAGTTTTAACGCGTGCGCATTAGCGCTGTGGTGATTATCGATAGAATTATCGAGTACTCGCGATATTCACTAGAACGGGCTTTAAGAGATTGAAAATGGCGTTAATTATATTATATAAGTCTATGTCCGGAGTTTTTGCCGCGAAAGTGAAAAAATGGCGGTGTTGATTTTGTATAATTTTCCAAAACCTGTGATTCTTGGAGTGTTAATGTGCAATAATGGTGGATTATTAACAGTTAATATTTAGTAAACGTGCATAAGTGTAGGAAAATCATACAAAGTTGAAAAACGTGATTTTCGCCTTCGCTCTAAAACTACAATGAAAGTTCTAGTAAAGGTTCTACCACGTTACTGGGGCATGACTTGACTATGACTGGACCTTGATTCTTTTACTTGACTTTAACTGTGACTTGTGAATGCGACTTTTAATTTAAAATACACTTGAAATATATTGTTCCTTAACACGAGCTAAATGCACAATTTTTGTTTTTTTTTTTAGTGTGTTACCTCATTTCTCCGTTCCACGTGAACCGATTGAATTGAAAATTCAGAAATGATTTTTTTTTTCTGTTTGATAGATGTTTCTTTCCAATTGGTCCCATTTAAATTTGATCAAGATCTGATCAGTAGTTCTTGAAATATCGTCAATAATGCGTGTTTAGTACATCTAATCTAATCAAAGTTCCGTAGATAAAGCGGTGAAGTCGGTTTTTTTAAGCTTTGCTTTTAATTATACACAACATACATCTTTGATATTACAGTAGTTTCAAGACAAACTTAACATTATAATGCTTCAACTCATTCAGTACTCGACTCGCATTCACAAGTTATTGACCTTTAGGCACGGATTAAGAGCAAGCTCCCTGAAAATTATATTTTGCAATGCTTGTCTGTGCTTATATACATCTACATAATCTATATATCGGTCATCGACGTAAGGTCGCAAGCTTATCGGTATTCTACCGTTTGCATTTTGGAGAGTGTGCGCAGGAATTACATGATTTAATTTCCCCTTGCCCTTTTTACCATCTAACAACAAGACAGACTATCAAACGTCATCCTTATATGGTTGACGTACCTCCGGTTCGCTCGAAGCGTTTTGCTTCTACGTTTATCATTCTTACAGCGAGGGAGTGGAACTCATTGCCTGCGTCTTTGTTTTACAATTTGGGTGTCTTCAAGTCTAGAGTGAATAGGTATCTTCTAGGCAAGCATGTCACATCTTCGGCCGCATATTCACTTCCCATCAGGTGAGATAGTGGTCAAATGCTTGCCTATCACCATAATATATATATTTATAAATCAATGCCACTTTTCGTTGAAATTTTATAACTCAAGAACGGGCTCACCTATCCAAACCAAATGCTTAGGCTTTGTTCCGACTATTTAGTAGATGGTTTATGTGAAGTTTGCACAAAATCGGTCGAGCGGTTCATCATTTATCACACCCGGGCGAAGCCGGGGCGGGTCGCTAGTAATTTATAAAAATTTCGTGTCACAGTGTTAGTTACCATACTTCTTCGAAACGTCTGAACCGATTTTGATGAAATTTTATATTCACACTTGGTAGGTCTTAGAATAGGTTGTTATCTATTTTTAATCACCCTAAGAGATAAGGGTGGCCCAATCCAAAAAAAAAAAAACGGACTGTTTTTTTTTATGATTCAGCATTGAAAAATACGTACAACCCTAAATTTTCACCCTTCTACAATCAACCCCTATCTTTTAAAATATTTCCTAGAAATCCTACTAATATTATAAATCCGAAAGTTTGTGTGTAAGTATGTTTGTTTCCTCGTCACGCTTTAACGGCTGAACGGATTTGGATGAAATTTGGAATGTACATAGATAATACCTAGGATTAACACATAGGTTACTTTTTAATTTGATAATAGCGGGCGAAGCCGCGGGGCACGGCTAGTAATGTATATGACAAAACTATGTTTGCCGGGCCAGCTAGTCATTTTATAAAAGTACTAGCCGTGCCCCGCGCTTTCGCCCGCTATTATCAAGTTAAAAAGTAGCCTATGTGTTAATACTAGGTATAAGCTATGTACATTCCAAATTTCATCCAAATCCGTTCAGCCGTTAAAGCGTGAAGAGGGAACAAACATACTTACACACTTACAAACAAACTTTCGGATTTATAATATTGGTTGGACTAGCCGTGCCCGTGGCTGCGCGTGAAGAGGGAACAAACATACTTACACAAACTTTCGGATTTAAAATATTAGTAGGATAAGTAGTACTAATTACATTTTTTTGCCTGTAAACATATAGGTAATTATAGCTGTATACAGTTTAGGTGTGAATAGGTGTATGAAGCTTTTTTTTTTTTTATACAGAATAGGCAAGCTTTTGACCACTATCTCACCTGATGGAAAGTGATGATGCGGCCGAAGATGTAGCATGCTTGCCTAGAAGATACAAATAATAACCTATCCTACTATATAATACTATAAATCCGAAAGTTTGTGTGTAAGTGTGTAAGTATGTTTGTTCCCTCTTCACACTTTAACGGCTGAACGGATTTGGATTAACACATAGGCTACTTTTTAACTTGATAATAGCGGGCGAAGCCGCGGGGCACGGCTAGTATACATATAAAGCTGTATATAGGTAATTTCATTGGGACAGCGCAGCCTGTACTTTAATAGCAGTCAAAGAGTAGTAAGTAGCTAGCACAAAGGGGGATTGTAATAAAACGTCTTGAAGCGGATATCATGCATTAGTTGATGCGTAATATTTTGTTTTGCATTAGAGAGACGAGACGAGACGAGACGAGTAAAATTGGTAGATATCACACTAAGAAAAAGCCAAATACGGTGTTTCGGCAGTTATCCTTGAGAGCCTGCGTATTCCAAGTCTAGTGTCTTTACCAGCTTCGATCACATCGTCACTTACCATCAGGTGAGATAGTGGTCAAACACTAGCCTGTCACAAAAAAAAAAGATGATATGCGTCAGTTTGTGTGTAAGTATGTTTGTTCTTTTCACGCTGTAAACACTGAACGGATTTCGAATGTACATCACCCTAATGTTATAAATCGGAAAGTTTTTGTGTAAGTGTGTTAATGTGTATGTTTGTTTTCTATTCACGCTGTAATGGCTGAACGGATTAGGATAATTTTTAGAATTTACGTAGCTTATACCAAGGAATATATTGAAGATAAAACGTTACAATCTCATAGCTAAATAAAACCTAAAATAAATAACTTGTATATACTATGTGAAATTAGAAGCTACTAACTCTAAATAATCTCAACTCCAATATTAAACATATAAGATAGTTAACATACTTGGTTATACCATAGTAGAAATATATCAGTAAGATAACTAGAGGCCCGTAGGAGATTCAAATGCCTACTCTAGCCGAATACGCAGGGTTGTCACTATCTCCGACTTTTAAAGGTTACTATAGGTAAAATGTATATTTTAACAAACCAACAAGTTAGGTACAATATAATAGTATACAATGTGGTGGAAAAACAGATACGATTTCATTTGCATGAAAGCTGTAATTTGGCATGAATATACATATTAGCCACGCCGACAAAGTCAAAACAAAATTTTGAAAAAATATTTTTTTGCATATGTGAAAAGAAATCACGGTAGTAGAATATAACGAAGTTAAAACGACAACTATCATAGCTAAGTAGGCTTCAATAAATCAATGTTCGCAGCATGTACCTACTTATCTACGACCCGGTAAAAGATCAATGTTTTACTTATATTACAAAAAAAAACATGCGGGGCAGTCTTTGAGGTCTGCCGATATGTATATATACACAGTATACATAAATAAACGTTATAGGTTGATCCCCGATCGTGACCAATATGTATCGCGCGTAGAGCTCTCCAAATATTGGCCGTCGGTGACGATGACGCGAATTCCATGATTTTTTCTTACCCAAAGTGCTCAACGCGCCTATAGAAGTTTTTACTTTAAAAACCTACATAAATTGAATAAACACGTAAAGTAGGTTACACATTAACTAGGTATATATGACTTCGCCCTGCCACTAGTATTACGTCTTCTTACTAAAAACTAGCATGAGTAGTACGTAATTTCACAAAATAGTCCACTATACTGAATGTAGTGAATTCACGAAATCGAATCATAGTTTGTCATTTTTCTGCGACGTGTACATGAAGACTAAAGTTAATGTATTGACAATATGTTTATTTTTAAAAGTCACAAATTTGATACTGAAAAATATTTCTCCGGTTACGGCAAGTTTTAAATGCTTTATATTCGAAGTTAAAGTAAAATATATCCTCATTGTAATAAATAATTTCGTCGACGAGCGAGGGGGCGGCCCCGGCTCGTGTTGGCTTCGCGCGCCGGCCTGTTTGTTATCATAGTGTGCGTGTTGGGCACGTGCGTACGGCCGTGCACACATACAAGCCGCATTTGGTACCACTCTATGAAGACAACTTACTTATATATTTCTACTATGGTTATACCCTACATTACAGGGTGAATGCAGTGGCGGATTTACATATTCATATTCATTTATTCATTGCAGTGACAGGTTATAATTATAGATCTTATTAATAACAATAGAATCTCTGTAACTTATCCTTTAGGCATGCAAACATATGTGAAAAGAAGTTATGAGGTAACAAACATAAAAAAATATCCGGATGACCGGTTTCAATTTGTAGCCTCAGAAAGCTCCATCTAATTTATTTATTTATTTATTTATACTTTATTGCACAACAAAAACAATGTACAATTGGAGGACTTAATGCTAAGAGCATTTTCTACCAGTCATCCAGCAATGGTAGGAACAAAAGTAAAAGCGTGCATCAGAACAGTGTATTGACAATAATTTAAACTATAATTATAATATATAATATATTATTTATTACATATAATATTATATGGCTTATATATATAATATATATACATATAAAAATATTCAATAATATATTGATATATATACAATACATAAATAAATATAATATGTGCTTAAAAAGAACGTATGGTAGTAATGTAACTAATGTCGAGTAGAAACAGTTTTTTACATCGGTCATGGCGTAATAGATGGCGCTGATATTTTCTAAAGCCCGGTTTTTCAAATGCAGTTTGGGAACCGAGCATTTCTCGGACCTGGAACGTTGATAAATCGATACCTTGGGCCGAAAAACCCCTAATCTGTAACTTTCATGAAAATCGTTGGAGCCGTTTCCGAGATCCTGATTACACATATATGTACCAGAATTGCTCGTTTAAAGATATTAGATTAGATACAGTCGAATTGAGTGCCTCCTTTTTTGTTAAGTCGGTAGAAAATAGCCATAAATGACGTTGAGCACCACAGAAAGCATCTTGTGACATAATTGTACCAATTGAAGCTCATACACTCAATTAACCCGACACTAGAGTTCAAGATACTTCTCAAAGCTCTCTCAGAATTACAACATTTAAATAACAAGGCTGCATTAGACAAGCAGCGAAATTAATATTTAAATATATTGTTGAAAACATTATACATTATTATTTATTAGAAATTAAGAAAGAAGAAAATGATGTATTAGGAATTAAGAATGTATTTAAAAAAAAAAAATTAATGAAAAAAAAATGCGCCGCTGAGTTTCTTGCCAGGTTCTTCTCGAGATGGCTGTAATTTTGCGACTCTGGCAATAGATTCATTAACTTTCATGAGTGCCTCTTTGGGGCCTATGTGAATAAACGATTTTGATTTTGATTTATTTGCTAGCTGTACCCGGCATGCGTTGTAACGCCACGTAAAGAAATAGTGATCTCTTTAAAGCTTATGGTTGCTTAGTACTTTAATACCGTACTAACACTTAAACTAAATTATTTAAACAAAAAAACAAAACAACCCCACACTAAGTTCAAAGATTTGTATCGTGGGTGCCGGATACATTCACATCACTCACACATTACACCCAGAACCAGAAGCACAAATGTCTATTGGGAAGGAATTTGTGCTCCTGCCGGGAATCGAACCCAGGACACGCGGCGCAGAGAGCGGACACCTGTCCGCTGCGCCAACTGTGTCGTCAACCGTAAGCAAAGCTTAAAAAATCCGACTTTACCGTTATATTTTGGTTTTGGCTTGATCGATTTCAATAAAATGTATATCCTCCTCTCCTCTTAAGTATGATCTACCAAAACAAAAAATTAATTTTGAGAAACGGTCCACAAATGGGGGAGACATCGGTGAACAAACATAAAAAAATACAAGCAGTTGAACATAGAACCGCCTCCTTTTTTGAAGTCGGTTAATTACTAATCCTTTGCTTATATTTTTGTTTACATTTTTCATGATAGAGAAATTAATTTGAGGTTCATTGTATAACTGTTTTCATAGTTGTATATACTACATATTGTACATAGCTTATACCTAGGATTAACACATAGGCTACTTTTTTACTTGATAATAGCGGACAAAGCCGCGGGACACTGCTAGTATGATCATAACTCGATACTTTGCCGTTAAAAACACAAAAACTTTTACATAAACCGATTAGCTGTAGAGTTCTGTCAACATATCAAACTTCTAGCCGTGCCCCGCGGCTTTGCCCGCTGTTATCAAGTTAAAAAGTAGCCTATGTGTTAATCCTAGGTATAAGCTATGTACATTCCAAATTTCATCCAAATCCGTTCAGCTGTTAAAGCGTGAAGAGGGAACAAACATAGATACAAACAAACTTTCGCATTTTCAACATTTCACAAACTTTCGCACAACACCGATTTTGTTTTTTTTTTAGTTTGAAATATGTTGCTTTCTAATTGGTCCCATTTAAATTTGATCAAGATCTGATCAGTAGTTCTTGAAATATCGTCAATAATGCCTATTTTGTGACGAATAATGCGTACTTTGACGATGTTCTCGTTTACTCGACTTCAAAAGTTACCTCATAACTTCTATCGTTGTGAGCCGATTTTAATGATTATTTTTTAATTTGAAAGCTGGTGCTTTTCATGTGGTCCCATTGAAATTTGATCAAGATCTGATCTCTAGTTTTTGAGCTATCGTCAATAATGCGTGTTTAATACATTAGCCTGATCAAGGTTCCGAAGATAAAGCGGTGAAGTCGGTTTTTTAAGCTTTGCTTGCGTTTAATTATAATATAGTAGGATAAAACGCAGTTACAACCAATTTGGTAAACTGTTCACCAAATTACAATAGTTTACAATTCAGTGAAATCACAATACAAATTGTTTTGGGCCTCTTCCCATGCAGTAATTGTCTAAACAACTGAGTTAGTTGGTGAAAGTTGTTGTATGGTAACCGTTCTAGGTTAATGTAGATGGACAGGATAACGAAACGCTAAGTGTTTGTTACTCATTTATAAAGTTAGTAAGGGGTCATATAATAATTCACGCTCTGAGTGACTGTCCTATACTTATCCAGACAAAATGTATCTATATCTAAATTATAATTTTCTTTCCTGTTCATTATTTCGTCGCTTATGTTTTATTTTATTTGTATATTTATTTTTATTGTATATAATTATTTGGTCATTATATATTTTATTAAATTATAAGTACCGATATTTATATATATATATATATATATATATATATATATATATATATATATATGTATATAATTATTTATGTATATTTATTATTTTAACTAATCATCTAACTTTCTTTCGTCTCTCGCCCTCTCTATACCATTTTGATGCACGCCTACACCCATCTTCTCGTCTACCATGTGTGGTTGACTGGTAGAGAATGCCCCTAGCATTAAGTCCACCTTTTGTACTTTTTGTGCAATAAAGAATTAAATAAATAAATAATAATTACGTGAGGTGATTTTGGCGATTTTTACACACTTCACAAAAAAGGAGGAGGAGAATGGGACAGACTGCGAATGGGACGGTTTGAGAATGGGACGTTCTGCCAATGGGACGATTTGAGAATGGGACGTTTTGCGACTGCGTGACCGAATGCGGATGGGACGTTCTGCGAGTAAACCGTACTTAAGTCGACTGTATTTTCTTTTTATGTGTGTTACCTCATCACTTCGTTCCACGTGAACCGATTTTGGATTTTTTTTTGTTTATAATTTTAATTTTTGTTGTGTGGAGCCC
This sequence comes from Lomographa bimaculata, assembly GCA_948107665.1. Taxonomy (NCBI): domain Eukaryota; kingdom Metazoa; phylum Arthropoda; class Insecta; order Lepidoptera; family Geometridae; genus Lomographa; species Lomographa bimaculata. The sequence continues at coordinate 8,578,517 of OX403612.1, read as the reverse complement.
AGTGGATACAAAGTACGGACATTCAATCGTTTGAGAACAATAGCCGTGGAGCGCAGTGGCATAAGCCGTTGCTTTCCGATTGGTCCCATTTAAATTTGATCAAGTTCTGACAGGTAGTTTTTGAGTTATCCTCAATAATGCGTATTCTGTGGACTACATTGACGATGTTCTCGTTTTTAACCGACTTAAAATTTACGTCATAACTTCTTTCTTTGCACGCCGATTTTGATGATTATTTTTGTATTTGAAAGCTGGTGCTTTCCATGTGATCCCATTTAAATTTGGTCAAGATCTGATAACTAGTTTTTGAGTTAATGCGTGTTTAATACGTTCAATCTGATCAAGGGTCCGAAGATAATGCGGTGAAGTCGGTTTTTTTAAGCTTTGCTTGCATTTAATTAATCGACCACCCCTCTCCCCTTGGTGAGATTTCGTGAGATGTTGCTCGACCCCCTCCTCTAAACTCACTTGAGATTTTTCGAAATGCGTATAGTGCCTCGCGGCTTCGCCCGCTATTATCAAGTTAAAATGTACCCTATGTGTTAATCCTAGGTAAAAGCTATGTATATTCCAAATTATCGTAAAATAAACTAAAATTATATACAGCAAAGAACCAAGTTACCTACAAGACATAGAGCCTATAGGTAACTCAAGTGCTCAAGCCCTCTACTAGTGAGCGTTCCCATCATGCTGGCGGCATTGCCTCTCTGAATTGCAATGCTAATACGTTGAGCCAAATAAGTGCCAGCATTTTGATCACGCGTCGCCTCAACCAGGCGCTCTGATAGATTGTTGTAAATAGAATGAGCTCCCGGTCCCCACGGATCCAGTGCCTCAACACCAAAAGGCTCAAATAGGTAACCACTGGCGAGGTTTCCATATTTTCGCCGTTTTCATATTTATTATTTTAAGGAAATATAGGCAATTGGCCCGTAGGTAGAAAATTATCGTATTTTTAGTATGCATAGCTAATAAAATGGTCATATATGTACATAATAGATTTATTAATACATTTACAAATACATATATATAAACAAATATACTTATTGAATTTGGAAGCACCTCCTATTTTGTTAGTCGGTTAAAAATCCGAACAAATCTTTCTATTCCCTATAATTCCCTTTATTCCTTTCCTAACAACGATCTTCTTTCTACCTGACCCTCCGGTTGGCAAAAGGTGAATTGGAGAAGTAATAATAATAAACCCTATTGTAATTAAGAAAGGGATTGTAATTGATTGTATGTCCGACGCAGGTAGTCGTAGGTTCGGCAAATACAAAACATTCAACTTTTTGTTGGAAGATTTTTTTTTTACTACATTCATTTCAGTACTCTTCGGCCCGTTTGGTTATATTTATATATTTTTTCTTTTACTTTTGGCTTTGCAATCTTGTGCATTCAGCTAGTGTCTAGTAATAATATATTTCAAGTGTATTTCATATTAAAAGTCCGAGTCACAGTCAAAGTCAAGTAAAAGGTCAAGGTCCAGTCATAGTCAAGTCATGTCATAGTAAAGTAGAAACTTTAATAGAACTTCTATTGGAGTTTTGGAGCGAAGGCGAAAATCGCATTTTTCAACTTCGTATGATTTGCCTACACTTATGCATGTTTACTAAGTATTAATTACCATTATTACACATTAACACTCGAAGAATCACAGGTTTTAGAAAATACATGTGGTCTAAAAACAAAAACAGTGACTTTGGTGGCCTACCAAATCGTTATTTTCCAGCATAGATTTTTTTTAATACCGGTTTCGTACTCTACTTGTCAAGCCCTTTTCAAAGATACCCCACAAGGGTAGATAAAAAAGAAAATATTTTGCTCCCCACTTACATGTATGGAAGCCCCTTTTTATATGTTCATTTATATAATTTTATACTTAATTTCTGGCTTTGGGCCGTAGTTTTACATATTCTATGAGAATTTGAAGTCATTCGCTTATATGGTTTAGACGCTAGATGCCTTTGACAGACGGACGGACGGACAAAGTGCTGAACGACCCAAGTCAACTTAGAGATCTCGCTTCGCTCGATCAAATATAGGTAATTCAAGTGCTTAAAAAAAAGCCTACAACCAGCGAGCGTGTCCATCATACTGGCAGCATTGTATCTCTAAATCCTACTTATCCTACTAATATTATAAATCCGAAAGTTTGTGTGTAAGTGTGTAAGTATGTTTGTTCCCTCTTCACGCTTTAACGGCTGAACGGATTTGGATGAAAGTTGAAATGTACATAGATTATACCTAGGATTAACACATAGGCTACTTTTTAATTTGATAATAGCGGGCGAAGTCGCGGGGCACGGCCAGTTTATAAAAGTTTAGCTAGAGAAGTGGGAATGGGATAAAATTATGGATAACGTTTCTGGTTCTGTTTGTGATTGTATGTATGATGTTAATGTTTCCGGCACCCACGACATAAGTCACTTAGTGTGGGGCTGTGAGGGCTGAGTCACCCACGTCCGTAGGAGGATACCCCTTAAGTCTGACTCCCTACACGTGGTCCCCGGGTGGTGCTAATCAGGTGACATTTGACATACCAAAGTAGCTTACCACCATCAAGTTGAAAGTCTGCCGCCAAGCCAAATATGGTGTTCCGGCAGTTATCCTTGAGAGCCTGCGTATTCCAGGTCTAGTGTGTTTACCAGCTTCGATCACATCGTCACTTACCATCAGGTGAGATAGTGGTCAAACACTAGCCTGTCACAAAAAAAAAAAAAAAGTGTTGATGTTTTATGTTTAAAAGTCGTTATATCTAAAGGAAACCACTCAAGGCCGTGCCTCCGAGTCTTTCCTAAATCACGCGTCGAGATCACGACTTGTTTTTTTTCCAATAACGGGGCATCTTTTGGATAATTTCTTTTGAGGCGCGTCGGTAACGCACGAGAAGTTTGGGTTTTTTATATTTTTAGGCTTTCATTTGTTTCTAGTAAACGCTTTAATTTATTTTTAGGCTTTAATAAGTAGGTAGTAAGTAGTAGTTTTTACAAGAAGAGGTTCTTATCAAAAAAGTATTATAGGATAATAATATTTAATCATTTTTAAAAATTTTTTTTTTGAGATTAACATTTTTTTACATGTAATTTTTTTAGGTTTACATTTTGTGTTTTTTTTTTAGATAATATTTAATTTCTATATGTAGATCAATTCTCTGAAATAAATTTTATTATTCACCAATAAACTCACACTCACTCATACTTCTACATACAAGTATGATAGCCGTAGATTTGTATGGATCTGTATGGGGTACACAGATTCATACAAACCTACAGCTGCCTAAGCATACAAGTTAACTTTTTTTGTTAATGACAATCATCTTTAGTTCTATTTTCAAAGCCTTCCCAAGGAGTTTCACATCTTTAGTTCTACTTTCAAAGCCTTCCTAAGGAGTTTCACAACTTAAGTTCTAATTTCAAAGCCTTCCCAAGAAGTTTCACATCTTTAGTTCTAATTTCAAAGCCTTCCCAAGGAGTTTCACATCTTTAGTTCTAATTTCAAAACCTTCCCAAGGAGTTTCACATCTTTAGTTCTTATTTCAAAGCCTTCCCAAGGAGTTTCACAACTTAAGTTCTAATTTCAAAGCCTTCCCAAGGAGTTTCACATCTTTAGTTCTAATTTCAAAACCTTCCCAAGGAGTTCCACATCTTAAGTTCTAATTTCAAAGCCTTCCCAAGGAGTTTCACATCTAAAGTTCTAATTTCAAAGCCTTTCCAAGGAGTTTCACATGTTTAGTTCTAATTTCAAAACCTTCCCAAGGAGTTTCACATCTTTAGTTCTAATTTCAAAGCCTTCCCAAGGAGTTTCACATCTTTAGTTCTAATTTCAAAACCTTCCCAAGGAGTTTCACATCTTTAGTTCTTATTTCAAAGCCTTCCCAAGGAGTTTCACAACTTAAGTTCTAATTTCAAAGCCTTCCCAAGGAGTTTCACATCTTTAGTTCTAATTTCAAAACCTTCCCAAGGAGTTCCACATCTTAAGTTCTAATTTCAAAGCCTTCCCAAGGAGTTTCACATCTAAAGTTCTAATTTCAAAGCCTTTCCAAGGAGTTTCACATGTTTAGTTCTAATTTCAAAACCTTCCCAAGGAGTTTCACATCTTTAGTTCTGGTTTGCATCATCACTCCACTTATTTACCGACATAATTGTTTAAAACAATGTACCTATCACCACCAACATACCAAGATAGTGCCATACAACGCCATACAAGCTTCATAAATGAATTCATTGCACAACATGTCCGACCTTCAAGAAAAAGCGGAGCAAAAAGTTTATCGCATTACGCTTACTGAATGAGTGAATGAAGGAATGATGGCCGCGGTCGTTCACCCGCGACAGCACGGATCTGTGCTTTTTTGCGTGTTGTTTACGAGATATTTGGGTGATGGAGACTAGGATTTTACACAAACTGTAGATTACTGGATACCGTATACGTCAATGAGCTCCTTTTTTAACCACAGCCATCCCCCTAACACTGTTGCTCATAAAGGTGTATATTGCGTGAATTACATCGTGGCGGTTACGCGTGGCATGTCTTTGATTTTTATTCAAATTCCGAATATCGCGCCACAAAAAAAAAAAGAAATAACTTTCCACGTGTTTTGATATAAAATGGCGGAACAAAAATACAAATTGATGTTATTTGCATGAGATTTGATATTTATTTCCTTCACATTTATGAACTTTATGGTTCCACTCCTTCGCTGTACGGATGATGAACGTATAAGCAAAACTGGACTGAACTGGAGGTATGTCAACCATAAATGGATGACGTTTGACAGTTTTTCTTGTTGTTTGATGGTAAAAAGGGCATGGAGGAATTATATCATGTAATTCCTGAGCACACTCTCCAAAATGTAAGCGATAAAATACCGATACCTTTACTCTTTTACTTGTCTTCTGTGACTAGGACTTTAAGTATAAAATACACTTGAAATATATAATAACTCGAAACTGGCTAAATGCACAAGATTGCCAAGCCAAAATGAAACGACAGAAATAAAATGCACTCTCGTAATTTTTCTCAAACGCGGCAAAAGAGGCGTTACTTCAAAAATCTTAGATCGATAGCCGCTTAAGATATCGCTCTGTTTAACATGAGGAGCTGCTTTTACGGCTTTCAGAAAAACAATAACATACCATAAGGACTATTTAAGTGGTCATAAAAAGAAGAATGCGTTCAATATCCTCCCGTCCAGCTTGTTTTGACAGCTGTCAGGCCGGATGTACGGTCAGCAGCTGGACTGTTTTGCTGTTCATACCACGAGTGCCTGTTTTTGCGAACATTACCCGCGTATTAATTGCCAATAGCATACCAGCTACAGTCTGCGGCATCACCTGTATTATTAAACCATTATAACAGAGAAAAGGTATAATATTTCAGTACAGTCATTAACTTTCATGAGTGCCTCTTTGGGGTCCAATTTAAAAATGTACAAAAGGAAATGGATTCCCACCTATATGAGATGATATATTTCTTTCTATTCGAGAAATTTACGAACGTACTTAAAAAAAACAGTATGTGTCTTAAAGACACGATAGAGTGAAACTTTTAGATTACAGGGAAACATTTAAATTATTCTTTATTATATTCTATTATTTAGTCTTCAGTTGTTCACTTATTTGAAGCTTACTTAGCAGACACTTCATTAATACCACTTATCATATTTTTCTTTTTACAGCAGGATACATAGCGATGTCACTGGCGGACGTGACGTCAGCGCGGAGCTCGCCTACCCCCGCGTGTCCAGAGTGCGACACCACGGCCTCCGTCACTTCCGATTTGCATAAGGTAGGCAATTTACAGAGTGTCAGTTATGTGTCCCTACCATTGATAAACATAATTATCATTAACGCTTTCACACTCATAGCCCCACACTAAGTTCGATGATTTGTGTCGTGTCGTGGGTGTTTCCGGCACAGACACAGACAGGTAGCGTTCGTCTTCTAAGCAGGGGTGTCGGGTTCGTTTTCCGGCTGAAGCACAAGTTTTCTCCCCAAGGAAATTTGTAATGTGAATGTTTCCGGTACCAATGACACAAGTCATCGAACTTGCGGGCTGTGAGTGTGAGAGCGTTTATGTTTTATATATGTGTTTATTTTATAAGGATCCCTAGGACTTTGTTTGAAGTCGGTTAATAAAGACTGAGTCCACTTCAATCTGTTCCAGTACCAAGTAGCCTGCACCTGCACGCCCGGTTCAGCCCAGTATGCCTGTGCTGACGACCCTGGGCCTCCGCCCCCTGCCAAGACTGATACTCCACCAGCTCTGCCGCCCAGGCCTCCCACTAGTGTACTAGCGTCTTCTAATAGAAGGAATAATGGTATGGAATCTTGAAAACAGCATTATACTACCTGCATGCAGCATGTTGTTTACGATAAATAAATAAAATACATTCACATCAAACCTAGATTCAAAAAGACGTGTGGCACTCGGGGACTGCCGCGGTAAAGCTGTTGCATAGCATTTTTTATCAACTTATGCAATTATAATTATTGATTTATTTTATTTATGCAGTATTTTTTTTCCTGCCACCTAGAGGCGAGTTGCTGAACTAAAGAGACAAGCGTGATATTTCAAAAAAATCATTAAAAGTTCTGCTATTCATCGATAGATGGCAAAACTAAAAAGTATCATCGCTGTGCAGGTCGGAGTGGGGGGTGTTAGGTTATTTTCGTTACAGAATTTCTAGATTCGGTCTCCACGCTCAAGGCCCGCGATAGAAGCTATGCAATAGCTTAAAAACACAAATTTCCCGTGGAAATACTTGTGTTCCCGTCGGGAATTGAACCCGGTGCTTTGCTTGCCGGTGCTGCTTTTGCCCGGAGCGAACGCGCACTCAGCAGGCAGATCAAAATATAAACCGATTGGTTTTCACATATTATTACGACGTAAATTTCGCATCTTTAACTTATTCGTTTTGTATTAAAAACTAACACATTTCTTTTGTCATTACAACAGGAACATAGATTATCATTTCAAGGTACTATTAATGCAAAAAACAATGGCTAATCAGGCATGGGCACAGTTTGCCAGTTAAACAGAGACAGCATAAAAAAAAAAAAAAAAAAAAAAGATAGTGGTCAAATATATGCCAATCATGTATAAAATTCGACTTGAAGAAACAAATTTGGAAAGAATAGAAAATCTACAAGGCCATTTTTTCACTTTCGCGGCAAAACTCCCAACACCTCGCTATCAATTATTTCGATTTTAAAGTTTGCGAAGTCTCCGAAATCATTTGAATAGGGACATTTTCTATTGTTGTCATCAGAATTGCAGGTACATTGAACAGATTATTTATCGCCCTACCTACCTGTCAAAAGCAGGTAGATCAACAAAAAAAATAGACTCATCTCATATGCTTCATTTGATAGAAGAGACTTCTATACAAAATTCAATTATTCCCACAGACCTAAAAAAACGGACGTAAGCCACAGAGTTAATTCCACCATGCCCCTTTTACCATCTAAGAACCAGACAAACATAACGTCATCCATCTATCGTTGACATACCTCCAGTTAGCTCGAAGCGTTTTTCTTCTACACTCATCATCCGTACAGCAAAGGAGTGGAACTCATTGCCTGCGTCATTGTTCCCAGAGGGGTATAATCTGGGAGTCTTCAAATCAAGGGTGCACTCTAGGTCCTACAAATTTAGCTTGTCTTAACGCGAACTACACGCACACAAATACACAAAAGGTCCGACAATTGGCGCCAATAAACTATTTATTATTTGGTTGACGACCCAGTTGGCGCGGTGAGTAAGTATCTGCCCTCTGCGCCGTTGGGCCTGGGTTCGATTCCCGGCAGGAGCACAATTTTCATACCTCCAGTTCGATCAAAGCGTTTTGCTTCTACGTTCATCATCCGTACAGCGAAGGAGTGGAGCTCATTGCTTCTTTGTTCCCCGAACGATATAAACTGGGAGTCTTCAAGTCTCAAGTGAATAGGTATCTTCTGCAAGCATGTCACATCTTCGGCCGCATCACTTTCCATTAGTTGAGATAGTGGTCTTTCCTATTCCACATAAAAAAATAATGCGTTTGTTTTGTCTGATAGTTCGCAGCGAGATGCACGCACACTCGGACATATGCATGCTTCACCAATGAATGGATAAGGTTACGTCCGTGTTTCTTTTATGTCCGTGAACACAAATAAGTATTTATATCTTCCGCGATATTGTGTTGAATAAAATCCTCACAAAGGTTTATGTCAAAACCTCCGCAGGTTTCTCATGGACAATGGTGGAGGATTCTCCCACGCATCAGTTTCAAATTGTTGTGATTCGTGAGGTGTCTTTTGTAATGCTACAATAGCATTTTTGACGTGAAACTACCTGACCTTGCGAGAAAATAGCTAAGAAAAAATTAATGTTAGTGTCAATTGACACTAAGGTATTTGTTAACTTTTTTTTCGAGATTTTTCTTTTTATGTTTGATAGGTAAGCATTTGACCACTATCTCACCTGACGGAAAGCGACGATGTGGCCGAAGATGTAGCATGACTGCCTAGAAGATATAGAGGTAGGAGATAGGCAAACGTTTGACCGCCATCTCACCTGATGGTAAGTGACGATGCGGTCGACGATGGAGCGCGTTTGCCTAGAAGATGCCTATTCACTCGCGACTTGAAGACAAGATATTGTACTCATCAGGAAACATCGACTCAGGCAAGGAATTCTATTCCTTTGCAGTGAAAATCCCGTCAGAATCGGTCCAGTCGTTTCGGAGATAAGCCAAGAACAAACAGACAGACAAAAAATATTTTTTTGTTTCATTCTAATTTTGCTGCGCGACGCAATGGAGGGTAATGTGTTTATCATTGTCAGTAAATTTTGTATTTTTTCTTTGAATTTTGGCTTCACAATCTTATGCATTTAGCCAGTGTCAAGTAATAATATATTTCAAACGTATTTCATATTAAAAGTCTTAGTCACAAGTCACAGTCAAAGTCAAGTAAAAGAGTCAAGGACCAGTCATAGTCAAGTCATGCCCTAGTAAAGTGGTAGAAACTTTACTAGAACTTCTATTGGAGTTTTGGAGCGAAGGCGAAAATCAGGTTTTTCAACTTTGTTTGATTTGCCTACACTTATGCACGTTTACTAAGTATTAACTGTGAATAATCCACCATTATTACACATTAACACTCGAAGAATCACAGGTTTTAGAAAATTGTACAAAATCAACGACGCCATTTTTTCATTTTCGCGGCAAAACTCCAGTAAACTGTTACAAAGGCCGATATCCATACCTATCATGACAGCTCCAAAGTAAGTACGTCTCGCGTCTGTAGCACACTCACAAACATGTTGGAAATCTTCTACCACACCACAATCAACACAGTTGGCGAAGCTACATTTCTCATTAAAAATCCGAACTTGTTAGATGGGATGTGTTCAGATCGCAACCTGAGATCCTACGGAATTGATAGATAGATGAACTTTTTATTGCAAACCAATAAGTAAGAAAAAAAAAACTTGAGAGGTGTCAAGGGACACCCGGATGGAACGAAGTTCAATTTCCGTCTAGCCCCCTTTCGCAACGCGCGATAAAGAACTTTCGTTCCAAAATTAATAGAAACATGCAAAAACCAACATCACGCGGTGTTCCCAGCCGGTCACCCATCCAAGTACTGACCGCGCCCGACGTTGCTTAACTTCGGTGATCGGACGAGAACGTGGTACCTGACTTACAACTATAGCAAAAAGTGTCGTTACAACTTTTGGTCTTAATTTTTTCCGTCTAGCCCCCTTTCGCAACGCGCGATAAGGAACTTTCGTTTCAAAAAATTAAACATAACTTATGCTAGTACAATGGGCAGTATTACCGCTAAATTTACTCGAAACAGAAGAACCTCGCTTCTCTCCTTCGCATATCTAAGTACTACGTTACATTTCTAAAATTTGCCACGTCAACGTCAATACAAGATATAAATCATTTAACACAAGCGTTCACATTCATCTTATATTCATTTAGGACCTTTCTACCTGGACAAGTAAACTGCGCAGAGCATCTGCGCAATACCATTGTTAACCTAACCTAGTCGTGTAAACGTAGCACCACAGAAAAATATTAAATTAAAAGAATCCACTGCAAAATCCTCTAATTTTAAAATAGATTCTATTTTCAAATTGTAAACTAAACGCTTGTCTTCAAAGGGAATATTATTGTCAATGATCTGTGTTAAAAAACAAAAGGAGGGAAAATCGTGAATTAAAGTTACTATTTTAAAAATGGAATTGATTTATTTTTCACAATGGGCTTAGATTTGCATTCGGCCAGTGTCAGTGAATCGTTGTTTATCACAAAAGGTCATTGTTCTTAGGCGTCGGGTGTAAATATCGATTTTTTAGAATGGCGCGCGATTCAAAGTGTCTTTTGTAAAGCTGTTTTTGTTGTGTACCGGGTTTTGTGTTATTATCTCTTCTGTGTATTAAAAAGTTGATGCATAGTTGTTTAGATCTATTTTTATCGTGTGATAAAATATAAAAAAATGCAATGATAAACATAACCAATGTAATTACAAACCTAACAATAATCAAAGGAAGAGTCGTATCTATGTGCGAGTTGTATGAATTATAGATTGCTGCCTTGAATCTTAATTTTTTTATAATTCTAACTCAAACAAAATAATATTAAAATTACATTATAACACAGTATTAACCTAAATAAAAATGTGTAAACAACGGACTAATTTATACAAATCCTTGTACCATTTTTAAAAGTGTGTAAATATAATAATCGAGTGAATGATCGAGTGAGTGTTGGGACATGCAAGTGATGCAAGTTCTACAGTACCAAGTATCGACACCACAATCGACAATTGCAGCGGACGTGGCGCAACACTATGTGCCTCCGCCACCGTATTTTGGTAATTTGTCTGTATATAATTGTATGTGTGTATGATGTAAATGTTTCCGGCATCCACAATACAAATCTTCGAATATACTGCGGGGCTGTGAGTGTGTAAGCGTTTGTTTTTTTCCAGTTATTATTCGGTTGGAACGAAGCGCCGCCTGATATTTTTTAATTTTGGCTCGTCAATCTTGTGCATTTAGCCAGTGTCAAGTAATAAAACATTTAAAGAGAATTATTTCATAATAGATATCTCAGTCACAGTCAAAGTCTAGTAAAAGAGTCAAGGTCCAGTCACAGTCAAGTCATGCCCTAAAGTGGCATAAACTTTACTAGAATTTTTATTGGAGTTTTGGAGCGAAAGCGAAACTCACGTTTACCAACTTTGTATGATTTGCCTACACTTATGCACGTTCACTCAGTATTAACTGATAATAATCCACCATTACTACATATTAATACTCGAATAGTCAAAAGTTTTGGAAAAAAATCCAGAATCAACAATGTATTTTTTTCATATTCGCGGCAATACTCAGCACTGCCTGTTCTTAACATCGAAACTTTCGCATTTATAGTAGTGATATTCTCTTTCTAGCGTCGGTGGGATGTAACGGACAGGACGCCACGTGCCGCCGTCGCAAGTACGCGTGGTGGTGCGTGGGGTGTGGAGCCCTAGCCGCCGCCCTTGGAGGCCTACTGGCGGCCCAGCACATACTCGTGCGGGCCTATACCGCCTCCCCACATCACCTGGAGACTGTCCCGGCCGCTGTACCAGCTGCTATGGTAAGATAATGAGAGAAAAAACAATTTTGAGGTTATGGTACCAATAAAGTTGGATGTTTTAAATACAAAATTGAAATTCACAATCGTTTATCCACATGGGCCCCAAAGAAGCACTCATGAAAGTTAATGACTCTACTGCCACATTCGCAAAATTACAGCCACCTCGAGGAGACCCTGGCAAGAAACTCGGCAGCGGTTACATTTTTTTTTTTAAACACTCTTAAGCACTTATACAGGAATGATATTAACTTAGTTGCGTGTTCGCCTTCTGCAGGGGTATCGGGTTCGATTCCCAGCGGAACTCAAGTTTTCTCTCCAAGGAAAATTAGTGTTTCTGGTTCTGGTTGTGATTAAGTAGTGATGTCACTGTTTCCGGAATTCACGACTCAGCTCATCGAACTTTATGTGGGGCTGTGAGAGTTTTTTTCTTTTTTACAGTTGGTCCTGACAGGAGTTTGCATCATGAGCCTCGCTCGCAGACGGAACCGCTACAGCTATATGGTAAGAAAAGTATGTTGCCGTTTTTTTTTTATTTTGCATGTTTGCCCACTGCTGGGATTCTGAGACCGGAACTCTGACTATTCTATCTATTTTAATTAAGGCGATATCAGAATGTCTCTTAAAAAGCGTGACTTTGTAACCGTTTTACTCGGTATCATACTAATATTATAAATCTCAAAGTTTGTGTAAGTGTGTAAGTATGATTGTTCCCTTTTTTTTATTTTATTTGAGACTAAGCTAGCGTTTGGCCACAATCTCACCTGATGGAAAGCGACGATGCGGTCGAAGATGGAGCACTCTTGCTCAGTAAAAACCTATTCACTCTCTTCTTGAACAACCCCATATTATACTTTTCGGGAAACACAGTAGACGGCAGGGCGTTCCACTCCTTGGCAGTTCTCATAATGAAAGTGGAAGCGCCTCTTCACGCTTTAACGGATGAACGGATTTGGATGAAATTTGGAATGTACATAGATTATACCTAGGATTAACACATAGGCTTTAATTTGATAATAGTAGGGGAAGCCGCGGGGCACGGCTAGTTCATAAAACCAGGTAAATTAAAATATTCGTCGAAATCTGTATGTGTTTTTTTTTTTTTTTTTACTTGTTATTATAATTGTATTATGTCTATTGTATGTATTACTAATATATACGTATATTATTGAAATAATTTTGATTTACCTTTTATATCCTACTAATATTATAAATCCGAAAGTTTGTGTGTAAGTGTGTAAGTATGTTTGTTCCCTCTTCACGCTTTAACGGCTGAACGGATTTAGATGAAATTTGGAATGTACATAGATTATACCTAGGATTAACACATATGCTACATTATAACTTGATAATAGCGGGCGAAGCCGCGGGGCACGGCTAGTTGTTAATAAAGTTTTGTACTAAACGCAAGGTTTAACTGAAAACCAGCGTCGAGTTATTTTCTAGTTAAACCTTTTTGGCATATAAATTACTAGCCGTGCCCCGCGGCTTCGCCCGCTATTATCAAGTTAAAAAGTAGCCTATGTGTTAATCCTAGGTATAAGCTATGTACATTCCAAATTTCATCCAAATCCGTTTAGCCGTTAAAGCGTGAAGAGGGAACAAACATACTTACACACTTACACACAAACTTTGAGATTTATAATATTATAGTAGGATTGTATATATTTTTGTTTTTAATATGAAGTTACTTTTGTCAAATAAATGTATTTTCCTTCTTTCTTTCTTTTAAGATAAATAATGTGTTCTTCTTAGAATGTTCATAACGTTCATAAATATAAAGAAAAAAATATCATATCTCATGCAAATAACACCAATTTGTATTTTCAACCGACTTTAAAAAAGGATGTAGGAAGGAGGTTCTCAATTCGACTGTATGTTTTTTTTTGTATGTATGTTACTCGATATCTCCACCAATTATGAATCGATTTTGATGATATTTTTTTGTTTGGTAGAGTATACTTCAGAGGTGGTCCCATATAAATTTTATCGAAATCGGTCAAGCCAAAACCGAAATATAAGCGATGAAGTTGTTTTTTTATGATTTGCTTGCGTTTAATTATTCCAGTACAGTAGAGTGTAATAAACATAAATATTATTTGACATACATATAGTTCCATCCGAAATGAGATAAATAGATAGACAAACTTTTTATTGAACAGCTTAACAAATACATGACAAGGAATAATAATATAGAAAATACGTGTAAAAACAGGCGGTCTTATCGCTAATAGCGATCTCTTCCAGACAACCTTTGGATGAGCTATAAGAGTTTGAAGTTGAATGGTATATTTATTAGGTTTGAAGGTTTTTAACGGACTTTAAAAATAGGAGGAGGTTCTCAATTCGTCTGTATTTTTTTATCTTAGTTACCTCATAACATTTTTCAAGGTGAACCGATTTTGATTATCTTTTTTTGAAATCTGGTGCCCATGTGGTCTCATTTGAATTTGCTCAAGATCAGACCAGTAGTTTTTCAGTTATTCTCAATAATGCGTGTTTAATTGATTTAATAAAGGGTTCCGAAGGTAGAGCGGAGAAGTTTTTTTAAAATTAAAAATTAAAATTCATTTATTTCAGGTTAAGACCCATAGGTATATTTTACATTATCTAGTATACACATTACTAAAAATTATAATAATAAAATCAAATGAGAAATTATATGCTCTAATTAAATAATAATAAAAATAATGTCAGATAAAAAAAAGAAGTGTGGCACTCGGGGACTGCCGCGGTAAAGCTATTGCATAGCATTTTTTATCAACTTATGCAATTATATATATATATATATATATATATATATATATATATATATATATATATATATATATTAAACAAACGCATTCACACTCCCAGCCCCACACTAAGTTCAAAGACTTGTATCGTGGGTGCCGGAAACATTCACATCGCACACACATATTTTATTTATGCAGTATTTTTTTTCCTGCCTCCTAGAGGCGAGTTGCTGAACTAAAGAGACAAGCGTAATATTTAAAAAAAGTCATTAAAAGTTCTGCTATTCATCGATAGATGGCAAAACTAAAAAGTATCACCGCTGTGCCGGTCGGAGTGGGGGGTGTTAGGTTATTTTCGTTACGGAATTTCTGGATTCGGTCTCCACGCTCAAGGCCCGCGATAGAAGCTATGCAATAGCTTTAAAGAAATAGAAATAAATACGCTTAAGCTTTGCTTGTGTTTAAATTGTTTATCTACTAGGTTATCTGTATATTTCAGATCAAAGTGGTGGGTGCTTGCTGTTTGATGTGCGCTTTGACTTGCGTTCTTGTCACCATCACCACCACAGTCATACATATGAACAAGTAAGTGAAATTACAGAGCTTCAAAAGATTTTACATATATGACGACCCAGTTGGCGCAGTGGACAGGTGCCCGCCCTCTGCGCCGTGGGTCCTGGGTTCGATTCCCGGCAGGAGCACAAGTTCCTTCCCAAGGGATATTTGTGCTTCTGGTTCTGGGTGTAATGTGTGTGTGTGATGTGAATGTTTCCGGCACCCACGAAACAAGTCTTTGAACTTAGTGTGGGGCTGTGAGTGTGAATGCGTTAGTTAGTTGAACAGTGGAGATCAGAGGTAATACCCACTGCTCAACTGTTCATAGTTGAGCAATAACCAGTCGAGCTGTTGGTATTACCCACTGCTCAACTTAATGCAGTTGAGCAATTTAGTTGAGCAGCGGGGAAGTAGCGAAAATCTCAGGGTGATGAGCGCAGTGCTTTGCAGGAGTTCGGACTATATAAGTTCAAAACTCTGGGTGTCACTGAACTGTAATGAGCAAGCGTGACGCTTACCATCAGAAGAGTGACTGGCTAGTGACGTCACTCAATAACATAAAAAAAAATACCGACAGGAACACCAGTTTTCTCCCCAACGAAAACTTGTATTTCTAGCTCTGGGTGTGATTGTGTGTGTGACGTGAAATTTTCCATCACCCACAACACAAGTCATCGAACTTAGTGTGGGCTGTAAGCGTGGAGGTTAAAAAAATATATACAAATTGATTTTATTTATATAGCATTAGCCATGCTACTCAGATCTATAGTGATAAATTTAGAAAGGGAAAATTATCGCTTGAGGCGGGATTTGAACCCTATGGGGTCTATGGCCGCGGGTTCAAATCCCGCCTCAAGCGATAATTTTTCCTTTCTAAATTTATCACTATAATTTATAAAAAGTTACTTTCGCATCTGTCGCTTGATCCAATCCAATTTCTATTCCAGGTTACAAACCCTAAAATTTTGTGAGTACACGAAACTGACCAGGACTTGCACCTGCTTCTCCATGCCGCCTGACTCACAACACGCTAACGATGACGAGGGTAAGTGACCAAGTCTGTCGACCTTTTAGTAAAGTTATTAAGTAAGTAACCTAGTATCTAGTGACAAACACTTACATTTTGTGAGTACACGAAACTGACCAGGACTTAGTTCTTCTCCATGCCGCCTGACTCACAACACGCTAACGATGACGAGGGTAAGTGACCAAGTCTCTTACCTTTTAGTATAGTAATTTAGTAAGTCAACTAGTATCTCACTAGATACTACAAAATGTAAGTGTTTGTCACTACAAACACTTACATTTTGTGAGTATATAAACGGACCACGACTTAGTTCTTCTCCATGCTGCCTGACTCACAACACGCTCAAGATGACGAGGGTAAGTGACCAAGTCTGTCGACCTCTAAGTAAAGTAATTTAGTAAGTAACCTAGTATCTAGTGACAAACACTTACATTTTGTGAGTACACGAAACTGACCACGACTTAGTTCTTCTCCATGCCGCCTGACTTACAACACGCTAACGATGACGAGGGTTAGTGACCAAGTCTCTCGACTATAATACGCTAACGATGATGATAACGGACCAAGTTTTATGATCAAAACACATAGTGACAAGCACATTTTGTGGTTACACGAAACTGACCAAGACTTAGTGCTTCCCCATGCCGCTTGACTCAACAAGCTAACGATGATAATAAGTGATAAGTAATTAATTCAATAATTTTACTTACTACCTAATTAAATAAAAAAACAAACAAACAAAAGCATTCACACTCATAGCCCCACACTAAGTTCAAAGACTGGTATCGTGGGTGCCGGAAACATTCACATCACACATACATTACACCCAGAACCAGTAGCACAAATATCCCTTGGGAAGGAATTTGTGTTCCTGCCGGGAATCGAACCCAGAACCCACGGCGCAGAGGGCGGGCACCTGTCCACGGCGCCAATTGGGTCGTCAAATAACTCTTAATTTCCACGTGTACACGAAATTGACCAGGGCGCTCTGTATATTAAGTTGAGTTCAAACTCATGCTTGCTGTCGTCAAAAACTCTGCTGTTTTGACATTGCGGCGAACGAGTATAGACTCTTTTTATTTTTTTATTGTTTTTATTACATACTAAGCAAACGTTTGACAACAATCACACCTGATGGAAAGTGACGATGTAGTCTAAGGTGGAGCACGCTTGCTTAGTAAATACCTATTCACTTTACTTTTGAACACACCCAAATTGTACCTTTCGGGAAACAGACGACGGCAAAGCGTTCCATTCTTTTGCTGTTCTATAAATGAACGAAGACGCGAAACGTTTCGTGCGAATGAACGGTATCTCAACCATAAATAGGTGACGCGACGACGAATTCTCAAAAATTGTCGAATGATTTTATATGTAAGAGATCATTTTCGAGTCTTTGAGTGGCATTAGTTATATGTCACTTGACTCACGACACATTTTTAAATTCTGTAAGTACACGGAATTGACTAGGATTTCGTGCTTTTCTTTGCCGTCAGACTCACGACACGCTAACGTTAATGAGGGTAAGTGACCACGACTCTTGATCGTTTAACCCAATATATAGTGACAAATTTTTAAAATTTTATTAGTACACGAAATTGACGAAAACCGCTTGACTCACAACGCGCTGACTGTGAGGGTGAGTGACCAAGTCTCTTGATCGTTTAACCCATTATCTAGAGACAAAATTGTGTTCCCATCGGGAGTCGTTTATATGTATTAGATATATATATAATAACTAGCTGACCCGGCAAACGTTGATTTGCCATATATTAGAAAATTAAAATGGCCAGTAAAAAATAGGGGTTGATTGTAGAAGGGTGAAAAAATAGGGTCTTATTTATTTTTAGCGCTGAATCATGAAAAAATAAAAACAAAAAAAATTGTCCAAAAATAAAAAAAGAAATTTAAAAGTGAACAACCCTTATCACTTAGGGGTATGAAAAATAGATAGTAGCCGATTCTCAGACCTACTGAATATGCATATAAAATTTGGTAAAAATCAGTAAAGCCGTTTCGGAGGAGTAAGGTAACTAACATTGTGACACGAGAATTTTATACATAACTAGCTGCGCCCCGCGGTTTCACCCGCGTTGATAATGATAAAAAGTGATGATGATGAAAAATTGATGTTGGCCGATTCTCATAGATACCGATTAAGCACAAAAAATTTCATCAAAATCGGTCAAGCCGTTTCGGAGGAGTATGGCAACGAAAACTGTGACACGAGAATTTTATATATTAGATAATATTTAAATATTTAGTTTATGTATATTGTTTGTCGGTAGGAGTTCGCTGCGTATTCGAAGGCGTGTCCGAATGTGGGGTGGTCCACGGAGCCCTCTACTGGTGCCTTCGGGGGGTGTTCGCCTTGTCGGTGTCGGCTGTACTGGTCTGCATCTTCAGCTGCATGCTAGCTTATCAGCTACTCAGGTATGTTTTAGTATATACAATCACACATATATAATAAAGGCGAAGTTTGTGAGTGTGTTTGTTTGTCATTTCTTCATTTTCAAACGGTCCAGCCGTTTGATGAAATTTGGTATAGAGGTAGCTGAACCCTGGATTAACACATAGGCTTTTTATCCTGGAATTCCAGCGGATCCGGGATTTACGCGTGTAAAACCAAGGGGCACATACAGTAATATATATAAGAGACTAGCAAACTCGGCGAACTCCGTTTCGCCACTATAAACCTTACGGAGCCCGAGACCTTTCCAACGAATGCAAAACCGTGGAAATCGGTTCGTGCGTTCTGGAGTTATAGCGTCAGGAAGGAAAACCCGACTTATTTTTACATAGTAGATTAGAAACTAATACCCAACAACAATCGCAAATATTTCCAAAACTCTTTATCAGATCTTGATCAAGTTCGAATGGGACCAACTAGAACGTAAACCCTTTCGAACAAAACAATAATTTTCCTAATCGGTTAATAAATGACGGTGTTCTGAGGTAACATACATAAACAAAAAGACTCCGACGAATTGAGGACCTTCTCCTTTTTTGAAGTCGGTTAAAAATTAACAAATGAGAGTAGTAGTAGAAAAAATCATCTAAATCGATTCATAATTGGCGGAATAATCGCGTAACATACATACAATAAAAAAAACAACATAGTCGAATTGAGAACCTCCTTTTTTGAAGTCGGTTGAAAATACTAAAATCGCGATTAAAAAATGGAGGGTGGGGGCAGAAGGGTGAATAATACTTTACGACCTTCTCATACCTGCCAAATATATCAATAAAAAAATACATTAAAATCGGTCTAGCCCAGGGGTCGGCGACCTGCGGCTCGCGAGCCACATGTGGCTCTTTGGATGTGAAACTGCGGCTCTTTAGTTCCATACGCAAATATATATATTTTTCTTAAATCATTTAAATAACCGTCTGAATTGATTAGAGACGAGGATTAGACATCATTTCTATTGAGCCAAAAAAAAAGTTTATACAGTTGAAACAATTAAATTATGGGATGATTAGGTAGGTACAACGCGTGCATAGCGTTTTTTTTACGATACTCATAGTACAGTAGGTATTATTGTTGGCATTAAGGATTATTGTTGGCAAAAAAATAGTACTCTTTAAATCTTTGAAATTTTGTAAATTATTTTTTTTTACTCTTCCGACTCAAAAGGTTGCCGACTCCTGGCTAGCCGGTTCGGAGGAGTGTGACCACAAACACCGTGACACGAGATATTTATTATAAGGTTTATCTAATAAACAATATATTCGAACTATTTAAACGTTAATCAGAATATTATAAAGGACATAAATCTTTAAACGCAAGCAAAGCTTAAAAATACCGACGTCACCGCTTTATCTTCGGAACTTTGATCAGATTAGATGTACTAAACACGCATTATTGACGATATTTCAAGAACTACTGATCAGATCTTGATCAAATTTAAATGGGACCAATTGGAAAGCAACATCTTTCAAACAAAACAAATTCAAAATCGGTTCACGTGGAACAAAATGATGAGGAACACATAAAAACAAAAAATAATACAGTTGACTTGAGTACCTCCTCCATTTTTGTGAAGTCGGTAGAAAATATAAATTGCTAGCTGTCCCGGCGACCTTCGTTCCACCTAACAGTCAATGAATGTGCATGTTTAGGAAGCCATACCCGGCATGCGTTACAATGCCACGTGACTATATTACTTCCTTCATGTTTATGTTTGCCTAGTACTTTACCAAATCCGAGTGACGTATGAGAAAATGATTTTTATACACATATAAAAAAATGTGACGTTCCTAAAAAGTATCCTATGTCCGTCTCCTGGTTCTAAGCTACCTCCCCACCAATTTTCAGCCAAATCGGTTCAGCCGTTCTTGAGTTATAAATAGTGTAACAAACACGACTTTCTTTTATATATACCCAATTAACCTGTTTATTCTAATTATTAAAACATTATATTCTGTTAAAGTCCAGTGTGTAAAGTCCTCAGTTTCTTGTTCAGAGAGGCCAGAGCTATTTCATAGATATGGAGACGGGTTTCCAAGGTCTTGATGCTGTGCTTCAAATCTGTCACTTCAGACTTTACCATCACGTAATCCATTATGTCTGGGACCTCGTACGTTTGTCTCACCTGTGGAGAAAAAATATAATTAAACGCAAGCAAAGCTTAAAAAAACCGACATCACCGCTTTATGATCAGATTTTATGTATTAAACACGCATTATTGACTATGACTCAAAAACTAGAGATCAGATCTTGATTTCAATGGGACCACATGAAAAGCACCAGCTATCAAATAATATAATGAGTCACCCACGTCCGTAGGAGGATACCCCTTAAGTCTGACTCCCTACACGTGGTCCCCGGGTGGTGCTAATCAGGTGACATTTGAGAGGTGGTAGAGCATTTTGTGAGTTGCTCGCCTGGCTTGCTACCAAAGTAGCTTACCACCATCAAGTTGAAAGTCTGCCGCCAAGCCAAATACGGTGTTCCGGCAGTTATCCTTGAGAGCCTGCGTATTCCAGGTCTGGTGTGTTTACCAGCTTCGATCACATCGTCACTTACCATCAGGTGAGATTGTGGTCAAACACTAGGCTGTCACAAATAAAAAAAAAAATTAAAAAAAATAATCTTCAAAATCGGCTCACAACGAAAGAATTTATGAGGTAACTTTTGAAGTCGGTTAAACGAGAACATCGTTAAACTAGTCCACAAAATAGGCATTATTGACGATATTTCAAGAACTACTGGAACAATTAAAAAGCAACATCTTTCAAACAAAAAAAAATTTCGGTATCGGCTCGCGTGGAGAGAATTTATGAGGTAACACACAAAAAAAATATATACAGTCGACTTGGAGTACCTCCTCCTTTTTTGGGAAGTCGGTAAAAAATAGAAAACTTACCTTCCTGACATCAGCCAGCTTGTGCGCCAAAGAATCCACCTGCCCTGCTATTTCTTCCGTCTCCTTAGTGAGCTCCCTCTCTAGCCTCTCCTTCGTCTTCGTATTCTTCAAAACGTTTTGCAAATACGAATTCTGTTCAAACAGCGCCTTCTTGTGCATCGTCAGCGTCAAATTAGCGTCGCCAGTCATCTTCTTAAGTTCAGCCAGCTGGACTAGTTTCTGCTCGATTATAATCTGGCATTCGTCGTTCTCGATTTTCAGCTTGTCAAAGTCCACTGGGCGAAGGCTCTCGCTGAGTTCCTCTTTCACTCGGATTTGTCCGTTCAATTTGCTGTATTGCGTGTTCAGGGTGCTGGTTCTGAGACGCAGTTTACCGATCTGGCTGTCTGTTATTTTGACCCATTCAGTCATGTATCGGATCCAGATTTCTGCTGGGACACGTTGCGCTATTGGGTCCCAACCCTCGACCTCGACTTCTTGGTGAAAACTGAAATAAATAAAAAAATACTGAGAAAAATAAAAATTAAGGCCTAAATCTTTCTAACATAATGAGTTCCCGACTGTTAAAGTCCCTATGTTCCGCATTAGACCCTATTACTAAGACTCCGCTGTCCGTCCATCGGTCTGTCACGAATAAATCCTAAAGTTGTGTGTTTAAGTGTGCAAGTGTGTAAGTATGTTTGTTCCCTCTTTACGCTTTAACGGCTGAACGGATTTGGATGAAATTTGGAATGTATATAGCTTATACCTAGGATTAACAAATTGATTTTACACATTTTTTGGCTACTTTTTGACTTGATAATAGCAGGCGAAGCAAAGCTTAAAAAACCGACTTCACCGCTTATATTTTGGTTTTGGCTTGATCGATTTCGATAAAATTTGTATGGGACCACCTCTGAAGTATAATCTACCAAACAAAAAAGATTTTTGAGAATCGGGGGCGAAATCGGTGAACATACATAATATATATATATATATATATATATATATATACACACAGTCGACTCCTCCTTTTTTGAAGTCGGTAAAAATTTACTAAGCGGACAGGGCACGCGTACCTATTTATACAGTGGCAGCAGCAGCGGCCGAGGCGCGCCTACTGTGCGCGCGCCTTGGGCGCTTTCTGTATCAAGTCCCTTATTTTTTTAATCAATATTGGCTTCGCAATCTTGTGCATTTAGACAATAATATATTTCAAGTGTATTTCATATTAAAAGTCAAAGTCACAGTCAAAGTCAAATAAAACAGTTAAAGTCCAGTCAAAATCCAGTCATGCCCTAGTAAAGTGGTAGAAACTTTACTAGAACTTCTATTGGAGTTTTGGAGCGAAGGCGAAAATCACGTTTTTCAACTTTGTATGATTTGCCTACACTCATGCACGTTTACTACGTATTAACGATTAATAATTGACCATTAATACACATTAACACTCGAAGAATCACAGGTTTTCGAAAATTATATAAAATCAACAACGCCATTTTTTCACTTTCGCGGCAAAAACGCTTTCAAGTCTCTTAGTGTGTGTTAGTTTTAATGTGTTTAAACCTTACTTAGCAGCGGCTTTAGCAAAATCCGCCTCTCGTAGGCCGATTTCTTCTAACTGCGCCTTCAGCAGAGCGTGTTGCTTGGCCGCCTTCTTCTTCCCTTTCGCCAGGCACTTGATCACGACATCTATCTCGCTGGAAACCAGCTCGGACCTCTCCAGTACGTTTATTTTTGGGCCCGTACCGAACACGATCATACCTGATGAGGGAATTGTTAGATATTAACTGTATTTTTTTTTATGCATTCATATAATATGTTAATGCTTAAACGCAAGCAAAGCTTTAAATAATTAAACGCAAGCAAAGCTTAAAAAAACCGACTTCACCGCTTATCATCGGAACCTTGATCAGTAAACACGCATTATTGACAAAAACTCAAAGACTAGAGATCAGACCTTGATCAAATTTCAATAGGACCACATGAAAAGCACCAGCTTTCAAATAAAAAAAGAATCATCAAAATCGGCTCACAACGAAAGAAGTTGCGAGGTATTTTGATGTCGGGTAAACCAGAACATCGTCGCATTTTTCGTTACAAAATAGACATTATTGACGATATTTCAAGAACTACTGATCAGATGTTGATGAAATTTAAATGGGACCAATTGGAAAGCAACATCATTCAAACAAAAAAAAAAAAAAAAAAAATCGGTTCACGTGGAACGAAGTTATGAGGTAGAAAAAAAAATACAGTCGACTTGAGTACCTCCTCCTTTTTGTGAAGCTTATATTTTGGTTTAGGCTTGATCGATTTCGATATAATTTATATGGGACCAGTAAAAAAAATCATTAAAATCGATTAATAATTGGCGGAGATATCGCGTAAAATACAGTTGAATTAAGAACCTCATTTTTCTGTAGTCGATTGAAAATAAGCAACTAGATTTTCTTAATATATAAATAATTTTACTATTATTTTTTACCTCCTATTCTGGCACTAGAGTCAAACCTCCTGGTAGAGACCCTGGATGGGCTCGTGAACATCCTGGATGGGCTGGTAATGGAGTCCATCCCGAGGTTGACGGTGGAGGTCTTTGACTTGACATAGCTGTTGATGCCGTTCAGGTCCATGCCGCTGGTCTGCACCCTTGTAGCATATTCCAAAGCTTGAATAAATAAAATTAAAAATAAATTACCCTGGACATTTAAACATCATCGTCGTCAAGCGAATAGGCAAATTAAAAGTAATTGAGTTTATAGAACTGTATCAGGCATATCCAATAATATGGACGTATCTTGGAAGGATCATCATTTAAACGCAAACAAAGCTTAAATAATTATCCCAAGCAAAGCTTGAATAAAACCGACTTCACCGCTTTATCTTCGGAACTTTGATCAGATTAGATGTACTAAGCATTATTGACGATATTTCAAGAACTACTGATCAGATCTTGATGGGACCAATTGGAAAGCAACAACTTTCAAACAAAAAAAAAAATTGCAAAGTCGGTTCACGTGGAACGACGTTATAAGGTAAAACACAAAAAAAATACAGTCGAAATACCTCCTCCTTCTTTGTGAAGTCGGTAGAAAACCGACTTCACCGCTTATTTTTTGTCGATTTTCTTAAAAGCGCTAAATCAATTTCGATGAAATACTATATAATAATACTAATATAATATATAATAACCACAACAAAAAAATTAAATCGATTCATAATTGGCGGAATAATTGCGGAACATACATACAAAAAAAAACATACAGTCGAATTGACAACCTCCTTCTTTAAGGAAGTCGGTTCATAAAAATAATAACTGAAACGCAAGCAGAGCTTAAAAAAGACTTGTATTTTGGTTTCTGCTTGATCGATTTCGATAAAATTTATATGGGAACATTCATCAAAATCAGTTAATTCGTTACGGAGATACGTGGTAACAAACATTCACAAAAACTTTAACATTTATAATATTAGTAAGGTAATATGCACTCAGTACTGTATACTACTGCAGTAGATCTCGCGAAGGGGGCAGAGAATACAAAAAAAAACGAAAACCCACCTTGCTGTAGGCCATGCATCAAAGCCGGCTCCAGCCTCATGATGGCCTTCTCAATTATTTCATTTTCCAGCGTCAGCACCTTGATTTGATGCTTCAGATCGTTCACTTGATTAACCAGCTCAAGATCCGTCCACTCATCGGTCTCATTAAAAACTCGGCTTGCCGATCTCCTGTAATGTGACGTACTACGCGTGTGAGACATAATCGAAATCCTATAAAAATAAACTCAAATGAATTATTTTCAGTGTAAATAAAGCTATTAATCCCTAGACGAGTGATTTGATGAATTTTGTGCAGAGTGACAATGTATCTATCATTTTCACACTGTTTTTTCGCCTGTTCTAGTATCTTATGTCGTGGGGATAGAGTTGAATGTAGCGGGTGTTAATTTTGTTTTTTAGTTGTTATGGATTTTGTTGTTGTCAGGGTGATGGTGACGTCATCAAGTTCACACCTCGGAGGTTTTTATTGAGTGTGAACAATTTACATCCATTACCTTTAAGTTATCTTTAAGCTCGATGCTTTAAGGTTTTTGTTATAGATGTACATATATAGTTTAAACGGATTTGTCTGAGACGTACATAGCTTATTAACTTGATTAACGCGAGCCAAGCCGCGAGGCACGGCTATCAGAATACAAATCTTTGAACTTAGTGTGGAGCTGTGAGTCTGAATTACGTTATATGCAACGTTCCTCAGAGCAATTCGCTCGCGGTTTTCGAGCGAATTTACTGATCTGTGGTATTAACATTTAAAAAATATATAATTTAAACGCTAGCAAGGCTTAAAATAATTTAAAGGCAGGCAAAGCTTTAAAAAACGGACTTCACAGCTTTATCTACGGAACCCTTGATCAGATTAAATAAATACGTATTATTGAGGACAACTCAAACACAACTAGTCAGATCTTGATCAAATGTAAATAGGACTACATTGCAAGCACCACATTGCAGCGCTTTCAAATAAAAATAATCGTTAAAAATTGGTTCACCTAGAAAAAAGTTCTGACGCATCACACCCACGAAAATGAGAGGTGATAGAGCATTTTGTGAGTTGCTCGCCTGGCTTGCTACCAAAGTAGCTTACCACCATCAAGTTGAAAGCCTGCCGCCAAGCCAAATACGGTGTTGCGGCAGTTATCCTTGAGAGCCTGCGTATTCCAGGTCTAGTGTGTTTACCAGCTTCGATCACATCGTCACTTACCATCAGGTGAGATAGTGGTCAAACACTAGCCTGTCACAAATTAAAAAAAAAAAAAGATGGTTTGAGAACCTCCTCCTATTTTTAAAGTCGACTTAAAAGCATAAAAAAATTATGCATAATATTCTAAATAGTGATCGTGGTTTGATCAACAAGTTTTAAGATCTGTTACATTTAGAAAGCGTTTCTTTTGAGAGAATAGTGACGAAGCGTTTTGGTTTATGGTTAGAACAATCTAACTGATCTAACAACGGATACCTATCGATTATTTACAGCCACGAACGCAAGAAGATGTACTGGGAACAGCTGGAGCTCCGCTGCCGGTCGCTGTACCGTCCCCCCTCTGGACAAGCTACGTCTACAGCTGGACGTCCAACCCAGGCCAGCTGCAGCTGTTGTGCACAGTGCCATCCCACCCAGCCTGCTTGGGACATCAGCTTGCAGCATAGGTTCTGGGCACCAGGTAAATACTTCTAAATTCAAACACCCACGTATCATTGTCAAAGACATGTCCCAACCAGGTTTCGGACGTATCCGGTGTCCTTCTTCTGGGAGCTACGTTTCAATTTCTGACTGCCTTCGGAAGAATGAAACTGTGGAACACGTGACGTTAAACTGTGAGGCCACAAAAGAAATACGAGCCAAAATTGGGATTCGTGAACATTCCAACGCAACAGAGTCGA
The DNA here is from genome assembly GCA_948107665.1 of Lomographa bimaculata. NCBI lineage: Eukaryota > Metazoa > Arthropoda > Insecta > Lepidoptera > Geometridae > Lomographa > Lomographa bimaculata. The sequence goes on along the minus strand of OX403612.1, from coordinate 8,551,772 downwards.
CATCATGCACACCTACATCTTCACCACTGGAACAATTGTGCCAGCGACCCGAAGCCGCACTCCGATATATAAAGGAGTTGGGGTGGCTGGGCTAACTCCTGGCAGGGGGTACACAATACAGCCCTAGCGGGACGTCAGTACTGGCCTTATCGCCCAGTTTCTTTTTATGCTTTATAGACAAACATTTGACCGCCATCTCACCTGATGGAAAGTGATGATGCGGCCCGAAAATGTGATATGTTTGTCTAGAAGATACCTGTTCACTCTTGAGTTGAAAACTCCCAAATTATACCCCTTGGGGAACAAAGACGCAGGTAATGAGTTTCACTCCTTCGCCGTACGGCTGATGGACATAGAAGCGAAACGCTTCGAGCGAACTGGAGGTATTTCAACCATAAATGTATGACGTTTGACTGTTGGTCTTGTTGTTAGATGCTAAAAGGGGCATGGTGGAATTAGCTCGTGTAATTCCTGCGCACACTCTCCAAAATGTAGACGATAGAATACCGATAGATTTGCGACCTTACGTCGGTGACCGAGACTCTGCAATTTGGACTCGACTAGCTTATCATCGCCAATGAGTCATTTTGCTCGCCGGTCGATGGACTCAAGAGCTTCAAGCTGGTACTTAGCGGATCCATCCCACAGGTGGCCGCAGTACTCCATACACGATCCGACTTGGGCTTGTCAGTTCGAATTAGAATTACGTTTCAATTTTCCATGTGCTGTGAGATATAAATATTCTTTTCAACCGTGATATAAGTCTTCGTATTGCTGGGCTGTGAGTGCGAAGTCGTATACGTTATATTTGTGGTTTCCAGGTCGTATCGGCAACTTGTACTCTCCCAATCCTGGCACTGGACGGAAGACTTCAGCATGGAGCTGGTTTCCGTGGCCCAGGAATAGTAGCCAAAAGTAAGTTAGATACAAATCAACATGAAAAAAAACTTTTTTTTTTTAAATCGAGCTTTTACCAGTTGTAAATAATAATTTAAATCAAATCAAATCAAATCAATACTCAAGTTAACTGTATTTTTTTTTATTTGTGTTACCTCATAACTTCTCTCCACGTGAGCCGATTTCAAAAAATGTTTTTTAGTTTGAAGGATGTTGCTTTCTAATTGATCCCATTTAAATTGATCAAGATCTGATCAGTAGTTCTTGAAATATCGTCAATAATGCCTATTTTGTGGATTACTTTGACGATGTTCTAGTTTAACCGACTTCAAAAGTTACCTCATAACTTCTTTCTTAGTGAGCCGATATTGATGATTGTTTTTTTATTTGAAAGCTGGTGCTTTTCATGTGGTTCCGTTGACATTTGATTAAGATCTGATCTCTAGTTTGAGTTATCGTCAATAATGCGTGTTTAATACATTAAATCTGAGTTCCGAAGATAAAGCGATGAAGTCGGTTTTTTTAAGCTTTGCTTGCGTTTAATTATTCTAAATGTGGCATTGCATGCCGTGTACAGTTAGTATTATTTACGTAATTTCAGTTCCCGTTGTCGAATGAGCGGCGTCCCACAATCTGGCGACAGTGCGTATGGATTCTGCGACACGGACGCGGCGCCCAACGCGCAAACATACGACGAGCGCGCATACCCGCCCGGGCAGTTCAGGCAACCGGGCCAATTCGCAGGCCAAGGCAGCTTCGGGGCCGGACAGGGCAACTTTCAGAATCAGGTAAGGACAACTTTCTGGTAAGAAGGGCAACTTTCAAAATCAGGTATGAAGCAAATTTCAGAATCAGGTAGGAAGGGCAACTTACAGAATCAGTTAAGAAGGGCAACTTTCATAATCAGGTAAGAAAGGCAACTTTCAGAATCAGGTAAGAGCAACTATCAGAATCAGGTAAGAAGCAACTGCAGCATCGGATAAGAAAGGCCATTTTCAAAATCAGGTAAGAAGGGCGACTATCAGAATCAAGTAAGAAAGGAAATTTTCAAAATCGGGTAAGAAGGGCGACTATCAGATTTAGGTAAGAAGGGCAACTTTTAGAATCAGGTATAATTATGCAACTTTCAGAATCAGGTTAGAAGGGCAACTTTCAGAATCAGGTAAGACTTATATGTTGTCTATACATGCGTTCAGGTGCATAATGTTCCCTTTCCCAAAATGTCCCACAGTTACTAATTGGATTTTGCACAGACTGTTTTTTTGTCCAGAACTTCTCCCTTCTAGACTGTCGATAGGGAATATTGAGAATTGAATATAGGTTTCGGGACGTTTCAGTCTTAGCTTTGGTAAAATTAATTTTCATAGTAGACTAATAGGCCTTGTACCTCAGACTGAAGCGGTCATCGACAGACAGATGTCTATCACTAGTAAATTTTAAAATAAATGTGTGCTTTTTTTTTTCTATTCTTTATATCTATATAATTACGCCTGTAATATAATTTTGTTACATAAATGGTTTTTAATTAGAAATTTCAATGACTAAACAGTGACAAAAACACTCAATTGGCTGTTTTGATTCGTGACGTCAGTTCAAGCATTTTTAAAGTCAATGATTGGTGATGATTGACGGACGTCGCAGAAAAAAGTAAGTAATTGAAATGCAATACAATACAAAAACTCTTCCCATTATTTTCTAATTATATTGCATCAAATATAATTAGAAAATAAAATAAAAAACAATCATATTATTTATATCCAAGTACAGTTGGCGGACTTATTGCTAGAAGCGATCTCTTCCAGACAACCTTTGGAATGACGCATAAATAACGTTAACTTGCAGGGTAACTTCAGTCCAGCGCAGTCCAACTTCCAGCAGCAACAGTTGCAGGCGCAGGGGTTCGCGCCCTACCCGGAGGGGTTTGAGGGGGGCTCGTTCGACGCGCACACCGGCGTGTGGGGGCCGCCGCCGCCCTATAGCCCGCAGGGGAGGGGACAGACAAGGTATGGACATTACTTACGGCTTCAAAAAAGGAGAAGGTTCTCAATTCAACTGTATGGTTTTTTTTATAACTTTATAATTTTACTAGCCGTGCCCCGCGGCTTCGCCCGCATTAATTAAGTTAAAAAGTGGCCTATGTTTTATTCCGGAACCCAAACTATCTACATTCAAAATTTCATTAAAAATCAGTTTTTCTTTACGGAGATACCTACGTAGTAACAAACATTCACACACACACACATGCAAACTTTCACATTTATAATATTAGTAGGATAACTTCTTTTGGGTGAACCGATATTGATGTTTTTTTTTTGTGAAAGCTGGTCTATTCCCATCTGGACCCATTTAAATTAGATCAAGATCTGATCAATAGTATTTAAGTTATCGTCAATAATGCGTGTTTAATACATTAAATCTGATCAAGGTTCCGAAGATAAAGCGGTGAAGTCGGTTTTTTTAAGCTTTGTTAGGGTTTTAATTGTATAACAAGCTTTTATTTAGCTTGCACTGTATGTATGTATGTTTGTTCGGGTCGAATCTTGCAACTCAATTTGAAGCAGATATCTTCAACCGATTGAGCTGAAATTTGGTATTCACAGTTTGGATGACAATGCATGGTTAGCTGTGTGACGTCATTCTAAATCCAACATGGCGGAACACACAAAATGGCGGACAAGTAATTTTTAATGCACTCCTACAATATGGGTATCAAATGAAAGGGCTTGCTAAGAATAACTTGAAAAATAAAGTGACGTCAATCTAAATCCAGTATGGCGGACTTCTAAAATGTATAATAAAATATCGGACAATACAAAAATACTTAATGTTTTTAAATCGATTATTAATGATTATCTATTTAAAAACAGGGTTATTTGTATACTTAAATTAAATATGAAGTTTTATAGATAAAGCGAAAATCACGTTTTTCTACTATGTATGATTTAAATTCTTAATTCGCATGAAAGTTCAAGTTTTTTGCTCTACTAAAAGGAAAACCAAAATATATGACCGTATTGTCTTTCAGTAAAAAAAATAAATAATAACAAATATTCAAACCTTTTTTTTCCCTTCAGGCACCACCTCCATCATCAAGACCCAGCAGCGGCAACTTTACTCCATCACCACCACATAGACGTCCATAGGCCTCACGAACACACACAAACGCACACATGCGCACGGAACTCGTACCTACAGGACCGTGCTAACACGGACATAGCCCGTGCTGAAATAACCCGTGCTAACGACCTACGTGCTGACCGTAGCCAGGAATCGATCAGGTGTGACATGAGGAGTCAAGAGATGATCCGTGCTAACCCAGAATTGGCAAGAATGAACCCGGATTTAGCTAGAATGAACCCGGAATTGGCTCGAATGAACCCAGAAGTGGCTCGATTGAACCCGGATTTAGCCAGAATAAACCCAGAAGTGGCTCGAATCAATTCGGAATTAGGACGAATGAACCCGGAGCTAGCGCGAATGAACCCTGAAATGGGTCGTTTGAACCCTGAAATGGGTCGTTTGAACCCTGAAATAACTCGTTTGAACCCCGAAATGGCTCGTTTGAACCCCGAAATGGCACGTTTGAACCCCGAAATGGCTCGTATGAACCCCGAATTGGCTCGAATGAATCCTGAAATGAGTCATATAATGCAGTATCCTAATGAGGAGATGGAAATGACTCATATTCAAGATGGAAGGTTCAACACGTTGAGGGGGCATCTAGTGCCGTATAGGTGTCAAAGGTTGGGAATGAGTGCAAGTAACCTGCATAGAGATTGTAGAATTGATGATAATGTTACTATAGAGTGTCTCCATCAGAAGAGTGTCAGTAAAGGTTAGTATTTTAAACTAGTAGTGGGCTTAAGCACTTGAGTTACCTATAAGCTCGATTTCTTGTGAACTTAGTTCTTTGCTGTATATAGTTTTAGAAAATATAGGCGATCGTCTCGTAGATATATAAAAAAAGTATTTTGCTATACCTATCATCCTACTAATATTATAAATCCGAAAATTTGTGTGTAAGTAATGTTTGTCCCTTTTCACTCCTTAACGGCTGAACGGATTTGGATGAAATTTGGAACGTACATAGCTTATGCCTAGGATTAACACATAGGCTACGTTTTGACTTGATAATAGCGGGCGAAGCCGCGGGGCACGGCTAGTATTAGTATCTAATACCTTTAAACGAGCAATATATATATATATATACTAGTTGACCCGGTGAACTTCATACCGCCAATTGTCTGTGGTCAAATATTGAGAAACATCTCCTGTTTGACAGGTACTAACAGTTTGTATGGGAAAATAAAATACTACTTTTTACTAATTTTATTGCAATTTCTTTATATTTTCTCACCTTTTAAACCTTCCCTGAACTTCCACAAATATTTCAAGATCAAAATTAGCCGAATCGGTCCAGCCATTCTCGAGTTTTAGCGAGACTAACGAACAGCAATTCATTTTTATATATAAGAAGATATATATATGTGTGTAATCAGGATCTCGGAAACGGCTCCAACGATTTTAATGAAATTTAGTATGCAGGGGGTTTCGGGGGCGATAAATCGATTTAGCTAGGTTTCAGTCTTAGAAAACGTCGTTTACTATAAAAAAAAACGAGCTAAGCTCGGTCATCCGGGTACTGGTACTAAAGTACTAGGCGACCATAAACGTGAAAGAGGTAACACTTTTTCTAAACGTGGCATTGCAACGCATGCCGGGTACAGCTAGTTATTAATATAGAAACTTATTCAGTTTCAGATCAAAGTTCCGACTGCAGCCAGAAACAAGGGAAAGAAAATTTGGGATTCCAGAATGACAAACATTCACCCATCAGGTGTGTATGCCGACTGGGACAAGGGAGTGTTATGTGTTTATCAGCCTATTTTAATGTTATTGATCGTGAGAAGCGAGATCTCTAAGTTGTAGTATGGTATCTCTAAGTTTGACAAGGATGCATGGAGGCAAACTGCACAGGCTCTTTCTAGCGACTACATAATATAGATATACCTAGGTTAATATAATTATGTATTAGAGATTAAGAATGTTTTAAAAAAAATGCGCCGCCGAGTTTCTTGCCAGGTTCTTCTCGAGATGGCTGTAATTTTGCGGATCGGGCAGTAGAGTCATTAACTTCATGAGTGCCTCTTTAGGGCCCATGTGAATAGACTATTTTGATTTTTATTTTGACTTGGGCCGTTCAGCACTTTGTCCGTCCGTCCGTCTGTCAGAGGCATCTAGCGTCTAAACCATATAAGCGAATGATTTCAAATTCTCATATAATATGTAAAACTATGGCCCAAAGCCAGAATGACATTTAATATTATATAAATACAAATATTAAGGCGGCTCCCATAAGTGGGGAGCAAAATTTTTTTTATTTTTTATCTACCCTTGTGGGGTATAGTTGAAAAGGGCTTGACAAGTATAGTACGAATTCGTTTAAAAAAAAAACTATGTTGGAAAACAACGATTTGGTAGGCCACCAAAGTTTTTTTTTTGTTTTTAGACCTATTTTGTCCCGGGTCTATCTCAATTCTCTTTGGGGTACATGTGAAAAACGATTTTGAATTTCTGAATTTACTGTGATGTTATTGTTTCGCACCCAAGACACAAGTTTTTGAACTTAGCGTGGGGCTGTGAGTGTGAAAGCGTTTATGTTTATGTTATGTTATTTGGCAGGTCTTCGATGCAAGACTGTCGAGTGGGGAATCAAAATGCAGAGTCCGAGGTCTATTTTGCAGATGTCTCGAGCTGTTGTAACGTCTCAGTGAAGGTAAGAATGAGCTTATTCTACTGACGTCACAAAAAGGAGGAGGTACTCAACTCAACAGCAATTGTTATTTTTACCTCATATCTTCATTCCATGTGAACCGATTTTGATTTTTTTTGGTTTGAAATATGTTGCTTTCTTATTGGTCCTATTTAAATTTGATCAAGATCTGGGGGCTTACCACGACCTCTTATAGCAGTCTTACTTTAATAATGCAGTGCATTTTCGTACTATGACATCCATAAAACAAGCTTATTTTATCATAAAATCGCTTAGCAATTTTGATGACGTCACACTAGAACGTTCATTCAATAAGGCGTATTCCTGTCAGCTTCTTTTTGTTTGAACGTCTGTATTGTAAACTTTATGGTTTCAATTCGAGGGTTTGACGTAACATTGCTAAAATAGGTTTTCATAAAATAAAAGTTAAAATTAATTGACTCAAATGTATATTAATTTAAAATTATTAGTGAAAAACTTATCGAACAAATACTAAATTTTATAAAAATACGTTATTTATTTCAACTGCTCGTTGGCTTAGTTGGGTGGCGTTCGCTACTCATGTAGGTACGTTTACGAACTATCAACGGTCAATAATTCACCATTATTCAATATATATATGGATAATCATGAACGTCTGCGGCGGAAAAGGCAATGTATACCTATATATATATATACTTATTATGTAGTCTAGCGCTGCCAGTAGGGTCGTTTGGTAGGGTCTTGTGGTCTAGTGGCTACCTTGTCTGCCGCAAGCAGTCACGATTTTCCAAAATTTTTTAATTCTTTGAGTTTTAATGATGTGCACCAATGGTGAATTATTAACCGTTGATAGTCCGTAAACGTTTCTCATATCTACTACTATTTATAATAGAGCGGGATAGTTACAACCATATAAAGTCTACAAAGCCATCCCGCTTCATGCACTATAATTACTACAGTACGCTACTACAGACCGATGTAGATTATTTTATATTATTTATATTTACGTAACTAACTCTAACAACCCAAACCACTTTCACTAGCCCAAATTAAATGACTGAATATACACATAGGAGCCGCTTTGCGTTAAAAAGAAAACGTTTCACAAATCTTTTGGAGAAACCCAAAAAACTCATTTTTTTATTTTTTTTTATACTCGATAGGCAACCATTTGACCACCATCTCACCTGATGGAAAGTGATGATGCGGCCGAAGATGTAGCATGCTTGCCTAGAAGATACCTATTCACTCTTGACTTAAAGAGTCCCAGATTATATCGTTCAGGGAACAAAGACGCGGGCCATAAATTCCACTCCTTGGCAGTACGGATGACATTTGTAGAAGCAAAACGCTTCGAGCGAACCGGAGGTATGTCAACCATAAATGGATGACGTTTGCCAGTTTGTCTTGTTGTTAGATGGTAAAACGGGCATGGGGGTATTAACTCGTATAATTCCTGTGTGCACACTCGCCAAAATGTAGGTAACCGATAGGCTTGCGACCTTACGTCGGTGACCGAGACTCTGCAATTTAGCCAATGATTATTTTTGCTCGTCGGTCGATGGACTCAAGAACTTCAAGCTGGTACTTGGCTGATCCATCTCAAAGGTGGCCGCAGTACTCCATACACGATCGGACTTGTCCGAAACTAGTCGACTACAAAGTGAATCGACATTTTCTACGTGTATCAAGCCGTATACAACATAAATAATGTGTAATGCTCACGATAGTTTTAATTTTCATAGGACACATTATTCCCTTTGCTTCTATTCATTATATCATATTAATGATATCTTTCGCAAGTTAGTGTTTCCGTGTTTATGAATAATGCAGTTTTATAATAAACATCTTGCAGAATAATAGCAGAGACCTAAAAACAGTTTTGTTACAGGAACGTTTTGTTGCAGGCTTAAAATATCATTACCTTTTTTTCATACCATGACCATATAAACACATTATCGTTTTAATCACGCTAAAAGAGTGAATGATAATCTATTCCTGTGAAGTCATAGAACAAGACATCGCATATTGTTGACCATAGAAAATAATAGACTTTATCCGAGGCATGGAAACTGACGGACACCCATAGAGTAGTAGATATTATATATTATAAGTGAGTCCCGCGCACGCAAGGAGTTTGTAGCTAAAGTAATCGTAGGTTTGTTTCCTATCTCGATGCACGCACGGCTATCCAAACACCAATACATCCTACTAATATTATAAATCCGAAAGTTTGTGTGTAAGTGTGTAAGTATGTTTGTTCCCTCTTCACGCTTTAACGGCTAAACGGATTTGGATGAAATTTGGAATGTACATAGATAATACCTAGGATTAACACATAGGCTACTTTTTAACTTGATAATAGCGGGCGAAGCCGCGGGGCACGACTAGTACTACATAAGCCGAACTCTCGCACAAATATTCAGGTAAGTAGGTAATAATATTATAATGAGTATGATAATCGAAGTTACTATAAAATATACTTAATAGTTATACAATAGCAATATTCTTACATGCTTACGTTAAAAATCTATAATGCGCATAGGTATTAAATTATCATTTTAAGCAAAAAAAATAATAAAAAAACAACTTATGTTTGGCGCGCTTTTCGTTAAACAGTTCTTACAACTAATTTTACGTTTACCTAAAGGCTTGTTCGACAACATATGATTTTATGAATGTTATTTAAATATATGAAATAGCAAGAAATTCCTAGCAACAGTAGCTACTATATCTTTTAATCTAAAAGCGATTGAATATGGTAATAAGGTACCTCTTCAAAGTGCATTTTTTTTTGGTGATGGGGAACTATTTCCGGGCCAATTGCCTTTATTTCCTAAAACTAAACTAAAAATATATACAGCAAAGAACTAAGTTAACTACAAGACATCGAGCTTATAGGTAACTTAAGTGCTCAAGCCCACTACCAGTGGGTAGCAGTAAGTAAGTGCATATTGGGTGTGACGTGGTTGTGGCTATGACTTTCGTAAGCTCTAAGAATTTTGCTCACATTTATGTTATTTATTTGTTTGAACTGGTTATTGTTATAGGATCCAAAATAAACAAGACATTGATTTTATCTACCATTGTTTTAAATATATATTTGATTATTTAAATCTAGGATGCCAAATAAGGTTAGACAGTATTTACAGGGTAGGTGTGTAGCCACAAATAATTGTACACAAAATATTTTCTTTTTGATTTATAATTACAATGTAAAAAAGAAAACTTCAGCAGAATAATAAACTATTAAAATTAATTGTCACTAATGAAGTCTTTATTTTACGTCATTCTATATAATATAACACACACACATACGTTTTAATAGATCACTGATCGTCTATAACTTTACATACAAATTATTGTTCGGTAGGTACACAACTTTTAACATAATTTCAAGAAACTCGTAATCATTTCATTTAAGATCTTCCGCATCAATTTTTAGTAGTAACTAGGTTTTTTACAGTTTTTATCCACTATTCATACACTTTTATGATAATTCAAGCCTTTTTAATGCAAAAACATGTTAAAAAAGTTCCTCTTGAGTAACTTTTTTAACATTGTTAAATTTGACACAAAAACAATATTGCTTTCTGTCAAAAATCACCTCGTAGTACAAGCTGAATGAACTTATCAGGGTGACGTCACAAACACGGAATAAGCAAGGATGTTGTAGCTAAAGTAATCGTAGGTTTGTTTCCTATCTCGATGGGAATAAGTAAGATTGAAATGTTATAAACTCTATGATAAAAAAGGGTCATGGTATGAATCAAAGTAATATTATTTCAAGACTACAATAAAACTTTCCTGCAACAAGATTGTTTTCTAAAAGTTGGTGGTAAGCCCCCTGATCAGTAGTTCTTGAAATATCTTCAATAATGCGTGTTTAGTACATCGAATCTGATCAAAGTTCCGAAGATAAAGCGGTGAGTCGGTTTTTTTTACCGAGTTAAGAAAATTGAGGAGGTTACAATAAAATTCCTAAATTGTAAGTGAATTACTACTGGGAAAGTTAAAGTCAGTAATAAAACGGGCATTAATTAAGAGAGCTTATTATAAAACGATCGACTACATTAATGACAAGGATGCATGGAGGCAAACTGCACAAGCACTTTCTAGCGACTACATAATATAGATACACCTATACCTATACGATAATTATGTATTAGTGTTAAGGAAGGATTTAAAAAAATTAATGAAAAAAATGCGCCGCCGAGTTTCTTGCTTTCTTCTCGAGATGGCTGTAATTTTGCGAATATGGCAGTAGAGTCATTAACTTGCATGAGTGCCTCTTTGGGGCCCATGTGAATAGATTATTGTGATTTTGATTTAGATTGCATTTTTTTACGTGTGTGAAACATTAACATCACAATCACAACCAGAACCAGAAACACATTTCCTTAAGAAGAAAACTTGAGTTTCTACCGGGAATTGAACCCGATACCCCTGTTTAGAAGGAGAACGCGCTCCCAACTAAACCAACGGGCAGTTCAAAGACTTATATCATGGGTGCTGGAACATATACACACACTTATAACTTAACTAGCTGCGCCCCGCGGTTTTACCCGCGTAAGTCCCGGACCCACGGGAATTCCGGGACAAAAAGTAGCCTGTGTTAATCCAGGGTGTCATACCAAATTTCATCAAAATTGGTCCAGCCGTTTGAGCGTGAAGAAGTAACAAACATACTAACACACGCACAAACTTTCAGCTTTATAATATTAGTGTGATGTAATGTGATTATTTTACAGGCTGAATGCTGTATGAACCCCAACGTGTCCGCTCTGGTCGGAACCATAGAGAACCACCCTGAATCCACATCTGAATCCGACACGGGATCCTTCACGCTGACACGTCAACAACGACCACAACCGCAAGTTGGATCCAAACGACGCCCGAGACAAGAAAAACACAAAGAAAAACTTAGGCAGAATGTCAACAATTCCCTACGCCTAACAGAACATCAAATCGAACACCTAAACATGAGAATGAACGAACGAATCGATAGGAACGAGTTCAGAATGAGCGATCGAATCGAATCCAGAGACAGGCTCAGCGAATCTAGAGACAGATTGAACGATTCGAGACACGAACTGGACAGAATGAACGATTCGAGAATCAGCGATCGGATGAACGAGACGAGACTGAGCGAGCGTATGAGCGAGAGGCTGAACGATTCGAGATTCGAGAGGATGAACGACTCGAGAATTAGTGAGAGACTAAACGATTCTAGGCTAGATCGCCTTAATGAATCGAGATTGAACGATTCTCGTGTTAGCGAGAGAATGAACGAGACTCGCATTAGCGAGCGAATGAACGCGTCGATCAATCGAATGAACGATTCGATGAACGAATCGAGGCATTTGAACGAGTCGCGGATAAGCGATCGGATCGAACGAATGTCGGAGCTCAATTCCAGTATCAGAGAAGGTAGTCCCAAAATAAGGTCGCATATAAGTCCTTTACGTGTACCAAGGACTAGTCCTAAAAATTTGCCTAAAGAGCATATCAGGCAATCCAGCTCAGAAGCAAAACCTGACTTCTTCGTCCCCCCACCTGTAATCTCACCCTTATCACCTAACACGGAAGAATCATTATTGTCTGACGATGACAGGCCTCAAGATCAAGTCTATTCCAATGACCCTGAGCCTTCGAAGTGTTTAGGTCCTGATTCACAGTACGAGGCTGTGAGGGAGGAGAAGGTTGAGGTTCTGAAAGCGAATCATCATCATTGCTACAGCGATACTAACACTATGGACTCTGGATGGCAAAGTGGGTCAGAGAAACAGGTCACAGATTGAATTATATCTGATGATGATGATACATCTTCGGCTGCATCATCTTTTTCCATCAGGTGAGATTGTGGTCAAATGCTTGCCAATCGGGAATAAAAAATGTTGATGACGATGAGAGAAGTATGAAATGGGGTTAGATTTTTCTTATAGGATTTTCTCTGACAATAAAATCTGAATCATTTAAAAAAATAAATAAGGAAAGTACCTCGAATACCGTACTTTTATTCCAATACTTAGTATTTTTCTGGTATTTTTTGCATTATTAAAAGTATGCTATGGTAGTGGTAATTGATAAAATTCACAAAGTTTTGAGTAACTCAAATTCAACAATTCCCGATGTCCCCTAATAAGGGCCAGATAGGAATATTTAATTGAAACTTGCCGTGCCCCGCAGCTTCGCCCGCGTTTATAAAGTGAAAAAGGCTACGCGTTAATCATAGGCACAAGCTATGTACATTCCAAATTACATCAAAATCCGTTCAGCCGTTACAGCGTGAAGAGAAAACAAACATACTTACACATTTATACAATTTTCAGATTTATAATATTAGTGTGATGCCATTACTAAATCATTCATACTTTTTTTTAAAGACTTTCAAATTAATTGAAAGTGTTCGTAAGCGTTCGAATTTAAAACTATTTAATTCAATAAATAGTTTAATTATTAACAAATATATATAATATTAATAATTAATATTAATGTAGATTCCCTGTAATGCTCTCTTTATATAAATAAGCCTTATATATCTAAATGTTTAGACTTAGCAATTTAAATTTAAGTTTTAAATTTGTATTTGAGTCTCAAATGTATAGAAATCATTATGGAATTAATGACTCAACCTTGTGATTATTTCAATTTAAATACTCATTAAGGGGGTGATACCAGAATTACTCCTAAAACGCGTTTTTTTGTAACCATGTGTACATGTTTTTACTCAGTATTCATAATTAACCCAGATAACTAAAAATATTCGTCGTGTTCTGTGTGATACCATAAATGATGCCTTCTTTTTAGAATATCAATTCAAAATTTTTATTTTTGTAACCATTATTTCCGCCATTTTATATCAAAACACCGTAAAAGTTATTTCATATATGTATATTTGCTAGACTAATGATTTATTCAGCTTGTTTTACTTTGCTTGAAATTTGAATAAAATCATAAAAAAATTATAGATTGACGCGCGTGACCTTGCGTAACCGCCTTGATGTAATTTACGCAATATACACCTTTATGTGCAAAAAAGTAAGGGTGGTAATTGGCTGTCGTTGAAAAAGGTGTCACATTGACATATCCCCTGCCCCTTAAGCCCCTTAACCTACCCCTTAAGTTCGAGTTTTATATTACCTATAACCCACTAAACCCCCACCATTAAATATTACTTTTTTTAGATAATTTCTTATCTGCCACTATTTGGGGTTAACCCTTTTAAGATGATAGCGAGACAGTTGGGAATTATAAATTAGTTTCATGTAATACATTTAAACATGAACGGAAACAATTTATTTTGTTTTAACTCTGATTCATAATAATAAATAACGATACGTTTTTATAACTTTTTTCCCACCTGCGACAAATTTGGGTGTTAACCCTTTTAAGATGATAGCGGGACAGTGAGGAATTATAACTTAGTTTCAATGTCATGTGATTCATTTAGGTAAAAATACTATTAAAATGTAACTCAATTCTAAATTTTTACTGCCAATAATGTAAGCATTCATAGCAATAGTGTGTGTTTGTGACTGTGCCGACTAGACTTGTAGCATTCTGGTAGGTCATTGACGAAAGGTGAGAGGAAACTATTAGCCACTTGACTAAAATCATAAATTACTATATTGATTTGTTTGGTTTATCATTTATTGCTAAAAAAAAATATTTTTTAGATTTATCATTTGTTTAGTAATAAATGATAAACCAAACAAACAAATGAAATTTTTGTGCTAATTTTAGTTCTGCTACTGCAGATTCCTGCGGTTGATAAATTTAGAAAGGAAAAGTTATCGCTTGAGGCGGAGTTTGAACCCGCGGCCATAGGGTGTCATGCCATATTGCTCTAACCGCTGAGCTACTCAAGCCCTGCCTGAAGCGACGAAATTATCCTTTCTTTATTGCAGAATTAGTTAATCGTTTTATCTTGCCTATTTAAATTAAGATTTTTTAACAAACTAAGTGTTCCGTTAAATAATATTTTGTTTTAATTTGTTGATAATTTCCGTCCAAATCTGTATTTCTGACGTGATAACGTCTTACAAATCGATGAACACCGGCTGCACGCACGAAAGTGTCACGTTCCGCCTGAGCCTGAGCGTGCAAGCGAGAGCGCGGCACAAGCGATAGAGAGGCACGACCGGCCCAAGCGTTAAAATGACGTTATCACGTAAAACTATCGTCCGTAAACCAACTTTACAGACAACCATTTTTTTTTATTTGTAAATGATGTTTTATACATTGAGTTAAAAAAAAAAAAATGGATTTTATTGCGTATTTCACATTCTCAAAAGGTCTATTCGGTCTATAGTCATTCGCTTGGACATAAACAATATAGGGGGACTTTTTTATGTTATTGGTACATGATAGTAAATCATTGTATTTTTTTAATCTTGCCAATCTCTTAATGCCATGGGAATTGTTAATTGTTCTATTTGTACTCAGTAATTCTCATTTATTGATGTCTAAAAATGTAAATATATATATTTTTTTCTGGTTCTAGATTGTTCCATATTTGATTCTTGTTTTTAAATAAACTAAATTTACAATTTATTTTTCAACCATGTTTTTTTAGGAATTATGATACTGAGATTTTGTCGCATAATTTGTCACAAGATAAACTTATTTAGAAGATTAGTAAAATAGTTTTTGACTAAGTTTACTTACTTTTAAACTATTTTAAACATTATAAGCTTCATGATTATACATTATATAATTTAGTGAGTGTATTGTAACCGTTGTAGAATTAGTTGACACTATGTTTCTTGTTATTGTAAATTTAATTAGATAATACTTGTTTCTAATTAATTATTATACTGTCTTAATTTTAAGGCATCAAATGAAAGTTTTTCAAAAAAAATATTGTATGGTCATCGTAGTTTTGAAAAATTTTCTTTGTAATTTTCAAAATTTTCTTATTAATTCATAACTTTTGTTATTTTATCACGAAGCTCAAAAATTGTTCATACTACAAAATACGCAATTATGTTTTGATTTTTAATAATTATGTTTTAATTTTTGTAACATAAAAAAGATCATAAGTACTACATTTACTTAAAAAAATACATGTTTATTTTATTTTTTTCACTTCACGTTTTATATTGAATATATTGTTTTGGCTCGTAATTTAATGTTGTTTAAGATTTTTCAATAATACATTGTACCTTTATCTTAGTTCAGTTAATAATGGTTCTATTAAAAGACTGAAACCTATTTATTGTTTTATTTTAGTCATAAATTCATACAAAATAGCCCACGCGGAAGGATAAGATGAAGTTTTTTTTTTAAATAATTATACAAGCAATAATTATTTGGCTCAACGTATTAGCATTGAAATCCAGAGAGGCAATGCCGCCAGCATGGAAATGCTACCCACTGGTAGTGGGCTTGAGCACTTTAGTTACCTATCTGCCTTGTAGGTAACTTAGGTCTTTGCTGTATAGATGTACATAGTTATAGTTTAGTTTAAGGATAGACAATTGGCCCTTAGATGGAGAAATATATAAAAAAATAATGTTATATATTTTTTTTATTTAGTTTCGTTTAGTTCTACTCATTTGGAAAACATGATGTAAGAGCGTTTAGTTTCAGGCTAGACGATTTCTTATGTTTTAATATATATCATAATTCATGGACAGCTGTGACCTCTCGTGACCTTTCGTCACATGTTAGTTTAGTGATTCCGTAGCACTGAGCACTCATAACAGTTATGACTGCTACGAGTGCTAAGTGCTATTATTTAAGCAGCTGTCTAAGAGTTGCCATATTTACTTGACAGTTAATTCTTAACTGTCTGCGCTACAATTTACTTACCAGTAAGGGGAAATAAAATTGGGATGAAAATATTTTTTTTTTCACTTTTTTTATTAATTTTTTTTCTCCGTTGTCGATTCTAAACTATCCCCTGCAGTATTGTGCACTAATTACCAATGACGGTATATATTAAAACTAGCCGTACCCCGCGGCTTCGTCCGCTATTATCAAGTTAAAAAGTAGCCTATGTGTTAATCCTATGTATAATCTATGTACATACCAAACTTCATCCAAATCCGTGCAGCCGCTAAAGCGTGAAGAGGAAACGAACATACTTACTTTCGGATTTATAACGTTAGTAGGATAGTAGGATTATAGGATCGGCTGGGAAATGTGGAAGAAATTAAATATAAATATGTTGATGAGATTCTTTATTCCGTATTAGTATTTTTTATTATTACATTAAAATATGAAGGTAAATTAATTTCACTGGAATATAAAAACAACAATTCAAAGTAATTTTTTTTAATTTTCCGGGGCGGTTAATTTGACTAATTTGTTAAAATTTGATTTACATGTATTGCTATGTCGAATTTTTATTAGAATAAATGTAAAATTAAATGAACCTACATTTATCATCTAAAATTATTTGAAAAATTAAATTTGTAAACCAATTACTCATACATTTTAAATATTTTCAAAAAAATATAAAATACCTATATTTTCTAAAAATTATGCAAACAATGTTTTTTTAATTTATATTTTAATTTGAATTTATGTAATAAAAATTTATAAAAAATAGATATATGATTTTATTACTGAAAAAATATGAATTTTAGGTAGTTTAGGTATAGTTAATAACAAATTCTAAAATATTATTCACAATGTATTCAAGTTTTATTATTATTAAAACACATTTATCATAAGACTAGCGGACTTAAATGCGTTAGCATTATTATTAGCTGTAGTCAATTACTAAGCACTATTACTATGATGAAATAAAATTTAATCCCTATTAGATAACTTAAAAATATTAGTTAACTAAATAGATAAAACTAATGAAAAGGGATACAAAATGGCAGTTACAGTTACGTCATAAGATATAAAAAGGAAATGTTATTGTAAGCAAAATTAAATACGGTCTTACACGAACATTTTTGTAGATGTAGGACTCCTTTGACAGTCCGCGTGGAGCCGTAACACACAATGGCCTCGATTCTGATGTCACACACTAAATTAAATTTAAACTATTCCTGTCTTTTACAAAGTAGGAACACAAGACAGAGACAGCATACTGCTGTGCCGTCAAGTTAGTCAGAACTTAGATGTCTATGCAAGCTTAGTCGAGTATGTGTTGTATTGGTGTTAACTAAAAACAAGCGCCCTTTTGCTTCAGCTGTTCATATTTTAATTGATAAACTAGCGTGACAGCTCTAAAATGCATGCTATCTCAGTCTTGTGTTTTATTTTGTAAGAGACAGGGATAGTTTAAATTTAATTTAGTGAGTGTACATCAGAATCGAGGCCATTGTCAGACATTCAACCGAGTAATGTGCAAACATTAGGTACTGTATGCACTGTACGACAATTTTCCAGTCAAATTAGGGCAATCTCGGAATGAGAGATAGTCTGTAAACTTGTTTTGCTACCCTAATAAACTTACACATTCATAATCATATTTATTGCAGATATCAGGTAAAACAAATAATAGCAATGACATAAAACATGTTGTTAGTATTATAGTACAAAAAAGTAATAATTCTCTTTGGGCTCCAAACTAGGCATAGCCTGTATCTTGGGCGCCCGTTACTCGAAAGTTTTTTATTTTTTTTTATTTTGACAGGCTAGTGTTTGACCACTATCTCACCTGATGGTAAGTGACGATGTGATCGAAGCTGGTAAACACACTAGACCTGGAATAGGCAGGCTCTCAAGCATAACTGCCGGAACACCGTATTTGGCATGGCGGCAGACTTTCAACTTGATGGTGGTAAGCTACTTTGGTAGCAAGCCAGGCGAGCAACTCACAAAATACTCTACCACCTCTCAAAGCCTTATCACTTTATTTATTACCTTATCACATGAGGTGTACGTGATCCGCATCAGTGACTGATTAGTTAATTGGACATGTAATAACTGTTTGTGCTTTGTCATCGCGGTCGTGAACCAGTGGAAGTTCCGCCCCGGCTTCGCCCGGGTGTGATAAATGAAGAACCGCTCGACCGTTTTTGTGCAAACTTCACATAAACCTGTACTAAATAGTCCGAACAAAGCCTAAACATTTGGTTTGGATAGGTAAGCCCGTTCTTGAGTTATAAAATAACAACGAAAAATGGCATTGATTTATCTTCTATCTAAATATATATAACTCAAAGGTGACTGACTGACTGACTGACTGACATAGTGATCTATCAACGCACAGCCCAAACCACTGGACGGATCGGGCTGAAATTTGGCATGCAGGTAGATGTTATGACGTAGGCATCCGCTAAGAAAGGATTTTGATTAATTCTACCCGCAAGGGGATACAATAGAGGATGAAAGTTTGTATGAAACTTTGTCAATTTTAAAATAATACTTCTTAACGCGAGCGAAGCCGCGGGCAAAAGCTACTATATATATATATATATATATATATATATATAGATAGAAGCCTGTTGTCGATGGTAACGTCTTACTACACATTGATAGCATCGTTTCCTATGGGTTTTATGCTATTTGTATTTTTAATATTTTAGAGGATTAAATTTTCTACAACTTTTGTTAAACCATTTTTTTTACATCTTGAACCATTTTCGAGATAGAGGGCAGAGCGCGCGCAGTGTTTAACTATTGAGAGTATCATTCGAGTATTATTTGTTATTTTTATTATTATGCAATTTACTCAATATACTCATTCCAAGGTGAAACCCTAATTTTCCTAGACTAAATTATGGAGCTTAAAGAGATCTAACATCTCAAAACTTTTTTTTTCAAACAGTATTTTGACCTAACTTAGGTCAAAATACTGTTCTCTCTCTCTGGGTGACACTGAACTGTCATGGGCAACAGTGACGCTGACCACCAGGCGACCGATGAGCTCGTTTCGTCAATCGTTTGCCGATATAAGTCTTAATATGTAGCACACTTACAAAATTGTTGGTGTAAAAGCGTGTACCAATGTAAGAGAAAGTTACCTAACCCAGGCAATGAGAGTTATTTATAAACCTTAGTCTCTTGTATTTAACGTCTAAATTGGTTCGCAAATATTAGTTATATAATCGAAACTTTAAACAATAATTCAAATTTGTTCTCATTTGTTTCGAAGTTACTCTGAGCTGAAATGGTTGACCGGTTTCGGAAAATTGCGCTTAGGACGCTAATAGCGTTCAAAATATGCCAAAAGCAAAACTACACAAATAAATCTACATCGTGCTTAAAAAAAATTGAAACATTATGTTTTATTTAATGCAGCATGGATCCTTATAGATTTATTTATGAGTACCCCTTTGGGTTCCAATACACATATTTGGTGAACGATTGTAAGATATACATTTGATAAAACAGACCATGACTTTCGAACATCATCAATATAATTACTAAAGTTTAGGTTCTGTACAGATTAATTGATTTTCCTGCAATAATAATATATTTTAATTAAAATTATATATACGAAACCGTTTAAGTTTTATCAACCACAAAACAAATCACATTAGAATACAAAATGGAAATTTACGAACAGAAAGAAAAATAGGTCGAAAATGTTTTTTAAAACAATTTAAAAATCCATTTCATACTAATTAAAAAACATTATTTTTTAAGTCCCAGTTTTACGCATCAAAATGCCCACAGTATTTAATTAATAAATTTTATTTATTTTTTATTCTATTTAAACAGTAAAAAGAGGCCTACAATCACAGTTAGTACGCTAGAGGAGGCTGCGCTCGCGCTTCCTTTAGCTTGGTGTAAGACCAACTTATGGTCGGATGTTTGCTCGGCGACGGTCGCCGGCGTCCCGTCACGGTCGCCGAGGCGCTGATTGGCGACCTTCAGTTTCTTGAACATGGCTAGGACGTCTTCTGTTAAAAAAAACATAAATATCACAAACAAATGCTTTCACTTACAGCCGTTTTAACATCTTAACAGGTTTTGCCGCGAAAGTGAAAAAATGGCGTTGATGATTTTGTGAAATTTACCAAAACCTGTGATTCTTCGAGTGTTAATGTGTAATAATGGTGGATTATTAACAATTAATACTTAGTGAACGTGCATAAGTGTAGGCAAATCATACAAAGTTGAAAAAAGCGATTTTCCCCTTCGCTCCAATACTCCAATAAAAGTTCTAGTACAGTTTCTACCACTTTACTAGGGCATGACTTGACTGTGACTGGACCTTGACTCTTTTACTCGACTTTGACAGTGACTGGGACTTATAATATCAAATCCACTTGAAATATTATATTATCACTAGACACTGGCTAAATGCACAAGATTGCGAAGCCAAAATTAGGAAAAAAATACAGCTGTCAAACGTCATCCATTATAAACGCTTTCACACTCACAGCCCCACACTAAGTTTTATAACTTGTGTCGTGGATGTCAGAAACATTCAACCACACACACAATCACTGAGAGCCTGTGTATTCCAGGTCTAGTGTGTTTACCAGCTTCGATCACATCGTCACTTACCATCAGGTGAGATAGAGGTCAAACACTAGCCTGTTACAAATAAAAAAAATTATCATCCGAAGCGAAGGAGTGGAACTCATTGCCTGCGTCTTTGTTCCCTGAACGGTACAATCTGGGAGTCTTCAAGTCTAGAGTGAATAGGTATCTTCTAGGCATGTCACATCTTCTGCCGTATCTTCACTTTCCATCAGGTGAGATAGTGGTAAAATGCTAGCCTATCTGACCTTGAGTATTGTAGGTATTTAAAATTCACTTTAGATAAAGAGAAATGACAGAACTGCCCGTTGGCTAAGTTGAGCGAGCATTCGCCTTCTAAGCAGGGGTATCGGGTTCGATTACCGGGAACACAAGTTTTCTCCCCAAGGATAATTTGTGTTTCTTGTTCTGTTTGTGTGATGTGAATGTTTCCGGCACCCACGACACAAGACATCGAACTTAGAGCGGGGCTGTGAGTGTTAAAAAAAGAAAAAAAGACGTACGCACCAGCCTCATTTTGTCCTTTCTCGTAATCCACCTTGATGAACGTAGTAAGCGCCACCTCGTAAAGTTTGTTGGACTCGGCGCTTGCGACCTCGCGCCGTCGTCGCCCGTAGCCCAAGACGCCGTTGCTGCATTGTACCTACAACATAAACATCAATTCCAATTTCAAAAAACCAATTTCATACATGTACACCTATGTACACTCCACCTTCTAAATTCTAATCATCGGGTTCGATTCCCGGCGGGAACACATTTGTGTTTCTGTTCGCCTTCGCTCCAAAACTCCAATAGAAGTTCTAGTTCTATCTATCTATCTATACTTGACTTTGACTGTGACTTGTGGCTAGGACTTTTAATCCTACTAATATTATAAATCCCAAAGTTTGTGTGTAAGTGTGTAAGTATGTTTGTTCCCTCTTCACGCTTTAACGGCTGAACGGATTTGGATGAAATTTGGAATGTACATAGCTTATACCTAGGATTAACACATAGGCTACTTTTTAACTTGATAATAGCGGGCAAAGCCGCGGGGCACGGCTAGTTTAAAATAAACTTGAAATATATTATTACTTGACACTGGTTAAGGAAAAAAAAACAAAATTAAAATAAAAAAAAATATCTAAATTTAAACTTATAAAATATGCATCTCTTGAAACTAGCTAAATGCACAAAAGCTGCAAACCAAAAAAACAGTATATTTTTATGCCTTCGTCGCGATCTCGCGGCGTAAACGTATCCCAAAGATCATCTCATCGTAAATAACTTGACTGAAAGCAGTATTTTCAGTAACATTATAATGTCTGATTCTCTTCTAAGAAGAAGAGAATCAGACATTATAATGTTACTGAAAGCCCGTCTTAGAAGACTAAGACGGGCACTCTTGTCTGAGTGGTCGTGGTTGTGGAGATGGATGTGCGGAGGAACCTGCACGATTCTCCTTCTTCCAGACAACTAAAGGGAGATGATAAAAATTTTCTTTTCATTTACTCAACACGTATTTAAATTAATAAATTAACTTACACATACTTGTTAATATTAGATACATAATATATCTACAAAAACGTACATAAATAATAATAATATATTATTAGGCATTTTAATATTAGTATTGACTTATATGATTTTAATATTATTATTAAATTGTTATGTATATTTGATATTTTTCCTACTTAAATTGTAGTAGTGTATCCAAAAGTATTTAGATATAAGTTAATGACGTGTAAATTTTATGGTTATCAATAAAAATGATTATGATTATGATTATGTAATCCATCACTATTTGTTACGATTTGTGGCGTTATATGGCACTGTGATATAGTGACCTGAATAGCCTTTTCTATGAGAACCGTCCATCAAGTTGGTGATCGTCCACGAGCTCTTTTTCCCTCGTGACCCTGGCCAACAAGCCTCTCTAGAGAGTTTTCGTTCCTAGACACTCTGATTCTCACAATTAATAGTAAAATTAAATGTTCACTTACCCCTTGACATTTATCCAGGCACACAGTTACAGTTCCCGCGAACTGCACGTAAGTACTGTCGGGGAATTTGAACGCTCGGAATTTGGCGCTTAGGACGTCGCCGTCGGTTGTAAGGAAGTTGTCGAAAAGGTATGGGTCAACGGAGCAGCTGGGAACAAATAAAAATTCCTTTACTGTACAGCTAGTAATGAGAATAAAAAATATTGTATTAATTAATTAAAAACAATTAGAACAACTTCGTAAATTTAATCAGCCGATAAATATCTAACTAAATGGTGTAAAGAAAAAAAATTGGTGACAAATATTAGTAGTTACCTAATACTTTTAGAATTAGGCAATTTTTTTCTCTATGCAGAGTTTTCAACAGATTAACAAGTAAAAATAAAATAAAAATATATATATTGCCGAAAGATTTTTCACAACAAAAAAAGATCTGGGACATATCACTATATTATTTTTTTATGTTTATTTTTTTATGCTCAATAGGCAAGCATTTGATAACTATTTCACCGGATGGAAAGTGATCATGCGGCCGAAGATGTAGCACGCTTGCACTAGAATATACCTATTTACTCTTGACTTGACGACTCCTCGAATATTATTTATTTATATGCAATTTACAATTTACCTTTCACAAAAGGGATACATAAAGCACTGCGCAGACTTTATCTGCAAAGATGGTTTTCAGTATACAAGTAATTTAAACGCTGAATTAAAAGCCTTTATAAGACGAGACACTGAATAGTACACCTTTATATATCTGTAATATTACAATTAGCTGAATAAGTTCTCATAACAACGTTTTTCTGGTTGAATGTTATTAAAGGCTTAGGTTTAAGCAATCACCAAATAAAATGAAATATAACGCCCAAAAAATCGTAAGTAATTATCAGAATTTAATCCCCATTATAATATGAAATTATCATCAATAAACGTAAAGTCTGCTAACCTAAAAAAGGCAAGTATCTTCAGAATAATCGCTGAGCTACCCAAAAAGGCCACGCATGCACCAAATATGTACTCGAGTTTATTTTAAAATTTCATCCAAATATGTTACTAATAAATATTTTTTTTCGTATTATAAATGATTTTTTATTAATTATTTAAAAAAAATAACCTTAACCTACTGTTATCCGATTCGGTTCTGTCACAGGAAATTTTATTTTATTTGTGGTGGCCATCTAAATTATACCCCAAGTTAAAATTTGGTGCACGCGTGGCCTTTTTGGGTTATGAATGTTGTACTAGTGTTATGTATTTATGTAGTGCAGGCATGACTAAAATAGCCCGAAAGATTTTGGTACAGGTTTCATTTATTTGTACATATTATATTTTTTTTGGATGAGGCTGTTTAGGGCAACGATTGTTTTTTTGGTGGTCATTAAATTTCATCCTGTTATTAAATGGTCAAAAAAAGGTGATTTTGAAATTGTAATAATGTTATTAATTTATTTTAATTCTGTAGACAGTAGAAACTCACCCGTTTAGTATAATGGTCTCTTGCTGCTTCCCGGTGTCAGTAACATGCATGTAGTTGACAAGTAGACCGTATACTGGAGCAGATTTCTCATCCAGGAAGATCTCCATGGAAAGAGGTGTTCCTGGAGTTACTGAGATTTCACCAGAGACCCTGGAATTGCAGAAAGAAAAAGATAAGTTTGTAGACGCCTTAGATTAGTTTCACTCATAGAAAAACTTGAGATGGAACGAAGTTCAATTTCCGTCTAGCCCCCTTTCGCAACGCGCGATAAGGAACTTTCGTTCCAAAATTAAAAGAAACATGCAAAAACCAACATCGCGCGGTGTTCCCAGGCGGTCACCCATCCAAGTACTGACCGCGCCCGTCGTTGCTTAACTTCGGTGCTCGGATGAGAACGTGGTACGGCTTACAACTATAGCAAAAAGTGTCGTTACAACTTTTGGTCTTAATTTTTTCCGTCTAGTCCCCTTTCGCAACGCGCGTTAAGGAACTTTCGTTCCAAAAACAATAACCAGTTGTCTTTACCATACTTTTTTTATGCTGGATAGGCAAGCATTTCACCGCCCTCTCACCAGGTAGAAAGTGACAATGCGTCCAAAGATGGAACATGCTTGCCTAGAAGGAACCTATTCACTTATTTTGAATATTATTTAAGTTATATTGACCCCTAGAGGGCGCCATATTCAATTTAATGTAACGTCACATACTCTATAACTAGCGGACAAACAAGACGCTTTCAAAGACACACTTCTATGTCAATTTATGATTAGTACCTAGTTTAGAAGTTATGAGAGAAGAGACGAACATACATACAAGTCAAGAACATCAACCATCCTTTTCCAGTTGGGTAAAAAATTCCCTTCTGATGTTTTAACAGTACACGCGTAAGAAATCAAATATCTTCTTCTTATAACGTTCTATGCCACGAGTGTGTCTCATTTTTAAGACTAGTCTACTAGACTAGAAAGGTCATATAAAAGCTATAGAAAGGTCGTATAAACGCAATAGAAAGGTCATATAAAAGCTGTAGAAAGGTCATATAAACGCTATAGAAAGGTCATATAAAAGCTTACTGTTTCCCGTTCTGCTTCACAACGGCTCCAAGCACTGGTTCAGGAGCATTTTCTTTCTCGTACCGGGTGATGTTAAGCACACTGGAAACAAGAGATTTTGCCATTTAAAAAGCTTATGTTAAAAGTAATGCGATCAAAACGCTCCAATAAAAAGACTTCAGAGGACCTATCATAAAAAAAAAAATATTCATTGGATATATCTAATAATATTTCATCTAAGTAAGGAAAAAATTAAGCAAGAAGTTTTGAATATTTTGTAAATACTAGCATAGATAGCTTGGCACTCACCATTCTTACCTATACAAACATAATCACACTCACACACACACACACACAAAACATACACAGATATACACACTTAGATATTTTAAGAAGCGATGACTGTATCTAGGTATATTTCATTTTATTTTTTATCAAGATAGGCAAACATTTGTCCGGCATCTCACCCGATGGTAAGTGACATTGCGGTCGACGATGGAGCACGTTTGCCTAGAAGATGCCTATTCACTCGAGACTTAAAGACTCCCTATATTGTATGTCCCTATATTGTATTAATCAGGAAACACAGACTCAGGCAAGGAATTCCACTCCTTTGCAGTCCGCATAATGAATGTGGAGGCAAAACGCTTCGTCCGCATTTGTGGAATATCTACCATATGGCGGTGTCGCTTAAGAGACTGTCTGAATGTTCGATAATAGAATGGGGATGGGGGAATTATATTGTGTAATTCCGTTGCACACTCTCCGAAATGTATCCGATAAAATACCGAGAGACTCGCCACCATGCGACGATGCCCCAAGCTCTGCGGCCACCTATCGGATGGATCCGCTAAGTACCAGCTTGAAGCTCTTGAGTCCATCGACCGGCGAGCAAAAAGACTCATTGGTGATAGCTAATCGAGTCCAAATTGCAGAGTCTCGGTCACCGACGCGACGTAAGGTCGCAAGTCTATCGGTATTCTACCGTTTACATTTTGGAGAGTGTGCGCAGGAATTACACGAGCTAATTCCACCACGCCCGTTTTACCATCTTAAAACAAGCCAAACTGTCAAGCGTCACCCATATATAACGCATCGTTAAAAAACGCATCCACACTCACAGCCCCACACATTACACCCAGAACCAGAAGCTCAAATATCCCTTGAGAAGGAATTTGTGCTCCTGCCGGGAATCGAACCCAGGACCCACGGCGCAGAGGGCGGACACCTGTCCACTGCGCCAACTAGGTCGATATGGTAGACATACCTCCAGTTCGCTCATGGCGTTTCGCTTCTACGTTCATCAGCCGTACGGCGAAGGAGTGGAACTCAATGCCCTCGTATTTGTTCCCCGAACAGTATAATCGTTACTCTGAATATGATCATTATATCCAAATAATCATATGGTCATTTGTCACTTACTCAGGTTCGTCGAAGTCGTCGAGTGGGAAGGGACCCACGTCCCTCACTCGTCTCTTGCTCGCCACCACGCAGCTCACCGTCGCTAGCTCTCGGTCACCAGTCCCAGATTCTATCACCACAGTGTGAGAGAACGTTCTTTTACCCTGAAAAGTGACGTAAAAACCTCATTATAACCTATTATACTTTGGTTCTTTTCAAATTCCAAATTTTTTATTGACATGGGCCCCAAAGAGGCACTCATGATTGACTCTACTGTCAGATCAGCAAAATTACAGCCATCTCGCGAAAAACCTGGCAATAAGAAACTCGGTGGCGCAATTTATCACTTTTTTTTCAAACATTCTTATACACTAATACAATTCATTGTATAATTATAATTATACTTGCCTAGGTATATTTATATTATGTAGTTACTACAAAGCGCTTGTGCAGTTTGCCTCCATGCATCCTTGTCATTAATGTAGTCGATCGTTTAATAATAAGCCTTTTTAATTAATGCCCGTTTTATTACAGATTTGAACTTTCCCATCAATTCCATTTTTGACATCAATCTAATAGTAAAAATTATAAAGGCGAAAGTTTTTAAGTGTATTTGTATGTTTATTACTTCTTCACGCTCAAACGGCTAAACCAATTTTGATGAAATTTGGTATCGAGATAGCTGACACTCTGGAATAACATAAGCTACTTTTTATCCTGGATTTTTTGCGGGTCCGAGACTTATGCGGGTACAACCGCGGGGCGCAGCTAGTGATAAATAGCTCCTGCGATTATATAAAAACGCTTACACACTCACAGCCCCACACTAAGTTCAATTTGAAATAAATTTGTATGTGTGATGTGCACCCACGACACAAGTCGTCAAAGAAGGTGTTCTAACTCATATTATACAGATAAATATTAAAAAAATGCCTGTTGGCTTAGTTGGTTGAGCAGATTCGATTCCCGGCGGGAATACAAGTTTTCTCCCCAAGGAAAATTTGTGTTTCTGGTTCTGGTTGTGATTGTGTGTGAATTTTTCCGGCACCTAACAAGTCATCGAACTTAGTGTGGGGCTGTAAGTGTAAAAGCGTTTAACTTGAATGTGGGTCCCGGAAACATTCATATCACAGACACAATCACACCCAGAACCGGAAACACAAATTTTCCTTGGGGAGAAAACTTGTGTTCCTGCCGGGAATCGAACCCGATGATGGGTGTACATTCCGCCTTCTAATTTCTAAGGTAACGGGAATCATGTTAACTTACGATAGTTTTAACTTTCTAAGATAAAATAAAAAAAAAAACTTACAGTTTTCGTATTTAGTACCCTCATGACGCCGCACTTGTGTACATCCAGGAGATCCAGTACGAAATTGGCGGTCTTACCGTCATATTCTGGAAGACACGGTTTGTAATCTGAAACGTAAAAATTAATATTAAATCAAATCAAATCGAAATCGTTTATTCACATGGTCCCAGAAGAGGCACTCATGAAAGTTAATGACTCTACTGCCAGATTCGCAAAATTACAGCCATCTCGAGAAGAACCTGGCAAGAAACTCGACGGGGCATTTATATTCATTAATTTTCTTTAAATAATTTCTTAACACAAATACATAATTACATTAACCTAGGTATATCTATATTATGTACTCGCTAGAAAGCTCTTGTGCAGTTTGCCTCCATGCATCCTTGTCATTAATGTAGTCAATCGTTTTATTGTAAGCTTTTTTAATTAATGCCCGTTTTATTACAGATTTGAACTTTCCCTATTGGATATTTAGTTACAATTTAAGGAATTTTATTGTAAAATCTAACCTCTTTTGCCATAAAAGATTTATTCGTTTTGCTTAATTTAAATGCGCGCACTTTAATTTTATGCTTATATCTAGTGTAAGGGTATTGTGTTTCGCACGTTGTATCCTACTATCCTATCCTACTAATATTATAAATGCGAAAGTTTATGTGTAAGTATGTTTGTTCCCTCTTCACGCTTTAACGGTTAAATGGATTTGGATGAAATTTGAAATGTACATGGATTATACCTAGGATTAACACATAGGCTACTTTTTAGCTTGACAATAGCAGGCGAAGCCGCGGGGCACGGCTAGTATTATATAAACCTTCCTTGTAAAGTTATCTAACTGATGGTAAAAACCACATCAAAATCTGTAGCGTTATTTATGAGGAGTTAGCGCATTAACAGACAGACGCGTAGAGCGACTTTGTTTTATACTATGTAGAGATAGAGAAGTGGCAAAATTTTAACTGCCTTTTGGCTTAGTTGAGTGCAGGCTCGGCTTTTAAGCAGGGGGTTCGATTCCAGATGAAATGAAACACAAGTTTTCACCTCAAACAAAATTTTTGTTTCTGGTTCTGGGTGTGATGTGAATGTTTCCGGCACCCACGACACAAGTCATCGAAATTAGTGGGCTGTGAGTGTGAATAAAAAAAACAACATTTTGAAAATACCCCCGACGCTCTATCTAGGAAACGACTGCACCGATTTTCACCAAACATAAGAACACACTCGACCTATCAAAAACAGTCCAGCTGATTTCTTCAAAATTTCTTGACAGCTCTTCTGAGGTTCACTACGAATATTTATAAATTACTAGCCGTGCCCCGCGGCTTCGCCCGCTTTTATATAGTTAAAAAGTAGCCTATGTGTTAATCCTAGGTATAATATATGTACTTTCCAAATCCGTTCAGCCGTTAAAGCGTGAAGAGGGATCTAACACAAAAACCTTCGGATTTACAATAGTAGTAGAATTATTATTTATTTTAATGAACTGTAATACACTCATATGGTGTGTTCAGTTCTATTGTAAAAACAAGGGGTAGTATTATTATACTACGCGAGCGAAGCGAGGCCGAGATAGCAGCGCAAAGGGGGTGCCTTTAGTTCAATGCAACAAACGATTGCGAGTTTTAAGGACTTCTAACGCCATCTAGTGGTGCATATGTGAACTAGCTTCGATCAATTTCGGGCGGGAAATTTGATGACGTGTTTTGAGGTTTTGCCGCGAAGTTTAAAAATGGCGATGCGTGTTCAATTGTTTTTTCTCCAACTCCAATATAATATTTTGGCCGCGAAAATGAAAACAATGGCCCTGTCGATTTTGTGTTATTTTCAACCGACTTCAAAAAAGGAAGTTCTCAATTCGACTGTATGTTTTTTTTCTATGTATGTTACGCGATATCTCCGCCAATTATGAATCGATTTTGATGTTTTTTTTGTTCGGTAGAGTATACTTCAGAGGTGGTCTCATATAAATTTTATCGAAATCTGTCAAGCCGAAACCGAAATATAAGCGATGAAGTCTGTTGTTTTAAGCTTTGCTTGTGTTTAAATTATTCAGTACTGATTCCTCAAGTGTAAATATATACGTAATCATGGTGAATTATTACGCATTAATTAACACTCAAAGAATTACACGTTTTTTTAAATAATGAAAAATCAACGCCATTTTTACCACAAAAAGAGTCCAGACTGAGATCATATTATGAGGCGGCAGGATGACAGCTAAACTGTAACCAAAGCCAGAACACAGACACTGGCTAAATGCACAAGATTGCGAAGCCAAAATTGTAAGAAAAAAAAAACAACGGATTGCACTCCGGGAGTGCCGGCAAAAGTGAAAACTTTAAAATTTTTCGCGCGCGGTAGAAAGAGAGGGGGATATTACTTCCTCTCCTTCGTCATACGAATTTTCGATCAGGTCACGTGTCCTGACGCGAGTTTAAAATTTTTTACCCATTCAAAAAAAAATACACAACACCGCTAAAGAAGTTTACACTTCAAAAAAAATTATGACAATCAATTTCATCTTCAACTTTCAGTTTGACTTTATGTAGATTTTCGCGGGAATTCTCATAGAAATTTGACATTGACAGGCGTCAAAGTGTATTACAACCTTCTTTCAAGGCGGTTGTTTGGTTGAGATTAACCGAGCCATTGAAAGTAGAGCGTTTCAACTCGCAATAACCAAGACTCCGAACGGGCAAGGTTGAAAATTTGCAACCACAGCGTTGGCAGTCCAGTCCAGGAGAAGAAGAAGAACAACGCCATTTTTTGCTTTCACGGTATAAACTCCTGTGCATTTGTGAGTGACAGAGACAGAGTATTTGTCAAAAGGAGAGACACGGTTATTTGAGTGTTTGTGACCCTATTACATCACGCCTTTGTACGAAGGTTACACCACGTACTTAAAGCCGTTGACTTTCACTTTTGCCTTACGTGTTCCGTGTGACAGAAAATGTTAACAATAGCTGAATATTCTTTAGTGTGACTCGAAGTATACGAAAATATGTTTAAAATGTTTCACATGGTAAAAAAACCGCTTTGGATGACTGATGTTTGTAAATGTATGATGTAATACTTTAGAGTCTAAAGTTGAAAATCATGTTTTTATTTACAGTTCCTACAACTTTACTAGGGCTGACTTGACTATGACTGGACTATTTTTTCATTTTTTTATTCAAGTTAGGCAAACGTTTGACCGCCATCTCACCTGATTGTAAGTGAAGATGCGGTCGACGATGGAGCACGTTTGCCTAGAAGATGCCCATTCACTCGCGACTTAAAGACTCCCATATTGTATGATCCCATATGTAAACTATGACTCTCTTACTTGACTTTTACTGAGCTGAAATACATAACTAGGATTGAAAAATATTTATCACTTGACACTGGCTAAATGCACATTGTTTGCCTAGCATAAATAAAAAAAAACAGTGTCTCTCCCAAAGACACACGATAAAATTGAAACATTGAGTTTTTGCCGCGAAAGTAAAAAAATGGCGACCACAGATTCTCAATTCAACTGTATTTTTAATGTGTGTTATATTCGAACTTTTTTCTAAGTAAATCGATTTTGATGATTCTATTTTTTATTTGAAAGCTGGTGCTTTCCATTTGGTCCCATTTGAATCTAATCATTATCAGACCAGTAGTTCTGACCAAGGGTTCCGAAGATCAAGCGGTGAAGTCGGTTTTTTAAATCTTGAAGTCGGTTTAAAAACTTTCAACTCACCTTTTAGCTGGTCAAGGTAGACAGTCTGCCTGTCTCCATCCATGGGCACTGTCACCTTCATAATTTCTGGGGTGCATTCTATCAGAGTCTCTGAACCTGAAACAAAAAAAAAATAAGGATTAAAATCGACATAATTTACTTCTTTCTTATGTAAAGGGGTACGTAAGAACAAAAAAAAACGTAATTCTATTGTGATACAATTTTGTCTGTTTTATTTACATAATATACAAAATGTAAACAATTAATTAAATTTTCAACCGACTTCAAAAAAGGAAGTTCTCAATTCGACTATATGTTTTTTTTTGTATTTATGTCTCCGCCAATTATGAATCGATTATGATGTTTTTTTTTTTGTTCGGTAGAGTATATTTCAGAGGTGGTCTCATATACATTTTATCGAAATCGGTCAAGCCAAAACCGAATATAAGCGATGAAATTGGTTTTTTTAAGCTTTGCTTGCGTTTCAATTATTGTTCTGTCATGTTATGTTATGTTTATTACAATATTATATTTACATAATGCTACAAATTCTCCCGCATCATCACTTTCCATCAGGTGAGATAGTGGTTTAATGCTTGCCTATTGAACATAAAAATATGTGTGTTGCACAAAACTTGAAACAAGGTTTGTTTTTAGTTTTAAATGTGTTACATCTTCGGTCGCATCTTCACTTTCCATCAGGTGAGATAGTGGTCAAATGCTTGCCTATCGAGCGTAAAAAAAAACCGCAGTTCCGATTTTTAATTTTTGCGGATCACGATGTCTTTTCCTATACTTTAACATTGTATTTTTTTTATTCAGCCGTAAATAATTAGAGCAGTTGTTTAATTAAATGTTACGTAATTATTATATATACTAAGGAAAAGCCGTAGACCGCGGCTTTGCCCGCGTTTATCAAGTTAAAAAGTAAACTATGTGTCAATCCTAGGTATAAGCTATGCACATTCCAAATTTCATCCAAATCCGTTCAGCCGTTACAGCGTGAAGAGAGAACAAACATACTTACAAACTTTCGGATTTATAATATTAGTGTGATATATCCGATTTCTCTCACGGTAGTTTTTTCGCACTGTTTCGAGACTAGTTTCGGAGCAGTCGGAGCTCCTTTATCAGTCGACTCCGGCGTCTCGGCGTATCAAGAAAACAACCGTGAATTAATTGTTTAAATCCTTAATATAATAATAACAGTTTTGGCAACTATAACGGTATATAAAATAACACTCACGACACAAGTCATTGAACTTAGGGGCTGTGAGTGTGAACGCGTGTTTTAATTTACCACAAACGAATCTCGCATATCATAAATAAAGCCGCCTAAAACCATTTCCTCATATTTCCCGATGGCCGTGTAAGGGTTAGTTCACACGCGACGCGCGCTCACCGGAACGGACGGTGAACCGGACAATCTGTACATCGCCTTAGTTGTAGGGTGACTATGGTGTGGGAGAATGTTGGGAAACATTAGGACTAGTTTAATCTCACTAATATTACCAGTCTATCTCTGAGATTGCCTGCATTTAGCTTAATAGAGAAAATCTTTTAAGGTTAATTGCTCACAATTTTTTTTTACTTATACTTGTTTGATTTCTATATTTGTTGCTCAAATACAGGACATAACGGATACTACACGTAAGTCTCAGGTTTAATGTGAAGCCGTTTTTAAGATAGACCCCGAGACAAAATAGGTCTAAAAACATTGATTTTGGTGGCTAACCAAATTGTTATTTTCCAAAAAACCCGGTCTTGTACTATATTTGTAAAGCTCTTTTTAACAATACCCAACGAAGGTAGATGAAAAGATAAGAATGATTTTGCTCCCCGCTTACGTGTATGGATGCTCCCTTAACATTTTCATTTAATTGCCATTTCTGGCTTTAACTACACATATTATCTGAGTATTTCAAGTTATTCGCTTGTATGGTTTAGACGCTAGATGCCTCTAACAGACGGACAGAAAGTTACGTTAATGATGAGTTGTGTATTCTTCTGTCTAGTTTGAATTTGCCGCTCGGGAAATGATCCTCGGCTTACCCCCTTAGATCCAGGGCTGCTTATCATAATAATGGTATTTAGGTACTTGTCCACAATTTCTCCCAACACCTAGCCACCCTAGCTCATGCAGTTAAGACGAATGTTTTAAACATTAAGTTTGACCGCCATCTGATTAGTGTTTGTTCGGAATATCTTTGTAATTACATCTCCAGAATTAATTTAGATCTATGTTAATGTTCACAAATGATTAAAATATAAGGATAAGCATATTTTACTAGACTTCCATGTTTATTTCGTATTATTAATGAAGCAGATTAGTAAAGAAGTTGTAATTTATAAATTTATAATTATTTATACACTTGCAACGTTAAAAGAAATTGATTGACGTAGATTTTTGCCGCGAACGTGAAAAAATGGCGTTGTTGATTTTGTATAATTTACCAAAACCTGTGATTCTTCGAGTGTTAATGTGTAATAATGGTGGATTATTAACGGTTAATACTTAGTAAATGTGCATAAGTGTAGGCAAGTCATACAAAGTTGAAAAACGTGATTTTCGCTTTCGCTCCAAAATTCCAATAGAAGTTCCAGTAAAGTTTCTACCACTTTACTAGGGCATGACTTGACTTTGACTGACTACTTGACTTTGACTGTGACTTGTGACTAAGACTTTTATTATGAAGAATAGAAATTGTTAATATATTTTGTTTAATATTTCGACTGAAGGACTATGCATCCATGAAATAATTAAAAAAAATAAATAAATTGATTGACGTAGGAGTTTTGCCGCGAAAGTGAAAAAATGGCGTTGTTGATTTTGTATAATTTACCAAAACCTGTGATTCTTCGAGTGTTAATGTGTAATAATGGTGGATTATTAACCGTTAATACTTAGTAAATGTACATAAGTGTAGGCAAATCATACAAAGTTGAAAAACGCGATTTTCGCCTTCGCTCCAAAACTCATAGAAGTTGTAGTAAAGTTTCTACCATGACTTGACTATGACTGACTACTTGACTTTGACTGTGACCTTGTGACTAGGACTTCTATTATGAAATTTAGAATTTGTTAATTTAATATAATTTTAAAAAAATATTGACGTAAGTATAATCTAAATCAGCCCTCGTGTTTGATCTCTATAGAGCTACAAGGGAATAAACATACATACATATGTAGGTAGATAAATACCTTCCTTTGTGTGAAGTTGAAAATCGTCTTTAAAAAAAATAGAAGTGAAACTTTATATAATAGGGAAACATTTTAATTATTAATTACAGTGTTCCAAAAGTTTTTCTCTATAAGTCAAAATATAGGCGAGAGGCAACATTTGTTCTGTTGTTAATCATCGGAGTTTTGCCGCGAACGTGAAAAAATGGCGTTGTTGATTTTGTAAAATTTTCCAAAACCTAATTCTTCGAGTGTTAATGTGTAATAATGGTGGATTATTAACCTTTAATATTTAGTAAATGTTCATAAATGTAGGCAAGTCATACAAAGTTGAAAAACGTGATTTTCACCTTCGCTCCAAAACTCCAATAGAAGTTCTAGTAAAGTTTCTACCACTTTACTAGGGCATGACTTGACTATGACTGACTACTTGACTTTGACTGTGACTTGTGACTAAGACTTTTATTATGAAGAATAGAAAGTGTTAATATTTGTTTAATATTTCGACTGAAGGACTATGCATCCATGGTCATGAAATAATTGAAAAAAAATGTTAATCATGTTTTTTTTTTTTTTTTTTTGTGACAGGCTAGTGTTTGACCACTATCTCACCTGATGGTAAGTGACGATGTGATCGAAACTGGTAAACACACTAGACCTGGAATACGCAGGCTCTCAAAAAATGTGACCCTTCTGTACTTGAACAAACAATATTCTATGGTCGGTCAAAGAGGTGGAGGTCAGAAGACACCGGTCCGGTTGGTTTAGTACCGGTTCCTATTTTGAAGATCGAAGGTCAGAGAAAGGTAAAGATGCAGTGACATAGTCGTTTTATTAGTCTGATAGTTATTGACTGAGTGGAGCGAGCGAGCGACTGAGGGACTTCCGTCCGTCCGTCTGGCTGAGTCATTCTGTATGATGTCTAAACCATACAAGCGAATAATTTCAAATTCTTTGGATTGTGTAGGTTAAATTTATTATAGTATTGTAGGTACTTATGTGTAATTATTTATTTATTTTATGTAAGTTTATTAAATTAGACATTCTGTTATGGTATGTATTGTTTATGTATTTAATGTTGTGTACGGCTTGAAACACGTCTAAATTTCGACTTACTTTGTAGTCGACTAGTTTCGGACAAATTTGTTGTCCTTCATCAGGACGAGTCAGAAAGCCGTACACAACATGAATTTTGTGTAATACTCACGATAGTTTTAATTTTCATATTGTTTATGTTGTTTAAAATTTTAGTGTTATTATTATTATAATCTATTTCGTTCATTTTATCGCGCCACCATCCCTACTTTCACTTTTTGTTTATATTTCCATCCAAAGGTGGTCTGGAAGAGATCGCTCTTAGCGATAAGACCGCCCATTGTACCTATATTTTATAAGTTTCTCTGTAAGTTGTATTATCTTTTGGTGTCAATAAAGAGTTATTGTATTGTATTGTAGATCCGCCAAGTACCAGTTAGAAGCTCTTCAATCTATTGACCGGCGAGCCAAAAGACTCATTGGCGATAGTAAGCTAATCGAGTCCAGGTTGCAAAGTCTCGGTCACCGACGTAAGGAGGCAAGCTTATCGATATTCTATCGCTTACATTTTGTAGAGTTTGCACAGGAATTACATGAGATAATTCCCCCATTTACCATCTAACAACAAGACAAACTATCAAACGTCATCCATTTATAGTCGACATACCTCCAGTTCGCTCAAAGCGTTTTGCTTCTATCATCCGTACAGCAAAGGAGTGAGAACTCATTGCCTGCGTCTTTGTTCCCTGAACAGTATAATCTGGATGTCTTCAAGTCTAGAGTGAATAGGTACCTTCTAGGCAAGCATGTTCCATCTTTGGCCACATCGTAACTTTCCATCAGGTGAGATAGCGGTCAAATGCTTGCCTATCTAGTATATATATATAAAAAAAAATAAAGCTTACAGAGAAACTTATAAAGATAGGTACAATGGGCAGTCTTATCACTTGGGAGTCAAAGAACTTGAAGTTTTCTTTCAGATATGAAGGATACATAACATAAACGTAAACGCTTTCTCATACACAGCCCCACTCTAAGTTCGACTTAGGGTGCCGGAAACATTCACATCACACCCAGATCCAGAAACACATTTTTTTATTCATTATAGACAAGCGTTTGACTACTATCTCATCTGATGGTAAGCGAGGATGTGGTCGACGATGGAGCATGCTTGCCTAGAAGATACCTATTCACTCGCGACTTGAAGACTCCCATATTGTACGTATTAGGAAACACCGACTCAGGTAAGGTGTTCTATTCCCTTG
Source organism: Lomographa bimaculata (assembly GCA_948107665.1). NCBI lineage: Eukaryota > Metazoa > Arthropoda > Insecta > Lepidoptera > Geometridae > Lomographa > Lomographa bimaculata. The sequence continues at coordinate 8,514,306 of OX403612.1, read as the reverse complement.
AATATTCCTTCCTTCACAATATTTCCCTTGGGGAGAAAACGTGTTCTGACCGAGAATCGAACCCGATAGTCCCTGGTTAGAAGGCGGACACGTACTTTATATATACCAACTAGCCGTGCCCCGCGGCTTCGCGCGCTATTATCAAGTTAAAAAGTAGCCTATGTGTTAATCCTAGGTATAATCTATGTACATTCCAAATTTCATCCAAATCCGTTTAGCCGTTAGAGCGTGAAGAGGGAACATACATACTTACACACTTACACACAAGCTTTCGGATTTATAATATTAGTAGGATTCAATTTATATATACAATTATAATACTAAAAAGTACCTTTATATTTATATTACATCTAATATATAAAATTCTCGTGTCACAGTTTTCGTTGCCATACTCCTCCGAAACGGCTTAACCGATTTTGATGAAATTTTTTGTGCTTATCCGGTATCTATGAGAATCGGCCAACATCTATTTTTCATCATCATCATCATCATCAATTTTCATCATTATCAACGCGGGTGAAACCGCGGGGCGCAGCTAGTTAATTATATAAATACATTAATATTTATAACCAACTTTACCAATTCAATCAAATTGACCCTTCTCTTCTTACAAAGTCAGTTAAAACTAATCAAATTCGATACACACCACTATTTAAAATTAGCAGCCATCAGTGATACTTCCAGTATCATAAAAATAAGTACGATGAGAACATAAACATACGTACAACGAGAACATAAACATAACGAACGTTAACTACACGATCAATCGTAAAGTACTAAAATCTGTAAACGAAGTTTGTCGCATTTATGAACAGACTCGTGTCCCGGGACTTTGAAAAATAACCTTAACTTTGGTATCTACATCAAATCATCGAATCTCAGCTGGCCGCTAAGAAACTGGGTATCCTCGCAAGGTTAGGCAGTACTTCACTCCGGGGCAGCTTCTTAATGTATATCAAGCTCAAGTCCGATCGTGTATGGTACTGCAGCCACCTGGATCCGCTAAGTACCAGCTTGAAGCTCTTGAGTCCATTGACTGGCGAGCAAAACTCATTGGGGATAATAAGCTTGTCTGCGTATTCCAGGTCTAGTGTGTTTACCAGTTTCGATCACATCGTCACTTACCATCAGGTGAGATAGTGTTCAAACACTAGACTGAACAAATAAAAAAAAAAAGTCCTAATTGCAGTCTCAGGCACCGACGTAAGGTCGCAAGCCTATCGGTGTTCTACCGTTTACATTTTGGAGAGTATGCGCAGGAATTATACGAGTTAATTGACCCATGCCCGATTTACCATTTAACAACAAGACAAACTGTCAAACGTCAACCACTTATGGTTGATATATCTCCTGTTCGCTCGGAGCGTTTCGCTTCTATGTTTATCATCCATACAGCGAAGGAGTGGAAGTCATTGCGTGAGGGCAAGTGGAACTCATTCCTCGAACGAAATCTGTCTTCAAGTCAAGAGTGAATAGGTATCTTCTAGGCAAGCATCTTCAGCTACATCATCGCTTTCTTTCAGGTGAGATTGTGGTCAAATGCTTGCCTATCATAAAAAAACAACGGGTTGCGCTCCGGGAGTGCCGGCAGAAGTAAAAACTAGAACATTTTTCGCCGCGCGGTAGAAAGAGAGGGGGATATTACTTCCTCTCCTTCGTCTTACGAATTTTCCGTCTTACGAATTTTCGATCAGGTCACGTGTCCTGACTTTGAAATTTTTTACCCATCCCTAAAAAGAGCACAGCGCCGCTAAAGAAGTTTTCACTTCAAAGAGTCCAAAACCTGGTATCAAAGTGCGTATATCGCGATGTCTGGTTCGAAGAAGCGGCTTGCAAGTTCCACCTCATGTCGTTTCACAAATGCGATGAGACCATAAACTTCATGGATCGTGAACTGCTAGCAAAAACTCTTCCGGGCTCGCGTTTGTTGAATTACAATTGACTTGTACAGGATGGTTCCTGATGAACAAACAGACATGTGCATTATAGAGATAAGATAAGATAAGATAAGAATACTAGAATATCGCCTAAAACGCGTGACTAAGTAACAGTTTTTTGGGGTTCCGTACCCAAAGGGTAAAAACGAGGCCCTATTGAGACTTCGCTGTCCGTCCGTCCGTCCGTCTGTCACTAGGCTGTATCTCAAGAACGGTGATAGCTAGACAGTTAAAAATTTTACAGATGATGTATTTCTATTGCCGCTATTACAACAAATACTAAAAATAAAATAAAATAAATATTTAATGGGGGCTCACATACAACAAACTTGATTTTTTATAGATGGTACGGAATCCTTCGTGCGCGAGTCCGACTCGCACTTGGCCGGTTTTATCTTTCATAACAAAACCTTATATAAAAATACTAGCTGCGCTTCGCGGTTTTACCCGCGTAAGTCCCGGACCGGTGGGAATTCCGGAACAAAAATGTCTTTCATAAGAGCTTTCTCCTGACAATAATTAACACAACAAAAAAAGAAATAGCGAAATTGTTCCATCTGTTCAGGGGAATAGAGATTCTGATGATGTGAATATTTCCGGCACCCACGATACAAGTCATCGAACTTAGTGTGGGGTTGTGAGTGTGAAATCGTTTAAGTTTTAATTTTTTTTTTTGTATTTTTGGTAGGTCGTAATGTATGTTTCACCCTCCCCCTCCCATCCCTCCATTTTTTATCGTGATTTTAGTATTTTTGTATGAAAAAAGTACTAGGCGACCATAAACATGAAAGAGGTAAAACACTTTTTCTAAACGTAGCATTGCAACGCATGCCGGGTATTGCTAGTATATAATAATACTAGGTGTCCCGGCGACCTTCGTTCCGCCTAACAGTCAATGAATGTGCATATTTAGGAAGCCATACCCGGCATGCGTTACAATGTCACGTGACTATATTATTACCTCCTTCGTGTTTATGTTTGCCTTGTACTTTACCAAATCCGAGTGACGTATGTGAAAGTGATATTTATACACCTATATAAAAAAAATAAGTGACGTTCCTTAAAAGTATCCTATGTCCTTCTCCTGGCTCTAAACTACCTCCCTGCCAATTTTCAGCTAAATCGGTTCAGCCGTTCTTGAGTTATAAGTGGAGTAACTAACACGACTTTCTTTTATATATATAGATATACATTCTATTGCAGCTGACTGTACGTAAAAATTCACAACAATACCCACTAGAATACTTGTAGCGTAAATTTCCTTATATTCCACAATACAGGAGAATGTACCCATTTAAGGCAGCATCTACACGAGCGTCTATTAATTTCAAACGCCGCGTATGGGCAGCTACGATTTATTGGAAATGGACAGCCGTTGTGGATACGGCATTGTTGTATGGGGGAAAGCTGCGCGATACTATGCAAGCGACGCGACGTGTGAAATATAGTTTGATGTTTAGAAATCTATATCTATTCTATATATTATACTCTAGTCGTTCGCGCCGAACTGAGATCTCGCGCTTACATATTGCCTAATAAGATAAGATAAGATAATTTATTCATGAAAAATATAAACAATTTTTAAAACTTAACTAAGTATATCTACATAGAGCTCGTCCAAGCTGAAATGACGCGCCCCACTACTTAATTAGTTTATTTAGATGTGTGAGTGCAAATATTAATGACGACACTTCATTTGTATGGGAGCGTCGATTGTTCAGTGAACAATGGATCTGCACGTGTACAAGACGGTCGACTAGTCGGGTGATAAATCCGACCACGCTTGTGTGCGTAAATGCGAAGGTGGGGCGCGTCATTTCAGCTTAGACAATCTCTACCATACTATTTAAATTTTCAGATTACAAATTAGGCAGGTAAAGTAGGTAGCTACACTAATCTGTGGTGGCCGTGCTAGGTCATACCCGTGTTACAGCCACCAAGCTCCTATTCCAGTGCACATATTTAAAGTTAAGTAAGTATTATTATATTATATGAATACAGTATATTGGTTCGAATTAAGAAGACATATTTCTAAGTACTATGTAGTACCCAAATTAAACCATACCTATAATTATTACTGGAACCACATTAACAAATCCTATTAGTAATAGAGAAACACTTTTGAGGTTAATTGCTTATAACTTTTAAGCTATTGCATAGCTTTCTATCGCGGGCCTTGAGCGTGGAGACAGAATCCAGAAATTCCGTAACGAAAATAATCTAACACCCCCATTCAATAAGTAAACGTTAAGACCTATAAGTTTATTTCGAAGATATAGTCAAAAGACTCAGTAGCCGATTGGTATTGGATGCTGACTCGAATGCATCGGTACGGAGTTCGTATCTCAACATGACCGTTTTTGTGAAATAAAATGAAACTGCATCGCGTTTTCAGTCGCTAGAGGGCGCCATCTATGCTTAGAAACTGGACAGAACTAATAATTATTATTGCATAAGTTGATAAAAATGCTATGCAATAGCTTTACCGCGGCAGTCCCCGAGTGCCACACGTCTTTTTTTTTCTTTATATTTATTATACGCTCTGACGGACGGACGAATTTAACAACGAAATTAATTAGTTTCATAAACTATTTTGGTAGATGGTGTCACACGTCTCGTTAATAATAAAGAAAAGATAATTTCATTGCTTTAGGCAGGGCTAGAGTAGCTTAGCGGTTAGAGCAATAGGGCATAACGTATGGTTCTTTCCCCACCCCAAGCGATAATGTTCCCTATAATTTACTAGTTTAGTTCTGCATATCATGGCAAATGCTAAAAAAACAAATAATATTACATTTAAACGCAAGCGAAGCTAAAAAATAATCGACTTCACCGCTTTATTTTCGGAACCCTTGATCAAATTCAATGCATTAAATACGCATTATTGACGATACTTCAAAAACTGCTAGTCTGATCCTGATCAAATTTAAATGGGACCATATGCGAAGCACAAGCTTTAAAAAAAAAAAGTCCAAATCAGTTCACCTAGAAATAAGTTATGAGGTAACATATTATATATATATAATATACAGTCCAAATGAGAACCTCCTCCAAGAAGTCGGTTAAATAAAACAATGTTGAGCTTTAGTGACTAGATGTAGATGGAGAGTGGGGCTGTGAGTGTGAAAAAAACAAAAAGTGACTAAGTTAACCAGATTGTTATCTAATATATAAAATTCTCGTGTCACAGTTTTCGTTGCCATACTCCTCCGAAACGGCTTGACCGATTTTGATGAAATTTTTTGTGCTTATCCGGTATCTATGAGAATCGGCCAACATCTATTTTTCATCATCATCATCACTTTTCATCATTATCAACGCGGGTGAAACCGCGGGGCGCAGCTAGTATTATTATATTACTTTATTTATTAAGGTTCTTTTAAGGTTTTTGACCGTGACCGAAGATGTTAGTAAATTGAGGTTCTTTTGACAAAATGTATCATTTAAAATATAAGACTGAAAAATTATTTACCTTATCAAAAATCTCTGGTTATGCCAGAGACACGACACGTTGGCCGCATTGCAACGGGAAAAAAAAAAAAAAAAAAAAACAATGTTGAGCAAAGCTAGCTTGGCATCGCTCGGTATCGCCTAGCATCCGCACAGGGCAACGTTTCAACACAGAATGGTCATTGTTACCCAAGTACATAAATCGTAGGTCCAGTAACTGTTACTGTCGCTAGATGGCATCGATACGGTGAACGTGCCGTATTGTCTTTGCGCTTGCGCAGACGATTCTGCTCCTCGCAAAATCATATAAGTTTTAGGGGGAGGCGCGTAGAGCAGTCACGCAGGACTTGCTGATTTTTGATAGAAGAAAGTTCGGTGTTTAAGATCAGGTGAAAGTTTAGTTTATTACATTTATAAATTAACAAAACATTCGCTTTCACACAAACCCCGCACTAAGTTCAAAGACTTTGAGTAGTAAAATGTATGTATAAATACATGGTATCTTAAAATATACTTTTTTATATAATACTATATATAAATTAAAGTTTCTGTAAAATAAAACTTCTTTTCAACCGACTTCAAAAAAGGAGGTTCTCAATTCGACAATCGATTTTGATGATTTTTTTTTGTGCCTGACCCTCTGAAACCTCTGAAGTTATACCCTGGTAGGGTATACTTCAGAGGTGGTCCCATATAAATTTTATCAAAATCCCATATAAATATAAGCGATGAAGTCAGTTTTTTACCGACTCCCCAAAAAAGGAGGAGGTATTCAAGTCGACTGTATTTTTTTTATATGTAACCTCATAACTTCTCTCCACGTGAGCCGATTTCGAATTTTTTTTTTTAATTTGAAAGATTTTGCTTTCCAATTGATCTCATTTAAATTTGATCAAGATCTGATCGGTAGTTCTTGGAATATCGACAATAATGTCTATTTTGTGACGAATAACGCGTACTTTGACGATGTTCTCGTTTACCCGACTTTAAAAGTTACCTCATAACTTCTTTCGTTGTGAGCCGATTTTGGCGATTATTTTTTTATTTGAAAGCTGGTGCTTTTTATGTATTCCCATTGAAATTTGATCAAGATCTGATCTCTAGTTTTTGAGTTATAGTCAATAATGCGTGTTTATACATTAAATCTGATCAAGGTTCCAATGATAAAGCGGTGAAGTCGGTTTTTTTACCGACTGTGTGATACCTCATAAATTCTCTCCACGTGAGCCGATTTCAAAAATTTTTTTTTAGTTTGTACGATGTAGCTTTTTAATTGGTCCAATTTAAATTTGATCAAGATCTGATCAGTAGTTTTTGAAATATCGTCAATAATGCCTATTTTGTACGCCTACTTTGACGATGTTCTCGTTTAACCGACTTCAAAGGTTACCTCATAACTTCTTTCGTTGTGAGCCGATTTTGATGATGATTGAAATTTGATCAAGATCTGATCTCTTGTTTTTGAGTTATAGTCAATAATGCATGTTTAATACATTAAATCTGATCAAGGCTTCGAAGATAAAGCGGTGAAGTCGGTTTTTTAAGCTTTGCTTGCGTTTAATTATTTTATTTCTTCATTAGATTCACTCATCTTGCCCGTACGAAAAACAAATAAAAATGACACATTTTCCTAATTTGAATTTGGAATTATCTTCTTTGAAATGTAAACTTTTAATGATACCAAAACCAGCCAGATACAAATAGTATATAGCCAATGACATTTTAATACAAGTTTATACATACTTTAATGCGAAAAGACTTTTTCCCCAACCTATTATTTTCTAAAGGATAATTAATTAGAATAAATAGATCGAAAAGTTATAAATGGCGTCCAGTGACCGCCACATCCGGTCTGCAAACTATACGTGACTGCATAGCTAATGTGATTTAACGACAAGGAAATGTGAACCTTATTACAAGGTAAATAGAGGTTTTATATAATAATGGTGGGATACCAACAACATTTAGTTTTCCAGACTTTGATTTAACCGACTAGGTTTTGGTTAGTCTGTGCCCCGTGGCTTCGCCCGCGATTCTCAGATTTTGTCTGTTACTAATCACAAATTTTGCCTATAAACAATTACTATAATAAAATTATTGCTGAGTTACAAATTATTTTTGAATTTAACAGAAGAATTTTTTTTTTAATAATAAATTGTTTAAAAAAATGGCTGTTGTCTAGCTTTTTTGATCGAGCGAAGCGAGATTTAAGTCGCCTTAGACGTGGTTCAGCACTTTTTCCGTCTGTCCATCTGTCAAAGGCATCTAGCGTCTAAACCATTCAAACGAATTATTTTAATTTCTCAAAGAATATGTAAATCTCCCGAAGCCAAAATTGGCAGTTAAAAATAATAATAATAACAGGGCAAAAAAATAGTTATTTTGCTCCCCAGTACATATCCCATACATGTAAGAGGGGAGCAAAATACCTTTTTTTCTTCTCGTGTAGAGTATCGTTGAATAGAGCTTTACGAGTAAAGTACGGAACCGTTTTAAAAAATACTATGTTGGAAGATAAAATTTGGTAAGATATCAAAATCACTGATTTCAGACCTATTTTGTCTATACAAAAAACGGCTACATATAAGTTGAAACTTGCTTATAATATCCGTTATATCCTTTAACGAAACGACCAACACAAAAATCAAGCAATTAACATACATTTAAAAAGTTATAATTATAACCAATTAACCTATAAAAACCTTTAAGAGTTTTCTCAATTAAAAAAAAAATAAGCGGTAGATCTCAGATCGGGGCGAAAAACTAGCATTTCAGTCTAAACTGCCAATCAAATCAATCCATCAAAATCGTTTATTCAATTGGGCCCCAAAGAGGCACTCATGAAAGTTAATGACTCTACTGCCAGATTCGCAAAATTACAGCGAGAAGAACCAGGCAATTAGACGACAAATGACTCTACTGCCAGATTCTCAAAATTACAGCGAGAAGAACCTGGCAATTAGTTGACAAATGACTCTACTGCCAGATTCTCAAAATTACAGCGAGAAGAACCTGGCAATTAGTCGACAAATGACTCTACTGCCAGATTCGCAAAAATTACAGCGAGAAGAACCAGGCAATTAGTCAACAAGCAAACCTAGTTTGCTAAGTAGTGATCTCATATTGGTTTGATTATACCATTTACCTTCCTTGAATGGTGTCTAGTTAGACGAGTTTATATGACACACATCGATGGCGTTGAGTAGTTAATAGGCTAGTAGGAACGAGTCTATCTATTCTACATTAATAATACTATTGGTTGAACTAAAGACCTCGCATATTTTTCATAATCCTACTAATATTATAAATCCGAAAGTTTGTGTGTAAGTATGTTTGTTCCCTCTTCACGCTTTAACGGCTGAACGGATTTGTATGAAATTTGGAATGTACATAGATTATACCTAGGATTAACACATAGGCTACTTTTTAACTTGATAATAGCGGGCGAAGCCGCGGGGCACGGCTAGTGGGTGATATATGTTTTTGAAGTGAAAACTTCTTTAGTGGCGTTGTGCACGTTTTGGGATGGGTAAAAAATGTTAACCTCGCGTCAGGACACGTGACCAATCAGGTCACGTGTCGAAATTCGTAAGACGGAGGGAGAGTAGACCGCCGCGCCGGCGCGGCGTAAGAGAGGAAGTAATATCGCCCTCTCTTTTTACAGCGTTTCTATGGTGACGATGGTATTGTTATTTCAAAAATGCACGACGTTAATGTTCAAGTTTTCAGTTCTGCCTGCACTCCTAGTTCTTTAATTACAAGTGCTGGCTTAGCGCCATAGTTTTACATATTCTCTGAGAATTTGATGTTATTCGCTTGTATGGTTTAGACGCTAGATGCATCTGACAGATGGACAGACAGACGGACGGACAAAGTGCTGAACCATTCAAGTCAACTTAGAGATCTCGTTTGCTTGATTCTGGGTCTGGGTGCTATCATGTGTGATTTAATAATTTTCCGGCACCCACGATACAAGTCAAAGAACTTAATGTGGGGCTGTGAGTGTGAATGAGTTTCTTTGTTCGTAAATAATGCAGCCCTGCGACCATTTTACCACCGCAATTTTTATAACTGTCAATTACTTAAAGGGCCAATAATAATAATGAGTTTTGCACTTTTCACATAAAAATTTATCGCTATTTTTAATTAAATTAAAGCCCCCAGAGAAATGCACTTACAATTTAATCGAATTAAAACAGGACTATCCTCCATAGAGTCCTTGAAATGTAATTAAAAAGATATAAATGTGGATATAATATCTTAATTCACTTTTAATGGCGGGGCGTGGAACGGAATGTGTTTGTTTTTTAAAGGATATAGAAGTTGAGCTTAAAGAGAAATGGTTCCGTAAAATATAATATAATATATTAATATAATATAATAAATTATATTTAATGGATAATATAAGTTAATTCGAAATATTTTTGACGTGATCAATGGTACTATTTCATTTTTCATTTCATTTATTCTAGATCAAAATTGTATCGGGAAATATTATTTTAAATAAACATTAGAAAATAAATTCAATTAAACTACACAATAATGACATTATAAATAATTACTAGAATTAGCAATTGGCCCGTAGTTTTAGAAGGACATTGAAAAAAAAAATATACTAGAATAAAATTAAAATAATAAAATTAAAATCAACAGACAATTACATTTAAAAACAATATTTATTAACAATCTATACTTATTTGGCTCAACGTATTAGCATTGCAATTCAGAGAGGCAATGCCGCCAGCATGATGGGAACGCTACCCACTGGTAGTGGGCTTGAGCACTTGAGTTACCTAAAGGGTCAATGTCTTATAGGTAACTTGGTTCTTTGCTGTATATAGTTTTAGTTTAGTTTAAAAAACAATTATGTATAATATTATTATGTCCTTACAAATAAAATATCATTTTAAAAAGTTAAAATTGTCTTTATGATTTAAATATTCAGAGACAGAGTAGTAGAATTTCTCCAACAAAAAGCTTTTAAGACTAATTTTAAAAGTATGTGCACTGTAGAATGTTTTAAACCGTATCGGTAACTTATTAAAAAGTTTTAAGGCTTGGACTCGGACGCAGTGGCAAGCTATTCGTTGTGCTAAAGCTGCAAAGGCTATAACGTAGTGTCACTAATACCATTAATGGTACTGTCCAATGGTATCTAATATATTTAAACGAGCAATTCTTGTATATATATGTGTAATCTGGATCTCGGAAACGGCTCCAACGATTTTCATGAAAGTTACAAATTAGGGGTTTTCGGCCCAAGGAATCGATGTATCAACATTCCAGGTCCGAGAAATGCTCGGTTCCCAAATTGCATTTGAAAAACCGGGTTTAAGAAACTATCAGCGCCATCTATTGCGTCATGACCGATGTAAAAAACTGTTTCTACTCGACACTAGATGGAGCTTTCTGAGGCTACAAATTCAAACACATTCTACCAAAAACAAAAAAACGATCGGTCATCCGGATATTTAATAAGTAAATGTACTACAGATACAAAGTAGTGTCACTAGTACCATCAATGGTACAATCCATCAAATCGATCAGTAAAATCGTTTTGCTTCTATGTTTTCATTCGTTTTGTTTGATAGATGTTGCTTTCTAATTGGTCCCATTTCAATTTGATCAAGATCTGACTAGTAGTTTTTGAGTTATCCTCAATAATGCGTATTCTGTGAACTACATTGACGATGTTCTCGTTTTTAACCGACTTCAAAAGTTACCTCATAACTTCTTTCTTTGTGCTTTTGATGATGTTTTATTTATTTGAAAGGTAGTGCTTTCCATGTGGTCCCATTCAAATTTGGTCAAGAACTGATCACTAGTTTTTGAGTTATTGTCAATAAAGCGGTGAAGTCGGTTTGCTTGCGTTTAATTATTTAAGCATTGCTTGCGTTTAAGTTATTTGTTATACATACCTAGATTTAACTTATAACCTATAAAGGTTATTGTTTAGTATTAAACTTGGATCTAATATGTCCAGACATTGGATTCCGGTATTTCAGGGTAATATTACGATATTTAGGTCAATCATTTGAGAGGTGGTAGAGCATTTTGTAAGTTGCTTGCCTGGCTTGCTACTAAAGTAGCTTACCACCATCAAGTTGAAAGTCTGCCGCCAAGCCAAATACGGTGTTCCGGCAGTTATCCTTGAGAGCCTGCGTATTCCAGGTCTAGTGTGTTTACCAGCTTCGATCACATCGTCACTTACCATCAGGTGAGATAGTGGTCAAACACTAGCCTGTCACAAATAAAATAAAAAACTGATATTCAGGTAGCCGGTAAAAAATCCGCCTTCACCGCTTTATCTTCGGAACCCTTGATCAGATTAATTAAATTAAATACGCATTATTGAGTGTAACTCAAAAACTACTGATTAGATCTTGTACCTACAACTTTAACTACCACATGGGAAGTACCAGCTTTTAAATTAAAAAAGGAATCATCAAAATCGAAACACAAATAAGGAAAAAATAATTGAGATGCTCCTCCTTTTTTTAGAGTCGGTTAAAAATGTATGTATTTGTCGACTCGGGTGAAGTCAGGGCGGGTCAGCTAATACTAAGTAACCAAACCAATATAACCAAAGCTTTTAGAAGATCCCTACGGAACCCTAAAAATCCATGACCGACCGTCCTGCAAACTTGATCAGGGCGTAAATGGATGAACGAACATAATAAATGTAAGTATAAATATAATGCTAGCCGCCGGGTTCTCTTGTGTATCAAACAAGTAATACTTGAAAATTTTTTTTTATTTTTTTTTTAATTCTTAATAGGCAAACTTTTGACTACCATTCCACCTGATGTTAAGCGACGATGTAGTCGACGATGGAGCAAGCTTGCCTAGAAGATATCTATTCACTCGCGACTTGAAAATAAATAACTTTTATCAAAATCCACTCCACCCAAAGGTTGTCTGGAAGAGATTGTTGCAAGCGATAAGACCGCCATTTGTACACTTAAATTGAGAATTTTATTAAATTTTTACGTGTTTTCTTGTAAGGAGTGTCAATAAAGGTTTTTCTATCTTTTTTATTATTTTTAGGCTGGATAGGCAAGCATTCGACTACTATATCACGTGATGGAAAGTGACGATGCGGCCGAAGATATCTTTTACCAGTTGTAAATAAAATGGACTAAAAAGTTATACAACCAGAGAACTTGTCAAGACGAATCAAACGAGCCCAAACTCCATGGGTTTATCTTGTTTAGTTCAGAAGTTCCTATGCCCATCTTCCGTCTCCATCAGACCACCTGGTACCATATCATTGTATTGTCACCGAAGATACATAAGTACACCAAATTTGAGTCCAATCGGACATCGGGAAGGTCTAATTTAGCTTGCAAGATTTGATTACAGACAGACAGACGGACAACGGTACAGATAAAACTACATAATAACTTGTAAAAAATAATGCTATTTTTATGCTAGTAGGAAAGGAGACGAGCAAGTCTCCTGTATGATAGTAAGCGCCATGGCCGCCTAGATTTATTGCACTGCCACCCGGGTGGGACGTCTAGGTCCTACAATACAATACAATACAATACAATAACTCTTTATTGACACCAATAATAAAAAGTACAGAAAATAAATTACTAATAAATAGGTACAATGGGCGGTCTTATCGGTAAGAGCAATCTCTTCCAGACAACCTTTGGATGGAAAAGAATAATACAGATAAGCAGGGATGGTGGTGTGGTAAAACTGAGACTAAGTACTAAATAAACTACCTACATGAACACTACATATACATGTACACATATAATTATCGTACCATCGCAAATGCCTTGTAATTCATCTTGAAATCTCGAGGGAATAGGTATCTTCTAGGTATGTCACGACTTCGGCCGCGTCATCGCTTTTCATCAGGTAAGAAAGTGGTCAAATGCTTGCATATTCTACAAAAAAAAATCAAAATCAAATATGCTTGTACATGGGCCCCATAGAGACTTGTGGCAAATCAATCAATCAAATCAAATTCGTATATTCACATGGGCCCCAAAGAGGCACTCATTAAAGTTAATGATTCTACTGCCAGATTCGTGAAATTACAGCCATCTCGAGAAGAACCTGGCACGAAAATCGGCGGCGTATTATTTTTTTCATTCTATTTTTAAATCGTTCCTTAACACTAATACATAATTATATTAACCTAGGTATATATATATTATGTAGTCGCCAGAAAGCGCTTGTGCAGTTTGCCTCCATGCATCCTTGTCATTAATATAGTCGATCGTTTTATAGTAAGCTTTCTTAATTTGTGTCGCCGGAAACATTCACACACACATATTCATTTACCTGAACCAAAAACACATATTTCCTAGAGGAGAAAACTTGTGCTCCCACCGGGAATCGAACCCAACACCCCTGCTAAGAATGCAACGCACCCAATTAAGCCAAGGTGCAGTTCTTAATTGGATAAGAATATAAGTTCTAAGGTACGTGAGACAGACCGACACGACAGGTGCTACAGTTTATAAATAGGTACAACATAGTGTTACATATAAATTGTATGTTACGGGTGTTTGTAAAGGGTCGTACGTTTTTATGGGACAGGATAAAAATGTGGCTCAGGAGGTAACTGTCACAGTAGTGATGGGAAAGACAAACCGCTGATAGCTCGATATATCGATAAAAATTTGATATTGTCAAAGTAATACTATAAATCCGAAAGTTTGTGTTTTTCGTGTATGTTGCTTTTCTCTTCACGTCGTAATGGTTGAGCGGATTTGAATGAAATTTGGAATGTACATAGCTTATACGTAGGATTAACGCATAGTCTATTTTTAAGATAAAAAAAAAAGACAAGCGCAGGTGGAGCTGCGGGAACTGCATTTTGCGGAAGTTTTAAAGTTTAATCTATTTAAAAGTATTTCTTTAGTAATCTATTTACATATCACATACACAAACACACCTAGAACCAGAAGCACAAATGTCCCTTCGGAAGGAAAATTCTACTCCTGTAATAAAACCCGATAGTCACGAGTGAATAGGCATCTTCTAGGCAAACGTGCTCCATCGTCGACCGCATCGTCACTTACCATCAGGTGAGATGGCGGTCAAACGTTTGCCTATCTAGAATAAAAAAAAACCCAGGTCCCACGGCGTAGAGGACAGATATTTGCCCAAAGCACCAACTTGGGTGCATTGAGCAATTCTCTGCCCTTTTTTTATCAATATCTGCATTTTTAAAGAGTTCAAATAGCGAGTTTCTTAGTTGTTAGTGAAATTTTATGCGAATAATCAACATTTATTACAAATTGAGAAACGGCTTGTTTATAAAAAAAATTGGTTCAAATTGAATTTAGGCAAAATTAAAACTATCGTGAGTATTACACATAATTAATGTTGTGTACGGCTTGAAACACGTCGAAACTAGTCGACTGCAAAGTAAGTCGAAATTTTAGACGTGTTTCAAGCCGTACACAACATCAATTATGAATTTAGGCACTTTATATCATGTATTAAAGGTGATCGACGAAGAAGTTTCCTATATGTAGAATGTTGATAAAGCAAGTTTCATAATTACTACACTAAAACATCGATATCAAGCTCGATCGACATGCCCCACCCCTATTAATCCTTTAAAGTACTTGCTAGCTTTCACAAAGTAACGAACTACCTACAGCCCTATATTTAGTGCTGGCATATGTGAACGGCCTATTAGACTAAGAGCTGGCAATGACTGGAAATACACTGTTTTAAAAATGCTGAGAATTGTTTTTAAAATTGTTATTAAAAAGTTCTTTACAAGTAGAGTACGAAATCGTTTCATATATTTCGTAAAAAAATCTATGTTAGAAAATAACAATTTGGTAGGCCACTAGTCACAGTTTTAAACCTGTTTTGTCCCGGATTGTATCTCAAAATAACGGCTTCATATTTAGATACTTACGTATAATATCTGTTATATCATTTACTTGAGTAATAAAGACAGAAATCAAACAAATATATATTTAAAACAAAAGTTATAACTAATTTTTTTTTCTTTATTAGGTAACATGTTGTCGCGAGATCTCAGTTCGTGCAAAATCTCATTCATATTATTCGATTTATCTCATCAAATATTATTCGAGTCCTCAGTTCTCATTTAGGCTCGGTTTAAAAAATAATTTGATAGTTGATCTTTATTTAAATTGAGCCTCAGCGATCTTTGAGCATTTAGCCAGCGTAAAGTAATTACAAACAAAAAAAAGTTTATATATACATAGTTCATAAAAGTAAATTTCATTAAAATTCGAAAACGCACTTATTTACTTTCGCGTTAATAGAAAATAATAAAATAGAATATATATTTACTGTCACAACTGTGTACATGAATGGTATAAACGTAATAAGAGGTATTAACAGCTTGTCTATTTCGTACGTACAATAAAAATATCAATCAAAATTATAAAATAATTTTAACAGAAAACAAAACTATAATTTGTACTTAGTATTTTTTTAAATGTACAAACAGTTTTAATTTTTTTTTTATACTCGATAGGCAATCATTTGACCACTATCTCACCTGATGGAAAGTGATGATGCGGCCGAAGATGTAGCACACTTGCCTAGAAGATACCTATTCACTCTAGACTTGAAGACTTCCAGATTATACCGTAATGCAAGTTGATACGTTGTCAACGGCGCTGGCTCCTCGTCTATATCTTAATACAAGGTTCATTTTGCAATTCGATTATTTTTAAGATAGCTTGCAGCTTGTAGGGCGTCGTATCCTACAACGTTAATGGAATATATTAATTAATTATTTCTATTTTTGAGGCCGTAAGAAATTGTAGCTCTTAGCAATGTAGATGATTCGTATGTTAACATAAGTATTTTCTTTTATCGGCTGTGATAAAAAATATGAAGATGAATATATTCAACTTTACATTTTGTAATATGTGCGATAAATCTTGGTTCTCTTAGGGCAAGTTTTTCAATCCAACTTAAAAAAAATCTTTGAACTATATAAACAAAAAAGAATTATATAAAAATAAATTAATTTTCCCCCTACTGACTGTTGGTTTCTAAGCGGGGGTATCGGGTTCGGCTCCCGGCGGGAACAAAAATTCTCTCCGCAAGGAAAATTTGTGTTTCTTGTTCTGGTTGTGATTGTGTGTGACGTGAATGTTCCCGGCACCCACGACACAAGTCATCGAACTTAGTGTGGAGCTGTGATTGTGAAAGCGTTTATTTATTACTATTTTAACATGCAGATTTTAAATGCATTTATTGTTTTTATAACTTTTGTAATTTATTGTTGAATAATAATATATTAATTGTAATTGGCATACCTGTTATAACGTACTTTGTTATTAGGTGAATAAATTATGATGATGATGATGATGATTTTATGTTATTGAGAGTCGAGACTACCAAGTCGCTCGCAAGGCGAGCGACTTGGTAGTTTTACAGTTTAGTAGCTTTACAGTTCTGTGCCACCGAGAATATTGAAATTATCAAAAACGTATAGATACTTATTTATAACTGAACTTATATACTTACTATCAAGATAGGCCAACGGTATATCTAGTTATACAATACCTACAAATCTAGTTTATCTAGCCTCTAGTTCCTAACAGGAATCCAAACTACTCACTTCCACAAGCGATCAAGCCCTTGCAAAAACACTACCTCGTTGCATGACCTAGTCTAAAGTACAAGCACTAGGTAACATATGGTAACACTAACACACTTCGGACCGGACCCTAGATGACCTGGTCATAGGATACTTAGAAGTTCTAGACGTAGGAGATTTATACAGAGTGTTAAAGTTTTAACCTAATAAAAATATTTTTAACACGATTGGTATCATATGTAACTGGATAATTAAACGCAAGCAAAGCTTTAAAAAACCGACTTCACCGCTTTATCTTCTACCTTGATCAGATTAAATGTATTAAACACGCATTATTGACTATAACTCTAAAACTATTCATCAGATCTTGATCAAATTTCAATGGGACCACATGAAAATCACCAGCTTTCAAATAAATAAATAATCATCATAATTGGCTTACAACGAAAGAAGTTCTGAGGTAATTTTTGAAGTCAGTTAAAAACGAGAACATCGTCAATGTAGTCCACAGAATACGCATTATTGACGATATTTCAAGAACTACTGATCCGATCTTGATCAAATTTTAATGGTACAAATCGAAAAGCAACATCTTTCAAACTAAAATTTTCGAAATCGGCTCACGTGAAGAGAAGTTATGAGGTAACACACAAAAAAAAATACAGTCGACTTGAGTACCTCCTCCTTTTTTGGGAAGTCTGTAAAAAACAATGTTCGAACCCGTTGGTTTGGTAAGGTGTAAGTCCGCTTTCTTACCAGGTGTGTTGGATTCGATTCAACAAGCAGACAACTGCTAACCAACACCGGTATATGGTAGATATTCCACAAATGCGAACAAAGCGTTTTGCTTCTACATTTATTATTTGAACCGCAAAGGAACAACTTACCTGAGTCGGTGTTTCCTAATAGGTACAACATGGAAGTCTTCAAATCGCGAGTGAAAAGGTATCTTTTAGGGAAGCATGCTTCATCGTCTACCACATCATCGCTTAACATCAAGTGAGATAGTGGTCAAACGTTTGTCTATAATGAATAAAAAAAAACCGGTGGGAACACAATTTTTCTCACCAAGGGAAATTTGTGTTTCTGGATCTGCTTGTAATTGTGTGTGCTGTGAATGTTTCCGGCACCCACGACATTAGTCATGTATGTATAATTTGGTATCTTGGAGCTTTGATGATGGAGCCAGGAGATGGATATAGAGGAACAGTAATAACATAAACCTCACGTTTGACGCTTGTTTTGACATTTAAAATCAAATCAAAATCAATATCAATTGTTTTTTAATAACAGACAAGTTTTCCCAAGGGGAATTTATGTTCATGGAAGAGATCGCTTTAAGCGATAAGACCGCCCATTGAACTACCACGATGATTATTATATTTAATTTGTTATTATTTATATTTGTTGGTTTCCAATAAAGTGTTTTGTATTGTATTATGTTTCTATAAAAAACTGTTAATGTTTCCGGCACCTACGATTCAAGTCATTGAACTTAATGTGGTACGGTGAGTGTGTAGGCGGAGTTTCATAAACAAGTTGAAAATACACTATTGCAACACTCTGTATAAGCTGCAGACTTAGGTTAAGGGTTTTGAGGGCATCGGGTGATTGGAAAATTCCTATGTTTATATGTTTTTCGCTATAATAGATTGACGGGAAATTGAAGATTCAGTGGTAATTTAAACGTTTTATGAGCCAAAGGGGCCGGAATCAAAACCAATTATATTTTTTTAATGATCTAACATTTCAGTACTTTATTAAGCTATTGCATAGCTTCTATCGTGGAGAACGAATCCAGAAATTCCGTAACGAAAATAACCTAACACCCCCCACTCCGACCGGCACAGCGGTCATACTTTTTAGTTTTGCCATCTATCGATGAATAGCAGAACTTTTAATGACTTTTTTGAAGTATCACGCTTGTCTCTATAGTTCTGCAACTCGCCTCTAGGTGGCAGGAAAAAAAATACTGCATAAATAAAATAAATAAATAATTATAATTGCATAAGTTGATAAAAAATGCTATGCAATAGCTTTACCGCGGCAGTCCCCGAGTGCCACACTTCTTTTTATTATTTTACTGGATCATCTGGGACGTCATGTCTAAAATTAATGGTTTTATAAAGGCATGCTACTTCTTCGACCGCATCATCACGAGTGAGCCAGTATTTCGAGTTTTTTGTATGTAATATTTTTTACAAGCTTTTATTTAGTTTCTCCTGTACCGTTGTCTGTCAGTCTGTAATTCCACTTCCCGATGTCCGATTGGACTCAAATTTGGTGTACTTAAGTATCTTCGGTGACAGTACATATATGGTATCATGGAGCTGGTCTGGTGGAGACGGAAGATGGCCATTGGAACTTCTGAACTTAACAAGATAAACCCATTTAGTTTGATCGTTTGATTCGTCTTAAAAAGTTCAGTTATACATAAGATAAACTTAAAAGTATCGGGTTCGACTTCCGGTAGAAGCACAATTTTTCTCCTCAAGGAAAGTTTGTGTTTCTAGTTCTGGGTGTAATTGTGTCATGAATTTTTCGGCACAGCGATACAACTCATCGAATTTTGTGTTGGGTTTGTGAGTGTGAAAGCATTTATGTTATGTGTTTGTTTAAATATATCTCCGAAACTCTTCATCAGTTCTTGATCAAGTTATAATGGGACCAACCAGAACGATACCTATAAGCTCGATGTCTTGTAGGTAACTTAGTTCTTTGCTGTACATAGTTTTAGTTTAGTTTTAGGAAATATAGGCAATTGGCCCGTAGTTAGGCATAATAAAATAAAAAAAAACCAGAACGTATTTGGATCAAAACAATAATTTTCCAAATCTATAATAAATATATATAACTCAAAGGTGACTGACTGACTGACTGACATAGTGATCTATCAACGCACAGCCCAAACCACTGGACGGATCGGGCTGAAATTTGGCATGCAGGTAGTGTTATGACGTAGGCATCCGCTAAGAAAGGATTTTGATTAATTCTACCCCCAAGAGGATAAAATAGGGGTTTGTATGAAACTTTGTCAATTTTAAATTAATACTTCTTATCGCGAGCGAAGCCGCAGGCAAAAGCTAGTAGGTTAATAAATGTCGGAATTCTGAGGAAACATAAATTCTTCTATATTATAAAAATCTCGTGATTTTTTTTTATTCGGTAGGTATGAGAATAAAATGTGAAGTATTTCCCACCCTCCTACCCCTACTCCTCAATTTTATGATCGTGATTTTAGTATTTTCTTTTGAATACTATCCAAAAAGTTTTTAGTATGGTATTGTATTAGGCGACTATAAACTAAAAGGAGGTAAAACACTTATTTTAATCGTGGCATTGCAACGCATGCCGTGTACAGCTAAAAAAAAGTAAATATATCAAATAATAAAGAAAGATTCCGTCGAATTGAGAACCTCCACCTTATTTTAAAAAATCGGTTAAAACGAATATTCCATTGCAGAAAACTCTGTCTACCTTTATTTAGAATAGTCTGATCCCTGCCATCCCTCACAGTATCCCGTATCCGTTACCAACCCTAAAGTAAATCTGGAGAAATAGAAGTGTAAACACAACCTTAGGCACTTAGTCCTAACGCTGTGGTCACACTACAGAAATGTGAACAGTATGGCTACTTCAAAAGTAGATACAAAAGCACTTATAAAAAAAATATTACAATTTAATATTAAAATTAATACAATATGGGAGTCTTTAAGTCGCGAGTGAATAGGCATCTTCTAGGCAAACGTGATCCATCGTCGACCGCATCGTCACTTACTATCAGGTGAGATGGCGGTCAAACGTTTGCCAATCTTGAATAAAAAAAAAATTATACAAAAAAAATTATGATATTTATATATCACTAATTGCAATCTATATATATAAAAAACAATGACCGTCTGTTAGTCTTATAAAAACTCGAGAAAGGCACGACTGATTTGGCTGATTCTTTTTTTGTTGTGTTTGTAATTTGTCAGGTTCTTTTTTTGTTGTGTTTGTAAACATTTTTTTTTGATCTACCGGAAATTGCACCCGGGTGAAGCCGGGGCGGATTGCTAGTCTATAATAAAACAGGTGTGTTTAAAAGTACAGTTTTTTATAGACCCTGTTCTTAAAAAAGAATTAAAACAAATACATTTAATATGTATAATTATAAAAGCTTTCACTGCCCCACACTAAGTTTGACGACTTGAGTCGAGGGTGCCAGAACCATTTACATCACACTCACAACAAGAAACACAAAGTTCCCTTGGAGAGAAAACTTGTGTTCCTGTTGAGAATCAAACCCGATACCCCTAAGGCGAAAGTGTGTCAATGTGTAAGTATGTTTGTTTTCTCTTCACGCTGTAACGGATTTAAATAAAATTTGGAATGTACATAGCTTATACCTAAGATTTACACAAAGGCTACTTTTTAACTTGATAAACGCAGGTGAAGCTACGGTGAAATCTATAAACTTCATATTGCGTCCATACTGCAAATAAGTATGTATATTCCGTGTCGTAACTACAGTCGTGCGTATTCAATACTGGCAAAGTAGGTATACGCGCCGACCTCTGACCCAAACAGGTAGAATACAAGGGAAGGGAATCAGAGCAAGTCTTGTAGTCTCACAGTCTTGGAGTCTCACAGTCTTGTAGTCTTAGTAGGAGCCTCAGTCTTGTAGTCTCACAGTCTAGTAGTCTTAGTAGGAGCCTCAGCCTTGTAGTCTCACAGTCTTGTAGGTTCACAGTCTTGTAGTCTCACAGTCTTGGAGTCTCACAGTCTTGGATTCTTAGTTTTGGAGTGTCATAGTTAGAGTTATAGCTAGTCTTACAGCCTTGGGGGTCTCAGTATTGGAGTCTCTGACTTGGAGTCTTACAGTCTTCCAGTCTCAGTCTTGGATTCTCACAGTCCTGTAGTCTCACAGTCTTGGAGTCTTACAGTTGAGTCTCACAGTCTCGGAGTCTCAGACTTATAGTCTCACAGTCTTGGAGTCTCAGTCTTGGAGTCTCACATTCTTGGAGTCTCACAGTCTTGGTTTACTTTCCTCACGGTGTGGTAGGGAATTTTCTCAATCTTTGGCAAGCTTGGTTTCGAAATCATCACACTCATATTATAAATTCGAAAGTTTGTGTGTTAATGTCTACTTTCTCTTCAGCTGAACGAATTTGAATGAAATTAGGAATGTACATAGGAGTAATACTAGATTCTAGAGATGGAATCCTTTATTTTTTTATTTGGTTTAATGAGAAATAAGTGTAAAATGATCCCCAGAGCACAGAATATAACCATTGCTGCCACCCTTACGTGTTCAAGCTTATTACTGTCTATTCATCTACGGGCCAATTGCATATATTTTCTAAAACTAAACTTAAACTAAATTTCGCAAAAGAGCTCACTAAAATACATTATATCGGCCAATATGAAAGAGTTCAACGGGTGCGCAAGCGCAGAAAGTAGCTTTCGTTAATGTCTTTTCATAAATAATAATATGTAATAATATAATAATCTGGGAGTCTTCAAGTCTCGAGTGAATAGGTATCTTCTTGTCAAGCATGTCACATCTTAGGCCGCATCATCACTTTCCATCAGGTGAGATAGTGGTCAAATGCTTGCCTATTCCACATTTTAAAAAACCAGCACAGCAATATAAACATAGTGTTAAATTTAGAAAGGAAAAAAATGACTACCTTTGGCTGCGGGTTCAAATTCCGCCTCAAGCGATATTTTTTTCTTTCTAAATAAAATTTATCACTTTAGTTCTGCCTAGCATGGCTAATGCTATATAAATAAAATCAATATCTTTAAACGAGCAATTCTTGTATATATATATATATATATATATATATATATATATATATAAGAATTGAGTACAATATATATGTGTATTCAGGATCTCGGAAACGGCTCCAACGATTTTCATGAATGTTACAGATTAGGGGTTTTTCGGCCCAAGGAATCGATTTATCAACGTTCCAGGTCCGAGAAATGCTCGGTTCCCAAACTGCATTTGAAACACCGGGTTTCAGAAACTATCAGCGCCATCTATTACGCCGTGACCGATGTAAAAAACTGTTTCTACTCGACACTAGATGGAGCTTTCTGAGGCTACAAATTCAAACACATTCTACCAAAAACAAAAAACGGTCATCCGGATATTAAATATAATGCCGGAAACATTCACATCGCGCACAATCAGAACCAGAAAAAGGAAATTTCTTTACGGAGAAACCTTGTGTTCCCGCCAGGAATCGAACCCGATAGCTTAGAAGGCGAGCGCTCATCCAACTAAGCCAACAGTCCAAATTAATTTCAATACGTATAAATTTCATTACAGTCCTTATGATGGAAACAAGTCCTTTTCTATCCCTAGAGGCTATCGCAGCAATCGTCCAAGTCACGGCGTCGGACATATTGTGATGCCCTGTATTATCGAAATTGGTAGAAAGTGGTTCAGATCTAGAGCCGTTTTGAGAACTGCTGCAGCCAGTTTTACTCGACTGCCAAGGAAGGGTTATGTTTTACGCGCGTATCTTGCAATTGTATGTATGTATAGTTGTAAATTTCTTTATTGCCTCGTGTCTTCCAAGCGGCTGGATGGATTTCAACAGTTTAGGTATCGTTATCCTACTAATATTATAAATCCGAAAGTTTCTTTGTAAGTGTGTTTGTCAAGCGTGAAGAGAGACGCTTTAACGGCTGAACGGATTTGGATGAAATTTGGAATGTACATAGCTTATACCTAGGATTAACACATAGGCTACTTTTTAACTTGATAATAGCGGCCGAAGCCGCGGGGCACAGCTAGTATTCATATATAACGATACCTAATGGTCTATATTAAAAATCCAAGTTCCCTAGATAGGTGTTTGAATAATTGAAACGCAAGCAAAGCTAAAAAAAACCTACTTCATCGCTAATATTTTGGTTTTGGCTTGATCGATTTACATACAATTTATGTGGTCCACCTCTGGAGTAGATCTACTACACAAAAAAAAAACATCAAAATAATTTCAAATTTGGCGGAGTTATCACGTAACATGCATTAAAAAAAGATATACAGTCGAACTGCAAGTACCGGACTTGCAGTTCGACGTTGTTGCGTGTATTTAAAGTCGGTTGAAAATAAACAAAATGGCGGCTTTGTGGTGCAAAATAGTAATAATTTTACGCACTTAATATGCTTACACAAGATATACTTACTCGATGCAAATAAAAAGTTAAATTATCATTGATTAATATCTACTTATCAATCAGAAAGTACATCATTATCATGCAAAACAATGAAACAATACATCATACGGCATCTGCATATCTTTACGATGAGGTTGAAAGCGTGTGAACCTATTTTAACCGATCTCAAAAAAAGAGGAGGTTTTCAATTTGTCTGAAGTTTTTTTAGTACTCGAAGACGCCTGTAATGGTTCAAGATTGTTTAAATCGACTTCAAAAAAAGGAGGAGGTTCTCAATTCGACTGTATTTTTAACTTCTTTCGTTGTGAGCCGATTTTGATGATTATTTTTTTATTTGAAACTGGTGCTTTCCATGTGGTCCCATTTACAATTCAATGGTTCATAAAAAAATTAAATCGTTGTTTTTCGACGTCGATGTAATGATATTCGATGCCCAGAATAGACCCCCGGCTTCCACAAGAAAAGAAAATCGTAGGATTTCTAATATAAAGATAATCGATGTTCAGAATAGACCCCCAGCTTTCATAAGAAAAGGAAATCATTGGATTTTGACGTCGATGTAACGATTAATCGATGCCCGGAATAGACCCCCGGCTTCCACAAGAAAATAGAACCGTAGGATTTCTAATATAATGATAATCGATGTTCAGAATAGCCCCAGCTTTCATGAGGAAAGAAAATTGTTGGATTTCGACGTCGATGTTATGACAATCGATGTCCGAAATAGACCCCCGGCTTTGATAAGAAAAAAAATCGTTGGATTTCAATGCGATTCAATGCAATGATAATTTATGTCAAGAATAGACCCCCGGCTTTCATAAAAAAAAAAATCGTTGGATTTCGACGTTGTCGATGTAATACTAATCGATGTTCAGTAGGTCTATTCTGGTCGTCAAAATACGTTTGTCCGAATTGATGCGACGTCGATTGGTTGAAATTTCAGTTGATTCGATGTTCATAACAAAATAAAATCGTTCGTATTCGACGTCGATGTAATGAATAGACCCCCAGAATAGACTCCATATTTCATAAGAAAAGATGCCCAGAATAGACCCCGGCTATTATTTTAAATCGAACAATACAATAAGAACATAGATAATTAGAAAACAATTAGAAGTTATTACCAAAGATTACGGTATTCTGCATAGTGTAATAGAGGCAGCTCGTGTGAATGATTTTATCTATTGCTCTAGTGTATAGTGTAATATTAATAGTACCTTTTGAATCATAGTTATCTATTAGTTTAGGAGTTTTGCCGCGAAAGTAAATAATGGGTTTTTTTTTTTTTTTGGCCCCTATCTCACCTGATGGTAAGTGACGAAGTGATCGAAGCTGGTAAACACACTAGACCTGGAATACGCAGGCTCTCAATGATAACTGCCGAAACACCGTATTTGGCTTGGCGGCAGACTTTCAACTTGATGGTGGTAAGCTACTTTGGTAGCAAGCCAGGCGAGCAACTCACAAAATGCTCTACCACCTCTCAAATGTCACCTGATTAGCACCACCCGGGGACCACGTGTAGGGAGTCAGACTTAAGGGGTATCCTCCTACGGACGTGGGTGACTCAGCCCCCAAAGGCGTTTTTGATTTTGTATAATTTTCCAATACCTGTGATTCTTCGAGTGTCAATATTGATACTAAGTTGAAAAACGTGATTTTCGCCTTCGCTCCAAAACTCCAATGCAAGTTCTAGTAAATTTTCTACCACCTTACTAGGGCATGACTTGACTATGACTGGACCACGACTTTTACTTTGACTGAGACTGGTGACTAGGACTGGTTCCATCAGGCAGCAGTTCTCTCAATAACATAATTTAAACGCAAGCTTAAAAAAACCGATTTCACCGCTTTATCTTCGGAAACCTTGATCAGATTTGAATGAAACACGCATTATTAACGATAACTCAAAAACTACTAATCAGATCTTGACCACATTTAAAACAAACCACATGTGTCTCACCAGCTTTCAAATAAAAAAAGAATCATCAAAATAGATTCACCTAGAAAAAAGTTCTGAGGTAACACAATAACGTTCGAAAAATTGAGAACCTCCTGTGATAATGATGTCAAATGTAATTAGTTAAAACTTAACGTATTTAAATCCAATCATGTACGATAAGATCATCACAGAACAGTTAAATGTCATTGTATGAGAAACAAAATTACAGTATAAAATACAGATCTACAGATCAAAACAATAGTAAACGGTCGCAAATTATGAGAACGTCATTTTTCTTATGTTTTGTGTGATATAGCACTTATTACTGAGTTAGAGAAATGTTACGGAAGGTACTACTTACCTAATGTCTCTGCCAGCAGTTTCTATATTTTTTTTTATACTAGATTTATTAATTTATTTTTTCAAACAAAATCCACAGCTCTTAAAATTAATACTTTAAAACACATGGTAAAAGTAATAGCTAATAACGGATTCACATTTTGTAGATTATTAATTTGCAAAATAAATACGACAATCGCTAATAACAAAGTAAAAAGTTATACTTATGTACTTTATATACAAGTTTAGAAAAAATACAAAATTATTAGTTTTACTTATATGTATGTTACTTTCCATTTAAGTGTGTAATTTTGGTTTTAGTTTTAAGTACAACTGCTGAATTTGTCACCATTTTTATCATCATCATCATTAAGCATTTTGATAACATCCCGCTTATCAGATAGCCAAGCATTTGACCGCTATCTCACCTGATGGAAAGTGACGATCGAAAGATGGAACATGCTTGCCTAGAAGGTACCTATTCACTCTAGACTTGAAGACACCCAGATTATACTGTTCAGGGAACAAAGACGCAGGCAATGAGTTATACTCCTTCGCTGTACGGATGATGAACGTAGAAGCAAAACGCTTCGAGCGAACTGGAGGTATGTCAACCATAAATGGATGACGTTTGTCTTGTTGTTTGTATACAAATATATACAAACAAACTACACTTGAAATTTATTATTACTTGACACTGGCTAAATGCACAAGATTGCGAAGCCAAACAGAAAAGGAAAAAAAAAATGAAAATCGCGGGCGGTGCTTGTGGTACTGTTTCTTCGAGTGCACGGTTAAAGGATTTAACAGGGAACGGAGTAAATGAGTAATTATGCGTAAAACATATATAAACAATACTTGGCGCAGACACAATAACACTTTTCTTACTGTCTTTATTAAATGGAAGACAGTTATTAGTATTTGTATTCTTTGTTAATAGCACTATATTACACTGTCACATCGCTACATCAAAATATTTAGTTCTCTTCTTATTATTATTTAGTCTTCTTACTAGTTCTCACATAGAGAAATAATAAACTCAATTTTTGACACGGCAAAATGTAAAACGATTGAAAAGCCAAAAAAAAAAGTTCAGCTGTATTCATTCTAATTTTGAAGAATCCCAGATTATACCGTTTGGGGACAAATCCGCGGGCAAACGTAGACGCGAAACGCTTCTAGCAAACTGGAGGTGTGACAGCCATGGTAATAGATCAGACTGTTGATGTGAATGTTTCCGGCACCGATACAAGTTTGAACTTAGTGTGGGGTTGTGGGTGGGTTTGTTCTCGTTACAAACAAACACTCTGAAATATGTATAACTGTTTTATCTATATTTCAGGGTTAAAAATATAGATATAATTATCTTTAATTTATTTTAAACTAGCCGTTCCCCGCGGCTTCGCCCGCTATTATCAAGTTAAAAAATAGCCTGTGTGATAATCCTAGGTATAAGCTATGTACATTACAGTTTAAGCGTGAAGAGGGAACATACATACTTACACACAAACTTTCGGATTTATAATATTAGTAGGATTATCTTCTATAATATATTTTAGATTACCATAAACAAGCATAAAGGATTCAAGACCAATGATGTCATTTCTTTATCACCTCATAAAATTCAACATTAATAAGGCAATAAAACGGATATTCGAGTTCTCATAACTGACGTTTTGCATATTTTTTTCTTTTAGTTTTGGCTCCGCAATCTTGTGCATTTAGCCAGTGTCAAGTAATAAAATATTTTATTTATTTTAGTATTGATTGGCTTCGCAATCTTGTGCATTTAGCTTGTCAAGTAATAATATATTTAAAGTGTATTTCATATTAAATGTCCTAGTCACAAGTCACAGTCAAAGTCAACTAAAAAGTTCCGGTTCAGTCATAGTCAAGTCATTCCCTAGTAAAGTGGTAGAAACTTTACTAGAACTTTTATTGGAGTTTTGGAGCGAAGGCGAAAATCACGTTTTTCAACTTTGTATGATTTGCCTACACTTATGCACATTTACTAAGTATTCATGGTTAATAACCCACCATTATTACACATTAACACAGGAAGAATCACAGGTTTTGTAAAATTATACAAAATCAACAATGCCATTTTTTCACTTTCGAGGCTAAACTCAGATATTTTGCTTTCATAGTCTTTCAATGTAATTTAGGTACCTATAGAGGCATTGCCTCAAAAAAGTTAGTTAAAATCCGTCTTCTTATATTGAAACTAAAAAACAAAATGCTGCTGGCAGCCAAGAAAAATTAATGTGGACAGAAATAAAAGCAAAGCTCGTGTGGCGAGGACGTGTTCTATTTTTAAACTAGTGTCAATTTTACTTTTTTCGCGCCAACTTGGTTAAACGGTTATACGTTGTACGTGGTTCTACTGCAAATTTTTCACGATGTGAAAATAAATGGAATGTTGAGTAGGTACAAACTGCATTTTTTTTTTCAAACTTTATAACTCTTGAATTTTGCCGCGAAACTGTAAAATAGCGATGAGGGTATTGTTTTCCAAAACATTTCACTATTCAAATGTTTATGTGTAATAATTATTACTAATAATACACAAAAAGAGATTTACGCTAGCAGCCCCACACTAAGTTCAAATACTTGTATCTCGGACGCCGGACATATTTACAAATCACACCCAGAACCAGAAGCATAAGTGCGTCTTGAGAAGGGAAATTGTGCTCCTGCCGGTAATCGAACCCAGGTCCCACGACGCAGACGCAGCATTTTGCCCATTGCGGCATTTTTAACCGTTTATAGTTAAGGAATCAAAAATGGACTGTAGTGCATTCAGACGTTTGCAAAAGCTTCCGTTTCTGTTTGTAAACCTAAAAGTGTTATCTATCTTTGATGTATATAGTTTTAGTTTAGTTTTAGGAAATATAGGCAATTGGCCCGTAGATATATCTTTGATTATTTTACTTGACTTTGACTGTGACTGGTGACCAGGACTACTTTTAAAACAGTAATATATAAACTTAAAAATCTATTACTTGACACTGGCTGAATGCAAAAATATTACGAAGCCAAAATGAGACCAGAAAAACTATTATATGGGCTCCGTGACTTAGATCGAGTGCTGATAAAATGTACCTTATTTTATGTTTTTTTCTGTAGTCTAGATTACCTGAACTAGTTTCAATACATACAAAGATTTTTTTGCCACGAAAGTGAAAAAATGGCGTTGTTGATTTTGTATAATTTTCATTGTTGATGTATAATAATGGTGGATTATTAACCGGTAATACTTTGTGAACGTGCATAAGTGTAGGCAAATCATACAAAGTAGAAAAACGTGATTTTCACCTTCGCTCCAAAACTCCAATAGAAGTTCTAGTAAAGTTTCTACCACTTTACTAGGGCTTGACTTGACTATGGCTGGACCTCGACTGTTTTACTTGACTTTGACTTTGACTTGTGACTAGGACTTTTAATATCAAAAATATTAAAAATCCAAACAAAAAAAAATTCAAAATCGGTTCACGTAGAAAAAGGAGATGAGGTAACAAACATTTAAAAAAAATACAATCGACTTGAGTACCTCCTCTTTTGTTGTGAAGTCGGTAGAAAAAGCTATGTATTTTTTCTTTTTCCATCTTGTTATACTTTTTTTTAACAAGCAGCGCCCTCTTTCAATGTCATTCAAGTTTTAAGTTCGTTGACCTTAATTTTATCGTCGATTCAGTAGACAAGTACATCAATAAAGTGTTCTGTTTCACTCACACAATCAAAGAATACATAAAACGCTATTATTGCGCCATTAAAATAAATCCTCTTTTAGTGCTAATCTTTATCCAATTAGAAGTCGAATTTATTTAGTGATTTTAGGGTTTTTACAGACGACCGTACCATGTTTTTTTCCTTTTAATTTTGGCTTCGCAATCTTGTGCATTTAGCCAGTGTTAAGTAATAATATATTTCAAGTGTATTTAATATTAAAAGTTCTAGTCAAAAGTCATAGTCAAAGTCAAGTAAAAGAGTCAAGGTTCAGTCATAGTCAAGTCATGTCCTAGTAAAGTGGTAGAAACTCTACTAGAACTTCTATTGGAGTTTTGGAGCGAAGGCGAAAATCACGTTTTTCAACTTTGTATGACTTGCCTACACTTATTCACGTTTACTAACTATTAACGGTTAATAATCCACCATTGTTACACATTAACGCTCGAAGAATCACAGGTTTTGGATTTTGCAAAATCAACATCGCCATTTTTTCACTTTCGCAGCTAAACTTTACCGTACCATGTTTGGTTCAAACTTTAAACAACAATATGGAATTAGGTACTAGACAGGTCAAGATAATATGAACGTCAAAAATATGTATGTAAAAATCATCTCGACTAATATTATAAATATGAAAGTTTGTATGCAAGTGTGAAAGCATGTTTGTTTTCTCTTCACGATGTAACGCCTGAACAGATTTGGATGAAAGAAATGTACATAGCTTATACCTTGGATTAACACATAGGCTGCTTTATAAACACGGGCAAAGTCGCGGGCGCGTGTATTATAATATTACTCTTGGCCTACTTAATAAACCCCGCCCGATCCAAAAAGACAGATGTTAGTTTGAAGATTTTGTCTGTCTGTATGTTTGTATGTATGTGGTATTGTACCTAAACAGAAGGACCGATTTAAATGCGGTTTTATTGTAATTGATTTTGTTACTAGCCTTTTACAATCGTCAATGATCGGGTTTATAGTAATTGAATTTGTTACTAACGTTTTACAATCGTCTTTGATTATATACCACACTAGCCGTGCCCCGCGGCTTCGCTACAAGTTAAAAAGTAGCCTATGTGTTAATCCTAGGTATAATCTATGTACATTCCAAATTTCATCCAAATCCGTTCGGCCGTTAAGGCGTGAAGAGGGAACAAACATACTTACACACTTACACACAAACTTTCGGATTTATAACATTAGTAGGATTCAAGAGTGGCAGAGAGTGTATGAGTTGCATGTATAGTTTGCTTGCATTTTTTGATAAATCGTATCTCTAAAACTGTCGAATTTGGTAAGTAGATAGTAAAACCATTTTGAAAAATAACAATGGCTATGTATTTTTTTTTTTTTTATTTGTGACAGGCTAGTTTTTGACCACTATCTCACCTGATGGTAAGTGACGATGTGATAGAAGCTGGTAAACACACTAGACCTGGAATACGCAGGCTCTCAAGGATAACTGCCGGAACACCGTATTTGGCTTGGCGGCAGACTTTCAACTTGGTGGTAAGCTACTTTGGTAGCAAGCCAGGCGAGCAACTCACAAAATGCTCTACCACCTCTCATATTTTTTAATTATGATTTACATCGGTTGCATAAGTCGCTGCAAGGCATGGCATTATTTTAATATCGTGCCATTTTAACATTATTTAAAAAAAGCAGGAAGTTTACAATTCAACTGTATAAAAATAAACGAATTTCAGCCATTGCTGCTCGTTGGCTTAGTTTGGTGGCGTTTGCTTTCTAATCAGGGGTAGCGGGTTCGATTCCCGGCGGGAACAAAAGTATTGTCACCAAGGAAAATTTGTGTTTCTGGTTCTGGTTGTGATTGTGTGTGTGACGTGAATTTTTCCGGCAGCCATGAAACAAGTCATCGAACTTAATGTGGGGCTGCGAGTGTGAAAGCGTATATGTTTATTTCGAAAAATATGTGAGATTCAGCTCACAGTGCCACTACTTTAATCTGATTAAGGGTTCCGAAAATATAGCGGTTAAGTCGGTTTTTTAAGCTTTGCTTACGTTAAATTAATCTAGTGCACTACACGTATTATTCACAAGTCAAGTTTTGTTCGTACGTCTGAAATCAGCCTTACTAGCACAATTGTTAACTGGAAAAAATATCGATGCTCGATTTCTATCGACATCGAGAATATCTCTATAACTCGAGTCCAGGCTATAATGACAGGGTACCGAGTAATAACGTGTTATCGATTTCTCACATTACTTTCGATGAGTTTTTTGTTTTTGAATTCTATAAAATTATTGGAGGGCTTTGAAATTCTGATCCGCAACCTTTTCGTGTGACGAAAAGTGGTGGGGGAACTTTGGCTTGACGACTATTTCGATAAAATTTATATGGGACCATCTCCGTATACTCTACCAAACAAAAAATCATCAAACTCGATTCATAATTGGCGGAGATATCGCGTAACATACATACAAAAACAAACCTTTTTTTAAGTCGGTTAAAAAACCTTGCGAACAGGTTCAAGCACTGTTAAACTATGTTTAAACGTGCAAATTTAGCTTGTTCACATTATTTATGGAAACAATAGGATTCCCAGAATTGCGCGGCGGCCATGTTTAGTGCTTGCTCTTGGTAGAGAGTGTTTGAAAAAGTGAATTACGATATTTATACATAATTATATACATGTTATTTAAATAACATTTGCAGAATATAAACATTTATTGAACTGCCCGTTGGCTAAGTTGGGTAAGCGTTTGCCTTCTAAGCTTCTATCGTATCGGGTTCGATTCCCGGCAGAAACACAAGTTTTCTCAAGGAAAATATGTGTTTCTGGTTCTGGTTGTGATTGTGTGTGATGTGAATGTTTCCGGCACCCACGACACAAGTCATCGAACTTAGTGTAGAGCTGTGAGTGTGAAAGCGTTTATTTGCATAATATAAACATTTATAAGTCTATACTTAGTTATATAATCTGTATACATAACCAGTCGTACGCGCCGAACTATGATCTCGCGCTACAATTTTGCCTAATAACATAAATATAACATGAAGGCTTTCACACTCACAGCCCCACTTTAAGTTCAATGACTTGCGGGTGCCGGAATCATTCACAACACACACTCAATCACACCCAGAAACAGAAACACGAATTTCCCTTGGGGAGAAAACTTGAGTGAGCCGGGAATCGAACTCGATACCCGCTGCTTAAACGCGTAGCGTAGTTATTAAAAAAAAAAGACGTGTGGCACTCGGGGACTGCCGCGGTAAAGCTATTGCATAGCATTTTTTATCAACTTATGCAATTATAATTATTTATTTATTTTATTTATGCAGTATTTTTTTTCCTGCCACCTAGAGGCGAGTTGCTGAACTAAAGAGACAAGCGTGATATTTCAAAAAAGTCATTAAAAGTTCTGCTATTCATCGATAGATGGCAAAACTAAAAAGTATCACCGCTGTGCCGGTCGGAGTGCGGGGTGTTAGGTTATTTTCGTTACGGAATTTCTGGATTCGGTCTCCACGCTCAAGGCCCGCGATAGAAGCTATGCAATAGCTTAAAAATAGGCAATTAACCTCAACAGTTTTTCTCTATTCGGCAAAACATGGCCGCTATGTTTAGTGTATATAAACAGAATTTGTATAGTAATGTACCAAACGACTATTTCCTTACTCCTTACAAGTAAATATTGAGTAATCTGTGGTCAGTAGAAAGTATTTGCTAACGACCAAGGCAGCAAATGTTTGTGAAAAAAAAAACTGGCGGCATTTATGGTTAAATGGTGCAAATTTGAAGGAAGAAAATAGTCTTATAGAGTTTTGCCGCGAAAATAAAAAAATGGTGTTGAACCTGTGATTCTCCGAGTGTTAACGTGTAATAATGGTGGATTATTAACCGTTAATACTTAGTAAATGTGCATAAGTGTAGGCAAGTCATACAAAGTTGAAAAACGTGATTTTAGCTTTCGCTCCAAAACTCTAATAGAAGTTCTAGTAAAGTTTCTACCACTTTACTAGGGCATGACTTGACTATGACTGGATCTGACTCTTACTTGACTTTGACTGTGACTTGTGACTAGGACTTTTAACACTTTGAACACACGTGAAATATATTATTACTTGACACTGGCTAAATTATTTAATTTATTTATTTGTGACAGGCTAGTGTTTGACCACTGTCTCACCTGATGGTAAGTGACGATGTGATCGAAGCTGGTAAACACACTAGACCTGGAATACGCAGGCTCTCAAGGATAACTGCCGGAACACCGTATTTGGCTTGGCGGCAGACTTTCAAGTTGATGGTGGTAAGCTACTTTGGTAGCAAGCCAGGCGAGCAACTCACAAAATGCACAAAATTGCGAAGCCAAAAAAAAATAGTCTTCTTAAGAGCAGGCTCCCTAATAGTATCATCATTTGTAATTATATCCTGAGTCACATAATATCAGTGTAACTTGAAAATATAGGTAAGTAATTTAATTTACTACGATTGCACAAATTTTTTTTCATGCAACTTTATCTTTCCCTATATTTTCTAAAATTAAACGAAAACATACAAGCAAAGACCCAAGTTACCTACAAGACGAGCTTATAGGTAACTCAAGTGCTCAAGCCCACTACCATTGGGAAGCGTTCCCATCATGCTGGCGGTATTGCCTCTCTGAATTGCAATGCTAATACGTTGAGCCAAATAAGTGCCAGCATTTTGATCACGCGTCGCCTCAACCAGGCGCTCTGATACATTTACTTATTTACTTCGAGAATGATTTTTACTCGATAGATTTTTCTTTGAAAAAAGAAAAGTAAAAAATATGAACTCGAACTACGAACTGCTCGCTGGCTTAGTTGCCTTCGCCTTCTAAGCTGGGGGGGGGCTATCATTCACAAGTTTTCTCCAAAAGAAAGTTCTGGTTGTGATTGTGTGTGATATGATAACACTTTATACATATAAAGTGTGTGAAATACACTTAATCAAAATAAAAATCAAAATCGTTTATTCACATGGGGCCCAAAGAGGCACTCATGAAAGTTAATGATTCTATTGCCAGATTCGCAAAATTACAGCCATCTCGAGAAGAACCTGGCAATAAACTCGGCGGCGCATTTTTTTTCATTCATTTTTTTTTAAACTTTCTTAATCTCTAATACACAATTTTATTAACCTAGGTGTTATTATGGTAGTCGCTAGAAAGAGCCTGTGCAGTTTGCCTCCATGCATTCTTGTCACTAATATAGTCGATCGTTTTATAGTAAGCTTTCTTAATTAAAGCCCGTTTTATTACAGATTTGAACTTTCCCAGTGGTAAAAAGTATTATTACTTGACGCTGGCTAAATGCATGAGATTGCGAAGCCAAATAAAAAAAACAGTTATTATCTGTTGTTTAGCCACTCTATCACATTTCCTATAACTCCTTTTAATTTCAAATGTCAATTTTCCATTTAATATACGAATAAATCACAAGTCGTGCAGTCGTGACGTAATAGAAATCTATATACATTGACATTGACAGATCGTGGAATTATTTATTAAGATGCACAATAGGACTTATAATATGAATTACACTTGATATATTATATTCTCACTTGACACTGGCTAAATGCACATGATTGCGAAGCCATAACGTAGAAGAGGAAGAAGAGTTTTGGCGCGAATCTTATGTGACAATTCAACTAAAATATGGAAAGATTTTTCTTTTTACAAACTTTTATTTAGCTTGCAATGTATTATATGTAACTATGTTTGTTCGGGTTCTTGCAATTCAATTTTGAAGCAGATATCTTCAACCGATTGAGCTGTAATTTTGTATTCACGTTTAGTTTGGATGACAATGCATGGTTAGCTGTGTGTCATCCTAAATCCAACATGGCGGAACACCCAAAACGGCGGCCAAGTTATTTTAAATGCACTCCCACAATATGGGTATCAAATGAAAGGCCTTGCTGAGAATAAGTCGACAAATAAAGTGACGTTACTCTAAATCCAATATGGCGGACTTCTAAAACCTTGTTTTTAAAAAAGTTTT
Organism: Lomographa bimaculata; assembly: GCA_948107665.1. Lineage (NCBI taxonomy): Eukaryota > Metazoa > Arthropoda > Insecta > Lepidoptera > Geometridae > Lomographa > Lomographa bimaculata. The sequence goes on along the minus strand of OX403612.1, from coordinate 8,478,175 downwards.
TAACAAGTAGCTTATGTTTATAAAAATCAATTGACGTTTGTCATTCTCACAAAAATTCTGGACGGCTCTACCGATTTGACTGTTTCTTTTTTGCTGTGTTCTTTATTGGTAGGGTAAGGTTTGCATGTAAAAAAGAATTTGATCGGCCGGGTCTGATCGCTAGTTATATACATATAATAACAGGTAAGAATGCTACATCTTCAGCCGCATCATCACTTTCCATCAGGTGAGATTGTAGTCAAATGCTTGCCTGTCAAGCATAAAAATAATAAAATAATAACGTGACTTACCAGAATTATTGTTTTTTCTATCTTCAATACTTTTTGTTACGATCCATCCGAATAATTTTAATGATCTTACCTGTAAAAAAAAGATTATTAAAATTATATTGTAATATTATCTATTAGCAAACAAATCTAATTTAAACGTAAGCAAAGCTTAAAAATAACGATTTCACCGCTTTATTTTCGGAAAGCTTTTTTTTTTTTTTATACTCGATAGGCAAGCGTTTGACCACTATCTCAGATAAAATTAATTACATACGCATTATTGAGTTTAACTCAAAAACAACTGATCAATATTGATCAAATTTAAATCTGACTACTTGGGAAGCCCTAGCTTTTAAATACAAATTTAAATATATTAAAATAAATACAATACAATACAAAAACTCTTTGTTGACACCAAAAGATAAATACAAGATACAGAGAAACTTATAAAGATAGGTGCAATGGACGGTCGCTAAGAGCGATCTCTTCCAGACAACCTTTGGATGGAAATATAAACGAAAAGACAATGTAGGGATGGAGGTGCGATAAGAAGAATGAAATAAATGTGTCGTCAAAATCAGTTTATCTAGAAAAAACTACTGACTAATACATAACAAAAATATAGTAGAATTGAAAACCTCTTAATTTTTTTGAAGTCGGTTAAAAGCTTTCGCGGCAAAAATCCAAATCCTAGTTAAAATGCATTTAACATATCTAACATTACAAGATGGTTTATCTCCCAACATTTCAGCTCTATTAAACTCTTTGCGGTGCCTATAATTAAATGAAAATATTTCACTGCCTACATGCCAACTATTCGCAAAAAGGGTACCTAAATATTTCACAAGCGAGTGTAGAAGGAAAGATGTGGGTTCCGTAGAATATACGTAACGAAACAAGTGAAAATGTTTATACTAGATACTAATAAACTAGTCATTCGCGTCGAATAGAGATCTCGCGCCTACATTTTGCCTCATAGAGAAAATCTTTTGAGGTTACTTGCTTATAACTTTTTTTCTATATAATAATTGTTTGATTTCTGTATTTGTTGTTCAAGTACAGGATATGACGGATATTATACGTAAGTTTCAGCGTTCAGTGTGAAGCTTTTTGAGATAGACCCCGGGACAAAATAGGTCTAAAAAAAGTGACTTTGGTGGTCTAACAAATCGCTATTTTCCAACATAGTTTTTTTTTAAACCGGTTTCGTACTCTACTTGTCAAGTCCTTTTCAACGATATCCAACAAGGGTAGATCAAAAAATAATTATTATTTTGTTTACCACTTACATGTTCCCATACATGTAAGTGCCCCCTTAATATTTTCATTTATATAATTTTAAATGTAATTTCTGGCTTTGGGTCGTAGTTTTATATATTCTATGACAATTTGAAGTCATTCGCTTATATGATTTAGACGCTAGATGCCTTTGACAGACGGACGGACGGACGGACAAAGTGCTGAACGACCCAAGTCAACTTAGAGATCTCGCTTCGCTCGATCAATAATTAGAATCGGTGCAGCCGTTTTTGAGATAGACCCCGGGAAAATATAGGTCAGTGATTTTGATGGCCTACCAATTTGTTATTTTCGAACATAGATTTAAAAAAAAAACGATAACGCAAGCGATAAAAAAAAAAATTTTGCTCTCCACTTACGTGTTCGGGAGCCTATTTAATACTTTCTATATATAATTTTATTTACCATTTCTAGCTTTGGGCCATAGCTTTACATATTCTATGAGAATTTGAAGTAATTCGCTTGTATGGTTTAGACGTTAGAAGCCTCTGACAGACGAGACGGACGGAAAGTGCTGAACCACCCAAGTCAACTTAGAGATATCGCTTCACCAGTTCAATAAGTATCGTTCCAGTTTATCTCTACGGACCCCTATTTTCTCTACACGCATGGACATTTTATTTTTACTCGTGCACAAATTGTGTTCACTAATTAAATACTAGAGCGTATAACGTTAAAAAAGGTTTTAAAGGAGCAGAAGTTGCTTTCTGTGCCTTGTTTTAGTGGAGGATGTGAGTTTCTTCTTTTTATAACAAGGAGGTTAAGCTTTTATTGCAAAACTAACCCGCGGTGTGTTCTTTTGTTTTTATTTGTCGTTTTACGTTCCACTATCATACATGTTAGTCAATAAAACCTTATACAATAAAACTAGTGGTTCTGTCATTGACTGAATATTTAGTCTATGGGTTCTGTGTGCTGAAAACCTCGCGAAGATGTCTTTGCATAATTACCCTAGAAATATATCCGCCATTTTAGAAAAAAATCTAAAAACGGATTTGCCAATAATTGAAACGCAAGCAAAGCTTAAAAACCCGACTTCATCGCTTATATTGCGGTTTTAGCTTGACCAATTTCGATAAAATTTATATGGGACCACCTCTGAAGTATATACTCTGAAGTATATACTCTACCAAACAAAAAAAAAAACATCGAAACCGCGGGACACGACTAGTATTATATTATTATTTTTTTCAATCAAATCTAAATCGGTTATGGGTCCCAAAGAGGCACTCTAGTACACTATTTATTTATTTAAAAACTTCATATAATACTATGTACATAGGAGGACTTAATGCTACAGCATTTTCTGCCAGTCATCCTGCTATTTCAGGAGATATATCGGCGTGCAATAAATGAAGCTATACAATAAAGAAAAGGTTCAGAAATATAAAATTATTTTTTAATATATATATAAGTGTACCTATATACAAATATAATAAATAAACTTAATATAAAACATTCTATAATATATTATTTTTAAAACTATCGTGAGTCGTATTCATGTTGATTTAGTTCCGGTTGTACTCACGTTATTTTTTATTTAATCGAGAAACTCCAGTGAGTACGCGCCAGGCTCTCGTTGCCGCTACAGCGCATGCTCCCGAGGATGAGCGTCTGTATCGCACGAACACCGGTCGAGTTTCTCGATTAAAAAATATAAAGTGAGTACAACCGGAACTAAATCAACATTCTATATGCTATTTGTAGCTATGAGGGTATATGTTTGTTTGTTATTCATCATTAAAATTGTAGCAAACCTAACATTACGGCCCCAGTCCATAATTATAATGGTGGTTGCGTACAGACAGAGCAAATTGGGAACATTGCGGTCACACAGGAAAGTTTGTTCTTGCTTTAGCAATCTAGATGTTGGTATGGGCTATTATTTTACCTATCTACGGGCCAATTGCCTATAATTCTTAAAACTATATACAGCAAAGACCCAAGAACTCAAGACATCGAGCTTATAGGTAACTCAAGAGCTCAAAGCCAGTGGGTAGCGTTCCCATCATGCTGACGGCATTGCCTCTCTGAATTGCAATGCTAATACGGTATACTCGGTAAACGTGCATAAGTGTAGGCAAATGATACCAAGTTGAAAAACGTATTTTTTTCCTTCGCTCCAATACTTTAATAGAAGTTCTAGTAAAGTTTCTACCACTTTACTAGGGCATGAGTTGGCTTTGACTGGACTTTGACTCTTTTATTTAACTTTGACTTGTGACTAGGACTTTTAATATGAAATACACTTGAAATATATTATTAATTGACACTGGCTAAATGCACAAGATTGCGAAGACAAAATTAAAAGAAAAAAAAGCTTTTTTGTAAGGACATCTTAATTTTTTTAAGCAAATTAAGATAACAGTGACTTTTGTGGCCTACCAAATTGTTATTTTTCAATATAGATAAAAAAAACGGTTTCGTAGTCTACTTTCAAAGGTCTTTTCAAGAAAAGGTTTATATACCTATTGAACATCCTGTACCTATTGTATACCAATTGTGTAACAATAGCTAGTACCAATATGTATATAATATACCTAATGGCACTAGCTATTGTTGAAAAGACCTTTGAAAGTACAGTACGAAACCGTAACCGTAAGTACCAATAGGTATATTATATACCTATTGGTGCATAGATATATTAAAATAGGTATATTATATACCTATTGGTACAGCTAGCTATTGTATCTATAATTTTAATTGTCATTTCTGGATTTAGGCCATACGAGTATCTTTACATATTAATTATTCTCTTAGAATTTGAAGTAATTCGCTTCAATGGTATAGATGCTAGATCCATGACGGATGGACGGACAGACAAAGCTAAACCACCTAAGTCCATGCTTCGAGCGATTATGTGTGTGATGTGTAATTTTTTCATGCACCCACGATACAAGTATTTGAACTTAGTATGGAGCTGTGAGTGTGAGCCTGATTAAGCTTGATCCTGTTATGAATCAGAAAGCATTGACACACATCTCACAAAGCATTCATACAAGTCCATACACCCACCCCGTCCTTCACCAAAAAAGGTATCATGCAAAACGATAGTCATCGATCGAGATCAGTTAAAAACGAACACCGATCTTATTGCAAAGATTGAAGGTAGAAAATCGAGTAATTATAGTTATCTAACTGTATAACATAAGTTTTTTCCCCAGTTTCACCCACGTTGACTTCGCCTACACAAAAATTACGTGTTTTTAGGGTTCAGTTAATCGAAATTCTTTATTGACTAAAAGAGAGCGAAGTGCGAGCGAAGCATCTCCGTTTAAGCTTGAGCAAAATTGCTTTTGTATGTCCGGCGGATTTCCGGTTGTTCTCCTCTATAGGTCACATTTCTCAACCGATTCTCGTGACATTTTGTGAGCAGGTTCGATTATTACAAAGGAGTTTAGTGTCGATTCAGTTTTTCCTTTTTTTAATGGGTAATTGTGGTTGGACACATAAAATAAAATAATATTACAGACATTTTGAAAAATATGCAGTCTTCTTCAGCTAGTACATTTTTTTAAAATGTATATACCAATTTATAAACGTCATAATTTTAAATAACGAAATATACATTAATCTCATCTAATACGTCACTCGGATTTGGTAAAGTACTAGGCAAACATTTTAAATATAAACATTAATCTTCGTCCTTAGCATTTTGTGTGCGTTCAGGTGGATTCAATAATGGTTTAGATTCAAGCAGAATAAATATTAATGCACGAAAAAAATATTTTAGTCATAGAAAGGAATACGTCACTCGGATTTGGTATAGTACTAGACAAACATAAACATTTAAAATATTAGTATTAATCTTCGTCCCTTGAATTTTTGTGTGTGTTCAGGTAGATTCAATCATGTTTTTTTTTAACTATTTTCGGTAATTCTCTTTCAATTTCACATCAAATTTTTCTATCTACGGGCCCATTCCCTATATTTCCTAAAACTAAACGGATTTATTAGATAAGCGGTGAAGACATTTATTACATTTAAAACATATAATATATAATAATATAGCTAAATTAAGTGAAGTAAGATACAAATTATAAAAAGAAATGTTAAAGATGGTTTAGACGATCTTTAATGTTCGGCAAAGTTCCCAAAATGCTTGCTGCATTAACCACGCTAATAAATTCTGTTTTTTATATATGTAAATAATGTAACGTTAAAAAGAAAATAAAATATTACGTCATCGAACATATTATCACAGAACGCCGTCTTAACACCGAAAGTGTACTTACTATGCGGTATAAACACACTGCGAATTAAATTGACTTTAAAGTATGGAAACGGATTAGATTCAAGAAGAATAAACATTAATTCATGAAAAAAAAATGTTTCATGGACAGGTATACGTCACTCGGATTTGCTAAAGTACTAGGCAAACATAAACATGAAGGTGGCAATAATTCAGTCAGTAAGTTTTTAGTATGGTATTAAAGTACTTGGCAACGATAAACGTGGAACAGTTGAAATCCTTTTTTCTTTACGTGGCATTACGACTCATGCCGGGTATATACTAGATCACGCTAATATTGTAAAGGCGAAAGCTGAGTGTGTTTGTAACTTCTTTCCGCTCATACGGCTGGGCCAATTTTGATGAAATTTGGTATGGAGGCAGCTGTCTGCCGAGTCGCCCACGTCCGTAGGAGGATACCTCTTAAGTCTGACTCCCTACACGTGGTCCCGGGTGGTGCTAATCAGGTGACATTTGAGAGGTGGTAGGGCATTTTGTGAGTTGCTCGCCTGGCTTGCTACCGAAGTAGCTTACCACCATCAAGTTGAAAATCTACCGCCAAGCCAAATACGGTGTTCCGGCAGTTATCCTTGAGAGCCTGCGTATTCCAGGTCTAGTGTGTTTACCAGCTTCGATCACATCGTCACTTACTATCAGGTGAGATAGTGGTCAAACACTAGCCTGTCACAAAAAAAAAAATTTACGCATATGCTACTTTGTATCCCGGAATTCCCACGGGACCGGGACTTACACGGGCAGCTAGTATATAATATTATGTATGTATGTATGTATGTGTATATGTACGGAACTCTCGGAACCGAGTGTTATTCTTACTTAACACCTCTTTTCTTAGCATTATTCCTTTTTTAAAAACTTGGCCAATGTTTAATTATTTTTTTGATTTGCAAAGAAACAGTGGGCGTAGCCGCGGGCGAAAGGTAGCATTATTTTTCTTTGAAGGAGTTTTAATTGAGATGAAAAGTTGGAATGATTGAAACGATTTTGCTGAAGCCGTTTCTTTTTCCTTTTTTTATTTGGCTCGGCAGTCTTTTTGTGTTCAGTGCATTTTAGCTTCTCTTGAAGTTTTGGAGCAAAATGGCCTTTGTCGTTACCCAAGCTCTAGTCTGTCTCTGTACCAAAATTCATCAAAATCGGTTCAGTGGTTTAAGCGTAGAGTTACTTTCACATTTATAATATTACTAGCCGTGCCCCGCGGCTTCGCCCACTATTATCAAGTTAAAAAGTAGCCTATGTGTTAATCCTAGGTATAATCTATGTACATTCCAAATTTCATCCAAATCCGTTCAGCCGTTAAAGCGTGAAGAGGGAACAAACATACTTACACACTTACAAACAAACTTTCGGATTTATAATATTAGTAGGATTATGGATCTGCATACACTCAAGCACGTTCACGAACTATAAACGTTAATAATTCTCCATTGTTAACAACTAACAATAACACTCAAAGTTTGAAAAATAATCAAAATCGACGCCATCTTGTAATATTCGCGCCAAAACCTATAGATCCTCTATGGTTTAACGCGCGTTTTGTTATCGCGTTCCATCTTCCGGTTCAAATAAAGCGTGGTTCACACTACATTTAACTCTAATCACACTAAGCACGGACCATGGGCAATTTCTCCATGCGAACTTCCCTTTGTTTTTTTCTAGGCGACCGTGACGTAGGGGCTTTATTTGTGTGGTCTGTGGAGTACCTATTGTAGAGAAATAAAAACGAGTAGAGGACCTTGCGCCTATATAATTGTATCTGTCGAAGGTTTACAGGAGCGTTATTTTCAATTCTAAAGTAATTACAGAAAAATGTAAATACTTCTTTTGGCGCGTTTGGCAATATTATTTTTTTTCACTTCGTTATTTTTTTTATTTTGGCTTTGCAATCTTGTGCATTCAGCCAGTGTCAAGTAATAATTATATTTCAAGTGTATTTCATTTTAAAAGTTCTAGTCACAGTCAAAGTCAAGGAAAAGAGTCAAGGTCCAGTCATAGTCGAGTCATGGCCTAGCAAAGTGGTAGAAACTTTACTAGAACTTTTTTGGAGTTTTGGAGCGAAAGCTAAAATTACGTTTTCAACTTTGTATGGTTTGCCTACAATTATGCACGTTAACTGAGTATTAACAGTAAATAATCCACCATTATTACATATTCACACTCGAAGAATCACAGGTTCTGGAAAGTTAAACAAAATCAACAAAGACATTTTTTCACTTTCGCGGTAAAACTCCCACACTGCGTCATATTACTTTCTTTTAACAAACGTTTTTTAAGGCAGTGACAGTCGTTCTGTCTGAGACGTCAACGATCAAATCATGGCTGCCGACAAAAAAAAAAACAATCATAGACACGAATCAGTCTAGCCAATAGCGCGCGTTTTGCTGTTTTGACTTTCCCATGCATGTTTATCACTTTTTAATCATTAAAATATCTAAATAAAAAGCATTTCAATAAGAAATTAATATTATTGGTGTAATACCATAGCTATATAGAATAAAAAATTACACATAACCTATTTAAACCCATTTGTACCCTTTTGTCAGTTTTAATTTCTTTTTGCAACAAATAAATGTATTATGTCTTTATATATATAAATATCATGCATAATTTTATTTGTTTTATTGTAAAAAAACCAACGCTTTCACATGACACAGCCCACACTAAGTTCGATGCCTTGTGTCATGCTGCGAAACATTCACATCACGTACAAAATCACAACAAATTTTCTTTAGGGAGGAATCTAGTGTTTCCGCCAAGAATTGAACACGATACCCCTGTTTATAAGGCGAACGCGCAAACATAATATAATATGACATATACCTAAATAACTAAGCGTGCCCCGCGGCTTCGCCCGCTATTACCAAGTTAAAAAGTAGCCAATGTGTTAATCCTAGGTATAAGCTATGTACATTCCAAATTTCATCCAAGTCCTTTCATCCGTTAAAGCGTGAAGAGGGTATAAACAGACATACCCACTTACACACTTACACAAGCTTTTGGATTTATAATATTAGTAGGAAGGATATGATAGTTTGTAAAGAAAACATGAAGTTCTCGAAGGTTATCCAAGATGTACAGTTTCCTGCTAAATATCATTACCTAGAACAGAGGATAAAGTTGCAAGTGCTTGCCAGTACACGGGCGAGTATACAGGCGAGTAAACGGGAGAGTCGCCGCAAATGGCTACGTGACAAGCCCTGACGTAAGTATTTTGCAATTGTTGTAATGTCTATGCAAATTAACAGAAAATAATTTGTTAAGTAAAAAAATATATAATTATTACCCTAATAGTCAAAATCAAAATCAAAATAAACTTTATTGTGTATAAATTGTCGTATAGGTTGTTACAACAGTTTGCCCGTTTCGGACATACAATAATAATAATTATTTACAATAAGGTGTTACGAAAAGCAACAATAATATGATCACACAAGAATTACAAAATGCTCAGGAATATCAAAATTTATACAAGAATAAACAAGACAATATAAGTTACTAGCTTTTGCTCGCGGCTTCGCTCGCGTTAAAAGTATTATTTTAAAATTGACAAAGCTTCATACAAACTTTCATACCCTATTTTATCCCCTTGGGGGTAGAATTAATCAAAATCCTTTCTTAGCGGATGCCTACGTCATAACATCTACCTGCATGCTAAATTTCAGCCCGATCCGTCCAGTGGTTTGGGCTGTGCGTTGATAGATCACTATGTCAGTCAGTCAGTCACCTTTGAGTTATATATATTTAGATAATTTAGATAATATCGTCGGATGTTAAATATGTAGTACACTTAAATCCTTAACTTTTAAATGCAATAATAAAATCAGACCGTTATATTTTTATCAACTTACAAAATTTGGGAGTTTTTCAATTGCACTGTAGTTTTGTGCATTTTCCAAGTATAATGTTTTTTTATTATTATTGAGTGACTAGACTAGCACATTACACTTCAGTGATACATAGAGTTATCCTACTTAATATTATAAATCCGAAAGTTTGTTTGTAAGTGTGTGTGTAAGTGTGTAAGTATGTTTGTTCCCTCTTCACGCTTTAACGGCTGATCGGATTTGGATGAAATTTGGAATGTACATAGATTATACCTAGGATTAACACATAGGCTTCTTTTTAACTTGATAATAGTGGGCGAAGCCGCGGGGCACGGCTAGTAAGTTCAAAAACTTATATAGGACAAAGTCCTGTGCAGCCAAGAACTGATTTATTAGATGTTAAATCTCTAAGCCCTATAATCCTACTAATATTATAAATCCGAAAGTTTGTGTGTAAGTGTGTAAGTATGTTTGTTCCCTCTTCACGCTTTAATGGCTGAACGGATTTGGATGAAATTTGGAATGTACATAGATTATACCTAGGATTAACACATAGGCTACTTTTTAACTTGATAATTGTGGGCGAAGCCGCGGGGCACGGCTAGTAAGTTCATAAGCTTATATAGGACAAAATCCTGTGCAGCCAAAAACTGATTTATTAGATGTTAAATCTCTAAGCCCTGTAATTCCATATAATTATAGAACCTACTCACAAAATTTCATGAAAATCGGCTGAGAAATGCAACCTGTAGAGGAGAACAGCCGGACATCCGGACATACTAAATCATTTTTGCCCAATATTTTTTGTCGAGATTTCGTGGAAAAATTAAATTATTTCCGCAGATATAATAATATCGGTGTATGTCAAAATGTACATAAGTTTTGATTTTAACTTTGATTATGCAATAAGATCTGATCAGTAGTTCTTGAAATATCGTCAATAATGTCAATAATCTTTGTGAGCCGATTTTGATGATTTTTTTTTATTTGAGAGCTGGTGCTTTTCATGTGGTCTCATTGAAATTTGTTCAAGATCTGATCTCTAGTTTTTGAGTTATCGTCAATAATGCGTGTTTAATACATTAAATCTGATCAAGGTTCCGAAGATAAAGCGGTGAAGTCGGTTTCTTTAAGTTTTGCTTGTATTTAATTATTTTTTATACCTACGTATTTAAATTGATTTCAAAATGAAACTTCAACTGGCGCTATCTTACTCTCTTACCTTACCTTTCTATTCTAACGCACTGGCCCCGTGTGAACAAGCATCAACTATAAATAATGTTTATTTAAAAGTAATGTAAATATCGTATACATCAACAACCAAGTTAATGTAGAACGCCCTCGGCTATTTATTCATGAGACATAATCATTAATTTTGCAAAGAACAGCAAATGTGTTCATGTTTTTATCAACTTCTTTTGCTTCTTTCTTGTTATGTTAGTATTCGAAGCTGTTCGGCTGTGGAATGCTCTGCCCGTGAATATTATAAGATATATAATTAAACGCAAGCAAAGCTTAAAAAACCGACTTCACCGCTTTATCCTATAACCTTGATCGGATTTAATGTATAAACACGCATTATTGACTTTAACTCAAAAACTAGGGATCAGACCTTGATCAAATTTTAATGGGACCACATAAAAAGCACCAGCTTTCAAATAAAAAAAGAATAATCAAAATCGGCTCACAACGAAAGAAGTTATGAGGTAACTTATGAAGTCGGAAAAAGGAGAACATCGTCAAAGTACGCATTAATCGTCACATAATAGTCATTATTGACGATATTTCAAGAACTACTGATCAGATCTTGATCAAATTTAAATGGGACCAATTAGAAAGCAAACTAAAAAAAAATTTTGAAATCGGCACACGTGGAGAGAATATATGAGGTAACGCAAATAAAAAAATACAGTCTTGAGTACCTCCTCCTTTTTTGGGAAGTCGGTAAAAACTATTGACAATTTCAAAAAGTTACACTACCTGTCAAATAATTTTTTAAACTATTATTTGAATATTATAGTTACATATGTATTTATTTATTTATGTGTATGTAAATGTATTCATAAGTATATTATGTACATATATTAATATTTGTATTAGGTATACATATTGTATATACAGATATATATGATTTATTATTTATATATTGTTATCCATAATAATATATATTATATAGTGCTATTTATATATTATGTTTAATTGTATGTAAGTAGTATTTAAGTTACATAATATCAGTATTTAATTTGTTTTATACTGCATGAGTTGAGAACACCACCTACAGCAAAATATTTTTACTATCCTGTCCATCCAAAGGTTACCTGTAAGAAATTGCTTAATGTGATAAGGCCGCCCATTGTACAACAATTATTGTTTTACGGTTATTTATTGTTATTAACTACTTATTGGTGTTCAATAAAGAAATATTGTATTGTATTGTATTTAAAATATTTAGGTACATCGATAGCAACACAACACAGTTACTATGGCGATTGCGACAATATTAAACTGTCATTATTGCGACCATATTAAAGTATCATTCATTGTCAATGATAATTTATTGTAAACAACACACCAATTCTAAAATATTTGGGTTTCGTTATACCTAATAATTATAATAGGACTATAGAATATGTTACTCGATTGAAACTCAAAACAGAGTGACATCCAGTATCTTCTTTTCATCACTGCCCCAAAAATATGGTTAACATATTTAATAACTCACTAAATAATGTACAGCTGTAATCTTCTGCAGATTAATTTATTTGTATTTTTAAGAAAATGCAATATTTATTCCCTATTTTTCTATGTATACATAGTGCTGGCCCAAAATGAAACATCTACTTTACGGTTCATTACATAGCTAGGCATTGCTTACAATCGCATTGTCTACGTAGGACGAGGCATCTTCTCAGAAATGGTTTTTTGTACGTGCCCTACGTGGAATGTATATTTTATTTATTTTTATTAACTTGTTGAGATACTTCGTGACCTTCTATTTTTTATTCAGATTATATTTGAAAGGCTAAAGCGTGGGAGTTTTAACCATCGATCAACCAATACATGGATTTCAGATCTGTGCTCATAAGGTTCACGGAACATAGGCGAGAAAACGAAATGTAAGCGAAAATACCGCCTCTATATATACAATGTGTAACAAAAAGGTGTAGCAATACTCAAGCTACGCATCTAGCTACTTGTATGGTGTCTAACAAGAACACCTGAATGCGCGGCAGCAGCATGAATATGGAGTTATGATGAATTAAAGTTTCTAAAAAATTATGTCATTTGAAACCCTATTTCATCAGCTACCGTTCTACACCACATAGCCTTTGGACCTAGACATCTGACAGTGGCGGCCATAATAAAGGTCAAGGTCACGCGCCACTGATGTAATGGTAGGATTGGAAAAAAAAAAAAATTTTGTGCGTAACAAATATCTCCGATTGCCGCACATGCACTGTAGGGCTGTCAAAAGTATTTGAAAAATATAATTTAAAATGTTTGCACGGAAAAAAATATGTCAGATTTCGATTTTCGTTCTCTGGCAGAAGATTCCTGGCACGATATACATACACACCACCAAGTTTTACTACACGTTTTTGTTACAGGTTGTATACTTCGTAAGGTGAAAATAGTTAGACCGACATCAGTCGAAACAAAGTATAAGTAAGTAGTGTAGTATGAAGATGTCTGTGGTAAATTAGGTAGTCTTAACTACGAGCCTATTGCCTATATTTCCTAAAACTAAAACTATATTGGCGACCCAGTTGGCTCAGTGGACAGGTGTCTGCCTTCTGCGCCGTGGGTTCTGGGTTCGATTCCCGGCAGGAGCGCAAATTCCTTCCCAAGGGATATTTGTGCTTCTGGTTCTGGGTGTAATGTGTGTGTGTGATGTGAATGTTTCCGTCACCGACGATACAAGTCTTTGAACTTAGTGTGTGGCTGTGAGTGTGAATGCGATTAAAAAAAAAAAAATTTCAGCCGGGAAAAACACGGGAGATATTCAGCTCACAGAGCCACTAGTACATTATTATTATTAGATAAAAAATATTTCGTGAAGCTTGTGTTAGATCCGAGGTCCATATGTTTGTAAGTCTACGGTTCTAACTTGCTTATTTTTGGAGTATCAATTATTATTTAAACTGTATTCGGCGTAGGAGTATTCACTTAAAGAAGAGTTACCAAGTTAAAAGGAGTTCGTTGAGAAAATCTTATTATAAACAGACTAATAACTGGTTCGCCCGGATCTGTGACCTCGCGATACCTTTTGGATAATTCGACGCTATCTTGAAAAATGTACCAATTTTCACCAAACTTAAAACTATGTCACAAAAATCGACTTCACCGCTTATATTTTGCTTTTGGCTTGATCGATTTTGATAAAATTTATATGGGACCACCTCTGAAGTAAAATCTACCAAGCATAAAAAACATACATCGAATTGAGAACCTCCTTTTATGAAGTCGTTTAAAAAAACTATATCGAAATCGGCCGTTTCGGAGTTAGACACAGATAAACACTACAAAGTTATAACACCTCTTCTTTTATGGGGGGTTAAAAATGCTTAAACGCTATAACACTTACAGCCTGCACTAATTTCGAAGACATGTATCATGGGTGAAACATTGAAAATCTCACGCAGTCTAACCCTAACACAATTAAAAATAATTCAAACGCAAGCAAAGCTTAAAAAAAACGATTTCAACGCTTTATCTTTGGAACCTTGATCAGATTAAATTATTAAACACGCATTATTGACGATAACTCAAAAACCACTGATCAGATCTTGTTAAATGGGTCTAAATGGAAAGCACCAGCTTTCAAATAAAAAAAATATCATCAAAATCGGCGCAAAAAGAAAGAAGTTATGAGCTTTTGAAGTCGGTTAAAAACGAGAACATCGTCAATGTAGTCAACAGAATACGCATTATTGAAGATAACTCAAAAACTACCAGTCAGATCTTGATCAAATTTAAATGAGACCAATCGGAAAGCAACATCTATCAAACAAAAAAAAAAATCAAAATTGGTTTACGTCGAACGAAAATATGAGGTAACACATTAAAAAAAGAAATACAGTCGACTTGAGTACCTCCTCCTTTTTTGGGAAGTCGGTAAAAATAATTCATAATCGGTTCACGTGGAAACTTATGAGGTAAGACAAAAAAAATACAGTCGAATTGAGTACCTCCTCCGTTTTTGTGGAGTCTGTAGATAAATCGGCAAGAATGTAACTACTACACTAGAGAGTAAAGAATGATTAATACTTACCATTCAAGGCAACCATCTATAAAATTAATTACTTAATTAAATTGAACTTAAGAAGATAAGTTTACGACTAACTGTATAAATAATCAACTTTGCTATCAAGTTATACGATTTTATGTATGTATTTTATGTATGTATCTGATGACTAACAGGACTTAGAGATCTTATGAAGGTACTGTTATTCTTATACTGACATTGTGTTTGATTCATATTCAAACGCCAATTGCCTATATTTCCTAAAACTACAGCAAAGACCTTAGTTACAAGACATCGAGCTTATAGGTAACTCAAGTGCTCAAGCCCAGTGGGTCCCATCATGCTGGCAGCATTGCCTGAATTGCAATGCTGATACGTTGAGCCAAATAAGCGCCAGCATTTAGATCACGCGTCGGTTCAACCATGCGCTCGGATTGTTGTAAATAGAATGAGCTCCCGGTCCCCACGGACCCAGTGTCTCAACACCAAAAGGCTCAAATATGTAACCACTGCCAAGGTTTCCAAGTAATAATTTAAAAAAGACATAGCTTTTACCAGTTGCGAAAAAAGGACTTAAAAGTTATATAACCAAAGAACTTGTCTAGTCAAATCAAACGAGTCGAATCTCGATGGGTTTATCTTGTTTAGTTCAGCAGTTCCTATGGCCATCTTCCGTCTCCATCAGACCAGCTCCATGGTCTCGGTTACCGACGTAAGGCAAGCTTATCGGTATTCTATAGCTTACATTTTGGAGAGTGTGCACAGGAATTACATGAGTTAATTCCTCCATGACCTTTTGACCATCTAACAAGAAGACAACTATCAAACGTCATCCATTTATGGTCGACCTATCTTGAATTAAAAGAAGCTTGTAAACGAGATGTTTAATTTTGGACCAGCACTATGTACCATACATAGAAAAATAGGCAAAAAATATTGCATTTTCTTAAAATAATTAATCTGCAGAAGATTACAGCTGTACCCTCAAATTATTATTTTTAAATATGTAACCCTATTTTTGGGGCAGTCATGACAAGAAGATATTGAATAACTCTGTTCTGAGTTTCAATCGAGTTACATATTCTATAGTCCTATTATAATTATAACAAAACCCAAATATGACGGTTCAATATTGTCGCAATCCGCCATTTGTAACTGTGTTGTGTTGCTATTAATGTACTAAGATATTTAAAATACATTAAAACGAAATAAAGAAAATAAACATTCAAAAACGGTTACTATATTGTATAGCTATATGTATGTATATGGTACATGGTGCTGGCCCAGGCTCCTTCAATTTTGAAACATCTCCTTTGGTAAAGCTATTGCATAGCATTTTTTATCAACTTATGCAATTATATTTTTTTATTTATGCAGTATTTTTTTCCTGCCACCTAGAGGCGAGTTGCTGAACTAAAGAGACAAGCGTGACATTTCAAAAAAGTCAGTAATAGTTCTGCTATTCATCGATAGATGGCAAAACTAAAAAGTATCACCGCTGTGCCGGTCGGAGTGGGGGTGTTAGGTTATTTTCGTTACGGAATTTCTGGATTCGGTCTCCATGCTCAAGGCCTGCGATAGAAGCTATGCCATAGCTTAAAATTATTATTATTATCTACATTTGTATAGGTATATCGGAACAAATATTTCGCGAAGTTTGTGTTGGATCCGAGGTCCATTTGTTTGCAAGTCTATGGTTCTAACTTGTTTATTTTTGGAGTATCAATTATTATTTAAACTGTATTCGGCGTAGGAGTACTCACTTAAAGAAGAGTTACCAAGTTAAAAGGAGTTCATTGAGAAAATCTTATTATTCTTCCTCCTTTGAAACACATTTTGACAAACTGCTAGAAAGTCACAGATGGTGAAATAGTTTGTTCAGAGGTTATTGCCCCTCGTCACAGCCATATATTGGTTTATATTTTTTGTCCGGATCAATGACTTTCGAGCCACTGTGCTGATCACACTTGGGCATGCGTTTTTTCTACTTAGCATGTTTAAAGACAATAAAAAAAACAAACGAATCCACGCTCAAAGCCCACACTAAGTTCAAAGACCTGTATCGTGGGTGCCGGAAACACACAACCGAGAAACAGAAGCGCAAAATCCCTTGGGGAGAAAACGCATGTTCCCAACGGGAATCGAACCCATGACCCACGGGGAGAGACTGGCCTACTGCGCTAACTGGGTCGTTCTAAGCTTCTAAATATATATAACTCAAAGGTGACTGACTGACTGACTGACATAGTGATCTATCAACGCACAGCCCAAACCACTGGACGGATCAGGCTGAAATTTGGCATGCAGGTAGATGTTATGACGTAGGCATCCGCTAAGAAAGGATTTTGATTAATTCTACCCCCAAGGGAAAAAAATAGGGGATGAAAGTTTGTATGAAACTTCAAACTGTCAATTTTAAAATAATACTTTTAACGCGAGCGAAGTCGCGGGCAAAAGCTAGTATAATCTAAGTAGGTACTTATATAAATTACTAGCTGACCCGTCCGGCATCACCCGGGTAAAAAAACATGAAAAACATACACATACTTAAACACTTTCACACTCACAGCACACTAAGTTCAATGACTTGTGTCATGGGGACGTAAACACTAACATTACACACAGAACATTCACACCCAGCACCAGAAACACAAACTTCCCGTGGGGAGAAAACTTGGGTTCTCCCCGGGAATCGAACCAACTGCTTTGAAGGCAAAAACTCAATTATACCACCAGGCAGTGCAAAGTTCAAAGCTGACTGTATAATCTAGGAGTATTCAAGTTGATATCTTCTAGGCAAGCTTGCTACATCTTTGGCTTCATCGTCATTTTCCATCAGGTGAGATAGTGGTCAAATGCATGCATATCGAGCATAAAAAAAAATCTTCACACACAATCACAACCAGAACCTGAAAAACAAATTTTCTTTGGGGAGAAACCTTGTGTTCCCGCTGGGATTCGAACCCGGTACCCCTGCTAAGAAGGCAAACGCACACCCAACAAAGCCACCTATCAAGTGAGACAGTGGTCAAATGCTTCCCTTTAGAAAAAAAACCTGCGGTGCAGAGAGTCAAGACTTAACCACTGCGCCAACTGAGTCGTTAAAAATGCAAAAATGTTCGCTTTATGTCCAGATCATTGACACAGCCCAGTGTGCACTCGATTTCGCACGGCTATCGGTATTATACCTACCCAGTGGGCACGAGCGTGCACAATTCTGGACAAAACATTTAGTTCAATTGAACGTTACCGTTTGGCACCTTTTATTGAATTGGCAATGCTGTCCGTGGCACTGCCTACGTGATTCCGAGGATTGGACTTAGACACGACTGTACTTGTGCATGTTTTTTTTTTTTAAATTGGCACTGTAGATTTTTTTTGCCAATGTTCAATAATCAATTTCAATCATCAACATTGCCTTTGAAAATCGGAGTATAGTTGTTTACATATCTTATATTTCGTTTTTTTAATGTAGTATTAGATTATTTGTTCTTCCTTTTTTAATGTATTGTGCGGAAAAAGGCACGAAGACCTTCCGTAGTGACCACATTTTAAATAATACTAGTCGTTCGCGCCGAACTGAGATCTCGCGCCTACATTTTTCCTAGAAAAAAACTTTTTTTTTCAAATTCAAATCTTTATTGCATTCTCTAAATGTAGATAGATGGTAGAAATAAACGACAGTACATAAGAGACCCTGTTGGGCACAACAATTTAGAGCAAAGGAATAAAGAATGTTTTGCTCCCTACTTACATGTATGGGAGCCTTAATTTTTTTTTTTCATTTATATAATATTAAATGTAATTTCGGGCTTTGGGCCGTAGTTTTACATATTCTATGAGGATTTGAAATCATTCACTTGTATAGTATAGACGCTAGATGCCTCTGACAGACGGACTGACGGACGGAAAAAGTGCTGAAAGACCCAAGTCAACTTAGAGATCTCGCTTCGCTCTATCAATAAAAGAAAAAAACCCGGAATTCAGTTATACACATCTCCAGTTCACTCATAGATATCTAGACAAGCTACATCTTCGACCGCATCATCACTTTCCATCATGTATTCCTCCATTTCTAGTTAAATGATTACTGATCTACATAAAAAAAAACATGCGCACTGCTTTTTTTATGTATTTTATCGACTGGCAAAGGCAGACGCTGCAAAAGAGTTCTTTTTATGTTCGATATGCAAGCATTTGACCACTATTTAGATTCATATGCATGATAATATTTTTTTTTACCGACTTCCCAAAAAAGGAGGAGGTACTCAAGTCGATTTCTCAATTTTTTTTTTAGTTTGAAAGATGTTGCTTTCCAATTGGTCCCATTTAAATTTGATTAAGATCTGGTTTTTAGTTTTTGAGTTATCGTCAATAATGCGTGTGCAATACATTAAATCTGATCAAGATAAAGCGGTGAAGTCGGTTTTTTAAGCTTTGCTTGCGTTTAATCTTCTAATAGATTGTTGACGTAGAAACACAAGTTTTCTACCTTAGGAAAATTTGTGTTTCTGGTTATGATTTTTTTTTATGTGGGTGGTTTTTTTTTGCCTGTAATAGGCAAGCATTTGACCACTATCTCACCTGATGGAAAGCGATGATGCGGCCGAATATGTAGCATACCTACCTGCCTAGAAGATATACCACTACTAGGTAAAAGGTAGTATTAAACTACAAACTTTCTTTATGTTTATATAAATAAGTCTTGTGGAACAGATTTTTCCATTATCTATTATTACAATACATTACAATACAGAACTCGCTCGTATTTATGTAACTCGTTAATGTAGTGCTTAGGACGCCGAACGAAATGACCAAGTGAATAGCTCAGTCACGCTCTACCTTTGATAGAGATGGGTGGTGTGTATATATCGCATCGATTATCGATAGTCTTATTTAATACTTGATTGCACAGTAAAAAGTGTACAAAAGGAGGACTTAATGCTAAAAGCATTCTCTGCCAGTCATCTAGCGGTGGAAAATAAAATGACATGAGGCGTGCATCAATCAGGGATAAAGAAAATATATGTAAGATAATAACAATGTATAATAGAAATGTATATCGAATTGTAATTTAAAATACTTAAGATTATATATACATATCTAAAAAATATATTACATAAATATATATATATGTATATACTAATAACTGTGCTTAGAGAAGTTTATAGTCAATATTTTATCACAATTTATTTAAAATAGATTTTCGTTTTATATTAGCAAACGTCATCTATACATGGTTGACATACTACCAGTTCGCTCCAAGCGTTTCGCTACTTTTGTCGTCCGTACTGAAAAGGAGTGAAATTCATTGCCCGCGTCTTTATTCCCCGAACGGTATAATCTAAGAGTCTTAAAGACAAGAGTGAAAAAGTATCTTCTAGGCAAGCATGCTACATCTTCGGCCGCATCATCTCTTTCCATCAGGTGAGATACTGGTCAAATGCTTGCCTACCGAGCATAAAAACAAACAAACAAACGCATTCACACTCACAGCCCCACACTAAGTTCTAATACTTGAATCGTGGGAGCCGGAAACATTCACATCGCACACAAATCACACTCAGAACCTGAAGCACAAATATCCCTTGGGAAGGAATTTGTGCTCCTGCCGGTCCTGTCCACTTCGCCAACTGGGTCGTCAAAAAGAGAAAAAAATAGAAACATCTTACTAGATTTTTATCGATACGTAACATTTTAGTCACGTTCCCCTCCCTACTCATACATGTTGATAGTTGCATCAATGGCGGCTAATTTTCAATGAATCGTGAACCAACGTCTGCAACCCCGGTTATTAATTGAAGGGCAGAACCACACTAGGCCCTTTACTATTCGAGATAGTTTATATAAAGCTACGAATCATCATCATTATAGTAATTTAAACGCAAGCAAAGCTTAAAAAACCGACTTCACCGCTTTATCTTTGGAACCTTGATCAGATTTAATGTATTTAACACGCATTATTGGCTATAACTCAAAAACTGGATATCATATCTCGATCAAATTTCAATGGGACCACATGGAAAGCACCAGCTTTCAAATAAAAAAATAATCATCAAAATCGGCTCACAAAGAAAGAAGTTATGAGGTAACTTTGAAGTCGGTTAAACGAGAACATCGTCAAAGTAGTCCACAAAATAGGCATTATTGACGATATTTCAAGAACTACTGATCAGATCTTGATCAAATTTAAATGGGACCAATTAGGAAACAACATCTTTCAAACTAAAAAAAAAATTGAAATCGGCTCACGTGGAGAAGTTATAGGTAACACATAAAAAAATATATAAAAAATACAGTCGACTTGAGTACCTCCTCCTTTTTTGGGAAGTCGGTAAAAAAATTAAATATCACTGACCGTTGGCTTAGCTGGATGAGCGTTCGCCTTCTAAGCATGGGTATCGGGTTCGATTCCCAGCAGAAACACAAGTTTTCTCCCCAAGGATATTTTTTGTTTCTGGTTCTGGTTGTGATTGTGTGTGTGATTTGAATGTTTCCGGCACTCACGACTCAAGTCATCGAACTTAGTGTGAGGCTGTGAGTGTGAAAGCGTATATATATATATGCTTATGTTAACATCTATAGATATGTAATATTTTGAAACATAATATTCCTACCAACATTATACAGTAAGTAAGTATTCAGTTGAATTAAAAACCCCTTGCTTTTTAGAAGCCGGATGAAAATATAAACAACAACAGATAAAACAACAACAAAACATACAGTTAGTACCAATGACCCAATATTGTTATGAAGGTACCGTTAGCAAAAGAATCAGCTATGAATACAGTCTATGAAACATTTAATTATCTCTAGTATGCGTGACAGATTACTTGTTCTACATAATTATATTATTTCAGCAGAATACAAATGATCTTTTAAAATTTACTAATAGTCTAACGGTACCTCACATTACGTATATTAAGCATGTAATTACTACTATAACATACTGAACTGCCCGTTGGCTTAGTTGTTTGGACGTTCGCCTTTTAAGCGGGGGTATCGGGTTCAATTCCCAGCGGGAACACAAGTTTTCTCCCCTAGGAAAATTTGTGCTTTGGTTCTGGTCTACAACACACGTCTTCGAACTTAGTGTGGGTGAGATAGCGTTTATGTTATTTACTGTAACATTATAAATCCGAATGTGTGTATACTCTTCACACTGTAACAGATACAAAGTTTTGGATGACATTTGGAGCGTACATAGCTTATATGTAAATGTTTTGAATCTGTTCCTATTGCACTATATATATATATATCTATACTTATTATCTTACCATGCCTTCGCTTTACATCTTTGAAAATATTATGCATGTACGCAAAAATATTGGTAAATATAAATTAAGTAGGGACGCACACAATGTTAATACTAGATATAAGCATAAAATTACAGTGCGCGCATTTAGATTAAGAAAAACGAATAAATCTTTTATGGCAAATGGGGTTAGATTTTACAATAAAATTCCTAAAATCGTATCTGAATTACCACTGGGAAAGTTCAAATCTGTAACAAAACGGGCATTAATTAAGAAAGCTTATTATAAGACTACAGACTATATTAACGACAAGGATGCATGGAGGCAAACTGCACAAGCTCTTTCTAGCGACTACCATAATAACACCTAGGTTAAGAAAATTATGTATTAGAAATTAAGAATGTTTTTAAAAATAAATGAATGAAAAAAAATGCGCCGCCAAGTTTCTTGCCAGGTTCTTCTCGAGAAGGCTGTAATTTTGCGAATCTGGCAATAGATTCATTAACTTTCATGAGTGCCTCTTTGGGGCCCATGTGAATAAACGATTTTGATTTGATTTGATTTATATATATCATTTGTGTTCATAAATTCATGTGTTCTCTGGACAGTTATTAAAGTGTCAATAAAGCGTTATAGGATTAACACATAGGCTACTTTTTAACTTGATAAACGAACGAAGTCGCGGGGCACGACTTCTAATCAATATTCATATTCATATTCATATTCATATTCTTTATTGCAAACATATACAGTTACATTAAAACTAGGTACATGTACCCTGCAAGGGTGTAGCAAATTAAAGTGTTAACTTAGGTGAAAATAATTACAATTTCACTAAACATTAATGCATATTTCTATAGTCTTAAAATTATTATATTTATTTACAAAAGTAAGTAAGTATAAAGCAATCAACTCCAGCAGAATAATTTAATATTTTTCGTTCAGCGTGGGACCGAAACGTTTTTGTCTTCGAAAAAGTCTTTAACAGCATTTTTTAATCAGCAGTTGTTTTAGTTTGGTTTGAAATTTATTTAAATTATCTTCTTGTTTGATATTAGTTGGAATTTTATTAAATATTTTTATTGTCATATAGTGTGGTCCTCTTTTAAATATTTCTAATTTGGGTTCCGGAGCTAAAATTTGATGTTGACGTCGAGGATTGGAATTGAATACATACAATTTAGGATGTTTCTTTACAAAAATCGCAGCTTCGAGAATATATATAAGAATAAATTATGTAACACTATTGTGTCTATAAATAAAAAACCTAACTGTAATTACTAAGACAAAAGCTAAGTTAAATTTTAAACCGACCTAACTCAACAGATAAAAGGGATTCCAAATTAGCATAAATCCGATTGTAATTCAAAATTATTGAGCAAGTCAGTAAACTTCGCCTTTGTTCAGTTTATAGTTTAAAATTTTGTTAAATGAAGTGTAATAATTAATATTCATAGATCTATGTTCTAACTTTTTCAAAGAACAAGTTAATAAAAGTTATAATAGTTCTTATATTCTTTATTGTACACACATAGATAAATTTTTTTACAATAAGGCCATAACAAAAGATGTACAAAGGCGAGCTTAACCCTTCACAGAGTTTTCTTCCAGCAAACCCTTTAAGTAGGATATAATTTATAGGAGCGAGTAGGTTGTTGTGTACATAGAAATATGATAACAATACAAGTTACTAATAATATGTTACTAATAATATACATTCAAATTTTTTATAATAATATAAA
Organism: Lomographa bimaculata; assembly: GCA_948107665.1. Classification (NCBI taxonomy): domain Eukaryota; kingdom Metazoa; phylum Arthropoda; class Insecta; order Lepidoptera; family Geometridae; genus Lomographa; species Lomographa bimaculata. The sequence continues at coordinate 8,454,294 of OX403612.1, read as the reverse complement.
CATATAAAAAAAATATAAATAGATAAATATAAACAATATAATAAAGTAAGAATAAATACCAATATCAATAAATAAATATCACCTATATATATATCAATTACACTTAATACCTACAATATACATAAATTTAAACTTAACTTAAATAGTGATTTTTCACTCTTCTTTTAAATATTTCGAGAGAAGAACTGTCTCGTATGTCATGTGGTAGGGAATTCCAAAGCTATAAATAATAATAGCTAAATAGTTGTGTTTAAAGTATATTATAATTTTAGGAGATAATTCAAAATTAGGTACTATTAACCTAATTGTCAGCAATACCTAATAGTATTAGGTATTGCTGACCGTGGGAATAATTGTTCAAATTCAAAATGAATTGGTAGGCCACCAAAGTCACTGTTTCTAGACATATTTTGTACCGGAGTCTATCTCAAAAACGGCTTCACATTAAAAGCTGATACTTACCTATGGTATCTGTTATATTATTATCCTTTACTTGAACAACAAATACAGAAATCAAACAATAATTATTATTAGTCGTTCGCGCCGAACTGAGATCTCGCGCCTACATTTTGCCTCATAGTGAAAAACTTTTGAGGTTACTTGCTTATAACTTTTTTTCGATAAAATAATTGTGTGATTTCTGTATTTGTTGTTGAAGTACAGGATTTAACGGATATTATACGTAAGTTTCAGCGTTCAGTATGAATCCGTTTTTGATATAGACCTCGGGACAAAATTTGTCTAAAAACAGCGACTTTGGTAGGCCACTAAATCGTTATTATCCATTATAGATTTTTTAAAACCGGTTTCGTACTCTACTTGTCAAGCCCTTTTCAACAATACCCACAAGGGTAGACAAAAAAAAAATTTGCTCCTCACTAACATGTATGGGAGCCCCCTTAATATTTTCATTTATATAATTTCAAATGTCATTTCCGGTTTTGGGCCGTAGTTTTACATATTCTGTGAGAATTTGAAGTCATTCGCTTATATGGTTTAGATGCTAGATGACTCTGACAGACGGACGGACGAACGGGAAAAGTGCTGAACTACCAAATCAACTTAGAGATCTCGTTTCGCTCGATCAATAAACAATAGTTATAAGCAATTAACCTCAAAAGTATTTCTTAATTAAAAGGGTTTATTCCTTTTGTCTTCTCTCTCGCTCGCACAATTCGATATTTTTCGCTATTTAATATCATTCTTTTCGCTATCATATCCTTCAATAAAAAAAAAACACAGTTCCCAAATTTCAATGTGATTTTCACGCTTTCTCCGTTTAACTTAAAGATATGAAAAATGAAAGCTAGATTAAAACATTCATTGTATTAATGTCCATATAGTTTGTTGAAAACATTTTCAAAAACACACGTAGCTAATTGTATTTATTAAAAATATTGAAATGTGCGAGCGAGAGAAAAAACGAAAGGAATAAACGCTGTAGGCGCGAGATCTCAATTCGGCGGGATCGATTACTCATTACACCAATGCAACGTAAGAAAACAGATAACTGACCTTTGGCCAAGGCTGTCTGCACCACACACAAACACAGCAACAACCTGAGCGCCGCCATCTTGGTATTTTGATTCACTTTACTGCCTGAAACAAGAGAAACATATTTTTAATAATAATTTAAACGTAAGCAAAGCTTAAATAATTAAACGGAAGCAAAGATTAAAAAAACCGTCTTTACCGCTTTATCTTCGGAAATATGATCAAATTAGATGTAGGTACTAAACACGCATTATTGACGTTATTTCAAGAACTACTGATCAGATCTTGATCAAATTTAAATGGGACCAATTGGAAAGCAACATCTTTCAAACAAAAAATAATTTTCAAAATCGGTTCACGTTGAAAGAAGATATGAGGTAAAATACATAAAAAAAATTACAAAGAAATAGAGTCAAATTTCCTCCTTTTTTGTGAAGTCAGTAGAAAATGATAAATATTTATGAATGATTTTTTTCCTGCAATATATTAACGATAAATTTATACGATATCAAAAATCGAAGCAAGTTCAGCCAAAGTACTAAAAATTAAAAAACCCGACGGCGAAAAATGTGAACCTACTTTTGATATCCCCTTTTAATTTGCTTCACGTGAACCGATTTCAATTTTTTTTTGTTGAAAGATGTTGCTTTCCAATTGATCTCATTTAAATTTGATCAAGATCTGATCAGTAGTTCTTGAAATATCGTCAATATTGCGTGTTTAGTACATCTAATCTGATCAAAGTTCCGAAGATAAAGCGGTGAAGTCGGTTTCTTTAAGCTTTGCTTGCGTTTAATAAAATATTTTGCAACTTATAGTTTTCACAGCACTGAATTTTGTCTGGCAGCACATTAACTAGACGAATGCTGTTTAAAACAACAGTAAAGTACAGTTCCGATAGGACGCATCGCCGGTGCTCGCCAGAGCGTGGGTTCGATTCCCGGCGCGGGCTTGCAATTAAAATAATTATATCTTGTTCTATGTAACTTAATTATGTATGCTAGAATCTAGCTTACTAGATTGAGACTTGGTTATTTCTACAATTGTTTACTACATTGTGCAATAGACTTTTTCAAATTTTAGCGAACATCAAGCATGTTATAGTGATAAATTTAGAAAGGAAAAATTATCGCTTGAGGCGGGATTTGAACCCGCGGCCATAGGGTCTCATGCCCTATTGCTCTAACTGCTGAGCTACTCAAGCCCCGCCTGAAGCGACGAAATTAACCTTTCCTTATTATTAACGTCTTACGAGGACGTGTGACGTCAAATTTCTTGTGAATCACTATAGTTCTGCCTAGCATGGCTAATGCTATATAAATAAAATCAATCACTCATGTTTATATGAGTAAACCGGGTCTTTCCGCGCTTTTATTTTCAAAATAGCATTATTTTGACTAACCTCGACGTTTCGGCAGGGTTGCACCGGCCGTGGTCACGAGGGTCGAGAAACGTCGAGGTTAGTCAAAATAATGCTATTTTGAAACTAATAGCGCGATAAGACTCGGTTTTTTCATATAGACATACATTATGCAAGTCGAAAAAATTATGTACTTATTTACCTGAGTCTAAGTGTTTCCTGATAGGGTCTTTGAAAGCAGGCTAAATAATAAAAATAAAAACCAAGCAAGGGCGAGTCGGACTCGCGCACGAAGGGTTCCGTACCATTATCTATAAAAAATCAAGTTAGTTGTATGGGAGCCCCTCTTAACTATTTATTTTATTTTATTTTTAGTATTAAATACTAAAAATAAACAAATTTTGTTGTTATAGCGGCAATAGAAATACATCATCTGTGAAAATTTCAACTGTCTAGCTATCACCGTTCTTGAGATACAGCCTGGTGACAGACGGACGGACAGCGAAGTCTCAGTAATAGGGTCCCGTTTTTACCCTTTGGGTACGGAACCCTAAAAACAACTAAAGTAACAATTTTATTTGGGTGTGTTTAAAAGTAAAGTATTTACTGAGCTCTTACTAACCTTAGACTACATCGTCACTTTCCGTCAGGTGTGATCGTAGTCAAACGTTTGCTTAATCCTACTAATATTGGCCTCGATTCTGATGTCACACACTAAATTAAATTTAAACTATTCCTGTCTTTTACAAAATAGGAACACAAGACAGAGATAGCATACTGCTGTGCCGTCAAGTTAGTCAGAACTTAGATGTCTATGCAAGCTTAGTCGAGTATGTTATTGGTGTTGACTAAAAACACGCGCCTTTCTGCTGTTCATATTTTAAATGATAAACTAGCTTGACAGCTCTAAAATGTATGCTATCTCTGTCTTGTGTTTTTATTTTGTAAGAGACAGGGATAGTTTAAATTTAATTTAGTGAGTGTACATCAGAATCGAGGCCATTATATATCCGAAAGTTTGTGTGTATGTCATCCAAATCCGTTCAGCTGTTAAAGCGTGAAGAGGGAACAAATATACTACACTTACACAGACACTTACACACGAACTTTCGGATTTATAATATAAGTTGGGTATACAAGAATTACTCGTTTAAAGGTATTAGATAATACTCGATTAAACTTTTATATTTGAAGATTAACATCCAGAAACCGAAACTTCTGCCTATTTAATTAGATATGTAAACGTTTATTTCCGCGTCCAAAAATACAATAGTTCTACTCAAGGGCCACTAGGGACATCCGTTATGATACCTCTTTCCTGTAGCAACAGGAGGTAGGTTACCTCCTGTTGCTATATATAAATACAATAGTATGTATGTGTCACACCGGATAGGTACCGTATTGTCAACTGATTTTTTTATTACCAACAAGAAAAGAAAGTTTCAAAACTTAAACGCGACTACACTTACCCTAAATGGCTTCTTATAATTTTATTAAATAACTAGCTTTTGCCCGCGGCTTCGCTCGCGTTAAGAAGTATTATTTTAAAATTGACAAAGTTTCATACAAACTTTCATCCCCTATTTTGTCCCCTTGGGGCTAAAATTAATCAAAATCCTTTCTTAGCGGATGCCTACGTCATAACATCTACCTGCATGCCAAATTTCAGCCCGATCCGTCCAGTGGTTTGGGCTGTGCGTTGATAGATCACGATGTCAGTCAGTCAGTCAGTCACCCTTGAGTTATATATATTTAATTTAGAATAGAAGATTTAAACGCAAACAAAGCTTAAATAAACCGATTTCACCGCTTTATCTTCGGAACTTTTATGAGATTTAACGTACTAAACACGCATTATTGACGATATTTCAAGAACTACTGATCATATCTTTATTAAATTTAAATGGGACCAATTAGAAAGCAACATATTACAAAATAAAAAAAATATCTAAATCGGTTCACGTGGAAATAATATACGAGGTAACACATATAAAAACAAAAAATCATTTGACGTGAGCACCTCCTTTTTTGTGAAGTCGGTAGAAAAACCGACTTCACCGCTTGTATTTTGCTTTTGGCTAAATCGATTACGATATAATTTATATGGGACCACCTCTGAAGTATCTACCAAACAAAAAAATAATTTTGTGAATCAGTCCACAAATGGGGGAGAAATCGGTGAATATACATACAAAATATACATACAGTCGAACATAGAACCACATCCTTTTTGAAGTCGGTTAAAAAAAGCTTTCATGACTTTGATGGGATATATCTCAGGATATATCTCAGGGATATTTGTGCTTCTGGGTGTAATGTGTGTGTGATGTGAATGTTTCCGGCACCCACGATACAAGTCTTTGAACTTAGTGTGGGGCTGTGAGTGTGAATGCGTTTGTTTTTTTTGTTTAGCAAACGGTACGCTTGACAAAACTATGTTGTACCAAACTCTACCTTTGTTTTAAAATCTCATTATACCATACATGATGGGGTTGGACAAATAGTTTGTTGACTTCGTGCCCCCTAGAGGGCGCTATATTCAATTTGATGTGACGTCACATAGCCTATAACCATCGGACAAACAAGACGTTTCCATCAACATCTCATTTGTTAAATCATGTATAATAGTTTAGAAGTTATGAGTTAACGTTTAATAATCCAGCATTATTACACATTAACACTCGAAGACTCACAGGTCCTGAAAAATTTTACAAAATCAACGACGCCATTTTTTCACTTTCGCGGCAAAACTCCTATATAACAGTTGTACTAAAAACGAACCTGCATGCAGGTCTGATTTCATGCGCCCAAAGCGGCTTCGTACAATAAGGTTCCATTTCGGAATGACGTCAAACGACCGGTCTGCATCCAAAACGAGAGATGCCGTAAGCTTTAAATATTTTACTGGTTTATGTCTGCTTCGTGTGTGGAAGAATAGCAGACAACCGCCTCGTGGCATATATAGTGACACTAGTCGTGCCCCGCGGCTTCGTTCGCTATTATCAAGTTAAAAAGGCCTATGTGTTAATCCTAGGTATACTCTATGTACGTTCCATTTCAGCCGTAATAGCGTGAAGAGGGAACATACACACTTACACACAAACTTTCGGATTTACAATATTAGTGACACAAGGTGCATATATATATTATTATACATATATACAATATAATTAATCAATATATCAATATGCAGCAAGCATTTTGGGAACTTTGCCGAACATTAAAGATCGTCTTAACCATCTTTAACTTTTTTTATATCTCGAATATTTATATTCTAAAACTAGGTCTTGGAATAAATAAATAGTTCCAAAGCTATACAAATTAATATATATACAAATTTAAGTAATCTATACTTACCTAATACACAAAGTTATTGGTCGGCAGTGTGCCCAAAATGCTGGCTGCGTTACCTCGTTTTACAGCGAGACTTAATTGCTGAGCTAAATTTATTCCAGCATTTTTTAAATATGAGTATGATATAGTGGTATTTAGTTAAACAATTATCTAACTGAGACCAAGAGAAGCTTTGAATAGTGTTATTACAATTATGAGATAGGGTTCAAATACAAGTTTAATAGATCACATCTCCGCTAATTATGAATCGATTTTGATGATTTCTTTTTGTTTGGTCCCACATACATTTTATAGAAATCGGTTCAGAAACCAAAATATAAACGGTGAAGTCGGTTTTTTTAAGCTTTGCGTGCATTTAATTATTCTTAATTTGTTTTTTATGTGTCACATAACTTCTTTCCACGCGAACCGATATTGAATTTTTGGCTTAAAAGCTGTCACTTTCCCATTGGTCCAATTTAAATTTGATGATGATCAGTAGTTTTTGAGATATCGTCAATAATGCGTGTTTAATACATTTAATCCGATCAAGGTTCCGAAGATAAAGCGATAAAATCGGTTTTTTAAGCTTTGCTTGCGTTTAATTATTTTTAGGTTGTTGATGGATTAGAAGAGCTAGTCGCTCGTGTGATGGTAAGCGTCACGCTGGCCCGTTACAGTACAGTATTGTATGTAGTTTTTTTTTATTTTCGCGAACTTCTCTAGCAGTATTTAAGCTCAAAATTTTGAGATATATGTCGCAATCACAAAGTACATTTGACCTTAAGTAAATTTTCAAAGTAAATAAAAGTTATTGTATTGTTGGTAATTTTAAGAATTCCTTCTATTTTTATTTTCATTATTTTATTATTTCTTGCTTTTTGAGTAGGTACATTTGGCAAATGATAGGCACGCCGAAATTGTCATGCATATCGGACAATTCCCTTGTTGTTAATTTTAAGTTTAATTATAATATGAATGATGTGGCCGTGCTATATAAAAAAAAAAAAAAACTTCAATCATGTTTATATGAGAAAACTGGGCCCTATCGCGCTTTTTGGTCACGAGAGACGTTATATCACGATTTGAGTCTCTCGCGATCTCGGCCGGTGTAACCCTGCCGAAACGTCGAGGTTAGTCGAAATAATGCTATTTTGAAAATAAAAGAGCGAAAAGACCCTGTTTTCTAATATAAACAGTATTGATGTTGTGTACGGCTTGAAACACGTCTAAAATTTCGACTTACTTTGTAGTAAGTCTATATATATATATATATATATATATATATATATATATTTTATTAGCATTGCAATTCAGAGAGGCAATGCCGCCAGCATGATGGGAACGCTACCCACTGGTAATGGGCTTGAGCACTTGAGTTACCTATAAGCTCGATGTCTTGTAGGTAACTTAGTTCTTTGCTGTACATAGTTTATTAGTTTAGTTTTAGGATATATAGGCAATTGGCCCGTAGTTAGGCATAAAAAGTTGGCTTTGTAGTCGACTAGTTTCGCACAAATTAGTTTTCCTTCATCAGGATGAATCAGACGTGAGAGATAAGTCAGAGTCACGCGCCGAGGCTCGAGCCGCTCGCCTCTGCGTATCGGTATCTGACTCATCCTGATGAAGGACAACAAATTTGTCCGGAACTAGTCGACTACAAAGTAAGTCGAAATTTTAGACGTGTTTCAAGCCGTACACAACATCAATTATGTGTAATACTCACGATAGTTTTAATTTTCATATAAACAGTATTGTATGTATTGTTAATGCTGAAAACACCTGTAAAAAGTTAAGAGAAATATTTAAGCTTTGATATTTACCGCTTCGAGCTAGCGGTAAATGGGCGGCCTCTTTGATATTTATAAAGACTTTCAACATGCTAAATGTTTTAGACCCACGCGATGTTTTAGGACTTGAAAGCAATATTTTACAAGCTTTTATTTAGTTTCCCCTGTCCCGTTGTCTGTCGGTCTGTAATCAGATCTTGCAAGCTAAATTAGACCCACTTCCCGATGTCCGATTGGAGTCAAATTTGGTGTACTTATGTATCTACGGTGACAATACAATGATATGGGATCATAGAGCTGATGATGGAGTCGGAATACGGCTATATGAACTTACTTAATATATACAATTTTGGAATTATTTCGTGTATGTTGCATCACACATCACACACGCATCACACGCTTTCACACTCACAGCCCCACACTAAGTACGATGACTCGTGTCGTGAGTGCCGGAAACATTTATATCACACACTTAATCACACCCAGAACCAGAAACACAAGTTTCCCTTAGGGAGAAAACTTGTGTTTCCACCGGGAATCGAACCCGATACCCCTGCATATTTTATATATGTATATAATTATTCTGTACGTGTGTATGTGACTAAACTCCTCCTCAACGGCTGGACCGATTTTGATGAAGATTTTGTGTGTTAATACACACAAAATCTTCATCAAAATCGGTCCGAAAGGAGGATTCAAGAATTGTTTAGATCCGATAAATAATGTTTTTTAACTAACTTTACATGTATAAGTAATTTTTCTGTTTGTTTGTATGTGACTGAACCGATAAGTAATGTTTTTTTTTATTTACGCGTGGAAAACCATGGGGAACAACTAGTTTTAATATGAAATGTAATGTCGTATATGAATAAAAAGAATACTACACCAATGTATAACAAAACATAACATAAACGCATTCACACTCACAGCCCAACAATAAGTTCGATGACTTGTGACGTGATTGCCGGAAACAACTGCGTCTTCGTTCCCCGAACGGTATAATCTAGTACGGTATAATTATGTATTAGTATATAAGAATGATTTAAAAAATGAGAAAAATGCGCGACCCAGTTTCGTGACAGGTTTTTCTCGAGATGGCTGTAATTTTGCGTATCTGGGTGTAGAGTCATTAACTTTCATGAGAACCTCTTTAAGGCCCATGTGAATAAACGATTTTGATTTTGAAGCGTTTTGATTTAACATTTATTATCCGTACAGCGAAGGAGTGGAACTCGTTGCCCGCGTCCTTGTTCCCCGAACAGTATAATCTGGGAGTCTTCAAGTCTCGAGCGAATAGGTATCCTCTAGGCAAGCATGTCACATCTTCGGCCGCATCATCACTTTCCATCAGGTGAGTCAAATGCTTGCCTATTACATACAATAAAAACCACTCATCTAAAAAAACATAACCACAAACACAAATTACCCAAAGGTAGAAAACTTGTGTCTCTACGTCAACAAAAACAAAACGTTTAATTAAAAGATAATTAAATGCAAGCAAAGCTAAAAAAACCGACTTCACCGCTTTATCTTGATCAGATTTAATGTATTGCATACGCATTATAGACGATAACTCAAAAACTAAAAACCAGATCTTGATTAAATTTCAATGGGACCACATAGAAAGCACCAGCTTTCAAATAAAAAAATAATCATCAAAATCGGCGCACAACGAAAGAAGTTATGAGGTAACTTTTGACGTCGGTCAAAAAAGAGAACATCGTCAATGTAGTCCACAGATTTTTTTTTTTTTAATTTGTGAATGTTTGACCACTATCTCACCTGATGGTAAGTGACGATGTGATCGAAGCTGGTAAACACACTAGACCTGGAATACGCAGGCTCTCAAGGATAACTGCCGGAACACCGTATTTGGCTTGGCGGCAGACTTTTAACTTGATGGTACTTTGGTAGCAAGCCAGGCGAGCAACTCACAAAATGCTCTACCACCTCTCAAATCTCGCATTATTGACGATATTTTAAAAAATCATATAATAGTCTAGGAGCCAACAACCAGTTTGCTCACATGAGTCATATTATTGAGGCTATGCAAATGCAGACGACATTGAAGGATTCTTTGTGGTCATGTCGTAATCAAATGACAATAACCGACATTTTGCAATCCAGCTGGTTTGGTGACCTAAGGTGATTAAAATCCATTCTCTTAAATACCCATCGACGACCCAGTTGGCGCAGTGGACAGTTCTCCACCCTCTGCGCCGTGGGTCCTGGGTTCGATTCCCGGCAGGAGCACAAATTCCTTCACAAGGGCTAATTGAGCTTCTGGTTCTGGGTGTATTTGTGTGTGATATGTAAATGTTTCCGGCACCCACGATACAAGTCTTTGAACTGTGATGATGTGTGTGTGAATGCGTTTGTTTGTTTAAATCCTATTAATTGAATAAATCCGAAAATTGATGTTTGTTTAAATCCTATATATCCTACTAATATCCTACTAATATTATAAATCCGAAAGTTTGTGTGTAAGTGTGTAAGTATGTTTGTTCCCTCTTCACGCTTTAACGGCTGAACGGATTTAGATGAAATTTGGAATGTATATAGATTATACCTGGGATTAACACATAGGCTACTTTTTAGCTTGATAATAGCGGGCGAAGCCGCGGGGCACGGCTAGTATATTATAAATCCGAAAGTTGAATGAAAATGTGGATGAAATTTGGAATGTACATAGATTATACCTAGGATTAACACATAGGCTAATTTTTTTATTGATGATAGCGGGCGATGCCGCGGGGCACGGCTAGTAATGTTATAAATCCGAAAGTTTGTGTGTAAGTGTGCAAAAATGTTTGTTCCCTCTTCACGCTTTAACTGCTGAACGGATTTGGATGAAATTTGGAATGTACATAGCTTATACCTAGGATTAACACATAGGCTACTTTTTGACTTGATAATAGCGGGCGAAGCCGCGGGGCACGGCTAGTTAATAATAATCTAGTGGCTCTGTGAACCAAATATCTCGCGTAATGATGAGATACGTGATAAGATTATATATTTATATTTTGGTATATTTGATGTATGTTATGCTATGTATATATGTAGGTATATTTTAAATCGTAAATAATAGTTAATAGCCCTTACACTGCACTAACACGAATTCTTTTTCTGCATTTTCTCGGATGATTGACAGAAAATGCTGTATTACCATAAAGTCCTCCGTGTACATTTATATTGTGCAAAAGAATAAATAAATATTAATAATTTTCGATATGGCTCTAATATTAATATGTTTTTTTACGTTTTCAGACCCCATATCTTCGTCATTTAGATTTTTTTCCAAAAACTAAATCGACAAAAAAAAACTATATAATTATTGAACCTATTCACAAAATGTCACGAGAATCGGTTGAGAAATGCGACCTGTAGAGGAGAACAAACGGACATCCGGACGGACGAAAGTAATATTGTCCAAGCTGAAACGGAGACGCTTCGCTCACGCTTCAGGCTCGCTCGATCAATAATCCATCTTCGTCACGTCGTCACTTACCAACAAGGGAGATGGTGGCCAAACAGCCTTTCAGAGATAAAAAAGTTATTGGTAGAGTTCATAGACTAAACAAAGTGTGAAACTTTTTACCACGTGATGCACTCATATTCAGTCACCCAAGCTAGCAAAAATATAATAGCTGTAAAGTAATACGAACTCACTAATTCGGTAAATGCAGTCACTGCTCTGTGGTGTAGTGGCCAGTGTGCCCGCCTTACGAAACAACGACCTTGGTTCGAAACCTCGCTCGGGCAAACACAGTTTGAAATCCACAACTAGCGCTCCTGAGAGATTTTTCCTTCCCTGTGAGGGTGCTCCGGTTCTGTCTCGAGGTGTCCACTGGAAGTTGGCCGGGTGCTCCAACGTTGTCCACCGAAAAATGGCAAGCACTATCAACACACGTCTGCTCTATACTGAGTTCTCCGGACGAATGAATCAAATACAAATCAATCAAATACAAATCGAAATGACGAACGAATGAATCAAATACAAATCTATCAAATACAAAATCGTTTATTCACATGGGCTTCAAAGAGGCACTCGTGAAAGTTAATGACTCTACTGCCAGATTCGCAAAATTACAGCCATATCGAGAAGAATCTGGCAAGAAATTCGGCGGCGTATTAATTCATTAATTTTTTTTAATCATTCTTAAACACTAATACATAATTATATTAACCTAGGTACATCTATATTATGAAGACGCTAGAAAGCGCTTGTGCAGTTTGCCTCCATGCATCCTTGTCATTAATGTAGTCAATCGTTGAATAATAAGTCGCTTGCCCTCAGACTCGGTGGAGAGACGATCTTCGCAGGGTGGCTGGCAGGAGCTGGATGAGAGAAGCAGAGGATCGTGCTCAGTGGCGTGCAATTGGAGAGGCCTATGTCCAGCATTGGACTTCCATAGGCTGATTATGAAGTCGCTAGAAAGCGCTTGTGCAGTTTGCCTTCATAACACGGCGAGGCACTTGCAGTCTCGCCAGACATTTTCAAGACTTGTGACAGGGTTTGGCATGATAGATTTTAAGTAAGGTCATATTCTTTCAACTTTATTATTATTTCAAGCATAGGCTGGAGCCTATGGTTTACCTTAAGAGGCCTGCGGACGTTGATTTGCCCATACAATCGTAATACCGAAATTATTTATAATTCAAGCATATTACCACCATACTGTGCTGTTATTCAGATTAAAAACATATTAATCTAGGTTCCTGGATAGTTTTTATCCCAAAATAATTACCTAAAACGAAATATAAACCAATTTATTTTCACACATTATTACGACGTAAATGTCGCATTTTTAACTTATTCGTTTTGTATTAATAACTAACACATTTCTTTTGTCATTACAACAGGAACACAGATTATCATTTCAAGGTACTATTAATGCAAACAACAATGGCTAAACATTACATTTTCATTCATAATTTTTGGTATTACGGCACCTATCATAATTTGTTCGGTCGGTAGTGCTATCGCATCAAGCATGGGCTGAGTTTACCTGTTAAACAGAGACAGCATATAGACTCGTTCACAGACTCCCCGGACTCTTAACTTTGGTACGTTTATCATCCGTACAGCGAGGGATTGGAACTCTCTTTGTTCCCCGAACGGTACAGTCTGGGTGTCTTCAAGTCTAGAGTGAATAGGTATCGAATACATTAATTCTATGTTACATCTTTGGCCGCATCTTCGCTTTCTATCAGCTGGGATAATGGTCAAATGACTGCCTATCTAGCATATAAAAAAATATGTTGACTTGTTTCTGTAATTCCTATCTGTCAAACCTAATCTAATGTCATAAGTTTATCATACTGCTTTTTTCTAAACTATGTGTTTATAAGTAATGGACTTTATCTACTTATTTATAGATATGACGTTAATGTAATACCACGCAATTAAATTTTAGTTTTTTTTTTTTTTTTGACCACTATCTTACCTGATGGTAAGTGACGATGTGATCGAAGCTGGTAAACACACTAGACCTGGAATACGCAGGCTCTCAAGGATAACTGCCGGAACACCGTATTTGGCTTGGCGGCAGACTTTCAACTTGATGGTGGTAAGCTACTTTGGTAGCAAGCCAGGCGAGCAACTCACAAAATGCTCTACCACCTCTCAAATGTCACCTGATTAGCACCACCCGGGGACCACGTGTAGGGAGTCAGACTTAAGGGGTATCCTCCTACGGACGTGGGTGACTCAGCCCCCAGTAGATATGTGTTATTTGAAATGTTTTTTTTTATATCTGTTTCCACACAGACTGAAATTCACCATAAACATTTGTTTAAACCAAAAATTGACTTAATCAATAATATTATAAAGAGAATTTCTAAAGGACCAATCTGAAAGTATAGATATCCTTTGAAACAATAACAGAATGTATGAAACCGGTTTATCCTACTGATATTATAAATCCGAAAGTTTGTTTGTAAGTGTGTGTGCAAGTGTGTAAGTATGTTTGTTCCCTCTTCACGCTTTAACGGCTGAACGTATTTGGATGAAATGTGGAATGTACATAGATTATACCTAGGATTAACACATAGGCTACTTTTTAATTTGATAATAGTGGGCGAAGCCGCGGGGCACGGGAAATAATATAAATAAACATAAAACGTCCACGCTTTCACACTTACAGTCTCACACTAAGTTCAATGACTTGTGTCGTGGGTGCCGGAAACATTTATATCACACACACAAACACAACCAAAACCAGAAACACATTTTTTTTCTTAGAGAGAAGACTTGTGTTCCCGCCCGGAATCGAACCCGGTACCCATGCTTAGAAGGCGAACGCTTACCCAACTAAGCCAACGAGCAGATCAATATAATTATACGAGTTTAAAAAACTAATATCTCCAAAACTCTTCATCAGATCTTGATCAAATTATAATGGGACCAACTAGAACGTTTGGTGTTGAGACACTGGGTCCGTGGGGACCGGGAGCTCATTCTATTTACAACAATCTATCAGAGCGCCTGGTTGAAGCGACGCGTGATCAAAATGCTGGCACTTATTTGGCTCAACGTATTAGCATTGCAATTCAGAGAGGCAATGCCGCCAGCATGATGGGAACGCTACCCACTGGTAGTGGGCTTGAGCACTTGAGTTACCTATAAGCTCGATGTCTTGTAGGTAACTTAGTTCTTTGCTGTACATAGTTTTAGTTTAGTTTTAGGAAATATAGGCAATTGGCCCGTAGCTAGTAGTAATATTCCGATATCAAAAAAAAAAAAAAAAACTAGAACTCTATTTTCTAAATCAGTTAATAAATGACGGAGTTCTGAGGTAGCATACGAGTACATATAAAAAAGATTCCGACGAATTGAGAACCTCCTTTTTTGAAGTCGATTAAAATGACGGAGGTCTAAGGTAACAATCATAAAAAAAACTTTCATGCTGAATTGACAACCTCCTTTTTTTGAAGTCGGTTAAAAATAGTATCATACAAGATGAACTTACCAAATACTAAGAAACCTTTCGTTTTATTTATTTTTTTGAAACATTTTATCTTATTAATTAGATATTCAATAACTCCAAGATGAAGTTGGTCGAATCCACTCGATACGAAAATAATTAAATGCAAGCAAAGCTAAAAAAAAACCGACTTCACCGCTTTATCTTCGAAACTTTGATCAGATTAGATGTACGTAACACGCATTATTGACAATAACTCAAAATCTAGAGATCAGATTTCGATGAAATTTAAATGAGACCACATGGAAAGCACCAGCTTACAAATAAAAAAATAATCATCCAAATCGGCTAACAACGAAAGAAGAAACACACAAAAAAAGAACAGTGGAATTGAGAACCTCCTCCTTTTCATTGAAGTCGGTTAAAAAGAAATAATTGGAACACCTAACTTAGTTACAACTTAGCTGTCACTTAACGTGAGACAGTTGATACGTGAAACGAATAAGAATCACATAAGTAACTTAGTGTTATTTGGCTGTATTCGTAATAACCGTTAAGTTATAATTAGAAAAACTTATATTACTTTGCTCTACTTACATATAACTTGAGATACTACTATCAAACAACTCACATACGTTATATTTCTTTCCAATAAACAGATCAAAAAGACCTTCACTCTTATGATATTTAACCTAACTTAACTGTCAAAGTCACCTTGCATTCTAAAATGACAGCTAAAAATACGAAAAATTTATAAGAAAATGTTAACTCACCTAAATTAAATTTCTAAACATAACACAAAACACAACACTGGGGTATAACCTTAAATATTGACAGCTGACTAAACAAAATGGCGGACGGTCAGCGCTTGACACACGACCGGCGCTTGCGAAGGCTGTGGCGGCACTGGCTCGTGTGCTGTATTTTTAATAGAAAACGCTGCGTGCACGCAGGTTCGTAAGGAAGAGGCTAGATTGGTTGGATTTTTTTTGAGCTTTTTAAATAAAATCATTGGTTTTTCGGGTTACAACACATTCCATGAATTAACCCATGTTGATTAAGTTAACAAGTAACATACCTACACAGGGCAGTTATTGTTACACCATCAACAGACATTCAACAGCCAAGCAGTAGTGCGCAAACATAACTGTATTCCGTTTAAGAGGTTTTATTCTTTTTGTCTTCTTTCTCGCTCGCACATTTCGATATTTTTTAATGAATACAATTAGCTACGTGTGTTTTTGAAAATGTTTTCAACCAACTATATGGACATTAATACAATGAATGTTTTGATCTACTTTTCGTTTTTCATATCTTTAAGCTAAACGAAAAAAGCGTGAAAATCACATTGAAATTTGGGAACTGTGTTATTTCTCATCTTATTAAAAGATATGATAGCGAAAAGAAGTTTGAAATATCCTTGTATTAATGTCCATAAAATATAGTTAGTTGAAAAGATTTTCAAAAACACATATACATAATTGTGTTTTTTTTTTATATCAAATTAGGAATAATAATATCCGTCTTAACATCTAATTTCTCAATTTGTCGAGCGCAGTGCTTTGCAGCGTAGGATTTTGATCTTTATAAGTTCAAAATTCTGGGTGGCACAGAATGTAAATGTAGCGTGACGCTTACCATCAGGCGAGCAACTTGATCGTCTCTTCTCTCAATTACATAAAAAGTAAATATACTGAACAATCCATTGAGGTTCGTGCGCGTTCGCGAACTGTTGTGCCCGGCAGGAACAACAGTTTTCTCCCGAAGGAAAATTTGCGTTTCTGGTTCTGGTTATGATTGTGTATGTAATGTGAATGTTTTCGGCACCCACGACACAAGTCATCGAACTCATTGTGTGGCTGTGTGTGAAAGCCATTTTGTTTATGTTTTTCCCACGTTTACGTAGAAAAGTAGATAGTAAATAGATTAACTCACGTAATTGGTTTGAGATTACATCAACGTCATATCTATAAATAAGTAGGAATTATTATAATGTATGTATAAATACTATACATAGTTCAGAAAAAAAAAGATAAACTTTTGAATTGAAAGTTAAGTATGACAGATAGGACTTCAATAGGTACTACATAGGAGAATCAAGTCAATATAATAATAATAAAAAAATACTTATTGATATATTCCAGTTAATTACGCGAAACGTAACAACCACAAATATTTACCAATTTTTATGAGCTTTACTTGCTGTCTGTACTAAATAATTTTCTTGTGGAGAGCAGTGAAATAAATGTACTGGCTTACATAATTTTAGTTTAATAGTCAGAAAAAGTGCTCGTGGAGCGATGTCCACTATTTCGTGGAGCGCAGTGGCATAACCCAATTGGATTCGGGATATTTTATGGATAGCTTTTATGAATCTTTGAAGTTTTAGCGATGCTTAATGAAAATTATATTTGAAAGCTGAAGTTATTAAATATTATTAATGTTTTGTACTCAACTCTGTTATGTGTTCTATTTTTTATTATGTTTTTACATTCAATTTTCTCGCAAAAGAAGGTTTCGAGCTAGAAGTCGTAAATACGATACCTGCCCATTGGCTCAGTTGGGTGAGCGTTCGCCTTCTAAGCAGGAGTACCGGGTTCGAATCCCGGCGGGAACGCACGTTTTCTCCCCAAGGAAAATTTGTGTTTCTGGTTCTGGTTGTGATTGTGTGTGAAGTTTTTTTTTATACTCGACGGCATGCAGTTGACCACTATCTTACCTGATGAAGTGAAGATGCGGCACAAAGACACAAGCAATGAGTTCCACTAGTTCGCAGTATGGGTAACACACGTAAAAGCGAGACGCTACGAGCGAACAGGAAACAACCATAAATGATGTCAACCATAAATTGATGGCGTTAGCCATTTCGTCTTGGTCAATAATATTTTAATTATTGACGTTTCCAATACCTCTATTATGAATACGCCTTTACTAAATCAAGCAGTACTGCGAAGTCAGACCCTGAAGGCTGCTTGCAAATGTCCTGATATCATAGCGTCGTAACTACCCACAACAATCTAGCCTTTGTAACGCCACAGATTTCTTAGAAAACGTAAACAAAGTATCTCTACTTTTCTTTGAATAACTCTACTTTTACTAAACGGATTTTGATATAGATTTTACTGTTGTATAGGGAAAGTATTGTAGAATATTTTGTATTCACATTGTGCATAGAAAAAATGTGACTATTCTCGAGTAAAATGGAAAAACGCTGATAAAGTGTATAGCTGTATCAATAAGATCTAAAATCAATTGCTTAAAGACAGAGACATATTTCTCTCGACCATAATAGCGTAAGTACGAATATACTATAAAGAGATATGAGTCTTTTGCTGCTGCATATATGGTTGTTTTTCCCTTGTCGTTTTTGTATTCGAACTTTTGATTGCACTCATTCGTGATAAAACATAGCTTCCTTTATGTCGTGTTCAGACGACACGACTTATATTAACGACTTTTCTGTCTAATCAATAGCTTTACAATAATATTTATATGAGTTTGAAATACGAATTACTGACTTCAATTGCAAATATCTCCGAAAATCTTGATTAAATTATGATGGGACCAACTTGAACGACCAACTATACCCTTTCGAACAATACAATATTTTTCCAAATCCGGTTAATAAATGACGAAGTTCTGACTTTAAACAAAAAGATTCCGACGAGTTTCTCCTCCTTTTTAGAAGTCGTAAAAAAAATATGAATATTCGAATTTAATTTATCTAAAATTTTAGAAAAGGCTTAATTTACTCAAACACAAACACAACTCCACACTAAATTAAAGACTTATATCGTGCATGCCGGCAACATTTTCATCGGACTCATACCCAGAGAACTAATATATATATACATTACATATACATATACATTACATACCTAGACAGAAGATCAAATGTCAAATTTGAATCAAATTTCATTTTTATTTCCGTCGCTTTTGGCAGGGCTTGAGTAGCTCAGTGGTTAAAGCAATAGGGCATGACCCTATGGCCGCGGGTTCAATCCCCGCATTACGCGATAATTTTTCAAAATTTATCGCTGTAGTTACATTAGTTTAAGTAAAACGGTTATTAAATTGTCGCAACGTGTAAACCCACCATAAAGGAGGATCTCCAGTTTTTCTGCAGACCGTCTGATTGTCCGTCATGATGTGAAATCTTCGTAAAAACTTAATGTTCGGGTCTTAAAATAGAAGATGCTTATTTTCTGACAATTGCTGGAGCTATTCATTTCAATCTTTGTTTTGTTGCATTATAAGAGGGGTTATAATCGGGAGTCTTCAAATCAAGACATTTTTATTTTGTTTTTATGATGTACCAATTACGTTTGTTACACCATTGAAATTACGATCTAGCCTTAAGACTAATAGGTAATTTAATTTTGACCTAAACTGCTAAGTAGAGTAGTATATTGCCTGTGAATATCAAACGTGCTCAAACACAAGATTCATTTAAAACTCAATTGAAAAAATTTTATCAGTCCAATATCTGAACATTACTTTATGTGAATTGTGTAGGTTAAATTATATGTATTATAGGTACTTATATGTATGTAATTATTTATTTTATGTAAGTTTATTAAATTAGGTATTCTGTTATTTTTAATAGTATGTATTGTTTATGTAGTTTAAAATATTAGTATTATTATTATAATTTATTTCATTAATTTTATCGCGCCACCATCCCTACTTTCACTTTCGTTTATATTTCCATCCAAAGGTTGTCTGGAAGAGATCGCTCTTAGCGATAAGACCGCCCATTGTACCTTTATTTAATAAGTTTCTCTGTAAGCTGTATTTATCTTTTGGTGTCAATAAAGAGTTATTGTATTGTATTGTATTGTATTATATTATGAATGTGTCCAATAACACTTTTCTTTCTGTCTCTATTATCGGGAAGACTTTGTTATTGTGTTCTTTGTTAATAGCTCTCACTATATTACACTGTCATATCACTACACTAGCTCAAAAGGTTTAGTTTTTTTGAGTCTTCTCACTAAGTCTGTGTTGTCGAGGAGCTGGATTGCCTCAACATGCACATGGTGATGAAGTCTTTGTTCATGAGCTTCGGCGAGTCTTTTTATAACACTAGCGACGAGTTCCACTTTTAGGTCCCGATGAAGGTCGTCATTTCTAATGTACCATGGAAAAAAATCAAGAGTGAATAGGTATCTTCTGAAAGCATGTCACATCTTCGACCGCATCATCACTTTGCATCAGGTGAGATAGTGGTCAAATGCTTGCTTATTTAGCATAAAAAAAATTAATAAATGGCAGTACTGAGTTTTTTTTTTCGAACGGTCTACATGCATTTTTTTTTAATGTTTGGTAGGCAAGCATTTGACCACCATCTCACCTGATGGAAAGCGATGATGTGACCGAAGATGTAGCATGCCTGCCTAGAAGATACCCATTCACTCTTGACTTGAAGACTGTGTGAATACTGGCTGTGTGTAGCCTCTGCAGCGTCACCGGGCTGGACTGTACTGAGGCCTTACCACAAACAAAACAAACGCATTCACACTCACAGCCCCACACTAAGTTATAAGACTTGTATCGTGGGTGCCGGAAACATTAACATCACACACACATTACACCCAGACCAGAAGCACAAGTGTCCCTTGGGAAGGAATTCGTGCTCCTGCCGGGAATCGAACCCAGGACCCGCGGCGCAGAGGGGGACACCTGTCCGCTGCGCCAATTGGCTACCATAGACTCTTATGACGACTCAGCTGGCCCCAGTAGCGGATTTAGGGGAGGGGGAGGGCAAAGGGCTCAATACCTCCCTCCCCCACATCATCTAATTCTTTGGTGGCAAATTGAACTGCCCGATGCCCGTTAGCTTATTTGGGTTAGTGTTCGCCTTTCAGCATATCGGGTTCGATTCCCGTTTGGAACACAAGATTTCTCCCCAAGGAACATTTGTTTCTGGTTCTGGTTGTGATTGTGCGTGTTATGTGAATGTTTCTGGCACCCACGACACAAGTCATCGAACTTAGTGCGGCGCTTTTTTTTATATTCGATAGGCAAGCATTTGGCCACTATCTCACCTGATTGAAGCGACGATGCGGCCGGAGATGCATGCTTGCCTAGAAGGTACCTATTCACTCTTGACTTAAAGACCCCCAGATTATACCGTTTAGGGAACAAAGACGAGGGCAATGAGTTCCACTCCTTCACAGTACTTATGATTAAGGTAATAACGAAACGCTTCTAACGAACTGGAGGTACGTCGACAATAAAAGCATATCGTTTTACAGTTTGTCTTGTTTTTAGATGGTAAAAGGGGCATGGTGGAATTAACTCATGTAATTTCTTGAACCACTAAAAAGTTCTATCAATCCGTGTGTTTGTCTTGTTCTTGAAGTTAGCAGGCATTTTTTTCGCTTCCAATACGCATAAACGATTGATTTTAAAACTATTTAGGTAGCTGTAAAACTACTTTGTAATCTGTGGCAGTCTCGCATCCTCCAAACCTGTTCAGGTCAATGACCTATGGATTTTGACCACCTACATGCATCATCTAATTATTGGTGTACTTGAGAGCAAATTCCCGTTAAGTTAGTCTATTAATTAATACCTAATAGTGTCTAATAATACCTATGTAGGTATTATTAGACCTAAGAGCAATCTCTCTAAAAAATTTATAATATCCTAAGTAGACTTATCAACAAAAAGTCTAACTTTAATATACATCCAGACTTTACTACCGACTTCACAAAAAAGGAGGAGGTACTCAATTCGACTGTATGTTTTTTTTGTTACCTTCTTTCCACGTGAACCAATTTTGAATTTTTGTTTGTTTCGAAGCTGTTGCTTTCTCATTGGTCCCATAAATTTGATCAAGATCTGATCAGTAGTTCTTGAAATATCGTCAATATTGCGTGTTTAATACATTTAATCTCATCAAGGTTCCGATGATAAGGCGGTGAAGTCGGTTTTCCTACCGACTTCACAAAAAAGAAGGAGGTAGTCAAGTCGACTGTATTTTTATTTTTTTTATGTGTGTTACCTCATAACTTCGTTCCACGTAAACCGATTTTGAATATTTTTGTTTGTTATCAATCACTAGTAAATTTTATAAGGGTATAATTTAGACGGCCACCAAAAATATTTATAAGACTCTTAACCTAGGAACCAAATAAAATAAACAACTCCAAAAAAAAATCTATTGACTTTATTAAAAGGGCCCTAAAGTATATAATATTATTATACAAAATAAATGAAAAAACATCAGAAAAATCGCAAGCCTTGCACAAATAATATTTTTGGTTCCTAAAATGGATTAACGGTCACCAAATTCTGTCTAAGAGTTGGCTAAGTCATATATATAGGTGCGACGACGAGCGAAGCGAGAGGAGCGTTAGGTTACTGGTAACCACAAAAACGCGCGAGCCGAGCGAGCGCAGCGAGCGTGCCGCGGCAGCGGCCGGCGAAGCGCCAGGAAATTACCAAATTAGAACTCATGGTATAACATAATTGGTAACACCTAAGTAGTGACAATATATAATATTTAGTCTAGTGTCCATATATTTTAATGGCTGTCAATAATACGAAAAAAATGATTTATTTCATAATATTTTAGGAAACGTAATTTAGTGACCATTAATCCATTTTAGTAACCGTTTAGATATTTTTTGGTAAAATAGGTAAATTTTTGAGCGGTGTTTAAACACAAGCCGTTTTATAAAATCAGAGGTATAAAAATGAGTTGGTCAACAGTGACCATTGACGTAATAGTGACGATGAAGTCATCTAAGCTGTAAGTCGAAATTCATTGTACTAAAATGACGATCAAAGGTCATCTCAAAACATATAGATGGTAGCTTGCTACCAGTTGCCGCCTACGTAGTTACTAGTTACGTAATGCTGCATCGATTGCAACCTGCGCGGCTGCAGTGCGTGGTAACCGCTAGTGATGTGCAGATGTCGATAGATTGTATCGATAATAATATAAATAATTGATAATATACAATGTGTAACAAAAAAGGTGTAGTAATACTCAAGCCACGCACTACTTGTATGGCGTCTAACAAGAACACCTGAATGCGCGGCGGCAGCATGAATATGGATCCTACCTATTTCATCAGCTACCGTTCTACACCACATAGCCTTTGGACCTAGACGTCTAACAGTGGTGGCCATAACAATGGTCAAGGTCATGCGCCACAGATGTAATCGTAGGGTTGGCAAAAAAAAAATTTGTACGGAACAAATATCTCCGATTGCCGCACATGTAACTGTAGGGCTGTCAAAAGTATTTGAAAAAAATATTTTAAATTTTTGAACGGAAAGAATTATGTTTGATTTTGATTTTCGTTTTTCTGACAGACGATTCCTGGCACGATACACATACACACCACAAAGTATTACTACACCTTTTTGTTACAGGTTGTATATAGATAACAATCAATATAATTTAAGCTCCAGAGCTTAGTACATTTTTGACACGTGTTACTGGAACTTCTATTGGAGTTTTGGAGCGAAGGCGAAAATCACGTTTTTCAACTTGGTATCAATTGCCTACACTTATGCGCGTTTACTAAGTATCAACGGTTAAAAATCCACCATTATTACACATTAACACTCGAAGAATCACACGTTTTGGAAAATTATATAAAATCTATAACCATTTTTCACTTTCGCGGAAAACTCTCTACCTGAAGGCCTACCATGAACTATTTTAGCCTGCCAAGTTCCGTGCAGTTCATTTATTGGATCGATATTTGTCCAGCTAAAATTTGTATTAGATTAGATAAATTACTCTGTGATGCCCGAAGCAGGTCAAAATAGTTCAGCAATTGTATGTTCGTGGTAAGTACAAATATTATAAATGTAGCGTGGTACACGGTGATTGTATACGGCTTGAAACACGTAGAAAATATCAACTTTGTAGTCGACAAGTTGCGGAAAAATTTGTTGTCCTTCATCAGGATGAGTCAGACGCGCGATACGCAGAGCCAAGCGGCCGAGGCCCGACCTCCAATTTATCCGAAACTAGTCGACTACAAAGTAAGTTGAAATTTTCTACGTGTTTCAAGCCGTATACAACATAAATTCAGAACAAATATTAGCTGGAAAATAATATTAATCCAATAAATGAACTGCCCGGAATTTGGTAGGCTTATAAAGTTTATGGCAGGCCTGCTGATTTTGTGAGTCACAGTACCTACTAATAGCGAACTGCCCGTTGGCTTAGTTGGGTGGCGTTTGCCTTCTAAGCAGGGGTATCGGGTTCGATTCCCGGCGGGAACACAAGTTTTCTCCCCAAGGAAAATTTGTGTTTCTGGTTCTGGTTGTGATTGTGTGTGTGATGTGAATGTTTCCGGCACCCACGACACAAGTCATCGAACTTAGTGTGGGGCTGTGAGTGTGAAAGTGTTTATGTTTTTTATGTTATAGCAATTTATGACACTCTGTTAGTGAATGCGTTTTGTTCTTAAATTAACACTTTCAATTTCATTCACATTCTTGTCTCACAATGAACTTATTATAACTAATCCTACTCTCTAAAACGTGCATAAAATTCACGTTATCACCGCTATCTCGCTCACGTTCGCTTTTATCTCAGCAATTAAATAAAAAAAATAAAAAAATCGATAAAATCTGTCCCAACACTACCCCATCCTGCTTACGTAAGCATCGTACTTGACCCCTTGTATCTATTCTGCAAATGTTACGTCAATTGAGCGAAAACTACCCTTGTAACGTTAGAATAAAGCTTGTTATAGCGTGGCGGGGATGAAATATCAGGGGGTTAATTCAGGTGCTTATTAGGTATCCAGGGGATTTTCTTGATGTAGTTTTATTAGCTTAAGAAGCTGGAGGATGCTGCTTGTGGATGGTACTTTGAGAATATTGTTTTGGAATTGAGTTTTGTGAAGAAATAAGGCAGGAAATTTTGCTCGGAGCGGGTTTGAAACACCTCGTCTTTTGGATTACCGATCCATAACTACTATACCATTCGAGTCTCAGACTCCTGGCACGCTTATTTTTATTTTATTTATTTCCATATTTATAAAACAAACAGTATAGATCTTTCATTTTAAATATGCACGCCCCTCCATAAACATTTTTATACATTTGACACTCGATAGTTTGACAAATTTGGTGGAGGGGCGTGCACATCTTCTTATATATAAAAATGAATTGCTGTTCGTTAGTCTCGCTAAAACTCGAGAATGGCTGGACCGATTTGGCTAATTTTGATCTTGAAATATTTGTGGAAGTTCAGGGAAGGTTTAAAAGGTGAGAAAATATCAAGAAATTGCAATAAAATCAGTAAAAAGTAGTATTTTATTTTCCCATACAAACTGTTCGTACCTGTCAAACAGGAGATGTTTCTGAATATTTGACCACTGACAATTGGCGGTATGAAGTTCGCCGGGTCAACTAGTTTAGTATAAAAGGTCTCTACCATCAATGGTACTATCTAATTATTATTTTACAAGTGATATAAAAACACTAATTCGATTTATTTCTAACACGGTAAGCCTGCCATTTCTACGGCTCTTATATATTTTTAACCATTTTCAAACGAAGGAGGTTCTCAACTCAGCAAGTATTTTTTGTAGTGTGATTGTTCTTTTGGGAGGGTTTGAGATTCTGATCCGCAACTTTTTGTGTGACGAATTGTGGTGGTGGTAAACACTGTGATGATTAAATTAAAATTATTCCCTGTGATAAAAAAAGTTTCACTTCCGTGATGTGTCTTTACGACGCACCCTGTTTTTTTCATTAAATGTAATACAACTAGTTGACCCGGCGAACTTCATACCGCCAATTGTCTGTGGTCAAATAATCTGAAACATCTCCTGTTTGACAGGTACGAACAGTTTGTATGGGAAAATAAAATACTACTTTTTACTAATTTTATTGCAATTTCTTTATATTTTCTCACCTTTTAAACCTTCCCTGAACTTCCACAAATATTTCAAGATCAAAATTAGCCATATCGGTCCAGCCATTCTCGAGTTTTGGCGAGACTAACGAACAGCAATTCATTTTTATATATAAAGAAGATATAGGATACTGTATATACTGTTTAGTATTCGTCTTAAACAAATTAAATGACAACGAGATGAACTAAGCACGTTAGCACGTTGTTTGCTTTTTACGGTGCGGGTCTTGGGTTTGATTCCGGCTGGAGCACAATGTTCCTCCGCAAATGAAATTTGTGCTTTTGGTTCCGAGTCTGATTGTGTAATATCATGTGTGAATATACGCTACAGGTCTTTAAACTTAGTGGGATGTAAGTGTTAAAAAATTCTTCTACGTATCAAAATTTCATAAACATACAAGATTGCTTTCCGGCTTGCGCCTGAAGAATTGTAGTCGGCAATTCTGTCGACGTATTGCTACTTATATTTTAAAGGCGTTAATATATACACAGTTGATGCAAATCACATTCATCGCGTCACACATACATTTACTAAGAGCATCAAAAATAAGCTCAAAATCTAAAACCCGACTACTAAAATTCACGCTCTAAAAACGACCGATTTTAATGTTTTTTTTTTGTATATTTAGTAAGAATGTAGTTCGTAAAGTATTTTTCACCCTTCATGCCCTTCTAATTTTAAATCATGATTTATAATATCATATTATTTTGTATGAACAATATCCAAAACATTTTGAGTGTGGTATATTATATGTATATAAAGTGCGTGTGGTATATATATTCACGCTTTAACGGCTGAATGGATTTGGATGAAATGTGGATTGTATATAGCTTATACCTAGGATTAACAGATAGGCTACTTTTAACTTGATAATAGCGGACGAAGCCGCGGTGCACGGCTAGGCCTACAATGTATATTAAATATCCTACTAATATTATAAATCCGAAAGTTTGTGTGTATGTGTGTAAGTATGTTTGTTCCCTTAACACTAACGGCTCAACGGATTTGGATGAAATTTGGAATGTAGATAGCTTATACCTAGGATTAATACATAGACTACTTTATAACTTGATAATAGCGGGCGAAGCTGTCTCTGCCTACCCTTATGGGAAAGAGGCGTGACTATATGTATGTATGTTATTAGTTTTACAGCACAGAAACTTATAATACGTACACATATACCCACACATTTAAATCTAAATATATATAACTCAAAGGTGACTGACTGACTGACATAGTGATCTATCAACGCACAGCCAACTAATGGACGGATCGGGCTGAAATTTGGCATGCAGGTAGATGTTATGACGTAGGCATCCGCTAAGAAAGGATTTTGATTTATTCTACCCCCAAGGGGATAAAATAGGGGATGAAAGTTTGTATGAAACTTTGTCAATTTAAAAATAATACTTCTTAACGCGAGCGAAGCCGCGGGCAAAAGCTAGTACTTACGTATACCTTCTCATTGATTCGTCATTATTTACAGACTACGTTAGGTGATTCCCGTCCTTTGTTAGCTCGTACTTGCTAAATACTTTGTTTCTACGGAAAATCACACTACGACACTTAGTCAGTCATTCTAGGACTAGCACGTTTACCAACCTTGACTACATCATCACTTACCATCAGGTGAGATAGTTATAAATGCTAGCCTATCTATAATAGAAATTAAACTCAGCTACGCCGGGCCCTTGGCTGTATTTCTAGGACTAAACTTTTTTTTTTTTTTTTTATTTGTGACAGGCTAGTGTTTGACCACTATCTCCCCTGATGGTAAGTGACGATGTGATCGAAGCTGGTAAACACACTAGACCTGGAATACGCAGGCTCTCAAGGATAACTGCCGGAACACCGTATTTGGCTTGGCGGCAGACTTTCATCTTGATGGTGGTAAGCTACTTTACTTACTTACAAGCAAACCTTAAAAACCGACTTTACCGCTTTATCCTCGGAACCTTGATCAGATTTAATGTATTAAACACGCATTATTGTCAATAACTCAAAAACTAGTGATCAGATTTTAATCAAAATTCAATGGGACCACATGAAAATAATCATCAAAATCGGCTCACAACGAAAGAATTTATGAGGTAACTTTTGAAGTCGGTTAAACGAGAACATCGTCAAAGTAGTCCACAAAATAGGCATTATTGACGATATTTCAAGAACTACTGATCAGATCTTGATCAAATTTTAATGGGACCAATTAGAAAGCACCATCGTTCCAACAAAAAAATTTTTGAAATCGGCTTCCATGGAGAGAAGTTATGACATAATAAAAAATATATAAAAAAACAATAATAAAAATAAAAAAATATATACAGTCGACTTGAGTACCACCTCCTTTTTTGGCAAGTCGGTAAAAAAGGAAGTCTTCCACTTATGAGTAAATATGTATCTTCTAGGCAAGCATCTTCTCTATTCCATCAAAAGTTACGCAAAATAGCGCACTGAAATGTCATTTTCATACATTTCTAGCGTTTGGACGACCCAGTTGGCGCAGTGGACAGGTCTCCGCCCTCTGCGCCGTGGGTCCTGGGTTAGATTCCCGGCAGGAGCACAAATTCCTTCCCAAGGCATATTTGTGCTTCTGGCTCTCGGTGTATGTGTGTGATGTGAATGTTTCCGGCACCCACGATACAAGTCTTTGAACTTAGTGTGGGGCTGTGAATGTGTTTGATTGTTTTGTTTCGACGAGCGTTGTCGCAAGTAGAAATGGTTTATGGCTAAGTAAGGGGGTCTTGATTTCCATAAACTATATCAATAGTTAATCTCAATATTTATCAATATTTAAACTACTTATATCAATTGTTTAAGTTTTGTACATATTTATATCTAATTATAGTTTTTTTTGTTTAATTTTAATTTAGTTTTTAGTTTAATGTAATGTACAATTGTTACTTAAATTATGTTGTTACTATGAATAAAGTTATATTTTTAATGACATTGTTTCAACTATATCTATATTTATTATTTGGAAAGTAAACTATATTGTGTTATTTATTTTTTTATTGGAAATCCTACCATACAAACCACTGCTAACAATAGAGTCATTGACAGCGCATCACTTCTCACTCACATGCTAAATTATTTCTAGAAAAACCCGACGTTTGGCCATTTTCACAACAATTATACATATTCAACCTTACCGAGTTGAAACAAGGTTTAGAAAATGAAAACTGAGTGAAAATATAAAGCATAGGATCAAATATATAAATGTGAAGAATTCAGTATCGATCAGTTTGTTAGCAATCATAAAAAGACTAGGACTGTTATTTGAAATTGGTGAAAATTTATAAAAAAATAAAATGGCAACGAGAGCTTTGGTTTTGGTGACACTTTTCGCATTAATACGGGTATGTAATTTTACTATTAAAATGTAGTGAGAATTAGACATTATAATATTATTATTATTAAACGCAAGCAAAGCCTAAAAAAACCGACTTCACCGCTTTATCTTTGGAACCTTGATCAGATTTAACGTATTAAACACACATTATTGATATAACTCATAAGGTAATAATCAGATCTTGACCACATTTAAATGGGACTACATGGAAAGCACCAGCTTTCAAATAATAATAATAATGATCATTTGAAGTCGTTTATAAACGAGAACATCGTCAATGTAGTCCACAGAATACGCATTATTGAGGATAACTCAAAAACTACCAGTCAGATCTTGATCAAATTTAAATGGGACCAATTGGAAAGCAACGTCTTTCAAACTACAAAAAATTTTCGAAATCTGTTCACGTGGAAAGATGTTATAAGGTAAAATACATTAAAAAAAAATACAGTCGACTTGAATACCTCCTCCTTTTTTGGGAAGTCGTTAAAAATTACGGCTATCACTCACGTCATTTGATCGATATTGTCGACCTAGGTTTCGAGCATGTACGGTGCTCTTCTTCGGGATGAGTTTACGCCGCGAGGTCGCCACGAAGACTCGCGGCGTATCGTCATCCCGTGTACCTAATTATTTATATTATCATCACCGCTTCTAAACCCACGGGTTCTCTCCAAACAGGAAAAGGGAAACCAGGGTAGCAGAAAGAAAATCATGGAGGAAAACACAGCGCGTTCTTAGCAAGAATATTTAAACGCAAATAAAGTTAAAAAAATACCGACTTCACCGCTTTATCTTCGGAACCTTGATGAATGATAGATGAGGCTGTAATTTTGCGCATCTGGCAGTAGAGTCATTAACTTTCATGAGTGCCTCTTTGGGGCCCATGTGAATAAACGATTTTGATTTTGATAAAAATTTTCAATATCGATTCACGTGGAAAGAAGTCATGAGGACACATAAAAAAAATAGTCGAATTGAGTACCTCATCCTTTTTTTGTGAAAACAGTAGAAAATCTATCAGAGCGCTTGGTTGAGGCGACGCGTGATCAAAATGCTGCTCAGCGTATTAGCTTTGGAATTTAGAAAATGCAAATTGTAGCATTCTAAGTCTTCTGCCATATTTTAACTTTTGCTTGTCTATGTAGCATAAAATAGAGGGAGAGAAGCAATGCCGTTTGCTTGGTGGACGCTACCCACTGGTAGTAGGCTTGAGCATCTTTGTTACCTTTTTTTTTTATTCAAGATAGGCAAACGTTTGACCGCCATCTCACCTGATTAAGTGACGATGCGGTCGACGATGGAGCACGTTTGCCTAGAAAATGCCTATTCACTCGTGACTTAAAGACTCCCATATTATATTTATCAGGGAACACAGACTCAGGTAAGGAATTCCATTCTTTGCAGTTCGCATAATGAATGTGGAGGCAAAACGCTTTGTCCGCATTTGTGGAATAACTATATGATCCTTTGAGAACGTAAAACATTTATTTGTTTTGGTATCAACGGATCTTAAGATCAGTTGAGAACAAAAATAAATAATTTATTTTAGTTGCAACTGATCTTGAGATCAGATGGGAATAA
Source organism: Lomographa bimaculata (assembly GCA_948107665.1). Classification (NCBI taxonomy): domain Eukaryota; kingdom Metazoa; phylum Arthropoda; class Insecta; order Lepidoptera; family Geometridae; genus Lomographa; species Lomographa bimaculata. Next base: position 8,423,560 of record OX403612.1, on the reverse strand, counting down.
CAGTTATGATCGGTTAATGTGAAAATCTGATACATAGTATCAGATTTTCACATTAAACTTACATTACTTTACATTACATTACATTACAATACGGATCTATGATCCGTTGGGAAGTACCAGCGGTGTCGCTTAAGAGACTGTCTCGATGTCCGATAATAGAATGGGGATGGGGGAATTAGATTGTGTAATTCCGTTGCACACTCTCCGAAATGTATCCGATAAAATACCGAGAGACTCTGAGCCTATAAGTTCGATTAGGTAACTTAGCAGGATTTTTTTTTAATAAAGTGCCGAGTGCACAGCATTATACTCAAGCATACGCTCACCATCAATCAAACGTCTTGATTGCCTCAACAGAATAAAAAATAATTGTAATAATATTTCTCTCCATATCAGATGATCAGCAGCCACTGGATCGGAGGCTGGGGTGGTGTTCCGTTGGGCGGTTTGGGCGGTTTCGGCGGCTACGGCGGTTACCGCGGCGGTTACGGGGGTTTCGGATACGGGGGCGGGTTTTACCGACCCTACCCACCAGTGTATCCTCCTCCACCACCGTTCTTTGGATGAAATGGCAGAAACTTTTTATTTGTGACGGATATAAGCAGATGAGAATATAATTATTTACAAGTGTCGGATGTGGGTGGGGCTGTGAGTGTAAAAACGTTTGTGTGTCAAATTATTTCACCTTCAAGAACTGCAGCGCAAAGATATTAAATAAGAAGTCGTGGTTACTTGACAAGACTTTTTACTGTCTGAAAGATTTTTTTCAATACTAAATTAGATTGACATCGTAATGTTATATTAAAATCAATAACTGTATTTCTACTTAACTCGTTATTATTATTTTTGACATTGTATTTTAATTATTTTATTGACATTTAATATAATATAATTAATTCAATTTAATATTGTCATTATATTAATTTAACATGTAATTTCACATGCCAACACATGGCAAAATAGAAGGACGATTCAACCATGAAGACCAATATGTATACTCTATTTTGTGGAAATATACTCATTTCATTTCATTTCAATAAAAATAATACTTTTTGAACTGCCCGCTAGCCTGGTTGTTTGCTTGTCTGTCTTTTCAAAGTTTGATATAAATAATTTTGAAATACGTTATTTAATTTACGTAAGCAACGCTTAAAAAACCGACTTCACCGCTTATATTTTGGTTCTGGCTTAATCGATTTCTATAAAATTTATAGGTAGGTATGGGATCACCTCTGAAGTATAATCTACCATAAAAAAAAACATCAAAATCGATTCATAATTGGCGGAGATATCGCGTAACATACATACAAAAAAAGACAATTTTTTGAAGTCAGTTGATGATAGGAATAAGAGAAAATGAGACATAATAATTAGAGATTTAATAATAAGCAAATCAATACCAACAACGCAATAGAGGTTTAATAAATTAACATAATTTGTTAATTGTTTTTATTATTGTTCCATATGTTAAACATTTTTTTTGTCTCATTCACGTGCCTATATCCTTCTTAGTTTTGAGATACACAAGGTACAACTAAGACAACTTTGAAGAACAACTAACACATTTTTACCTGAATTGTAAGACAAACTTTACCGTATCTAAAATTTCCGTATCTCTTAATCCAATCTTGTAGTATTTTAATTTATAATTATTTGTATAACTGGAGTTCTCAAAACAAGCATAATATTATCTGGTATTAGACTGCGGTCTCCCGCGATCGCTAAGCTATAGCGATGAGCTTGCGTATTTTTGGCTCAGTAGAGAGGGACTGGTGGTCTCGGGATTCAACTCTACGAAATGTATTTCGATTGAATTACCATTTTGAAGGTTATTTATCTACTTATTTTAACCTATTTATATTATTTATTTATCTTACTGGCTTATAATGATATGTATGTATTTATTTATTTTTTATGTATGTAGAAATGAAACTAAGTTTGTATAATCATGTGTGTATCATATATTGTATTTATTAGTTTTAAGTTAAGATTATATTTATTTATTACTTTGTTTATTTTATTTTTTTATGCTTTATGCTACCCGCTTAGTTCAGGTTTAACTGAAAATCAGTGTCGAGTTATCTGCTCGGCAAAACGCTGAGTTAAACCTATTGGCATACAAAAAACTCACAATAATTATTATAAAAACTGTATTTTTAATGTTAGTTTTTTAAGTTAATTGTTATTTTTATTTTTTTATAGTGCCAAATAAATGTGTTTTCTTCCTTTCTTTCTTTAGACAGGCCCCCGCACTAGAGGATGGCCACCAGTAATCTTTCTTAATCTAGTTTGTAGTTCTTAATGTAAGTACCTAGTTATGTATTGTTCTTTTTGGTAAATAAAATATTTTGTTTATGTTATGTATTTTGTATTACCTTTTTTTAACATTAGTGTAGATTACATAATCTGTTTACCCTGTACTCTTTTTGAAGTGCAAACTTCTTTAGCGGCGTTGTGCACTTTTTAGGGATGGGTAAAAAATGTTGAACTCGCGTCAGGACACGTGACCTGATCGAAAATTCGTAAGACGAAGGGAGTGTAGACGCGTCGACGCGGCGTAGGAGAGGAATTAATATCCCCCTCTCTTTTTACCGCGTTTCTATGGTGACGATGGTATTGTTATATCTAAAATGCACGACGTTAATGTTTAAGTTTTCACTTCTGCCGGCACTCCCGGAGTATGCAACCCGTTGTTTTTTTTTTTTTTATTACCTATAGGCTAGCATTTGCCCGCCATCTCACCTGATGGAAAGCGGCGATGCGGTTGACGGTGGGAAATGCTTTCCTAGAAGCTACCTGTTCACTCTTGACTTGAATAGGCCTAAGTTATACTTATCGGGAAACAAGAACGAAGGCAGAGTATTCCACTCCTTTGTAGTTCGCATTATAAAAGTTGTGGCAAAACGCTTAGTTTTAATCTGAGGAATATCCACCATAAAAGGATGTCTTGTTTTAGTACGCCTTGTTGTCAAATGATGGAAGGGAGCTGGAGGAATTAAATCATGCAGTTCTGTCGCACTCAAACTCAATTCTGTTTACTTGAGATTCAAAGATGACATTTAGATCTAATGATCTAAATGTCATCTTTGAATCTCAAGCATATCTAAGCTACATGTTTACTTGAGATTTAATAATCTCAAGTAAACATGTAGCTTATAAGCATGCTCCGTCTTCGACCTCATCGCCACTTTCCGTCAGGTGAGATAGTGGTCAAATGCTTAATCGTCAAATAAAAAATTAAACGCAAGCAAAGCTAAAAAAAAGCCGACTTCACCGCTTTATCTTCGGAACCTTGATCAGATTCAACGTATTAAACACGCATTATTAACAATAACTAAAAAACTAGTGATCAGATCTTGACAAAATTTAAATGGGACCACATGGAAAGCACCAGCTTTCAAATAAAAAAATAATCATCAAAATCGGCGCACTAAAAAAGAAGTTATGATGTAACTTTTAAGTCGGTTAAACGAGAACATCGTCAATGTAGTCCACAGAATACGCATTATTGAGGATAACTCAAAAACTACTAGTCAGATCTTGATCAAATTTAAATGGGACCAATTGGAAAGCAACATCTATCATATTTCAAAATCGGTTCACGTTGAATGAAGTTATGAGGTAACAAACATTTAAAAAAAACAATACAGTCGACCTGAGTACCTCCTCCTTTTTTGTGAAGTCGGTAAAAAAACAAGATTTAAGCAGTAAGCAATATGTATCTAATTGAATCAGCAAATAGGTGCAGGATTTTTTTAATACCTATAGATTATATGTGTTAATTAGACATAGTGTTTATTATTTGATATTCAATCAGAGTTCTTTGACACTTGTTTGACACCGAGTCTAATGTCATTTGAAAGTCAATCATGCTTTTAAACGACTTAAATAAATAAGGGGAGTTTTGCCGCGAACGTGAAAAAATGGCGTTGTTATTTTGAATAATTTTCCAAAACCTGTGATTCTTCGAGTGTTAATGTGTAATAATGGTGGATTATTAACCGTTAATACTTAGTAAATGTGCATAAGTGTAGGCAAGTCATACAAAGTTGAAAAACGTGATTTTCGCCTTCGCTCCAAAACTCCAATAGAAGTTCTAGTAAAGTTTCTACCACTTTACTAGGGTATGACTTGACTATGACTGACTACTTGACTTTGACTGTGACTTGTGACTAAGACTTTTATTATGAAGAATAGAAATTGTTAATATTTGTTTAAAATTTCGACTGAAGGACAATGCATCCATGGTCATGAAATAATTAAAAAAAAGTAAAAAAATAAGGAGGTTCGTAATTCGACTGTGTTTTTTAATGTGCCTCATTACTTCTTTCTGAGTGAACCGATGCTGATGATTTTTTTTTATTAGGGCTGGTGCTTCCCAAGTTGTTCCATTTAAATTCGGTCAAGATTTGACAATCACTTTTTGAGTTATCCTCAATAAAGCGTTTAATTTGATCAAAGGTTCCGAAAACAAAACTGTGAAGTCAGTTTTTATCAAGTTTTGCTTGCGTTAAAATTATTATTATAGCGCTTAAATTATTGAACTACTCGTTGGCTTAGTTGTATGGCGTTCGCCTTCTAAGCAGGGGTATCGGGTTCGATTCCCGAAGGAAAATATCTTTTCTCCCCAAGGAAAGTGTTTGTTCTTGGTTCTGGTTGTGATTGCGTGTGTGATGTGAATGTTTCCGGCACCCACGATACAAGTCATCGAACTTAGTGTGGGGCTGTGAGTGTGAAAGCGTTTATGTTTATGTTTATTATTTACAAACGCGTTCACTCTCATGCTAATGAATAGGATAAAGGTTTAATAAAAACGTAATTGCTGACATAATTTATATATTTTAACACATAATATTTAGTACACATGTTACATCGTACGTACATCACTGTATTATGTGACAACTACCAACATTTATATTTTTAATAATCATTAGTCATTTGTGAACAAGCTAACACTCATCGACTCTTTAGGCCTCCAAAAACTAAAATTTAATGCAGACATAGAAAAGTTCTAAAAAGATATTTCATATCTTTAACGGTAGAAATAAGTAAAGAATATTTTGGCAGAAAATATATTTTCTACATTAATATCTGAAAATAGGTAGACGACATCACGGTTCTTAGACTAAGATATAAATTTCTACATATTCCAACGGATCCGAAAACGTGATAATATGTCTTTTAAATACGTGATTTACAGCTATATAAAAAGAAATATTAAAATTTTATGATATGTTTTAATTTTTTAACTAGGCACCTATAATAGACTTCTAAAACATTTAGGAAAAAGCATTATAAGTTATACTTACTCTATAAGTTACTTCTATATATTGATATGTATTATAGTTTTAAGTTTAACATCAATATTTTAAAACTAAGTTTTAAATGCCTCAGCCAGTAGGATATGTATTTGTTTCAATTAATGACTTAATTATTAATATATCTAATTATTATTTAAAGATAAAACACATTTAGATTTTATAAGATGCGACTCGAATATCGCTTATTACTATATATGTTATAACATCCATAAGTAATTTAATAAAACATTTAGTTTTTGTTTTCTAATCTAATTTTTCTACATATTAATATTAGAAAATAAATTAAAATTAATTCACTGTGTCTATTTACTCTCTTTTTGTGTTTTTCATAAGCTTTATACGAAATAAAATAATGCATGTCGATTTTCCATTTTTCAAAGCTATTTAGTCATTGTTTTTCTTTTACTCCTTTTGAAATTACGTTTATTTAAATCATATTTATATGAAATATAACAATTAGTTTAAAAACAAACAGAGCAGAGCAATTTTTTTTTTTAATTTTAATCGTAATTAATAGCAAACAAAATATGCAAAAATAATGTTCAACACCGTAATTTCAAAATGAGTTCATCAAAATCCTCACTGCAAGTTTCTTAAAGTAAGAATTTTTAGTAGGTTCTGGGCTCGTTTTAGGTTGGAATTATTTAAGAAACTCGCAATAAAAATATTTACTAATAAAAATTATTATTTTCATAATCAAAAGAAATGCGAAGACAAAGAGGTAAATGAAATGAGTTTCAAAGACAGACATAGACAAAGTGTAAAAAGAAAGTAACAATTTTTATTAGTAAAAATGAAACGAAACTTTTTATTAAAGGGCGCGAAATGAGCAGCAACTGCTTTGAATGAAGCCTTCTTTGAAGACTGATTAATATGCAAGGAGGTTTAGACCTCGAAATTAAATTATAACGACTGTTGAGTCACAAAGCGATGTTAAATTGTTTTTACGGAGAAGCTTTTCTTGATTTTTTTCTTCTGATTAACGCTCTCGCAAAATTACTGCTTTTCAATTTCTGACTCTATAATACGTCATGAATAATAAAACGCAAGTTTTTCAGAAGAGGTTAATGTTTCAAAAGATTTTTAAATGCTTCGAAATTTAAAACAAGTGGCTTTACATTGTTTTATATTTTTAAGGGAACGCGCGGGAAATGTATTTTTAAATCTTATTTTCATATGTTTTTTTTATATTGTTTCTGATTTGAATTAAGAATGATAACATTTTAGGAACCTTCATAACTAGCATTATTAAGACATAAAGCAGTTGCTGTGCATTCGTTAGACCAAAATATAGTTTAGTGAAGTCTGTATGCCCCAATGCGTTTCTCCCCAGCGGTGTGCTGAACAAATTCGCGCACTTGATCCGTGGCTACTGGTCCAATGCAGACCAGGGGCTCCTTGAAATATCCGCAGCTCTGTGGACGAAAAATCATTTTATTTTATAGGTATATAAATGATTTTAATACTGCGGTAGGACCTGGGTTCGTTTTTCGGAACACAATCCTCCCCGAGGGATATTTGTGCTTCTGGTTCTGCGTGTGATGTAATGTTTCCGGCACCCACGATACAAGTCTTTCAAAATCAAAATCAAAATCGTTTATTCACATGGGCCCCAAAGAGGCACTCATGAAAGTTAATCATTCTATTGCTAGATTCGCAAAATTACAGCCATCTCGAGAAGAACCTGGCAAGAAACTCGGCGGCGCATTTTTTTTCATTCAATTTTTTTAAACATTCTTTATCTCTATTACACAATTTTATTAACCTCGGTGTTATTATGTAGTCGATAGAAAGCGCTTGTGCAGTTTGCCTCCATGCATCCTTGTCATTAATATTGTCGATCGTTTTAAAGTAAGTTTTCTTAATTAATGCCCGTTTTATTACAGATTTGAACTTTCCCAGTGGTAATTCAGTTACGATTTTAGGAATTCTATTGTAAAATCTAACCCCATTTGCCATTAAAGAATTATTCGTTTTGCTTAATCTAAATACGCGCACTGTAATTTTATGCTTATATCCCATTTAGTCCCATGTATACCGTATTGGTTTAATTTGCTAATAAGCGTTTTATGGTCCACGCAGTCGAACGCTTTGGAGAGGTCACAAAATACCCCAATTGCATCCTGCGATCCCTCCCAAGCCCTGAGAATGTGTGACACTAACTTGGCACCGGCATCTATTGTTGATCATTTGGTAAATCCGAATTGGGGATCATGTAATATTTTATATTCATTAAAGTGGGAGAGTAGCTGTTCTAGAATATTTTTTTCAAATATTTGAACTTAGTGTGGGGCTGTGAGGGTGATTTTGTTTAATATTAAAAAAAATACATATTGGTATTTTTTACTCGGGCGTTTTTTCTTAATAAAATCAGTAAAACGCGTGTAAGGATAATTTAACTATTGATTTTGTTACGTACGTTATAACAGCGCGTCATAAGTCTTTCAATGGTCCTGTGAGTGAGAAAGCGTTGAAATAAAATCTGCTTTTAAGACCGAGAAAATAACCTCGACGCTCTATCTGGAACGGCTGTACCAATTTTCACCAAACATAAGTAGATAAGAACACTCTCGATCAAGTCGTCTTACAAATAAAAGAAAACTAAATCCAGCCATATTGGAGCTACAATATAACAGACAGAAACGCAAATACTACACAGCTATAGACTACAAATTTAAACACCCCTCATTTTCGTCGGGGGTTAAAACTAATACAAATGCTTAGCTTTCATGCCTTTGTTAACTAAATAGACCATTAATGCCTTCAAGAAATTTTCTAAAGAGACTCTAACTCCTAAAATAATCTAAATCGAAATATATTTCTTTGATTGAATCCCTATTTATTTGGACCAACCTTTTGAATTCAAAGGAACTCAATTCAGCCTTAATATAATTAAGTTTTCTACCGACTTCACAAAGAAGGAGGTTCTCAATTCAACTGTGTTTTTATGTATGTGTTTCTTTATGTGTATAACCTTATATCTGCTTTCCACGTGAACCAATTTTGTTTTTTTTTGTTTGAGAGCTTTCCCATTGGTCCAATTTAAATTTGATCAAGATCACATCAGTAGTTTTTGAGTTATCGTCAATAATGCATGTTTAATACGAATTTTTTTAAGCTTTGTTTCCGTTTAATAATAATTGCCTAATTTAATTAATTACACTGTTAACTTGACACAGATGACTGAACCGAATGAACTGCCGTGCTGATCGTGGGTGCCGGAAACATTCTCATCACACACACAATCACGACCAGAACCAGAAACACACATTTTCCTTAGGGAAAAAACTTGTGTTCTCGTCGGGAATCGAACCCGATACCCCTGCTTAGAAGGCGAACATCCACCTAACAAAGCCAATCGGCAGTTCATCAAGCCAAGCCAAGAGTTAATGTTCGTAAGTGGTAGAAACTTTACTAGAACTTCTGTTAGAGTTTATCTATGACTAGCTTTTGCCCGCGGCTTCGCTCGCGTTAAGAAGTACAACAAACTTTCATCCCCTATTTTATCCCCTATTTTATCCCCTTGGGGGTAGAATTAATCAAAATCCTTTCTTAGCGGATGCCTACGTCATAACATCTACCTGCATGCCAAATTTCAGCCTGATCCGTCCAGTGGTTTGGGCTGTGCGTTGATAGATCACTATGTCAGTCAGTCACCTTATAGTTATATATATTTAGATTTGCCTTCCCTCATGGACGTACATGAACTATTTACTATTAATAATCCAACATTATTACACATTAACACTCGAAGAATAAAGTCGTTCGCGCCGAACTGTGATCTCGCGCCTACATTTAGCCTCATAGAGAAAATCTTTTGAGTTTTCTTGCTCATATTTTTTATTATATAATAATTGTTTGATTTCTTTATTTGTTGTTCAAGTACAGGATATAACGGATATTATAAATTTCAGCGTTCAATGTGTAGCCGTTTTTGGGATAGACCCTGGGACATAATAGGTCTAAAAACAGTGACTCTAGTGGCCTACCAAATCGTTATTTTCCAACATAGATTTTTTTAAACCGGTTTCAGTCACTTGTCAAGCTCTTTTCAACGATACCCCACAAGGATAGAAGAAAAAATAAAAAATTTTGCTCCCTACTTTTTTTTATGTATGAGAGCCCCCTTAATATTTTCATTAATATAATTTAAAATGACATTTCTGGCTTTGAGCCGTGGTTTTACATATTTTAAGAGAATTTGAAGTCATTCGCTTATATGGTTTAGACGCTAGATGCCTCTGACAGACAGACGGACGGACGGACAAAGTGCTGAACGACCCAAGTCAACATGGAGATCTCGCTTCGCTCGATCAACAACTTTTACAAAATAGCACATAATCAACGACGCCATTTTCTTCACTTTCGCGGCAAAACTACAACAATAATGTATTCTCTTTCTATTAATATTTCTATTTATTGAAAGCAATGAAAACCTTCACAATTCTATCTACAAATAAATAAAACAAATATATTACATACAAAGAGGTTTGCTTTCGGTCCGTAAGTAAAATATTCAAGACATTGTTTGAGAAGTAAATACATTACGTCGTTTATATTGTTGGCAAAGAAAAACACTAGATTTACGTGAAAGGAAAAGCTGTTTCTGAACTTGACAAAGTTATTATTGCTTCTAGGGCTTTACCAATCGTAATACCTACAAAGAAATAAATGTAGGTGTATATATTAGATTATATTAAACGCTTTCACACTCACAGCCCCACACTAAGTTCGTGACCTGTATCGTGGGTGCCGGAAACATTCACATCACACACACAATCACAACCAGAAACAGAAATTTTCCTTAGGGAGAAAATTTGTGTTCCCGCCAGGAATCGAACCTGATACCCCTGCTTAGAAGGCAAACGCTCACCCAACTGACCCTACAGGTAGTTCCTCATATGTAGTATACCTCTAAATCTATGCTTTAATATTTTTATATTCATATGTTTTTCTTTTTTCAGGGATAAAATTCTGTATCAAATTCTGCGTAATTTATGTTAACTATAATTATAGCTTTCTTGATTGTTTAATTAAGTTCTAATTGTTGTAATTATTATATTATTCAACGTATCTCTTTATGGTCTAGTAACCTTAAAAGCGAGAAGCCAATAAAAACATTATACCTAGGTATAATGTTTTTATTGGCTTCTAATCAATAAAAATCAACCTCTTGTCTAGACAAGAGGTTGATTAGGATTGTATCTGTCTCACTCACCTTCCTCGGTTTATGAGAGAGTAAGGACGATGCATAATGCAGCAGAGTGAGTGATGTCATATTGGCTTGATGTATAACTTGAGACAGAATCAATCTTGTCTTCAGAATTGTAAGAAGAAAGTCAGGATTGCATCATTCTTACTCACCTTTCTTAGTTTCTGTGTCAAAAACGACGACTGATGTCACATTTGCTCGATATATAGCTTGAGACAGAGTCAAACCTATCATCAAAATTGTAGGAATGAAATATGGATTGTATCATTCTTACTCACCTTCCTCAGTTTCTAAGTCAGTAACAACATTGTACGCAGCAGAGAGAGCAAGTGACGTCACACGCGCTGGATGCGTTTCATAAGCCACTGGTATACATGTCATCGGAATTGTAGATTAGACTTGGATTGTATCATTCTCACTCACTTTTCTCGCATTCTGTCGGTGGGAACGTTGCGTGCAGTGAGTGGAATGATATAACACTCGCTCGACGTTTTGCTTGAGACTGTCAAAACTATCATCGAAATTGACGGAATGAAGTGGATTGTATCATGCTCACTCACCTCCCTCGCGTTTTAAGTCAGTGACGTCAGTAACAACATTGTATGCAGCAGAGTGAGCGAGTGACGTCACACGCACTGGATGTGTTGCATAAGCCAGTGTTACATCATATCATCAGAATTGTAAAAAAGAAGTTGGATTGCATCATTCTCACTCACCTTCCTCGCCTTCTGTCGGTGGCGACGTTGCATAATGCAGCAGAGTGAGCGAGTGATGTCACACTCGCTCGATGTGTTGCAGTCCTCGTTGTATTGCTTGTGGCCGGATGTGGGTGGGCGGCAGACGTGCATCTCTCCTGTAAAGGTAACCGGTTAAAAACTTCGCTAAGGAAAAGTGGTCTCGTTGAGATATTTGTCAAAAGCGAAAATAATTACTTTCACAAGGAATTGAGTGTCCAGCCAGTCGGGTGGTCAAAGGATCAAAACACATGAGATTTCAATGAAGAAAAATGAAGTTTACTGTGGTAGAAGATTTGTAAAACTCGGCTAGCTATAGCTTAAAGTAGAAAAACGGTCCAACAAGCGGTGTTTTAAGCAGCTACCCGGAACACCGTTTGTTGCTCGACCTTTTCGGATAGCTCTCAAAGACTATCTTTGAGAGACTGTAAGTCGAATTTGCTATAAATTGGCAGGCAATGAACTACTGATCAGATTTTGATAAAATTTAAATGGGGCCAATTATTAGAAAGCAACATCTTTCAAACAAAAAAAATTCAAAACCGGTTCACGTGGAACGAAGTTATGAGGAAACACACATTTAAAAAAATCATTTGACTTGAGTACCTCCTCCTTTTTTGTGAAGTCGGTTAAAAAGAAAGTACCGCGCGTGCTTTTATAGGTCAGCAAAATTGTTATCTTGTAAATTTTCTCGATATTGCAATTAGCACATAGAGACTTCGATTATGGTGATGAACCACACCGACCTGGTACAACCTCCTCGCAAACTAAGCCGGCGTCGCATTGGTTCTCTCTGTTGCAGATTTCTCCGAGTTTGCGGCCAGCAAAAGCTGGCAGACAGCGCCCGCCGTCCTCTGTTGACAAAAGAAAGGGTGGTTAAAACATATAGCCTAATTAAAACACACTTATTTAAACAAAGCATTTACAACAATGTCTTGTAACGTTGGTACTGGAAACATTTAATATATAACACAGACAATCACAACCAGAACCAGATTTCAGAGAACAAATTTCCCTTGGGGAGAAAACTTGTGTTCCCACCGGAAATCGTCAATCGAAAATTCAAATGAATAAATTAAATGTTGTTTATTACTTTATAATTAGCATAGTTTATAACTATTTATATATATATTTTTTTACATTTTGTTCCCGATGTGTTCTTCAAGTGTCTGCACCGAATTATTTCACTGACGGTTCTGTATCATACTACGAAAAAATTGTCGCCAAAATTACCATAAAATATATTTTGGGAGTTATTCTTGAGAGCCAGTTTTCTAGGACATCGGATGAGTACAATATGGGAGTCTTCAAGTCGCGAGTGAATAGGTATCGTCTAGGCAAGCTTGATCCATCGTCGCTTACCATATCAGGAGAGATTCTGATGGTGGTCAAAAGTTTGTCTATCTATCTAATACTATTAGAATCTCTGTCCTGACATACTGTTTCACTGACTGACTGACTTGAAGACAACTCACAGCCTATCCTGCTCGTAGAAACTTGAAATATGGCAAGTTTTAGTGTTGCAGTTAAAGTAATGTAAATTGTATCTGAGTAGTAAATGAAAGGTAATTTTAATTAATAAGTAACTATAACTAAATTATAAATAGCTAACAACTTAACTTAAATAATGCGGGCGAAGCCACGTAGTTTTGAATAAATAAAAAAACTACGCTCCACGAAATAGTGGAACGAGCACTTTTTCTGCACTTGTTTGGCTCAACAATGCCTAACAACGAGGCAATGCCGCCAGCATGATGGGAACGCTACCCGCTGGTAGTGGGCTTGAGCACTTGAGCTTGTAGGTAACTTAGGTATTTGCTGTATATAGCTTTAGTTTAGTTTTACGACATATAGGCAATTGGCCCGTATATTAACTACTACTAGAAAAAAATTGTACATACAAAAAAAAAAGGTAAGTATCTAAATTATACAAGCATGCTACATGCTCAACCGGATCGTAATTTTCCATCATAAATCAAATGCTGGTATATTCCCTCGCATTTGAAAATGATTGCAAAAGCCGTAGAGAGCACGAGCTTTACAAATAGCACAAAACGGAATCAAAATCTAGGTCCAATGCAGGTCACTGTATAATTAGACTATTGATCGCAGCTTCCGGCACGAGATGAGCCAGGTAAAACTATCTATCGGTAGCACAACTGCAAGATAAAATAACAGCTATGTTAATAGCATCGATTATACAATTAAACGCAAGCAAAGCTTAAAAAAACCGACTTCACCGCTTTATCATCAAATTTCAATGGGACTACATAAAAAACACCAGCTTTCAAATAAAAAAAGAATCGTCAAAATCGGTTCACAACGAAATAAGTTATGAGGTAACGTTTGTTGAAGTCGGGTAAACGAGAACATCGTCAAAGTACGCATTATTCGTCACAAAATAGACATTATGGACGATATTTCAAAAACTACAGATTAGATTTTGATCAAATTTAAATCATTGCAATTAAATTATTATCATTGCAATTAAAAACTGTCTAAGCCTTGAATTCAGAGTAAGGCGACTTGGTCAGCGGGATGTCCCTCCACAAGTCATTAAATGGGACCAATTAGAAAGCAACATCTTTCAAACTAAAAATTTTTTTTCGAAATCGTCTCACGTGGAGAGTACTTATCAGGTAACACACATAAAAAAAAATACAGTCGACTTGAGTACCTCCTCCTTTTTTGGGAAGTCGGTAAAAAAACCGACATCACCGTTTTTAAACTGGTTGAACTTAGTGGAATAGGTCTTATCTTCGGAATTTCCATCGGATTAGATGTACTAAACACGCATTATTGACGATATTTCAAGAACTACTGATCAGATCTTGATCAAATTTAAATAGGACAACAATCTCACCTGATGGAAAGTGATAATGCGGCCGAAAATGTAGCATGCTTACCTAGGCTCTCAGATTATACCGTTAGGGGAACAAAGACGAGGGCAATGAGTTCCACTCCTTCGCTGTACGGATGATAGACGTAGAAACGAAACGCTTCGAGCAAACTGGAGGTAAGTCAACCATATATGAATGACGTTTGACAGTTTGTCTTGTTATATGGTAAAACGGGCATGGGGGAATTAACTCGTGTAATTCCTGCGCACACTCCAAAATGTAAACGGTAGAATACCGTTAGGCTTGCGATCTTACGTCGGTGACCGAGACTACAATTTGGACTCGACTAGCTTATCATCGCCAATGAGTCTTTTTGCTCGTCGGTTGACATTAAATAAAAAAGTGATCACTTATACAGTGATCACTTTTTTATTTAACCTTAAATATAGTCATGAAATCTTGAGACGATTACCAACCAATTTCATGGTGGTAGGGTAGCTAGCCAATCTAAATCCAAATTAGGACTGTATTTCGGTACAGGGTAGCTAGCCAATCTAAATCCAAATTAGGACTGTATTTCGGTACAGGTTAGCTAGCCAATCTAAATCAGGACTGTATTTCGGTACAGGGTAGCTACCCAATCTAAATTTAAATTAGGACTGTATTTCGGTACAGGGTAGCTACCCAATCTAAATCTAAATTAGGACTGTATTTCGGTACAGGGTAGCTAGCCAATCTAAATCTAAATTAGGACTGTATTTTGGATAGGGTATCTAGCTAATCTAAATCTAAATTGGGACTGTATTTTGAAACAGAGTAACTAGCCAGTCTAAATCTTAATAAGTACTGTATTTTGGACAGGGTAGCTGGCCAACCTAAATCTGAATTAGGACTGTATTTTTGACAGGGTAGCTAGGCAATCTAAATCTAAATTAGGACTGTATTTTGGAACAAGGTAACTAGCCAGTCTAAATCTAAATAAGTACTGTATTTTGGACATGGTAGCTGGCCAACCTAAATCTGAATTAGGACTGTATTTTCGACAGGGTAGCTAGGCAATCAAAAAAAATGAATGGACTAGTACTTAACCTGAGTAAAACGCATTTTATTCAATTCAACCTATCAGGAAGGGCATCAAAACCACTGTCAGTGTCGATAGATGGAATTGCGTTAGAACAGGCGGTGAGTACAACATTTCTGGGATTCGAGATCGACCGAGGATTGACGTGGGAAAAACATATCCAAAAGCTCTGCGCAAAGCTTGGAAGTGCGTGTTATGCGCTGAGTCGAATATCTCGGGTAGTAGCAGCGGACGTGACGAGAGCTTGTTATTTTGCCACGGTACACTCCCTCCTCCAGTACGGTGCAGAGCTGTGGGGCGCAGTTCTGACTGGGAACGCGCCTTCCGTTTGCAGAAACGCGCCGTTAGAGCAATAGTTAGAGTATCACAGCAAACCTCAGTGAGACCTCATTTCAAAAAACTCGGGATCTTAACTCTGCCAGCCATTGTTATATTTCAGGTAGCTGTTTATGTGAGGGCGAATCCCGAAATATACAAAAAACACAGTGACATCCACAATTTTAATACGCGTCGTGCTAATAAACTAGTAGGAATATCGCGCACTCTTGCCAAATCCACTAAGCTAACTCACGTGATGGGCCCAACCGTATACAATAAGCTGCCCGATACAATTGTATCCGCTACGAGCATGGCATGCTTTAAAGTGAGACTAAAGCGCTGGCTAATCGAGCAAACGTTCTACTCTTATGATGAATTCATATCTAGTGTTTAAGTGACCATAATTCATTATTAGTTGATAATTGTTAATATAAAGCACACTGTGGTATGACATATTTTTTATTTTTATATAGTTTTTTATTTTATTTTTATTGTTCTGACATTAATTTTAATATTTTAATGATTTATACAAATCCTACTCATATTACAATTGTAAAAATATAACTATAAGACGTGTAAACAATGTTTATCAATAAATGAGTATTTGAGTATTTGAGTATTCAATCTAAATCTAAATTAGGACTGTATTTTGGAACAAGGTAACTAGCCAGTCTAAATCTAAATAAGTACTGTATTTTGGACAGGGTAGCTGGCCAACCTAAATCTGAATTAGGACTGTATTTTCGACAGGGTAGCTAGGCAATCTAAATCTCAATTAGGACTGTATTTTCGACAGGGTAGCTAGGCAATCTAAATCTAAATTAGGACTGTATTTTGGAATAAGGTAACTAGCCAGTCTAAATCTAAATAAGTACTGTATTTTGGACAGTGTAGCTGGCCAACCTAAATCTGAATTAGGACTGTATTTTCGACAGGGTAGCTAGGCAATCTAAATCTAAATTAGGACTGTATTTTGGAACAAGGTAACTAGCCAGTCTAAATCTAAATTAAGTACATCGCAGAAAGAAAGCATTTATTTATAATCGTCGATTCCTCTGTAGGCACCGGAAGATCATAAAGTCGGATGATTCTTTTTTTATGCTATATAGGCAAGCATTTGACCGCCATCTCACCTGATGGAAAGTGACGATGCGGCCAAAGATGGATCATGCTTGCCCAAAAGGTTCACTATAGACTTGAAGACACCTAGATTGTACCGTTCAGGGAACAAAGACGCAGGCAATAATTCCACTCCTTCGCTGTGCGGATGATGAAAGTAGAAGCAAAACGCTTGAAGGTCAACCATAAATGGATGAAGTTTGACAGTTTGTCTTGTTGTTTGATGGTAAAAAAGGCATGGAGGAATTATGTCATGTAATTCCTGAGCACACTCTCCAAATTCTGAGCTGCTAAAGACGTTAGGGAGCCGTCTTTGCGACGATTACGTTATGGTGATAACGTAATCGTCGCTTCAGTAATTAGGTTAAGTTTTTGAGTCATTACCTCAACGTTAATTATGTCGTTGGTAAGAACTTTGTTAAGTGGTTCTAAGTTAGAACCAAAAAGCGTTAAGTTAATTTTAAAGCACAGTAAAGCTAATAGTTATAGAATACATTATATTGAGTTACAATTTCCTTGTGTCAATTTCTAAGTTCACCAATAGTTTAGTAGAGCTCGTCCAAGCTGAAATGACGCGCCCCACTACTTAATTAGTTTATTTAGATGTGTGAGTGCAAATATTAATGACGACACTTCATCTGTATGGGAGCGTCGATTGTTCAGTGAACAATGGATCTGCACGTGTACAAGACGGTCGACTAGTCGGGTGATAAATCCGACCACGTGTTGTGTGCGTAAATGCGAAGGTGGGCGCGTCATTTCAGCTTAGACAATCTCTACAACTTATAAAGTTAAGCGAGTTGTACTTTTAACAATGTTAGAACCGACTTTAAAATCAGATTAGTAGTTAAAGAATGTTTAAAAAATTAGGACAGCAGAAGCACTAGCTTGTGGATTTTCTACCGACTTCACAAAAAAGGAGGAGGTACTCAAGTCGACTGTTTTTATGTGTGTTACCTTGTTTAAAAAATGAGGAAGAAAGAAGCACTAACTTGCGGATTTTCTACCGACTTCACAAAAAAGGAGGAAGTACTAAAGTCGACTGTATTTTTTTGTGTGTTATCTCATAACTTCGTTCCACGTGAACCGATTTTGAAACTTTTTTTTTGGTGCCATTTAAATAAGATCCAGATCTGATCAGTAGTTCTTGAAATATCCTCCTAATATTATAAATCCGAAAGTTTGTGAGTAAGTATGTTTGTTCCCTCTTCACGCTTTAACGGCTGAACGGATTTGGATGAAAATTTTAATGTAAATAGATTATACTTAGGATTAACACATAGGCTACTTTTTAACTTGATAATAGCGGGCGAAGCTGCGGGGCACGGCTAGTCGTCAATAATGCGTGTTTAGTACATATAATCTGATCAAAGTTCTAAAGATAAAGCGGTGAAGTCGGTTTTGTTTAAGCTTTGCTTGCGTTTAATTGTTAATATAAGTATGAAGTACGATATTATTATCTAACTTTACGAAAAATATGAGTTTACTGCGATCTAGGAAATACAAACGCCAATCTCAGAGTTTATCTAGCGCAGTATTTTTCCAGAATTTCCGCCATGTTTACGAAGCGGAATCGGAAATTACTTCCGCCACGTGGTGCTTCAACATAACGGGCGGGGTAACGACGGAGATTGGACGCCACGCCGTTGCATAATACAACGTTCCATATTTACATGCTTCATGTTTTAGTTATAAACGGTTTCACACATAAAAATCATTAAAATCAAATCAAATCAAAGTAATTTATTAGATCGACAAAAAGTACTATAATTTTCGAACCCGCACCCAAAATTTCATGAAAATCGGTTAAGAAATGCGACCTGTAGAGGAGAACAACCGGAAATCCGCCGGACATAGTAAAAAGTCATTTTGCCTTAGCTAAAACAGAGATGCTTAGCCCGCACTTCGCGCATAACTTCTACGATAGCTTTTGTACTAAGATGGCCAAGCCAAACTGTTTAAAATAGGATACAATATAACATTTGTGTTGATAATGTGTACCTATACGATTTTAATGATAAAGACGTTCGAGACCTTTTCCTCGAGTATTGTGTCTACATAGTAAGGTGATAGAAATAAGTAAATTAATTTATTGTATACAAAATTGAACTATTTACACAATGTACCTACCTAATATTTATATATCTGTAATTTTCACGTTTACTAGATTAAAAATAAAGTGTATTGCGACTGTATTTAACAAAGATAAATGTACTAGAATAAGGTGTGATACTAGACTAAGAATAATATGTAAACAATTAAATATATTGATGAATAAAAATATTTACCCTTATTTCTTAAATCTCTGATATAAGAATAAGAATAAGAATCATTTTATTGTATATAACTGTGTACATGGTGGACATAAAATAATAACAATACATTAACTACAATAAAAAACAACACATGGATTTAATGTTAAAAAACAAGAGTGTGAAAAACAGTTTTGAAATGTCAGAGACGCGACACGCTGGCCGGGCCTCAGCGCCCGGAAAAAATATATAAAAAAACTGTATAAAACAACCTTGAACAAACAAACATTGCTTCGTAAACAAATAAAGTAATTAACAAACTCATCAGAAACCAGCAAATTCTAGGAAATTCAATTAGTTAATGTAAAGAGAATACTTTAATTAGGTGACTCGTCCGATTTTGCTTTAACATAATTAAAAACGCAGACATTTCTACTAATTTGTTTGTAACGCGTTCGTGACTCGTGTCTACCTACAGATGAAATTATCACGCTGATGATGATGATGATTAAAGTAGCCTATGTTTTAATCCACAGCATAAGCTACCTTCACTCCAAATTCCATTAAGATCTGTTATGTAGTTACGGAGATATGTGGTAACAAACATACACACACAAACTTTCTCATTTATAATATTAGTAGGATAGAACTGCTCGTTGGCTTAGTTGGGTGTACATTAGCCTTCTTAACAGCGGGTATTGGGTTCGATTCCCGGTAGAAAACACAAGTTTTCTCCCCTTAGTAACGCGACAGCGACCGCTCCGCACTCATCCTGAAACCTTTCCAAAGGAGATGTTTCATTTTAGGCCAGCACTATGTATACATAGAAAAATAGGAAAAAAATATTGCATTTTCTTAAAAATACAAATAAATTAATCTGCAGAAGATTACAGCAGTACACTCAAATTATTATTTTTAAATATTTAACCCTATTTTTGGGGCAGTCATGACAAGAAGATACTGAATGTCAGTCTGTTCTGAGTTTCAATCGAGTAACATATTCTTTAGTCCTATTATAATTATAACGAAATACAAATATTTTAGAATTGATAAAATGTTGTTTACGATAAAATTATCAATGACACGTCAAAATGACAGTTCAATATTGTCGCAATCCGCCATTTGTAACTGTGTTGTGTTGCTATCAATGTACATTAAAACGAAATAAAAGTAAAGAAAATAAACATTCAAAAACGGTTACTATATTATTGTATAGCTATATGTATGTATGTGGTACATGGTGCTGGCCCAGGCTCCCTCAATTTTGAAACATCTCCTTTCCAATGAAGCCGTGACAGTTGTCGATCTAAACATCGACAGCGCGTAATTCACGCTAATTCCTGTTTAAATTTTTTCACAACGACCTAATTTTCACGTCATCAACTTCAACTTAGAAAATTTTTAACTTATTTATTTTATTTTCGGAAGTTTTTTTTGAGATCGAGGCTTCTTTTAAATTACAAATCGATAAGCAACCAGTGATAGAAAAAGGAAGAATTAATTTTAAAAAGATTTCGCAGGCATACATCACCACAAGCTCATATAAAATCTTCTTCAGATGCTGTCGTATAGAAACATACCAGCAAGACCATTCCATCATAGCGGCGTCGATTTTGCGGATCCATTAAATATCAGAAAATCAAAAGGGTGAGGTCACCAATATTACAAGGGCTGCATTTGTGTGTTTAGATTTGTATCTATGGTCAGTAAGACAATAAATACATCTCGAGGCTATGAGTGATATGTCGGCACAGGGTTTCATTGCCAGTTTTAAAAGCTTGAGCTACAAGCCTACGTACAATATACGATTCAATATTTTCTTCTAAATTGATTTTCCATAATCCACGCAAACTTCAGTATCAATTAAAATGATCGGCTTCCAACATGGCCAACCCTCGGGCATTGTGAGCCTTTGTACCTCATTCGTTTATAATAAATTCAGTTTAATCCCGCTCTCCAGGCTGGAATACGCTATGAACCCAATTAATGAAGATCTTCCTTTGTTGGGAAACAGAAATGTTGTATTTTATATCTGTCCAAAAGTGGGTCCGAGCATTTTCGACCGGCTTTGTTTAGGTTTTAATTTTTAACCACCATCAAAAAAAGAAGAGGTTCCTAATTCATCGCGTCGACATTGTCATTTTATTTATATTCGCACTAAAACTCCTTTTTTACCGACTTCAAAAATGGACGATACACTCAAATCGACTGTTTTTTACCGGCTTCACAAAAAAGGAGGAGGTACTCAAGTCGACTGTATTTTCTTATGTTTTTTACCTTATAACTTCGTTCCACGTGAACCGATTTAGATTTTTTTTTTTGTTTAAAAGATGTTGCTTTCCAATTGGTCCCATTTAAATTTGATCAAGATCAGATCAGTAGTTCCTGAAATATCTTTAATAATGCGTGTTTAGTACATCTAATTTGTTCAAAGTTCCAAAGATAAAGCGGAGAAGTCCGTTTTTTTTCATCTTTGCCTGCGTTAAATTATTTACGTTTGTTAACGCATAACTTATTATTAGGTAAAACAATTTTGATGATTCTTTTTGTCTGAAAGCTAATGCTTTCCATGTGCTCCCATTTAAATATGATCAAGATCTGACCAGTGGTTTTTGAGTTATCCTAAATATTGCGTATTTCGCAATAATAAATGATAATATGTCCGAAGATAAAGTGATAAAGTCGGTTATTTTTAGACATGCATGCGTTTAATTTTTTTTTTTTATTTGTGACAGGCTAGTTTTTGACCACTATCTCACCTGATGGTAAGTGACGATGTGATCGAAGCTGGTAAACACACTAGACCTGGAATACGCAGGCTCTCAAGGATAACTGCCGGAACACCGTATTTGGCTTGGCGGCAGACTTTCAACTTGATGGTGGTAAGCTACTTTGGTAGCAAGCCAGGCGAGCAACTCACAAAATGCTCTACCACCTCTCAAATGTCACCTGATTAGCACCATATTTATTTTTAGTATACTGACTTGTTCATGAAAATATCACTCATATCTCGTCGAAATTCCATAAATTCAGTATTATTTTACTCAGTAATAATTCAGAATACTATGTACACGTTACGTCCTTATTCGGAATTCCCCCGTGAACATCGTATAAAGCACTGTGAGCAAAACTGGCTTCATATTAAACAATTCCGTCCATAAATAAAACTGGAGTCTTGAACAAGAATTGTATAAAAGAAACAAGAGTATTGTGGAATTTATTTGTGTTTTGTAAGGATTACGATATATTTGTATGTACATTTATGATTGGTAAGGGAAATAAATCAGGGAATTAAAACAGCGCAATAACTAAGTGTCAAACAATGTCTCCTAAAACGTGTGACTTTGTAAGTCGTTTTACTTGACATTCATCTATACTAATATCTATACTTCTATACTAATATTATAAAGAGGTAAAGTTTGTTTGTTTGTTTGTTTGTTTGTATGTAAAAGGTAATCTCTGAAACTACTGATCCGATTCTAAAAATTCTTTCACCAATAGATAGCTACACTATCACTGAGTGTCATAGGCTATGTTTTGTCGGGATAGAAGTTAGTTATCAGTTCGAAATAATAATATTCGTAAGACAAGTCGGAGAAAAATTTGCTAACTTTCCGCTTTATCGGCGTACGCTGACTAAACGGTAAGACATAGTTGAATACAATGTATGGCAAAAATGTTGGCCTTCATGAGTTTTACAAAAAAGTCCGCGACAGCATATATCTAACATGTATGTATAGCTTAGAAAAAATCCTTTTCTTTGTTAAAAATCTGAAAAAAAAGCGGCCTATGTTTAGTTGGCTTTTTGAGACATTCAGTATTAATCCTTATCAAAATAAACTATTTCATCGTCTTACGTAGTTCATGTAGATACATTTTGCTTTTTACTGCATATGATTTGGATAAATAGTCTATGAGAAATCGTGAAATTAGTTTCACGGGAGCCCGCCCGTGAACGGGACGGGTCAGAAATGTACCGCCACGTACTACGAATTCCTGCACATTAAAAAATAGCGGCTTCTATTTCGTTGCCTTTTTTTAAGTATTTAATATTAATCCTTATCAAAAAAACCTATTTCATCGGCTTACGTAGTTCAGGTAGATGTAATTTGCTCTTTACTGCACATAATTTGGACCTATAGTCTAGGAGAAATCGTTAAGTTTATTTGAGGGTGAAAACGGTGGATCACAGAATGGAACAGTTACTGCGTAATCCGGCATACGTCTATGTTTTGAACCGACTAACATAAGAAGGAGGATATAAATTCGACTGTTTTTTTTGTTTAGTCTTATCATTAAACTTTGAACTGCCCGCTAGCGTAGTTAGGTGGGCGTTTGCCTTTAAAGCACCGGGTTTGATGCCCGGTGGGAACACAGGTGTTTTCCCACGGGAATTTGTGTTTCTGGTTTTGAGTATGTTGTGAATGTTGTGTGAATCTTGGATGTTTACTGCCCCTTGATACAAGTCATTGAACTTAGTGTGGGGTTGTGAATGTGAAAGCGTTTATGGGTATGTTTTTTAATATTTACTACCCGGCCGACGCCGGGCGGGTCGTTCCTGAACTTTGAATTGCTCGCTGGCGTAGATGGGTGCGCGTTCGCCTTCAAAGCAGCGGGTTCGATTACCGGTGGTAATTTACCTAGAAAATTTATCTCCACGAGAAATTTGTGTTCCTGGTTTTGAGTATGTTGTGAATACTTTGTTAATCTTGGATGTTTACGGCCCCCGATACAAGTAATTGAACTTAGGGTGGGGCTGTGAATGTGGAAGTGTGTTTCTTTGCATATTTTTTAACCGGGCGACGCCGGGTGGGTCATCTTTTGAACTATCTACTCGCGTAAATGGGTACGCGTTTGTCTTCAAAGCAGCGGGATCGATTCGCGGTGGTAACAGAAGTTTTCTCCCTACGGGAAATTTGTGTTCCTGGTTTTTAATATGTTGTGAATCTTGGATGTTTACGGCCCCACGTTACAAGTCACTGAACTTAGTGTGGGGCTGTGAATGTGGAAGTGTTTATGTGTAGATTTTTTAACCGGGCGACGCAGAGTGGGGAATCTTTGAACTTTGAACTACCCACTGGCGTAGATGAGTGCGCGTTCGTCTTCAAAGCAGCGGGTTCGAATCTCGGTGGGACACAATAACAAAAGTTTATTCCCCACGGGCAGTTTATATTTCTGGTTCTGGGTATGACGTGAATGTTGTGTGTGTGGTGTTAATTGTTTACGGCCCCACGACACAACTTATAGTACTTTTACAGTGAGGCTGTGAGTGAGAAAGCGTTTATATGTAAGCTTTTGTTTACCCGGGCAACGCCGGGCGGGTCAGCTAGTAATAAATACAGATAAATAAAAATATTCGTCGGAATCTGAATGATATGATAATTAAAGATGCATTCTTCTTGGAATGTTTATAACTATGCTTATAACTAACCTACTTCTTGGAATGTTTTTAACACGGTGCGCGTTCGTCTTCTAAGTAGGCGTATCGGAAACATAAGTTTTCTCAAGGAAAATATATAATTTTAACGTTTATTGATACAAAATCCATTATAGATATTTTTTGTCCCGAAACTAGGTTTACCTGTATCTTGCGGATCTCCTTCCTATTTGATAATAATTAAACGCAAGCAAAGCTTAAAAAAACCGACTTCACCGCTTTATCTTCGGAACTTTGATCAGATTAGATGTACTAAACACGCATTATTGACGATATTTCAAGAACTACTGATCAGATCTTGATCAAATTTAAATGGGACCAATTGGAAAGCAAACTCTTTAAAACAAAAAATATAAAAAAATATAAAAAAGAAATGCGGTCGACTTGAGTACCTCCTCCTTTTTTGTGAAGTCGGTAGAAAATACTCCATCATCGATCGCATCGTCACTTACCTATCACTAACAAGAGGTAGAAGAGGCCTTATAATGATGATAATGACTGCAGATGTAGCAGAAAGTGATGGTCATCATCAGACAAATGAACTGCATCTTGGCTTCGTTGAGTGCGCGTTCAC
Source organism: Lomographa bimaculata (assembly GCA_948107665.1). Taxonomy (NCBI): domain Eukaryota; kingdom Metazoa; phylum Arthropoda; class Insecta; order Lepidoptera; family Geometridae; genus Lomographa; species Lomographa bimaculata. The sequence continues at coordinate 8,398,672 of OX403612.1, read as the reverse complement.
GTTCTAAGCAGGTTGATGGGTTCGATGGGTTTGATTCCCCTCTAAGGAAAATTTGTACTTCTGGGTTGTGATTGTGTGCGTGATGTGAATGTCTCCGGCACCCACGACATCATCCAACTGGGGTTGTGAGTGTAAAAGCGTTTATGTTTCATGCTTATCCCCTAATATAAAGACCAAAATTAATTTTCCATTTCTAATATAGCTTTTCTTCCTCACTAAATCTAGCTTCTTGTTAAAATGTAAATTATAGTAATAACAAATGAACTATTATTATAACTAGGGATGATAACATTAATTGGCGTAATTAAACTCCGTGCCTAATTACTCTCTGGAGAGTGTTTGCTAATTTCTAGATTAAGCTAAAATGTGTAGGTACATACATACATAATCCAGCAGTATGTTAGTTGCTTAGTTTATGACGAGGGTTTATAACAATGGTTGACATGTTTAGTAAACTAGTTAAGGATTTTCGGGATTTTCTAGATTTAGGGCATAATATATGCTATAATAATTAAAAGCAAGCAAAGCTTAAAAAACTGACTTCACCGCTTTATTTACGGAACTTTCATCAGATTAGATGTACTTAACACGCATTATTGAAGATATACTACTGCTACTACTAATTTCAAAGTCCGTTTGCCCAAAGCTAACCCAAAAATTCTCTTGCAGCGCTGCTTTGGTGGAATTGATCTGTGTTAATTGAGAGTTTTGTATTGTATTGTATTGTATCTTCACGCAAAACGGGTTTCTAAAACGTATCGCTTAATCGAAATGCGACGTAGCTCTGATCAACATGTTTATCTCTTTCTATAAGCGAGTAAATAGCACATCTGATTTGTCGCGCTTCTGTCATAAATTTAGTTATTGTCTTAACTTTAACTAATTATAATATTTCCAAGAATAAAGCCAGAGTAAGCCCTAGTCCTGACACGTCATAAATCCCTGCGAGACACATAATCCGGAGGGATTCTGATTTAATTTGAATGAATGAGCGGAGTAAAGGATGACTCACGCTAGACCGTGTCGGGTCCGAGCCGAACTTCGGCCGTAGCACGGTCACCGAGCCGGTTCCGTGCCTGTAATTTACAAAGACGGGCCTCGACCGAGCAATTACCGTTGCGCCGTGATGCAGTCTACTCGTCAGAGCAAAAATAGTGTTGTAACTAGACTACGATTATGTTGAATTCTGACAATCCGAGCGTTGTCCGTTGCTCGGCCGTCACTCGGTTGCCGCTCGGTAAAGCGTGAGTGTGTCCATACAAAATATATGTAGTTTTAGCTGACCGTGCTACGGCCGACGCTCGGCTCGGACCCGACACGGTCTAGCGTGAGTCAACCTTAAGCCGGGTGACCGCGAATGGCGGCATAGTCAACCTTGACAACGGCTTGCTTCGACTTCATTTATATTTATTTGACGTATATATATTCGCCCCGAACTGAGACTTTTGAGGTGAATGACCTCTTTTTCATAATAATAGTTGGTTGTTTTTGCTACTTTTAATTATTGGATATAACGTATATTATGTGCATGTTTCAGCTTTGGGTGCATCTTTTCAGTGGTTCTTGAGAAAGCCCTGGGGCAAAATAGGTCTAATTAAAATCAGTGACTTTGACGTCGTACCCAATTGTTATTTTCCAACATAAATTGAATATTTTAAACGTAAGCAAAGCTTAAAAACCGACTTATAAATTATTACCGATAAAATGTATATGGGACCACATTTAAAGTATAATCTATCAAACAAAAAAATAATTTTGAGAATCGTTCCACAAATGGGGGAGAAATCGGTGAACACATATGTAAAACCTCCTCCACTCCAACATACGTTATGAAGTCGGTAAAAAATGATCTCGATCTCAACTTGAAAAGTTCTTTTTAATGATATCCCACATTAAAAAAAAACTCCCTAAACTAATAATCCTTAATATTTTAATTTATAGAATTTTCATTGCCATTTTAGACTTTGGAGCGCACATGTTTTTTAAGAATATGAAGTTATTCACTTGTATGGTTTAGACGCTAAACGCTTCTGACAGACGGACGGATGGACGGATAGATAGCTGAACCACCAAAGTTAACTTCGAGACCACGCTTCGCTAGGTAACTACTTTACGTAGTAGTGGGGCAAACAAATCTTCGAAAATAGACTTCACTGCTTTGTCTCCGAAACCCTTGATCAGGTCTTGACAATACAACCTACTTAGAACCAATTTGACACCATACCCTTATAAAAACTTGAGAGGTGCCAGGGGACACCCGGATGGAACGAAGTTCAATTTCCGTCTAGCCCCCTTGCGCAACACGCGATAGGGAACTTTCGTTCCAAAATTAAAAGAAACATGCAAAAACCAACATCACGCGGTGTTCCCATGCGGTCACGCATCCAAGTACTGACCGCGCCCGATGTTGCTTAACTTCGGTGATCGGACGAGAACGTGGTATGGCTTACAACTATAGCAAAAAGTGTCGTTACATCTTTTGGTCTTAATTATTTCCGTCTAGCCCCCTTTTTTTTTTTTTTTGTGGGGGGGAAAATGCCTACCACTTCCCTTCCCTCCCAGGGTGAAGGAAGGGGGTGTGTGGGGCTCGAACCCACTAAAAACCCCCCCGTGAGCAGGAGGTCCCTCGCCGAGGTGGGGCAAGATAGGGTCGCGCTAGCAGTCACTATCTTGCCCCGGCGGTAGGCCCGGATGCAAGCCGGGCCACTGCGCCCATGGAGGGGTGACCTTGCTCACCAAGGCCACCCCCCAGACGTGTGGAGCCGTGCAAGCCGATGGAGAGGTTCCCTGACTCTCCACCAGTGACCCCACTACAGAGGAGGAGAGAGGAGGCGTGCGAACCGCCTCCTCCTCCCCCCCGTCCGTCTGCGCCGGATCGGGTCAGAAAGGGGATCAGCCTCTCTGGCCCGCTCTGCGGTCCGTCTAGCCCCCTTCCGCAACCCGCGATAAGGAACTTTCGTTCCAATAAAAAAATTATTTGCCAAATCCATCCAGCAGTCTTCGAGTAATCGCGTAACAAACAAAGAAACACACAGTCGCATTGAGAGCCTCCTCCCTTTTTGAAATCGATCAAAAATACCTAAAGAAACATTTCTTACAACACAATGAAAATCGTTTGTATGTACCCACTCACATATTAAAAGCGGTGGTCTCCGCAGGCTCCAAATGTTTTATATCAACTGAACGTGATGGTAATCTGGAGTCTCTCGAGCCCTTGAGGTCAGATTTGACCTCTGCATGTTAACAAATTGGACTGTTCATATTAAATGCTTTACCCAGGAGATAAGCTGGCTTTGTTGAGGAAAATTGAACCTTATTGTTTTATGAATTATTTTAATATGGGGGATCTGTAGTACTATGTGACTCGTTTTCATACCTATCTAGATCCCTGAAAACTTTTATTTAGCCAGTCATTTACATTATCATTTCGGTGAGTTTGCACTCGAATTACACCAGTTGATTCCCCCATGCCCTTTCTATAATCGGACCTTAAGAAGAACTGACCAACGTCATCCATTTATGGTTGACATACCCTCATATCCGCGCAAAAAGTTTTGCTTCTACATTTATCATCCGTTCAGCGAAGGAGTGGAACTCGCTGCCCGCGTCTTTGTTCCCTGAACAGTATAATCTGGGAGTCTTCAAGTCAAGAGTGAATAGGTTTCATCTAGGTACGATTGCTACATCTTCGACCGCATCATCATTTTCTCATATAGCCAGCCAGATGCTTACAGTAGGTGGTTATTGGGCATTCTAATTCACTTTTTTCTTAAACGCTCGTTCACTCGCGTTTTTTCTCGAAAAAAGTGAATTAGAATGCCCAATAACATTTTCGACTTTTGCCAATCGCTCATGTTGAAAAAATATTTTAGAATTTCCAATCTTACGTTCGATCATACCCGTTCGGTTATTCTACTCACGATCACACAAAAAGTATATTACGATTGTCAACTAGCACGTTTGAACTTACCAATTCAATTACAGTCATGGTGAATCATCATTGTATATTCCGGTAATTAAACACACATTGCACACCACCAGAACTTCGCAATGATTCCGTTAAGCTTAGTGGCCGATCGCTCAAAGTTTGTTCTAGCCCGATTGGTCGTATCATTCTGTTATTACACAAAACGACACCTAGAAACAAACCTTCACTAAGTTGTCTCGGTTTCATTTACGAGTACCTAGTAAGCGACATCGATTAGACTTCACGTGACACAGCGCCGGTCGGCCGATTGCTCAAAGTTCATTCTAGCGCGATTCGTCGTACCATTAATCTAGTACTCTGTTTGGATAAACTCATCATGTTCATCCAAATTTTCCCAAAAAAATGGCACCTAGAAATGGAACTTTCAGTTGGCAGCTAAGTCAAACGTGGTGTCACCTCAACTGCTTATAAATCAATGATAAAGGATGAAACGTAGTGGTTATATAATATTACAATGTACCTTAGTAATAGGGCATGTTTCACAATGCATGATTTATAACAGCTTATAAACACTGGTTATAATTCAGGCCGGTAAGTACGCTCTGTTGATATCATTGTCACTTTAGTTTTATAAATAAAATAGTGTTATAATTACAAAAAACACAGAATTATTGATTATTCATTATTTAGAAATATATGATTTAAACTAAATACTTATATAGATAAGTTGATTATATTCCTATAGATACCTTACTACAGAAAACACAAATTCTATGAGTGTATATATATTATTGATATAAATATCTTAAGTATTATTAAAAAGTAATAAAAAATCTATATTTAATTTTATATAATAATTATGTTATGTTGAATATACAAACTATTTTTTGACCGCTGGTTATCTTTAATCATAACATGTATTAAAGTTTTTCTTTTCGTATGACTAGCCCCTGTTGAAATAATAATCAATAGGTACTCGTAGTATTGTGCAACTAGCTACCTTGCTAAATAGCGCATGTTATTGACGTCACATGCACTTCTGCATAAACTGCAATAAAAGTACTGTCAACACCAGTTAGCTGCATGTTAGGTGATTTAACCGACCAGCAAAGACAGGTGTTAAAATTAATTGATATGTATGTAAATGTATGTCAATATATATATCCCTGTCCAATGTTACGTATATTTAAAAGACTAATACTTTACGTTATGTACGATGATGCAGAATTATTTTGTATCGATTTAATCTCCTTACCTGGTTGGAAAATAAATATGTTACCTTTAGCATTTCTCAAATGATAACTGCGCTCCGTCGCACATGAATAAATATTTAGTTAGTAGTACCTATTTAAAAAACAAAATAAAATATATGTTTTGGAGCTTTCATGTGTTTCTTAAACAAAAACGTTACGCTCGAACATACATATAAAACACATAAAACATCATCGTGGTTTTAAGTCGATTAATTAAAGTAAATGATTGATTCGTGAGTGGATTATTATATTTCAGTGTACGTTTTCTGCTAAAGATATTTTTAACGTTGACTGTACATCCGGTGACCTCTATTTAAATTTTATCGCTTAGATTTCTAATATATATTTTTTTGTTATTGTTATCAATAATTTAATATTGATGACATACGAAAACAAGATTCAGGTACGCCAAACTGTTTTTAGTGTTAATAGGTATCGACATAAACTAAGTTTATATAATAATAATCGAATCTATTCGAACGTAAATGTTGACCACTTCTTATCAACATTATTTTTTTACACAAAACCTTGTGGGCCTGAACTGTGAATCACATTTCAACGACAAGCTTCAACGAACTCAAGATCCCGGAACAACTAGTGTCTCAGCCTCGAGGCTCTACAAGAATCCAGCAGCTCCAACGTGCTCATCGAGGCTTCAGCTACAACCTGCTGCAACGTGTGCTTCGAGACCGTAGCTGCGAGGGTCCCATCGAGCTCAATATCTTGCTGCTACATAGTTGTGAATCAAACTTCACTTCAGTTTAAATAATGTTCGTAAGTTTAATACTAAGTTTATTCCTATTACCTACTATAACATATTTTTATGACTTTTTTAGTCGGCTGTTAGCCCGGTGGACCATTCATCATGCGTAGTATGTTAATTTCTTGTTCTTTTGTTTGTTACCAGGTCGGACTCTGAGTACGAGACCAAGCGCTACCACAAAGATTCCGAAGACGAGCTGTTGCCAAAGTCAAAACGGTACGTTTTAAAATTATTTAATATTATACTAGGTACGTAGGTTTAACTCGAATGTGTATAACTTACTTGAATAGTCGGTTCAAAGGTCGACCTTTCGCTATTTACCTACATCCCAACCTTATGTAGAAGTTATTTATCGTCTAGTTAATTTACTTTTTTTTATTTCAGTGCCAACAAGCCTATGAAAAAGACAGCGAAACGCAAGATTAACCCAGAGAAAAAGGAGGCGTCTTTGTCCAGCAACAGCAGCGGGTGGCACCTTGACTTCTTCGACAGCGACGAGGATCGTGAGGTGACCCGAAAGAAAAAGTCGAGTTCACTACAGTCGGTGCTCACCAGACGCGTTGCCAACGGGGTTCTACGTCGTACCGCCGACCTATCGGGTGATGTGTTTATTGAGCTGCGGCTCTATAATTATAAGGATATCCAGGCTGTCGATGCTAGGGAGCGCTGGGAGAAGGCGATCTTGTCTTTAAAATATCAAGTAGACTCCGACGCTCAGGAGTTGGAGTTTTTGCGATCTTTCGTACAAGCCTCTAAAGGGAAGTTCCACGAAGAGGGAACTTTTTTCGCGGACAAGAAAAAATAAATTAATTTAACCTATATTTATTGGTTATTCTTTTCTGTTTTCTTGCTCTTCGCACTAGGTTTTTTAATATTTAAAATTTTTGTTTTTTATTTGTGAAAGCTCAATAAAGATTTTATATTACTAAAATCCCAGTATATTTTTAATTCTAATTTATATTTGAAAAATGTAATATGAATCAGGTAGGTATTTAATCATTTTAACGCTAACGTTTAGGTATACCTAGGCATCGTATTCACATATAGGCATTCTTTTACTTTTCAAATAGGTAGATAATTAATAAATCAATAGAATTACCTATTTTTCTTTTAACGCTTTTAGACTCACATCCCCACACTTATATTGATGACTTGTGTCGTGGGTGTCGGAAACATTCACATCACACAAAAAATTACGTCCAGAACCAGAAACACAAATTTCCTTTGGAGAGAAAACTTTCCACCGGGAATCGAACCCGCTGCTTAGAAGGTGAACGCGCACTTAACTAAGCCCTCAGGCAGTTCTTATTTTTGTACTTAATTATAAGACCTGATTATTTTTTTAATAGTAAAGTAGAATCACCATTTAGTTTTTATTTAGATAGGTTGTCATAATGTCAACAAGAAAAATATTTTGTTCTGTTTGCGATGTATCTGTCAAAAGTTCGGCATTCTCAGCCCATCTGAGAAGCACTGTACATAAAAATAATAGTGCAGTTGAAGTAGATGACGGAATAGAAAAAATTTGTAGCGCATTTCGTAGTCGTATAGCATCATACAGAGTGCGGGATGTTGGGGTAGACGAGGGTTTCAAGTCGCCGGCTGCGTTCCTACACGGGATGCGCGCACGAGTGAGTCAGCTCTTGCATGCAAGGCTAGCCTCTTTTGATAGCATTAAAGTAAACTTCGAATTATTTGCCGAATTTGCTTTGCCTTCGAAAGACTCGCGGGAAGTTAAATCTTTTGCTACTGAAAATTATGTCGTTCATAAAAACTTTGATTTTAATGAATTGTTCACCAAAGTTATTTCGATTATTTCAACTCACATCGATGAATTCCAAGAACGTGATAGCGGTTGGTCTTTTTTAGGTAGTTCGTACTTGGAGATTAATATAAATAAGTATAACCCTTTAAGAGCATCAGGTTTTATTAATTTACCAAAAGCTTTACGATCTAAACGAGCATGTGTAAATATTCAAAACAGGGATCAATTTTGTTTTCTGTGGTGCATAGTAGCAGCATTATTTCCTGCTAAGAAAAACGCTCACCGCACTTCTTCTTATCCACACTATAATACCTTGCTTAACACTAAAAATATGTCTTTTCCAGTAAATTTTAATGACATCAAGACGTTTGAAAAAAATAACTCACGCATTAGTATAAATGTTTATGGTCTTAAAAACAAAACGAGCATTGTTGGTCCGCTATACCGAACACAAAACAGAAGAAAACATCATGTTAACTTATTGTTCATAGAGAAAGGAAACGTTAGTCATTATTGCTTGATATCAAATTTAAGTCGCTTACTAAGGCATCAGATAACAAAACATCATGGAAAAGTATGGTTTTGTGATGATTGTATAATGTTTTTTAATAGCGAACATAAATTAAACAATCACGTGTGCGGTGGAGTCGCGACAATTTTACCTAAATCTGGTACTTTCATACAATTCAAACATTACGAGAGAATGCAAGATATGCCCTTTGTTATTTACGCGGACTTTGAATCGTTGTTGCAACCTAGTAAGGATGAAAAACGTTCTAATTGCACATCATCATTACAAAGACACGTTCCAGCCGCTTTTGCATATTATGTAGTATGTTCATATAATAGTTTACTTAATCGGTATGTATCTTACCGGGGTGAAGACTGCGTTGAAGTTTTTCTTGAATTTCTACAAAAAGATGTATCTAAAATAACCAAAATTTATAAAAATGTTAAGCCTATGCTACCATTGACAGCAAAGGAGACACAATCTTTTTTAAATGCAAAATTGTGTCATATTTGTAATCAGACTTTATTTGATGATAGCGTAAAAGATCACTGTCATTTAACCGGCAGGTACCGCGGTGCCGCACACAGTTTTTGTAATCTTAAATTTAGCTTACCAAAGTTTATACCGGTATTTTTTCACAATTTGTCAGGATATGATAGTCATTTATTTATTCGGCAACTAGGACAAATGCCTGGGTCATTAAAAGTTATAGCAAAAAATAAAGAAAATTATATATCTTTCACAAAATTTTTTATGACCGAACCTCAACAGTACATGGCTCTTCGTTTTGTAGACTCTTTCAAGTTTTTAGGCACAAGCCTGGAAAAACTTGTTGTAAATTTAGGTAGAAAAGATTTTTTGCATTTAACTAATCAATTTCCTGAAAAAGAACAATTTGATTTGTTAACGCGAAAAGGTGTATATCCATATGAATACATGACTGATTGGAAATCATATGATGAGGAAAGTTTGCCCCCAAGAGAGTGTTTTTACAGCACTCTTTTTAATTCTACTGTTTCAATGTCTGATTACAATCATGCCAAAATTATATGGAAAAAATTTAACATTAAAAATTTAGGTCAATATACAGACCTATATCTAAAATCAGACGTACTCTTACTTGCAGATATATTCGAAAAATTTCGCTCTACTTGCAGATTAAATTACAAATTAGATCCTGCTTTTTATATAACCGCCCCAAGTTTAAGTTTTGACGCCATGCTTCTTAAAACAAAAGTTAAACTTCAGCTTATAGAAGACTTAGAAATAGTAAGAATGATACAGAAAGGTATACGCGGTGGAGTCTGTTTGTGTTCGACTAGACATGCAAAAGCAAATAATAAGTATCTATCTAGTTACGATCCAACATACCCAGATAGTTATTTGATGTACTGGGATTCCAACAACTTGTACGGAAAAAGTTTGTGTTCATATTTACCTCATTCTGACTTCCGAATGCTCAAAGTGTCGGAATTTCAATCACTTAATATTCTAAAAATATCAGACGATTCTGAATACGGTTATATTTTAGAAGTTGATTTAGAATATCCTGATCAGTTACATGACTCGCACAACGATTTACCTTTTTGTCCGCAAAAATTTATTCCTCCTGGTTCAAAGACAAATAAGTTAATACCAAACTTATATGATAAATTTTATTATGTCATACACTATGTACACTTGAAAATATGTATACGTCATGGATTGTTACTTAAAAAAATTCATAGAGTAATAGAATTTAAACAAAGTGCTTACTTAAAACAATATATAGATCTAAATACAGACTTGCGGCAAAAAGCTAATTCAACTTTTGAACAGGACTTTTTTAAATTATTGAATAATTCTATATTTGGAAAGACTTTAGAAGACCCGGAGAAAAGACTGGATGTAAAATTAGTAAATCAATGGGTTGATAATAGAAATAAAACGAAAAAAAGTTACACCGCTCAGCGACTCATAGCGAGACCTAATTTTCACAGTTGTTCCGTCTTTTCAGAAAATTTCGTGGCTGTTCAAATGAAACCAGAATCAATAAAATTAGACAAACCAATTTATATTGGGTTTACAGTTTTAGAAGTATCAAAAAGTCACATGTACGATTTTCACTATTCTGTAATAAAACCTTTTTACGGACCCAATGTGCAGCTCTGTTATACCGACACGGATAGTTTTTTGTACTCAATACAGACTAACGATATTTACAATGACATAAAACATAATTTGCAATCATATTTTGACACTAGTAACTATGACAAAAACAATATTTATGGTATAGTTTGTAAAAATAAAAAGGTACCAGGGTTATTTAAAGACGAGCTTGGCGGACAAGTTATAACGGAGTTTGTTGGCTTAAGGTCTAAGCTTCAGTTTAAGTTTCAGTTTTAATGCAATACATTAAAACTGAAACTAAAGATATTAAAAAAGCTAAGGGAATCAAGAAGAATGTCGTCAAAGACTTGCACTTTAATGATTATAAAAGAGTGCTTAAACACAATGACGTTATAAGGAAAACAAATATTGTTTTTAAGTCTTTAAAACATGAAATATTTACGCAGTCTGTTAATAAAATTGCATTATCGTCTAATGATGATAAGCGGATAGTACTAAAAAATAATATATCGACACTGGCATGGGGGCATAAGAGCAGCCTGTTTTAATCAAAATTAGCATTGCGCTAACTTTAAATTTAATTTACCTACTTAAATCTATTAGTTTGTTAAATTTTATTTTATTAATATACTAAGACTATAATATTTTAGAATATAAAAAATAATATGTTTTTTATTCATAATTTGTCGAGTGTTGTGTTAATAAATAAATAAGTTTTATAAATAAGTTATATATATGCTGTTTATAAATAAGTTTATGAATAAATTATCCTTATCAAATATTAAAATATGTTTTCATTTATCTTTAGTAATAAGAAACCTTTAAATAATAAAACAAGATTAGACAAGTACAATACGTATCATATTTACTATAGAGCTATGCGCTGACGACGCAAAATACATGAACTCGCATGAACTCATGACGAATCAGTGTCATGTTGGTTCACCAATTATTATTGCGACAGCACAAACTACTATATGATTAGTTCGATTTATTTTCAGTCATAAATAAATTGCAATTTGTTACGTGCAGACGAATACGTCCATCTCACTTCACTACATTTTAATCGTAAGTAAAATATTGTTTTTAATAATGTTCCCTTATGTTCATTCCAGCTATTGTCCTTCAGTACTAATAAAAACTAAAGTAATGAGTACTTATGTTTGTTACCATTTACCGGCGTTGATATTAGTGTCTAATATTTTGTTTCCTTGTTACAGACAATGTCTGATACGGAAATACCATGCAGCCAGTACGCACAACCGGATCCATGGCGATCACAATCACAACCCTTTGAAGAACTGTATCCAGAGATGTTTTTAAACGGGCGAGTGACAAAGCCGACGGGGAAAAAGCCTAAACAACGGCGTGATGCTGTCGTCAGAAAAAAGAAATGTAAGCTGCACGGAAAATCTTACGTGATAAACAATGAACCGCGACGGGGTACACGGCTTATAAAAATTAAAGTCATAGATCTGACCGCGTCGCCAGCCGTTTCCGACTCAGACAGTAATACCAGCCTTCTTCTTAGTGCACAGTACATAGTAAAAGATAGTGTTGACGAAATTATGGACGAGACAGAACGTGTAATAAGAAAAATTTCCAAAAAACTTTGCAGTGAAAGTGGTTTTGATTAAATCAGTGTACATAGTATAACTAGTTATAGCATCTTAGTATAAAAACTATCGTGTGAGTTATTCATTATAATAATGTAAGCGTGTATAAATAATGTAATGTCTGTTGCGTTTTGAAGCTAGACGCGCACGCCGGGACCTGTAAACGTAGTTCCCGGATGAAGGACATCGGATATGTCCGAAATCTGGTCGGAGAATTGATTTAAGTACGCGAGTGAGTGCTGGATTTATTTTATTAATTTATTTATTAAATCACAAAACAGGTAAATTACAATAAGAATTGCGTCAAACATATTCTAAATTAGATTACATTATTATAATAGTTATAACATAGTTTTAGATCGTAATAAAGATTTAGTGTTATATGAAATAAAATGATTGACTCTATTTTTTGTTTCATTTTAAGCATTTAAATATAAGTCATTACAACATATTATTAGGTAGTTAAGGGAGTAGGTTTTAAATTATCAAACAAATAGTAATTTTAGAGCAATTTTATTCAATAGATACATTATTTTCTAAACACCATTTTTTCACACATAAAACATTTCTTAACGCACACATTTTATTATGAGCCAAACAATTAAAATTAAGTTTTTCTGGACAATATAACTGATATAATGTTTCTAAATTAGGCAATCCCTTGACACTTATATCTATGATATTAGCGTGAGTACATAACTCTTGGACCCATTTAACTTTTTCTTCACCTTTTACAATTAATATTTTATTTTCTAAGTGAGGTTTAATCATCCTTCGAAATTCTCTATAGTCTATGTAGCCTTCACTCCAATGATATCCTCTTTCTCTTTCTAACCATAGAACGCGCCGCTTTTCTTCATTAGACAATTTGGAAAACGGATATGGAGGTTTAATTAAAAATGTTTGAGTATGGTCATTAGCTATAGCAAATTCTTTAATAATAAATTGATTTTTAAGATTTTTGAATCCTTGCAAGTCCAAGAAAATGCAATTTTTATTCATGATATTTTCTTCACAATGCTACTCAGTGGTTTGTATTCAAAAATGCAGTCGTTTAGTATTAAGCAATAGGCTGCTGTCTGGTCAGGTATGTCTTGATCGGTTTCAATTTCAACTCGAACGTCAACAGAGCCTTTTAATGATTCGTGCTGGCGGGAACAATCGATCACAAATAGGGGAGCAATGTCTTTAAATTCTTTCATGCTCATCAAGGGTTCAGCACGGCGTCCGTAATATGACTGTTGAAATCTTGCATACTGTTCGTATAATAAAGAAAATTTGTTCTCAGAAAAGCTAACATTTAGGCCTTCGTATGGAAAGTAAGTAGAGTTCAAAAATACTCTTATGTCACGTACGTTACAGTGATCAAACTCTGCTGATGACATTTGAGCTTCATGTTTTCTATTCGTTTGTAATGCAATGACAACGAACCGCGGTTTTTCAATTTGTGATGAAGTTTTTACAGACCACGCATGTTTGCGCGTTCTAGGTAGCAAAGGGTATTCATACAAATCCCAGTTTCTAAAAGGTACAGTTAATGGACGATCTTTTTCTAAGCATTTCAATAAATTAATTCTTTCGCGATCAGATACTTTCACTTGAGGTACGCGCCAAATAATTTTATTAATTTCTATATCATTTATAACTTCACCCGTATTTAACTTTAATGCATTTAAATTAGTATTGCTCCTTAATAGTACCAACTCGTGTTTGCAATTTATTAGAATTTTTTGATAATCTTCCGCAAAACCCAATATTTTGTTTAATGGAATGGAAGCTGAAAACATGCCGTTTGTAACATTAGTTGTGCCAGACATAGACCAACCCCAAACCTGTGCAGATTTTGATTCTTGCTCATTTAAAGATAAATACGACTTCATTGTAGTTGTAATGCCTGCATTTTTAATTTTGTCTATTTCTACTCCGTTTAGTTCATATCGAATATCTTGAAATAGAAACAATGCAGGGTTATTAACAAAATGCACACTGGATACTTTTTCTTTCGGGTTATTTTTGTAAACGGATGCTATACCTTCGATATACAACGTGCTATGTGAAGGTAAAACATACAAGTCCTGTTGGTTGATAGGTATACGTATTTCGTCGTTCTTGTTGAAACTTGTTACGTATGGTTTATACGAATGGTATTCAAAACTTTCGATGCTGTTATCGTATTGCGTTTGTTGAGATACATTAAGAATATTCATTTTAGCAATCCAATTAATTTCAGGAACTTGATATTATTTTTTGTCAATTTTTTCTTTTGACGAGAAGGTCCTCTTTTATGAGATTCTGATTTGATACTGATTTCGTTTCTAGGTAAAGCAGGGGTTTTATTACTGAAGTTTAACATTTTTTTCTTAAATGTAAATATAGCTGCACTTCTTCTTCTCGTAAATTTATCACTTTATTTTCAGCGTCCAGTAATCTTATATTTATGGCAGTGATTGAATGTTGGTTAACAGGAAAATAAATAAGATTCTTAGGTATTTCTATGATTCGGTAACCAGGGGGAACATTTGGCACAAATTCGTAAATGATGTGACTTGCTATGCCGTTTACATATGAACCGCTCACCACATCACATTCGATGCGCACAATGGTTGTAGATAAAATACTCACAGGATACCGAGATTCACTGTTTATATTTGCTTTCAAAGTTTCCTTTCCAAAACCTAAGATTTTTCCAATAGAATTGTTTTTTTCAAAGTTAACAATTTGGGAACAAAATATCTTAGTCTTTAACGTGTTATTATTGCAAGATATTTCTAATATCTCATTGCTTTTAATGTTTTCTTTTAAATAATCACATATATCTTGTAGTTCATAAGAACCTTCAGGAATATTAATAACGTCATTTTCACCGTAATAAAATTTGTCATTCCTTTCGTCGATATTAGGAATAGAATTGAATGTGGAGAAATACAGAAGCCCGCATTCATATTCCTCACGTAATTCTAATGTTGGTGAATAGTTTGTGGTCAAACACGCTCCTCGCCCGGTTATCGATACAGTGAATGACATTTTTAGACTGATGATTATATTATACCATATACTATATTTAAACACGTTTCCAATAATGTTTTAGAAACTTTAAACAAAGATGACCACAGTTTACAGCGTCATACTTTTGGTATTGAGCGTAATTATAGTTAATTGGTTTACCTTTTAAATATTTTATTAATTCTAACGGTGGTTTTAAATTTCCAAAACTATCAAAATATTCACAGTACTTATTGTGTTTCACATAGGCTACCCAATGAGTTCCAGATTTATCTGAGGAATCCAGGTTTATAATTCCACACTCGATTTTTCTTGCTATTGCAGGTAACATATCTCTCATAAAAACTCCTCGAAAGTATGGAATATCACGAGCATGCTGTAATAAATCTATATTTGTGAGCGGTCTCCTGGGCAGCCTTTTGTTCAGTTTTTTGAAGGATTTAGATATAAACCAGCTCCTGTTTTGTAAGATTTAATATATAAACCTTTCCCAAGCGCTACCGCTTCCATCATTCTGTTATGCCGTATAGATTCGTGAAGGTTTTTTTGGTTAGTCTTGTAATCAGTCACAGCTTTCGCAATACCTGCTGCACCGCCGGCCAATGATCCCAAAGCAGATAGTCCAGCAAATATTGGTATCAAAGGCAGCAATCCACCAGTTTTAGGTAGAGGAATACGACGCGGCATACGTATTTTCTTTTTGTTAGTTAATATTTTTTTTGCAGCTGCATATGCTATTTTTATTGCTGTATTTTGATCTTTAGATTTATTTTTCTTCAGTTGTGACCATATTTTTTTCACAACCGATTTAAATGAACTAATACCAGCCCCAGTTTTTAGTTTAGCTTTCATTGCATTTTTTACTATCCATGATGCAACTTTTTCTCCTTTACCAGAATCTTTTGACTTAAGTCTTTTTTTCGCCATGTTCAACAACTCTAAATCAGCTTTATGTCGAGTTTTCCGATCTTTATTAGTATACGCGATATCGTGATACATACAAGCCTCATCCAGTTTATTAATGCCTCGTTCACCTCTTTGGAGACGTTTGTCGAGTTTAGTTCCAGGACCGCAAAATTGATATCCTGGTAAATGTAGCTCAACAGGTAAGTTATTTATTAAACTATCAATTATACCACTTCCTTCCTTCATCGATTTTAATGAAATGCATGTGATTTTATTTTAACACTTTATTTATATGTATTCGTTACAATATAACAGATTTTTTACTTATCCAACTGTTCTCTTCATCTCCCAAGCCTAACCATTTCACAAAAAGCCTATTTCCTTTTCTCTTAATTACCTTTTCTATAAGATATATTTCAGGATATTTAGTTTTTTGCAGCTCGTATTCATAAAATGAACCTAAAATATTACGATCGTTTTTATCTTTTAGTAGATAAGTTACAGGATTGGTTTTGTTAACTTTTGCTACGATAAATATTTCTGTGGACCAATTGGGGGTATAGCCTTTGTAAAAAATACCTTTGTATTTGCTTATACGAACACTGTCACCAGCACTAAACTTTCTTTTAGGATTTGTAGAACGTTTTTGCGATTTGATAATGTTACATTTTACAACCATTTCATTGGATTTATCAACAGCTATAGGTTTGAATTTCGTAGTTCGATGAATAGTGTTATTATAAGATTTTACTACTGATTCTATATTCTTTCCAAGCCAATGATATTGTCCATGTAAGCTGAAGCACTTATAAAGTTTAGACTTAATTGTTCTGATCACTCGCTCCACAATCGATGCTTTTTTTGTAGAAAATGTAGAATAATGGTTGATTTTATAACTTTTCATTAGATTTTTGAAAGGCTCATTATAAAATTCTTTACCTAAATCTGTTTGTAAATTATTCGGTCGTAGCTTAGTGTTAGATAATATGTGTTGCATTGCATTGGTGACACAAACTTTGGCTTTTGAGATTAATGGAATAGTCCACACGTATTTCGAAAAACAATCGATTACTACTAATATGTATTTATAGCCTTTATTGGAACGCGCATAATTTTGTATATCAATGAGGTCAGCTTGCCATAAGTCATTTATTCCCTTGATGATTGTAGATCGACGAGGGAAATTTCTCCGAGCAGCTCTATGAAGTTCGTCAACAATATTTTGCTTACTCATTTTTACTTGATTTGGTTACTTGATTAATCATGTGATCAATGTCCGACTTTGAATAAAATCTTGTATTTAAATGGTTTATTGTTACCTTTTCTAAATTTCTTAGAGAAATTTGTACATTACTTTGTATTTTCTTTAATTCAGCTTTTAACGATTGCACTTCAATGTCAACATACGCTTTGTTCACAGCTTCATCGGAGTTATCTGGGGTCTTCAAGCCTTTGAGTCTTGATAGTTTTAAATCGTAATCTCCAGTATCAGATTTAGTTAATATGCAGCCATAATCAAGTGAATTAGATACTCGTAAACGTTTATGGACGTGATGTCCGAATTTATCTAAATTCATGTTGCAGAGTAAATTAACATCGATAGACTGTCGTAAAATATTAATAAATATTTCTTATATCTTAATCTATGTACCCTCCCTCGCGAAGTTCCTCTACGACAGAAATTATTTCGTTGTCTAAGCCAGTGTTGCCAGCATCGCGTGATGCAATTAGTAATTTTAATCTCTCCACCAATTCGTTCGGATCGTCCCAATAAATAAAATCTGTATTCTTTTTATATATTTTCAAATTATTGATTCCTTTTCCTTCTGTAACATTTTTTATACTTCCTATTTTAAACAATGGTTTTATTATTTGCATGTATTTAATTCCTTTGTTGCTATTGATGGGTTTTTTCGGGTCACAATTACGACGATGTGCATTAGTCATTGTAAGGAGAATTTTATAATTTTGTAAATCTATATTCTTAATAACTTTTAAATTTGGTGTTCTTTTAAACAGGAGTTCTATCAATCCAGGCGTTTTCTTCATTACTTTATTTCCAATCTTTAATGTATCTTCGTACTCGATAACTGGTGTATTCCCTAGCATAATTTTTCCTCGATCTATTTTAACACCGAAAGGAACATCATTCATCACTTCAGAAGACATTGACCAAGATAGTGACATATTTTTTTTATCTGGTGAAGATCCGAAAGATGTAAATGAATCATCGCTCTCTTGTAGATCATCAGAAGGGGGAACTGTAAGAGTGACATCTGATTTTGTGTTTTGTTCATCTAAACTATCTTCTTCGCTACCTTGTTCATCAAACTCCTCATTTGAAAAAGAAGAATGCTCACTTACGGCGTATTCCGATCCTTTTAAATTATTTTTTTCTATATTTTCGGATTTATTTTGATTGGACATTATGTTGAGAGGATCTACTATTGGTTTAAATAAAGTTTCCAAAGTAAGATTATTTATAGCTTTGGCAGCTCTCATCATTTCTACCTTTTTCTTTACAGCTTCTGAAGATTTAACGATCCTTTCTTTAAGATCTTTTTCCATATTTGATGTGGTTGAACCCGGTTGGTATCAGAAGTAGAAATGATTTGATATAGAGATATCACTTAGTTATTAATGTTAATCTATAGTTATAAACGTGTCAAATTCCATTCTGTAACAACCTTGGTTTTTCTGACAGTCTTTGTTGATCACAAGGTAGCTGTAAGGTTGATTCCAGACGATCGAGCACATTTCCCGGAACTGATTCCATGACATGTCAGAACCCACATGCTCCTCGTAAACATGTTTTAAATTAACATCATCTTGTTTGAACAAAACTATCAGGTTAGAATTATCTCTCACAAGTTGTTTTGGGATCTTGGAGTATGTTTGATTTATGTAAAAGCAATCTATGTTTTTATGTCGACCCATTGCAAAATAATCTCGTATATTATTCTGATTTTCGCATGCTACATCATCAAAAATAATAATTGAATCTGATGAAGCTTCATGAGGACTCAAAATCTCACTATTATGACTATATTTGTAAAATGGAACATCATTTACCATATTTAACACGTCTTCTAAGAATTTGTATTTAGGTTGGTATAAAGATTTAGAATAAACATACAAATTACAAAATCGTGGGCCGTCTTCATGTAATAAAAGACTTATGACTAAATTTGTCTTCCCACAATTTGACGGACCACAAACAATACAACGAATCGTATTCGGTAACAAATTTCCGTGACGTTTTAATCCCTCTGTAAGATTCGGACATATTTCACCTAATCGTAACGAAATTGCTTGTTTTTCAAACTTCATTGCAGATTAACTTATAGTGTTCAGTCTAATATGGCTTCATCCAAAATGGAACGTGAAAGAAATTGTATTTGTTTTTAAATATATAAATGAATGAACCAACCAGTGACGTCGAACGTAAGATTGGAAATTCTAAAATATTTTTTCAACATGAGCGATTGGCAAAAATCTAAAATGTTATTGGGCATTCTAATTCACTTTTTTCGAGAAAAAACGCGAGTGAACGAGCGTTTAAGAAAAAAGTGAATTAGAATGCCCAATAACCACCTACTGCTTACCTATCTGGCAAACAAAAAAAATCAAGCTGTATTGGACACGTGCTTATTCTTTTGTCAATTTAACAAAGAATTACGAAGATCATACAGTGCGTTAAAATTTCGCGTGACGTCACGCCTCTGTACACGTTTTACTGAGGCGTGACGTCACGGGGACCACTCCCTTGTCTTATTTCCAAACTGGCTCTTTTTATCTTTGTCAATTTCTATTGAATTGTTAAATAAAAATGTATATCTAATATTTTTAACGGACTTACTCGTTTTTTTAACGTGATAACGTCTTATAAATCGATGAACACCGGCTGCACGCACAAAAAAGTGTCACGTTCCGCCTGAGCCTGAGCGTGCAAGCGAGAGGGCGGAACAAGCGACAGAGAGGCAAGTTCGGCCTGAGCGTTCATCTTATGACGTCATCACGCAAAACTATCGTCCGTAAACCGACTTTACAGACAACCAATTTTTTTCCCTATTCTCTAGTTTAATTCATCAACAGATAAACAAATACATAAGCTGAAAACATTGTTTATGCAAATAATTTGCTAATTATGTCCACTTGATCACGTAGGTAAAGTAATGTCAGCATTCTCTAATTAAACAGTTTTGCAATAATAATTGAAATAAGTAAGCAAAAGCAAAAAATGTTTTCAAAGTAAACATTATTACATAACCTGCGTCTTTGTTCCCCGAACGGTACAATCTAGGCGTCTTCAAGTCTAGTGTGATTATCCTCCAGTCAAGAATGTTACATCTTCGGGTGCAACTTCACTTTCTATCAAATTACATGATTTAATTTCCCCTTGCCGTTTTTACCACCTAACAACAAGACAGACTGTCTAACGTCATCCTTATATGGTTGATATACCTCCGGTTCGCTCGAAGCGTTTTGCTTCTACGTTTATCATCCGTACAGCGATGGAGTGGAACTCATTGCCTACGTCTTTGTTTCCCAAACAGTACAATCTGGGTGTTTTCAAGTGAATAGGTATCTTCTAGGCAAGATGTCACATCTTCGGCCGCATCTTCACTTTCCATTAGGTGAGATAATGGTCAAATTGCTTGCCTATATATAATTAAAAAAAAAGACGTGTGGCACTCGGGGACTGCCGCGGTAAAGCTATTGCATAGCACTTTTTATCAACTTATGCAATTATTATTATTTATTTATTTTATTTATGCAGTATTTTTTTTCCTGCCACCTAGAGGCGAGTTGCTGAACTAAAGAGACAAGCGTGATATTTCAAAAAGTCATTAAAAATTCTGCTATTCATCGATAGATGGCAAAACTAAAAAGTATCACCGCTGTGCCGGTCGGAATGGGGGGTGTTAGGTTATTTTCGTTACGGAATTTCTGGATTCGGTCTCCACGCTCAAGGCCCGCGATAGAAGCTATGCAATAGCTTAAAACCCCATACCCACTGCTTAGGAGGAGAACGCGCACCAAACTAAGTCAATAGACAGTTCAAATAGCGCTATAAGTTTGGTTCCTGCAGGCCTAGCATAGCGGATGGACACTTTTCCCTGGGGAGATAAAAATTAGATAAAAATCTTTTACCCTCTGACATTTTTTTCCTCGCTCCGAGCATAGACGCATAGGTTATCCTCGGGGGATAAGGAGGGAAACGCGATGTTGCTACGTCAAAATTAACCCTACGTCCTACGAACGAGGATAATTTCTCTGTACCAAATGTCAAACAGAGCAGTTTTATCCACTATTCGTTGCGCCCATGTTATGAAGGGAGAAATATATCCCACGCCAAATATCAAACAGGGATATATTTTCCCTTTCCAATGCAGCCATGCCGTGTATGGTGGAGAGGACAATCTTGTTCCTTGTTAGTGGATAAAAACAGGGTATACAATTTATAACACTACGCCATGCTATGGCCTGCTGGGATTTAAGTGAGAAAAAATGTAATATTACTCGGTTGCTCCCAAAAGTAGCCGGGTATCTTTAAGAGACTTCACCCCAGTCAAAAAAGGTATGTTACACAATTACTCAAAACGGCTAGACACTTTGGAAAAAAACATGTTTGTTTTATAGGGTACTAGCCGGGCCCCGCGGCTTCGCCCATTATCAAGTTTAAAAGTAGCCTATGTGTTAATCCTAGGTATAATCTATGTACATTCCAAATTACATCCAAATCCGTTCAGCCGTTAAAGCGTACAACAAACTTTCGGATTTATAATATTAGTAGGATAGTGCCAAGTTAGTTTCATATAAAAATGGACAAGACCTGATCAAGAGTTCTGAAGATAAAGCGTTAAGGTGAAGTCGATTTTTCGATCCTTTGCTTTCGTTTACATGATGAGTGATTAAATGCCTGTCTATCTGCCTGTCTGTTTAAATTATTTACATGCATTTTGAGACAATTACAACAATACCTCATAAGTTACGATTAATTCGTTTAGAAGTTGTGTGAGGTAACAAACGAACATACATAAATAACGGTGCTTAAACAATAACTAGCCTTTTTACTTCACCGTCAGATAAAAATATGTGTCACCTCATGCATTTTTATCATGTGATTTTTGCCGAAGTAACTTATTTAAAAGGCAAAGAGGCGAGGAGAAATATACGTCAATGCGAGCACCTTTTTCAAACACAACCGGATATCCCCCTTACTCTTTTACTCATAAAGGTGCATATTGCGTAAATTAAATCGTGTGGATATCTTATACTTTTTAAGGTTTTATTCAAATTTTGTGAAAACACGTCTCTTAATTCAAGCTGAACAAGTAATTTGTCTAGTAAATATACGTATGTGAAATAACTTTGACAGTGTTTTGATATAAAATGGCAAAATGGTACAAAAATACGAATTGATGTTATTTGCATGAGATTTGTTTTTTTTCTTATATATTTTTGAACGTTGTAAATATTCTAAGAAGAAGGCATAGTTTACCATATCACAAAGATTATATTTATCTGATTATATTAGTAAAACGGTTACAAAGTCACGCATTTTAGGAGAAATTTTGGTATCGCCTTCTTAAAACCAAAAAGCATTCCAATAAATTCAACATTGCCGCATTGCGTGCATAACTACGCTACTTTTACGGTTTTTGGGTACATAAAAGAAGAAACTTGTGAATCTAACTTTTATACTACACCGTATAAACCCTCGTAAGTTAGATGCTTACTTAGCACCTACGTGGTTAACATTACTAAGCACTTACCATAAAAACGAATATAAAGAGCAGACGCGACGTCTTTTAAGGGGACTGAGACCCCAGATTAACAACGTTTTACCCGTCTACGGCGAAGAAAAAAGGAGGATTCTGGTACTGTACGGATGTATGTATGTACGTTTGTTTCCTCACAGCGTCCAAACTCAAAGCGATTGTAACGCTTCGGGTATCGTATAAGCTAAACAAATTGGCGGACGTGGTGCTCCACAAAGTAGTGACATAATTAAACGCAAGCAAAGCTTAGCAAAAAACCGACTTCACCGCTTTATCTCTATTTATATTTTTTGATGAGGAGAGCCGACCCCAAACAAATATGGGATAAGGCCAGAAGAAGAGGGGCAAGCATAGGGGGCGTCATAATTGGATCTCGCAGAATCTCGCTACATCCTAAAACTGTTTCAGGCCGGCAGGGTTACAGCTGTTTTGAAATGCGTCCTCATTGATATAATATGCGTTAGTCTACCTGGTCTTAGTGGTTCCATTAAATAGTTCCATGATAGAACTACTAGATTTATTCTCCTAGTAGTTCTACGGAACCGTAACGCTAGCACGATATGACTTAAATGGGACTTTGTACGATATTCGTACCGACCCGCATAAGGTACTTGCTGAATTCCGAGTCTTAACCCTTAAAATTTTATTTGAGGACGTTATTGGATACCCTATAAGCAGTAAACGTGTTAAGATGGGTTGAAAATGTAACATTTTATAGATCTTATCTAATATCTAGCCAATAATAGGAAAGGCCACGTAAATACATACATAAATGATGATTGTTTTCTTCTTTTGGCAAGACTACTTTTTACCTCTGATAGGCCAGCCTTTGACCAATATCTCACCTGATGGTAAGTGATGATTTGGTCGAAGGTAATAAGCACACTAGGCCTAGAATAACTGGCTCGCAACTATAACTGCCGAAACATCATTTTAAGTGATTTGGCAATATAATTTTCTAATTAAGGAAGGAACTACGATTGTATTTCGGTACAGATATTGTATTTTACATTACAAAGTGTAATAATACCAAATGGTTTTTTAGCGTTGGCTATGGCTCCGCTGCCTCTGCCTTACAAAGTAATTAGCCCGAATGATGAAGACCTGAGATTTTATTTATTGATCGCCAACACAATAAACATACAATATCTCAAGACAAAAATAATACATATTCATAAAATTAAATAGAAGAGTGTCATTACAGCTAAAGGCGACGACTGCATCTAATTTTAAAAGCTTATAATCAAAATCATAGTTAGGTTAGTTCACTATAAATATACAATTATAATGAAAGTAATGACGTTGCGGACTTATGAGTTGTAAAGTAAAAAAAATGTATTGGGATATATGTAATCCATAGTACACACTCAAAGCTTTTAGAAACTTTCTTGCAAATGTAATGATAAACAAATGAAGCATTAACTCACTGTATAGGATTATACACAAATCTTTAAGGTGGGTCTATTTGAGTAAAAGTGTTATTGTTTATTGCATACGTATTGCACTAATGGGTTTTTTCTGGTAAAATGAATTTAGAAGCACTTTAATTTATCGAGGTCCATACTATTGGAGTGACACCATTTAGGATCCTTCTCTAATAATTGAGCATCGGAAACGGAACTAACTTCCTTGAAAACCTTTAATTCGTAATAGTATCTGTGAATTAGTAAAAACGAATAGTATTTGAAATAGTGGAAACATTTGCCACTGTCGTTAATAAACATATTGAAAAATAATGAATTTGGGAATGATCCTTGTGGGATGCTCGAAAGAACTGAAAAGTGATGATATCTTCATGCCTAACATGGACTTTCTTTCTAAAAAGTATGAATCACACTTAATCTGCAAGGTTTCAGCCACACCATAAGTTTTGAGCTTGCGGGGAAGCAGCTAATGACTGAATAGGTCAAAAACCTTGGTGAAATCGGTGTAAACGACATCAACATAAAGTCCTTTATCCAGTTCTTGAGAAATTTTGTCGATAAAAGAGTTAGTAGTCGTATCATCACACTATATACTACTATTAACTAAATTATAAAGGTGAAAGTTTGTGAGTATGTTTGCATTAGTCACGGACTCGCAGGAATGCTGGGATAAAAATAGCCTATGCGTCAATCCAGGGTGTCAGCTACCTCCACAAATAACAAATTTCATCAGTATTTGTCCCGCTGCGCGCCGTTTGAGCGTGAAGAAGTAACAAACGTACAACACACTCACAAACTTTCGCCTATATAATATTAGTGTGATGTGATAGTGTGATATATATTATTTATTTCCAGTTTATTAATAACACTGGCAACTAGACCTTGATAAGTCGGCCGGAACTAGTCCTGTTATTATACTTATTAAGGTACCCTATAATATTCCATGTGTGACGCATGACAAACCCTAAGCTGGGTTCGCAGCCCTGTAATTACTTTTCTAAAACATACCTCCCGCCACACCCAAAATGGCGGTAACTCGACACTCACAATTGCCGCCATTTGGGCGCTCCGTTGATTGCCCTTGGCTCGTTACTTTAGAAATACTCCAGGCTGATTAATTATAGTGTTTTGTTGGTTTGTTAAGTGTTTTCAACAATGGCTTCCGGTGTGATTATAGTCTCTTTAATTGGGTGTTATTTTACGAATCTAATAATTCGTGCTATTCTATTTGTTTTAATTAGGGCCTTGTGAAATAAATGGGAATGAAGTCAGAGTCCACGACGCAATAGGTACCGAAGGAAAGTTCAAAGTTGACAGACGATTGACATCAAAAGCGGACATTTAGGTCACGAGTTAATCCAGCCTATTTCGTTGGAGCAGTTCTGTGATCAGCTGATTTTGGTGATTTGTTAACCTCTATTTGGTGTTGAAATGACTAAATTTTTTATTTTTATCTGACACTGGCTAAATGCGCAAAGTCTGCAAATCCTAATCTAAAAACAAAAAAATTAACAAATGTCCCTATTGGGTGGTATATTAGTAACCATGCTTGCTTACTTGTCGTATAGACTATTAGTCCTAGTGTCAGGATTTTTCAGGCCGCCTACAGGCATTGAGTATGGCTTAACTGTTGTCGTATGATTTACAAGCGGTACCAACAGCTTAAAGTGTCCTCCGAAGCACGGTGACACTCAGATGAAAATCTCACTAAACGGTCAACCCATCCAAGCACTGGTCTGACTGAACACCTTATCAATAAGTTACGATTGATCAGCGGACTCGCTACGAGTTTATTGCTTTTTAATTTATTTATGTGAAAAAAAAAGTGTTGAAAATGTTTACGCTTTTTCATACCTGAACTTCATATTCAAGAATAGTTTTTACAACCAACAGCAACCTTGACTTTCCCTAGCTTTGCATAAATTCCAAGAAAAGCTGTATTTTTTATTTTTAATCATACTAAATGGTTCATCGCGTGCCTTTAATTTTTCTAGCGAAATACGATTTGCAATTGAGATTTTGTTATGAAATGCAAATATTTGAATACCTAATTGTTATGCATACTACAATTATACCGACATAATTGAAGTTCTTTCGTTTAAAGGAAATAGGTTTTGTATATTTTAAACTCTTTTCTACCGACTTCACAAAAAAGGTGGAATTACTCAAGTCGACTGTATTTTATTTTTTACCGACTTCCCAAAAAAGAAGGAGGTACTCAAGTCGCCTGTTTTTTTTTTATGTGTGTTACCTCATAAATTCTCTCCACGTTAGCCGATTTCGAAATTTTTTTTTTAGTTTGAAAGATGTTGCTTTCTTATTGGTTCCATTTAAGTTTGATCAAGATCTGATTAGTAGTTCTTGAAATATCTTCAATAATACATATTTAGTACATCTAATCTGATCAAAGTTCCGAAGATAACGCGGTGAAGTGGATTTTTTTAAGCTTTGCTTGTGTTTAATTATTGCATGTAGAAAGCACATAACAGTTTATGTTAGTACATTATGTTCCTAGATGGTTTGAAATATATAAAAATATATACAATGAAGTAAGGTTAGTATACACCATTTATAATTTTAGAATGGCTGGACCGATCATCAGATTATGATCTTTAAATTGTTGGATTTGTCTTCGCCTCGAATAGCAGAATAAGAATTTAAACATTGGAAAATAAATTTAAAAAATTGTTAATAAATAAATTCAATTTCTTATGTTATGGAACAGCATTTCACAACATAAGAAGTTGAATCGGTGTCTCCCTATTATTTTTTTTTAATATTAATTTTCATACCATTTTGGCGTTGGGCCATAGCTTAACATACTATTATACTAATTTTGAAGTTATTCTCTTGTATGGCTTAGACACTAAATGCCTCTGACAGACGAACGGACAGACAGTGCTGAATCGCCCAAGTGAATTTAGAGATCTCGCTTCGCTCAATCAACAATGCATAAATCAAAATATCAAAACATACCTTTTGGTAAAAACTACATTAAATAATTTGAATGGAAGCAAAGCTTAAAAAACCGCCTCTTGGCTTGATCCATTTCGATAAAATTTATATTCCACCAAGCAAAAAAAAGAATTTTCAGAATCGGTCCACAAATAGGAAGAATCGGTGAACATACATAAAAAATACATAAAGTCGAACATATAACCTCCTCCTTTTTTGAAGTCGGTTAAAAAAGTGATGAAGCTGTAGCATATTGCATTTAAATGAAATCTTACCTGCTGCTGTTAATTTTCATAAATACGTAGTAACACTGGATTCCATTGATAGTATCGTTAGCAATCCAATTCCACTACAACTCCAATAGAAAGATGCACAACTTCCAAACGCGTGACGAAATTTCCATACGTTCCGGAAATAACGAACGTTTTATCTCTAGATCGAACTGCCCGTTTGCTTAAATGACCGCGCGTTCGCCTTCTAAGCAGGGGTATCGGGTTCGATTCCAGGCGGTAAAAAATTTTTTCTCCTCAAAGAAATATTGTATTTCTAGTTCTGGGTATGATTGTATGTGTAATGTGAATGTTTCCGGCACCCACAACATTATGAGCGTTAAATTCTAATTCGTTTTACTACAAAAGCTTCTAAACTAATAAAAACAAAAAACAACAATTTATTTTTCTGAACTGCCCGCTGGTGTTGTTGGTTGCATAGCAGCCTTCTACGCAACGGGTCCCGGCTTCGCTTTCCGGTACGAGCAAAAATATTCTTCTTAAGGAAACTTTTTCTGGTGCTGGTTGAAATGTGAGGTTCTTCCGCGATACAAGTAACAAACACACAACAAGTGTAAAAGAGTTAGTTTAACCTATCTTACCTGTTTGCATGCATATGAATCCAGGGCAGCAATCTCCATTATCGCCGCAGGGTGAGTTGTAGCACTGGACTGGATTTTCGATGACGTCATCAATGCGGTTGCCTTCCAGCGCCTCAGCGTAGACCTCATCCGGTGCCTCCTAGAGGCAAAGATGTTTTTTAGTGCTAATCCTACTAATATTATAAATCC